>JAUMJJ010000079.1:31955000-33210000 GCA_033556795.1 Tapera naevia | reverse complement strand
AAATCTGACATGAGATGTTTAAAATATTAGGGAAGCCACTCTCGAGTTAATATATTCTTATTGAAGTATTACTAGAAAAGAAGTTTGATTTATTTATATGGGATACTGTACAGCGCTTAGGCGCAGGATGTTTTGATTACTGCTAACACCTATAGCTTTTTTGAAGTCGGACAAAATATTTATTATGTATTTTTAATATACATTTGAAACTTATACTCTCGCCTTGATATCTTCCTGAATATGCCGAGAGATAGATAGCAGTGCAGTAGTAGTTCAGCACTTAGATCAGTGTAGAGGAAATCTTGCATTTTCATGCTGATTTCCTTTACTATCAATCTTTAAATCCTTGAATAATTTGATCGCTTTAAAAAAAGGAGACAGAGAGAGAGAGAGGAAGAGTGCTACTTGACTGCAATCATCTGCACAGGTAATTGGAATCTCCTTAACAGGAGCTGGAGAGCCGAATAAACTGGAGTTCAGTTGAGTTGAGCTGAGCTTTGACCGCCTTTCGTCTGGGAAATGAGGACCACAGTCAAACACTACAGGCGCAGACCCCAATTGGTCGGAACTCTGTCTTTCTCTCTTTCAGCTAACGATCTCCACTTCTCAACCCGAAAGAATTACCACTCTTCTTAGGGACAATTAGAATCCGCTGAAATCCGGGAAGCAAGGATCTCGGCAAGGCAGAGGGACTGACAGCACGAGTTGGGCTGGAGTTTGCAAGTCCACTGCGCTGCCAGCTCTCTCCACAACCTTTCTCCAGTCGTGCCCAGGGAGCGACTGGGAGAGCTGGAATCCCCTCGCCTTCCCCCATTGCCTCACACGGTCGCTCGCGCCGGTGCGGCAAGGCGGGGCCGGGAGGAGAGGAGCGGCCGAACGGAGCTGTCCCTTCAGCACCACCGCTCCGCCGCCCCAAGCCCGAACAAAGCCTTATCGGAGCATGTGTGGGGAAAGGGTAACCCGGCCCTCCTCCCCACGCAGATATAACCGTATGTGGGCCTACTCTCCGCCTCCACTCACCATAGCTGTGTGCGACTATTGATACAGCGTAAAGTTTGTCTAAGGGAGTGCTGGTTAAAACCAACTCTCTTGCACGATTGTGTCATATCGCCTAAAATTTTTCATAGATATCTGTTTTATTTTCGTGGTGGGTATAATGAATAAGGAAATGCAGTAATAGGACAAGAAATGCGCATTCCAAGAGGCTGAGTGTCTAAGTGTGCTCTCTCCAACTGCATTATTTTTAAATATGGATGAGAGTATGCTTTTCAACTTGTAAGAACTGTGTTCCTATGTTAGGCCTTTCGAACACTTTTGTTTCTCTTTATGGTAAATGATGGTAATAATAAACACCCAGAACACTCACATTTCGCAAATGCTGAAGAAATGCCTACTTAACAAGAATTCCAAATCGTTCCTCTAACTTTGACGAGGAATATTTACATTGACAAATGGGTATCGAAGTGACACTCAAAAGCGAATCACACACCGGTCTGTAGTTCTACTGAAACCACATGTCCAAAAAAGCGTCTTCCTTTCCCTACACGAGATCAAACTGCGATTTAACAGCCGGGAGCCAGGGAGCACGTTTCTCAAAGTATCAGGGATCAACTCCATTAAATGGGGAATGATAAAACGAGTCAAGAAAGCTCTGGTTTCATCAGGAGTATCCAAGAGCTACCGAGGAATAGATCATTTGTAATGTGTAAATGAACTGTGAAACGTGAAGTGCTCTAGGCCAGTTTGCACGTACTTCTGTCAAACGTCGAATTATCCCTATTTCAGCAGTAACTCCAAACTACGCAAAACAGTGGGGGAGGAAAAGAGAGCGAGAAATGGAGAGGGATATATGTCTACAAAAATTGATAGACCTCTTACCTCTTCTTATCACACCTCCTTGCCCGTTCAGTACAAGTCCACACTGGGCCTCCACTGAGCTCTTAATAATGCGAAAGAAAAAAAAAAAAAGCAAGAAAGGAAAGAAAGAAAACAGATTTAGAAACCCACAGAGAGATCACACAGCTTTTGCTTTGTTACAAGACTGACTTAGGAACAATAGTTAAGGTGAACCGGAAAAACACAGTTGATCTCATCGAACTCAAGTTCTCTGGCGAAATCTCCCGGCCATTCTGCAGTCTGCTCCTACCCCACGAAATGCAGAATAATTCTCACTTTCATTTTCATTTAAATATGAGTTTCTCCAGAACTACGGGGTTTAGATAGGCAGTTACGTGGCAGGATAGAAAGACTAAAATACTCTTAAAAGAATCGTGTTTGTTCTCTGCAGTTGCAAGCACAAAGGTAAAAAGACACTTTTATGTAGTACATTTGTATGTTTAGCTATGTATTTCTATACAGCTAACTTCGTATATAGGTTTCTTGACACGTATATATCGATTTACAAAGTGTACACAGAGTAGACAAAGAGCACAAAACAACAGACGATCTAATGGGCTTTGCCGGCTGCACTGAGTGGTAAGAGTGTTTTAACAATGCGTGTGTCCGAACATAGGTGGAGATGAATATGCATCTGTGTGCACATACACAGAGGCATCCATGTGAGAGTGTGGGATGAAGAACTATCCAAAAACCTGCCCAGATTCTGGTGTGCATTCGAAGAGATCTCACTTCTTTATTCTGCTGTTACAAGGCTGATTATTTGGGGATCTTCATCCTCCTTAATAAATATTTTTATTGGAATAATAAAAGACTTGAAAGGGTTGGGTTTTCTTTGGGTTTTTCCTTATGTTGGGGTTAAGAAAAACACAACAAACCAAACCTAAATTTTTGCCCAGTGGAAAAGTGTTAAAGACGCATTTTCCTCTACAAACAAACGAGGTATTGGACATGAAAGAGGCCTTTAAGGGTGTTAACCTACTCAACAGCCCGTGAAGAGTTAAGTAAATGCGGAGAGAGTCGGTGCATAATAAAAACCCCACTTTACAAAACAACCTTTACAGTCCTGGCTCTCTCCCCCACTTTCACCATATTGGCCCTGGCCTTGTAAGACCTTCTTTTTCAAGGTTCTTTTTTATTTTAAGTGTTCTGCCTTAAAGTGATTATGAAATCAATATGAAAAAAACTTGGCGACTGAGCATAAATTAAAGCGGTGATGGGAAAAGGTGTGACAGTTTTCTTTGTTGCCCATGGAAAATCTTTTTAGGGCACTGAAAGATGCCACTCCAGCTCCAAGACTGTTTGCATCTGTTAGGCTGACTTAAACCGCCCTCGAAACTATTGGACATTCACTTAAAATTCTGTGCAGGGAAAAGTATATTTACATTTGTTGCATTTGAAATGAGGCATATGCTGATGAACGATTTAAAAAGAAAGACTAAGGAGAAAGGGGAAGACTGGTTAAACCACAATTTTGGTTTAAAAGTGTTTGTGTACAGTCTAGTTTGCCACTGAAACGCGTCCCCCTAAGTCCAAGGTGATATTCTCAAGAGCCCAAGTTTGTTCTAAATCATAACGACAAATATTACTATTTTCAACTTGTCACTACTCAAGCTTTTCAGTGCCTCAGTACACTCCTTCTCTTCGTGAAAAGAGGGAGGAGGAAAACTAAAGGAAAGATTAGATACAAAGACATATGTCTTTTACCTTGGAATAAATTGTGATCGAAAAAAAATAATATTTTCCAAAGAAAAATTAGTTATTTTTTTTTTTGTTCTTTGAACAAATCAAAAACCAATGTGTCTCTGGCAGCTTAAACAGTCTCTTCTTTTTTTTCTCCCCCCCTTTTTTTTAAAGGGAAACATGTTGTTTGGTCGGATGACATTGCATAAATGACCAGTTGAATGGCACTAAGTCGAAAATTGGATAAACTATGGTGCTTTTTTGCCCGGGGACTTAGGCATTGTCTGCTCTCTTGCAAACGTTCCTAATCCCCTCTTTTGAAAAATACCAGGCTTTGTGCCTGCCAAAGAAAAAAAATTTGTACAGATACAAAAAAATCAGCAGCAGACGTGGTTATAAAAAGGAGTAAATAGGTTTTAGTTGGGCTGAGCAGTGAATGGCAGATTTTTTTTTTTTTTTTTCAGGGGGGTAACATAAGGAGATCCCTGTGAAAAATGTAAACAAAAAAATGGCCGGAGAGGATAAAATTATATAGTGAATTTTAATGGAGAAAGTTAGGTTTAAATAGTTAGGGTTTCCTCCTCAGAGATATGAAAGATAACGTTCTTCATTGTTGGATTGCTGGATTATTTACCTTCTAGAAAAAAAAACAAAGATAAAAAGAAAATAAATACTTCCTCCAATATAAGTAGAGGTTTTGCAGGGTTTTTGTTTCGTTTTTTTTGTAAGGGAAGAAAAAAGTCCTCCTTAGTTTTACAAACTTCGGTTTTTTTTTTCTGAACCTTTGACCGCTACGTATTTTTGGAAAGATCAACATAGAGAGCTTTGTGTGACTGGGAGAGAGATTTAGGGGAAAAGTAAGTACAGTAAATACGGTCCTATTTGTCTCTCCCCGCTGGACGGGAAGTCTTTAGTTCCTCAGTTCGTCGGGAGAAGGAACGTGTGCTTTTGATTTGGGGGAGTTTTCGAAATGGGTGTTAAATACAGGAGGGCGTTGTTTGCAATTTTGGAAGCAAATTTTATGTAAGCAATCAGCTCAGTTTACCGCAGGTGAATTTTTAGTGCGGGGGAAAGGGTTTCTGAGCAGATAAAGCTGAGGTTTTTATACACTTAAATAGTTTTTTTTTTTGGTGGATCCAGATGCCGGGTAGAGGGGAATAGATGCACGGTTAGACACACAGATGCATTCAGCTTTATCTGCGTGTAACTCTCTGCATATTAACATCTAGATCGAATACTGCGAGGGATTTTCAGCATACTGAATATTTCTCACGAACGTTTGCTCCCGTTTATTCCTTCCCTGCCTCATGCCTCGGAATCGAACGTAAGGTTTGCCTTTTTACGTATGTCGGAAAGTAGATGTATTTTCTGCCCTGTCTTTTTTTTTAAATTTTTTATCTCTTTTCCTACTTCATCCCTTCCTTAAAACATTTGCCTGCTCTGTCAGTGCAAGTTGTTTAAACCGTTTCGTTCCCCGAAAGAAAGGAAAAGTTTAAGAAAAGTAAGAAGGTGGCTTTGGTTGGATTTAGTTTCTGCGTGACCTTGGTAAGGGCTGGTAAAGGCGCACAAAGACCCGCAAAATCACGTACGCACCCCGAGATCTCCGGATGAATCCCACTGTACCAACCATCACAGAGACACAACCCACGCGCGACTTTTTCGCTTGCTTGTTTGCTTGTTTGTTTGTTTTTTTTCCCCAATAAATGCCACATGCTTTTTCCCGCACATTTTTTGTTGCTACTGTT
The DNA here is from genome assembly GCA_033556795.1 of Tapera naevia. Lineage (NCBI taxonomy): Eukaryota > Metazoa > Chordata > Aves > Cuculiformes > Neomorphidae > Tapera > Tapera naevia. The sequence continues at coordinate 33,204,676 of JAUMJJ010000079.1, read as the reverse complement.
CTGGAGAGGACGGACTCTGGATCGGATTTTGGATGAGTCTTCCCTCCTTTGTATGAACTATTCTGAGCAGAGGAAATTGGGGAGAGTGAGGGGGGGATCAGAGCAGGGGGAGGGGAGAAGAAGGTGCCTCGAAAGGAAATCGCGTGTTATTTACCTGCAAATCGTCTGCTCCCGAGGTTGCAAGCCCGAGGCTTGGTCCTGGCAGGAGTCTTTGATCTGGATGCATCCCATATTGGGACCCATGGCTCATAAGAGACAGGTCGTGGCGGCGGTAAGCATCTAAGCACCCCAGCTCTCTCCTCTGCTCGTCCAAGCAAGAGGACTTGAGCGCCCGCGCATTGTGCAGGTTGATAAAATCAGTGGGTTCCCCATGATGGATCTGCTGGTAGTATTGCTGGGAATGATGCAGAGAGTTCAAGGAGTAAGCGTCGGGGTTGACTGCCGGGTGGCTGTGTTGGAACTCGTAGTGGAAGGACTGGTGGTGCAGTGGGGTGTACTGGTGGTTAGTGGAGAAGTATGGGGAGGCGAACTCGGTTCCCGTGGTAGAATAAGTGAGAGGAGATGAGGAAGAATAGGCGACGGTCGAGTTGGCCACAGACTCCAGACATCCAAGCTGCATCAAACGGTAACTGTTTGATCCGTCATGACGTATCTGAAAGGAAGAAGTGAAAAGAAGACCCCAAAACTGGAGGTTTGTCATTGAAAACCCCGGGTGTGGTTCTTCTAAGCACGCTGTCCTGCATAGCTTCTCCCCCTCTAGAAGCGTCTAAGCCTGCGATCGGCAACCCCAGCAACAAAAGATCCTTTCCTACCTTGGGCTGGTGCCATAAAGGTCTGTTCAAAAAAATCATAAACAGCCCAGCCTGTCCTTAATACCGTCAAGTAAAAGGAATCCACGCACTGAAATAAAAACTATCTTTCTGTCTATCCATCCATCTATCCATTCACCTCCTGATCACAGCTGTAATATCTGGGGCTGACACAAAAAAAAGTCATCAAACAGAGGAAACTACCGAGAATACACACAAGTCCCGTCCCTATGTTACAGCGATACACATTGAGAAAGCTTTGCCGCCTCTCTTTCCTTTCTTCCTTCCTTCCCTTCTTTTTTTTTTTTGAACCCCTATTTTTCTTTCTTTTTAAAATAACGAATCAGATCCAAAATTCCACCCCCCCTCCTTTTCCCGCATTTCGAAAGAAAAGGAGAGTCCTGCTTTTTTAGTGTGAACTCCCCATTCCTGGCGAGCTGGTGGTGATTTCTCTCCACTTCATTATATTATTAGGGGTATTATTCTGATTTTCGTTCTGGCAACGGTTTTAACGTGGTAATGAGTTGCCCTTTCTGGCGACAGATGTCATAACGAATTTTCTCTCTATACTTCTTTAAGTTATTTCTGAAGCCGGATTATAATTAAATGTAACGGTCCAATATGGATTTAAAAAAAATGGAAACAACCACACAGGCACATACACACACACATATGCACACACACGCACACACACATCCACACACGCGCACGCACACACACCACACACACTCACACACACAAAATACCTCTGCATCGTGGACGAGACCTGGAAAGGTAGTTGACATTTTTTGGTTCTCCGATAAAAAAGACAGAAAAAAAACTCTGGATAAAATTCCCCTCTCCAAATTAAAAAAAAAAAAAAAAAGAAAAAAAAAAAGAAAAAAAAGAAAAAATTGAAAAATCCAAAGTTCATGTATTTCCCCAATTTTTTTTAGAAAAAAAACTCTACAGACAGAGAGAATTTGCAATGTATCTGCATAGATCAGATCTCTCGCTTTTCCATGCACCTCCTTAAAAACCTGTAGGAACAAAATTTTCCCTCTGCACAAAAGCTGCTCCCTGGATCAGATTTTGTACTTGCTGGGTATTTCTTTGGCTGATGTCGTAGGTCCCTTGGTAATATAGAAGTTTTGAAAATTAAGCATCAGCACTGAGAACTGGGAGGACAATAGATAGAGGAGCTTCATCCCAGGAGACAAGGAATAAATATTGTATCTTCGCCTAATAAGGAACTGTAGGTTCTTTCAACATTTTAATACCTTTTTTCCTCCACTCCTTAGAATGCTTTTTCTTACCCAAGCTAATATGGGAGCTAATCTGATCGAAGGGGGTATTTTGTGTACATTTTATTGGGAAGACATAAAATAATATATATTAACATATATTATTAAACCACCTTTTTTTAATAGGTAAGTGCTCCTTCCTGTTGATTATCTGCTTTTAAATACTGACCAGAATTTAAGATTGCACATTTGTATCTGTGTCTGTTTAACTGTTTTTTTTTTCCATAAATGAAAACTATGTGATTTGTTTTGGTTTGGGCTTTCTTTCTTTTTTTTTTTTCTTCTTTGCATTTACATCGAATTTAAGTCCACCCCACACTCCAACCTGCTTTTAAAGATTCCTAATATGCTATCTTACAGGCTTCTTTAAATAGTGTTTTCAAACATAAAGCTAGGATGAAACCACAAAGTATCACTGCACTGACATATTATATGGAATTATACATAAAATACATACAGATCTATGGAATTACGTCTGTGATAGGAGAAAGAAAAACAGGCAAGGGAACGTGTGAGCTAAAGACAATTGATAGATGTTTTTCCTTCGACATTTCTGAGTGCCGAAATATTTTGGTGACGGATAAGCACCGAGGCTGCGTAGCCCTGGGTTGCAAAGCTGAAGGGGTACCTTATTTATTTATTTAAAAACACCGGTCCGAGGAGTTGCCACTGGGGGAATAAGCCCTCTCTACTTGCGCAGCACCTTCAGCCCCTCTCTCTGCCCCTGCCCCCAGGTAGCGTCTGCAGCCCCCGAAGTGTCTGCGGGCTTCGCCCGGGGGGGGGCCGCCCGTTGCCAGCCCAACTCGGGGCCAGGGCGGGGGGGGGGGGGTGTGTGTGGGGAGGGGTGGTGTCACACTCCCTCCCAGAAGATGCCAGCCCAAATGGCATTTCCTGTCAGGGTGGCTCTGCTGGTGGCTAGCTTCCACTAATGATAAGCCTGGAGATAGAAGAGGGTGTAACTCGCTTTTAATTGCCATTTAATTTGGGTTGCTTTTAAGCTTTTAAGCTGCGAAGGTGTCTTAATAATAACCCGCAGGCAAATAGGCATGTGGCTCTCCCTCGCTCTCGGTCCTTTTTTTTTTTTTTTAAGGTCCAGGTTTTGGGAGGGTTTATTTGTATCTGTTCATGCAGGCTAACAAGAGCTGTCATTCAGCCCTCTTTTCTTTCTGCAAATGGACAAAGGCACACACGACCAGCATGGAAATGCATTGTCTGAAATGGAAAAGTGCGGTTATCCGAGCGGGCGGAAGGGTCAGCAGCAAAACATCACGCACCACCTCTCCAACGGGCTGGACCTGGGAGATGTCCCCCGAGCCCCCCGCCCCGCCTTTCCGTATGGGAACAGGGAAGTGGCAGGAAAATGGGAAGGAAGGGAAGGGAGGAAGGGAGCAAAGGAGGAAGGAAGGGAAGGAAGGGAAGGGAAGGAAGGGAAGGAAGGGAAGGGAAGGGAAGGGAAGGGAAGGGAAGGGAAGGGAAGGGAAGGGAAGGGAAGGGAAGGGAAGGGAAGGGAAGGGAAGGGAAGGGAAGGGAAGGGAAGGGAAGGGAAGGGAAGGGAAGGGAAGGGAAGGGAAGGGAAGGGAAGGGAAGGGAAGGGAAGGGAAGGGAAGGGAAGGGAAGGGAAGGGAAGGGAAGGGAAGGGAAGGGAAGGGAAGGGAAGGGAAGGGAAGGGAAGGGAAGGGAAGGGAAGGGAAGGGAAGGAAGGAAGGAAGGAAGGAAGGAAGGAAGGAAGGAAGGAAGGAAGGAAGGAAGGAAGGAAGGAAGGAAGGAAGGAAGGAAGGAAGGAAGGAAGGAAGGAAGGAAGGAAGGAAGGAAGGAAGGAAGGAAGGAAGGAAGGAAGGAAGGAAGGAAGGAAGGAAGGAAGGAAGGAAGGAAGGAAGGAAGGAAGGAAGGAAGGAAGGAAGGAAGGAAGGAAGGAAGGAAGGAAGGAAGGAAGGAAGGAAGGAAGGAAGGAAGGAAGGAAGGAATTTTTCCTTTCTTTTCATTTGGATTTCCTACAGTTACAAAGTTGTTAATGAAATACCAAATAATTCTCCCCAACATATATCTGAGAATATTCTAAGGACTCCTTCAAGTTCGGATTGTGTTCGGACTCTTTACAATTTTGGTAGCTAAGAGCATGAAAAAAAATTGTAGATAAGGGCAAACTCTTCGCTTTCCAACCCCCCCTTGAAGCCTGGTGAGCACAGTGCGAGCAGCCTCACCAACCTTGAGCAGGAACGTCTTAGACCTAACAAAAAAAATAGTTAGGACTCCTTGAACAGATCCTTCTGACAGAGAGAGAAGTGTCGCTTCCCTTCAAAGAGCAAGGCAAACCCCATCCTACACAGCTAAGTCCCCGCATTTGCCACCTGGGCGGATTTCCTCCAGCCCATTTTTTGCACACTCTTACTTTAGTCCTGCTAGGGTCTTTTTTTTTTTTTTTTTTTCTGATGGGGAAAATGTTTTCCTCGACCTCTCCAAGGCAAGCCCAGCTCAGTGCATGAACGGAGCACGTAGGGCGAGGGGACTCCTCTGGGGGGACCTGAGTAGGGGGATGCGGAGGGCACCCCACGCTTTGGAAGTGATTAAGGGGCTCCAGAGCGGCAGCACTCCCACCAGCTCACCTCCACAAGACACTGTGTCCATCTATGCATGTATGTTTATTTATTTATTTATTTATTTTCAGAAAACCACAGGTATGGAAGAGGTGAGGAAACGATTTGGGGACAGATTCCTTGTTTTGTATCTTGTTATCACTGCGCACGAGAGCTGTCCAGCCCCTGACAGTGCAGGGGAGGACAAGCACGGTGCAAGAGCTGCTGCTTTCCCAACTCGTTTACCGAGCTGCCAAGAGATCAGCCTTGCAGGATACGTCCCCCCGGTTTCGACCCCTTCCCCCACCGTTCCCCCTCCCCACGCTCATGCAGCCCAGACAAACCTACAGCCACAACACCAGCCAGCCCGGAGCCCAACTTCGCTTCAAACAACAACAAAGCCACCAAAATGGTTTTGTTTGGAGGAAAGTTTAGAAGAAACCCAGCTTGCCAGATGCACGTTACTGGTCAGTTCCATCTGTTAGCTCCGCTTACAGACCCTAAAAAAAAAAATCATATAGACCGTTTGCGCCTTTTAGCCCCCGCCCCGTCCCCCAATCCAATTAATAACGCGAGTCAAACTGCAAAGCACTTATTAATTGCACCCAAAGAAATTCTTTCAGGAAAGTTAATTGGAAGCTTTCTGGTTTTCCAACCCGCGCGATAAGATAATGGTCACAGCAGTCAGGCTTGCGCTGAGTTTTACTGTGGCTGGGCACGATGTTTATCCCCCTACTTAGACTTTGCCTCTGCTCCTAGGTTACAGAAAGTGGGGGGTGTTGGTCTTGGTGGGTTTTTTGAAGTGGTCTGGAAAAAGGCTGACTTGGTTCCTGTAAGGAGTGGGAACTTGAAGGAAAATAACAAGAAAAATAAAAGCTCTCTGTCTGGGATCGTCTCAGTGTCCCTTGTAATTCACTGAAGTGTGCAAAGCGGCTGGTACTGCTGCAGGGACAGTCTGGGCTTGAAGTCTGGCTGCTGTGTGAGAGCGGCTTTCTGGACTCTCTCACCTCGTGTTTGACTTACAAACGTTTCCCAGCATTTAAGAACCTGAAATTTCAATTTTCTTCTTTTGTTTTTCTTTCTTGCCTTAGCTCCTGAATTTTGCTTGTCGCTCAAAAATTGTTCATTTTACTTCCTAAGTAAGTACCTGAGAATGACCAACACTTGCTCCTTACTGGTAGACCCAAACTTCTGATGACTTTTATGGAGTTTCATGGGTCTGAATGAGACCACAGAGCAGTTCAAATCATCATAGGCACCTCGGGTCAGCAGTGCCAGGACATTCTTGGAACAAAGTTCATCCTCTGCCATGCCCCCTTCTGCGAAGGACCCAAAGAGAAGTCCCCTTCAGCAGTCAGTAATGGATTTTTGATAATATGCTTTGTCCTTTGCGTGCCTGAGGTCTGGGGGTCTTTGGGGACACTCAACTGACCTAAAACAAAAGCAGCCCTAGGGGTCAATACTGTGCATCGCTGGGTCCTGTCCCTTTTTTTGCAGATCCATTGTTGCCAATCCTTTGTTTTACTGCCTTCAGTTCCCGGCCAAACCTTTTTCTCCTTCTGCTCCTCAGCTCCATGGAACTCCTCATTCTTGTCTGGCTGAGGTAGTGAATCTGAACATGGACCCACTCGGTGTTGAGCACCCCCCTCTTGAACTTCTCATGCAGGAAAAACATGGAAGAGGTCCAAATCTCTGTGTGTTGGTGAAAGGGAGTGGATAGCACCCCCCTACATGCACACATGGAATACGCACCTCCATTTTCAGGCAAAGCTATCTGCCTAGCTTTTCACTTATTCAGCCCCTTCCTGGTAAATAAATAAACTTTACACACCCTCACGGGGAAACAAAAAGAGACCAGAGTGAGTAATCTAGGGGAGCTGAAATATGGAGTGGGGAGTTTTCGAGGGGTTTCTTCAAGCTGTAAGACCAGAGATGTTTAGTCTTGGGCTGCAGTTAAACCCTTCCCACTATGAACATAGCTAACCTCTCCGATGCCCACCACCACGGGCATCCTCCTCCTTGCAAATTTGTATTCTGCCTCACCACAACAACTGAAAGGCAACATAATCAGACAGAGAAAATGCATTTCCAAGCAATTAAAATGCTGTGAATATATTAGTTGAAAATTAAAGCGGATAACTGGTGTCTCCAGTCATTTCTTTGATGGCAGCAAGACTTCTTGCTTGCTGAGCCTTTAATGAAGACTCAAGGGCAGCTGTACGTCAACCCAGGTGCCTGGCATCACTCAGAGTCAATGCAAAAGGGAGAGGTGAGATAGCTTTAAGGTGTCAATACTGATCAATATTTCCTTGCAAAATCCTAGACCAGTGCTCACTGGGAGTGAATGCCATTCATACTAGTCTACGCAAGGATCAGCAGGGCAGAGTTTGTATCCACTATCCCGCAACCACAGATTTACTTCTTACATGGAGATGCTCCTCATGTTCATCCTCTCTGCTCAACTGATCTTGCAGCCATCTCATCTTTCCCTTTCCTGTTTCCCCACAGCTCCCTGAGTTGTTAAGTGGCCCAACCCATCTGTCTTTTCACTCCAGCCAGAGCCCAAGAAAATAGCTTCTCTTGGCTCAGGCTTGTAGAGGTATGGAGATCCTAATGGGGAAGCTGCCTAGGGCTCCTTCTTAACATGGCTCCTAGAGCTGTACCTGCTCCATGGAGGTCTCTCCACCTGGTCCTCCTTGTCAATAGCCTCTGGTGTATCTTGGTCTTTCACACACTCCTGCTTTAAGGCATTTATTTCATCACCATGGGTGCAATTTCAAGCTGTCTACTCGCCTTTTCTCTCTCCTTTAGGCACCATCAAGAAAAACAGGCTGCCTCCACTCTTGCTCTTTTGGGATTTCCCGCCTTCCAATATTCACACTGCACTGTGGTTTTGCCTGTGCCTTTAACTGCCATGTTCTTAATTCCTTTCAGCATCTCTACCATATCCCTTAGGGGTGTAAAATGATGACTGTCTGTGGCAGCTGTCCTCTCTCCAGTGCTGCAAACACCCAGACAATGTAAAATCCCCTTCCCTCCTTCCAGCTTTCTCTTGAAAGCAAAAGCTACTCCTTCTGTCAATTGCTCCTACCACCACTTAGAGGTCATTTTTTATATTCTGTTGACCTCTTCTGTACTTGAAGAATGTCCTATTACTTTGCTTATCTTGTTCTCTTGTGGAGTTCTTCCATTCCTCAATGTAGCTCCTCTCATGTATTTTACACTTACATCCTTTCACTAGGTAATCATCCCAGCCCTCTTTTCTCTTTACCTATCTACCTTTATCTATCTCACTCTTTTTTTTTTTTTTTTCCACTGTTAAATCCTTTTCTGATTCTGTGGCTATCTGAAAGTATCTACTGCTGGGGACAAAAGAATTGCAACAATTTTGAAGATGTCTTTAATAATTTCTTTCCTGTCTATCTAACAATTTATCAAATTTATCATATTCTGTATATTTTCCTCTTTTGAAAAGGTAATAATCACAGACATAACTAGATTCTAATTACTCGTCTATGTGATAGTTTTGCCTTCTTTCCTTCACATCAGTAGCTTGTCTCTCAATTCCCCTTTACTTGTAAGCCATTGATGGTTTTAAATTTTGTGAAAGTAAGCAGCCATGGATATTTCACCAATATTTTATGCCCTCAAGCTTATATCAAGGAAGAAGCCAGAAACTGTTCTCTATGATAACAATGTTTCTTTTCAAATTGTCATCACATATTGTCTTACTCTGACCATACTTTCTAACTACTTCATCTAGAATCTCTCTAGCTATATTGCTGTTGTAAGTTATTTCCACTATTAACGCCACACTGGGAAACTGTTAAAAGAAAACACAGACAATAATAACCATCTATGTTCATGAAGTGGGATGAGGTTAGCAATTCAGCAGTAGAGCACAATGAAACCTGGTTCTGGAAAACCACGTGATGGTGAAAAGCCTCCAAATGTGCCTTGAAAATTAACAGGAATACTGGTTCAAATTCTTGCTCCACTTGTTGTAATACAGATATTTGAACCTTGTCCCTCTAGACCTATTAATTTGTAGAAAATCTTACGGGTTCCAACAGGGACCAGAATGGAACAGTGGAAAAACTTAGAGTTAGGAGAACTGTTCTCTGACATTTCCACTTTGCTCTGTGAAATATGAAGTCCATACTTTCCCTAAAATAGCCAGATTTCAACAAAATTTGGAAGACACTTTCACTGAGTTTTAAAAAACTACTTAACAAAGAAAAGTTATGAAGCCCACTTCTACGGAAAGCACTATAAGAAATGCCTGCTCATTGGTGTACCATGATATTCATATTTAAACAAAGCAACTGGAAAAATCCATATATGACAGAGATTTTGTATCAAGCCACCAAAGTTCAGTGGGATCTGTGACCACAACCTTGTATTTTGCTACTAAGGGGAAAATACTGGTGGCAAAACTGTAAATCTTACAGTTAACTAGTGTATATAATGAAAAGGATTTTTTTTTCTCTCACCAATCTTGCCCACAGGGCAATTTTAAACCAAACTCTCCACATATAACCAACCAAACTAAGACTTTAGAAAATTCTCCTAATCACGAACTGGCTAAGACAATATTATCCATATTATATTCTGGATGCCTTTCGATATATAAAGCAAAATCTTATCATTAAACTTCACTCTGGTAGTGGAGAATGAAAACATCTGTAGACTGTGGTGTATTAAAGATGTACCTTATATTAGATTCATCCATAATTAATGCAGAGTTTCCAATAAATAATACAGTGTCAGGTTCTTTGGATTATTAAGTGTACTCCACTGTGCTCATATACTTATGCATTAGCAGTAATAGTGAACAAGTTTCCTTACCTAATTAAACATGGATTTCTACTATATGTTTAAACAGCTTTAAGGTTGTGTCACAAACTTAAAAGAGTAAATTCAAAGGTAAAGTTGACATCTTTGTCCTCAGTTCATGAGTCATGCATTGATGTTTTTTTCCATTTTTTCACCACCGGTGTGTCTGGAAAGATATACAGTTCCATGGATTTTTTTACCCCTTACACTTAATTTGTAGTTTAACACTTTAAAATTAGGTGTAATAGTATTAATATTTTAAAGACGTTCTTTCCTCAAGAGTCTGAAATTGCTCTGAATAGCTCAAATATATCTGTATTTAGGTAAAGTAATATATAATTTTCACTGAACACATATATTTGTTAACATATTTGAAAATGGGACTTGTATTGACCAAAGAATCCTGGGTAGGTGCAAAGAAACCGCTATATTTTTTTTATTGGTTCAGTATTCAGGCATTTGCTATTCAAATGCATAAAATGTATCCCAAAACCTGAAGATAGTTACTTCAGAGACATAGGATTCCACTGAGGGAATAGGTATTTATGCTTTAAAAACACATTTTAATTTCCCAATTGATCATAATAGCTCATGCATAAAATCAAGAGATTTGGGGATTTTTATTACTTTAAAATTGAACATTAAAATTCATTTGGCAGCAGGATTTTTTTTATTATTATTATTATTATTATTATTATTATTATTTCGTTCCAGAAATAAGATCTTGCCTGCAGGATCTAATTCTGTAATGATATTTCTGATAGAGGAGACATCATTCACAACCTGACAATAGCTACTAGGGGACTGATGATGAATGTGCTGATAGAGCTCACTGTGAGCTCCATTCTGCATCCTTGACTCATGTCAGTAATCCCTGTATAAGTCAGTTGTCTCTTTGACCTCTATGGGCCTGAGCATGCTAGTGAAGGTTGAGGGGTCAGGCAGTAAAAGACTAGTACTGTCTTGCATGAGGGAACTGATCCAAAGATCATTTTAGGTAAATGGAATTTTTTCCCTGGAATTCAAAGTGCTGTGGAAAAAGATCTAAACAAGTATTTGAGTTGGTATTATGCCTAAAATATAAGGAGAAAAAAAGGGAAAATAAGGGTACTATGGTGTTCACCTAGAAAATGTCTTTAAAAAATAAGCTTAAAAGTTAGTTCCATAGTATGAACACTGAAAACTTTTATTGTTTCTGAGAAGCATGAGAAATATCTTTTTCCTTCCTTCCTTCCTTCCTTCCTTCCTTCCTTCCTTCCTTCCTTCCTTCCTTCCTTCCTTCCTTCCTTCCTTCCTTCCTTCCTTCCTTCCTTCCTTCCTTCCTTCCTTCCTTCCTTCCTTCCTTCCTTCCTTCCTTCCTTCCTTCCTTCCTTCCTTCCTTCCTTCCTTCCTTCCTTCCTTCCTTCCTTCCTTCCTTCCTTCCTTCCTTCCTTCCTTCCTTCCTTCCTTCCTTCCTTCCTTCCTTCCTTCCTTCCTTCCTTCCTTCCTTCCTTCCTTCCTTCCTTCCTTCTCCCTCCCTCCCTCCCTCCCTCCTTTCCTCCTGCCTGCCTGCCTGCCTGCCTCCCTCCCTCTCTCCCTTTCTCCCTCCCTCCTGCCTGCCTGCCTTCTGTATAGTAATACCACTATATAAATACACATATACGTGCTAGTGCTGTGGACAGTTTCTAAACTGTGACTTAAAGTGTGATTTTCAGCACTAATTTCCCCTCAATTCATGTTGCCTGGCCATTCTGGAATGATTATTTGCAGACCAATGAGCAAAACACGGACAATCAACAATTTTTGATTATTATATGATAAAATTACTGCAATTCTAATACGATGCTTTCAATAGTTAAAAGACAATGGGCTATAGCTTACTGACCCCATTCAGCGAAATGCTTAGCTAAAACAAATACTTCACTTTATTTCTGAGTGTAGAGTTAAAAAAAGATGCAAGGAAATATATTTAGCACCAGTTAAGCAACAGTGGTTCAGGATGAAAACAGAAACTAATATTCTGGTTAGCAAAGATGAGGACATAGTTTTGGTTCATGTGTTTAGGGACAAGGCACATGGGCCATGTATTAAATGTTGGTTAAATGAATATATTATTAATCATAAATAGACTCCACATTGCTATTTCTAACAATGCTCATGTATGTTTTCCCACTTCCTTAGAGAAACAAATCATCTGTGACAATAAATAAAGACCCTATTTCTTCCTCTCTATAAACTTATATGACATACATACATATCTTACAGATGCATCATGGATTTTTGTGTATATATGATAGAGAAAGAGAGAGATTTTGCAATAATATACACAGCTTTTTTACATCTTCATTTTAAACAAATCAACACAGCTGTCTAAAGGTAATTGGTTCACCTCCCACATGCATCAGCTGAAACTCTGGTAAACTATTTTGAATTATAGAAACACTCCTGTAGTGGATTGACTTATGCACTTGCAGTTCCTAATCACATCAATGGGAAGTACTGAGATACCGTTAGCAATCTCATCTGCCTGCACATATGGAAGTGCATAGTGTAGACTTTGCACCAACACTCATATTGCCCCCCACATTATTATTTTTATTATTGTGTATCAGAAATGCATAGGAGGAGAATATTTTTTCCTCAGCTGGAAATATGAACATTCACATTCATCCTTAATCCTGACCCTAAATTTGCAACACTTAAATGTTAGCTTAAACAGAAGCTCAATTTTGTTTACAGCGATGAGCATTGATTTTTCACCCTACAGTGCATGACACTGGCCTGGCAATTAATAGAGGAGAAAATACTATTCCCTATGGCTTGGGAGTTCTATAACCCAAAAAGAAGCCATGTATCATAGAATTATAGAATGGTTTGGGTGGGAAGGGACCTTTAGAAGTCACCTAGTCCAATCCCCCTGCAATAAACCAGGACATCTTCAACCAGATCAGGTTGCTCAGAGCTTTGTCCAACCTGACATGGAATATTTCTAGGGATGGGGCATCTACCACCTCTCTGGGCAACCTGTTCCAGTGTTTCACCACCCTCAGCATAAAAAATTTCTTCCTTATATCTAGCCTGAATATATATAATTATATATGTCTGTACTTTTATTTTTATATATATTTAGATACATACATGGAACAGTACCATCAACCTAATACCTCTTGCCCTGCAAGATGGGTTTCTAAAATGAAAAGTTGCTTTTCTTTATTGTCTTCAAAGAGTCTCCTGAGCCAGGTTAGTTGTTTGTAGTAACCCAAGGGAGGAAGAAAGCCTGTTTAGTATCCTTCTTCTTTCTTGCAGCAAGAAGCAGACTGAGATTTGGATACCCCCCCTCACACGTCCCCCGCTTCCCTCCCCCTACTGTGGGGGGCCGGCAGGGTGAGTCCCCCCTCGCCTCGCCGTCAGGAGCTGTCCGTTCAGCACCCCGCGCCCACGGGCTGCCTGCCCGCCCGCCAAAACAACAACAAAAGCAGGGAAATATTAATTAATTAAAAAGAGGGGGGAGAGCTTAAAAAAAAAAAAAGCCAATCTGCTCAATCCTCTGCCTGCAGGCAGACTCTAACGGAAACCACATATGCTTTGCTTCTCCCTATAAGAAATCTTCATTGGGGCATTAAAATACTTAAAAGGATTAGTCGTTAAATACTTGTACATTTGGTTTAATTCACTAGAAACGCGATGTCACAGGGTTACATCAGAAAGCTAGAGAGTTTTAATCTCACTTGCAGTATTTACCTAGATGTTTTATTCCTTCTGCTGCTTGTTACAGGGATAATATTAATATCCTACTTGTCCAGAGGGAGAAAGTTAAAAAAAAAAGAAAAAAAGAAAAAAAAAGGAAGAGCTGGCTGCTGTCTGGTAGTATAAAAATATCAAAGAGACTTTTAAGGTAATACAAAACAAAACAAAACATCATGAATTGGAGTATGGCATTCCTTCCCACAGTCTGTTGCTTATTCCTGATGATGATGTTGGAGAGGTAAGTCGTTGTTGTCTAACTTAGTAGATCACACAGGTCTTAGGACATGGGAGATGGTGGCTTTGTTTATACTGTTTCCTTTTTTAGCCTCAGTTTCCCTATATGAGAAGTGTGCAGCTCCATTGTCATTCCTCTGTCAGCTTTGCAGCTAGAACTACACTCTTTGACAAGAGTTTCAAAGAATTTATCTTCAACTAAGCAAAGGAAACAAGGGTCATATATCCAACGAAGACAGGTACAGAAATGTCTTACTGGAAACTTCTCAATAGGTAGGGCAACTGTTGTGTAGGAGGACATTGTCGTGTGAGACAGCTTTTTTTCGTGACTAATGACAGAGGTCAGACTGCCACAGTTCAAACCTTCCTTCACGTAGAGGCATCTGCACTTAGTCCTAGTATTTCTTCTACAACCATACTGTAGTTGCATCTATTAAAAAGACCTCGAGTAATGAGATATCAGTGAAATTCTTTGTTTTTAAATCAAGATCCACTTTATTTCACACTCTTTGCATGGAAAATGAGGTAAGAGTGAAATTCTGGTCCCGTGTGAGTGAATGATTACATTGCTACAGATTTCTGTTAAATCAATAAAAAAAAACCAACCCCACCAACCCCCAGTGGAGTTGTATATATTTATTATTTCCAAGAAAGAAGCTCTGTTTCTATCATAGAAATGGAAGAAGGGATCAAGACAAGACAAATTCCATTGAGTTCTTTGTTTGTTTTGCAGTGTCTGAACAGTAAATGTCGACCATTTTCATTCCCTCAATGGAATTATTGCTATTAAGAGTAGTGGCGCTGGAAGTTCTGCCGTGACTTCTACAAGACACAACCTGATCTCATGGTAATTCCTCTTGGCCATCAAGTCAGGCAGACTCCAGAATAGACTACCTTATCAAAAAAATAGAATAAAAATACAGTGTTACTGCCTTTGTGTAGAGATACAGAAGAAAATTTACTATGCAGACTCCCCATTTCCAAAATATGCACATATCTACCAATAATCTGGAATATAATTTCAGTGCTGAGCTTTAACGTTTGATTTTACCCAGATAAGCTAAACCATACACTATCCTATAGCGGTGAGGCACAAGGTGAAACCTGGGTAAGACTCATCAGATTAGGCACCTAGTTGTTCTGGATTCAGAAGAGATGTCCCACTCTAGGATTGCCCAGTCATTCTTCTTGCACCCCATGGAAGAAGAACATTACTGGGAATTGACCAGAAGACTTTACTGAATCATGTAAGAAGCATAAGGAATTCACAGTGACTCCAGTGACGTGCTTTGCCTCTTACAAACTACTGATATTTTAAAATTAATTTTAAAAAGTACCTATTCATTTATTTAGATGTTTATAGATCCTCTCCCTCTGGTTTAGGGTGCTTTATACCCCACAGACCTCTCAGCTTAATTTAATTTTTAGGGGTGTCTGAATATCACCCTGCCCTTGACATAAAGGGTATATTTTTTTTATTTTTTGCCAGGCTTTGTGCCTTGTTGTGCTTTTTTTCCCCCCTCAAAAGCAGAGAATGGTTTCTTGTATTCAAAGCATAAACGCAGCTGCCCATGAGACTGCTTGGATGAGAACTAGATAAGAGAGTTACATTAGGGCAGAAATTCGGGTCACATCATATCAAACTGAAAGTATCAGGCCAAAGATAGGCTTGGCTAATAATATTTCTACATGATCATTTTAAATGTGAAAACGCCTCCTTGCCATGAAAGAAAATCTCTTTTCAGTCTCAAGTCGGTGCAGGTATTTTCAATAGGATTATGTCACTGCTTGCTAAAATGCAATGCATTTGCATCTTCTTTGCATTATTTATTGTTATCCTGCAGGCTGGATTGTCACACTAATCATGATTTATGTCATTGAATTTTATCAGCTTCTGCTAGATTATATTTTCAAGTGGTGCCCTTGCACTTTAGGAAGAGAAA
The DNA here is from genome assembly GCA_033556795.1 of Tapera naevia. NCBI lineage: Eukaryota > Metazoa > Chordata > Aves > Cuculiformes > Neomorphidae > Tapera > Tapera naevia. The sequence goes on along the minus strand of JAUMJJ010000079.1, from coordinate 33,189,272 downwards.
TGTCAATGCAAGTCTTTTACACCTGTTACACAGCATAGGTAGGTGCTGCTTGTTATCAAACTCATGCAGAAAATTGTCTTTCCTTCAGCAGCAGTTCCTGGCATTATGACCTTAACACATCCTTAGCAGCCAGACACTTTAATGCTTTCAAAGCCTTTAGAACCATGTTATAGGAACATTTCATAAGTTTATGCTTGACAGACCAAGGGGAGAATTTTCCAAGTCACTGTGATGAGTGCTGCAATATGTGACATGGTAGGCAGTACATGTGTTGAGCCAACAGTGGATGACTGGAGTGGGGGTTGGTAGAAGTTTTGGCCTGTATGTGAAAGATCACTCCTTACCTTGCTACTGACTTTCTGTGTCACCTTGAACAAATCACCCACCAAGTCATTACTACTTTCTTCACACTTTGCATACGTACTATAGCCATTTCTTCTTCTTCTTTTTTTTTTTTTTAATGTCTTCTCTCTTTGCAATGATGGCTTCTTAGGGTGTAGACGTCTTGTTGTGTGACTGTATATTGCTTGAGAGAATGGGAACCTTGACTTGGGCTTGAGGCCACTCAAAATATAAAAGGTAAAAGCTTTTGATCTCTTTTTTTTTTTTTTTTTTTAAAAAAAAAAAACCCAGCAGAACATACAGGAGAAAACTTTGCATCATCATGACTTGCTTAAGCACTTGCTTCATTTCAGCTTGTTCTGAGAGACTTTGCTGTGTCGTGGCCTGCCTGTAGGGCCTATAAAGAGTATGAGTTTGCTACTGTGTTTGCCAAGCACAGAGACTCTGTTGCCTGAAAAGTGAAGTGAGGAGTCCAATGAAAGCTTTAGACTTGGTTGGTCTACACTGGTAAATAAAATACTGCTACAGTATGTATTGTTATTAAAATTGCAGCCAGACTTCTGAATTAGCCACAAGAAAAGCAATATTCTTACGCGATGGGAAAAGGTATTTCCTTTTCCTTCTTCCACCCAACAAAGCACAAAGTTAGAAGTCCTTGTCACCTGTGCAGTTCTCCCACCTTTTGTCTCATATTCATTCTCCTTGGCTCTGAATTCCTAGCCATCTGGAATTTCTTGTACACTACACTGCTCCTGCTATTACCTACTACATACTAGTGGCATAAATCTGTTTCAGGTGTTGATTAGGCTTTCTCATGTGAATGAAGAGTAAATTAATGTGAATGAGGAGTGTACTGCTACGAAGGAGTGAATTTCCTCTAATTTGTACTTTTGCATTGTTTGAAGTCCTAACTCAGGGCTGAGTTCTCCTTCTTTCAGCCACCAAGAGAGCAAAAACTCTGATGAAAAATGGGATGAACAAGTTTTTAAATGCCACATGGTCGGTGGAGCTGCATTTTATTTGCATAAATGGATCATCTAGGACATTTCTCCTAAATGACAGCGTTCTAACCCGGGGTACCAGATATATCATTGGTGTAAATCAGCACAACTCCCAAAGGACATGTGCTGATTTTACACCCACTGGACATGTGGCTCAGCCAGCCTGTGATTTTTAGCACTTAGTTTTCTTCATGAACAGAAAATAGCATTATCATTTGGCTGTGATGAGGATATCCTTAATAAGGAACCAGGATCTACTGTACCACTAGGTGTCAAAAAGACTGTCCTTAATTTAGAAGCATATTGGTGTAGCATGGAATTATTCCATGAATGCAGGAAATGGAAAGAATAAAACAAAGTAATAATGAAAGAATAGTAGAGTGTTCAACTTTACGTGGATGTGACTGTTTTAGGGAAATTAATTTATTTGAATTATTCCCAGAGCAAATTTAACCATAGAGAAAGATAATTCTTTTGTTTTCTTGAATATAAATTTGTCTGCAAAAGGTTATCAGGGAGCTGAATTCTGATCCCTTTTCCATCAGTAGGAACAAAGAGCAGGTCAATGGAGTTACGCTATCAAAAGGTTAAGATGTGCACCCTGACTGTTATCCTTGAACAGATATAGAAAATGAGAGGTACTGGTTTGATAGTCCATATTTAAATTATTTCTGAAAACGTCCTGTGGAAAGAAAATGAATTTGAAAAGATATTGTAAAGGAAAATTAATTTACATCTTTTTTTTTTTTTTCCGAAAGAACCTGTTGAATGACATTTAAAAGAGGATTAAAGCTGATTCCTTACAAGCAGTAGAATAATCAGATTTCTAAGATAAAGTGGAATTAAGGTCCTTCAATTCATCTACAGAGCTGACTGAAGTTGAATCATCGTTCACTAATTTACATGTCATTTACAGGGGCATTCATTGTGCTTTTAGTACTGTAAATATGATCTGAACAGCTTTTGATCTTTTGCAGCATTTGCAGGAACATATTATTCTTTCTGAGAAAAAAAGGAAGAGTTTTATACAAAAAAAAATCCGTAACGCTTTTTTACAATGTCAAAACAAATGTGTCAACCAAATGGTAATATCTGCACTAGTTTCATTTATCTGCACATGGTGGTTGTGAGGTTTAATGATTGTTTGTCACAAAAATACATTTTAAGAGAAGCAAGCAGATTGCTGAATAGCAAACATGTTTTATGGAATGTGCAACATTGTAAACACATTTTTGTTTCAATAGGATTTACAGAAGATTTTAAAATGAATGCGTTCATACAAAATGAGAAGTAGACAAAGCTTATATTTTCCTATCTAAATATTTCAAGTTCATTTCCTTACTAGAAGGAACATTTGCTGCCATTAAAATTCACATCTTCATACTCTTTTTTTTTATACAACCAGTCTCACCTTTGAACTGGGACTAATTCTTCTGACTTATATTTGACCACAGCTCCCATAGCAGGAAAATCTTCCCACCGTTCCCACAACTGCCAACCCTGTTTATCCTGTCAATTTTCTCTTGAAGGATCAGATCTCTAACTGTGCCAAAGCCCAGGGAAGTCAATGAAAAGATTCCCAAAGGCTTTGAATCAGACTCTGGCAGAAAAGCACCAGTAACTTCAATAGAATTACACCAATTTTCTCCAGTTGAGGATTTGACTTAACTTCTAACACTGCACTCATCACCGTTCCGAGATTCATCCTCAACAATTTGTGGAAGTACAAAAAAGGAGGTACAAAAAACTCTGAAACCAGAGTTTTGGTTGAGTGTAGGTAAAATAAGGTAGTTTTTGTTTAGAAACATAATAGCTCTGTCAAACAATTTATTAAATAAACTATTGGGAAATTTGGATATGCTTACAGAATGATTCTGTCTTAGAACAAATTTCTGTCTGAATAGCACTGTCGTCATGGATAAGAGAAGGAATAATGATAATATTTATCGTATGTTATTGACAACAGATTTATTCTGAGATCAGTCAAATTAATACCTAGAGATATCTATAGAGCTTATTTTTTGTGCATCAAATTATTTGTCTCTTCTTGTTGATGAACATTTAAAAATCTCTTCAAGGGCATGACATGGTAGCCACTCAAAAAAGACACCAGTTGGTGGTCAATCAGATAACATGGGTATTTTTACTGTTATGATTATAAGACTCTATCTCACAACACAAAAGCCAATTAAAATAGTGTAATCTAATACTAATTGTCCTTAAATAGCTATCTAGACTCCAGACAATGCAAATGAACAGACGTATCCAGGAAATTTTTTTTACCCTGTTCACCAATTTTAAGATGTGATTAGTCATCTTTTGAGGCTTCTGCATATTTCCATTGATGGTAGAGAGCCTAATGAGCATATTGTGTAAATGTTCTTGTTTAGAGGGCTGAAATTAGCCACACTGAATCTCAACAATACTGATTTAATTTGCTATTTATAGGTAATCATATTTATAGTCTTAAACTGGAGGTTTCCTTAACATTAATAACAGGATGGTCACTGGATTTTGAGTTTTATGCCTTCATTAAGCCTCAGGTCATATTTCATTAACAAGGATTTATAATTTGAGAGCAAAGCCGTTCTAATTAGGTGAAAAATACTGGATCACATCTGTCCATTATATGAAGAGCCACAAGCTTAAGGTTTTGGACTGATCTAAAAGGCTTATAGAGGTCAAAATCCCCTTGACATTTTTAGACTCAAAAGACTACAAAATCCTATTAGCTTTGAAACCAACACCTTGTACCTGCCTTTTAATATCTTATCACAGAATCACAGAATTATCTGGGTTGGAAGAGATCTCCAAGATCATCAAGTCCAACCCTTAATCCAACACTATCATGATTACTAGATCATGGCACTAAGTGCCACATCCAGTCTTATTTTAAAAACCACCAGGGATGGTGAATTGACCACCTCTCTGGGCAGGCCATTCCAATGCCTGATTACTTGCTCTGTGAAGAACTTTTTTCTGATATCCAGCCTTAACCTTCCCTGGCAGAGTCTAAGCTCGTGCCCTCTTGTTCTGTTGCTGGTTGCCTGGGAGAAGAGACCGACCCCCATCTGTCTACAACCTCCTTTCAGATAATTGTAGAGAGCATAGCATTTGTGCTCAAGTCCCTTCACCAGTTTTGTTGCTCTTCTCTGGACCCGCTCCAGCACCTCAATATCTTTCTTGAACTGAGGGGCCCAGAACTGAACACAATACTCAAGGTGTGGCCTCACCAACGCCGAGTACAGGGGAAGGATCTCTTCCCTCGTCCTGCTGGCCACACTATTCTTGTTACAGGCCAGGATGTCATTGGCCTTCTTGGCCACCTGGGCACACTGCTGGCTCATGTTTAGCCTCCTGTCAATCAGTACCCCCAGGTCCCTTTCCACCTGACTGCTCTCAAGCCACTCTGTCCCCTGCCTGTAGCGCTGCATGGGGTTATTGTGGCCAAAGTGCAGGACCCAGCACTTGGCCTTGTTGAACTTCATCCTGTTGGACTCAGCCCATCTCTCCAGCCTATCAAGGTCCCTCTGCAGGGCCCTCCTGCCCTCCGGCAGGTCGACACTCCCTCCCAACTTGGTGTCATCCTCAAATTTACTTATGATGGACTCAATCCCCTCATCTAAATCATCAATGAAGATAGTAAACAGAACTGGACCCAACACTGATCCCTGAGGGACAACACTGGTGACCGACTGCCAGCTGGACACAGCCCCATTCACCAGCACTCTCTGGGTCCGGCCAGCCAGCCAGTTCTTAACCCAGCTGAGAGTGCACCTGTCCAAGCCACGGACTACCAGTTTATCCAGGAGTATGCCATGGGAGACAATGTCAAAGGCTTTGCTCAAGTCCAGATAGACCACATCCACAGGGTTCCCTTCATCCACCAGGCGGGTTACCTGATCATAAAAGGAAATCAGGTTGGTCAGACAGGATCTGATCCTCTTGTTCCAGTTGAAAGCATCACAACATACCTGAAATACACTGATGTTCATACTGATTTTTCACATATATCTGCCTAGGAGAGGACTAGGCAGTTCAATTTATTCCTCCATTTCATGCCTACCACTGTCTTCCCTCTTACAGGAATATTTGGAGGATTTATTATCAGTTTAAATTCATTAACTATCAGATTTAGATGTGTAAATCTCCTCAATTCCCCAAATTACTTCTTCAATACCTGCTCAGAATTCAATCATCTAGATTTTTTGTTTATTTTCCGGAAAAAACCCCTCACATTTCAGTGCATCCTCTTAGAAGTGTGTTTTCCTATGGTGTATTTTTCTCCCTTGTGTCCTCAGTTTTCCTTTCCTCCATCAGCTTACAGATGGCATTCGGTATGAATGGGATGGCTGTGATATCACTTGTACAATATTCATAATACTTCTTACCCTTTCACCTATACCAAATTCCTATGATATATGCACATCATCATCATTTTGTGCCATCCAGCTACTCATATTTCAGCCAAGAATTCTACAACATCTGGTTTCACGGTTAGTTCCCTTACATGAAAACCTTGCAGCTGAGAAACCTTCCACAAACCTGTCCAAAGGCAGCAGGGGCTTATTCCAGAAGTGCTGTGGCTGACCTGTTCTCATGTGGACACTGATTTCACATACAAAATCTCTTCTTCTCATTTTCTTTCCTCTCTTTCTTCCTTGTCTTTCAAGACATGCTCAGATCTTATTTTTGCAATGCGAAAATCATTCTCATTGCATTGCTTTTTCTCTAGCAAATGAGCCTTTTTGGATTATCAGATTCTGGTAGTCCTGTCTTCTCAAAGTGTTAGCACTTCACAGAATGCCCACAAAGACTGAGCATATTTCTAGGTCATGTTGCATCTATAATAAAAGAATTTCCCTTCCGCAGTAACTGAAGGAATAAAAAAAAAGGACAAGTGCTTGCAGCAAAGAAGAGACTATGAGACATCCTTTACCATGATCCTATGTACCTGAGGTCTGACAGGACAGAAGAGTGCATGGTGTCTCCAGGCACAGACAACCTATGTACCTGACATCTGGATGCCAGGTAAGAATAAGTGAAGCAGTCAGTTGGATTTGATCTTTCAGAGTTAAGAAATGCAATAAGACATAGTCACTGTTGTGTCTTTTCCCATAGAAGTGTTATCTTGGAAAGCAAACAAACCCTACCTTTCCTGCCCTTTTGGCTGGAATACAGACATCATGCCCTATCATCTTCTTCACTGCATGGCTGAAGGTTCAAGTGAAGGAATGGGTGGAGGAGATCTTTGGAGGTGTGGGAAATCATGAGTTTCTCATTCTTTTTTTTTTTCCCCCAACGGTCTTTGTGTGTATATGTACTTGTACATGTGTAAAATGCTCTAAAAAAACAGCTAAGTGTCTTGCTGCCCATGCCGGGGCACATTCTTCTATTGTTTAGGAAGATATTGATCCTTACGAGAGAAAAGTGGCCATGCATCATAGGGAAAATTATAAATCTGTGATCTCTTTTTTTTGTGTTTATCCAGTTCCTCTGCCTTGCTGGAGGAGTTGGCCTTCTAGTGACCACAAATTATCAGAGGCTTTTTATGTTTGATGGCTTATCTCAAGCAGTTCATCTATAAGTTTTGATTCTCACAAGAAATACTTATGCTGCTTATCTGTTTCAATGAATATTGATATATGACTCATATCTCTTCAGCATTTCTTCAGATAATCAGCCCTCAAGCAAATACCCCAAAGGAAATAATTTGCTTGGTCAGATTTCCACCAGCTTGATCCTTAGTGATGCTTCACAACTCCTAGGTTTCCTCCTTTACTCAATCCTTTTCAGTAATTTTCTAGAAGATATTTTTTAGTGGTTAAAGGACCTAGAAATGCCTCCACCTCACCTGCCTCATACTGCTTTTGAATTCTACACCATTGTGAATGAATGGCTGTTTTCTGCTTCTTATCTACCTTAGGCATCTGTTTAGGCTTGGGTGAAATGGCCTTAGAAGATGTCTGTCTCTTCAATAACTCTAGAGGCATCCCACATGCTTGCCTAGATGAAAGAAAACATCTGAATTTCAAATGGCTCTGTTAAAAGCGGGTGACTCCCATCCTAAGTTGGCATTTTTATATTTTGGAAGCTGCAAATACAAAACTTTCCCCCGCTTTGTCTGCTCCTAATTGCTCTTTTCACTGCTTGTTGGTACTTCTTGTTCCTTCTTGTTGCAGATGACTGCCAACTGCTTTTCATTTACCAAACAAATAGAGTATGGCACCATTTCAATGGAGTGATTTAATATTCTATTTCAAGAGAAATTCTCCTCAAGTTTTTGGCTTTGATTCATTGATGTGAGAAAAATGCCGTGTGAGTAATTATATTTTTTATAAAGTATCCAAAGACCTTCAGAAAGAGTTGCCTGAACTGATTGTTTCACTCATTTGTAATACTGCTGAATACAATGACTCAGGTGTATTTTATAGAAGTTCTAATTTCTGCTCTGCTTTGGGTTTATACTACTAATGCAGATGAACGGCTGTTGCACTACCAAAACACAAAACTAATGATGCTGTGGTTAAACAGAAGCAGTTAGGTTTAGGAAACCAGGGTTCTGTTCTATTTTTGGTATGGACATTCTCATCCTCACTGTCATTATATCATTTCCCAATCACAGGTCTTTGCTAGTCATCAGACCTGACCTCATAATTGAATTGTCTCAATTCAGTGTTGTATTGGGATTGCATCACAAGGTTTTGGGTAGCAGGGGGACTGCAGGGATGGTTTCTGCTAGAAGGTTCCCCTATGTCCAATAGAGTCAATGCCAGCCACCTCCAAGACAGATCTGTCACTGGCCAAGGCTAAGTCCATCAGCAACAGTAATAGTTTCTTTGTGATAATATATTTAAGAAGGGGAAAGAAAACTGCTGAATTGAAGCTGGAGAAGGAGGTACTCCAGGTGCCAGAGCCCTTGGTGAAGACCATGGTGAGGCCGGCTCCTCCCCTGTAGCCCTTGAGGGTTAACAGTTGAGCAGATATCCACCTGCAGTCCATGGAGGACCTTACGCTGGAGTAGGTGGATGCCCAAAAGAGGCTATGACCACATGGGAAGCCTGCGCTGAAGTAGGCTCCTGGCAGGTCCTGTGGACTCGTGGAGGGCGAGGAAGTCACGGTGGAGCGGGTTTGCTGGCAGGACTTGTGACCCCGTGGGGGACCCACACTGGAGCAGTTTGTGAAGAACAGCAGCCTATGGAGAGGATTCACATTGAAATTCATGGAGGACTGTTTCCCATGGTATGGACTCCATGCTGGAGCAGGCGAGGACTGTGAGGAACCTTCCTCCTGAGGGGGAGAGGGGCAGAAACAATGTGTGATGAATTGACTGCAACCCCTATTTCCTATCCTCCTGCACCTATCAGGTAGAGGAGGTAGAGAAATCGGGAGTAATGTGAAGCCCAAGAAGAAGGGAGGGGTGGGGAAAAGCTATTTTAAGATTTCATATTTATTTTCTCATTACCCTACTCTAGTTTGATTGGTAACAAATTAAACTGATTTCGCCAAGTTGAGTCTATTTTGCCCATCATGATAATTGCTGAGGGATCTCACTGACCTTTATCTCAACCTGCAATTTTTCCATTATTTTTTCTCTGCCTTGTCCAGTTGAGGAGAGGAGTGATAGGGTGGCTCTGGCGGGCACCTGGCATCCAGCCAGGGTCAACCCAGAAAAAGTGCAGCTCTCTGAGATCACCATTTATACAGGCCCATCACTATTCCTGATATTCTCATAGGCCTGTCCGATGAGTATAGTACTGGGAAAATTTTGCTTGAAACAGTTTTTACTTCATCCACAGTGTTTGGTGCAACCACTTAGTAATTCTAATAGTTTTTTTTTTTTGTCTCTTCCATTAGACTGAAAATGTTGACTTCTTGAAAACAGGGAAAAAAACTTACTTGGAAAAATTTTCATAATTTAGGATGGGAAAAATATTAGGTTTAAATGTCAATCATACTATGGTGGCCTCTAGGCTTATATATATACACCTTACTAGATTAGACCTCTTTCTTCTTTTTGGTCTTTTTTTTTGGAAGTATTACCTGAGAATCATAGAGACTGTTTCACTTTTCATCAACAAAGGCTGTAGAAATATTTTTTTTCTTTTTGAAACTCCTAACCATAGAACCCCCATCCACAGAAATGTCATGCTTATAGAAATATAAATAGGAATATAAATATATAGGCTGAATAATACCAAACCCTATTATGACTACATCCATTTTTATTTAAAAAAATAACTTCTCCTACGTGAAGTTTATTAACTACTTAGATCAGAACTGAAACTAATTTCATTCTATATTCTGTTTATTGTTAGTCATGTTTTTTTATTGTAAATTCTTCTCTGTACTGAAAAAATTCTAAGAGTAAGAACAGAATTCACTCCATTTGGGAGTATTTGAGAGACATGCAATTTCCTGATGAGTCCTGTCTAGTAACTGTGTTTTTTGATTGCAGTTTTCAAGTGCAGAATAATGACACATGCACCTATATGCACACATGCCCTCACACTACACTATTTCCCAGCTAAGTAGGAAAGACTGATTTTATATAGCTATTTGTATGATATTCCAAGCAATACAAGACACTGTGCCATCTATTAGCAAACCAACAAAACTGTTCTCTGGTGACTAAAGGAAGCGGCAATTCTTAGCTGAATTCATCCTCATCCTTTACTTTGGTAAGTCAACAATTGCACATATCTCACGTTAACTCAGAAGAAGTTTATACTTACAAAAACCCCATAACAATCTCCTGGGTCACTCCTTAGTTGGTGGAAATGCAGCAGATCTCTTCTTTTTCCTTCCCAGTATCAAGGCAGGCTGCAGGCATAAGCAAAGGAAGCAGTGTCCTAAGGGAGCAGATGCCAAAGCCATCTCACTTTCTACCCTTCCTGTGATTGTAACTAGGAGTTGAGTGAAACCAGCCATAGTTACAGTGGTACATTTCTAAAGCAGACCAGATTTACATGTCAAAATTTATCATAAGCTTTGTGCTTAATTACTCTGTTAGACAATTGGTCACGATATAGCTACAATTCATGAAGATTATTAATCTCCATTCTTATTAATCCAATAAAATGACAATAAGAAACCCCCTGGACTTGAGAAATGAGGTTATCATAGTTAAGGTCAGGCTCATGCATTTGACTACCAGGACCTAAGCTCTAATGAGGACAAGATGGTTTGCACAGGTGTAGCTGAGAAAAGAATATAGTTTTGGGTTGCTATTCTCAAAAAAAAAGTGGTTTTTTTATGACTACAATTTATCTTCCTCAGTCAGAATTAGACTAGCTAGATTATTTTCTGCAAATTGGGAACTTGGATAAAAAGGTATTTTTCTGTTACAGAGAGCACACCAGCCATAGATTTAGAGTAAATTGGTTATGAGCCTTTAAGAGGTGTAACACCAACCACATAAATGGAAACAGGAGAGAAAATGTACAGCACCCACAAAATCTGTGAAATAATTGATCACAAAGCACTTAACCTTCAAAATGAGCTACAGCATTGCAGCACTGGGTGAATTCTATCCTCATAGTCTAACTCTGCATGGGCTACTGTGAATCTTAATTAATGAGCCTTTGTATTGTAGTTGGAGATCCTCAGATAAAAGAAATCGATACACAAGTGGAAAAAAACAAACAAATTAACAGAAACGGAAGCAGGAAAATAATAAATCTCTACATGAGTGTGTCAGAGTTAAGATGCCACTATTTCAGCTGTGATTAAAGGATACAGGCTTTAAGAAGCTGCAGCAATGAGTTTCCTCTGTGGCAGAACACTGTGGTTTTATGACATAAAATAAGGCTGTTGAGTTGATTAGCAACAGTGCCCCTCAAAAAAAAAAAGCAGCTTCCTATTCACATTCAGCTTAAATAATTAAAATGGTATTTAAAAATGTTGCTAAGATCCTTTGTTATTTCGTTTGGCATGTGTTGCTTTTTTTTTCGTACGGCTGATAAGTAAATTGCAAACATACATTATTCTTCACCATTCTCCACTCACTTTCCTCCCACTGGCAACCAATCTACCAGAATTTTCTTCCAGTCCCATTAATTGGTCCTTAGAGAATCTCTCTCGCATACCTTTGCAGTGACAGTCAGTGAACATTTCTTAGTAATACTGAGTCAGAAGCCCTGTGATAGCTCGCAAGTCACATATTGAACTGGAGCTGTACTACTCCCTTCCATTATGTTTAATGCATGAGGCTTCTTAAATGGCATGGCTCAGGTGATGGATCATACTTTTACTTCCAGAGTATCATGAGTTTCTCTGGTTATTTCTTTAAGAAATTTATATATATGTATTTTGGATGTAATGACTGCCTGGTAGTATATACAAGCACATAGCATCGCAAGCAAGAAAGCCTCATGTGTTCTGAACATGTAAAAATCATAATGTCTCAGGCGACCATAGCTTTACAGGGGAAAGGCAATAAATAAATAAATAACAACCATACCTCCCAGACACTGGTATTTTTGACATGTTTGAAAGTTTTGGATTCAGGAAAATATCAGTACAGTAAGGAATCCACAAGGTCTTACAGAATTTAAGTAATCCATGACTCTTTTTTTTTTTTTTAAATGCATATTGCTCAGCAGTGCTGCAAGGTCCCAGGTGAAATCATGTGTCTGCTGTGCACGCTGCAGTACATAGACGTATATAAAAAAAGAAAGTATTCACTACCCCAAAGACTTCACAATCACAAGAGACAAGAGAAGTCATTTTTCAGTAGAGGAATTAACATGCAGAATAATGAAGTGTTATTTGGAGAAAGCCTTCTCTATATATACAACTTATTTGTTGTGTGATTTTAATAAGTTAGGTACTGAAAACTGTGGGATTATTTAGGCTGGTGCAACTGCTATCAAAGCACATACGTTAGAAACCAAGGGTGAAATTTATTACATCTAACTATGGAAGTGGGAAAAATTTCACCCACTTTTGGATGCACTGAATCTACAGTAGGTCTTTGTCCACTTGATTTTCAGCCGCCTCTCGAGAAAGGCGAATGTACAATTAAGTTGTGTCACATCTGTTAGCCCCAGACTGTGTGGTTTAACTCTGGCCAGAAACTAAGCACCAGACAGCTGCCCACTCACACCCATCATAGTGGGATGAGGGAGAGAATCAGAAGAGTAAGAAAAATCGTGGGTTGAGATAAAGACAGTTTAATATGTAAAGCAAAAGCCACACACACAAGCAAAGCAAACCAGCGAATTCATTCACTACTTCCCATTGACAAGCAGGTGTTCAACCATCAACAGCAAAGCAGGGCTCCATCATGCTTAACAGTTACTTGGGAAGACAAATGCCACCACTTTGAATGTTCCCCCAACACTTTTGACCCCAGCTTTACATGCTGAGCATGATGTCATACAGTGTAGATTATCCCTTTGATCAGCTGGGGTCAGCTGTCCTGGCTGTGTCCCCTCCCATCTTCTTGTGCACCCCAGTGTGCTTGCTGGTGGGGTGGTGTGAGGAGCAGAAAAGCCCTTGACTCTGTGTAAGCACTGCTCAGCAATAATGCAGACATCCCTGTGTTATCAACGTTATTTTCAGCACAAATCCAAAACATAGCCTTATACAAGCTGCTATGAAGAAATTATCCCAGTTGAAGCCAGCCCTGAGACAGATGTCTTAGTAAGGCGTGTTAAATACCTCTTTGTGCTCTGTAATGGATTTTGAGCTGTAAAGTACTTGGGGGTGCTGATTGATGAGAAGCTTGACATGAACCAGCAATGTGTGCTTGCAGCTCAGAAGGCCAACCATATCCCAGGCTGCATCAAAAGAAATGCAGCCAGCAGGTTGAGGGAAGTGGTTGTCCCCATCTACTCCACTCTTGTGAGACCCCACCTGGAGTTTTGTGTCCAGTTCTGTAATCTCCAACATAAGAAGGATATGGAACTGTTGAAATGAGTCCAGAGGAGGGCTGTGAAGATGATCAGAGAGCTGGAGAACCTCTGTTATGAGGACAGGCTGAGAGAGTTGGGCTTGTTCAGCCTGGAGAAGAGAGGGCTCTGGGGAGGGTTTAGAGCAGCCTTCCAGTACAGGAAGGGGCTACAGGAAAGCTGGGGAGGGTCTTGTTACAAGGGCAAGTACTGATAGGATGAGGGGGAATGGCTTTAAATTGGAAGGGGGAAGATTTAGATTAGACATTAGGAAGAGATATTTAACAATGAGGGTGGTTAGGCACTGGCACAGGTTGCCCAGGGAAGATGTGGATGCTCCCTCCCTGGAAGTGTTCAAGGCCAGGTTGTATGAGGTCTTGAACAACCTGGTGGGAGGTGTCCCTGTCCGTGGTTGGAACTGGATTATCTTTAAGTTCTCTTCCAACTCAAAGCATTCTGTGATTCTGTTCTATGATCTAATCTAAAAAAAATGAGTTAGATTAACTTTGTAACTATAGAGAGAGGCAATAAGAGAGAGCTAGATCCCTCGAAGAGCCGACCTGGTCCTTCATAACAGAGGTATCTGGAAAAGATGGGATGGTTCCCATTCTGGAGGTGCCTAGCCCTCTTCACTAAGAGCACAGGAAGGAGAGAAGCTTGGTTTACACAGGATATATACCCCTGAGGTGTCTAAATTAATCTGAAAACCTCCTCACATGACTGACAAAAACAAGCAGATAAAGTGCTTTTCTCCTTCTTTTAGGATTGGAGCCATGAAAAGTCACCTGACATTCTTAGGATATGTAAGGACAGTGAGGTGTTATGAAAGAGCAAAAGAGTTCTATAGATCAAGAAATAATCTCATAATACACTTGACTGCAGATCCTTTGATAGAAGGGATTATAACTGACTTTATGTCTGCTCAGAAGTTCTCACAGTGAATTCTTACCTTGCTAAGGCCTCTTTCTGGTGTTGTAGTAGATATGGTAAACAGTAATATTATTGGAATTCATAACTTGTGAACCAAGTGTGGAAAGCACTCCTATTAGAAGAGAATGACTTTTTGTAAAAACTATCAGCAAAACCAAAACTGTTCAATAAACAACCCAAACATGTTTGATATTGTATATAGGAAAGCCAAGAACCAGATAGTGGACAGATATGTTTCTGCTCATATTATTTTATGTACTCTTTCTTGAGATGAACTGCATCTGCCTTTAGCTTCTCTTGTACCTGTAAAGAGTGCCTGGGAAAAATTCTCTAGCATGAAGGTCATGGGCTCCTGGACGCATCTGGAAAATGTAATTCTGTTGATAGTAATTGCCGCTCTGCTGAGTTCCCTATGGACGGTGTTCAGCTATGGATTAGTAATTCACAGATCTCTTGGCGTCTCAAGGTGGTGAGGAAATTTCAGCATAGCAATGAATGACTATTTTCATTCCTGCAGGTCTTCATGCTAGGAGACAGTCATTGAGAAAATGCCTTGAGAATGAGAAGACTGTGTGTTTAGTTTCTGCATATGCAAGAACAAACACAATCACTTGCTTTTTTCCTTATGCCTTTGGAACTAATTTTTTTGCCTCAGTTGGGTTTTATTTGGCACCTATGCCAATGTAATAAGCAGAGCCATGATTTGTCCGCAAAAAAATGAAACATGGTCATCTGCATTGCTTAATTATTAATAAATCATTTTGGCCTGCTTCAGCTAGCAGTCATTGAAATAATCCTTAGGCATGTTGAAGAGTTAGCATGGACTAGAGATCATTCTCAGCAGGCAGTTTAGGTGTTGTCACTGTGCTTTAAAAAGATGTGGCTTGACCATTTCTCTGGTGATCTCAAAGACAGAGAACAGACCCTGGGATTCCTTAGTGTATCCATAAAGATGCAAACATTTGAAGTTCAAATAAAATAAAAAGGATATTCTTCCCTCTTTGATAGGCATAAATACAGATGTTATAAAAATATGATCCATAGTCACTGTTGTAAAAGGAAAATATTAAACTCCTTGTCAATATTCCATTGGAAGTTATGCTGGATTTACACATGTGTACCGCAGTTGTCCCTCTAATGACAAACTGCTGTCAATATTCCTGGTATGCAGCTGAAGCCCGGATGTTTGGGTAAAATGATTTCCATGCATAAGAATACAATCCTTTATCAAAAAAGTCCAATGACCCACACAAGCCTGCATTCCTAGTTTCTGCAGCCAAAGGCAGTAGTATGGCCAGCATCAGGATTAGCTACCTTGTCTCCCCCAGTTTCAGCTGGATGATTATATGACAGCTGGGTCAACTTGCCTTTGGCATGAATCTAGAGGAAGGATTCATTTTATACCACAGGTTTATGGTGAAATGCCTTAATCATTGCTACTGCTTCTCATGAATCCCATAGTTAAGAACGTCAGTTATGTTTTGAAAAATATTTGTCCTGAAGCAACACTACTTCCTTCTTTCCTTGGTTCCTTTTTGCTTCCTTACCTCCCTGTAACAAAAATTGAGTTGTTATTTTTGAGTCTAAAACACCACTTCTACAGTGTGAGAAAATAATTTCTTTCTGAATTAAAAGTTTTTATGTTGTTTTCACCAACATGACAAATGAAAAGTATTTTTTCCTGGAAAAGTTTCATAGAGAGTTAGTTTCTTCAATTTGTTTACAACTTAGTCTAAAACTGCAAGGTAGGTCAGTGGATTCTTCTAATGAAGGATCAATCTTCCAATTCGTTTTGAAAAGCCAGAATGTTCTAGTTGAGCTGAAATTAAGGCCACATTTTAAAATGTTATGACTTCCGGATTTTGCACTGTTGAATGCATACAGAGCAAGATGTCCCATTCTTATTTCCACAGCTGGAGTTTATCTATCACTGATAAAATGGACAATGATTAATGGGATGAAATTCATTGGGCACTGATTAATGGGATGTGATTTAACAAGTCCAAACACCAGATTCTACATGGGATGAAGTAACGCTGGGCACAAGTATAAACTAGTGGCTGGAGACCAGCTTTGTAGAAAGAAATCTGGGAGTGCTGGTTAACAGCAGGCTCAATACGAGTCAGAAATGTGTATTGGCAGCCAAGAGTGTAACCATACCCTGAGATGCATTGAACACAGTCAAAAGAGGTGGTTATCCCACTGTATTTATCATGGAATCATAAAATACTTTGGGTTGGAAGGGGCCTTTAAAGATCATCCATTCCAATTTCTCTGCCATGAGCAGATCAGGTTGTTCAGAGCCTCACCCAACCTGACCTTGAATGTTTCCAGGGAAGGGGCATCTCCTGTCTCTCTGGATAACCTCTTCCAGTGTTTCACCACACTCATTGAATAAATATTCTTCCTTACATATAGAATAAAATTTGCTTTCCTACAATTCTGGGTCCTGACTTTACTCTTCATCTGACCCATATCTTTCAGGATTGTGAACTCTACCAATGCACGGTCACTGCAGCCTAGCCTACCTCCAATCTTGACGTCACCAATTAACTCATTTGTGTTGGTGACCATCAGGTCCAGTATAGCATACCTTCTGTTAAGGCTGTCTATCATCTGGCTTAAGAAGTTATCATCAATGCACTCCAGGAGTCTCTTGGATTATCTACAGCTTGCCGTGCTAGTTTTTCCATAGATGTCAGAGTGGTAGAAGTCCTTCAGCAGGACAAGAGCCTGTGAGTGTGCTGCCTCCTGTAGCTGGAGTAAGAAGGCTTTGTCAACAGGCTCCCGTTGATCAGGCAGACTGTAGCAAACGGCAAGCACAAAATTCCCCTTGTTGCCTTGGTCTCTAATTCTTAGCCATAACCTTTCAACCTGGTCATGACTATTCTTCAGAGAAAGTTTTTCACAATCTAACTATTTCTTGATGTAGAGGGCAACCCCTCAGCCTCCCCTTCCTTGCCTTCCCCTTTGGAACAGCCTGTAGTCTTTGATAACTGCACTCCAGTCATAGGATTTATCCCACCAAGTTTCAGTAATGGCAATTAGGTTGTATCTTTCTACCACGGATTCCAGCTCCTTCTGTTAGCTGCCCGTGTTGTGTGCATTGCTGTAGAGACACTTCAGCTGGGCTGCCGGCCATGTCAACTTTTCAGAGGAACACAGCTGAATTCTTTTGAGATACTTCCCCATTGTTTCCCTGTCAGCTTCTATAACCGCAGGAGTCCTTGGCCTATCTCCATTAAGATTTCAAGTGGGCTCCAGAGTACCTAGCACATCTCAGAGCAACAGGCTGAGGGCCCTTGCTATCATCCCATCCCACTAACCCTAGTGCACCATTCCATGGCTTGTCATAGGCAAGCTTGATATTATTCCTCTCCTCCTTCCAGTCTAGTTTAAAGCTCTGTGAATGAGCCCTGTTAGCTTGTGAGCAAAGAGTCTTCCCCATTTAAGAAAGCTGAATCCCATTAGATGCCAGAAGACCTGGTTTTGTGTAGACAACTCCATTACTGAAAAACACAAAATTGTGGTAGTGACAGCAGCCATGGAGCTATGTATTCATAGAATGTGTCCATCTGTTTCTTCCGGTGTCACTGCCTGCAACTGGAAGGATAAGGTCTGTCTGGCATACTGGACCCTATGTTCCCCTCCGAATGGAGTCACCTACAACTATAATCTGTGTTTTCTTCCTCATCGAGGTGATTATGAGATTGGGATTGGCTTTTTTGACCTTGGCATCACCTCTGATGTAGATGGACCATCAACCACATCATCCATCGACTGGCCTTCCACATCAGACCTCTTGTACAGAGGCAGCTGACAAGATGAGGTAGGGGGTAGGGAAGGAGGGGGTTTGACTGCTTCCTCAAGTGTGGACTTGCCCCACTCACTCCTTTTCTTTAAGCTACAGCTTTCTGCATGGTGGGAGGAGAACATAGGATCCCCTTGATTTTTTTTTTTTTGGTGGCTGTTCTTGTTTCGG
Organism: Tapera naevia; assembly: GCA_033556795.1. Taxonomy (NCBI): domain Eukaryota; kingdom Metazoa; phylum Chordata; class Aves; order Cuculiformes; family Neomorphidae; genus Tapera; species Tapera naevia. Next base: position 33,171,123 of record JAUMJJ010000079.1, on the reverse strand, counting down.
TCTCAGGGAGGGTAGAGCATGGTTCCACCATCCTATCTCAGACTCCCCGATACTCCTTAACCTTTATACTTCTTCCCTTAGCTCTGCCACCAGGCTGAGCAAATCATCCACCTGTCCACACCTCACATAGCTGTTCCCTCTACTGTCATCCATTACTCGTGAAAGGCTCTGGCACATCCTGCAGACTAAGACCTGGATGACCGCATGTTTTTGTGGAAGTTCTGTCTGGGTTGCCACATCCATTCTCCTAAGTGCAGAGAACAAATTTAGCTTTGGTGTGGCCTCACCTTGAGTACTATGCGCAGTTCTGCGCCCCACAATTTAAGAAGAATGTTAAGGTACTCAAATGCATCCAGAAGAGGGCAACAGAGCTGGTGGAAGGCATGTGCTATAAGGAGTGGCTAAGGACTTTGGGCTGGTCTAGTTTGGAGAAAAGGAGGTTGAGGGGTGACCTCATTGTTCTGCATGTCTTCCTAAGGAAGGGAAGTGCAGAGGGAGGTATGGATCTCTTCTCCGTGGTATCCAGTGATAGGACTCATGGCAACGGTTCAAAGCTGCACCAGGACAGGTTTAGACTGGACATTAGGAAGCATTTCTTTACTGAGAGGGTGATCAAACTGTGCAGCAGACTTCCTATAGAGGTCATCAATAACGCGTACTTGTAGATGTTTAACAGACTTTTGGACAATGTGTTTAATAACATGCCTTAACTTTTGGTCAGCCCTGAACTGATCAGGCAATGGGGTTAGATGATCATTGTAGATCCCTTCCAACTGAAATATTCTATTCTATTCTATTCTATTCTATTCTATTCTATTCTATTCTATTCTATTCTATTCTATTCTATTCTATTCTATTCTATTCTATTCTATTCTATTCTATTCTATTCTATTCTATTCTATTCTATTCTACAATCATTAATAATTGCCATTAAAACAATCTGTATCCTCTTTGAATTATAGTGTTTTAAGGTATGGTATATGTAAGATGACATTTCATGTCTTAAGCATAGTCGGGAAATGTTGCCAGATAAACTGTAGAAATTACCACTCCTTGACACTAATCATGTGCATAGATCAATTTTCTTTTAGAGGTCATGTTTTTGAGATGGAGCTCCTGAGGCCTAAATTGGGAGCTCAGTGTAAGTCATTAATGGAAAGGCATCATGGGTGGGTCTCACCTCATGTAACACCGGCAACCAAAACCCATCTGGTATCCATCTAAGCACATGATGTTGACTTCTCTAGAGCTGACAGAGAGAGACAGTCCACAGAAGAACGATTCCTACCCTTCTGAGATGCTTTCATATGTAGCACTGAGTTGCAGCCTAGAACTCCTCTCTTCAACTAAAGAAAGGGAATTTAGGCACCTCTATTAAGTACCTGATGTTAACTGGATGTTAAAAATTTATACAGCTTCAATGAAAAAAATAGGCATGTTCATGGAGGAGAAATTCATGGGGTTTCTTGGGGGTTTCCTAAAGTATGGGTAACACTAGTCAATAATTTTATTGGCCCCAAACTGCTGAAAGAGGCAATAATACTCAAGGGGAGTACTCTCTAATCTTATTCTATATTCTGTTCTTAAGGCACCTGTTTTGGGGCCATGTTTTAGAGACTGGTATGGAGATATATGGGATGGAGATGTTCGATCAGGCCTTATAAAATTGTTCTTTCTTTCTGATGTGAGCCTACTGGTTCGTGCTGGCCCTGACGTGTCGTATCTCATTCATTACTAAAAGCTGAATGATACAGGACAACCCATTGCAGTAAATTAATCACATTACACCTATTTAAGGGTTTTGGAAATTATGACAATTGCAACTTTTGGAGACAGACCATTGTAGAACATATTACTTTAATGTTGTCTCTACTTGCTCTTACTACTATCATGTTGGCCATTGTGGAAAAAATCATTACACTCTAAAACTGATACGCATTTAGACCTGGAGTCTATATCACTGTTAAATAAAAATGTTGCCTGCTTTTGTAGCATGCCTCATCTGCAGGTTGAATCAGGCTCTTTGGGGCATGGCAGAGGGGGTAATCAGTGATTCATTTGTCTTGCAGTTATTTTTCTTTCTCTCAAAATATGACTCAAATGCCTCAAAAACATTGGAAAGATAATCCAGATAGACTTAATCTAATGTGATGTTGATGTCTGACATGTAAAGATCTACCTCTGAGCTACTCACCCTGGGTTCCTTTTGTCGTCAATGGAGAGGAATAGGTATCTCGAGGCACTATCACATCTCACCAAAAGTAGAGCATTCAAGTAGGTCAAATGAATGAATCAAGCCTGAATGTGTCTGCTTCCTTCAAGGGCAAATGTACATGTCTACATTAGAGAAGTCTAAAGTACCCCCTGAGTGCTATTCCATCCTTCAATAGTACAGATGTACAAGTAATGCTCAGCTAATTCACAGTCAGATTATTCTATCCGAGTTTCACTAAGATCATAAGAACATAAGAGAGATTTTACTGAATCTCACCATCTATCTCAGCATGCTGTCTGACAGCTGTCGAAAAGCAGATGCCCAGGGAAGAGCCATAAAAACAGGGCAAACATATCATATTTCCTCCAGCTTCTTTCCCAGCCTCTAACCATCTGTAGTTTCAGAACTCTCTAAGCCAGACATGTTTTTGATGTGTTCAGTAATCTATGAATGTGTCCCATCTTCCTGCAAGCCAATGTTAAAGACTTAACCATGTGCAGCATCCTTTGGTAAGGAGCCTCTCAGCTAAACTGCAGGCTGTGTAATGAACTTCCTTTTGTGTGCTTTGTTCCTGCCTTCTGCTAGTTTTATTTGAAACAGAACAAAATGCTTTCTGGAAGATAGTTGATGTAGAAAGGCAATCTGCTGGTTTTCTCCAACTTGAAGCATGCAAATTTTGGTGACAGTAGAAACCTGTGTGCTCCAGTAACATCTGCTAACTTTTGTGTGTTCTTTCTAGACATGCTAGCTGATACTAAACATATGAACTGGGTGTCCTGAACCACAGCCCTACAGGCATTTCTTTATTTTTGGAAAAAAGTAGTTAGGTGTTTTATGTTAGTCTCCAAAATTGTGTTTAAGCAACATGTTGTAAGGAATGTTTTGTCCTGCTCAAATTTCAGCCCATCCAAAAGACGTCATTCTATGATTCACAATCGGACATTAAAGCTGAGTAAAGAATGAAAAGTTAAAGAGTGACAAACAACTAGGCCTGGTACATTGAAAATTTTGTCAGGATATTTTGAAATAAAAGGAGAAGTAAGAAACTCAGAAAGTAAATACTGAGTCTATGTGTGTGGGTGAAGGGCTGAGAACAAGGTTTAGGTTAACCCCATTGCAGTGTATAGCGATAAATTTTGACATGATTTATTGATCATGAAAGTTGTCTGGAGGATAACAGAGAAATATAAAAGTAACTCATGTGGAAGACAAAAAGGGAGACAGCTAGATGTTTTTGGAGATTGAATGCAAAGGGACTGATGATTACAAAGAAAAACACACTACGTTCTTGTACTCTTTTCTTTTATGAAGAGAAAAAATACAGAGCATCCATGTCACAATAAAAAGAAAGCAAGTGAAAATAATAAAAGAAATAAAACTTGTGAGAAGGTCTTGTAAAGGTTAAAAATGCAAATGGAAATATGAAGAAGACTATTACTATCCAACAGGTGATAATTGTTTCTGATGCTTTCCCTTCTTGTCTCTTTCCCCCCTTTATTTCTCCTGTAAAGAACAAGTTTCCTACCTGTTCTATAAAACTTCTGTGACTTGCTTCCTTCTTCCTGCCCTCTTTATGACCCAGATGAATTCTCATGTATCTTCTATATATCTTGCTGCATCTTAGAAACACCAGACGTGTTAATCAGAGCCTGAGTACCACATTTCAGGGGCATGAGCAAAGCCTAAAACAAAAGTGAATTGAACTTCCACCTTCACACCTGGTGGTACAGACTGGTTTGGAAAGCTTTGCTCCTTCTTCCGGTCCTTTGTGATTTACTCTGATTGAATTTTCATGTACCTGTGGTCTATATAAAAAAGTACTGAAACTGCCCTTGAAAGTTTAATTTCTTGATAACCATAGAATCATAGAATGGTTTAGTCTATTCATTGGTTTAGAACATAACACTGTCCTTTAATAAATATTGACAATTATTCTGTAAATTTTTGGAAAACATATAGAATTTTAAAAAACCCAATGCCCAAGCTATAGGGAGCAATACGATTTTCTTATCCTTTTAGACAAGAGAACAGATTTCTCTAATGAGAAATGTAATTTCTTTAGAATCCTACCAATTTTTGTGTTCTAATTTTAGTCTTGTTCAAATTCTTATAATGTTTTCACATGATATTAGGATAAGTGGCAGCAGATTTCCATTATTAATGACATATTGCAAAAATGAATAGCTAAAAGCAATTACTGGAAGATTGACAATAGGCAAAGAAAATAAATTAGTTAATTCAAGCTACACAGCAAGTACTTTCACATAACCAGAAGCATCTTCAAAACCAGGGTAGATGATCTGCGAACAGTTCAAAATTCTCCACAAATACTGTTTACAGCAGACAATGTGTTGACAATCAGACAAGACTGAGATTAAATAGGGTCTGGCCTTATTTGTTATTTTTGTTTGCCAAACACTCCTTTTATAAAATACACTATATTTGGGTTTATTTCGCTGTTCACACATCTCACATGAGTATCACTTCTTAATTAGCAACACTAATGAGGGCATATGACTCAAAACCAGTATTAAAATCTTTCCTGTTTAAACAGCCTAGATTGACAAGTATCTTTATAAAATGACCATGCAATTCAATAACAAAATATCCTCATCATCTACTCTAAACAATTTTGTTCTGAAGGAGAATATATTTCTGCATCGAATTTATGAAATATCAAATAAAAGAATGTCTTCAATAGGAAAAATATCTATGTCCAAGGAAAATAGTTTGTACTCTTATTTCTATTAAGTGAACTAAAGAAGTACCTGTTGAACTAAATCCATAATGCCTTCCACTATTGCCATCACAGAGAACTTCCCAGTGGTCCATGCTGGAAGATACTACCAGTGTAGTCTGTTCCCAGGAAGGAAACAGTACTTTCCACACGCTGAAATATTGTTTGACTGATACATTCCCTACTTTTTTTTTTTTTTCTTGGTAGGAAAAGATAAATAGGAGTCTGGGCAGGTAAGTTTTGCTTTTGTGTTAACTTAGGCCCAGAAACTGGTTTGATACTTGCTCACCACTCCTGTGGAAGAATTCATGCTGTATTTAGGGACAGACAAGACAGGGGGCAGAATGACACAAGTTTTAGTGCTCTGTTCACATATTTGTGGTCTCTGAATTTCTGTCTTACCATTTGCGTAAGGAAAACAAAATTACTCCTATACTAGGGAAAGAATAATGCTGGCAATCCTGGTGATCTAGGCCATTCAACATTGGATAGGTATTTGATATGCATTACCTTCTCTCATTCTCTAAACATTTTCACTTCCTTGGAACAAAATAGAGGAATTCATTCTGCTACTCCCTTCTTCTGGAAATAACTTGGGAGGCATTGACAACCATAGCCCTGACACCAACTACAGAGAATGCAGGACACAAATATCAGGATTAAAAAGATCGGGGAAATTATAGCATGGTGGTAGGCTGAAAAAAGCATTTCATTGTTTCTCTGAGCTTTAGGTACATGCTCTTATGTTCATACTGAATTTAAAGAAGACACTCATAAGAGTTCAGGAAGACATTTCTTGGAGTGCAGTGAAGTGAACAGTGAAGAGGATAGTGTAGGTGCTTTGGTCTGATTTCGTAATTAGCTTTAATACAGATACTTTTAAGGTGCTTTCAGGAAGCTCCTGCTCTTCCTCTTCCTCCACCTTTGGCTTATACCTTGTAGTAATCTCTGCTGTCCTTGTGTGGCCAGGTTGAATCCCTGCTGGCTTTCTGTTCATATTCATACCTGGGTATAACTCTATAGTCCTTGGTCCCAACACTAACCCAACAATATTTGATTTTTAGTTTGTTTGTGACTCTGAAAACATGTCAGAACATCACATTTCAGTTCTTTGGTTCTTTCAGTTCTTTACCGAGGCCTTGCTCTGGTTTTGTTTCATTTCCTGCTTTTGTATCTCTTGCTTGTTTAGCTTGCAGACTCCTGCAAGGAAGAACAGCCTCTTGCTGGCTGTGTATGAAGTGTATAGACCACAAGAGGCTGCAAATGAGGCAGTAGAAGAGACAATAAAAACCCTCCAGACAATTGTTTTTTTTTTTTTACTTACAGTAACAGGAATGCCTAATAAATTGGGATATTTAAACAAACACAACTAAACCTGGAATTTATTACAATGTTTTTATCATCTACTTCTTCAATTACTCTGATTTAAGTTTTCATGAAGAATTGAATATTTTAACAAAATAATGCAAAATTTATCAAAAACTGGAAAAAATTGAACACATTAATTCATTAAATTACAGTACGTGTTTCAGGAATTCACCTATTATTATTAGTTCTGTAATTGTATAATTTGATGAAACAGAAGAGCAACCTAGACACTGCAGTAAGCATTTTTAGTTCATAATAAGAAAAACAGCATAACTTTATAAAACTACAAGCTACTTCTTTCATACAGTTATCTAGAAAATCAGTGGGTGGAATTTGTATCATATAATTTCAGTTATCTATAAATTAGGTGACCATTCTGGTTTGCCATCTAAGTCCTCTTTACCAGGAGATATTTTCAGATGCTGATTCCAAAACCAATGCAATGAAACATCCTCTGAAGAAACACATCTTTTCCCACATTTTTTAGAATACCAGCCTAAATCAGACATGTGGGTTTTAGACATTTAAAATACAGAGAAATAAATTCTAGATACACACACAAAAAGATAAAGCTGGTTTCACCCAAGTAAGGAATGCCCTTGCTAACATATACATTCCTTAGTGACTTAAGAATATGCAATCCCAACACAGGATTAGTTTGTACTTGAAGGCATTGCACTATATTCAGTGTATTTTCTGAATGCAGACTATGGGTTGTGAAAAATCTTATCCACTTATTGAACCATAAATATATAAAATGGCTTTTATGTTTCTGTGTTTGCAAAACTGGATCTATGTCCAGTTCATTCGAGCATGACTGAAAGAGAGCACAGCTCAATTTGCATCAGTTCCAGATAGGCCTGGCTTTTACTTTCTCTTATTTTAAGTGTGTGATTGAATTCATATTCACTCCAGTGTTGCGCTGCCATTTTGCTAACAGCTGTAATTTATCTGCCTGGCTTGTTTCATTTGAAAGTCTTCAGAAATACCTTTCTTTCAATCTTGTTATGAGATCTTGTTTTCCCCCATTTACCTCAGTCAGACAAGAAATTCCACATTAAGTAAATAGTTCAGGATGCAACCTCAGCCTCAGAGAAAACCTGCTCCAAGTGGACAGTTGTCCACCTCAACTCTCCAACATAAGAAACTGCATACTTTATTATCAAATAAAGGCAGTCCAAGGTTATTCAATAGAGTAATTCAAGTGGAGTTGGTGGGAAAAAATACGCATCTGGGATCAAAAGTCTCGAAGAACTGGGAAAGTCATTCCCTGCTGTTACTTGGAACAGTCATGGGAGCGGTCACTATTGCCTTCAGGAGCAAAAAACCTTATTTAAGAGAATCACTAATGCTTAAACCTGATACCTGTTTTTTCAGAAACTGCTGTATAAGGAATTAGAAGGTTACCTTGACTCTACTGTGCTGGTCAGAGGCAGACATCGGCTGTATGTGTCTCATAACCTGCCTCAGGAACAAACTATGCATTCTTCAGTTTTCCCTAGATGTGCGAAATAAAGAAGAGTTTAATCAAGTGTCAAACTAGAGAATGAAAACTTCTGTTTGGATTCTCTGGTGTTTATTAAAAAAAATAACCTAGTTAGGGTCTTCTTGGGGAGTAGAATCACTGACAGGAAAGTTATCAGGCTTAACAACTTTGAGATCTGTAGACTCAAGCTTCATAGACTATAGACTATTGACTCAAGCTTGATCTCAAGCTTCTCACTAAAATTGGCTTATGGCTACAAGTTATTGAGAGAAGGCAGGCAAAGAGACAACAACATGTTCACAGTGTCCCCATATAAGCCTTTTTTCTCCTAAAACCCCCCAGGCTAATGATCTACCGCAGAAAAAGTTATGCAATGAAACAGACCAAATAAACATGAAGACAAGGCAGCAGTGAACGAATCAAAAAATGTGGTCCTGCAAAATTGGGGTTATGTATTTATTTATTTACTTCATGTCTTTATGTAGTACAGTATAAAGCTTCAACCATCAGAGTCACCTCATTTAATTCTGAGAATCTAAAAGGTAGGTATTAAGGCTAAGCTAACCTTGTAAGGTGCCTTTGTAGGCACTGAGAAATTTATGGCCTCCAGAAGTCCTAATTACTATGGAGTAAATATCTCCTTGGAATTCAGTGTGCTTACTGAATTAGGCACATTGATGAGTCATATGTCCCTGGGAGTATTTAATCTGAAGATAATTTCATTATGCTTTGATCTGCCCTTCATGTTTTAGCTTCACTTGTCTATATAATTTTGTACTCAGAACACATATGTTCATTGCAGGAGGCTGTTGCATGACACAGCAGCTTTGATAAGAGGATAAGAAACATGTCAGCCTTTGCAGACTCCCAGCTTATTTTCCCTAAATCCGCTGACTGCATCCTTCAACCCAAAATATCACTAATCAGTACCTAATTACATTTTATAAGAATTACACAAATTGTTGAGGGACTTAATACATATTTCTGCAGGCAGCTCTTATTCTCAAAAATATTTTACTTTATCTTTTGTGTGGGCCGCCTGCAGACACAGAAAAATACGCTTGTATGCATTTCATGGCAAGCAGTTTACATGCATGGGATTACCACAAGGGATGTAAAATGATCATAATGTTTTTTACTTTTTTATTAACATTTCAAATTTCACAACACAGTTTTTGAGAAAGGTTTTCCAGGTGGTGCACAAGGCCATGTGTCCAGCATTGTGGATCTAGTCTGTCAGTATTGGAAGCAATAAACTGGTTTAACCACAAGCTGACTCACATCTTTAGTTCCCTCAAATGTGATGTCACAGATGCAAACAAGAGTGATCACTAGGAGGGAATAGGACAGCAACACCATCCCTGCAGGTACAGGGAAGTATGTTAAGAGATACGGGTTTCAGACCAACCACTTCCACAGCTTTCCTTGGTGACAGCTAGTGGTACCCTGGTAACCTACTATGCTTTGTGGAGTTCTCAGAGAGCAAAGCCAAGCTAATAAAAAAGTGAACAGGAGATGGTGTTTGCTGTTGTGAGAGAAGGGTGCTGGTGGGGGAAGACACCTTACTAGTTTCAAAAAATTTTTTTTATAGCACATATAACTGGACATTTTATGAGTGCTGCAGGGATTAATAGGCAAGCAAAATGGGAGAACTGAAGTTTCCTTTTCATGAACCATGGTCCTAATTCGGAATTGATTATCTTATAATGGCAATTTTTTCGTGCTTCTTCTTATTCTTCTGACCAAACCCCTTTAATTGTTAAATGTTTTTCATTCAAGTTAGTTCTGCAGACCTTTACTTCTGAAACTATGAGCTTGTACCTCTGTTATGAACTGGAATGTTGGATGGGGTTGATCCAGTTTCCAGTAAAGTTAGTGGCATTCGCGCTTTCAGAAACAATGTCACTTCTGATGGTGCAAGAGAGGGAAAAAAGTATGGGTTGACTTTCAGATCCTGAAACTGAGCATGTGGGTTGAGAGTTGGAAATATAATCCATCTTCATCTCTAAGAAAGTTAGTTAAGTACTGGTCTATCTATCTGTATTTGTCCTGGAGCAGATTTAGAGGGGGTTGTTTAGAATATAAATCTGAACATCTAACTGAATGTTTTATTTGCATGTTATTCCAGGAATACTGTGAGCATTTTGTATTTGTCAAAGACATTAGTTTTACATTTAGTTTTCTATTTATTTTAAGCCTCCAGAAAATGTGCCTTATTTTGGTCTTTCCTCACACTGCTGCCGTTGGAGCAATATGAACTTAATTTATAAGATTTGAGGTATATTTTTACAGTTGCATCAATTAATCAGCATGTAGGAAGAAATGGATCCAACATTTGATCAGTATCTCCTGCAAAATGTGTTTATCAACACTGCCTGAGTCATCAGGCCTTTCCTTGCTAATACAACAATAAAATATGACAAAATTTGCTGTAAGGTACTCTACAGTCTTGGCAACTGAACATGAGATAAACTGAAGATATGAGATCATTGTGTAACAAACAGAGCAAAAAACCAGCTTCTGAGTATTTGTGATGTAAGTGGCCAAAGAGCAGAAATCAAGGAGATTTAGGTAGATTGCATTTATCCCTAAATTCTCCCGAACCTCACTTTTTAATTCTATCAGGTTTTGAAATTGCATGTGCCTTTTGTGACTTAGTCGAAGTGGTCCTAATGAAGTAATAGGCAATGTGACCTGGTAATAGTTGCTTTTACATTGCCACTAGTAAAGTTTTTTTGGAGAACAATAGTGTTTTTAGAGGTGGAGCAAAGCAAAGTAACCTGATGTTCTTGGAGCTTTAGCAAAAACATTCTGTTCATGAATGTGCATGCATCTAAACATATCTGCAGGGCGGAATTCACAAAGGCTAATTTTGTCCTGAAGAGATGGATATCTCTGATCTGCCCTATAGTGAGGAAAAAGAGGGAGAGAGACATGCTCCTTCAGGGACTGATTAAAGAGAATCCCCTCCAGAAGAGTATATTTCTCTCCTCTGACCCAACAGAACCAAATGCTGTAAGCTAGCATTAGCCTTTGTTGACACCACCCTTAGGATTTACTGTTAGCCAAAGAACTAGGATAACTGGATCTATCACAGGATGGACTTTAACTTGTAAAGTTTAAGTCATAACTCATTAAGCCTTTGGTCATGTGAAAATTTGCATGCATCATTAAAGGCATTGAGATTACAGTGCATAGATATCCCTATCAGGGCCATTATTTTTAGTCACAGTTTGGAAAAACTTACATATAAGCTTAGCTGCAGGCACAATGGATAGCAGTGATAGTAAGAATAGTTATTTAGAGAATAAAGATTTGTAAATAACAACAAAAAATACGCTCTAGGAAAACAACTTTATCAACTCATCTTACTTTGGTAAAGGTTTCTCAGGTCCAAGAGAGAATTTGTGCCCAGCTATAGGCATGCTGGAGAACAGCCAACAGCCCAGGGCTATGACATTCACCTGGGACAGGGAGACCCAGGTTGCCTCTGCACTGCCTGATTCAGCCCAGGTGTTTGAGTTTTTCTTCCCCTGTTTCAAGTAAGTGATCTAATGCCTTGGTTAACCTAAGGTGGGATATTTCCCTCTGGAAACTCCAAAAGTCTTAAATTACTTCAAAAGGAAAAGGAAGTTGATTTAGTTATCAAGCTGCTTAGTTAGGAATGCATTAAGATTTATTTTTACATATTCCAGTATGTTTTTTATTTCTGCAAGCTTGAGAAGGATGTTTTTGGAAAAACACACTGCATAAGAGTGCATTTTCAGGTCTTAGCTAGAAAAAAACTGTCTCTTTTTCTCACTGCATTTTATGTTCTCTGTAGCACCTAATATTTGGTATTTTTCCATTAATATTGAACCACTGTTTATCCATATCTTTCTTTATTAGTAAATTATTAAATGTACTAATTTTTTTTAACTTGTTAGTATACAAATTCAAATTTTACCTGGTTTTACAGTCATGAACCATATATTTATGGAGAGTTACTGCATGAGATCAAATTTTCATGCCTCTTTATGACAGGATAATATACATCAGAAGTTACAGTCCTAATATGAAGTAGCTAGCTTAAAAAAATTCCCATGTTTTTCATAAGATGAGAAAATATCTTCTGTTACGTTCTTGTAAGTGATGCTGTTGCCTCAAAAAGAGCATCTTGCAGTCAGTAACGCTAAGGAATTTGCAGTGTGTTTAATGGGGAAAGTAGTTCATCTATCTTTTAAAAATAAGTTGCAAATGAATGAAAAGCTTAGTAAGCATAAATTTATCTGCAAAATTTTTTAACTTTTGCAATATAATGGAAAAGAGAAAAGAATACTCACAGCCTATTTGTGGGATTCTTCCTGCTCTTTATAAACTGCAGCGATGTATTTGCTTATTTTAATTCCAGTAACGCTCTTGTTCTTTCTAAGTAATTATTTAAAAAAATGGACAGAATGGGACGTGGGTTTGGTTTGAATAACTACTAACTTTTTTTTTATTGGCTTGGCAATTAAATGTAATATTTCACATAAAGCGTTCAGCTTCCTGCAAGAACAATAAAAGCATTGTTGAGCAATATCTCTAACTCCATTGTGTAGTAAAGGAATATTATAAAAGCATTGCTACCACAGGCAAGACAATAACTTAGTACTTTCTATAGAGAATGTAACTTTTGCTCAACAAATTAGAGAAAAAGCATATTTTTAAAAAGAGCCTTATTTTTTCATTGATTTATATAAATTGCAACATCTTTCAGTTATCCAAAAAGTCTAGATAGACTCCAAAATAAATTGACATGGAAAGTTTACAAAATTATTAGTCACACAGCCCCCAACAAAGCAATTGTCCCTCAAAAAAAAAAAAATTGCTATCTTTGATCCTCACTGACAAAGCTTTGATTAATATAATAAAAAAGGCTGACAGGAAAGGTGCAGACAGTATGGGTTGACCTGAACCCAGGTCTTCCTCTGCCTGAAGCATTCTGACTAAAAGCTAAAAGCTGTAACCTTTCTTGCTTGTACATTTTCCAGCCCCATTGAAATTGTTCCCATTCATGGGCTTTGGTATGACAACAGTTGAAGTGGAGGGGAGCATTTTCTGCACCACACCCTGCATCCAACTCACTCATTCCTCTTTGCTGACATCTTTGAGTGTTCTTCAGAGAGATATGAAGTTCACTTTTGAATCCTCTCAGTAAAGTGGGTCTCTAGTTGTTACGATTTGTAGATAAGTGAAGTACTTTGGACAGTTTTCTGCCTAATTTCTGACAGACTCAGAATAAATACCCAGTGAGACACAAATAAAAATGAAGGTGGGAATGCTCCAGGCAATAACTATGAAGAAGAGCTTCAGACAATATTGGATGTTAGTTGAGGGAAGCCAAAGGCTGGTAGGTATGGGTTACAATAGGCACAAAGTCCACCCTCGCTCTATTCTTCTAGTCTTTCTACTCTTCTAGTACTTGCTAGAGAATAAAGAAGGAAGGAGGAAGAAAGAATGATAACTGATGGTTTTAAAATAAGTTCAAGAAGATAATTTAAAGCACAAAAATCTATTATCTCTCTGCAGTCATATACTTTCTGAACAGCAAGCCCTATATTGCCATGTGAATTGAAACACAGACCCCAAAGGCCAAATGCTAATTGATATGTTCAGTTATGAATCCTGAGCAATCCTACAGACCTCAGCTATGACATTTTGTATTCACCCCAATTAACTGTGATTACACTCTGTCTCTATATAAATAAACACCTAAGGATTTGTTATTGCATGAGTCTACAAATGCTGTGTTCATGTGTGGTTTTGAGTGGATCATTAAGGTCAAGTTGACTACACATACACAGGTTTAAGGCTCTGGGCATAAATTGTCATTGGTGCTTGTATTTAACACGTAGACTAATACTGTGGTCAAGTCTTTGAATATTAAAACAATGCATTGTGATGCTGAACTGATAAAACAGCCTGCAAATACATCCTGATAAAAGTGTATATTGCAAAGGACAACTCTACTGTGTTCTGTCCTGAAAACAGAAGTGTTTTTTAAGACAAAAGGGCCAAAATTATTAGTATATATAAATCAGTAGAGCTCTGTGAAGTCAACAGAAGTACATCAATTTCCATCAGCAGAGAATCTGACATTTTTCATAGAAAGTAATGACTTTTTATTTACAGTTTCAACTATTAAAATTCATTACTTAGAAATTCTTAGGCTACATTTATTGAACAGAAATTATTGCCATAAGGGTGCTATTTTAATAACCATCTACCCAGCACACTAAAAAGCCTCTGCAGTTATTTTCACTTGCTGCATGTTCTGTTTGTTTACTGTTATTTTGACTATATATTAGTTTAGCAATAATTGAGATCAGCATTATAAGTTTAGACATTGGTATGAGGGTTACTGTAAGACTATCATTTATTATCTGATTTTGAAAACTGAATAAAGCAAAAAATTTCATTTATGTAAGTTATGTTTTATTGCATTTTTAATAGAATTGATGGTAAATATTAGAATTGTCATTGGTTTCAGTGAAAATAGATCCTTTTAATAAATAAGACAAGAGAAACTGCATGATTTCATTGCTTAGAAATGCCCTTGTTAAATCTTAGCTTACTGATTCTCATATTTGAAATAATAGATTTCAAAAATATGATAACAATCCTAATTTTACCACAAAGCCTGAGAAGAGCAGACACCACCCTGTGAAATAAAGCACTTCTAGAACCATTTGTTATATGCTATTGATGTTAGATATTATGTAGGCTGCATTCTGAGCACTATAACCTTTCAAAATTCTGTTTTAGAAACAAAATAAAATCAATAGTACATAATTGAAAATCTGCAGTGAATCAGTAAGTAAAGTTCACCTTTATCAATAATTATTATTTTAAAATGTATTAATAAAAGGAAAGATATAATTAATAAAATGGCATTAAATGGGTTAACTTGATTAAGAGAAGTTTTTTCTTGGTTTTGCTTTGTTTCTTGTAGTTTCACTGTTTCTGGGATGTTTGTTACTTTGTACACAAGAACAATGAAAGGTTGAAGAAAAAATTAAATTTTGTTTTTCACAATAACATTTCAAACAATGTAAAAAATATTCTCCATTTTCCTTTCAAATCCATCTCCTTTTCATTCTACTTGTTAGTGTTTATGCATGTGTGTGTTTGTCTGGCAGAAATGTACCATAGACTCAAATTTATTCGGTATTACTATAATACTTTTCTCTTAGAGAAAAGCACATTAATAAAACAACCTCCCTCAACCTGTTCTTCTTTAAGTAAGCACACAGAAGTAGCAAAACTGATTTTATGTACAATGCTACATGCAACTTATTTTTTATGAAAATTTATCATGCTGTACCCTATAGAAGACCATCTCTGTAAAAATGTTACACACACAATCCTAAACTGCTGTACGTATTTTGCTATTTGTAACCTGTCACATTACAGACAAATGCCACAAAATCCTACACCACGTCTTTGAAGTTTTAGTTTTATTTAGATAAAGCAGTGAGAATAATTCAAGTAGGGAAATATCCAATTCTGAATGCATGCCCTATAATACTGTCTATTTAAAATGACACCTTCTATAGTTAAATGGCTGGATTAATATAGTAAATTATTGCTGTCATAACTCTTGGTATAATTTTTAATAAAAATTAAAAATTACCTTTCAAAAAACTTACTTATTGACTCACAGTCTTCTCAATGAGTGTGATTCTGAGCATAGCATTATCAGACCAGATTGGGGATTTCGTGTTACTTTCTGCATTTCAAGCCTTAATATTAAACACTTTTCCTTGCCTAGTATTAGTTTCATATGTTAATATCATTTTTTATTAACATAATACAAATATCACTTGCAGTACTACATCCTTCATTGCTAGAGGCTTTCATATCAAATGTCACAGCAAATTTTATTTTGGCTAATAGATTACGACTTGTACATTGTATTAGTGAAAGTGCACATTATTACACGATGACACTAAAATTAAAGAACATACTGTACAACAGCACGTAACACTCTGCTAAATGACATACTCCTTCTGACCCACTCTCTAGCCTATCCCACCCCACAGAATGCTGTCAGAAGTCCTGTTAGATATTTTATTGCTTCTTTGGAGAAAACTTCACCTTTCAAGAACCCCACTATATCCATTGTCAAAATATCACGTTATACAATTCACTGGAAGTGAACTTATTGCTAAATACCCATTAGGTTCCCAGGAGATGCCTTACATTAATTGTTTAGTGAAAGCACCCTTAGGCTATCGCTAGGGAAGAACATTAAATGCATAAAAAGAGAAGTTGACAGAGATCCCTGTAGAACAAAATACATCTACTGGCTTAAAACTTCTCCATGAAGAATCCTGCAAGACACTGTTCAAAATGGTCATTTTTTGGGGTTATTTTACCACCTGCTTCTGTAAGCACAAATACAATTAATCTGAAATGAAAATCAATGCTGCATCAGCAGAGAGTCTTTAAAAAGTGATTAGCAAAAAGCAAGCTGGGGATGATAAACCAGGCAAAAAATAAGAAAAAGACATTGCTTTGGACCTGAGGTGTCCATGTAGATTGTGGAGATAATAAGAAGGGAAAAAAAGAAGTTGGAAAGCAGAGAAACTGCAGAACTAATGCTGCAGATGAAACAGAAACTAAGAAAAAGAAAGATGGTGAGGAGAGGCAAGAGAGAAAATGAAGACAAGAAAGGAAAGAGGGGATGCTCAAATGTACGGTGTATTCAGAAAAGTTGTATCTAAAACGTTAGCTGGTTGTTCATGAGTGAGAAGTCCAGTTCAGAAAGCAAAGGCAATGATTTTAGCAGCTAGACATGTCATATTTTCCTATCTGCTAAATCCTTTCTACCATGTCCCCTCAACATTGTTCTTTTCTCTAATACTGATAGTTGACAGATCTCCTTTTGTTTAGGTGTCTAAAGCCTTTTCGTCTCTCTTACTCTACGCTGTATTTAAAACATCTCTGAAACGAACCCACATTATACCCTGTATTTTTCTCATTTTAGGAAAACAGTTATTTTGGGGTTTGGCATTGCTGCCAAAGTGCCACAAGAGGGGGCACTAGTTAAAGAAGACGCAATAATGTAACTTTTACTTTTCTCAGGTTTTTTTCTTTTTCTCAATCATAAATATAGAAAAAATATTCTCTTTCCCTGCTGCACTAGACTATGATGCTATTATGCTGAGAATATTTATTCACATTGGGATAATTAATGGAAGAGTAGCTACCATGAAAATATATTGCAAAAAGAAGCCTGGGTGTCCTCAAAGTAATTAGCAAAATAAAATTAAGGTTTTGTTCATGTCCCCCTTAAGAAATACATTTACCTAAAAGAAAAATCCAATTTTCTTTATTTTGGACTGAGTCTTCAGATGTGTTTATAATCAGTGTTTGAAAACACAAGGCTCCTGGATACTGAGATGTGCTTATTTTTACAACAGTTAGTGTCTCCCAGCTTGTGTATTCGTTTGTCTTCGTATAAAATTGTACACAACTGATATTACTCTGAGTTTTGTTTTTATTTGGCACTCATTTTTTGCAGGTGCAAATGCCTGCAAGGCTGTAGAAAACAAGCATATGTACCTTGATGCTTTGTACTTGCTGCCTATCTTAGGGCTTGTATGCCTGCTCTAAACATGCAAGCACCTCAGTCTGTTAAGGATTTTTCTTCAAACAGCCTGAAGAGGAAGTAAATATCATTATGTCTAGTTTTATCTTTGGGGAGCTACGGCAGACAAGGTCTGGAAACACAAAGACCTCCAATTCCCAGTGAAATCACTGGAATCCAGGCAATCCAATGTATGTGAGTAGCTGAGCCTAGATATTTTGCTTCATATCACTGGGCATGTCAAGAAACTGAAATGAAGGATCTGCAATCCTAAACTGGAAGATTAAACTCTTTCCCTATAAGCAAAATATCTGGCCCCAAACTGCCTCTATTCTCATTTGCATCAGCTTTATCAAAGTGTAGCTCTCCAGGTTCATGGCTGAGCTACAGAGCTTTTACATTTCCAAATAAATGATGTACATTTAATGGTGCTGTTCCTAATACAAAATGTGAGAACTTGCTTGTCTGGCTCTTCCAAGGTTTTATGGCTTTTTCTGCACTAACATTGCAGAATCTGGCTAAATACAGCATTTCAGACTTACTTAAGCTGCTGAAAACTCCCTGGTGCATATTTCCACCAGTTCACTCATGCAAAAGATCTGGGTGAGGGCAACAACTCAGAAAGAGGAATGTTCTCTTTTCAAGTATTGCCACGGTTTTTGTCCCCAGCCTGCCCCATTACTGAAATTATTATGCACAACTGACCAATTTCTAGCCTGGTTTACTGAGGAAGACCTACACCAAGACAAATTAATTTTAACATTCTTGACTGCAAATGGCTTTACAAACACATCAGTCGTCCAAGTAGTAAGGGCAGGAATCTCTGAAGAAGGGATGGGAATGATGAAAAGGAGAAAGAATCACTATGGCTATTGAATGGGAAACCATCCCTCATGGTGCATCCACTCTCCAGTCATGCTGAATAACAGGAGTTCAGTGCCCGTACTCCAAGGACTCCTTTATTTCTCATGATTGGGTTAAAATAAGGTTATTTAACTCAGAAGTTTGTCTAGCATAGGCAAAGTTGCAAAAATGGCAAATGTCTCCATGAAGAGGCACTAAGCTGATGAAAAACAAAGGAAGAGTAGTGGTTTAATTTTTAGCTTAGAGCTTGAGCAGAAAAACATCAACTCCCTCCTCTAGCTCAGACCATCCTTGTGATCTCAGCTAGACATCTCCAGATTAGTTTAAGGAATCATTTCACAAGCAACTTGAGTTGAATTAACTACCCGTTGCAACTGAAGGAGCTGCTTCCTCTCTCAATCACCTTGAGACAGGCTATATGTACATCTCATGGCATGATAATATCAATTCAAGTCTCTTGAGAGACTGAAAACTAACCCACTCAAAAAAAAGAAGCCAATTCTCACTACATGACTGAAATTCAGCAAGCAGCATTGAAAAGTGATGGGAGGAGAGGATTGCAGTGCTGGGATTGGAGATGTGCACAGAAAAAAGCAAGGGAAGGAGAAGCAGGAAGGTGGCTGTGCATCTTTGACAGCAACACACCATGAGTTTGTCCTGGCTGCCTGTAAAACACATCTGTGTCGGGCAACTAGGGCACATAATGGATGGGTAATGGTGTGGACCAACCTTGAGACCAAAGACTGTTACCAGCAGCCAGAAAGAAATCTGCTGAGGAGGGTATCTTTCACTTCCATGGTGTTCTGAGGGGTTCACGGGCTGGATGCTCTGGCTTATCAGAATCAGCTTTTCATAACACTTCTGGAGTGAGGGACAATTTCTCACAAGTGTCCATTGCAAAAGGGCATGATATTTCTATCTTAAAATTCAATGCTAACATTATTCACCCAGAATTTGCAGTAAAGCTCTTCTCTCTATGAGGGCACAGGGTATCAACATTCCTACCTTCCTAGTCAATCCCTTAAGCACTGGGGTACATGTTGACATTTCCAGAAAGAGATGATTTGATGAATCAGTTGTCAAGGTGTTGTCAGCTGAACTCTGGAGGCGTTGAATCTCTGTGAGAACAGCCTACAGGGCATTTATTAGGACAGGCTACATTGTCCACTGGACAATATTTTTCACAGTGCCAGAAGCTGAGCAAACCAGGGAGCACCATGCCTGAAATGCTATCAGATTTATGGTCTATGGAGGATCCATAAGGAGACCTTCAGAAGTGATGAACATGAATCAGGCTTGGTTTAAACACAGTCCTTTTGATCAGGAGTGGATAAGGGTACGCAAAAAAAACTTTGGCGTAAGTTAGAAAATAAGTTTATTACTCTACAATATATGAGTGAAGAAATTAATGATATAAGATGCCCTCTGGAGGCTTAGAATACTGCCATGTGAGTGATACACCAGAGTGTTTCCCAGGGTATCAAAGCACAGGAATCTACAATCTACAATTAGTCCAAATGTCCATTTAACCTGATGTCCTGCCTCTGACTGATCTTGCTGAAATGCATGCAGAATGAACCATTTCCCCCTCCTTATCTTACTCAATTATGGGACTTTTCTTGTCTGGGGATGCTGAGAGACAGAGTATAATAATGCCTCTGATGGACTTTCATGGATTCATCTCACCACGTTTTTAATCTACTCATCATTTGGACTCCACAGCTCCTCTTGATGAGGATTTTCACAGATTAATTGTGTAAGGAAAATAAAATTATTTTTTTCTTGTTTAAAAATAGTTGTCCGGGAATTTTGTTTAATGCCATCTAGATTTACATATTAAGAGAAAAAATAAATAAACCTTTCATGTTTACTTTCTTCAAGTCAGTCATGATTTTTTCTACTTTCAGCATGTGAGAGGGGAAAGTTCAGAATGGGCTTATGTTCTTTTCAGAAGAGGCTTATATTCTTCTTTCCCTCTCTCTTTGTCCCACATTATGCTTGTCTCTGATTTGCAGCATTCACCAGACTGATGAAGAATCCCACCAGTATGAGACTGCTATCTGGAACTCCTCTGCGGATGACCACTGTCTATGTGCAGGCTTAATGATCATATGGAGTGAGTCCTGTTGAGTCTGTAGAACTGGTCTCGCTGCACATACACAGAGGGAATGCACTAAGCACACATCTGGAATATCTCAGGTCTATGGATTTTAGTTGCAGTTCAAATAATTGTGGACTGGCAATACCCAACACCTCTTGAATTCTTTGGACTGTAAGTGTAGCACAGGTCTGAAACTTCTCCAAATTGAGACACACACCCTGAAAGTGCCCATTTGGCTGTTATACATATAGAAGGTAAATATCAGCTTCCTGTAAGTGATAAGGACAATATCTCTCTCTGGAAGGAGTCCTCTAGACTCTGAGTCATGACAGGAGTGAAGGGACCAGAAGGGGAAGGAACTCAGCGATTCCAAGGTTGTGTAACTGTGGCTGGAGAATGCGGTCTTCCTTGCTCTCCAAATGACATCAGCATGCATCCTTTGATTATGTTCATATTGTGATATTCTCCTAGCTTCCAAAACAGATCGACCTCTTCCAAACGTCCGCTTGGAAATGGCTCACGTTAGCGTGCTATTGGGTAGTGACCTCTTTGCCCTACTTAACTGTCTACTAGAGGTCAGTCTGAGAAGTTAAGAACAAAGGTGGTTAAAATCCAGTATTTGCATCCATGCCCAGCAGTATTTCATTTACTAGCATTGCTGTTATCTCAAAGAGCAATGTAGCTTCAGGATGATATGTGTCATCCTGTACACACCACGTTTTAGGCCCATTTTATTCCCATTCAATTGGCTCTGATTTTCCCAAAGTTTTTTTTTTTTCATAGAAAAACTGAGTAATGGAAAACAGCTCTATTCTGAAAAGTTTTTAAGACTATGGTTTAATGATGAACACAAATCCAGCAGAAGTCCTTGCAAGTAATTAAAGGGATCAATTTCTTCAGAAGCAATTCTGGAGCAATTCTCCTGTTCCTTTTCCTTATCCTGAATTAGTAATCATGTGGTTCAGGGATCAGGGGGATCAGAAAGTTGCTGGATGAATGTGAGGATTTTTTTATCTATTTAGCATTCAGTAGAACTATTTTCCTTACATCCTGATTCAGGTATTTCAGTAGTTCTGTGATGCCACAATGGAGACTGTTGAGAGCTGATGGTTAGCTGGAATCTCCCCTTTGAAAACAACCTTGTATTGCCTTAAATTCACCATGAAAATAAACTTTATGTTTAGGACAGTGAAGCTTGTCCTATCTCTGCTTGCATCTGTCAGAGAAACTTCATTAACACAATTCAGTTGTGCAGGCCTGTGATAGAGATCAAGGTTCTCAAGATATCAACACTGATCTAGCAAAGACAGAAGCAAAACTTAGAGCCACATTTACACGTAACTTTGTAAAACATCCAGTTATTTTCCTTGAAAAACAACATTTTAGTTTCTCTAAGGTAATGTTTATATTTGAGTGTGAACTAATTTTTACTATTGAACGTCCACTTAAATTGATAGCTGAGGGCGTGAGACTGGCAGAGTACCACAGGGCTGAGACTGATTTTGTCTGTATTAACAGAATGCACCCCAGCCAAATGCATGGATGTGGCTTCTTTACAAATATACCAAGTATTTTTTCTGCCTTTTATCTGAACTACTTCAGGAATGAAAAAACCTGGCTCCACAGTGCTCAGATTGGAAGAAGCTTTTAGGATTCAATCTGCTTCATAAAGAAAAAGAGATAGGAAGAAAACAGTTGGTTTTATGTGGTATTACATACATTTGACTCCATTTTCATATTGATTGTATATATAAAAAAGGGGAAAAGTAAATAAACATGAGGAGGATAATGCCCAAACTGAGTTTTATCACAAGTGCCTCCTGCTGGGATTTGAGAGAAAACCTTCCCTCAAGGGGACAGAATAATATCATTTTAGTTATAGCCATATTCTTCATTTGGAACCTCCTCATCAGCATGTCAATGTGTGTTATTCACTGCTTGGAGAAACAATAAAATCAAAAGGCCCATCTTTAGGAAGAAACACGCATGTTACCAACGTTTACACTAAAGAGATCTTGGCCCTTAATAAAACCTACATCCAGTAGCGAAGTTATCAAATGGAGTTGTGCTCATTTTCTTTTATACGCAATGAAGGGGCTCAATATATCTTTACCAGCAGCTGGGAAATTAATGCTACAACTAAAATGACATTCCACATCTCAATGAATGATTTCCTGTGGGGTTTGGATAGTGGCTGTGATGAGAAGAGGTGTGATAATGGATCTAAGTCCATAATGCATTTATCCCCAGGTGCACTTGCTCAATCTGTTCCTTGTGCAGATTTTTTGGGGTTTAGTAGGACTTTTAGAGCTTTATTTGCTGCACTGAGGCAAACGGTTATGATTCACTTTTAGAAATCTGTGAAGGAGAAGGTTTCAGTGCTTGTGAAATGTGTCGAATGAGACAGGGCTTCTTCGCTGTGCCATTTCTCAGGAAGGAAAGAACTGAGATTTTTCAACAGTACTGCAAACCAGAGTTGTACTACCATTTATTTTTAAGACAGGGAAACTGAGGCACACAAGGGTAAACTTTCATAGGCAGAGGCAGCTTCTTTCCTGTGCCATCTCTCTTTTGAAAGGAGAGCAACACTGCAGGAAACATGTCTTCTTTTTCAGCTCAAGTGCAAGACATTTGTAGACATGCTTTTTTATTAAAGTTTACCTGTATTAATGATGGAAAAAGGGGTAATACATGACTAATAAATATTATAAACATCTTACAATCCCATGCAACATTTCTCAAAGAGGACAGTAAGAGCTGCAGCAGGTCTTTTAGACATTAGTTTGTACCTCAAGAGTTTACCTCAACTGGTAATCTGTTTGAAGGAATTAAGCACTTTTGAAAACAGTTCCTTAAAAAACGAATTATAATGCAGTGAATTTGTCTTCTGTGATGAGTAAAAATATGCATAGAGGCAGAATAATGTTTTGAAATGAAATATAGAGAATCTTAATCAAATACATCAGGGTGATGGAATATTATTAATTGAAGGTGACTGTGGGTGCAAATAAGCTGTCTTATGGTTCATATTGTCTTTCTTAAAGGGGGAAAAAATCTCACCTGGTTTGCTTTCATTTCATTTAGGAAAGACTATTTCCAGTGCCACATGGACTACCACTTGATAAGTTATCTCTTCTGTATTACTAGTAAATAGTATTAGTAGATTATTATCACAAGTACATACTATTACAAAACTACTACTATGATCTATTATCAATATTAATGCTATTGTACCTCTGACGGCTGAGGTGTGAAATTTCTGGGCAAAGACAGCTTAAGTTTTTCTGGAAGGTCCTGTACATGAGCATAGCTACCCACTGTCTTGGAAAACTGCATGGCCCACCTCAAAGCAGCAGTGGTGGAAGAAGAAAATGCAGATCCACTGGCACCCTGTATAACATCTACCTTTGGGTTTGTGTGCTGCTGAGTGCTATACAGCCATGGATTTGACACATCCATCCTGCAGTCTCAGTGCTGGAGATGCAAAGGTCTAGTGCTGGTGGCACAGAGAAGTCACACCTTTCCCCATTAGCTTTGGTCCTGGTGTGAAATTGACTTGCTTGGAAATGAAAACTCCTCTTCTCTTTTTCAAATTCCCTCCCTGGTCCATGCCCTTCCCTGCCTGCCTTCAGGAGCCTTTGTTAAGCTGTTCTGGGGGGAGAGATGCTGAGCAGGTAAAAGCTAAGGCGCCTTCAGGACTTCCTTCTTCCTGAATCACCATGGGATTGTTTGAGAAAGTACTGTAAAAGGCAACATCCAGCACAGTTTACTGCTGTAAGTATGGTTTGATCCGCTCTCCAGAAGCTTAAGTAACTCTGAAAATCCAGGAAAAGGAACAGCTTCTGAAAAAAAAAAAAAAGGGTTTTATGGAAAAAAAAAGTCTGCAATTATCCAACACTAGACAACTTTCCGAATCCTGCTCACCTAAGCTGTTTTTTTCTCCCTCCATGAGCAAAATGAATGCTGCAAGCAGTCACAGTGCTAATGGTCTTTTTTTCACATCGCTTCCCCTTGCTCCCCTAACTGAAGGCAGAACTGCAGAGACTTCAGGAGACTCTTCATGCTATCACTTCACAGGCTGGAAGGTGACAGCTTCGCCAGGGACTAATGCAGGCCGACATAATTGAATGTGGCCTGCAGCAAAGCAGCTGCCTGGAGCCACTGTTGATTGTAGCTGTCATCAGGTGGAGCTTCTTGCAGTAAAATACAGTCCGGAGGAACGCGGCTCTCGCATGCAGCTCCGTGGTGATAGCTTATTTACTTTTACCATGCTACAACAGTTTTGTAGTTAATAATCGTCAGTATCACACTGTTGAGTGAACACAGATGCTCAGACTCTGAATCATCAATAATTTTCCCCATAACTTGGCCTTGGAAATTAAACAATGGCCCTAATATTCCCATTTTCTGGTGGATATTGTGTGTTTCAGCATGTTGTCTTTTCTATTTTTTTTATGAAGAACCTTAAATGATTTTAAAGATATTTCCTGCGCCTGTTTATTTAACTGTCACAGGATGTGGGAGAAATATAATCTGCTAAATTAGGCATGAAAAACTGTACACAAGGAGAAGGCTCCCTGATTTCTGCCTTGAAAAACAAGTGGCTTTAATTACAAATTCAGATAAAGAAGCAATCACATCTTCCATTTATACAGCTTTTTTCTTTTCAAAGGATCTCAGCACAATGAACAAGCAATAGGTTTAATCTTTTCTCCTTTATTTGGACACTGTGAAGTGTAGAAGGACTATGAGAATATTCCATATGAACAACACTGCAAGATCTCTCTCATAGATGCAGTAAGCAATGCATATCTCTTATAACATTGATTTTTGCTACTTTAATTCTTCCTAAACTCTTAGTGGAAAACTGTGCAAGGCCCAGTATAAGCTTGGTCTATTTCTTTGATTACTACTATGCATAAGATAATTGTAACACATTACAAACTGTGTATAATAGTTTTAAATTTAGTATACTAAATATAGTGTATAATGTACAGTATAAGAAAGAAAATATATATTATATTTAGGATACCATATTTAAATATAAAACACAAATCTTGGTCTGTATTAAAATGCATAGAAACTGAGGAAGAAGATTATGCAGCGCTCAAATTATTATGCAGTTGTGCTGATAATATATTCCTCTAGTTAAGTTTAAGAAGCGTCACTTTACTTTAAATACTTGTTATTTGCATTTTAAAAATAAGTCATATTGGTGTCATTGGCTTTTAGACACCCAGTGCTTCTACATCAGTTGGCAACTAAGGAGGCGCAGAGCTGCAGGTACATCAAAGAGCTCAAAGTGAGTTGATTAAAAAAAAATAGAAGAAGGGATATTGGAGAGAAACTATGAAAAGAAGAATTGCCAGCCTACACCTACTGGATGTTTTGATTTGGTTGCTTTGCTGTCTGTACCTGCTTGTCTTCCTGGCTGGAGGTGATTGCAAGGGGGATGGCTACCTCTGCATCACAATGTTCCTTGCTCAGACACAGGAGCGATGCATCCCTTCAGATGTTTTCATGAGGCTCTGTCCAGCCAGTAGCACATGGACCAGACCAGCTGCAGGCTCAGGAGGTCCTCAAAAGCCCTACAAACTGAAGTTAGGAAACTCTTTCTAACCAACTCTTTGGACCATATTCAGGTTTTGATAACATTTGGTTTGCAATTAGATCTGTTATTATAATGGTTGACCTTGTTAATTTTAGTTCTCATCTGGGATTACATTACGGGTGATCCTTTGATTTGGCACTCAAGGAACTGGCAGCAACATTTTGTCCTTTGTCTTGATTCTGAACTTCTCTTACACTGCTGCAAATTAAAAATAATTTTGTTATGAAATTGATGTACAATAATAAATGGATCCATTGTGTTTCTCCCATCTATGAACCTCCCGAATGAAAACTGTGAGTCTGACTCTGATTGTCCTCGTGGTTTCACAGCGATGTAACTTTAATGACTTCAGCAGAGTTACTGCTCATTGATGCTCTCACAAGTAATCAAAAGCAGAACCGTTTGCTCTTTGTGCAAGGCTCTTCTCCTGCAGAC
Organism: Tapera naevia; assembly: GCA_033556795.1. Lineage (NCBI taxonomy): Eukaryota > Metazoa > Chordata > Aves > Cuculiformes > Neomorphidae > Tapera > Tapera naevia. Next base: position 33,144,693 of record JAUMJJ010000079.1, on the reverse strand, counting down.
AGAAACAAAAGGTATTTCTTTCCAAACCTCAGCTGCTTAGTTGGTTGTGAAATATTTCTTTCCTTCCTTGACAGAACTGGATCTGCTGTTTATGAATAGCAAGTATTAATTATACAAGGTTTAGCCACAAACATCTGTTTTTTTCTGCTTTTAAATAAACACATCTCTTCAGCTGGTACTGAGTATTCTTAGGGAAGAGGAAAGATGCACACTGCAAAATATCACTGTGGGTTAACACAAGTAGTCTGATCACCTTGTCCATACCTTACTGAAAACACAAGCAAGCAATATTCTCATAAGCAGTAAAAAAAAATATGTATTTTTAGTAGGGGATCATCATGTAGGCTCAGCTGTCTGCTTGTATTTAGATTTTGGGAGCTTGTGAGAGGATTAAAACCACTTGTTTCTTTTCTTTCTTTCTTTCCCTTTTTTTCCCCCCTCTTTTTTTTTTTTTTTTTTTTTTTTTTTTAAACTTGTCACTGCAATAAAGTTGGCTGTGGCTCTGGGGAGTCCTCTGTAAAGTACAATGCCCTGGGCTATGGGAGATGGAGCCCTCAATAACTGATATGAAAGGTCCTTAATTAAGCACTTAGCATTTCAAGGCAGTTATCACGGTTAGCCCACAGACCGAGCTGGCAGTCCCGTCACCACCGATAGGCCACCTAGATGACTAACGTGAGTTGAGTCGAGTCTTTTGTACTTTAGGCGAGGAGCCCTGAGGCACAGGCTGATCTGGTGACCCTCCCAGATACACTTTCTCTGCCGGAAGGAACTGGATATCGGATGTGACAACACTGCAGACGGGGAAAGTGGTTTTTTATTTTTTCTTTCCTCCCCTGAAGAGCAGGGATTGAGGAGAAAGTTAGAATGACAGTGGCACTTTCTTGGCTCTGTGCATTGGTATGAATATGACCAAACCAAATGAATGAATAATTATGACTGTATTATGAAAACAGAAGGGAAAATCCTGTTGCTGTGGTGCATTCAATTATTTCACAGATTACATATGGCCATTGGGAAGTTAACTGAGAAAGAGACTGCTCGTCCGCCTGTTATCACTCTTCTTCCAGTTCTCTTTGTAATCCTCCGGACAAGAGAGCATAAATGTTTCAGGGGAAGTTTATCTTTATATTAAGGATAGGGGGAAGACTTGTGGCATTAAAATGGAAAGGGTTAATGGAATGAACTATAGATTAAATTGTAAAGCAATCAAAGAAAACCAAACACTTTATAGCAGACAACCATCTTCTGGTGTTTGGGTCTGTGTCAAGCCATGGATGTGGAAAATTAAAGCCATACTGAGAAGGGAAATGAACCATGTCTAATACATCCCCAGCAATAAAATGTTTTCACTAGGACTGTAAAACTGTGGCTTACATTAGGAAAAAGAAAATCAAACTATATGTCAATTCCACATCATGGGACATGAAGTGTCCACAAAAATTTATATTACTATTTAGAAGTGTTTCATTCTGGTGTTTTATTGTGATTGGATGCGCCCTTCTCAGTATCTTTTGACTGGTATGAAAATGATTTGAACTACTTTTTTAGCATTTATTTTACATCTATTACCTGTTCTATTACTTTTTATTATTTTATTGTGCTTGTGTAGAGGATTTTGCACAGTTTTCATTATAATGTAACATTAAGTCAATTTATTTGTGTATTACACGCTGTATAATTGCACCTTTTTTTTGTGGAACAATTTGGATTTCATTATCCAACAAATCAGCAGTGTTACATTTTGAAAAGCTCTTGTTAGAAATCAAGTGCATTTTCCAACTAAGACAACAGAGGTCAAGTTTGCACCAAAAAGGGAGTGGAAGAGTTCTTGCCTAAAACACACAGATAAGGAAGGTCATGGTAGAAGCAGAAATACTCATTTATTTGAGAAAATATTTAATTACTGTGGTCCTGATCAATGAAGAACAATATTTGTAAGAAGGGAAATAATATGGAACAAAGTGGTCTGACATGGAACAAGTCTGAAGGGCAACAGATCAAGGCAAAACCAAACGGATGCAGGAAACATGTCAAATGTAACAACATTTTTTGTTTAATATTCTTCTGTTTCATTCTGTTCCTTAATTTACAAGTGCCATAAAGAGTATAACTAACACAGGCTAAGCAGGTTGTACATCTGTTTGTGCAGATCTGCTTTGCTATCATTTATCAGGCTTCAACCTTTCATAAAAGGTGACATAACAGCAATTGCATCTTTCTCAAAGGTGAACTGACAGCCGCTCTGAAGAAGAAATGTAAAATAACATTTTAAATAGCACACCAAGAATGAGAATAGATGTGAAAATAAGAACCTTCAACTTTTTTTTTAATCTAGCAAAATTTCTGGACTTCTCAGTTCTTCTCTGTTTATTATTATAGCTTCACTCAGAAAAGACAAAATTGCCACATGAATAAATAAATCGAATGCACCTTGAAATCTCATGTTATGAGGAAATCTTTCCATTCTTAAACCTCCTAATGTCATTTAAGTGTCCTGACATGGCATAGTGGGGCCGTCAGTTTTCAGAGGTCTATGATTTAAGCCTCTCTATTTCTTTTCCATTTAGCAGGGCCTTTTTGTTGAAGATATTGGATTCACAGACAGGAATTTATGTGTGTACCTGTACAGTGCAGAGCACAACCGATCCGTGGGATCACTTGAACTTCCATGAGCCCTCCAAGACTTCCAGAAATGATGGAATTAATGGAAATATCTTGCTCTTAGTGCTTTAAATTTTGTCAGCTTTTATGTGGAATTGAACTGGAATGGATGTAGAAAATGAGAAGTGGAATTGTATTTTCCAAATGCAATTTTTTTTCTCATACTGGAAGTATTTTGCTGTTGATAGATTTATTCCTCTAAAATATTGTTCTGACAGACCTTATGCTCTGTACTGAAATTCCTTAAGGAAGATGTGAGTAAAAGCAAAACAGATTTGGATGCTTTTTCAAATGTAACACTTTTTCAACAAATTGTCAAGTTCACTCTTGAGCTGTGGTTTCATGTCTTCACCCGCTCTGTGGTAGTAGATGAATCGGAAAGAAAAAAGGTTGAATATTTCAATTACTAGTAAAACCTTTTAACTCAGTCCCTTAGTTCTCTTTTCCACCATAACTGGCTCAGAAGCTCTACTACAGAAAGCCTTGTTTACTCCAACCTCCCTCCCCAACCACACATCAAATCACAATGTATTGCAACACCTCTCAAAGGTCAAACAAAGGACTGAGGACTACAACAGAACAATGTAGAGTATCTACGTGTAAATAACTATTTTTTTCATTTCTAATGTCTGTAATTCAGGCTCTGGATGGTTAGGGGTGTGTGTATGTACTGTATGTTTGAGCACCATTCAATGCTCCAATATTAAAAGCATTACATACATATTTAATACTGCTAATACTTTGAGCAAATGAATGGATGTAGTTTTTCACGTTTCTTGAGATTGAAAATGATTTTTTTTCCCCACTTATTTATTTTCAGTGAGTATTAACATATTTTTTGTGCTGAGATGAGGTCAACAGTGTACACACACAAGTATATTCCATACAAAATACTGGTGCAATGCTAATAAATGCTTGTACTTGGGTTTGAAAAAAATGTCTATTTCCTGTTAGTAAAAACTTTTATTTCTTTCTAGTGAATGGTTACACAGAGTAATCAATGGAGTAACGACTGCCATCACTTCAAAATTTATCTTCAGATACTGAGTTGAGCGATGATCCAATGTAAAATGTTTTGTCTCATTTCCTCAGTTTCACACAGACTTTTGAGAAAGTTATTTAAGCCATCGAAATTTAGAGCTTGAAAAGATTTTTAGATATTTAACAGTCAATAACCCTGAGGATTTGGGCTTTTTTCTTTCCTTAACTCAATTTCCACGTAATAGGCTAATGGATCTTTTCTGTGACTGCTCTTCAATAGCCGTGATGTTTGCAGTTCAACTGTGATCATAAGAAAGGGGAAGCTTTGTTTGTGTTTTGAGGGCAAGACCTGAACAAGTATCACTTCCATTCAGTAGCAAGTTGTCTAACTCCATTCAGAGTGATAAAAACACTAAAAAAAAGACAAGCATGGCAGCATACTACAAGTAAAAAGGAAATTACTTCAAAATGCCTTATTGTTATTATTTTGAACCCATTCAGATTCTGTAACAAAATCTTGCTCCTGTTGAATTCATAGCAAACGCTCCCTAAGTTCCATGGAAAATTTAATTGTTTCTGATTGGTAGGAACAACCCAGAACCCCAGAAGAAAGAAGGAATTCGGCAAAAATGCCATAGGAGAGGGGGATTAGAGTTCACATTTTCACAGAGTGGGTAATCTAGCAAATTATGTGCTTTTATGTTTGCTTCTAAACATGTAGAGGTGATGTTTAATAAAGAGCCTGCACAGAAGTATGTAAAATTAACACAATAGTATATATAAAGGAATTGCTTGTATATTTTTATCTGCCATGTGAATTTCTCTGGATTTCTTTTAATTTTACTATTGTTACTTATAAGAACTTGTTAGGCTAATACTTTATAGCAGAGCAAGTAAGACTATTTAGATTTGTGACTATATATTTCTAAATTTATAAATTGGATTTATATTTTACAACATGCCTGGTGTCACCATGTTCAATTTGGAAACCATGTTCTTAATTAAAACACAAATACCAACATATACAGAACAACTGTATGTGACATCAGAAAAAAAAAGGACAAGATCAGAATATTGGATTGCAAAAGACGAGATGTGTCATCTCCAGTGGGTAATCACATAATAGATATCTAGTTTAGAAGAAACCACAGTGTCAGCTATGCACCCTACCAGGCACTACTGGCCATAAGACACTTCTTACCTTGTGGAAATAGGAGGCATTTATTATACATGCTGTGCATGACCAAAAATTTCAGCCATTATAGGACCAAGTGAACAGGAGAAAGCAAGAATATTACCAAAGGCCAATAACTTTACAATAGTGGAGAATTTATTCATTAAAATTATGTGATAATTTTAGGAAGCATGAAATGCCCTATGATAAAGAAGATACCTCCTGCTTGAAATAATATAAACCAGTATGAAATAAAATTAAAAACGAAAATTTTCCAATGTGATGAATGGAAAAAAATGTTTTAGCATTCCAATTATAAGAATAAATTTTAACCTGAACCTCTAAATAAGAGACGCAAACTAAGAACATGATAATAAAATGTGAAGAGAAAATACTTTGCCTAATTCCTGTCTCCAGCACTGCATAGAAATGTGAAAATACCCTAAGCTGACAAACTTCAGCATTTCTCAACTGTTTTCAAAGTAACAATTCTATCATATAACAGCTCCTGGAAAGTGTTACCTCCTTTATTTTTTAATAATCTTGGTTCATGAAGCGTTCCTGTTGGTTTTTCTACACCTTGAGTAAGTATTCATGACCATAAATGCTCAGGCTTTTAAATGGGCATTTGTACTCAATGCAGTGGAGTTACCCCAGAGATCTCCCATTATCTTTACCAGTATTTTTTCTTCCATGTACATAATTTTCTGCTCTATATTTATCTGCGAAAAGCATCTTGAGTCCCAAAGAAGTGTTTGGTAATAAGAATTCATAAGCAATGACTTATGCATAAGCGACGACCTATTTACATGCAATTGATTCTGTGGGGAGAAGGAAACTGAACCTAAGATGACAAACTGTATGACGCATTGAAGACTCATTTAATTTACATGCCTAATCTGGGGATGGATTCTATACACTGAAATTCATTTTGTTATATCTTTACTGTGTATTACTCCCTTCTAGGAAACAACTGTTATTGAGAAATCCTTAACTGGGCGCTCCTGATCTTGTAAATCAGAAAGCTCTTCATTCCTATGACTCCTTCACCCTTTTCCTGTGCAGGGCATGTGCAGTGTAGTAGGATTGTATTGGAATGTATGTGTAAAAAAAAAAAAGTACATGAAAAAATGTTTCCAATTGAAAACAAAAGCTAAGAGTTAGACAGTGCACTGTCTGGTGAGATGTTCAGATTCACCTGCAGCAGCAACAAAATTAACAATACTCGTTTTTCATCTGCCCCACATCCCATAGTTTCTCATTAGTTGATTACAAGTGTTGCTTAAGATGAAGAAGAACAAAGACCTGAACCGCTATAACAAATGAAATAAGCATGGTGAATGCTCAAATAAAGAAGCCGTAGATTTTCTTGATGCAAGGTTTTATAATTATAATTATTTTATTTTATTGTTTGCTGGGGAGAGTCAGAGTTTCGAACAGTACTGGCACGTAGCTATTTCCTCTCTTGTGAGGAAGATGGGAGATGACATGTCAGTGCAATTCTTTGTCAGAAATATACATCTGCATGAAGAGAGTAGAGTTAAAAATTTAATCTGCAAAGCTATTTAGAGAGTGGATAGGCCTTGACAGGCCTCCCAAATGTATTAAAAGAACAAGAACAGCAGAGTTATGGAAAAAAAAAGCTGTTGCAAGCAAACAGAATGAAACTAAGCTTTCTTGACAGAATCAGTTTGCCAAATGACTTTAAAATTGCACTATGTCTTGTAGTTTTTTCTTAAATAGATTTTAATTTAGATGTGTAAAGCAGAAGAAAGTTGCTTAACTTCAGAGACCCACACAGCTTTTCCTTAAAGAAGAGAAGAAAAGGACCCTCACAGTGATGTTTAGTGAGGTTATGAGCCTGATGAAGGAAGGATGGATGGTGTTGAGGTTGAGCAGTGGCTTGGGACTCGCAAGAGCTGACTTCAGTTCTTGCCTGTACACAGACTTTGTGTGTGAGTTTATGCAAGTTATTTGATCTTGTTGAGCCCATTTTTGCAAGCACCTAAAAAATATTCTGAGATTTGGGTTCCTATGTTACTGAAGTGCAAAGGGAAATGTTAGCCTCTTTACCACATACATCCCTGCATGTTAAATGGAGTTATGCTGCTTTCTTTATTGCTTTTTTTCTTTTCTGCATATATAACATGCTTTTGAGTTAGGGCAGCTATATTTAGGTGGTAGTTATCTTGCCTAAATAAGATTGTCTAAAAGTTATTCTAAATCAGTTTTGATTTTTCTGTAGTTGAGAGACGGGCATCTCCAGAGACAAAATTGTCCTATCCATTTTAGATATACCTATTAGAATAGGATGAATCACACTCTGAAAAGCCTCTTCTTTCTCGCTTGCCTGTAGAAGAAATACTGATGACTGATGTAGACTTTTACATGACTAAATCCAGGAATCTTTTACATAGTTAAAGACAATCCTATTGTCCGTAACAATGAAGTACTCAGCAGAAAGAGGTTTTTCTAAGAACTATGTTCAAGTAAACAATGCAGACCAGTTACATCTTAGATAACTGACAACTGGTTCTGCTTCCTTGAAGCCAAACCTGTACTTCACACATTTAGAGCTTACTGCTGCAGAAACATCTACACAGTTCTGGACATCACATGCTTGATATGATTGTATGGAGCTGCTGGCAGCCTCCGGGGCAGTCCTGAAGAAGGGGATTGCTTCATGGCATGGACAAAGTAGAGGGCAGCCTCAACAGATGTAGTCGAGTTCCTTGGCTCCTCTTCCTGTGCTGTATTACCTGCCTGACAGCATTACTTGAAGCATAAGATTTCAAGTACTGAGGAAAAAAGCACTTCACAGTTGTAATTAGAGCACCTCTGGCCACACGTAACTACTGACCATGAAAAATCAAGTCCATATGCTGCTGAATGACCTCAGAAGACTTTTCATAAAGCATTTTGTTGATATGAAACTATATTGCATTGAAAGTACTGTTTAGATTGAAAAAAAATCAGAGTTTAATTCTGGATGAAATGGAATCATCTGCTCAAACAACTTTCTCAGGCAATAATGAAAGAGCAACCTGCTTGTGGTATGTTCTACTCAGCAATTATTGCCACACCTTAGAAGCTTCCGAGAGAATTCAGGGATGAGAAACGTATAGAAACCAGTAGAGAACAGAATCAAAGTTCGCATAAATTTCTGTGCTTTTTCACAGGCAATATTTATTCTAATAACAATGAATTTACAAGCATACAAGTAGACCCAATGAAGTTGATGAGAATGCGTCATTAAGTTTTTGATTATTTTCTTTTTCTCTAATATCTAAGAATTCTCCTTTCAGGGCTTTGTTACAGCATAAAGCAATCAGACATTAAGAATATTGGTAATATATTTGCCCTTTTGTCAGGTTTACTTGAATTCCCAGTTTAAACTATCAGTACAGATGGCTCTATTTCATCAAATAATGTGCTGCCGTTACTTAGACAAATTGGGTCAATGTTTGCTTAACTATCAAAAGTGCATTTTCAGTTCCTTGTTTACTACTCACTGGTAAAATTTATTTTGACTCCTGTTCATATGAGGTGTAGCTGTATTTTGAGATCATGCATGGTGCCAGTTGAAAGAAGAATTTCTGGTCACCTCTGTCTGTAAAAGTGTCTGTGCATGGGCAAAGGTTTAGTTTTCTCCCTTGGTAAGCATCCTCTGCCTCAAGAAAAATAAAGGAATCATAAGGTGATAGAACTTTGTAGAGAGTTCTACTCATTAACACAAATATTACGTGATCTAGTGACTTGCACTTTAACTTTAAGTCAGCCTCTAAGTTGTGATTTCTTTTTTTGTGTCTTCTTTCTACCACCCATTTTCATTTTCTCCTTTTCTTGAGGAATGGTAAGGAGTCTTTTTACTACAGTTGCTTCCATCAAGTACCAGTTCAGCCACAGTATTTATAGATTTGTAACCAGTCAAGCTCAGCTACTCAGTGAAGTGCTTGAGGAAAGCTCTCTCTTTAAGTGCATTATTTCTGTAGCTTTTGTTTTATGGATTAGGGGGTCATAGGCAGGTCTTATTGACACAGGAATAGGTCTGAAAAGAAAGAAAGAATGAATCATCCCTTTTTCATTCCTAAATCAGTATTTTGCTAATGTTGAAACATTTGATAACTATTAAAAAGATTGTGAAGAAGGCAGAAAGAGTATACCTATCTTTTTCCATTATAATTCTGATTTTGTCTATATATACACTATATTCAAATATTGCATTTTATTTGTACAAATCATTTTAGTGTAACATGAAACACATCATAAATACTTAATATTTTGGTATAATGCATTTGGCCAAATGCAGTTATTAGAAATTAAAATAATAAAAAACTTTTCATTCTTTAACAATGAGATGTTTAGTATCCCTTATTAAGATTTTTACTTTAAAGACTTGAAATTTTTATTCAGATGCAGCTTCAGCCTGTATTCTGATTTAGAACACTTCTTTTTATCCCAACACCCAAAATACCTAGAGGATATATTTAGTTTCCTGCACTGCTGTGATACCATAGCAGAGGCAAAATTGCAAGGATACATTGTATAAAAATAATACCAGGATTCTCTGAAGAGAAGGGTAGGGAAAACTAAATGGATTACATAAGCAAGGTTAGAATAGAGAAAGTGAACTAATTGGGAAGAAAACGCAGAGACCAGCACCTTAACTATAAATGACAGAAATGCAGAAAGTATTATTTGTGGTTATAGCAATGTAACAGAGATTTAAAAGAAAAGCTGGAAGTATTTTGTACGCCTTGGAAAAAATTTGAACCCCTGGATTTGGTGTCTAAATATAATAATCAGAAGACACAGAGAATTAATTCTTTATTTTCAACATGGTAAATTTTTAATTTCTTGAAGACAAGGTTTTCTCAGGTAACTTCAGAAACACACTGTCTCTCTTAGCCTGTAGTTTAACAGCAGAAGTTGCTAAGAAGTCACTGTTAAATGGCTTTTGTGTCTCTAGAGGATAGATCATCTCATCCTAAAACAAAAAAAATGACAAGATATATCAGATGGTTCACAGTTCGAGGCATCTATTTGTTTCCTTTGAGCATAAAGGAGATTTGGGTGATGATACCTGACCTAGACATATGATTAAGTTGAGCTGATTTGTCTCCATTGTTCCACACTGAACCCTATCCCAGATGTGTACAGCTAAGGCCAAGGACTTCTAGTTTTCATAACCTTATGCCTCTTTTTTTTATGTTGGAAACTAATATTTTCTAGCCAAGAGAGTCTTTTGTGGACCCTTGCTTAAATGAGACAGCACTGTGTCTGTTAGAAGCATGATGTCATATCCATGAGTTTTATTCCCTTCTAGGAATATGCATATGCACATATTTACACATCTAGGAAATAGCTCAATATATACAAACAAGAACTTTGAGAAAAGGGGCCAACCTTTGATTTTAAGTGTTTCCTTTTTATCAATATGTCGGTCATTATTACTTTTTACATAGCTAGAATGCTGCTTATGGCGCTACAGCAGCAGCAGAAGGAATTTTTAGTTCTTTTCAGACAGTACTGTTTGGTAATTTACTGGATTTATCTGTTATGCATTCATCCCCTCTTTATTTGTCCACATGTTTCTTCACTTGATTTTATCATAAAATCCAGAAGGTGAAATAACAGCAGGATATGGGAACCAGGCACATTATTGGGAGCAAAATGTAGTAACTCAACGTGCAATTTAGCCAGTCGATTTTAATTCTTTGCAGGAATGTGAAGTAGTGGAAGATGTTAGAAAGTCTTTGGATAATAAATTATTCTTCAAAAAGTAACCTCAAGCCCTGACGAGAGTTTGAAAAAGTTAATCTTTGAAAGTGTACCACTAAACCCATGCAAAAATGATCATGACCAATTTTAAATAGTACCATCCATGAATAGTCTGTCATCTTCTGTCCACCCAATCCATTGACCAAGCTTATGCCTCTCTAAGAGACCTGAAGTTATTATAAATCATGTTTGTCTGGATGCAACATTTCATGCTAACAGAAACACATCCACTGAATGCCTTTGTAAGACTTCAGGATGTAAAATATCCTCAGGCCTTAGTTCCTATTGAGAAGTAATAATGTATCCCTTGCATTTAGAAGCCTATGAAAGGCATAATTTTTATTCCCAGTCTTAGCCTTTAGGTGTCAGATTAATAGGGTGTAGAAGATTTAAAAGTAGCATCCTGAGGCCCTTAAAGTAGGATTCATCTAACCTAATTTTAGCCATCTAAAATTTAGTGGCTCTGTTTAATAGCCCACACACTGTGGTTCTTAGTGCCATATAAGATTTAGAGTTGCAGCTGGAGTCCAGGTGGAATAGTTTATGGTATCCCAAATGGCACTAAATGTTCCTGTTTAGACAGTTCCCTACTCAGTGTCTACTTCATATTAATTACCTAGTGTATGATTTAGTTCAAGATTAAACACCTGAATATAAATGTTTGCAATAGAGTTGCTTGCATAGGTACTGTGTGACTAAACTCCCATTGCTCATCATGGGAATTTAGTCAATATGGTTCAGTTGCCTAAAAATGGTCACTTAGTGCCATTTGGGATGACTGAGATTGCCCTCCACAATCTCATATATTCCAGACCAGAAGATCAAGACTCTCCTGCAGGTCCTGTACTACACTCACCATGACCATGCAGACGTCTCAGATACTCTAAGGCAACTCTGATAAGGTTATGCAAGTGGAGTAATTTTCAAGAGATCCTTGTGAGCATTCTACTGGTTAAATGGAGTTGGCCATTGACTAAAAGGGGAGCTTAGTCATGTAGGAAATAATTAATGTGCTGAGCATCATTAGATAAAACACAGAATTTATGGGGCTTGTATTTTCTAGAGCTAGCACTCAATTCACAAATGATGATTTCCTATCTGCTGGTTATGCTTTGCTGTGTGACCAAAATTATTTGAAAATAGTAAAATTGATTTTTATCTTTTTTTTTTTCAGAGGTCTAAATGTGTGCTTTCACCAGTGTTTGCAAACAGCACCTGCTCTTTTTCTTTCTCTGAGTGTGTCACGAATAGTCATGTTTAAAAAGTTGTTTAGTAGCATTCCCATGTGACTACTTTGAGTAAAAAATCTCAGGAATATGTTTAGGCACATATGAAAGTTGAACAGGATAATTTATATACCTTTTATTAAAATTCCTTGTTAATACTAAATAAAATCATCTCCTACAGATTCTCCTTCCACACAAAAAAATGTTAGAAAAAGCTTTCTAGCAGTGTATGTTGAGCAGAACCATGCAAGAAAGTAAAATTACAGAGATAAGACTGTTGAAATGGGGTTAGGAAAAAACTCAGGTATTCATGGGGGAAAATGACAGCATAGATCAGCATAAAATGATACAGACAAAAATAGAAAACCACTCAGGAACATCAGGAAGACTGACTGTTTTATGCTCTGACTGATCTGTTTGGGTGTCTTATTGGTGATGTTAAGCATAGCAATGCATTAATCTCAGCTATCTTCAGCGTTTATTTAAGCCAATGGCTAATTACTTTTTACTTCTAAGATGTGTATATTCTGTGTATTTATATACTTTGCACACAGGTAAAGGTGGCAAAGGAAAGTCACCCAGAGAAGGAGAGTTCCAATAGAAACGTAACTAAGAAGTTACATAGGCTCTCACCTTCTCTCCCTTCCTCTTCCTGCTTTAATGTACAAATCATGCACAACTATGCTTAAATACTGACAGGGGTTCAAAAGTGTATAGTTTTCGGTGAATCAGTGCCCAAATAACTACAAACTACTGGACTGCTAAAGGGGAAAGAAGCAAATCAATAAATGCAGTTTTCTAACCCTCTGGCTGTCTGCACTATTTTGGTGCATTTAAGGTAGATATTCAAAGAATTTCAGCTCTTGCCTGTGCTGCTACATACATTTGTAATAAGTCACACTACTTTTCCGAGAAGCTCATTGTCAAGGTTTGGGATCTTCCTAGGGAAGTCAGCACCCTGAAGAAGTTGTTTTCTAAGGGACAGCAGACAAGAAATGGTAAGGGGAAGGATATGTTACAATTCCAACCATCACAGACAAATACTGAAACTTTAACATATGCTTTGGTATTTTTATGAGATGTTTCTTTGAACTGTCCTCAATTCTCAATGAATCCAAGACATTTCATTTATAACTTTTATCCAAAACACAGCTGAAAAACTTCCTGTTTCTTTCTTTACCTAGAAGATGAAATAGTGTCCAAAAAGTAAGAAACCGTTTTCCTAACATTGTCTAACTAAGCAATGACTAAGAGCCTCTTCTGGAGATGATTCCCCAGCTTTCTAGCAAAGCCATTCTGCCTGTCACAAAAGAATTAATGAATAACCAAGGCAAAGAGAAGGCTTAAGAAAGATGTTAGCTCTGTGTGTTACTTCAGGCACTTGGCTGGGATGGGAAGGGGAAATAGTGTTTAAATTAACACCTCTAATTTTGTCTGAAATTCATTAGAGTATTTTGAGATGATTCCACAAGTAGTTTGAACTCCTGCAAAAATTTAGAGATGGTAAATTTATACACTGCACAGCTGGGTCAGGAGAAGTAAATGGGAACCACCTGCAGGCTTCTGTTCTTTAAGACAGGACAATTGCTGCTGTGTTTTATCAAAAAACCTGATCCAATAAACATGCTAGATTTACTCATTGGCTTAAATTTAAAATAGGAATGAATAGACACCACTTTGCGATCCTGGAGGAATCTGCACAAGAGCTATGTGGCCAAGGAGATCTAGTATGTTGAGATTGAAGCCTTTCAAATCACTTCCAGATTCTAAGAACCCAAGGGAATGGCAGGGAGATATACTAGGACTGAGGGAATGGCAGGAAGATGTGCCAGTGGAAGTTAGGTTGGATATTAGGAAAAGGTTCTTTACCTCTTTGCCAAGAGGGTGGTGGAGCACTGGAACAGCTCCTCAGGGAAGCAGTCATGGCACCAAGCCTAAAAATATTCAAGAAGCATTTAGACAACACCCTCAGACATACAGTGTGAATTTTGATGTTGTCCTGTGCAGGGACAGCCATTGGACTCGATGATCCTTGTGGGTCCCTTCCAACTCAGGACAGTCCATGATTCTATGGTTCTAAGTGTCAAGCACATGAGAAACTTCAATAAGTGAAGAGAGATTTCGGTTTAGGTGCACAAGTTTTGTCGGTATCTGACTATAGGCACCTGTGCTTTAATCACAAACCAGGTCACTGTCTGTGTTTATCTACTGTGAAAGTTAAGTAGAATAATAATACAACCAGAGAAATAAAGGACAAGACAAGCAACTCAGAGTAAAAAAGTGTATTCAGCACAATATTCTCCATGTGTGTGCGCGCATGCTCCTGGGTTACTCACAGATTCAAATTTTCAGGAAATCTTTGTGTTTTGTTATTTGTGCTGTATGGTTGATAAGTAAGTATTATGAGATACTTACTGAGATGAATTGATGTAGAACAATTCTGGTTTGTACAGGCATTTTGCTTTTTAGGGTTGTAATAAAACACCTCAATGCTTGGCAACATTTTAATATTTTCTCAGCCCAGAAAATAATCTGGGTTGAGAGAATGGATTTATGTCTCTGATAGACTAAGCAGGTTTCTGAACGTCTTATTGATTTGCGACTCTGACCAAGTTTTCCAGATCAACAAGAAGACATGCATTTTTTTTTGACTCAGGATCTCCTAAATTCAGTTTTCATGGGTTCATGGGTAATCCTGAGATGGGCAAACTAAAGATACTTAACCACTGTTCCTAAAAGGTAATCATGGAATCATGGAATGGTTTGGGTTGGAAGGGAGCTTAAAGCCCATTCAGTTCCTATCCCCCCTTTAATGGATCAGGTTGCTCAAAGCCCCATTCAACCTGGTCTTGAACACCTCCAGGGAAGAGGCATCCATGACTTCTTTGGGTAACCTTTGCCAGGGCCTCACCACCCTCACAGTAAAAAAATTCTTCCTGATATCTAATCTAAATCTCACCTCTTTAAACGTAAAACCGTTACCCCTTTGTCCTATCCCCGCACTCCCTGAAAAAGAGCCTCTCCCCAGCTTTCCTATAGGCAAAGAGTAAATACTAAAAACACACTTCGAGGAAGTGGGGAACAAAAAAGAAACGAAAAGTTTGACTGACTGGAAATCATAGATGTTTTTCCTACTCGTTGGATCAGCTGTCCCAAGAACATGACACCAGTCATCAAGTCCAGCTCTTTCCTATCACAGTTCATCATATCATTCATACTTGCCAAGCTTCCACCTAAAAAGAAGTGATAACTGCTTTTCTTGAATTTTCTTGGCCTAATAATTTAAATCTGCCAATAAGTTCAGAACTTGGTCAGCTTCCACATTTGGAGTTTAAATCTGATTCAGTTCTAGAAGAATCAATTCACTGAAGTGCAAGAGTACAAGTACTGCTTTATTTTATCAGGTACTTACTGATCCCCTGATGTTCCTTACTACATTGCCTCTGAACATAAGCTAAGAGATTGTATTAAAAACTTTAATGCCCCTGAAGTTAGATTCAGAATCTCCACTGATTCATGTATGCAAAAATTGCTAATTACTTTAAGCCTAAAGCCAAGACCAGAGTTTTCTAAATCTTTCATAATGCACTTAACTATAACATAACTGCTCACATTCAGTCATGTGTTGATATAAATTTACCCACTACCCTTTCTGCTTCCTTTTTTACTTGGCTTGAGACAGACTATATCCCAAGCCTGTCCAAAATATTAGAGCTAAATTTATGCAACATTTTTATGTATTTAAACATTTAATAAAAGGTAAGCTATGCCAGTTTTTTAAATATTCATTAGTGTGTATCTGTAATTAAAAGAATATTTTAGTTAGAATTTATTTAGTTAGGGGTTTTCTTTTTCTTTTTCTTTTTTTTTTTTCTCTGTTAGCTTTGAGAAAACAGGTCACCTCTGCAGATAGATTGCAGCAAATCTGATTTATGGTCAAACCCTACAGAAAAGGAATCCCTATGAAATATTCACTTTGATTCAACTGCAGTGGGAAAATGTAAAAATAGAGAAAGCTCATGACATGATATATGAAAATAATTCGTTCTGCTGTATCTGAAAAATGAGGGGATCCGGCAGCATCAATGATTCATCCTCTGCTAATACAAATTCAAAGCAGAGGAAATGCTGGATTTTGTAAAACAACAGTCTGACAAGAGTTAAGCTGCCAACTATTTTTTCAGATCATTATTTCCTGAAAAATGGGAAGATGATTATTGTATTTTCACCCGCTGCAGCTTCTTAGCACACTATTAGCCTGCACAAAGGGGTTTCTGTTTAGTTTGCACCATCCTCAGACATGTTAAGATTATGAACAGCTGGTGGACTATTTTATTACTGTTTCCAGTGCATATGACTCTTTTTTTTTTTTTTCCCCAAAGTATATCTGTCCTATTACGCTGATGAAATTTTCTTCATCAACGCATTGGGTCAGTTAGTCAACTGGTGTAAATCAGCATATCTTCACTGAAACCAACAGAATGATGTGGATTTACACCAGCTGGGAATCTGGTCCCCAGATCCTAAGACAAGCAAATAATTCAGTGAATTATTTATAGGGTGAGTTTCACATGGTTTTATGTTTATGAAAAATCTTTGATTTATTCTGCATTCTATGCAAAATTGCTTTACAATATTTCCTTTGGCAAAGAATCCTTTGGGCTGTGGATATCTCAGTTTGCAGCCGATGGGTACATTGTTCATAGGAAGTTGATGTAAATTTGGGTAAAGACACGAGTTTCTCAGACTACCGCAGACCAGTTCTTCTGTTGCTGATAGAACCACTTAAAGAATAATATTATTTAGTATTTTATTTGTCTTGAATTTAAGAGCTAGAACTGTGGAGGAAGTTCTGTCATAAAATCAATTGGTAACGGTGATTTCTTGGCCACAGTAGATCTACTGAAATTTATGATTGTGACCAGGTGGTATTTTGTATGTCCTCAGGTAGGTGGAAGAATGGTGCAGTGGCTTGTATATAGGAACTAGGAGACTAATACGCATGTACAATTCCTTCCAGACTTACAGAGACCCTTCACACCTTCTCAAGCAAGTATACTTCTCTGTACCACATTTACCCTTGTATATCTGTAAAATTTTGGAGTAATTCACGTAGTTTACGTTTCCAAAAGCTGGGCACTTAGTGTGACAAAGCCAAGAGGATTTCTATACATCTAATGTATAATTTATCCCATTCATTTTAGACATGCTTTGGAGTGGGATGAAGTTTTCTAAGTCTTCCCATGGTGACCTCCTCTTTCAGCTGCTCTGAAACATTCATACTCTTACACTGTTTGGGCTGCCAATACAACACAAGCTTTTATTTTTTCAGAAATTAAAAAAAAAAAATATTCATTATGAAGTGTGAAAATAGATTGGCATCTGTGTGCTTTTAATGCACTTTCCTTTTTCTTTGAGGACCTAAAACACTGCCACTTTTTGATTTAATTTAAATTGCTGAATATGGCTACAGAGTTAGCTCTTTGTCTTGAGATGTTGTTTCTTCTGTGCCAGTGTCAATCCATCCCATTTTAGGTGGGATGAAGCAATGTGGCAGTGAATAGTATTCTGAAGACCTTTTCCACAAAGCCACACCAGATGTAGGATTGGACTCGGTTCCCTAAAATGAGGTGTCTAGCACCATTTCATGTGCCCTAGGGCATCTAGCACAGCCCCATGGGGCTGGCAAGTGTTACATAGAATCCACAGAAAACTCTGGACAGTAGCTGAAGGTCAGGTACCTTACCTCAGGGTGCCTCAAATTGAAGTAGAAACCTATCTTCTGGCAACTGAATCAACTGCTGTAGGGGAACATTCAATCTTCTTGATGTCTAACGGTACTTTATATCCTCTGAAACATTTCCATTCATCTGCAGCTGCTGCTATAGAAAGGTCGCTCTCTCACACATCTTTCAGCTTCATGCAGATGTCTTGGATACCCTAGAGTACTTTATTCAGAATTAAAGGCCAACATTTAAGCAGCGACCCTGTTTATGCTTTAATATTCAACTCCAGATGAAGACAACTATGTTTAGGGAAATTCATACAGGTATCTAGATGTGTCCTAGGCACCAAAGCTCCTGTTATAATCAGTGCTAAGTAGATTTCAATTTGTTGGTACACATAGCCACATTTGGTGTCATTTGAAAAACCCACTTGTTTTCCAGTTCTTGCTCCAGAATAATATGAGAATCACACAGTGGTGGCATCACATTTTCCAGATATGTGTGGACGTTCCAAATATCCAGAGGATGGTAAATTCTTATATTTTAGCCAACTGACAGCTGGGCTGTCCTTTCTTGAATGTACTAACTAGGTTTCCATTAACAATAACAGAAACCTAGCTATCATACCTACAAATACGCTTATGTAAACACTTAAATTCATTTGCCTTAATGTGAAAATGAGTTCTAATCTATGGAGAAATATATAGCAAGAGGTCAATCTGAAAGGCTCAGCAAGGACACTCATGCCATGTCCTTTATCATAGAAGAAAGTGCATTGATCCAGGATTAGCATGAGGATATCTTCAGCCTGCTCTCTTTGGATGAGATTGGGGGAAATCTGAGACATTTATTTATGTGTCGTTCTTTGAGTGGGATTAAACTCATCCAACCTGTGAACAGCACAACAGTCTACATCTGAGTTGGATATCTGAATGTCATTTATAATCAAGAGAGAGAAACATACACTTAATTTACATTTTAACTTCTAACATTAGATGAAACATTTTCTATAATTATTTTCATATTTTAAGTGACCAAGAGAAGCTGTTTCTTCAGCTGATATTTACTCTTTTTATCACCAGTTATTCCTATAATTCTGTACCAATTTCAATATTTTTATGTATATGAATATCTTCTGACTTTCAGTACAAAAGGTAGCACTAATAAATTTTTTATAGTTATTTCAACATGAGATTTTTAGGACCTTAAAAACTCCATTTTCAAGATAAGATTCAAAAGTCACTTTGTCCTGGGACCAAAATGAGAAAGACGTAGCTTTGAGAAAAACATTAAAAAATGTCACTGTAACATTACCATATTTTTATGTGCTCTTTTGGAGTCACACCTCCATATTACATATATATCACTCAAGATATTCACTAGTTCTCCCTTCACAAGTGAGATTTGAATCCAAAATCCATCCTCTGCTGTCCCTTGCTCCATTGGAGGAGCATTGTTACATATCACCGGTTTAAGAAGTGATACAATTTTTATTTCAATACAACGTGGTGTCTGTGAGCAGCTTTTATTGTGGGAAGTGGGTTCAGGAGGTAATAATTGTTGTATGCATGGCATGCCAATCTGATCAATAGACTGCTGAAGCATGTGTGGCCAGCTCTGTGCAGCCCCACCATTTGCAACCTAATTAGCAGCTGCTCAGAGATGGGAAACAGGTGCAGATCCAGACCCGGGCCAGGGAAGTCTGCCTATAATTAACAAGGAAAAAACGGTCAGATATTGGGAAGAATATCAAATCTTGGTCCACTGGGGCTATCATGCTGGCCTCAAAGGCATAGTCACCTGAGATCTTAGGCATGCTAATGTAAATTATGCAAGCTTTCAAACAACATGGCTGTATAATCAGTTGGCAGGGAAGAAATGACTGGCTGTTTTTGTGTAGTTTAGTCTGAGCGGTTTTTAAAAAAAAAAAAAAAAGGGAGGATTTCAATGTTCTCACTGTGTTGGTTTTTTTTTGTTCTGCAAATAACAGTGGTTTGCTGTTGAATAAACAGAGTAGAGAATGCATGAGTGCTCTGCTAGCAATATTAGAGTAAAATGCAAGTATATTATTTAGCCCTGAGATTTTATTTAATTATTTAACTGTGTAAACACATATATGCGGAAAAAAATGATTATGCATTAACAAGGATAACCCTGGTTAGCACTTTTATGGGTACTCTACAAGCTGGAAGCTGAAGCCTTCCTAATACCATCTCTGTTTTCTGGCTATATTTATTTAGCTTGTGAAGAACCAAATTATATCTTTTGGATATAATGAAAATGTTTGATAATTGCTTGATTCTGGCTGTGGTGATGGTACCCAGAGCATCAACTGGGGTTCCAGGTCTCATTGGGCTTGGGCTAAGAAGAGTATTTACATGGGCGAAAGACGAAGGCCTTTTACATCAGAGGGAGAAGGAAGGAAACTACCCCATGGTAGTTAAAATGCATTGATGATTTGACAGAACTTTCTGGATGCCAACAGGTACTTCAAAAGAAGGTTTGTTTCCCCATGAGGTAAGGCATAATCCTTCACTTTGCCCTTTGAAGTTTATTTGTTTAACCAATTCTATAGCAGAACACAGGCCAAACACATGCATTTATATTAACAAACCTGTTACAATACATATCTAATTGAGATGTTATTCATATGTCGTTGTATATAGACACACACATACATAAACACTTATAAAACAGTGAGATATGGAGAAACCAATCTAAAATGAAAAAGGAGAAGGAAGGCAGGGGACTTCTCGGTCTCTCATTGTAAAAGTTCTGCACATCTCCTTTAACCATGTACTTCCAACAAAAGAACAGCCAAAGAATCGTTTTTGTGCCTGTTTTTCATTAATCTTTGCAGAATAGACATTTTCCTAACATCTTATTACTTTACATAAAAAGTTATTTATTTAATGTAATTTCTCAAAACCACCATGAAAACTGAATTGGAATCTGTAGTTGGGAGGGAGAACCCTTTCTGACAAAATCCTTCTCTTCTGGGGAAATAATGCTCCACTGAAAGCAGCAGTATTTTGTAATTGGAAAGCCTGTCAAATCATTCTAGTTATTTGGATTTTTTTTGGGGTTGCATCTATTTCATAATTCAAAGGTGCAGTTTCCAGACATTTGCCAAATTCTGATTTCTTGCTCTCTTTACATGGGAAATATTTCTAAGGTTTATTATTCTTAAGCATTATGTAGCATTATTAGACAGAATGTAACAACAGAAATAATGAAAACAGTGTAAATTTTTGAAGAGGAAGACTGCTGCAGTGCTTACAAGGCTGACTAGACTTGAAATTTTCTCGAAGCAAATATATTTCCAGGAAATGTAGATGACTAGTTGACCTGCCTGTGCAATAGGCAGCCAGTGAGAGGAACCACAAAAGCAGCTGGAAGTCAAAGAGCCTCTGAGAATGAGTGACATATCTGCATTGACACAATAAGTATTACTGCGTACACTAGAAATCTGCCCATGCCATGAAAGCAGAGCTCGATTAACAGCTCTGGAGGGACTTGGGAGTTTATTACTCTGGATTTTTATCTTTGTTATTAGGTATAAAATGTGGTGACTCTGTAAAAACTGGCTCATCTCAGAGGTTTGGAACATGCATGGCCAACCAGACCTGCTTCACCAAAGGGGTACCACTGGACATCCTGCCCTTCTGGATTCTGTGTCATAAGCTTCAGTGGAATTGATGTGTTTCTTCAAAACTTTTTAGCTCTAGAAAATCTGATAGAATACTATTTTACTTGGAAAATTTTAACTGACTGTACCCAGTCTAGACAAAAGAAACAGCGAAATGATACTTGAAAGGCAATATTATTAGTTTTGATCAAGAGATGGATTTAAAATGAGATCATACAAGAAACTGAGGTTCAGCTGGGAATATGTGTCAGGGCTCCATCTAGTACACTTTTTCCTTCCACCAAGGGCAAAATCCTTGCTGCTTCAGCTTAAATGCACAAGGTACCAAACAAAATATAACTATTTTCTGTCTCAATGACATTGATGGTCTCAGAAGAAGCAAGCTTTCTACATCCTGTAAGAATCTAAAACCTTACTTTAAAAGAAACTAAAATACATAACAACATTTTATTAACATTTCATTTGTTTCTTTTTCTTTTTCTTCTTTTATGAAGGAACCTAGGAACAAATTTGCAGAACTGCCTCATTTTTTCATGCTGATCTTATGATTAAACATATAGGCCCAGAAAACAGCTCAGAAGAACTGATTTGATTTTTAGTGCTCATTTGCCCAATCTTGTCTTTAGTACAACAAAGTATTCAAGGTTTGTAATGCCAGTTAAGAAACCTGAATGCATTCTTTTGTATCTGTGCTTAAAATAAAAATTTTGCTTTATTCCTCTCTTTTTGGTGCCCTCATAGCAGTATTGGCAGGAATTACGTTATGCCACTCAGTGGCCCAGACTGCAGTAAAATATACAATGTCTGACAAAGCCCCACAAAGTAAAATACAAATAACTCCATATCATGCTGAAAAAGGAAAGCAATGTGAAATTTCTTCAATATCAAAAACTTTATCTTCTTGAGTCTTCTGAGGGAAATTTTTTCAAGAAAAGAGAGAGAACTTTATATCTGGAGATAATTTGGAATGGGGAAGTGTGACTGTCATTTGAATTTGACAGCTTGAATTCCCAAGACAGGGTTTTTTGATTATTCTTGTTCAAATATTTCAGTCCTGATTCTAGAACGACACCCTTTATACCTAACATAAAAAGTAAAAGAAATATTTATATGTATTCTGCATATGTGAAGTTACATATACACACACACCTTTTCAAATCCCAAGAGATTTGAATTGATTAATTAATCATTACAGTACCCTTGGGACAGGAATATTATCTCCAATTTAGAAGCAGCAAAGTGGATGAGAACAGTCCAAGTGATTTATTCAAAGAGTAAGAAGCCAGCAGAGCAAAAGAACTAATTATGACTAATTTCTAACTCCTTGTGCAATCTGCATATTCCTGTAGGTTATTGAATACAATATTGGAACCTTGCATGCAAACACCCCTGAACTTTGCAATAATTCACATTGAATTGACCTCCAACTCCATATAGACTTATATAAAAAATTCTGTCTGTGCTATTGTATTTTGTAGCACCAGCTTAACTAGAAAATACAAATCTTCAGCATTTATAATCAGGTTATAATTGTAACTATAAAGTTCAATGTCCCAGTAGGTATGTAACACATAGATAATTATTTGTTGGTCTAACAAAGGTATCACCACCCTTTGCTGGACTCATTTAATTTCTACCCTTAGAGTATCGTAGCTAAACTAACCATGCTCTCAGAATATAAGGTAGAAAATATAATCAGAGTTATGAAGTTATGATGATCAAAGGAGATAAGGGAAATCTTGACACCTTTAATGTGGTTAAACTGAAGATACCTTTCTAAAATAAACCTCTCTTGCTACAGACTGTATCTCATGGTTCTTAGCAACAGAGATTTTCAATGGAGAGAAAGAAGAGCTACTTGTGTCTCTGAAATTACATCCTTACAGCTTTTTGTTATTTCTTTCTCTGCTACTCTCATTAACCTTGTTTAGTCACCATCACAAGCACCAGACAAGACAACCCAATGCCGAGGCATTAAATTATTGCCAACCCATTTATACCATCTGCTGCACAAGTGTCTGTTGATAGAAGGGGTGGTGGGGCACCTGGTGACCATGATGTCAAAACAACATTTGTAGGGAAGGCAGGGAACAGCAAAAGGACTACGTAAACAGAGAATTGGAGCAGACACAAAACTGAAATTAGCAGAGTTTCCAAAGCAAGCAAAACTGATGCTCTTCTGTTTGGATATTTTGAGAATCCAAATCACATACATTGCAATGGCCTTCTCAAAAGTTGGAGCACAGCTGAATTTTGCTGTTTATAGGTTACAGAAGTAAGGCAGTACCACTACTGCTGCAGGAAATTGGAGAGGAGAAGAGAGGAAAAGATAAATAAGGAAGTGAGCTGTGAGGACTCAGGCTTACTCAGCATCTGGCTGGAGAAATGGGGAGGAAGGGAGAATTGACTGCTGGTGGAAGCAGTGGCCTCCTTCAGAAGCAGATTGTGTTTCTAGGGCTTATTGTAGAAATAACTGGAAATACAATTAAGGTTGTTTTTCCATTATCTGTATACAGTCTGTTTATCTTTTTCACTTATATAAACCAATGTGACACCACATGTGCATATTTTCTGTAAACTACTAATGGAATAAAGCACAAAATGTTCACCCTAAGATGTGTCTGATTTTTCCCCTACTGAATATCCTTTCCCTGTTCTTTTGACTGTGCAAAGGACCGTGCTAAGCTCTTGAACATCCTTGCATCTCTAGAAAAGCCAGATTTTTTTATTTACCAGATGTTGTGACTGAGTTCATCTCTATTTAAACTACCTACAACCTTTCTTAGTGTACGTTAGTTACTCACTCAATTTTTTTTTCTTCAGAAAACTTCAGATCACTCATATCACATCCTTCCAATGTTCATGACTTACATCACTGAATGTAAGTGATTTTTCAATGACTTTTAAACATATTTTAAAGTAGTTTAGTATATGCTCCATATGGGGTGCACTTTCCTTTTCTGTTTCTCTAGTGCTCTCATTTAGTCTCTCTCTGAAGTGAGACACATTTGTAGTACAAACTTTAAATTGATTTTCTTCGGTGAGGTTCATTGCCAGAGGTAGTTACACAATAACTGAAAATCTCACAAATTTTAGATGATGAATATTCTTTGGTGTCCTTTGTGACATTTTCATGTTTATTTGCAGCCATTAATTCCAAGATATGTTTTATATCCTCTAATTAGCTTCCTAAAGAGTATTATTTTTCTCCTGTTTCTTGTCCCTTCGCAAGTAAGATTCTGAACACAACAAATACACTTGTATTACTTATTAAAAGTCCAGTTAGCTTTGTTATTTTCAGGTCTGTTCCACATGTTCAGCTTTAATAATAATTTGCATTTCTGTATCTAAAATACTGCACAAGGATTGACTAGCAAGAATCTTCACACTTTTAGTTAGAAAACAAAGGGCCTAATGTGAGGTGAAGTGTTTTATGAGGTATTTGTCCCTCCTGTGGGACAGATTCTCAGGACCAGTAGTCAAGATAGTTGGAGAATTGAATCTTTGCAGTTTCCGTGAGACAGGGAATCAGGTTTTATTTGACCATCCTGGTACTGCAAAAGTCTCTGTAAATGTTTTATCTGTTATGGTATTGCAATCTTTACAAAGAGGTCTGTGAAGCTGTATATTTCTTGAACCAGCTTCAGAAGTCTTTCAGTAACAGCTGCATCTCTTGCCTCCCATTTCATTGAATCTTTCTCATCTTTTCAATCTTTCCCCACTATTACATCTTCTGTATTTCTAAGGATCTCTTTTACTTCCCTCTAGACCTGGTTGCTGTCTTTACTGACATTGTCCATTTGAAGCCTCAGAGTACAGCAAAATTAACTCTTGACAGTTAACTTTTCAAAACAGAATGACAGAGAGGAGTTCCTGTAGTATAAATTTTTTTTTCAGAAGTACCGACTACTCAAACATCTCCCATTCTGTGTCAGTGCAATTCATTTTCACTGCATAACTGTAGAACTTTGCACTTGGGCTTATTGAATGAAATCTGTGATGATAATTTTTACTTCTCATACTTTCCTCTGGCACAATTGCCGCCCTCTCACCTGGAGTCGATCACAAAAATTAATAACTCTATAATTCATTTGATAATTGAATTTCCTAATAACAACATTAAACTGTGCCTGATTCACTTCAGGTCCCTATCCTAATGTGTTCCAGATCTTTGGCTGATGGAGAGAGCTGTTGTCCATCAGGTATCTGTACTGCCCCACATATCATAGTACAGCCTGCCTCAGCTCTGGTTATATTGATAGGAATGTCAGATGGTCATGTAGCAGTGAGTTTAAAAAGATGTGCATGATCTAAGCGAGTCCTTCGGAGGGTGTCCTAGGGAGTCCTCTGTCTCCTAAGCTTCACTGCTATGTACATAACTGGCTCTTGCCATAGCTTGGACCGGGAATCTGAGTATACTTCAGGGATATAGCCTAAAAGATTTTACATTAGAGGAGTATTGCAAAGTGAGCCCCTATTGCGTTTTGCCCTGAGTGGACCTTAGGACATTTCAATGGCAAGATTATGAAACTGGAAAGAAATTGTATCATCAACTTAGTATTTCCCAGAGGAAAAATCACTTCCTGTCATTGAATTGTCTTCTGCTCACTTAGTAGAAGAATCAAGAATCTACAAAAATAAAAGCTGAGGAAGTATTAGTGAATGAATTTATCACTAGAGGTGGAACCATTCTATAATAAAAATGGGATCTAAGAGTTAAAAATCTGTTATGAAGTCATGATACTCAATTAAGTCAAGGATTGAAATAAAGATTGGAACTGAAATATCAGTGTGGTTGATAGTTTTAACTCATTCTTTTCTTTTGTCAGGTTGGGCTTAAAAGTTCAGGGTTACAGGTGTGTTCTTTGTTCCAAGCACAGTCACAGTACCTTGCAAAAAAATTTTTGTGGGTATGTTTTTTGTTTGTTTGTTTTTAAATAAGGGGCCAAACTGTATTTACAGAACTACAAAGAGGAGTTAAGTTTTGGAAATATGCTTTTCTGTGTTATTTGGATACATTATTCTGGCTTCAGACTTTCCTAAGCATGTAGTTTCTGTGTTCTACAAAGAGATATTTTTTTTTCTCTCTTTTTTTTTTTTTGTTCTGTTGAAAAGCTAACACAAAGAAAAGAGAAGTTTTAGTTGATCTCATAATAAATTTCTTTTCTCATAATCAGAAGACACAATTTCATAATATTTCCAAATCCATCTAGATCCAGGCCTGGGGTAGAAGAAAATACCTGAATAACAGTGATAGAACATTTTCCGATACTGATTTACTGCCTTGGGAGAGAGTCCGCAATGTTCCATAGCAGAAAAAAATTGAAAGCCTTATTTTATGAAGCAAAACAAGTATGCAATTTTCTGTGATAATGAAGAGCTATTAAGCTTTTTCCTATATCTTTTGGATAAGGCATAAAATTAAGGTTCTGACCATATCTGCCATTACACATGCAATAGTACTTTTTATTTCTACCTGCATTTCTACTGGTGTCATTTTCAGCCCTTCAGTGCTGGATTTCATTTAACTATCTCAACATCTGCACTCTGTTGGAATATATGTGACTCTAATTTGCTTCCACAATAATCTACTTTTTTTTTTCAGAAGAAAACCTAGTTTTTATTTCTCAAGCTGACTCATGGTGTTTTTCAGATATATTTGGAAAACAGAGCTTGTTTTTTATCCAAGATTGAGTTGCAAATATAATTCAAGATCCAAGATCCTGTCCTCATCGTAGGAAGGACGTGAATTTGTTAAAGTGAGTCCAGAGGAGGTCACAAAGATGATCCAAGGTTTGGAGAACCTCCCTGTGAGGATAGGCTGAGAGAGTTGATGTTGTTCACCCTGGAGAAGAGTAGACTCTGAGGACAGCTCATAGCAGCCTTCCAGTATTTAAAAGGGGCCACAGGAATGCTGATGAGGGCTTCATTATCAGGGAGTATAGGGATGGGATGAGGGGGAACAGTTTTAAGGAGAAAGAGGGTAGATTTAGATTAGGTATTATGAGTGTGGGTGTGGTGAGGCACTGTCATAGGCTGCCCAGAGAAGCTGTGGATGCCCCATCCTTGGAGATGTTCAAGGCAGGTTGCGTGAGGCTTTGAGCAACCTGATCCAGTGGGAGGTGTTTCTGCCCGTAGCTTGGGGGGAGGGGGGGTGGAACTGCATGGGCTTTAAGGTTCTTTCTGACCCAAAACATTCTATGATTCTGGGATTTATAAGCATTGCATAGTAGGCTTGGCCCTCCACTTTTATAGCAAAATACCTATTAGAAACTGACGAAGAAAAGAATATGATGCCCAAATAATTTTCTGCAAGAGTAGAAAACTTTATACTAGTGCTTGAAAATGTCTGAAAGGTAATTCAAATATTGGTTTATCCCTAGGTCATTCCTATAACGTCTAAGAGGGACAAAAGTAATTCATCTGAACATGAAATTCATAAAATAATAACTGTGTTTATATCTGTGACAAATCTTTGTTGATTTCAGAGCATCTGGGTAACTTTGTCATATAGGCAGCCGCTCATGTAATATGGAATATTGTCTTATTTTCATAATAGCAAAGTTTGCCTTAGGGTTTACTGTTAATTAATCATGTCCAAATATTAACTGACATCCGTTCTTGGGTGTGAGCAAAACTCCCCCCCAGGGCACCTCCTCTTCTAAGAAGTGAAAAGGATGAATTGCTCTAAGAATATGAGCGGTTGCATACAACGGAGAAAAAAGCTCACATTGGCTGGGGAAGGAAGAGAAAGACCAGTTGGCTCCTGGGATCCAGGTGAGGAAGACGTCATCAGTTTTGGCAGAGTTTGAGTGAAAGAAGGGAGAAAAGAAGTAAGGAGCTGCCATCTTTCTGCTGGGAACACAGTGGTGTGAATCCAAATGGACTCTAGTGTGAGTAGACAACCCAATCTTTGATCAGCATTACGCTAATTTTACATTCTTGGTGACCTGTGTAGATTTACTGGAGTTATTACAGACTTACAGAGCGAATGAGGAAAAACCTATACCTAGTGAGGAATTCCTTTTGTTAGGAGAATAATTTGGATGCTTATGACCATATGTGATCTTAATATAAAAAAAATGAGACTCACCTAATATTTTGGGAATATAATATGTTGTCAAAATGAGCAATGATTATTTGAACTATTGTACTTTCATTTATGCAAGAAGTGAAATATTTAAAATGACAATCCTGTGGAATGAGATTGCTGTAACATACGTGTACAAAGAAAGCACATTGAGACAGTCACGTAGAGGTAACTTGAATTCTGTACACAGAGAGATTTCACTTCAACAGTTTCTTCATCCCATTGTACATATATATTGATAAAAAATCACCTTAAATTGCTTATTTATTTCCATCAGATATTAGACTGTGGTGCCCACTAATACTTCTAAAAAGTTTTCTATGTAGACACCTGTTCTTCTACGTAGATATCTGTTTCAGAATCCTGTTCTCAGGGGACTATCTCTGTTCCCCCTGGCCATGGCTGTTTACTTGACTAAATGCTAAAATGTCTCAACAGTTTATGCCAACACACATTTTTAAAGGTCTTTTAATCACCAAATTTGAGTGGTGTGTTACCACAAGGCATGCTTCTGATGGAATAGGAAATCCTTTATCCAATTTCAAATGTGAACTACTCACTAAATACAGGCCCTCTGGAAAATGCTTTAAGTCTAAAAAGAAAAAAGATCATTAATTTTCTCTGTTTATAAAAAGTTCAATAATGAAATGGCTTGGAATTTATGGTAGCAATGAACTGAATTATCTTTATATGTACAGTTGGATTTTTTTTTTTGGTGTCAAAGAGAAGAAACTAAACTGGGATGATACAATGCATTTTCAAGAAGTTTAGTTCAATACTAATGTTACGGCAGAAGTACTTTCAAACAGCATCTATTACAGTATCCTCTTACATACTTTTCACCAAGTTCCCTGTGTTCAGAAATGACAGTATTATTAATCTAAAATGCATAATAAACAAGGATGCTATAAAACAGATTGAGGTTCCCTACTGCAGCAGTATATAAAGACATAGTTGGAGGCATTCAGTGCTCCAAGGAGATCACAACGCAGCTTTCAGAACAAATCTGAACTCTTCAGAGATTTCTGGTCACTAAAGGTACAGGTACATAATGAGTTAAAAATGATATGGCTTGTGGAATACTGTAGTAAAAAGCAGAATCCATTCACTCACATGGCGTAAGATGCTTTGGATAAACATATGTTACTCTGTTTCCTGCTGGAAAACGTTGCTGTACAAGCCCATTTTACTTTGTGGCACAGATGGGTAGTGACTTGCTTACATTTCCATACTTGGCCATAGAATGAGCCAGGAATAGAATGAACATCACCATTCCCAGCTCTCAATTAAAATTTCCCCTCCTATTTCGCTAGAGTAATTACAGTAAGTTTAGGAGAGTCTTTTTTTCTCAAAGGTATATTGTCAAAGGTATGAGGTTGTCTTTGTTTTTTTGACTGTAATGTTACTATTCAAATCATTCATTACTATTAGATCACATCCAGTGTCCAGTTCTGGTCCCTGAAATATAAGAAAGAAAGACATCAATAAAGTGCAATGACTTCAATCGAGGGCCATCAAGACAATTGGTTCTGGAGCACTTGCCCCATAAGATGAAGCTGGGGGAATGGGCTTGTTTAGCTGGGATAGGAGATGGCTTTGGGTATCTGGGGGAATGGGAAGAACTAACAACAGCCCTTCAGTAAGTATGGGGAGGGTATCAAGGAGGCAGAGCAAGACACCTCAAAGTGATGCATGACAGGAGGACAGGAGGAAAAGGACATAAGCTGAACAGATGTTCAGGCAAGATGCAAGGAGAAACTTCTACCATGAGGGCAGTCAAACAATGGAAAGGATTCCTCAAAGTGCTTGTGCAATCTCCCTTCTCAGAGGTTTCGAACAACCACCCAAATCAAGCCCTGAGCTACAACTGTCCCTGTTTTCAGCTGGAAGTTTGACTAGAGATTTCCTAAGGCCCCTCCCAACCTGAATTAGTCTATGATCCTATACAACTATGCATTTAATATATGATTCTGTAACCTCGTTAGAGACACATTTTGTTTCTTGCTGAGTTGTTTGTACATACATTTTTTCTTCTTTCTAAAAGAATCCCTTGCTTTGCATTTACGTGGAGTTCCTTTTATCTTACATTAAAAATTGCTGATGTTACTGGTGCTTTCTTGTATTATATTGCTAAGTTCTCCCCTGACCCATGGCTAAGAAGTTATTCCTAGATGACACTTAACTTTAGTCTCTCTTGCAATCTTTGCTGAATTGCTTTCTTGCTCTTGTAAAATGTATTCAACATCACAGATACATGACAGATAAGTGAACGTTCTGGCAGATTCCAACCCCAGGAAAATAAACCATTTTAAGTCTAGATTTTTATCAAACTATCCCTCCCTATATGTACATATTTTGACACCTTCGTCAACACAGCTTCACTGTGCTTTTATGGAGTATCTATGTATTTTATGAAATCCCTTAAAGTAGAAAAGCAAAATTCAGGCACTTCTCCCAGTTTATTGAGTTTTCACAGCTCCATTTATAGTTTAGTTACTTCAGAGGGTTCTGGAACAAAAGCTGGAAATAGGAACTGAGGGCTTTGAAAAATTTGAAAGAGAAGCAAACGTACTTTTGTTTGCAGATATGAATGTAAGTATATGCATGTGCATTCATGTTTCTGTTACACAGTATCCTTCTCCTTTACAAACCTTAGAATATTTAACACTATCAAGTTTTGTGCTGTAAACCCAAGTTTGACTTGAGTTGTAATAACTCAGATTTAGAGGCTGTCAGTTCTACTTCTTGGAGCTTGACTGAACAAACAAGCTATGATTTCTATAAAATATACTGGGGACTCAGATTGTGACTGGAGTAGGCAAAAGGTGATGACATGATGCGTAACTATTCAACTCATTTTATCAGGCTATACTGGAAATATACACTGGTACTGATATCCTTTCAAAAGAAAACTACATTTTTTGTGGCTTTGCTATGCCAACTAGGCATTCAGTGCAGCATTCATGTCTGAGATCTGTTGCTGCCAAGGACACCAGAAGAATATAAAGAAATAGTGAGTTTCACATAGGAATTGAAGCAATACATCTATATTGGTAACTGCATCTGTATTAGTAGAGTACCACAGCCAGTTACATTTTTCTGGTCCATAGGACAACTGAACGGATATATCTACACCATTAAGTTCTTTTAGTCTTTAAAATCTGATAGCATCTCTCAAAATTCATTTTGGCAATGGTCCCTGACCTGTGTTGATTCAGAATGTGCTTATGTATTGTATAGCATTCTGTTAGTTTAACTGGGTGAAAAATATCTCAGGCATTATACCAATAATACAACTCAATAAAGTTCCAGTGCCTCTATCCAGAAGTGATGGTGTTCAAATTACCAAAACTGACAAAATTCAGGTGCTGGGCATCAAAACAAAAATTGGGAAAAGCTGTCTTAATGGTAGAACTAATGAGGAACACTGAAGAACTATTCCTCGTAAATTGTATCTGTAGTCGTAAAAGCTCATAAATCTATTTTGTGACTCCCTTGTTTGATCATTGGGATGTATATCAAAAAATCGTGGCTGGAAGCAAATTTATACAAAATTAGACAGGCTCCTACTAACACTGTCACATATTTCTGAATGTAACGGGGTCTTAGGAGCCAAGTCCCTTAAGGGTTTACCACTAATGTGTGTAAAATCACTGCACATTTTGTAAATCTGAACAGAATAAACCAAAAAGATTTTTTTTAAAAAATTAAGCTTTTTAGAAACAAGGGCAGAAAATTATGAAAAAAATGGAAGAATAAAACCTGATAATTCTTCATATTCTATAGAAGTGTATGATTCTCTCAAACTGCCACAGAAAAGCTCTAAAAATATGTATGTTTTTTCTCATTTAGTTTTGATTTTTTTTCACTACTGCCAGCAGCTTTGTCTACAATATAAAATATTAAATTTTGTCACTGCGGTCAAGTCAATCATTTTACTATTTGGCTTGTTGGAAGGAAAAATAGCCTCTTGCATAGAAACTATAGAGTTTTGCCTGAGCAGCTACTTTGAGTCCTTGTCTTGCATTTCTGGTGTGTGGGCAGAGTCCTGTCCTAATGTTACATAACAAGGACCTCCCCCAGACACAGAAGATTTCAGAAGTCTGTAGAAATTTCAATCTTGGATGATGCAAGATAAAGGAAACATTGCACAGCTTTTGAGTAGGGGGATTTTGTAGGGTCTGGTTTGTTTTATATGTCATCATTCTCCAATAAATTGTTGCAGACTACCATC
This sequence comes from Tapera naevia, assembly GCA_033556795.1. Lineage (NCBI taxonomy): Eukaryota > Metazoa > Chordata > Aves > Cuculiformes > Neomorphidae > Tapera > Tapera naevia. The sequence goes on along the minus strand of JAUMJJ010000079.1, from coordinate 33,112,168 downwards.
AGTCAAAGGATAAGCTAGTTCTAATCATGTTTATTAAATTCCACAACAGGGGGATTAGCCAGCTTCAACATGCCATGTCATGTGTGACTATTGATTGCTATGCATGTCTAAGTAAAAACTAGAGGGTAATGAAGAATCCAACAGCAGAGCCAAGATAAGCAATGATCCATGGTTAAGTCAATTATTTGCTAACCTGCAGTGCATTTCCTCAACTTCATGTCTCTGCTCCTTTTTCTGGTTCTTCCACACACATAGGTTGGAACATGCATGAAAATTTGAGTGCCTGCTGTGACCAAACCCCAAACCTTTGCAAGTAATGATAACTGGAGCTAGAAAACTTCACCTGAGAATCGTTTTCCTGAAGGGGATCATGACTGTTGACACTAAAAGAGAGAATAGGTGGTGATGGGGACAACAGAAGAAATGTTTCTCTGACAAAGCAACGAGCCACAGTTTTTGCTAGTGTAGGACCAAAGACTGTTGCCTTTATCAAAACAAATAGCAAAGCAGTTGGGATTGGGAGAAATGGAATTCATTATGTGGATAAGGATGGCAGGTAGGAAAGAGGAGACTAAAGCAATGACAATAATAAACATCTGTCGCAGTCAAAACTAAAAGATAGCGTTAGCAAAGAATTGTGTATAGAGGTATTCTATGAAGCAATGCAGGCTTCCAGAATGCTATCTTGATTTTAAAAAGGGCTGAGATATGAGTAATTAGCAGTAAAATGGGAAAAGGGAAAAAAAGTCAGGTTATAAATCTACATTTTTAAACCTGGGGCAGATATTTTAAAAGGTGCTGAAATTAATACGGTCTCAGTAGCTAAATCCCCTAGCCAGTTTTGAATGTTTTCACATAGATGCTTACAATTTGGCTGCTAGATCCATAATTAGGCCCTTAAATCAAAGAAAACTGGTTTTCAGAGAAGCTGACCTCTTAAAGTTATTCACAGTTCAGTGCTTTTGAAGATCAGGTCACTTTGATTTCAGTCTTGGGTACCTAGCCTGGGTATTTTGAACTCCAGGGGCATCTTGAACAAGTGTCACAAGGTTGCAGCCTTCATGTCCGCTCAGTATTGCAAAATGAAAACAAGGTGCTGAAAAGGCCTTTCTGTAGAAGAAGCATTCTGGTATGATAGGAATATTGAGATTCAAGTTATGGTCTTAGTGGTTTGACATGAGACAGTTGCAGGAAGGACTGGTTGATTGCAGGCTGCACAGTTCTGATCAGATGTCTTTCTCCATGTCAGTCCAGGTGAGAAGGTGCACATGAATGGAATAAGAGACAGTCATGAAGCTGAATTTGAGAGTCTTGGTCTTGTTTAGTCTAGAGAAGAAAAGACTCCAGGGAGACCTTAAAGCAGCCTTCCAGTCCTTAAAGGATGTCAACAGAAAAGCTGGAGAGGGGCTCTGTATCAGGGATAGGACAAGGGGGAAGGGTTTTAAGCTGAGAGAGCGTAAATTTAGATGGCATATTAGGAAGAAATGTTTTACTGGAAGTTGGTGAGGTACTGGCACAGGTTTCCCAGAAAAGTCATGGATGGCCCATCCCTGGAGGTATTCAAAGACAGGATGGATGAGACTTTAAGCAACCTGATCCAGTGGAAGGTGTCCCTACCTATGGCAGGGGGTTTGGAACGAGATGATCTTTAAGGTTCCTTCCAACCCAAACCTCTCTATGGCAGATCTGTGATGATTCTACGAACTTGCAGATCAGTGGCTGGCCCACAATTCAAATGATTTGGTTAATTTCCTTATTCCAAGATGCCAGGTCCAGGCTGGCTTAGAATATCTCCTTTCAAATTCAGTTTTCCTCATATCAAATCAGTTCAAGGTCACTGCTGAAAGCTGGTTGTTTTTATGGCTATTCTGCCAATCTGGGAAGGAATTCCACTTGAAAGTTATGCCAAACAAAAAAAGAAGTTCTCTACTCCAAAGGTTTGTTGCCCTTAGAGGATTTTCTCGAATATCTCAGTTACTGCAAGGCAAGCAAAACATTGTTTTTAGTTCCCATGACACACAAGAAGCCCTTAGTCACCTCTTTAGTTCTAGTCTGATCTAGCTTAGTCCCTTCCACAGCCGTGTTTATGAAAGAAAGTCCAAGGAGATCTATAAGAAGCTCAGCTCAGCTACTGAGGTGCCTTGGCATTGTAAAGATATATAGGTTGGTTTCGTGCTTATTTAACTGATCTAATTCAAAATCTCAAGACACACATTTTACAACTGTTGATACTTGTATGAGTTTAATGTAATGACAATACACTACTGGAACCAGGGAGAGGATTAACATCACCTTTAAGCTCTACCATAGTATTATACCACATTTTTTTCCTAGTACAATTGTCATGGGTTGTGCAATGATGCCATGTATTAAGCCTTCCATTTTCCCTCACTTTCATTCCCCTTCTTGCTTTTTCTATACACCCCTCTTTTGCCAAAATATATTCTTTTTTCCTCCCTCTCCTTTCATAACTTCCTTTTTCCTTGACTTTTTTATTTGCCATCCTTCAGCAAGCTCACACAGCTACTGATTTTGGACTGCACTTGTTAGTCAATAGAATGAACAACTGTATTCCTTTGTGGCTTTGATGCTGCATCCTAAGATTAGGAGGGCTAAGCTGAAAAAGAAATCAGTTATATTACATCACAACAGTGTTCATTAGCTGAACACACTAATAGTGCTAAGAGTGATTCTCTACCTTACAAAAGTGTAAAATACATCATGTGGCTCAATTCCATGACACAGGAGAAAAGTAATGGAACGAGGGTTGGGAACCTGTATGTCAGAAACCAATGGAAAACAGAATTCTGCTCCAATAGACTCTTAAGGGTTTCAGGAAGCATTGTAACTGTCTTCTTGGGCCTGTCATATTACACAGGTTGCTGAAGGGAGCAAATGGATCTCTGCATCAGGTCCACAACTCGGGTTGAGCTTGTATCAGATCCTAATGGCACCAGTACTGGGTCAGAGCACCATTGCCTCACCACCCTCACAGTAAAAAATTTCTTTCTAATATCTAATCTAAATCTCCCCTCTTTCAGCTTAAAACTATTGCCCCTCATCCTACCACTACACTTCTAGGATTACGCTCAAATCCCAGGGCAGATAATTACATTTCGCATGTCTTAAGATCCCTCAGCTCCTTCAGCTGCCCTCAATTCCTGTTCAGATTGTTGCAGTGTATTGTCAAATCTGTTCAATAGCTGACACGGTCCATGTCTGAAGTGGCTCCACTTTCCATCCAACGAATAGGCGAGTTCATAGTTTGTATTGCTGACATACCCTCCAAGGGGAGGAGTTCTGCTGAGGGTTTGCACTGAGATTTGGTTAGTTAATATTTATAAAATTTACTTGAAATATGCTAGGAAAAGATTGCAAATTATTATCGCCATTAGAACAATATTGCTACTCAATTACTTTCATAAACATTTTCTTTCAATAATTAGCATTAGTGCTTAGAAAAAACAAAACAAACCTCTTGACTATAAGAAAAAAAAGAGGTATTGGAAGATATTGGAAGAAAACCCTTCATACCTGATTTTTTCATGCATGTGCCTGTTTAGCTCTACTCATTTTTTTTTTGTTTGAATTGTATAAAACTGTTGAAACAAAATAATTTATTAGCTCAGTTTTATTTGCAAGGAAGGTTCAGTTGCCCTTTGTATTATTGTTATATCTCAAGACAATGTTTCTTTACTTATGAGCAGATGTTTGAAATCCTCCAGGAGATTTTTATAAGACTATGGAAATGAACTTGGCATGGGTACCGGTCTCCCAGGTGGAGCGGGTGAACACAAGCCTTCTTAGAAGTCTCAGATCAAGGCTAGTCAGAAAGAGCAACAGAGCCCAGCCACCAAAAGCCTAGTGCTTTGGTGACTGACAGGTACAGGCTCTTTCTGAAGCATAAAAAGGAATGCTAAATGATCTCACTGACAGAATAAATCTTCTATTTGTTTGGTCTGGACCAGATGTGCTACAGGCTGATGTGGAAATGTCTGCTGATGCCAATCTCAGTTTAAATCACAATTTGTCAGCAGGGTTTTTTCCCCCCTTCTCCATTCTTCCCCCATCTTTTTTTTTTTTTTTTTAAAGTTACAAACCCATTCAGTGCTCTTAAAAAAGTTCCAGTGATGATCATAATTAATTGGAAAGGGCCTCACTTGCCTTTCCTAGGACTGTGAGAAGTAGCCTTTCAGCCTTTGTTGTCTACATAGCAGAGAGGCCACTGTATAAAGTCAGGAGAAACTCCTCAAGGTGACATGCATTGAGGCTTCTGCCCCATCCTAATACCATCTGTTCACATCTTATTATGCAGACTTGGATGCTTTTCTAAAACATGGTCCAACAAAAATGGCTGAGACAGTAGTTTTAGGTCAGGTAGTTTGACAGATCCCTGTGTGTTAGTATAGGTATCCTTGTTTTCCGGAGTAATAAAATAAATATCTGGTTTAATAATTTTAAAATAAACACTTGAAAACCTGGAATATCTTTATGTCTTTGCACTTAATGAGAGTGCATCTGCCATGCTGGTGCCATCTTCTTCTGCAAGTAGATGACAAAAATATTTTAGATTGAAAAATGAATATTTATTTGTTTTGCCACAGAACATGTGGTCAAAATACTCTATTTTTTCCCTATGAATAAAATTTTCCTGCAGATATATTGGAGAACACTAAAACTTCAACCAAGGGAAAAAATAAATTTAAAAAAAGAAAAAAGTGGATGCATCAGTGTTACGATTAGATATTCACTGAATCACACAGAATCACAGAATCATTTAGGTTTTAAAAGACCTTTAAGATCATTGTGTGATAAATAATCACACAAGAACCTTCTAGTTTCATTGAAAGCTTTGACAAATTTAAACAAGTTTGACATACCTGCATAGAAAGTCTCTGTCTCATAGAAATTATAGTTCCCTGTCAAAACCAAACAGAAAAGAACACAAAGTCATTTAAAGAGAAGGACCCATGCAGTTGAGATTTGCTGTCTGTAAACCCCAATAAACAACACTGTCCAGTTTGGGGCCTCTCAGTTTAAGAGAGATGTTGAGATGCTGGAGTGTGTCCAGAGGAGAGCAACGAAGATGGTGAAGGGGCTGGAGCACAAGTCCTGTGAAGAGAGACTGAGGGAGCTGGGGTTGTTTAGCCTGGAGAAGAGAAGGCTCAGGGGAGACCTTATTGCTCTCTATAACTACCTAAAAGGAGGCTGTAGGCAGGCAGGGGTTGGTCTCTTCTCTCAGGCAATCAGTGACAGAACAAGAGGACATGGTCTCAAGCTTCGTCAGGGGAGGTTTAGGCTTGATATTAGGAAAACAATTTTCACTAAAAGGGTGATTGACCTTTGGGATGCACTGCCCAGGGAGGTGGTGGAGTCACTGACCCTGGAGGTGTTTATAAACAGATTGGATGAAGTGCTTAGTGCCATGGTTTGAACGACAAGTAGGTGTTGGTGTTGGGTCATAGGTTGGACTCGATAGTCTCAGAGGTCTTTTCCAACCTTGTGATACTGTGATATTGTACTGTGATACTGTGATACTGTTTCATTATCCAGCACTTTCAGTTATTTCAGCAAGCCAGATACACATTGCAAAAGTGTTACCTATGCAATGAATGTTGGAAGTATTAAAAAATAAATTTATTATTTACCTGTGACTCCTCACAAACCTTTTGCTCATGGATTCATTTCCACAGGACTCAATCTAAAGCTTTAGTCCTCTGGTGCCTTTGTTTTCCTTTTAATTCAACCAGCCACAGTAAAGTCTTATTCTTCCTGAAAGGTAAAATTTGCTCCAAAGGTCAGATTCAGTCCTTCAAAAATGAAATATTTTCTGCATCAGGTGTGTCACACCTTTCACATGCATTAAAGTCACTGCAGAGCTCGAAATGGAAATTTTGCCTCATTCTGTGGGATAAATGGGATAAATATTGATCCAACATCTAATTCTGGAGTTACGAAAAGTTGACATTTTTTTTTTGTTTTTTTTGTTATAATATGAAGATTTGAATGTTGCTGTGGTCTTTAAGTTCTTTAGTAAATGGGGTGAAAATGCAAGCAATGCATGACTCAAAGTACTGAATAATAAATTAACACGTCAAGAGGAGTTCCAAATGTGTGTGGGAAGAACACTTGTCCTCATTTAAATCAGCTCTGAAACTGAATCTAAAAGTGGCCCTTTGTGGTCTAAAGCCCAAACAGGTAAATAAGTTTCCTTAACACTTTCTGATATCTTTGCTTCAACCTCCCCAAAAAGCAGTGAGGTTCAAAAAGAAAGGGAATATTTTCCTATCTTAAGGTTGTTTCCTGACTCACACAAGAACTGAAGGCTGTCAGAGGTATTCTGTAGTTGCTGCCTGCATCTCATTTTTGCTTCTGATCCTCTAGGTCAAGAAAAAACCTGTATTTGGAAAGCAAGGTATGAGAGAGGTTTAAAAATCGCTAAGCAATCATTACAGGTTTAGCAGACTTTAACACTGATCAAATCTATTAGTTCATCTGGTTGTGATGGATTCACAGTTAAACTCTGCATCCAAGAAAAAGGATATTTGCATTGCTTTAATTCCAAAGCAAATTTATTTCACATGATGAAGCAGAGTTGGTGGTATTAAGAATTATCATCAGAGTACACAAACTTTGTCAATAGATGTATGGAAGAAATACTAAATTGGCCATTTTTTGTCAAGACAGAAAACCACTACATTTCATGGCAGAGCAGCCACACACATCAACAGTTCAAGCATCCAAAGAGTTTGTTATTTGATGCTACTGTACTACAGAAGACTGCAAAACCCAGCCTTCAAATTATATTTCCCAGGCAAATCAAGTTTTTTATTCTCAATGGTCAAACTGTTTGCATTGCAGTCAGATGAAGCCAGTTCTTTGATACTTCGATAAAAATGTGATGCAAGAGAAATGTTTTGGGACGCCTAACTAAAAAAATAAACCCGAGGAGACTGCACCTGTGATGGAGGCTGCAATGTTAGCAAGGACAGCATCCACCTTTCTTACTCTGTGGGTTAGTGATAGAGAGAATTTGAATTCTATGGGATGTATAGGGTGCCTCCAGCTGGTGAACATGATCCCAACACTGAGGATCTCAACTGAGTGCCTACAGTCAGCATCTAGTTCAGAGAAGCCAGTTTGCATATGATGAACACCCAGTAGCCTAAAAGTTTTCAGTGTGCCAGGATGGAAGCACTCACAGTCATAACAACCATTTCCGAAGAAATTCAGGGTTTCTTGGCAGTAAAGTATAAAGTGGAATTTGGAACTCCAAAGATGATCCCACACAACGTTCTTGCAAAGATGAATGACACAAGCCCTCTGGAAATGGACTTCCTAATCCTACCCCTGTCAGATGAAAGCAGTGATATTTGTTACTCAGAGCTTTTGTCTCCTGCAGAAGCAGCCACCAACTCTATACAGAACTATTCTGCACAGCAGAGGCAGGAGGAACCACTTTTTTTTTTCTGTGCAGAGAAGAAGTGAAGATGTGCAGCTCGTACTTTCTAAACTGCTGCTGCCTGCCTGTTCTGCCAAAGGAAAAAGTGTCAGCAGATCCATACCCACCTCCTTCACGTCCATTTCTCTGTCCTAGCCAGGTACCCTAGACTGCAACATGAAGCTGGCTCTGAAGCATCTGATTCTCAGTACTCTGTTTCTATGCAAGCTCTCCAGCTGTGACCACAGTCCATCAGATTTTAGATACAGTCAGGTAAGCTATTTTTATGGGCACTACTGTCCCCTAACAGTTGCAGACAGGACAAACTCCAAAGCTCATATTGCATATTTGTTGATGGGAATTCATCAGCCAAGGAGTGAATATCCATTAGAGATGCTAGCTCTTAGCATTCTTCTCAAAACAGACCTTGGAGAAAAAACTATGGATGGCTTCCTTGTTCACATGGAACTTCAGGTGTAGAATCCAAAAATCATCAATTCTTTATTCTCTCCTTTTCTGCACCAGCAGGAGATACTAGGCCAGGTCACGAAGCACTGATATGCTACCAGTAGTGATCTCTATGTCTTCATCCCTGATATAACAGAGGCAAAGAGAGGTCATCTTGTGGAATTGCCTAGACCTTACACATAGACTTTTCTTCAAAGGCATCTGCACTTCGATTGCTGAAGCAGTCTATTGTTTTGTGGTTCTGTTAGATGTATCCTTGCTCCAGGAAAACCTGACAGCAACAATAGCAAAAAATCCGAGTGAATATCAAGTATAGACTGTAATGCATATTTCATCACAACTTAGCAGCTCTTTCTCTGACTCAAAATAAATACTCTTGTCTCGCAGTGACTCCCAAAATATAAACACAACACAAAGCCTTTCCAATAAAACATTGTCAAAACTGTGAGACCATCTTCTCAGGAGTGCTGTAACTTCAGTATACTGTTTACTTCAGTGGTAGTCCCAAATTATACCAACATTTAATGGAGAATCTGTTACTTTAAATATCTAGTTTTGTTTCTCTGAAAACTGAGATCTTCTTTTTCTCCAATTAATGCTGTGAATGCACACTTTCTGTTCTTATTTAAGATGTCAAAATGTCAGACGGCTTCTTTACAGCTCAAACAGGAGACACATGTTTATACAAAATAAAATAGAATAGTTCAGTCATAGCTGCAGTTAATCATTTCAGAAATGATACAAGATAGAATTACTATTGTATTATGGTATAACATGACATAATTATGACAGGCCTTGACATGTGTTGGGCATGATTGTCTGTCATGCAACAATGTTGCTGAATCTTCATGAAATCAGTCTTAAAACAAGCAATATGAAATACAGTTTAAGCTGGACAAATTCAGGCTGAGAAAAAGAGTGATGTATTTTAATAGTGAGAGGAATTAAGCTTTCCAGCAAGGATTTTGATGGATAGTCTGTCACAGGCAAATGTAAATGAAGATTTTAAATTTTTATTTTATTTTTCTGAAAGAGGAGATTTAGGTCAAGCACAGAGATATTTGATGCTATCCAAACTAGATCAACAGCAATAACCTTTTCTAATTGACAGAAAATCTACTGCTAACGCTTCTACCAAAAAACTGTCAAGTATATTTCTTAAAGGAAGATAGTTGTTATCAATCCTCCTTTAGAATAATTAACCATTGTTTTACAGCTTCTGTCTCCACATGATTTAAAGAGACCTGTTTTTTCAGAGAGTGATGGCACAGTCATGACATCTCACCCAAGTTTAGTTGTCTAATTATTAAATGTATTGTCTTCTCTATACATTTCTGTGGCTAGCAAATTAATGTCTGAGATATACATAGCATGAGAGCTATAGAGGGCCATTTAACGAGCTCTTTTTAAAACTAGATGGCTCCCTCAGAATGGATTTTAATTAGCTGACTGTCTTTGCAGTGATAAGCCCTCAGACATTCCATAATTTTATCTCATGAGTTTTCTCAAATGAAATTAATTAAAAATAAAACTTTAAAAAATTTTATTCAAACCTGACAGGAGTATTTCCCATGCTATGATATTACAGCATGAATGATTGTAGAGGTGGAGTCTTTTTCTCCTTCATAGTTAATCTAGAAACTTTCAGGCTAAGTGCATTTTCCAGTTCTGTGATATTGGAGGAAAAGTATAAGGCTTTATAGCCAAAGGGGCTATAAGTCAGAGTTATTTGAAGGATTAATATGCCAGAGGCCATCACCTTTCAATATTGCAAAATGAGTTAATAGCTTTCATTGCATAAAGTATAAAACCACAAGGGATCCTACTAAATTTTGACCTTCTGTCTATCATTGGGCACTCAGTGTCACCCAATATCATACCCTGGATTTGAGTTAGTCAAAGCATTTAAATTTCAGGGTTTGTCAGTTGTGTGTCATTGGCAAAGAAAAAGAGAAGCCAAATATGACCAAAACCTAAGACTGCAAAGCATGGAAATTGTTTGGATGTGCTTTTCCCACTTTACATTTGAAGATAAATTGCACCGTAGCAGTGAAAGACAGTAAAATATACCCACAAAATTCAGTTCTTTCTTTGCCCATGGGACCTAGAGTGGAAAATTCTTTCCTGAATCCAGTGAGTGTTCTGACTACGAAAGAACACAAATTTTCTGTGCTACCTTTGACTACTGATCAACATTATCACTGATGTCTCTGAGGAAGGCTGAGGAAAAGATACCAGCCATCTCCAAATATGTCTCGTTAATGGTATATTCAAGAAAAAAACACTCCTTGAGCCCTTCAGGCAACTGAGGCATGACACAGAATTGTTATCTTTCTTAATGACAGCATTTTGAACATGTCAAGAGTGTTTTATCCGTTTAGCAGGAGATGAGTCTGACTGTGAAAGAGAATCCTGAGAGTACACATGAATAGCATATGAATTGCCCTTCCTGCTCTTCTCCAAGGTCCTTCCAGGTCACTGCAGAGTTTCAGTTTGTAGGACAGTGAGTAAAGACTGCTTAAACCCATAGGGGTAAGTTTGTTACCAGACAGGTAGGAGCTTTACTTTTCAGAAGTCAAGAAAGACAAAAAGAGAAACAAGCAATACATTGGTTGCAGGGCTTCTTTCCAGAAAGTTCTCAATGTCACGGTCCTGAGGTCATTGATAAGTTTTAATAGCCCAGAACAGCCTCACCTGGAACCCTCACCTCTTTTGCCTGTGAACCTAGCAGCCTCATTTAAACTCAGACTGTGGTTCAGTACCTGCTTGAGCTGAGTTGTAGGTGTGCTGGTCTCCAGTCCTGCCTCTGACCTTGCTTCCTGTATGGACTTTGTACCTATGTTGGAGGTTTCTGTTCAGCTCTGTCTCTTGCCTTGTCCTATTTGGTTCCTGACAGGAGATTAGAGCACATGATATACAAGGACAACAAGGTATGTTCCACAATAAGAAGAGAAAGCCAAGGGGATATCTTGTTGTCTCCAGAAGGCACGGAGGTCATCTAGACTTTTTTAACATGCACTGTCGATAGGGTGAGAGGCAATAGATGTGAGCTGCAACAATAGGAATTGCAGTTACGAGAAATGTTCTCTACCGTTCAAGTGGTCAAGCATTGTAACAAGGGTCCAGAGACAATGTGAATTCTTAATCTTTGGAGACAGTCAAACCTCCCTGGTTGAGGACCTAAGCTAGCAGATCTGATTTGGTCCTGCTCTGAAGAGGAGGCTGGACCAGGTGAGTTGCTACAATAGTTGCTTCTAACCTATCTTATCTTATTGCTCTAGTAAAACTCTTTAAAGTATTTTCAGCTACAGAAGCTGCACAAACAGCACAAGTGAACAGCTGATGCCTGAAATCACAACAGAGTGGCAATTCTCTCTGTCCTATTTCTTCTCTCTGCCTTTATTATCAGGGGCTGATCTCTCAAAATGGAATTATTTCTCAGGAGCTCATCTGTTCCTTCTGTGCCAAGAACAAAGGAAAAGGAATATTTAAAATGAGTGTGATGTGAACAGGATCATTGCAAAGTAAGATGTTTTTCAAAGTTTCCCAGGAGGTATCACTAGTTTTTTAGATCCATCTGGAATTCAATCAATGTTACTTGCCAGCTGCTGCTGGGACCTTCCAGTTGTTTCTCCTCTTCTGGACACAACATGTGGTAGGAGCAGTTACTGCTGCTAGTATAGCTCTGAAGGACAGGCACAAAAGCTGGGAATACAGGCAGGTTTTTGTGTGTGTGTGTGTTTTTGCATTTTGAACTTGACAGAATTTCTGTTGTACTGTCTTGGAGACTTACAGCAGAGTTTATTGGAGGATAAAAATTCTGAAAGCTGATGCAGAATATAGCCCCTCTGCTACTGCTGACCTGAGAATCTCTTCAGTATGCAATTCTGATAGTTTTATTTAACCTGTTACAGGCAACACCAAGAGTTCACTTATGGGGGAAACACATGATAGGATTTTTATTTTATACCCTGGAAGGCAATCTGTAAAGGGCTGCAAATATCTCTCAAAAACTAGTACATTTAATTTACAGAAGAATTAACAGGAACTTATGGCCTCTATGTATTAGTCTTCACTATAAAATAAATTGCTTGACATTGATGTGAAACCACCAAGAATCAAAAAAAATTGTTCTGTTCACCTGTTTAAGCACCAGAAAATATTTTGCTGCCTCTTATAGTGTCTCAATTTGTGTTACTGACAGGGTTTGAATTCTTCACTGTCAATAGATCTGCATCTATAAACTACTGCAGGTGCTGAACTTAAACGCTGCAATGACTCCCCACTGACTACGATCAATTGTGCTCCTGAACAGTAGATAGTTTGACTAACACATCACACTTCAACAAAAGGTGCCTTACTCTTTCTTAAGTTTCCTGGAAAGTGGTCTGAATAGCATTTCACAGATGTTTGAAGAGTTTTGTGAACGGCATTCAGCTTAGTTGCCTCAGACATCTGCAAGCTTAAGGTAAAAGAACAAAAATCCAACTTAAATCAAGTGCTTGGGAAACAACTGTTAAGATGCTTGTCCTTGACAGGGCTGGAAAGTTAGTGGCTAGATACTTTTAGAAGAAAAATCAATGAACCCCTAAGATGTACTTTTCTGGGTGTCTTAGGGCTAGTCGTGCTTTGCACCCCATATTGATGCCTTGGAGATTTGACCTTTCAGGATCACACAAGTCTAAAATAAATGTGATAACACTGCACATGACAACATGTTGCTAAAGAAAAGCTGCCAAGAAGATTTAAAAAGCTGTCAGAATACCTGTCAAGGTAGTGAAGTAGATTCCAGCTGCAAATTCTAAGAGATGAGAGGGCATTGAACACCTCACAGTTTATCTTAGTCCCTGAATGGGCAGGATCTTAGGTCAGTAAGGATGAGAACAGACTGATGGCATCAAAAGAAATGTCTCAATATCATTGGCCTTTCTGGTTCGTATTCTACCAGGCAGCATCTCAAAAATTCTATTCTGTCAAATAATAAATCAAGACATTTGTAATAGGATGAAGTGTTTTGCCCGCGGGTTATTGGTCTGAACCTAGACAGGTAACAAATGTTGAGATAGGGGCCTATTACCTGTTTGTCATTTGGCTAAACCAATCAAAATTAAAGCATGTTTTTTTCCAAAGGTTCAATCTATGACATTCCTAAATCAAGTATTGACTCTGGGGAGATAAGACAGAATTTGTCAAAGATGTATATCATGATGTGATTAAAACTAGGGTCATATTCCCAAGGTAGTTTGCTTATTGACAGCAGTACTGTTATATCAAAGCAGTGTTGTACACATTAACCATCCAAATATTTACCTCTGGGTAGATTTTTTTCAGAATGCATTTTCTCTTCTACTGCCAGGATTATAATATCATTGGTCTCCATCTTAGCAGACGATGTTAGCTCAATTAGATCTACAGTAAATTGTTTACTGTTATGTAGGCAGCACGGTCACATCAGTCATAGATCTCATAAAATTCAGTGAAAAAACATATTCAGAATATTCACAGAGTGACGTATTTGTCAGGGTGAGTAAGAGAATGGAACTGAGCAGCACTAAAAACCTTACAAAGGAAATCCTAAAAATGTCTACCATCTCCTAGTCAACCAGCAATACAGAACACTGGAGGATGTTTAAATAAGGTGTTTTTCACATCCATCTTTGTTTCAGTTAATTTTCTTCCCAGTACCAGCTGCACTTTGGATTTAGTATGAGAATAATATTGATAACATATTGTTTCAGTTTTTGCTAGGTAATGATTATGCCTGGCTGGGCTAGAATTCATTTTCTTTTCAACAACAGCTGTGTTTTAGAGTTTAGTATGAGAGGAACATTGTTAATACACTGTTGTTTTCAGCTGTTGCTTAGAAATCAAGGACTTTTTCAGTTTCCCATGCTCTGCTAGTGAGTAGGTATACAAGAAGCTGGAAGGGAACATAGCCCGAACATCTGACCCAAGATGGCCAAAGAGATATCTGAGACTGTATAATGTCATGCTCAGTATATAAATGGGAAGTTGGCCAGGGTTCACTGCTTGACTGCGTGTGCATCACTGCTTGAGGACAGACTGTGTGTTAACAGCTGGTGAGCAGGTCATTGTACATCTCTTGTTTTGTATATTTTTATCATCATCATCATCATCCTCTCTTCCTTTGTTTTCCTATGAAACTATCTTTATTTCAATCCATGAGTTTTACTTTACTTCCCAGTTCTCCTCCCTATCCCAACAGCGTGGCTGTGTAATATTTGGCTGCTGGCTGGGGCTAAGATGTGACAGTATCTTAAAGGTAAATAAAGACAGACTGTCCATAAAGGCTTTGAAAATCTTAGTAGTTTCTACGTATAAATAAATACATTCAAAATATTTTCAGCGAGTTGACAGAATTTGCATCTGATTGATATAAAAAATCTTCACTTTTCTTTTTCTTAACAGTAAAAAGATAAGAAACATCTAACTCAAAACATATTGGACCTGTAAGTTTTTGGTGAAGATGTGAGAATCTTGAGATTGTCTGAATCATGTAGAATCAAATGGAAGAACATATGTCCCTCTGTAACAGATAGAGGCATACTTTAGAGGCTATGCTAAAGATCTGTCTTGAGAATGGCTTGGTGTGTCCTCACTAAGAGGAAGACTTAAATAAGAAAACAAATGGCAGAAAAGAAATTACTCAAGTAATGAATGTTATGGATAGACATCTGAATAAGAGAATCTGTTTGGATTTTAAGTATTTTGAGATATAAAAAAATGAGCGAACTGAGCAAGAAAGTTCTGAGTTCTGGGATTGCTTCTTTTCTTCACAATTTTTCTTTAAACTCTCTGTCACTTTTTCTCCTACTGGTATGACTTGAGCATTGAAAGAGAGAAAGCTAAGGAGAGGAATGTTTCTCAAAACGTGGATTTGTTTCTGTATTTACCATGGGACCAACAGAAACTTGAGGTTATGAGTCACAACATGTTACAGAGATATACCTTTGGATCCATATCTCAGCACACAGAGAGGAGGAGAGACCTCAGACAGTGCCAAGCCAGTCATGGTTATTTCAGGTCACGGTAAAGTCGGTAGCAAATACACAGAACAAAACTCACTGCAGCTTGAACTTCCTTAACTTCTGGTCCTATTGAGCTGAATAAGATTGGCCACATAATGTTTGAAAGAGAGAAAAAAGGGAAACCCAAAGCCCAAATAAAAACAGGCACTATGAAAACTCAGTAATAACACAGTAGAGAACTAAAAATGTCAAAGCTGAGACCAGAAAAACATTTGAAATTTGAGTTAAAAAAAATTGTTGATGTAAATAGATCTGAGTGTCAGGAATTATATTTTGAATACTTTGGATCAGTGGCCAGGATTTTTTTGGAGGATGTGGGAGAGCCAGAAAAAAACCTCAATCTGCATGCTGCTTTTAACTTATAAAGGTAGATGAGTTACAGCTTGCCAGCTGAACCAAAACTACAGTAGAAACTGTGATATTAGTTAAACCGGGGGTTTCAAACTCATGGCCTACGGGCTGAATCAGGTCCTCCACCTTGTTTTATCCAGCCTGGCACTTTGTTTCTATCCAGTGGCAGCGCTGAGTTCCTTGCCCCTGCCAGAGCTGGTCATGTGTGCGGTGCGTGACACAGGTTATGCTGCAGGAGCAGGAGAAGGGCAGGAGCTGTGAGTTTGGAACCCCTGGTTTAAGCAGTAGGAGTGATCCAGCAGTAGAAGCACAGCCGAATTTTCCTAATCGTTGCCTCCGCCTGACACCGTTCTCTTCTGTGTAAACATCACCTGCAGAAATTGTACAAATTGCCTTGCAGCACTTGGTCAGTGGCTAATTAAATTAAAGAGCAGTCATTGCTAGGACCTTTTTCTGAAGTGAAACTAACCTACTTAGGGTTGGCTGCTGCTGAAGATGTTCCAAGCTGTTCTCCCTATCCATACTGCCCCCATGCTGAGCTTTTGTGGGTTACAGCGTAACATTTCAGTAGAATTATCACATCTTTCAGGAAAATGGAACAATTAGAAGTGGATTACTGCGTGTGTGTATCAGCATCAGGTGCTATGGCTGGTTGAAATAACAGGGATCTTGATAGGTGTCATGAAACTGGGCTTTTCCACCTGCCCAGTATTCCCTCTCACCTCCTGCCATGACAGCCCTATATGAACTGGGTGGTGTCATTTTCAATAACACACTTCCCACTGGAATTCGAGAGAGCAGGAGGGAAAGACTGAGCAGGAAAGAGAAATGAGGATTACAATGCATGATGTTACCCAGCTGCAACATCGTATGGAAAAGTCATCCAGATGTGGAGGGCTTTTTTGTTTTCTGAATGTTTCTCTGTGAGCTGATGACTGAACCTCTGTCTAGACACAGCACACAGCAAATGGTGAAGTGGAGAAGTGACAGCGCAGGATGAAAACTCAGTGCTCAAGTTTTTAATTTTCTATTCAAATCACTGTTTACAAGCTTCCTGAGCAACAGTTCCAGGATGTAGAATTGAATTTAATGTTCTCCTTCTCATTTGACTTGGCAGAATAAAGGTCATGAGTAACTCTCTGTCAGGCTGAACACCACGTCTTTTGCTCGCTGTGACAAAGAAAGAGCTAATCTGGTACTGTAGGCTCTGTCACCTCTATCAAATCTCATTTTGTCTTCAGTTTGTTGGCAGTTTCAAATGGTTGCGTTTCAAAAGGTTCTCTCCTGAATATGTGAATATGGGGCTTTACATTTTTGCTCATGAGATGTTGACATGTTGCTTAGAGCACAGACTAATGATTGAATCTCCCTTTTGAGTATATCATGTTTGTCAGCAGTCTGGTTTGGAGAAGTTTTTCATAATTCTTGTTTAAGCATACTCAGTTCAATGTGAATGGTACAGTCTAAAATAGGTCATAGAGGTTTTTGTCTGGTGTTTTTCCCCCCTTCTTTTCATGTGTAACGCAAAGAATATGAAATTAAAAGACTAAAAGTCAGCTTTAACTTTCGTGTTACAACACAGTTCCTTTTAACTTGCCACAGTCCCGTGAGTACCCTGTCACCTTAATTTCTGTTCTGACTAAGACAGATTTGTACCACTCTCTTCAGTAATTCATCTCTGAAATAATGTTGATTTGGGGCCTTGTGTCTATCTTGAAGTATAATATTGTCATTTACTGTTAAAAGTGGCATCAAGAGATATTTTCTTTTGTCGCATTTGCAGCATCTCCACAGACCTGGAGATTTTTCTAAAGGTTGTGAGACTAAGCCCTGATGCTACTAGTGATTTCTGCAAGCGAAACATTTTAAACATGTAGTCTTTTAGTCCATGAACCGTATAGGAAAGGGGATGTTGTTTACAGCAGCCTGTGCCTTATGATACCTAATAAAATCACTGCTTACTTGTGAAATTGGACTTTTCCTTTTGGTTTCATTTGGCTTCCCTGTCTCCAGATTGTTAGATTTTCTTTCATTTTTTTTTTAATTTTTAGTTTAGTTTAGTTTGATTTATTTTGTTTAGCGTTTTTAGCCCAGGTGTTTTAATTTCTGCGTGACTGATACTTCATTGATCTAGTTAACACCAGTGTCATCCTCCAAATCACAATCCTATGAGTCACAATTCCATTGCAAAATTGACTACAACAACTCTGCTTTTTTAAAACAGAATACTGTATAAGTCAAATGATGAAAGATCTTTAAGAAATCTCAGTTTGGTTAACTATTTCAACTTTTAGCTGCAACATTTTCCAGATTTAATCTGGGCTGCACCTCCCTTACTCCCCAACTATATTACTATGTTTTAATGTATAAGTGAATCCAAGATGATTCCCCTTGTTCGGTGACTTCTCAAGATTTTCACTGAGGAAAAGCAGTATGGGAAACAACACTAAAAACACTGGGTCTTTACTGTTTCCTGTATCACATACGGACGTTCCCAGTGTTAAAACACATCTTTCTCATTACTGGTACGCAGTTGACAGTTCACAGTTCAGTTTGCTGCAGGAACATCTTTATTTCTGTACATCTTTGTCATAATTACCAGCATTCAGAACCAAGAATGTCAGACTTTACAAAGCCAGGTATATCCTGTCATTAAACTACTTTCTCAGTATATAGAAACTGCATTTTTGCTGTCAAGTTTTCTGTCATACAATAAGAGCTGTTGTTTCAGGATTCCTGATTGTTTGTTGCCTTGAACTAAAGAGGCAGCTTTTTCTTCTAGGACTCCTTGCCCTTTATTTCAAGGATTTCCTGAGATACATACACAAAGACTGTAATTTTTTCTGCTTTACATTTGGTATCCTGCTCTGAAACAGTCCCTAAGAAACTTGGTAAGTTTGCCATAGAGGATATTATCTACTTCGCTCTAATGGGGGAAGGAGATAATATATGCGCTTTGGAAGCCTTAGTGTTATTTCTAAACATAATAAAAGAGTTTCCCTTTACTTTTGTGTCTGTTTTTCCCTCCAGAGATATGGAAACTATCTATTCTAGCATAACACATGGGTAGGAGGCTATGTCCCTTTTACTTCTCTTGGTTCCTTGCTGGGTGCTTATCACATCTTCCATCCTTCTCTAGCTTTTCTCTGTTCTTTCTGCTTATTCAGTCCTTTCCAGTTCACCCTATTCACCCTAAAATGAAATTGCATAAACAATGTGTCTACTTTTAATTTGCAGACAACCTTGTAGATTTTTTGCCATTCCTCCCTTTCCCAGTTACTTGAAAGTTCAGATTGCAAAAATTTGAACCTTCTCTACTATAATAGAAATCCCCTCTTCAATTATCATTATTGGCACTGTATAATAATATGTCCCTTTAAGTGTCCATATGCACAGACATATGCACCAGGGGGCAGGGGGAAACAAGTTAAGACTTTGTATAACCAGATACAGGTCTGATCATTACTAAAATTCTTGTACCTATTCAGATCTGTATTTATTTCAGACTATTTTAATTCTCATTTACACTATGGATATTTCTTATCATTCTGTCACTGTGAACATAAATTATTTTCAGGTGCAAATTTCTACACTGTCATTGTTGCACAATAATAGAAATTGCGTAACTGTGCTTGCAGCATGGGCTGAAGTGAGTGTAATGTAAATGGCAAGCATGGCCATTTATTTTTCTTTATAGCTAAGCTAGCTCACTCATCCTTAGTTTAAGTGATAGCTCAAGCTGTGAAAGAGTTGTTATCACACTCATCATTTTTATTACATAGGGAATGGTCCTTTTGGCTAATTGGATTTGGAAAATTTGCTGAGCATTCAGGTGAACCTCCATGAAACCTAGGAACATTGTGATACCCCACAAATCTCTGTCAGCTGTCCACATTCTAACTAAGCCCTCAATCTTCTGGAGTTTTGAGCCCAGAATTGCAAAAAGAACCCCTCCGTGAAGTCTATTTGGACTTGATTACTGTAATATATTTTACAGAGAGAATGCTGAGATCCTATGGACTCCGTCACCACTACATGTTCATATAATGTATAATGAAATTGATTTACTTTCCTCAACACTCTGTGACTGAATGGAAGAATCCTCTTTGCCATTTATAAACAAAACCAGAGAGAAAAAAAAAAAAGAGAGATAAAAGAGAAAAAAAAGAAAAGAAAGAACCACTCAAGAACTTGATTTTCTGGTTTGTCTTAGGGTTTGGTCTAAAAATCTTCAGAAGCATTTGGATACGTTCAATTGACTGGGTTTTGGATGAAGGCTTTAGGGAGCAGTGTTTCACAAAACTGTAGACAGGAGTCTTCCTTTCTGTTTTTCTCACAATAATGAAAAATAGTCCTAGCATATTATAAAACCTTTGCAACTCTTTGTACTTTCGGAAACTGGGGAAAAGAAGCTGTAGTCTCTTAATGAGGCAAATAAAAAAAGAAGCATAAGTAAGTTAAATAGCTCTCTCCATTTTAACATAGATAATTTTTAGTGTATATGTGTGAGATTTATATCCTATAAAAATGACATCCTCCACAATACAACAGGGATAGTTTAAGCTACCTTAAATCACTCAACCTGCAATACATCTGAAATGTTAATTAAGCAAGTTTTTTTATCCTCACCTCTGCTCTGCTGGCTTTAGTGAAAGCTTGTCTGCCAGGGAAACTCTCTACAGGTACCGCCAATTCTGTTTGAAGTTGGTGATCTGGGTTTGGCTCATAACGTTCACAGTAGATTTACCTGAAAGATCAATAAAAGCATGTTCAAAGCAAGATTGGCTTCATAGAGCCTAGGATTTTATTAATTTATATAAACTTCCTAAAACTTTTGTTATAAAGGAAAAGGGAAAAGCTTGAAAATATTCACATTATGCAGTAGGGTAATGAAAATGATATAGTTCTGGAATTAGTGTCTTTTTTCAAAAAAAAAACCCCTCAAAATAGTGCATATATCAGAATGACACAGAGGATCTTTTCCAATAGAGCTGAAGCTTTCGGGTGTTTCAAGTTGTGAGATCTCAACAGGTTGTGATTTTCAGGGGATTGTAAGCACCTCACTTTGACACACAGCTTTAAATTGCCTCATACAAACCACCCGAAAATATCCTTAACACTACTTCCCTTGGAAATCTTTTTGTCATGGCAAGTCCTTGATTGAAAACTGTCTTCTGTCATTGATACCATAAGACAAATCATTGTAACAGAAGAAACTTACAGGTAGTTCTCATCCCCAGCTGTTAAATGAAAGAGCGTCCTTCAGTGTGGCACATGCTTTCTTTTTTTTTCATGATGTATAGTTTAGTAGCATATAAAATCAGAATTTAAAAACCAATCAAGCAGCCAGCAAGACTTTGATCTTTAAAATGCTGGAATTATCTTTAATCAGAGGAGATCTATAAGTAGTAGTTGAATTAAAGGTGGAATTACTGTCTGGCTTTATTCATTTAAGTTTCTCTGCTCTTCCCACTAACAAAAATTTTGTCTCAAGTATCTCCTGTATTCTTTGAGAGGGATTTGTAATAGGCAGTCTTCAACTTCAGAAACGGGTTAATCTTCCAGATCTTTAGTGGCAGCACTATAAGTAGATCTGTGAGCTTGGAGACCGTTATCGGTGAAAGAGTATTTGAAGCTCTGGGAATGTGTGTTCCCAAGCCCACAGTGAACTGCCTCAAGGAGTAGAAGAAAATAGAAAAGTCTGGATAGAGAAATCCTTGCTTTTTATGTATGCTCCTAGGGAAAAGCAGGCTATTTGTGTCTGAAATCCTGCTTCTTTGGGTTTACTTATTTGTTCTCACACACTTGATGATTGTTACAGTGGAGAAGACATTGATATTTTTCCTTGAAATAAGTGGAAAAATATATTGAAACCCTCAAAATGTGTTAACAGTTTACTAGAAAATGTTAATTCCTCTACAGATCTGATAAACAATATGGAACTTGTGGCAGAGAGGCCTATTCAGGAGAGGAAAAAGGGTGTGCCAAAGCCCACGGACTCATGTATTACCAGACTCTTTGGCTGCAGTTGAGCACTCAGTTGCTTTCCTTCTCTTGCCATCTAATTTGGCTTTGTCAGTAAAGAAAGGAGATATTTGATCAGAAAGGAGTTAGTTCTATCAATAAAACAAGAAATCCTCCTTTTCTTGTATGTGGCTGGTTTCACCACCCAGCCATCCTACATTAAAGACATCATTGGAAATGTTTTGATGTCCCTTGTTAGATTTTGAAATAATAATATTTCCTAACCCCACCTGAGAAACACAATATAATTTAACCAAAAAGATAAAAAAATGGTGGAATGAGACAAGTAAACAGAGCCTCCCTGTCCCTGCTTTTTCTCAAAGTTTTCTGACAGAAAGATACCACTATACAGTGCCTTCTTCATTCCTTACAGCCTTTTTCATATTTTTATTGTGTTATTTTTTGGCATTGCTCACATACCACTGGAAAGCTCTTCAGTCTCTGAGTTCAAACCTAACAGAAAAAAGGTTAGAAGTCATGTTTTTCTCGTTTTTATTGATATACCACCATGACATGAAAGGCCAATGAAGACCAAGTGAAGTTGTCTGCATTGCTGAGTTGCTGGAGTACTGTCTTCCATGCAGTTCATTGTCTTTATGGATTCTGCATCACATCACCTTCCTCCCATTCTATCCTGAAAACAGGCTGTATAGGGTAAAACTATACAAAGGGGAACTGCTTTAGGGATTTTTTTTTTAAAAAAATAATCTATAGAGGGGAAGGTGTGAAGTGGAAAAGGGAACACTTAGAGAGATGGTTATTTTTTTCTTTTTTTTTTTTTTATTCCTTTCTTTGAGTTTCCAAAGAAAGTGCCAGGTGTTTGTTCCCTTTCCAACTCCTATGAACCAAGTATCAACCCTAATCCACTGAGCCCTTTGCGAACAGAACTGTGCTGTTTTTATCCTGCCTTACTTAGCACATACTGTCTGAATGCTTTGACTACTTCAGATGACTATGGTCATAAATCTTTGTGGGGTTTTACTGCACCATATCAGGGCATAATAAGATATTAAATACAAATTAAAAAAAAAAAAGGAAAAAAGAACAAAAGAAAAAAAGAAAAAAAAAAAACCACAACCCTCATCTGTGAATAAAGGCTTTAAAAGCAGCATAGCATTGCATTCTGACCGAGTGTTCCTTCTGACAGTGTAACACTGGAAAAATAAGTATTCCCATTGCCCCTTTGCAAGGAAAGGTCTAGCTGAGGCACAGTGAAGAGCAGTTTAACATTTCTTGGTTTTTCTTTTATTTATGGGTAACTGGGATTGCTGCTCTTGCAGCTGCGAAGTAGGGCAAAGTAACCCACAGATACAGGTTCTACAAAGAGAGACCCAGGAAGAGCACTCTTAGTAGACATCCAAAGAGAAGGGATAGCTAAAGTTCCCTTAAGAAAACACAGAGGAACATTCTGACTGAGTTCTGATATAGATGTAAGTCAGTCAAACTCCTACTTCTGTACAAGAAAAAAAGCAAAATCACTATGAGATTCCCATGCACGCTCCTTCGGATGAGCAGGAATCTTTATAACTTATCTAAATACATTATTTGACTCTTAATATGCCTATTCCTAGCACAGCATACTGAAAGATGAGGCTGAGAATACAAAGGATGTCAACAGAGGAAAAGAAAGGTGAGGACAAAAGAATGAAATATTCCAGTTCACTGTTTTGGGAGGTCAGGAAAGGGGAATAGGCTGGAGGGAACATTTGCCACCTGCCAAACATGTGATGTGACAGAGATCACTTGAGAGGACATATAAAATCTGCACTGAGTTTTATAGTCTGGAGTAAGGGTTGATGCCTTGGTTCATCTCTAATTCTCCTGCCATGACATTGGCACGAACACAACACATGTTTCTCTGCATGCTGGCTTGAGAAAGGGCACAGGAAAAATTACGTACCCCGTTCTAAAATTTTGGGCATGACAGGTTACTGAAGAAAATGTCTGTGGGCTAGAATGTATTTCAGGCCTCTATTGTCCATTTTGGGATATCTGGTGACCTTGTCTTCTTCCCCTTTCATGGGTACTGCTCAGCTGAGAATGGTGTTTCTGCAATGACTTCCTTAGTTCCCTGTATATATAAACAGCACTTCCGAAATTATACTTTCATTCAGTTCTTTCTTCTCAAGCCCTAATCATCTACTAGTCCCTCCCACCAGGATAAACAGAGAAAGAGGCTTGGGTATCATCCTGTCATCATCTTGACTGGTCTAAATGCTCCCAGCTATTGGTCCTTGTTAGCTACCACCCATGTGCCCAGTGTCTGAACATTTTTCAGGGGTTAACACAGTATAGTAGCTATTTCCAAACAGCAGGTGGGATGCAGCCACTCTGTTTTCAGGAGGAAGACTGTCTAAGCATATGGATGCAAGCTGTCTCCTCCCAGCTGGTCTCAAGGACAGAGAACGAGTCTGGCCTTTTTTGTTTAGGAATATACAGAAGGGGAGAATTCTAGCAGCAAACAATAACTTGGGGAGCAGATGTGGTTTCTTAATGTTTAACTCATTGTTACAGTTTCTAATTATGTTTTTACAATTACAATTATGTATGCCTATAGTTGACTGTATTCCTTTCTTAAAATGAAAATAAATGACTCATTTTACATAGAAAATATTCACAGGGCATTTTCAGATGCTTCATTATCTGTGATTATGTTTTTGTGGCTGTGCATCACTGTCTTCTTAAATATATCTTCCTCACAAATATGTTAGACCTTAATGTATTTGTATATTTTTTATTGTACCTCTGTGTCACAAATCATTGAGTAAACACCTGATAATATTTTAACCTTTTCTAGAAAATTAACTTATTTTCCTAATTTTGACACTTTTGTGTGATCCTGCAACCCTTGTTGTGCAACAAAAGAGTTTACATAAGTAAAACTGCTATGCATAATTGATATGTTCTCTGTTTAATAAATAAGGTATCTGTCATATATGGGGCAAGGTTTCCTGTTGTTAAACTCATTGGATGAGTGATTACAGTATTTTTATCTTCTATGTAGAACAGAAAAGGTAAATCTGTTGTTCCTGATAAGAAATTATTTATTTGGAATGTAAATTCTGGTTAAAAATATATCTGAATGATCCCTTATTTTTTTTTTTAAATCTGTTATGCATCAAAATTTCCAAATTGTCAGACTTGATCCACTGTTCATTTTACAGTAGCAAAAAATGTCAGTGAAAACAAAATAAAAAAGACAAAGTTTTCCTGCTGTTAATGAGACAGAAGTGACTGTAAACAATAGATGCCTTATAGCTATTCTCAAACAGGAATCAAAGCTCTAATTACATATAAAACACTGTCAATGATAGGCTCTTTAATGTAACATATCTCGGTTGCTTTTCCTCTATCAAATATCTTCACTTAGACAGAAGCTGAGAGTGACTGAAAACAACAAGAGAAGAAAGACTTCTGCTGAAAACTGAGTTCTGGCTGCTTATGATGCACAAGTCCTGTAGCTCAGTAGCAAATATTCTTAGCTAGAAGTTGGAACAGAGCTATTTACATAATTTTGGTGACATTTGTCCTACTGAACGGTGCCAGGTGAAGACAGTTTGCTCATAGATGAACACAGGCTTCTGTTAAACCCTAGGAAAAAGCAGATTCAAGCAAGCCTTTGCAACTGTTACATGCTCTGTTCAGACCTTGGGTTGTCTTGTCCCTGAGCTCAGAGTGGGCAAGGAATAGGAGAGGAAATAGTTTGGGGAGAAAATGGTGAAGAGCCAAAGCTTCTTTACTTTTGTATTTTTAAGTCATTTTATAACACCGATATGCAGGTGCTGGATGGATGTTGACTTAGAACAACTGTACTCCAGAATAAGACCATGGAGAAGCCCTTCCACAGGAGTTTTTTCACAAACTACTCCTTTCAAGAACAGTGGAAATAATGATGTTTGGTTTCTTATGGTTTGAAGTGATGAATTTGGACTTTCTGGTATCTAATAAAGTGAGATTTTCCCACTACTGGTGTACATGGTGGACCTTGTCTATAGATTCCGTAATAATCATATGTTGAGTTAATTCTGTAGCTGTCTTTCAATGGAATCACAAAAAAGTTTTTTCTCCTTTACTGACCTACCCAGTGGCATTTCTGGGAATTTGATGTCATTGAAAGAGCTGTCAATCTCTCAAATGATGTTGACAAAGAAAAATACATTAAAAAGTCATTAGGAAGATACTGATAGACATGTGAAAGCATGCACACAGGAATACTCAGCTAAATTGCATGAAATTAGCATGTTTCTTCCTTATAAGAATCCGACTTGGACTACTGGTGACTTAGGGTCCAGAAACTGCTTTAGGGCAGAAAGAACATAACACAGATCTTCAGTTTTATTGTACCTAGGGACAGGAATATCCTTGAAGGACAGGGGTCTACGAAGGACTCCTGATGGAGCAGAGAAAAATGACTGAGAGGTAGACTCAATCACAAGCATGATGCCAACCTCCTGTTGTCACTCAGCACATCATGAGAAGAATTGGGATGGGTTAAACATAACACACATCAAAAATAAGGGAAGTATGAAACTAGGAAGAGGGGAGAAGAGATGTTGGCTTAAGTTCATCCTGAGTAAGAGGGAGAGAAGGTGCTATCCTAAGTTTTTCTTCAGTAATGCAATGTTTTGTGTTAATTGGCTATAAGTTAAATTAAATCAAATTCCCTATTTCAAGACTGTGTTGTGATACTTGTTTCCACTCTCCACCTTCTAAGTGGGAGTTTTGCAGTTTCACAAAGCAAGACCTTTCCTGCCCCTGTTAAAATTACTAGAT
Source organism: Tapera naevia (assembly GCA_033556795.1). NCBI lineage: Eukaryota > Metazoa > Chordata > Aves > Cuculiformes > Neomorphidae > Tapera > Tapera naevia. The sequence continues at coordinate 33,086,062 of JAUMJJ010000079.1, read as the reverse complement.
GTTTGACAGCTGTCAAAATAGCAATGCCTGAATGGATCCTTTGAAACCCATGGGCAGCTTTTCATAGCTACTACTGATGCTACTACTGATGCTAAATGGAACAGGGTAGAGAGTGAGCCTACATATCCGACTGATTATGATCCTTCCTGCTTTGCTGCTGGAATGTTCTCTGTCACGGAGGCAGTCTGTACCAATAAGAAACCTTCTAACAGAGAATAAGTATGGTTTGGGGATAGCACAAGGCATCCTGTACCTCATGGGGCACATGGACCAAATTGCTTGAGGTTTGACCTTGGTGACAGGCTGAGAGAGTTGGGGTTGTTCAGTCTGGAGAAGTGGAGGCTTCAGGGAGACCTTGTAGCAGCTTTCCAGTACTCAAAGTGGTCTATAGATTGTCTACAGAACTTTGTGAATCTCACTTATCTTGATTTGACAGGCTGCTCATACTCAGTCCACTGACTTGCACCTCTTAATCCATGTGTGAGCAGCTATTCTAAAAATTGTTTGGGGAATTTGAGTTCTAGGCAGCATAGATGATATCTCCAAGGTTATGATTCATACAGTTCAGTGGAGAAGAGGTTCGATATTATATCATTCAATTCCTTTAGCACAGGCATCTAGAGTATTTTGTAATCTGTACAGTGTTTTACCTAATGTTTAGATGCTTCTCCAGAAGGGACCATGTTTCATACATCTCTAGTGTCATATCTGGCAGCTCCAAGCAGAAGTATTCAGCATTAGAATGCAACTCAAAAGATACAATTTACGTTTGTTTAGAGAACCAGCATGAGCCAGAGTCTGTTTTAATAATGAGATTTTTGACCCTCAGTGCACTTGCAGAAAGCTAACTTTGGAGCTGGGTCTCACTTAGTTTTCTTGAATCTTAGATTAATAGTCTACTGGGGCCATTTTTAAGTCTAGCAACTAATTTTAACTGCATAATGATAAAAATAATATTTGGCATAGCGTTTTGCGTATTAAATTCCCTCCACAGAGTTATGCTCCAACTTTTTTAGCTCTACACTTCTTTCTTCTTCTTCTCAAAGCTAAAGGACTGACTTGAACGACAGTCAAGGCCTTCAGATTCCTTAAGGACCCTTCAATCTCTGAGCTTCACAGAAGCAAATCAACTGCTTCAGTTAACAAAAAATCTTCTCCACAGTCAGAATCAACTTGGTAATATTTTCCCAGTGCGCAATGGTACCGGTCACCTTCTTCCTAATTAATTACCACCCCAGTAGATTTGTACCAATGTGTTTCGAAAAGTTCTCATCAACAGTTTCTTCTGTTAAGCTGCTTAAAACATGCACGTTGCACTCTGTTTTGATTGATTGATGAACCTCATTGCAGTGTATATAATAATGTGCTAAATGTTACATATGCCCTTAGTGGGTAATTTCAGGAAATTATTAAAATGTGCTTCTTTTAAAAGGTTTGGTAATGTAAGTCAAAGAGACACTTAACAGACTCAATGCTGATTAGTGTGGGTGACCACAGTATGCTGGAGTCTTTGATATTTCTTGGCTTTTTCTTGGTTTCCCGGAGGCCCTTTGGACAAAGCAAGAAAGATGGCTGAGACACCCTTGGCCTTCTGGGAAACTCAGTGACATTTAAAGACTGCTGGGGCCTATTCTGCTAATATCTAAACTAATTAAAATCAAATCATAATTGTAGAAGCTTGTTCACCAGAATTCTAATAAGCCTCGGAGCAGTACATGCTACGTGCTGCTGTGCTAAAGGCTGTCTTAGCTACGTGAGAAGTGTTTTACTCTACAACGAATTGTTCTCAGCGATTTTTCTCAATCTTACAACCAGCTTCTTATATAAGAAATGTCACTTCAAATGCAGGATGAAGACTTGCTTCAACATCTCTTTCCATATAAACTGAACACAGTTTTCTGTACCGTGTAGTGGAATATTTGTCAGGGTGTGGCAGGCTTTTATATACCAATTGCATGCTTATTAGGACTTAGTGTGATACTTGCACTGAAATTCCACCATACATAGCCCCAAAACTATTTCTGGAACTATATGTGACATCTGAAGAGAAATAACATTTGAGGAATGAGAGCACTTGTCAAACAGCCATGAGTTAAGTTCTTTTTCTCTTACTTCACTCTTGGCATGGTCGTGATTAGTTCCTTCAAAATAGGAATTATTTGGAAAATTAAAAGTAAAACCAATATGATTATATAACCCCCTACTTTGAATAAAGGATGGGAAATAATTTTCTCTTAATTAATTTTCACCCTCAGAAATGATACAAAGGAAGATATTCAGAGATGGTCAGAGGTAGAGAAAATCTTCAGTTTTCCTTGATTAGTATCCCTCAATGCAGGAAAAAATAGCTGAAAGGGGATGAGATAAATAAATTGATAGCATGGAGAAGGTAAACAGAGAAAGTTCATTCACTGCTATAGTAAATGAAGGGACATAAAAGAAGATTATCTGGCAGCAAGTGTAAACCAAAAAAATATTAGCTTTTTCATGCACCACAGTTAAACTGACGTTGCTGAAAACTAGTAGGTGGATATTCTCTCTGATCTGAGATATCCAGTTTATTTACACACCTTAGGGTGTGTAAGTCCTATCACTTTAACTGAATAGCTAAATATACTGAATGCTTAATCAGCTAAGTCCTTCTAGCACAGAACAAATGAAATTACAAAATGAAAGAAAACCCAGATCACACTCAAAGTGTACAAATATTGCAGAGCAAAGATTAATGAACACCAAGGATCTCGCAAACTTTAAGTTTTATCACTCATTACAAACCTCTCCTTGTTGAAGGCAATGAGAACTTTGTTACAGGTTTTACTGGAAGCAAAAGAATGTCTTCAGTGAAGTTTGTTTAGTAAGTTCTAATTTCATTAAAATTATTCTCCTTGTTGAAGGCAATGAGAACTTTGTTACAGGTTTTACTGGAAGCAAAAGAATGTCTTCAGTGAAGTTTGTTTAGTAAGTTCTAATTTCATTAAAATTATTCTCTCTCCCATTTGCATTCATCTCAGACTGTAGGAAGGCTGGTAAGAGTTAAGTGTCACAATTATGTTAATTAACCCAGCAGGAAATCTGTTCTCAGCTAGCTATTGGCTTGATGGGCATTTAGGAAGATAAAGGACAGTAGCATAGATTTTGAATATTCCATCAGAGCCTTCAAAAAAGTACAGCAAAGGCCTAATTCTGCTCCCCTAGAGTCAATAGACTGGCAGTGTCTTTGCTCATGTTGAGATTGGAGAAGATCACAAACGGTATGTTATATCAGATGCAATATGGGGTCATAGGGCTGAGCTGAATGAGAGCTGTGACTGGTGAAGTACACGCTACTGCTGAAGTATATGTCTGTCAACCTAGCTCTGAGTCTGGCAGGTCTTATTTTTAACATCTGTGTGTTCCATGTCAATGTGACTGTACAGTGAAATACCTGTGTTAGATCAACAAGACACTCTAACTGCTAAGGAAAACAGCATGAGAATATAACAAGTACTAAAGCTTATAGGAAAGGCTTATTAATATTTAGCAAAACTAATCTGTTTCTCACTAGCCAAAACATGCACATCCAGCCCTTTTGGGAAGACAGCTTTGAAGATTCACTAAGTTGAAATGAGGTTTTTTGCACTATATGTAACCATTCATATTCCCTGTGGGTTAAATCCTGTTCCATAATTTTGAAGTCAACCTTTGAGATTTGGGAGATCATTAGAGGGTTTGTGTATGTTTTCTTCATTCTGTTTTTTCAGATAGACCAAATGTAGTCACTTTATAGATGGGAATGTGATTTAAATAATATGACTTTGCTAACATTACATTTTGAATTTATCTTTATTAAGGTTGCATTTTAATTTCATTCCATGTATCCTCATTAAGCAACTGTTTGCTCCCTCAGGCATTTTTTCAAGCTAACTTTTAATCTACCTATTGGTACTCAAAGCTGTAAAATTTAAAGCCTATTTGAATTTTTATTTGGAAATCTGCTAGAATTTTTCCCCTTTCTAGAACTGCAGGCATTCCTCTTTTCCTGGAGATAGTCTGTCTTCCCTGTGTAATCTGATAAATATTAAATAACACATATTCGTGTCAATGTTTTGCATGAAAAGCCTTGATCTCCAGAAAGTGATACAATAGCATTTTATTTAACTATTTTTATAATAAAATATATTATTTATTTTACTATTGCAGAAGCTCTGTCTAATCAGCTGTCTGAAATCTTGTCACTGTAGAATTCAGATACTGGATAGAATCATAGAACAGTGTGAGTTGGAAAGGACCTTAAAACCCATTCCGTTCCAGTCCCCCTGCCATGGGCAAGGACACCTTCTGATGGATCAGGGTGCTCATAGCCCCATCCAGCCTGGTCTTGAACACCTCCAGGAATGGGGCATCTGTGACCTCACTGGGCAACCTGTGCCAGTGCTTCACCACCCTCACAGTAAAAAATTTCTTCCTAACATCTAATCTAAATGTAACTTCTTTCAGCATAAAACCATTACTCCTCATCCTACACTTTCTCTTGCTGATTAAGAACCCCTCCCCAGATTTCCTGTAGACCCCCTTTGGTTTCTGGAAAGCTGTTGAAATTAGGAGAAAGTGGACCTAGAAGACATATATTTGCCTTGTTTCTACTGGTCATGAATTCTGAATATTGCACACAGTACTTTAAAATGACAGTACTTTAAAAGTTCAGAGAAATAGCAAGAATTTCTATAGAGATTTCTATGGAAAGAAATTTTGCTGTACAGAATGTCATATAATGTAATCTCTCTGGACAGACAACGATGGCAGCATCTGAATCACATACAAGGTCTTTCTTTTTTTAATATAACTCATTCAAATAATACGTTTCTCTTGTGCTGTATACAATACCCACAAATATTAGACATCATTATTTGACTAAAAGGATGGGAAAGACAGATACATCTTGGAGAGGTAATAAAAGCACCCAGCATTGGCTAGTATTGCAGAGCAATTTAATGGTGTCCTGTCCTGGGACATGGATTTGGATTTCATGCCTTCTCTTCCAGTGTCCTCATCATCCACCCTTGGTCTTTGACTGCCTGCAGTGGTCATGGAAACTGAGTCCTATGGCTGTGTTCATAGAACCACAGAATCAAAGAATCACAGAATCATAGAATTGCCTGAGTTGGAAGCGACCTGAAAGGATCATCGAGTCCAAATCCTATCCTTACACAAGACACTTCCAACATTCACACTGTGTGACTGAGGGCATTGTCCCAAAGTTTCTTGAATGCTGGCAGACTGAGTGCCATGACTGCTTCCCTGGGGAGCTGTTCCAGTGCTTCACTACCCTCTGGGTGAAGAACCTCTTCCTAACATCCAATTTAACCCTTCCCTGGCACATCTTCGTGACATTTCCTCTAGTGTTATCATGGGTTGCAAGACAGATGTGCTGACATCACACAAATCTGGACATTGGTTGGTTGGTTGGTTGACATAAACTTTCACTCTCAGAAATTACATAGTCTACAGTTACCTACTGCTCTCAAACTAAGTTATTGTTTAGAAATATTTCTCCAGCTCAGCATTTTTTTTAGTTTTGTAAATCTGGGTGCTACCTTCAGCAAAAAAAAATAAATAAACCTTCCAAAGTAGGTCAGGAATCAGAACCAAAAAAGCTGCTCAAGGCAGACTCAGATCTGTAGGTATCTGCAATTTTAACTCAAGGGTTGTTCAAAACATAAGTAAAGCTCACAGGCATACAGCACAAACAGTTAGCAAGAAAAATTGTTTGTATTACAGGTGGCTGCATATGCCCTATCTATTACCTGCTTGGTACTATATAAATAAAAACGTGTAGAACTGTAGTTAGATATAAATATCTATAAATCACACACACATCTCTAAATCTTCTTTTTTCCTTCTTTCTTTTTGGTACTTACTGACTTAAGTTTTTATTTGATATACCCTTTCAGTGATGACTGGATTTCCTTGTGACACTCACAGTTCACTGCTGCAAGTGATATTTCTGAATAAAAATAATTCTACTGAAAACAGTGAGATGATCTGTGCACTAGTGGACTACTGCACTGAGACACACTGCAGGCACTTAGCAAGAGAATAGTAGAGAGGGAAAAATTTCAGAAAAAGAAAATATCAGTATTAATACTGTTCCAAATGGTCTACCTTATTAATTTATTGCACCATCTTTAACAGTAAATATTACTTCTCCATTGCTAGATGTTTCCAATCTTGATTCCTCAGCCTTGTAATAAACAAGGCAATCTCAACAGTAAAAATAGTTTCAGAACTACGAGTCGGAAGTCACTAGAGGAAAATGCAGCAAGGAGACAATTTGTCTCTCTGCAAAAGATCTTTCCTTGGGCTAGGAAAGGACTTCATTTCATACCTTGTTGAATGTATGTGATTTGCAGGTCAGCAGAAGCAAAAAAAATCAGTAAAGCAAAGATAGCTCATGATCCCTTCCAACCAAGGGTTTTTCTTCCCAGTGAGTCCAGTGAGTTCTCATTTTTTTGGCCACATTGAGCTCTTTCAAGGGTGAAGAAATTGTACTGCCCGTATGAACAGGCTCAAAAAGGTACCCACTTTATTAGACTGACTTCTCATCAATCTCAGCAAAGAGTCAAAACCACCAGAATGAGTCTGGTCAAGAACGAAAAAATACAGGCATGAAAAAACACATGCGCATTTATAATCTCTCTTGCAGTATCACACAAGATATGTTTTGTTTCATTGGTATATGGAGCACAAGAATCACAAATGATCCAGACAGTGTATGGTTAATATAATTAACAAATGCAATCAAGTAGCACAAGCAGATTCAGACACATGCCCCCAGTTGACCTTGAAATCACATAGTGTTAAACCTAAGGTAGGTAATAAATTGCTTCAACTGACCTGTGCTCTGCAGGAAGGTAAGTATTTGCTCTGACTCCCTGTTGGGCTGGCAGTTTGCATATCCAGCATAATTACTTCTATCAGAAGTAATTGACTTCTAATGGAAAATTTCTATTGACTTCTGCTAGACAAGGTCCCTGAGATCCTGTGCAATGCTGCCAAAGTCCTGCCTACAATACCCAGGCCAAATACAAGACCTTATGGGCTGCCTGTGGGAACCTAATAGGGGATGTCTTCATTCTTTCTGTTTTGGCTTCTTGACAGAGCTCAACAAATGCATGTAATTGCTGAAACTTGTCAGAAACTCCCACTATATCCAGGCTTGAACTTTGAGCAGAAATGCATGCACTTTTAAAAATTTCTTTTCAGAACAAATATATTGTTGGATATATTGTCCACGTAATTTTTATGTGCAGTTATTTTATCTTTCCTTAATTCTGATCCTGCTTCTCAGACACAGGTGAAAAATGAAAAGAAAACCTGACCTCTGATTTTAACAGTTCAAACTTACAGATCTGGTCTTGTCAAAGGAAGACAATATGCAGAAACACTTCTGACCTCTCAATTTGTCCCAAATAGCAACCAAATAAAAATTGTATTGTTCATTTGTCTGAGCTAAAAGATCCTTTAGCTATAGGTAGTTTCAAGTTCATACACCTCTTCGAATCAGCCAGTGGATATGGGCAGTCTTCTAGTGGTGAACCACCTTCAACCTCATTCAGCTCTGTATATTTCAACTCAGATGGGACAAAGAGGAAAAATAAATTGTGTTAGATGCTTCTGAGTAACTTCCCTTCAATGTGTGCTCTTGATTAAAAACCCAAGTCATACCATGAAAAAGCAATCTTAATTTCAGGATAAATTTCCAAAAGCACAGGGCTGCTTTTGTAAACAGAAAATAATTTTCACACAAAATATTTACTTCTTCTTTCCTTCCTTAATTCCTTACAGAAACCAAAAATTAATTAGCACGGTCCTAATTTGTACCTTATGAGGACTTGGCCCTGTTTCTTCATAATGTCCACGTGGGTTTCTTATATACAAATGGGTAAAGAACTTCAGACTTTTTGGGTTATGTTTTTGACATATTAAATACTTATTCCTATTTAACATTTTTCAGAAGATTATTTAATTGATAAAATATGAGAACAAGCTGAGAGAATTGGGCTGTCAGTTCGGAGAAGTCTCCGGGAAGACAGCATAGTGGCCTTCCAGTACCTGAAGGGGGCTACAGGAAAGCAGAGGAAGGACTTTTTATAAGGGCAGGTAGTGACAGGAGGAGGAGGAATGGCTTTAAACTGTAAGGGGGAAGATTTAAATTAGACATTAGGAAGAAATTATTCACAATAAATGTGGTGAACATGTTGCCCGGGGAAGCTGTGGATGCCCCCTCCCTGGAAGTGTTCAAGGCCAAGTTCGATGGAGTCTTGAGCAGCCTGGACTGATGGGAGGTGTCCCTGCCCATGGCAGGGGGACTGGATCTGGATGATTGTTAAGGTCCTTTCCAATGCAAACTATTCTGTGATTCTATGATTCTTTGATTACTTCCCAGTATTCCTAGCAGTGTGCTGACTTGTGCTTTCAGAGGTCTTGGCCATTTTATCTTACCATAAAGTTCAGGAAAGTCATCTCCTCTCAGTGCTGCAAGCTTTAGAAAATCTTTATTGAAGGAGGAAGTTCTGGTGTTGCTTTGAAGGCTTATGCTTTACAAGTGTAGCACCTTGGTAAGTGAACTAATGCTAAAGGTGGGTTGTCACTTCTGACTGTTATTAGCAGCAGGTTCACAAGTTCCTGAAATCAGAGTGCCTATCATTCCACCACCTTGATGTCCCTTACCAAATAATTTTCTAAAGGTGCTGATAATTGCATAAAACTCAGGAAGGATCAGGATTATTTGATATCAGTGTACATAGTCCAACAAGGAGAGTTCAAATTTGGTTGTTAATAGAAGGCTATATACAAAACTCAACAGTGAAGAATGCTGTCTGCAAAAATATAGACAAGAAATAAAACAGATGAAAAATTTGTTTTAGCATTATATTTTGAATTCTGCTATATTGGAGGAAGCCTTAACCAAGACAAGCTTGTAGCATTTAACGGGAAAATTATTCACGCTTGTTCTGCAGTTTCTGCCATGTTGAATAATGTCATTCTTTTATGTGGCAAATTTGCTTGTATCCCACACAAATTTGGCAGCGCTATAATTTTTCCTATCATACATAATTACTTGAATCAGAAATGTTGAATCAGAGTAAAGCAGTTAACTACAAAGCTCAAATGATCCCTTTGGAACATGCTTTTTGATATTTCAAGTTTTCTACTGTAAATATTTTTGAATATCTCATAACTCTTTGGGTGGGAGTGTTGATCTGCTTGAGGGTAGGATCTGGACAGGCTGGATTAATGGGCCAAGGCCAGCTGTGGGAGTTTCAGCAAGGCTAAATGCTGGGTGCCAGACTTGGGACACAACAGCCCCATGCAGAGCTACAGACTTGGGGAAGAGAGACTGGAGAGCTGCCTGGTGCAAAAGGACCCAGGGGGTGTTGATTGGCAGCAGCTGAACATGAGCCAGCAGTGGCCCAGGTAGCCAAGAAGGCCAACAGCATCCCAGCTTGTATCAGCAATGGTGCATCCAGCAGGAGTACATGAGTAATTGTGCCCCAGTACTCGAAGCTGTTGAGGCTGCACCTCAAATCCTGTGTTCAGTTTTTGGCCCCTCACTATCAGAAGGATATTGAGGGGCAGGAGGGTGTCCAGCAAAGGGCAACAAAGCTGGTGAAGGATCTGCAGCACAAATTTTAAGAGAAGTGTCTGAGGCAACTGGGGCTGTTTAGCCTAGAGAAAAGGAGGCTGAGGAGAGACCTTATCACTGCCAGATGTACTTGAATGGAGGTTGTACTGAGGAGGGTGTTGGTCTCTCTCCCAAGTAACACGTGATAGGATGAGATGAAATGGCCTTAAGTTGTGCTAGTGAAGATTTAGATCGGATATTAGGAAAAAAATTCTCACCAAAAGCGTTGTCAAGTATTGGATCAGGCTGCCTAGGGAAGTGGGGTCACCATCCCTTGAGATATTTAAAAGACATGTAGATGTGGTGCTTAGGGACATGGTTTAGTGGTGGACTCGGCAGTATTTGGTTAATGGATGGACTCAATAATCTTATAGGTCTTTTTCAACCTGAGTGATTCTATGATATTACAGTGGAGTTGCGAGAATCAAAGTTGTTACGAATTTAATTCCATTTCACACATTTATCTTCTGCCTTAAATGTTTGGAAAAGAAATTATACATGTCAAGTCATCATCTCCAAAAGGAACTGTCCAGATTAATTTTATTTTGAGCAAAAACTACTTAACTTTTTTTATTTTGATATGGTGCATTTTTGAGGTATCATGTAACCAGAATATCTGTGATTTTGCTCAAGGAAGAGAACACCACTAATTTCTTTTCCATACAATTATGGCTGAAAATGTAGTAAGAATTCATTTTCTTACAAAGTTTTAACATGTTCTTGTATATAATTAGGCTGGAAACATGCTTGCAACACTGATGCTTGCCCATCAGGGCTGTGTTCGTCAGAGAGTGTGAAAGTACATAATAATAACAAGCAAGAAAAGTTTCCAAGTAATTACATACTTTTCCCATAAGTGAAAATGAAATCTAGGTGAAGTGTCATAGTCTGAGGTCGGGTTATTCTTTACTTTGCTGTTTCATTCTATTTCAAATTCTTGCAGTATCTTTGCTTCAGCCTTCCCAAAATCTGCTTTCCTATCTTGCTTTTTTTCTGTTGTTAGGTTGCTCCCCATTCCTCTCTAAAGGCTGATACATGCAAAGCTGAAAAATAGAGTACTTCCAGGTTGCTTTGACCTTTTGCCTCTTAATTCTGCAATAATTCCAGTTTTGAAAATGGTTGATACATATTGTGATAACATCTCTTAATGTCTGCAAAAACAAGGATCCAATCGGCACAACACAAAACAATGGCTACAGGTCTCTGACTCCTCTCCCCTTCTGCCAAATTTGCTTTACCACACCAAGAAGAACTATGTTAGTAGAGGAACCAGCAGGCTGGACAAAGAAAAGAGATTTTGTTCAAGCCTCCCACTGATACTGAGTTTCACAGGTAATAAGCAGGACTGGCCTAAGGCCAAAAATAAACATTTTATTTGGCACTCTCAGCAGAGAAGGCTCTACTTCTACAACACAGGACTTGAGCAAACTTCCCCTGAAGCTAATGAAATTTCATTCAACTCAGGACTGTTAAAAGTGATTCTAGAAATCATGTAACTGGTGTACTCATATTGGTTTTGTTTCTGAAGTTCTACCAGCAGTTAAAGTGTCATTAGACCATGTATCAGGAAATTTTTCATAAGGTCTACATGTATTTGATGTTCACATTACGCACCATGAGGCAAACCCCCAAACTCCAGTTCCATTTTTTTCTTTGCAGAATTTTCTGTAAGCACATGAATAAACCTGATTGTACACAAGCCTAATGTACCTACTTTAATCAAGGTGTAGAACAGGGACCATCTTTAAAGAGTTCCATAACTGGACAGTTCTGTGTAGCCAAAAAAACCCCCAAAAATTAGAGAAGTCTTACATTAAAAATATGTACCATCTGAAATCTGAGGGCATTTCACGTCTAAATGAAAAAAAGGTAGCTTCAGGAGACAATTCTTTTCCCCTAACAGAAAATTTTGTTACGTCTCAGAAAAAAACCCCTAAACATAAGATTCTGGGAAGTGAAACCAAAATAGTAATTTTATATTTCATGTAGAAAATGTCATTTCCTCCTACTCTTATCTTTGTTTTCTCATCCTCAGTACTACAGTTGTTCTTTTACATTCTGTGACATTAAGTAAAGAAGTGCTCGTGGAATCTTCTAACTTCACTTGTCTTTCTTAAATGTGAGTCAGTTAAAAAAAACCCAACACAACAACAAACAGATTAACTATTCCAAAATCATTTGATCATACTCCAAAGGCCAAGTGGTGCTCGAAGAACAAATTTTATGTATTATATTTTAAAAATAACTGGATTTTTCTAGTTCAAGGTGTCCCAATCCCACCTTAGTTGCAGTATTAAGTAAATAACCTTCTTCAGTATTTACATTTTCATTTTCTTCTAACAATTTGCAACATAGATTTTCATACAGAGAACTCATCTTTAAAAAGAGATGACAGTCGAGCTATCTTTTCATGATATGTGACTGAAAGTCTGAGAGAAATGTTAAGTGACATGAAGTAAAGCAGATGATTTGACTAAGGTTTCAAAGGTTTTTTTTGCATTTAAATGCATCCGCCCAAAGATATTACTCAGTAATAATAACAGTAGCTAAAATAATAATAATCATCATCATCCTATTTCAGTTTTTATTTATTACAATTCCTGTGCAAACAGTAATTAACTCAAATAATACCCACAACTTTTAGATGATAATACTAACCTTGCAAAAGTCAATTTGCGTGTGTGTGTGAGAAAGTGCTACATTCCCTCCATGTATTCACATGCACATTTGTCAGCCTCTAATAAGAAACATCTGTCATGCATTCCAGTAAACACATTAAGCAAACACAATAAGACCCCAAAATGTTTACTCAAGTACTCTAATTAATTGTGACTTGCTGTAACAGAGTTTTCTATGAATTAAACAGAAAGATCCATGCTCTCTCCTCCCCCTGTTGTAGCTTTTTGTGCAGTGGGAAAAGATTTAAACTAAAGACTTCCCTTCCGGCCCTGCCAAGGTGCATTTTTTCCTCATAGACTTGACTTGCAGTGGAAGTTGATGTGAGAGTTTGTCATGGCTGTTTTGACAGTCCGGTCATCCTAATCCAGGGATCTGGTCCCTGTGGTTTGTCAATTATCCTACTAACCCTACAGCGAGAGGAACACTCAAGGCACTGAACTGTCATCCAATAACCAAGAAATAGTGTCAGCAGCCAGTGAGCAGGGATTGTGAGAGATGGGGATGCTTTTGACAACAGAGAAGCGTGGATCATTTCAGCATTTATTTTATTTATAGGCATTCGTAACAAATTAATTACATCTCAGTGCAAGGCTTCACTAAAAATTGCTGGATCCAGACCTGTATGCACACACAGGATGATGAGAGCAACTGAGTGCAGGGATTGCAGCACAGCAGATCCAGGCATGGAGGTTCTATTCCCAGTTTCTCTGACCCCTCTCCAGTGACCTTGAGCTTGTTACTTGACTGGGATATGTTTCAATATCCCCCTGGATAAACTGGAGATAAAAGCATCCACTCTTAAGAGGAGACAGAGCCTTAATCAATTAATTCCTGTAAAGGACATTAAGATCATTTAGCAAAAGGTAGAATTAAAGTGCAAATTATGCTAAGGTCCTACTGAAATGAAAGGCAAGTGTGTTTAAAAGGGGATTTAGATGCAGAAGGCTAGACAGTAAAGAAAATCTAGGTGGAGGATCAGAGGAGGCTTGATTCTGATCCAGTATGTATCAGGATAATTTGGCTTAACTACCCACTTAACACTAACAAAGCAGGCTCTGCCCTTAATTCTTACTTGGTGTAAAGTTACACTAATCTATTATTGCAACTGTTAAACCAACTGACAGTCCAATTTTTTTGGCTCTTAAAGTGTTCTTAATTAGAGCTATAATTTTGTTTTTTTCATTTCATGACTCTGCTTTTCCTGTTGTTTCTCAATAACTCTAGCTATACTGAAGTGAGAAAATATGTCAGAAGAAATAAAGCAAAAGAGACAATCTAAATCTCTGTAGTCACTATGTTTCTAAGCAAGACACAGCATGACCAGCAAGACTGGATGACGTCTTGGGTACCAGTTAGAATCTCTTATAACTTTAGTGTCTCTAAGTATCAGCAGTAAATGGTTCAAATTTTCTGCTACCTGACAGCTCTTCAGAAAAGCACAGGGTGTAAAACAGGTCATTCACTTGACGGGCAATTTTTAGTATTAATTTCTTTTATACATATATATTCAATTTTCTTATTTCCAGGAAAATGGTGTGGCCAATCAACACAACATGGGGACGAACTTTGATAAAACACGTAAAACCAATGATGAAATTTAAAATTTTAAGGGATTGTTTCAAGACTGCTTCTAGGAGATTGAACAATTTACAGCTCTGATGTTTGTGGTGATTGGAAAGGTTTATTCTGGACAGCAACATAGAAATGGAAAGCAAAAACTTGTGGTGAGGCTTGGAAGGAAAAGTTATTTCATTTGCAGGTGTTGTTTCAAAACTATGGCTACCATCATCAGAACTGAATGTTCTGGATCATAGCAGATCATGCTGTTAATCAATTAAATTTGTCTCCTGCATGTACCCTAGGAGACAGAAATAAACACATCCACTGCTGAGATTTAGGGAATTCTGGGTAAAGAGATGCCTCAAATTGTCTATTTCAAATCATCAACTTCATTCTTAGTTGTTTTAGTGGGAAATTAAAGTCTGGATCCAGGACTTTTCATGATCGTATCTGATATTAGACCCTGGCTATTTTGATTGCAGTATTGTCATCAAATTTGGAAAACAGCTGGAGGTCATCCCAGGAAAATGTTGCACTTCAGGAATATGTTGCTAAGTGAATACTACTTCATTGTGCAATTTTTAAATGATCTTATTTCTGAAAAACTTGAAAGTATTTGCCCTGAACAGGAAAAAAAGCCAACCTTTGGAATAGCCCAAATGGCAAACAACTGATCCAACTGAACCTGGTGAAACATCTGGTTCTTGTCAGTCTCCACAGTGTGTAAGTAGTTTAGGGTGACTTCTTATAGACAAAAACATAATCTTGCCATCGAACACCAAAAAATTTACAAAGGTTAAGAGAGAAAACATACTCTGATGTGGAAACATACATTATATAAGGAAATAATGCTCAGTTCCAGAGAGCCAAAGCATGAATGTGTTTATGTGTCTCCCCAAATGAAGGCCACTAAACTTCCTTCAAGTACGTCATCTTTTTTTAATCTGAATATGATCCCTGCTGTTGCTGAAATGAGGTGGAGAAAACGTTTTTTTTGGCTGCTTTCCGTCTTGTAAATGTAGATTCCTACAGTCACTCACCAGCTTGATGGAAGTAATTTTGACAGCTCCCCTATGCAAACAAACTGTAGCAGGATAACCAGAGGTCTCACATCCAAATGTCTGGACCACAAAATAAAAGTGCTTTACAGTAGTGACTTGGAGAGCAGTGACACCCATCCCAGGCTTGCCTTTTCATCCTGCCCTTAGTGGGAAAAGACATACGGTTTGCAGGTCATTATTTTCATTCTTTTTTTAAAAAAAAGATAGGTATGCTGATAACACAAATATGTCTGAGGATACTCAGACTTGTTAGGACTTGTGTCTGGGAGGTGGATGTTACAGTCAGACTTCTAGTGAGGTGGTCGAGGGAGGATGGTAAACACAGCCCGTCCCCTGACTCTCTCCACATGGATGAAGCCAACTCTCTAATACCTCGGAAGGCTTATTACATAAACATTGCATCCTTTAAAACAATTTACAGGAAAGTTAGATTATCAATGAGAAACTTTAAACCTCTAAGACTGCTGCTTGACAATTTGTCACTCAACTTCAGCAAAACTATAGGGGAAAAGCACAATGAATTAATGAATAGCAACAAATCCCCATGACAACATGTTACTTCATTAAAATTTTATCAGCATTCTTCCTAAGGAAAGCATGCCTTCTGTTCTATGCTGAGTTTCTTCCACAGTGTTTTACAGACAATTCACAGCATTCTGGCGCTTCAAAATTAGTTCCTGTGGAGAGTAAGCTACACACAGACTCTAGATTGTGTCACAGACTGGTCTCCTGGGTGCCATGATGAAGTTTTGCCTACGTTTTTTGTGTGTATCTTATGCCTTAAACATTAATCAAGCATTTCCCAATTGCTTTCTTTGAGAATAGGTTAATTAGCTGCAAATGCATCTCTGTGTTAATTTTCAGCAAATGCATTAAACTACGTTTCATAAATATTTTCCTAGCAACAAAATAAAAAGCTTTGAAAGGAAAATGTTTTCAATGTTTTCACTGGGGCTCTGTCTCATGCTTTTTTTTTTATGGTGGAGATCCATAAAACATATCCTTTGGTGTTCAGTGTATTTCTCAATACTGGATGTAAGCATAAAAAAAAGAATAATAATAAAATCCTTTACTAAATACTCTAGGCTTGGCAATATAACCTTAGGATTTGATGAAAAAATAATTCAACTGCTCAGTAACATTGAAAGCATCTACCTGGAAATTCAAAAGAAGAAAAAAACATATAGAACAGAAGAAAAAAGCCAAAAGTCCTTTTAAAAATAAATAATAGCTTATATGGATATCAGTAACCTGTCCTGGTTATATTATTAATACCTCCCTTAGAGTATTATGGTCCACTTATTTATTGCATGTATTTGGCTCTAAAAGAACCTAACAAGAGAATATCTATTCCTGGAAACATTCTAAGCCAAACAGTTTTGGGATGCAAAGGTTGAGAGAAGGAAATCCTAGTTTTTCACCTGTGAACTAAGGTATTTGACACAGTGATTAAAGTGTTGAAATGAGCAGTTAAAATCCTGATTTGTTTTTTATTTTTAGTTAAGTAGAAGGAGGCAGAATTGTGTCCATACTTATGATGTAAGGCTTCTGAGCCAGATGGAAGGTATTAAAAAAATGATGTTTCTTTGGCATTAGATCATTATTTTCTACAAATCATAAACATTGCAAAAGGAAGAATACAAGCTTCCTACTTCCAGCCAAACTTAAGACTTAATTATCTCTTCACTATGGTTTTTAGTAGTCAGGAGACAGTTTGATGGTCATCTGCAGATACATCTTTCCACATTAATTATCCAACGACTTAAACTTATAAGAATGCTTATCAAAACCTCTTTACTTCATCAGTAGCTCCTGTTCTTTCCAATTTCAGTAATCCCAGTACAGATGCACCACCCCTTTGTTTCATTATTTGCATCAGGGCTAAGAATGTAAAAATAGATGCTGCTATTACATGGCAGCAGTTTTCAGAAATACAGATAATGCCAGGTTGCAGCCAGTGGGAAACTGAATATGATGTGCATGATGCTCTTACTGCCATACATGGATTTAATGATATTTCATGGTTCAGAAAACTGTAGCATGAGTGGAAGGCAGGAGACACCAGACTGCAAGTTACCTTGTTAACTTGCTCTCTTGCAGATGACAAAAGACAGGGCAAGGGAAGTGGTAGCTGCTGTCCTGCTGAAAGGCAGAATCTTCTGGTGAGTTTCTTTCATAGAACCATCTTCAAGTTTGGGGAAAAATATAGTCAAGGACATGACCTCTGCAAGATGTCAGACCACTAAATACAACATATTTTCTAAGCAGTCTACACTTCAACCCAAACCCATGTTTGTGTGAAATGTCTAACTATGTTTGGCCAGACAATAGAACTAAGTCATGATTCTGAAATTAAAGCTGTCGATATCCATAACCAAAGCCAAATAGACAGCCTTATTCTTGGAGAAAGCAGAGGAAAATCTATTTCCTTTCTTTTCATTCTCTCTTTTTCAAATTCTGAAGACATCAGTAACTTCTGAATTAAAAAGCAAGGGGAGGTGGCTTTGAGTAGGATTCAGATAAAGCTGTTGTGGGGATCATGTTGTGCTATTTAAGTTCCTTCTGAACTCTGCCTGTCTATCTCTGTCCTGTAGTCTTTTTGAGGCAGCTTTTGTTAAAGGCGAGTCATGCCAATCAATCCTGGCATGTGGTCTTTCTAGTTCCAGGTGTTGACAACAGGTATTTACTTTGGTCTCCTATATCCAGTATCACAAAGAGAGATGGTGAATTCAGAATTTGCTGGCAGAAAGATGATAGATGACTTTTGCTGGCTCAACATTCTTCATGTGACCATGTCCAACAGCTGTTATTCCAGTTCATGTGTCTCTCGGTAAGGAGTAACTACAGATTCACAACCTGAAAATTCATTGTTCTAAGCAGAGTGGTGTCTCTACGAACGTGTGTTCTTCAAAGAAACACTATGCTCCCAAACTGTTTGTATTTTATTATAAGGAAGATTTTCATTCAGCCTCTTTTGATTTATCCCTGTGTTTTAATAGATTGCACTCTGTTTTAATCTTAGAAATCTGATGGTGAATTAGAAACAGATGCATCCCTTGCAGACATTTCCTAAAAACTACAAGATCCTTAGAAAGAGTCTACTTGCTAGTGTCTAGGAAAGGCCATTGGGGATTGATTTGTATTTGTGTACCTTTATTAAATTAAATTCATTATCTGAGAACATGAAATTATCTCAGTGCCTGATTGTCTATTTTTCAGTTAGGCTTTTTTATGCCATGTCATGTATGCCAGATGTTTGTAGCCAAATTAATATTTTAGGAATTAAGATTTTAGCAATCAGAAGAGTGCTCAGAACATGTCTGTTCCCATAACTGCTGGTTTGGAAATAAGTTCCACTTATTTAGCTTCCATTTATTTATTTATTTATTTATTTATTTATTACTATATTGTGCATTGTTGTTGGTTTTAGTGCTTTTTTTTTTTTGCTGTTGGGGAAGCAGCATCAGGTAACACAAAAAACATCATCTGCCTCATACACTCCAAAGCACTTTTTTTAAATAAGTGCTAAGGATAACCTAGCAAACCACTAAAAGTAAACACAAAATTCCCTAAGAATTTGATTATACACATCTTTTTTCTTTTTGGAAAAAGATTTCTCAAGGGAAAAGGACAACAGAGAAAGAAAAATGCTGCTAAATGGTCAAACTAAAGGATTATAGGAAAATCGATAGATGAGAAGACTGCTCTCTGTCATCCCATTCAAATAGGAACTGTTTGAAGAGAAGAAAGAACATATTAAAAAAATAAAATAACTTACAGGACGCTGGAGTTCTTTCCTGCAATCAGCCTCAATACAGACCTTTGTCCAACTGAAAGAACAAAACAATTCTTCATCCTTGCCTGGACAATGGGACAAAATGTAATTGCAGTGTCCTGATAAAGCCCAGAGCAAACATTGTGACTCCGAGGAATACATCTCTAGACTCTGCTTAAGAGCAGGTGTAGGCAGGTGATCCACATCTGTACTAGCAATCAGCTGCTCCACATGAGGTACAGGTAATTCTCCACCTCAAACAGAGGGTAGCACCCAAACTGGCTGTTGTGTAGGGTGGCTGGAGGAGCCACCAATCCATGACTGAGAACTGCTGGGCCAGTGCTAACTGGCCAGTGCTAAACCTATGCCACAGAGCATATTATACTTTTCACAAAATACATACCAGTACTTAACCCTGCGCCTTAAACTTGTTTATTTTATTATTATAGAAGTATCCAAAGTCTCTGTATTGGTTCTATGAAGCTCTCAATATAGGTCCTATAAGCCAGAGCTACAGAGTGTTTCCTCCTCCTTCTCTTACCCTCCTTGATCTTATTGTGCTAAAATGGAATAGCACAGAACAGCACAGAATGGAATAGGACAGGAGAGCATAGAAGAGAATAAGACAGGATTGGACTGGAGAGAAGACGAGAATAGTTCGGTTAGAAAGGGCCTACAATGATCATCTAGTCCAACTAGATGCAATGTTGTGGCACAGTGTGCCAAATACTTGAATGTGCTCATGGTCCTTCCTAAGAAACCAGAATGCTCCACAGCTCAGACTGTGCCTCTGCTCAATGCCTATTCTCTTTTTAATGCAGAGCTTGAAGATGAGCTGAGTTCCAAAACAGACTTGAACCTAACTAGGTAGGCATGGATGGATTCACCTCATAGTTTCATTAGCAAAATGATACGTTCAAGTTCTTTGCCCTGCAGGTTGCATCACCCTCTGCACGAGCTCAATCTAATTGATCTATGAACTGGGAAGAAAAAATTGCAAGGCACATTCACATCTTCCCACATTCACCATGTTTAGTCACTATTGCTGTCTACAGGACCTCTCTGTATCACCTTTGATTTCTCCCTTTCCAAGCATCTCCACGTCACTGCCTCACAGACTTTATCTTAGTGTCTTTTAGCCTAACTTTATTAAGAAATTTGCAGTCTTTTTATGAGGTCTGATACAAAAATCCCAAGGCTATGCCTGCGACTCTTTGTATTTAACAAATTAAGAAAATCAACTATGATTGCCTTCAAAATAGGGCCCTTCTGAGTTGACACACAGCTGCATGCAATACTGTCAAGGTTCAAAGCAGTTCTACAGATAGTTTTCTGAAAGGCTGTTGAGTATTGCCATCGTTTTTTCTTTCACATCTTCTACCAACAAAAAATGGGTTGCTTTGAACACTGACTTGATCTTTGGGATCTCCTATTGAATGAAGTGATCAAGTTGAGCCTTGACTTACTGTGGCAGGTTAGAACAGGTTCTATAAACATCTCTTTGTCTCTCCCCTTGCACTCTTGATTCCCGAGTTCTAGTGTTAGTTTCCTTCATTTTTGTGTCGCAACTTGTACACTAGCTCAAATAACACATTTGTTGTCTTTAAAAATATTTAAAAAAAAAATGTTAGATTTCCTATATTGACTATCTATAGAGGGGGAAGAACTCATTAAATGGTTCACACACTGAAAATCTTCTTCTAATATGGAAAATTACTTTGACTTTTTGCATGTTATTCTAAAAGGTGTTTTGCCAACACCAGTTCAGCACTTTGGAAAGAAAAATCATAATTTGAAAAAGGCTTTTAAACCTTGAGGTTGGCTGTGGTTTTTCTTTTTATTTTCCTTTTCCCTAGATTTTGTAAATATTTTTTTTCTCTGTAAAGATAATGCACGTAATTGTGGGATCCTCTGTCTTTCTATAAGTGATAAGGTCTAAGTATTACAAATCTCAAAAATAGCTACTTTTTTTCCTTTTTTTTCCCTGTTTTGCCCTATTTTTTGGGTGCAAGTTACTCAGGGAATAAATGCAGAATACAAACATGTCATTTTCTTTCTTAAGCAAGGTCAGTATCCTGACAATAAGGGTACTTTAAAAGCTTTCTGTTGTGCATGTGTTCATGGGGGAGAAGGAGCTAATCAATGTCCTTTCAGGTTTTTGGGTTGCTTTTTAGGACTTTTTCTTGAAATCTTTTTTTTTTTCCTCTTGTTAAGAGTGAACTAAATAAGTTATTTTTGTAAGGAGGAAATAAAACATCATATTTAAGCAAGGAAAATCAATCGTCCAGGTTTGAGTTCAGGTTTCTATTTTTTAACTCCCATAGCTAAGAAATTTCTCAGCACTATTGTAGGAGAGAAATATCTGGCTGCTCAGATTGCCCTTTAATCCAGCAAACTATGAGGTCGGGTGGCAGTTTTATTAAAACACTACTTAGAGAAGCCATATCATGAGCACTTACAGTCAGTTCTCTTGGTAGAAAAGCAACAGAAAAATAGTCCTGGTTTTGCCAATAGTGGCCTCACAAGACGAACTTTATCTCTCCTAGTTTGGTCTCTGATGTGGATGTTTTTCACTGATCCTCAAAACCCACAGGAGTCAGTGAAAAGGTGCAATAACAACTTCAGATTTTATTTCCTGTTTTTTCTGCCTCACCTTTAGTCATGGCAACATAGCGCTTTCTACCTGTGCTATTCTGTTCGAATCTATTTATTACAGCAGGTGTGGCTACAAATAGCTGGAGTGACAGACAGCTATTGCTTTATCACAATATTTACCTTGTATAAGAAGTATTTACTGATTGCATAAATACTGACTGTTCTTTCAAAGACTCACCTTTGCTTAGGACTGTGTATCCGATATCAAGATACATTGAACTAATTCAAAAAGTAAAGATTGAGAAAACAATATAACTAATGCACAGAGGGTAATAATACTGCAGGTGTGAGTGTGATTTATATTTTCCTAGATTTTTTATTCTAATATACCTGCCCTAGAAGCAAATCTTCTTGCACTGTTAAGATATACAGGACTGTGAAATACTTTATGAAGTTAAGTGTGAAATTTCTGGAAGTGCCACACTTAGAAGAAAAAAGTCAGTTCTTTCCAAGTGAACTTTTGCTCTTAATTCTTCTTGAAAATGCCACAGTTCAGCAGAGAAATAATGGCATGTTGTACAAATCAGGTCTAGATTTTATTCTGCAAAACACCCACTTTCACACTTAGATCTGAGCTTGTTCAGCAAAGTGCTAGGGATGGGCTGAAGTCCTCTGTGGAGCTGGGTTGAACTGCTCATGTGCTTGCAGTGAAGTATGATCCTCAGAGCTTTGCTGAATCAATGTCAAATTCAGTTTAAAAATGCTTAAGACAGCTTAGCCCTGCCGACCTGCAGACAGATCCAGGTGTAATACATGATCCCAGTGCAGTTGCACATGGGGCAATTCAAGGATGGAGCTGTACTTTTCCTGCTCCCATCTCTTTAAGGTAGATATAACATTACTTTAACATAATTTTGATGCTGATTTCATTACAGTGTTTAAAGAAAGATCAATGTAAATGTATGATATCAGCTACCTCATATAAAAGTCTTTTATATAAGCAGGTGGTTTTGGACCTTGCCTCCAGCTATACCTTTTGATCATTTAGAAGGCTACTGATGTACCCCAGGCAACTTACGTAAAACAGTTATTTGTACTCATTTAATGCTATACCTTTAAACACCGCTTTAATCTATTTGCAGCTGTAAAAGGCTCACAGTATGGAAATATTTTAAAGGAGTAGGTTTAACTTCCACAATTAGGCTGGATTTTTTTCTGGATAGAAAAGCTCTATCTCTTTCTTCAACTTGTACAATCATGTATGCATCGAAACACAGATGTTCCTCTGTTTTTCTGAGAAAATCTCTAAGCAGAAGCTCCTCTATCAAAGGTGGGTGCTGCTGGATGGCAAGCACCTGGTAAGGGCTCCAAGAACTTGTATATCTATTCCAATAAATGAATTTCAGCACTTCAGACAGTTGAGAAAGCCTATTAATCTTCACTAGAAATGAAAAGTGTTCATGCTCATCATAAAAAATACAGTTTGTGCTTATTTCTTGTTATTGTGGATAAGTTCCATTAACTTAAAACAGTTAACAACATGGTCAAAGATGAAAACAGACTCCAGATTCCTTACTGTGATTTGCCTTGCTAAGCTTACATCATGGATAGGTTTGGCCCAAGGTCTGCAAACCAATGAAAGAAGAGGGTCTGGTGATTTAATTCTTTGTTAATTTACGTGATTGAACCAGTTTGTCCATTTTCTTCTTTTTTTTGTTTCCCAGGTCAAAACAGCAAACGGTGAAGTCCAGGTAAAATGTAAGAGTACTTCATACAGCTTAATTTTCATATGTGCTGTGTGCTCATGTGCTCTGTGCTATGATCAGCCATAAATATGCACAGAATATCCATTTAATTGATACATTTTATTTCTTTCAGAAGATTCCGGTGTTTTGTTCTGTCAAACCAGCCATAGAAAGACAATTAGATATCAGTTAACACAATTACTGTTCTTAATGCTTTTGATAGCAACAATCATAAACCAATAAAAGCATTCTTCCTCCATAACGATATTCTGGGGAGCCAAGTGTTCTGCACATTAGAGCAAGATTAATGCCTTTTATAAATAAAAGCTTTCTATAACACAAAAGCAGCAGAAAGTGGAAGAAGTGTAACAAAATAGTTACAGGCTCATCAATATTTCCCTCCCTTGGATTAATTTGTGGAAGCTATCCACAATATATATATCTATGCGTGCAGATAAGTTTGCGTATAAGATACATGGACACATAGGTGTGCCCTTTCCTTTTTAAACTGAAAAGTTGTCTTTTAATCCATGAGCAGATCTATTTCTCTACTTTAGAGTGTGATAACTTTGGTTACTAAAACCAAACACAGACATTTATGTGTGAGCCAGCTGTAGAATTTCCCTTCCTAAATAGTTGATTTCTTCTAAAATCAGTTTTCTAAGGAAGAGATGACATCAGACCCCGAAATGACTACTTGTCTCCCTAATGACTATTAAGGAAACTTCGTATGTTTTTATCTACAGATGTTTGTTCTGTAGACAATTAGCATGATGCAAGAGGAATCTTATTCTTTCTGTTCCTTTTTGCAAAATTCAGGACAGAAAAATCTTTCTGAATTACTTTTTTACTACTGTAAGGACTGATATCAGAAAATAATTTTGATGAGCACAATAAACTCCATACTGAGATCTGAGAGTAATTTCTGCTCCTAATTCTCTTTGAATACTATTCTTCATTATTTTGATGACTAAAGCTCTTTGATTTTCCTAAATTTCTAATGGTTCATTTTTATCTACTGAACTTCCTTTGCTTTGAAAAGCAGTTAGATACTATATTTCATGGCATATTTCATTTATACCCCTGTTCATTCCTGAGTATTCATTGGAAGCAGAGGCAAGATTAGAAATATAAATTGGTTTAAAAATATTGACCGAAGTAAAAGGATATCTCATAGATAAAAAATCTGAATTTTAAAAATCAAACTGTGAGAACTGGAAATGAAATTAAAGCAATGTAAAAAGATGTGTATGAAGTAGGGAATAAAATGGAATAAATTGTGAAGATGGGATGAACACAAAAGTAGGAACGTAAACAGATTGTTTACCTCAACCACCACACAGGTTCAGTGAGTCCTCCTTGCTCAGATGTACACATCCTTTCTAATGGATCTGCTTTCTGTAGTGTCCTCACTATTTGGCAAAACCTAATCCAAACTTCATCTACCACATATTTGCTCATTAAATTTGTCAGAGAAATATGTCAGTTCTAAAAGGAGTAACTGAATTTTATTGGTAAGTTTTTTTGTTCTTCAGTTTTCACCTGGGAGCTAAAACCTCTTCACAATGATTTAGTTCATAACAGCATTTTAGTCTTGGAAATGTATAGACTGTATAATTTATAACCATACTGCAGTGAAAAATGCATATATTTACTTATATCTGTAAGTATATGTACATGCATGTTTATGTAAAACATTATGTGTATGAAATAATCACAAAAATCCCTCTCTGTAATCATATAGTTCCCCTTGACTATTTATAAGAGACTTCAAGAATTCCTATCGCAATAACTCTTTCATCTTTCATCCCCTGTGTGATTTTGACCCAGACAGCTTCCCTTTCACCCAAGGTATTCCTTCTTGTTTCTTTACTGTTGCATTAAATAAATCACTATCCCATCACCTCTAACTATATTCTTTTTGATTTTGAACAGCTCACTCCTGTCAGTTCCTATCTTCCAATCTTGACTGCTGTTTCGCCGTGTTCCTGTCACCTTACAATACTTAGATTCACAGCCTGCACCAGTAAATCCTGCTCCTTCCCTGGAGATGAAGGTTAGTCTTTTGGCTTAGCCGTGAAACTCTGTCCAGCTTTTCAAGCATTTTCTTACTGATTTTTCATGGCTTAAGCTCTCTGCTTGTGGGATTCAGAAGAAATAGGAGTGTCCACTTGCCCTTTGCTAGTATTTCCAGTTGTCGAAAGTACAGCTTATTCTTTTCAGTTGTGCAAGCCAATCTTGCCTGTGGTCTACAAAACTACAGCAAACACGTTCTGTCAGGGAAAGGAGCATCCAACAGCAAAAACCCTCTGATGGCCAGAGTTTCAAGCATCTCAATACTGTCAAGTAGCAATTGACATGACACAACTCCCTCAAACTGGTTTAAAACCGTGGGTCTTACTTGTCAATTTTTGCACTATCAACCCAATGGTACACTGAGAGCTCTCTTCATACATCTGCTCAGCTTTTTCTCGTAAGGAAAGCCAATGATTTATATTTTTGCTCTCAGAAAAATCTGCCTCTGATATTATGACCATCATATACGAGAACTATAATTTATTCAATACAAAGGATATGTCGTTTGATCCCAAACTTACCTTGTTTGGGATCAGCTATGTTGGTGACACAGAACTCTTATTCAACTTCATCAAAATGAATTGAATCCCAAACACTAACTACTCATTGAGTAAGTGACCCAGAGGAGTGTACAAGTGGAATGCTTTTATAAAATAGGCTACATAATTCAACCGTTCTTGTAGCTGAAGGTCTAGGAGTGTGAACAAGGAAATCTAAGTATTCCATGGTTTGCCACAACGTATCTGTCTGCCTCCAAAGTAGACCTTTGTATCTCTTCTGCCTTCATTTTACAGTCTGGAGAGTGGGAATAATAGTGTCAAGCTCCTGGATTGTGTTGCTGAACCTATCAATAAATGCACAGAGTTCAGATCCTTTAAGCAAAACAGTTCAATATAAGGTTAAATATTGCTATCATAAATGGAACTAGCTAACTATAAAGCATATAAGTGTATGTATTTGACTGAAGAATGTAGACAGCTGGCCATTATTTTATTTGTGTTCATGTTGATAGATATATAAAGAAAAGAAATAACTGAAATTGGCAGATGCAGTGAAGGTAGAGAGAAGACATGTAAATTTACAAGCCAGTAATCAGATGCCACCTTCTGGTTCATGGAGAGAAGGAGAAAATCAATAGTCCGGTACAAATAAATAAGTCAGACTGGATAATACCTGTCTGCATTATCTATACATGCAGAGTGTGGTATGGACTTTGTTATTTTGTGTTTACAATCACTTAGTCACAGAAACCCACCAACAGACAACTGTGAAATACAGTCTTGAAAGAGGGAAAAGAAAGAAAAGAAGGTAAAGAAGGAAAAGAAAAAAGAAAGAAAAGAAAAGAAAAGAAAAGAAAAGAAAAGAAAAGAAAAGAAAAGAAAAGAAAAGAAAAGAAAAGAAAAGAAAAGAAAAGAAAAGAAAAGAAAAGAAAAGAAAAGAAAAGAAAAGAAAAGAAAAGAAAAGAAAAGAAAAGAAAAGAAAAGAAAAGAAAAGAAAAGAAAAGAAAAGAAAAGAAAAAGAAAAAGAAAAGTGAAAAAAGAAAAAGTGAAGGGACTTCTTTCTTCTGGAAAGCAAATCAAAGTCATTCATAGCCCATAAGGGATCCCACAGCATCTTAGGTTTTGCCTGAATCCCCGGAGCCACTGAAGCGAAGCTCAGTGTTTCTCCAGAGCACTCATAGTCTGGTCCAACATCAGAAAAGAAAAATATTACAGCCTCTCAAAATCAAATGCAGTCCTAGAATTAGCTAAACAATAAGAAAACAAAATCCAAAAGTATTTTTTCTAATGTCTCTGCTATAGGATCCAATTCAGTGAATCAGAAACACTTTGAACAAGTATTTATTTGTGATACAGTGTTTCAAAGACTCCTGTATTAAGGTGATATTAAGATTAAGAAAAATATTTTAGAGGAACTATTTGTCATTGTGTAATGGTATAATCTCAATAAATTAAAAAATAATATGTAGAATCAAATTAATCCTCTCATAAATTGGAGAAAACAAGATCCTCTTCTTATATAGTCAGAAGCAGAATGGGGAATTATTAAAATATTTTTAAAGCCAAGTTTTTTAAATTACACATCATAAATAATAGCTCACTAGTGTATCTAACAGTCACATTCTCAGTGACTCTGATAGAGAAAACAAGAACAAACACCTTTGCATTTACTAACAAAATTAATTGCACAGTGAAATAATAAAGCTGTATGAGAACACAGATATTTTTCTGGTCAGGATTTAAATAAACTGCGGACTATAAAATGGCATGTGTAAAAGTACTTTGATTTACCAAAGGTACAATTCCTTTCTTTTTTTTAGAAAGCTTTTCCTTAATTATCTCTTCTTTCAGTTTATAAGAAATATTTTTCACTTGCATTCTGCAGTTAGTTCATCAGTCATCTGACATTGTTCCAAGTGCAGTTTTCAGTGTTGATTTAAATAGTGAGAAGCAGGAGGAAGAGAGGTGGATATTTAGCTAACAAGAACAATTCTATGCTGTTGATGTTGTGCATTTTCATCTGAATCCCAATATCTGCACAAACACACTTGATACAAATTTGGAATAAAATGTCTGCCACTACCTAGTAAGTAAGAGTTTATTTACCCTTTTCCAAGGTCATGAAAAAGCTGAATACATGTATTTGAAGCTATATGTTTTTAAATAAATTAATAATATTTTAGCGTATCCCCTGGGTTGCCAAAAAGTACAAAGTACTAGATTGCCTTGAATTTTGTGTCCTAGTAGCTAAATCTAACTAATAAACCCAGAATTCTTTTCATTGGAAAACAGGAGTAATTGGGGAAGAGCATACAAACTGACAATTGAAACCAAGGAGGTTTACTTGCATTTTTAAATCATGATTAATATAATAATTTTAAAGCAGTGAGGTATATTTCGAATCACTACATTTCTACTTACCAAAGTACTTTTGAGTTCAACAGAACTGTCCAGTGTATAAGACCAAAAATATCTTGCAGTTTTCCTTTTAGAGGAAAATTCTTGTGGACACTGAGTATCTGTGATTAAAATCCTATACAAAATTGTCAGAATTAGCCCAAGAGCTGAATAGCAGTCTATGGCCTGTTTGTTTTTTTTTTTTTGCTTAGGAGTATTTTATTGTAGATCAACAGCCTCATCTTGCTCACCAGAGTGCCCAGTCTAGCTGCAGTTCAGTCATACATGTATGGGTTCTCTTGAACTGAGTTTCCAGTAGAAATACTACTTTAAACTGAAATGAACATTTAAACATTTAAACTGAAATGAAGGAGTATCTATTTCAAATCTCAGAGTTCCTAATTCAATCCAATCTGGGGAAATTCCTTAAAGGGGCTTATTTAATGTTAATAGACAGATCACTTATAGGTTGCAAAGGGAACATATACAGGCTGAAGACCTGTTAGATTATCAAGATGTGTCTTAGTATTCATCTATCTGTATCCCTCCACTAACTGTTACACGTTGAAAGATATTTGTTTGGTCATATGTATTCCCTGTCTTTTATGAGCACAACTCAGGGAAAGTCTTTAAGGCTGCTTTGTTTTTTCTTTTCCTAAGTGCAGATTAAATAATTCATTGGCCCTGAAATTGGTTGAAACTTGCTTAGGTGGGTGAATCTGAAACCAAGAAGAGCAAAAATATGGATTATTTTACTAATACTTTAGTATCATGGTTCAGTGGTTCTTTCTAAATCTTGGACAGTCTATCTTAGGAAACCACACAGCCAAAATATTGACTAGCAATTAAGCCTATCAAACTAAGAGCCTAAGTTCCTTATGTAATTGAATACTATAAACTTGTAGGAAAATACTGGTTAAATCTTAAAGTCTGCAAACAGAGGTGGAAATTGAGCAAAACTAATATAATAAACCTGGCTACTGGTTTAGGTTGGAAAAGACCTTTAACATCATCAAGTCCAACCACAAAACTAACACTGTCAAGTTCACCACTAAACCATGTCTCTGGGCATCACATCTACATGTCTTTTAAATATCCCCAGGAATGATGGCTCCACCACTCCCCTGGGCAGCTTGTTCCAATGCTTGGCAACCCTTTTGGTGAAACAATATTTCCTAAGTATCCCCTGGCACACCTTGAAGCCATTTCATCCTCCCTGAGATTCCCATGGTAGTCACTCTATTCTGAACACACACCATGAAGGACCAGAGGAGCTGATACTGCTCATTTATTCATAATAACTTGTCAGTTAGAGGAAGCCATGGTCCCCTTTGAGTAGAAAATTGGTTTAAATGAAGGAAAAGTATATGAAAAATAGCTAAGCTGTTAAGTAAAAGATGATAATCCAGGAAACCAGGGCTACAAAAATACTAGCAAACTTACCTGTGTCAGGAGATGAGCGCATGGAATTTAATTACCCAGCATTTTTTTGACTAACATTGTTCCATGAAATTTGTGTTTCCAGAGCGAGTATGGTTCATAGACAGTTCTAAGTAGACAGCTCTTCTGTGGCCGACCATTATGGAGAAGCAAGGGAGTTTCATGTCATGAATGTGCTAGGAGATGTTACAACCAGAGGGGCCCTTTCAACTATTCAGTTTACTTTATATAAATGTATCTAGAGAGTCATGATTCCAGAAGGTCATTGTGCAAAGAAAAAGTACTTAACAAGAGAATGAATGGGAAATATCACATATAGGATTCTACCATCAAATCTTCCTCCTGCTTGGATTGCAATTTGCAGTAAAATACGTAAAAATCCTTTCTACTCTGGATGCTGAGCTTTTAAGATGATGAATGAGATGGTCAGTTCTGGGAACATTTTCATAAGTAATAGCATTACGTATATTTCCATATTATTTTCTGTCTCATTCTTTGTGCTTCCTGGCTTCTGCACGTTGCAGGTTCTCATAATTTTTTCTCATGCAGTGTGCTGGCATTTTCTCTTCACTATTGACTTAGTAGCTAATATAACATATGAATATTTCAAATTATTTATTCTAAGATTATATGTGCAAAGAATTAATGCCACCTGCCCATGTAATTAGCCATCTTGAAGTTCAATATTGTTGTTTACCTTAAATAAAAATCCCAGATTTCATCTGACAGTTTTATTTATTGCTTATCAGTTTTCTTGTATGGATAATGAGCTTCTAGGAAGCCCATCAGTTTGAGATATTTGCTTATATATTAAGTCTTATTCCTGGAATATATTCCTTGAATAAGAAGGTCTCGCCTGAATCATGCTCCACTGTAGCCTGTTCAGTATCATATATAGTGGCAACACAGGACCCCAAAAGTTATTGTACTGAAAAACATCATGTGTCCTGTTCGTCAGACTAGGCAGCTATGTCTCTGCATGAGGTCACATTGCACTCCTGTAACAACAGGGGGAACAGGCTGCTGCATACGGATCCAGAAGGCTCTCTCTACCCAAGGAGTGCCCTGTTGCGTGAGCATATGTGCCAGGTGAAACCTCCAGTTTGTGATTTGAAGTGGTGATACCTCCATGTGTTGGGTAAAAATAAAAAGAAACAAGAGGGCTGCAGCATCATCTGTTCATTCTACTTGAAAATCCCAGTTATTTATCCTCTATCCTATATCAGGGCTGATATATCAAGGTTAAGTAATGAAACAAGTGTAAACTTTGCATGACATTTCCCACAGATCCTGACCTTACACATCTAGAACTGAGACGATGTGCAGCATATACTGTAATCACTTCAGAACAAGAAGAATCTTTTAATGCCAGAAAGAATAGCATTTACCTGATTTGAAATGTACTTCCAGCAGTGGACATGCCCAACATGCTGCCCTTGCTAAGAAAGAAATTTCCAGCAGAAATCTGACAGCTCCCATTATGCGCAGTGGGCTGACATATTCAATAGTAGACCTAAAAAGGTAAAAGAAAAAAAAAAGTGGGGGGAGAAGAGGGGAAGAAAAAGCATCAATCCCATCTTTTCCAATGCTCTGATAAAGGTCGTTGAAAATATACTTTAAAGAAGCAAGTCAGCTTTCATCTGAACAGGTCAAGAGGGGAGGGAAACCTTTACAGCACACACAAAGAGGGTATCACATTCAGTTTGGATAGCACTTTACCTAATGAATTCTGATTGCATCCTCATTTGACTTGTTTAAACTGTTACTAAATGTTCTTTAACAGTCAGTGAACTAAACACATCGAGGAGAACTTAGTTTGAAAGCTATTATCGTATTCATTTCTTTTACACTTCTGAGAACATTGCTTATGGCACCTTACAAATTCCTGTGAATTCCCTTTTTAGTACCTTAGATAGAGAGTGTGAAAGAGAATATGATCAAAATTAATGCTGAAACATCTCCATAGGCAAAAAACTGCCTGGAAAATCAGGCCTTAAGGAGGATTCACTTTCAGCTTTGGCTTTACATTCGAAGCTGAGTGTATTCTAAGTGTTTTATATGGAAAGTAACAGACGCATGAGAACTTGGCTTACCAGTGAATTAGGAGAACTTGCCTTGCTGGAACTTTGTGCAAAGTATTGGAAAAACAGAGAGGATACACAATGTGTAAATAGAAAAGGCTCTGTTTTTCAATGGTATTGTTATTCTAGTAACAGCACGCTTCATGTCTTGTAGATGAAATCCTAATGATCATATGCTGAAGGTCATATATTTTATAATTAACTGAAATTATAACAATTCCAGTCAATTCTTTATCAGTCCAAGGCAAAGTCAAATGACAGTACTACTGTTGAGAGCAATAACACTAAATGGGTGATATTCAGAACCACAGGCATCTGAAATTTGGGTATTTATGGGGATATTCATGTAGCATTCCTGTGTTACAGCTTCTTAGCTAACAAAAACACACAAATCGCGGTGATGTAAGAAAGAAAATTTCTCTCCCCATCTTTTGTAGAACCAAAATGTGAAGGTACAAAATTGCAACCTCTTAAAGGTTTTACATAACTAGATAATCGTTGAAGTGACCAACAAAACCCACTAACACTTAGTCTTTTTTGCTGTATTCATATTCCCCAGCCAGTAAGAGGTGGTAATGTGCAAGGTGGATACCATCTCAATCTTTCTACACCCAGATGTGGTCTAGGGCTTGCCAGTTGTGATTTTCTTGCAATTAGCTTGGAAGTCTCTTTGTATTATGAGATCTCTGGTGAGTGAAAAGCCCAACAAGGAGCGTATCACAGTCCCATCTGACATGAGATGGTTCTGAGGACAATCAGTTATGTGAAAAGTTCAGAGAGTCCAAGAGTACTGTATGTGGAAATGAAAACAAATTTGTATAATCTTCTATTATGTACAATGCAGATATCTATAACCACAAGTTCTAAACTCTCTGTAGAAAGAAAGGAGAAAGCAAAAAATGGAAGGAGAAAAAAAATGCACTTTAATAATGTAGCTCATTCTGAAGAAATACCTCAGAGAGGTCAGATGAATTACTCATAGAAAGTGCCCATTCCTCTGTGATGGCTTTTCTGGGTACTGTAGAATGCCAGTTCTGCAGGCATTTGAAGTTGGGTGAGATGTATCCTATGTATAGTGTCTATGTCAGATGTGATCTGATGGATATAACTACCCACCACCCCTCCTGGGGTTACAGTCTGACATTACACATAGAAACTTGAATATTCTCTCTCTTCAAGTGTAATCCTGACAAACTAGGGGTTAATAGCAGAAAGGAGAAGCAGTATCATGTACTTTTACTGTCTGCACAATACTCAGATGACATTAACCTGATCTCTCCTAGAAACCCCATGATAAACTGCAGGATACAAGCAGAGTGAAACAGTAGCCTTGCATAAAATCTTGTGTGTATTTAGGAGGAGAAGAATATCTTCTTTTCCTGAAAAAAACACATTATTTTCAAGCAGTTGATCACATAGTATTTGTTCTATGTACTTGGTTTGCATGTGTATGTGTTTTCCTTTCCTAATCCTGTTGATTGCGCTGTATTTTAAAGTCAGATGAAAGGAAGAGCAAGCAAACAGAGTTTTTTCCGTTGCTTTGATGTCACTAATGTTCTGTCAACTGGCTCATTAAACCATACACTCTTAGTACTCTAAGCAAAAGCTTGAGTGCTTTACAAGGTGTCTAAAAATATACTGTGATCCTTAAAAGTATGATCATACTTATCGGACAAGACGCTAAATAAAAGATGATGCTCAAGACCTCTTTTATATTTTATTCACCTCTACATATAAGTTTAATCAGAGCGGCAGAATTTTCCATTCAGTCATAGCTGGTTAGGGAAATCTTGCAGAGTCTGGAGGTGAGGTTTTCACACTCTGTGTTTAAAAAACAGTTTAAACAACAACATCCAGCTAATTTTGTGTGTGGAACAAACTGGAATGAAAATGAAACTGAGATAAAAAATTGCTTGCAGCATTATTTTGTTGGAATGGAATACAACAATCCAACAAAGGAACATAGGGATCAGTGGTAAGTGTTGAACTCACAAGTCTTACACATAGTGCAAAGAAGCTAAAAATCTGCATTGAATTACAAGCCCAAACTGACCTGTTGCTGTGCTGGCAGTGACTCCATCTTTGCTCTGCAAAGAACATTCTTTGCTGCTCTCTTTACCTGAGATTTTCTACACTTGTTCAATCCCTGTAGAATTCCTGAACTTATTCCATGACATTTGACTAGGTGGCCACGCATCCTGCCATCCCTTAACTAGTGGGACACATTTGTATCCAGACTCTATTTTGAAATAAATGTATTTATCTGGAGCTATAAGAAATATTTTCAAACTACTTAACCTTTTCTGGGGCCCAAACAGTGAGAATACAGTACTATTCCCCAAATTTTGACTTAAAATCTCTTTCAAAATAATGTGTTCAAATCTTGAAAATGTTTTGTATTGTAGGGAACCTCTGGCTTTGTTGATGTTAGCAGTGACTCTCTTTTTGGCTTCCCATATTCAATGGGACCAGAATGTTAGACCTGGTTTCTTTTCCAAGTGAACAGAAATTGTTTCCTTAGTATTTACTCTGCTACCTTATCTCAGATTTTTTTTTCTTTTTGCTGCTGAGTAGCATTTCCAATAAAAGTGGGTCACAGGAGTAACAAGAGGTAGCTTCAGAAGACGAGTAGCTCTTGCTATTTTCCTGTTTTCTATTTGGTACTTTAAGCCTCTATAAAGCTTTTAATCCCAGATCTCTGGATGAGATTCAGCAGGTTTAGCAACAAAAAATAAAAGCTTACCAAAAGCACCTTAGAAAGGACTGCATTCTGTCTGCCTTTTTCCTAGCTGTTTGCTTATTCATCCTACTTTAATATTTATCATTTTTAATTACTTTTCCTCAGGTTTGGAAGCCACATACTGTTGATTTGCATTTGAAAAAAACCCATCTGGGTTGATAAACTCATGCAGTTATGTTGGATAGGGAATGTGTATTTCTACTTCCAAAGGCAGCCTCCAGGTCGGCACATGAAAACTCTGAGGTCAAAGTGTTGTCAGTAATGAGATCTCAGGCATTTCAGAAGTACATGTAGCTCTTTGTACAATGCAGGAGAATCCCTCTGTTTCTCTGGTGCTGTTTCATGCTAATTTGGAAACTGCAAGCCGTCATGAAACATTTCAAATCAGACAAGTTCATCTTGGACCCTAATTTATGGCATTTGCAGAGGGCTGGGATTGAAGATGCCAAATTCCTAAGAATGAGAAAAAGACAGTGTATGCAGTTAAATAGCACACAAGTGAAATGAAGAGTGAGTTAATTGCAAATATTCCAAATACATCTTTTACAGGAAGCCAGGGTTCTGTTATTTCCTTCTGTATATTTTTGAGAAACAGCCTCATTATGAAAGGTGCAGTAAATATTAATTTTTTGACCAATCTCCTCTCTCCTTTTCAAAGGATCCCCTTCATTGGTAGACATAAGACTCAGTCATCTTTTTCTCATAGTCTGAGGAGCATGTTCATGACAAGCTCATCCTGGTTTTGCAGTACACGTTGTAGAAGAATGGGAACTAAATGTGCTTATTACTGCAAACAGAGGATGCTTCTTACTGTGCCACCCAGAAGTTGCCAAATAAGTCTTCAAGCAATACTTGGCACCAAAAAAGCAGGCCAACAGGCCTGTAGGTCAAGACACCAGGAAATAGTCTTGATCATCTGGAAGCCTTGATACTTTTATGACAAAACCATTTATTTGAGATTTTAAACCACCCATTTGCAACTTTCCTTCCCTGCTTATACTCTAAAGCTCTGGTTAGAACAAAAAATAGAAAGAAAAGGCATCATGAGAAATCTTCTTAGATTGTAAGTCATACAAATTTAACAAGTAGCATTTTACTACAGTCGTTGAGATCTACAGTTTTCAAAGGGACAAGTGCTAGACAAATGTTAACAAACGTTAGTGAAAAGGTGAGAACTTTGTGACAACTTTTCTTTCTGACTTCAGAAAGTTTTCTTATAAACCAAATAATTAGAGACTGGGCCATGTTCAAAAGTATGAAAATTATTTTTATTTCCAAATTCTTAATTTTTTAGAATATCTGTTGTGACACTAGATATTCAGCTTTATCAGATGATCACAAAACCTGTTTTTGCATTATCCGTAGCCAAAAGCCTAAGAGATTGCCATAGAATCATGGAATCATAGGATGGCTTATGTTGGAAGGAACCTTAAATATCATTTGATTCCAACACCCCTGGCACGGTCAGAGACATTTTACGCTTTACTTTAAGCAACCTGATTAAGAGAAGTTTAAGATAAAGATTAAGAGAATCTGGATCCTTTCTGAGCTGAACCCAAGCTCTGAACATTTTGAGTTTTGTCAGCCATTGATGTTTGTAGCCTGGTGAAAATGCAGACAAACTGGACTTTCAGTCCTTCAGAAACAACTCAGAGATGCAAGAAATGTTATTTTCCCTGCTTGCACTCCTTTAAACAAACCCAGCAGGGTATATCAGATGTAGATTTAGGATTAAGTTATAATTACAATCAATATCTTTGCCATGCCCACTACGCCAAATAATATGTATTTCAGTCAGTGCACTTTGGGGATTTATCTCTGCAAGGCCTGTTTCTGCCCAAATCAGTGTGTCTTTCCCTTTGATATTCCCACAGTGTTCACATATACCCTCAAACATACACAGCCCTGGGTAATATGTCTCCAATGCGTTGAAATCAATGGGAACACAGCCTTTTTTGCCTGACAGTATTGTCAGGGTGTATTATCTGGTTTAGGCTGTGGCTTCAGTTCATAGCAGTCGTCAGTTAAATTTCCCTTTCTGAAGCTGAGCAAAGTGTGGTAATGTCACAGCCACAGGCGACTGCCGCTCACAGGACGGTTTACCGGTGGAGCTTAGCCTCCTGGCTTGTCACAGTGTATATATCTCAGGGTCTTCTTTTCCTTCCTACTCAGAGGTTTCCAAGAATGTTGCCTGGAGCAGTCATGGGATGCAAAAAAAGAGAGATTTTTGTTCTGCACTTAGCAACATTACCACACTTCACACTCAGTTTCTGATAAGGGGAAATTTAACTGACTGCTCTGAACTAGATATACCAGATAATACACTCTGACAGTGCTGTGGATAAAGGCTGGCAAACCTACTAATTTATATTTCATTATCTCTGCACTTGGCTTAATCTGTTATCTCTTGCTAAATGTTAGAAAGCTCACAAAGAGAGCCACACTGAACAGCAGAAAGTGGAACCACAAACACCTCTTGAACATAGGGTGGCTTCTGTGCCAGAGGGGAGATGGGGTATTTTGGCTGCCCATCCTTCCCAAAAGTTAATGCAGAGTGCTGATGCACTCACTCCCTGTTGCAGGTTTGCATCTCCATACAGCCACTCGTTCTGTCAATCCAGAGTGTTTTTTTCTTCTCTGGGTCACTGAAGGGATGTTCATTCCATCTGTAGGTGTTCTAGATAGAGGTTCAACAGGATAGCTGTTGTTGTCAACACAACCCACAACTCCAGCTATTTCAGAAGTGGGTGATATACACAGATCATAACACACCCTTATTTTCCAGTCTCCAAGGAATGGCAATATGAATCCTTGTAGGTAATGATTTAGTTTTAGTCTCCTCAAGACTGGAATACAAAGTTCAATGTTTTGCACAATCTTGCCTGTTCTTCGCCTCAGTTGTCCATTTTTTACCAGGACTTTAGTCTTGTTAATACAGTGAGCAAGAATAACCCAAGAACCACCTCCAAATTAATACCCACAGAAGAACTTTCAGTATTTGTTATAGTTCATTATCTGCAGGCAATAGCTTTTTCCATCTGTCAGTGAAAGTAAGACTAGGAACCATACCAAAGAAAATGTTATTACAACATGAAATTTACTCTTTTTTTTTTTTTTTTTTTCCAGAAAGAAAACTGCACCTTCAGAGGGAGGTTCAACAACCACTATATAGGTCCAGGGACTTTGTTGTCCCTGATTTGCAGTGGAACTATGGTACTGGTAGTGAGTTAAAAATCAAGAGAGCTAAATTCTCTCCGCAACTGACGTTAAGTAGATTTTAAAACCAGGAAAACCAGGCTGCAAGAGAGAACGTAAAATCATAGAATCATAGAATGACCTGAGCTGGAACAGACCCACAAGGGTCATCAAGTTCAAACCTTGTCCCTGTATAGGGCAATCCCAACATTCACACTGTGTATCTGAGGGCATTCTCCAAATGTTTCTTGAATATTGTCATGCTTGGTGCTGTGATGGCTTCCCTGGGGAGTTGTTCTAGTGCTCACTCACCCTCTGAGTGAAGAATCTTTTCATAATATCTAACTGAATCATCCCCTGGCATATCTTTCTGCCATTTCCTTGAGTCATAGAATCATAGAATCACCTGGCTGGAAAAGACCTCTGAGATCATCAAGTCCTATCAACTGTACCTATACACTTACTAAACCATGTCCCTCAGAAACTCATCTACCTGAAGGTGATTAAACCTCCCTGGGAAACCTGTTCCAGTGCCTGATAACCCTTTCGGTGAAGAAATTTTTCCTAATGTCTAGACTGAACGCAACTTGAGGCCATTTCCTGTCATCCTATCGTCTGTAACTTGGGAGAAGAGACCAACACTCACCTCGCTACAGCCTCCTTTCCGGCAATTGTAGACAGTGATGAGATCTCCCTTCAGCCTGCTCTTCTCTAAGCTGAACAACCCCAGGTCCCTCAGCCACTCCTCATAAGATTTGTTCTCCAGCCCCTTCACCAGCTTTGTTGTCCTTCTCTGGACACGCTCCAGCCCCTCAACATCATTCTTTTACTGAGGGGCCCAAAACTGAACATGGTACTCAAGGTGCAGCCTCACCAGTGCTGAGTACAGGGGCACAATCATTTGACTCTTATCATTGTTCACCAGGAAGAAGAGATTAGCACCTCTTTCACTTCCCTCCCTTGTGAGAAGGCAGTAAACAGCTATGACATCCCCCCTCAGTCTCCTCTTCTCCAGGCTGAACAGACCAAGTGACTTCAGCTGCTCCTCATACAATTTCTCCTCTAGACCCATCACCAGCTTTGTGGCCTCCACTGGACATTCTCCAGCAGTTTGATGTCCTTCGATATCCAGTAGTCTGATGACTCTTTCTGCCATAGGAGAAGTGTGCTTGATTGCTCCACACTCAAGAATTCACATTTATCTCTTGCCCACTGACAAGTGCATTGCTGAGATAAAGTCCTCCTTTTGATCTAGATCCATATGTTTAGGTAAAGAAAGGATTCAAACAGATTTCCACAAGGGTTCAACAAGGCTAAGTGCTGGGTCCTGCACTCAGAGAACAATAACCCCTTGTAAAGCTACAGGCTTGGGGACGAATGGCTGGAAAGTTGTCCTGCAGAAAACGGCATGGGGCTGTTGGTTGACAAGCGACCAAGCCAGCAATGTGCCCAGGTGGCCAAGAAAGGGAACAGAGGGCTTTTATCAGAAAGTGTGGTCAGTAGAATCAGGGAAGTCATTGTCCCCCTGTACTCAGCGCTAGTAAAGCTGCAGATCAAATCCTGTGTTCTGTTTTGGGGCCACTTGGCACAAGAAAGACATTGAGGTGCTGGAGCATGTTCAGAGAAGAGCAGTGAAGCTGGTGAAGGGGCAGGAGCACAGGAGCAGCTGAGGGAGATGGGGCTGTTTAGTCTAGAGAAGACAATTTTGTGGGGAGACTTTATTGCTCTTTACACTCCCTGAAAAGAGGTTTTCGTAAGGCAGATGTCGGTCTCTTCTCCCAGGAAAAAAGTGATAGGACAAGAGGATATGGCCTCAAGTTGTGCCTTCGTTATATTACTTCTTTTTCATAACACCTATGAGAATAGCATGTATGCCCTTATTTGTACAACACATTTGCTTTACAAAAAGCTCAGTATTTATTTTATTTCTTAGTAGCAAGGCCAGCCTTTGTGGCACTTCATGATGCTTTCACATCAAAAGCGACTTTTATAGTTTTTTTCTGCATTCTCCATCAGAGACTGTCTGTTGTCTGTACCTATTTCATCAGACATAATAGCACTGTGATCTTTATGGATTGCAAAATATTTTTACCTGTATTTAAAGTTCTTTCTGTGCTCTGCTTTCTAATATTGATGGCCTTCACCTCTCAACTTTTTTAAATCCATCCAAATACTTACACTGATTTGGCTTCACATCATCCTAAACTGTAGAAATGGTTTTGTATTCATTGTTCATGACTTATTGACTGCCAAATTTGAAAGACTGTTTTTAGATAGGATTTTGTTTTCTTTCAGTTTTAATATACACAAACACAGATTTTCTCCTACTAAGCTGTCCTTTTTGGCTGGATCAGCATTCGATAAACACATTGTGAGCTACTGATGGAAAAAGACTAGATGAGATTTGGCTTTTTCTTTTAGATAAAACCCTCTCTGAGGTACTTCAGTGTATGTTTAAAAACAAGATGTGAAAACCATCATGCAACATTGACATTATTTTTTTATTTTTAATTTTGTTTGTGCCAGTACTTTAGATCTCATTTAAAGGGAAATGAGTGGTGTATATCCTGTGCAGTGTTTATCTGAGACTCTTTCACAAGGTGATAAGCATTTTTTTCCCCTTCCTGACTAATATGTTTAACTTTATCATTTTTGTCCATCACCCAATCTGAAAACTGGGACAACTCCAAAAAGGAGAAAACTTATTCTGAATATGAAATCAGTAATTTCTGTTTAAAAAATCAGAACCTACTAATGTTAAGTAAGAAAGAGAGAAAGGAGGGTAGATTTTGCATGTCTATGTTTAAGATGCAAACTGAATTCTTTTTATGTTCAGAGATGATCATCAAAGTACTTATTTAAGTAGGCTCAATCTGAATGTGAAGACTCCAGCATTGCTTTTTGATTTTTTTTAGCATTCTGTTAATCTGTTGCTAACCCATGTAATATTAATTTGCTTAATATTTCTAGAACATTTCTAATATGTGGAAAATATGATTTTGGGTATAAATATTCCAATATAAACAATAGGCGAGCTGGATTCAGGTGCTGGCATGGATATAGATGTCCTATGTGTCATAAGTCAAATGATTTGCTATTTCTATACCTGTTTTCAAAATGGGATAGGCAGTCCGTTCCTCACTGGGGTATTTCAAGAGAGATAAATTTTATAATGATGGTGAACACTACTGGACAGGGAGTAAAGGTAGCTTTGAGCTCAACGCTGTCAATTAGGATAGCCCTAGGGCTTGTCTAAATAACGTATTGCTTCTCCTAGTCGTTGTGACATTAATGAGGTCTGACGGTGCCCCATTTCTGGCCTTGGACTGACTCTCTCCCTCCCTTCCACACTCCTGGCCCAGATCCTCTCTTGTCAGCTGAGAATGGACATAGTGATGGAGCTGAGCTCTTTGTCATTTGTCATGGTGTTTGCTCCATGGTTGGCATAACCCCTTGCTGAGGGGTTAAGCGGGGCGATCTTTAAACTCAGCCAGCTGCGAACTGTGTCCCTTATATGACTGTAAGAACATAGATGAAGAAGAGACCCTCAAATCCATCTCTCAATCATCCATAGAACCTCATCTCCATAGGGAAAAACCACAAAAGGTACTCTGACACCTTATAACAAACAAAAGAGATGTAGTAAATTACCCAGAGCAATAACGGGCTCCTGGAAAACAGAGGCATTGTCCAAGGCTTTGTCCCATACCTCTGTGCAACTAAAGAATTTCTTTAGACAGTGGTCCCAGATCCCTTCAAAACAAGGATAATTTCCCAGATCAAAGAGGAAAGTTTAACAAAAGAAAATTCCTATTTCACCCTAAATCTAGAGGTGAGTTTAACTTTGAGTGTATAAAAAAGGGAAAAAAGAAATCACAGCAACTAGTAGATCTTTCAGTCTTATAGGAGTATACTGATAATCCAGGTATTAACAAAAGAATGATG
Organism: Tapera naevia; assembly: GCA_033556795.1. Classification (NCBI taxonomy): domain Eukaryota; kingdom Metazoa; phylum Chordata; class Aves; order Cuculiformes; family Neomorphidae; genus Tapera; species Tapera naevia. The sequence continues at coordinate 33,044,609 of JAUMJJ010000079.1, read as the reverse complement.
ATTTCTGGGATTAGAAATACAATAAGAATATTATTATTTTGACTTAATACCTGAATACTGGAAATTAAGCACTTAAATACTTGAAACTAAGTGCTTAAATACTCAAATACTTGAGTATTGCCTGTTCCAATGCTGTCAAGAACAGTTGGGGCTAAAAAGAATGCCAGATTCAAAACCACAACAGTACTTCACAAAGTGTTTTATGTAATACAGCAACAGTTAGGACTCAGTTTATTTGTTGGAAATACCTGTGTGGATATGAACTTCCACTCGTGAGAATATTCCATAAAATTCTGGGTTAGCCACTCCTTATACTCTCTTATTGGAGTGATTGCACTTTGTTTAAAATATTTAAATATTCGGGACTCTCTGTCATGGTGTTTGGAGGATCACTTGGGAGGTGGGACAGCTGCTTTTCAGTCTATGCTTCAGTGCATGTTTCATTATTTATGCAAAGAGAAATAACACCAACAGGAATGACTGAAAGCATTCCACTCCACAGTATGTTCCACAGTGATGATGAAGGCACTGTCTTGCCAAGTGAAAGATGAAGGTTCAAATCCTTGTATTTGACAGAGAGGAACTTAAATGATTTTTCACATCCAAAGTAAATAAAAAAAGAATGGCCTACTTCTATGGCAATACTGTGAATCAAACTTGTTTATTCTGTCTTTTTTTTTTACAAATACATAAAAATTGCATTTTGCATCAGATGGAATAATTAATGTAATTGTACATATTTTTACTTAAAATAAAATGAGATCTTCAATGAAATTGAACCTCCTCCTCTTTCCTGCTTCTTTTGCTAATATCCAAATAAATTATAATTACAGGCAAACTTGAAGCAGTAATTAAACTCCTCTTTCCAAATGAAAGACTAGAAATAGACAAAAAAAATCCCAAACCCAAACCCATAATGTGTAAAAGAAAAGGGAAGGTCAGTAAAAGAATATGAAAGCTGACATGACATAGTCCAATAGAAAGCTGGGAAAATGATCTTTGTAGGTTTCTGGGTAGAGAAGGAGAGAAAAATCCTGCAACAACTGAGAACTGCAATGATGGGACTCCAGTGGAGCCTTTCAGTTGTGTGGGCAGATGGGACAGACCATGTCTTTCACATACTCTGAAGAAAGATATCAACCTTATAGACATGTCCTTGTCAAAAATGACACCCAAGTCCTGATCTCAGTGACAACAGGACAGTGATATTCTGTGTAGAAGATGAGAGGTGGCAGGGAGGTCCTGCAGAGAAAGAGTTCTCTTTTAGGCAGTCCTGTCATCATTCCCACCAAGGAATTATAATTCATAGACTCAGTCTTTGCATATAAAACAAGACAAGATCCATGCAACATTGAGTTCATAAGACATGTTCTGCAAAGGGTTTTTTAGACCCTCTGCCTCAAGAAGGATTTCTCCAACTCCATGGTCATGCTGACTAGGATTTGTTCACCTAACTTTGAAATTAATAGCAAAATTGGCACTTGATAGTGGTGGTGGGTGATCATTTGAACTATTTTAGGTATCTACCTGAGATCAGTTGTACCACGGAAATTATTATATATAAAGACAGCCAGGGACTACCAGCTGACATCTAAGCATTCATAGCTGAACAAATAAATTCCATTCACAAATGCTTTTTATCCCATGGCACTAAACCTCATACTACTGAAGCTACTCAGAGTTTGCTATTGTCTTGAATAGAAGGTAAATTATCATGGTAATCTTTAAGTTATGGATAACATCTCCACTGCAAAGCAACAAAATTTCAAGCTTATCTTTTGTATTTCTTTTACTGTGTATCTGTTCTCCCCTCTAACTTCTGATGGATGGTCACTCAGCTTCAGCTTGCAGTATCCGGGGTTCCTCGGGGCATTATTCAGGGCCCATTACCTTTTTAGCTCTAATGACATCCTGCCAACAGCAATCCTCTATGTATGCCATTTATTCCATGACACTAAACAGGGGTAATCTGGTAAATTGAGTGTTTAAGTAGCCTTAAGGTAAATATTTTTTTTTTCCTTTGCAAAATGATGATGTTCCCCTTGGCTTCTGTTGATTTTTCTATTTTGGAAGGGCTTATTTTCATTTGCCTTTAATTGTTCATAAAAGTGAAAGGTTAAATAATGTCAGATAGGGAAAGGTTAAATCAAGCCCTCAAACAAATATTAAAACCAAAATCAAGCAATTATTAAATTAAGATATTTTTTCAGATCTAACTTTGAGTAACTTCATATTTTTTGTTGTTTTTGCCCAGCAACTCATCTGTCAGTGCTAAAACATTGGTTTAATTGTATGATATTATCTTAATTAGTAAGGCAAATTGATTATGACTTTTACAGAATAAAAACCAGAAAATCTTATTTTGATTGATGTCTCTAAATAAAAATAAACTAATTTGACTGTTCCAGTCAATTACTTTTTTAATTTAGGGTACTGCAAATCTGTTAAATGAACAAACAGAAAGTTTTGTGATGCTTACCACACTAATGAACTAAAAGTGTGTTGGAGACAGTGTTGAATTTCTTGTGGTCTCTACAGCTCATTATGCAAAAAATGAAGAGGAAAACTGCAATGTCATAAACAACATCATGGAGTGTCCAAAAGATGCTACAAAGACTGTCCTGTCTTCAGTTGACTTGGGCAATGAAATTTATCCTGGAATTTAAATTAAGTTCTAAACTTATTTTTTCAGGAAGAAAAATCTAGCTTCATTTTAAAAAGTAAATCAGTGGCATCCCCTGAATTTGTTCTGGTATTCATTTCATCCCACTCTTATATAACTGCGTTCACCTTAGGGGCTAAATTTGTTCCAAAATACGAATATGCCTAGTTTTCAAGTGAGTTTCTGTAAACTGCAAAATTAAGAAGCAGCTTGAGTTAGGATGGTTAATCATTACAAAATTTCCTGGTACAAAGAGAAACTAGTTGCCAAGCTTAGGTCAGACATCTAGCTTTCAGAAGGCTAAAATTTACCCAGATGAACGTCACAACAAGCGTCCAATACAGAACTAATCAAAAAGTAACAGCTGAGACAGTATCAGGACGTTGTTCTTTGTCTTTTCATCCAGGAAAAGATTAAAAAAAGGCCTTAAAATACCCAGGAAAAATTCCTTTTCCTCACATCCCTTCCCTGCTGTATTAGTTTTATCCAGTGACTAAATGCCACAGAGAGCATATCTCATTTATCTTCATACAGCTTCTCCTTTCCCACCAATAAGTTATTTACTTATGAAAGCCTTAGAGCCAAAGAGTGTAATTTGTTGCTGGATCAGAACCGTAGAAAAGCTGTGACCCACAAACAAATCGCAACAAGAAACTTTTTAAATTTCCTCAAGTCTCAGAGGAGGCAGAGATTTTTTTTGAATATTTTGCTGTGACATGTTTGTTGATCCTGAAAAGGACAGTGTTCTTTGATTTTATATCATGAGAATAAATAACCAAGAACTCAGAGGTGACTAGAGCTTCAGGTTAACATGAATTTGCCTCAGCACTGGTCTGCGAGCTCCTAGAGTTTATTGCCCTTAGTCACAGCTTTGGGGTAAAAGAAAACACAAAGGTCAGATTCATCCCATTTCATCACAATACCACAGAAATTAGCAGTCAGCCAACTATCTGGTTGAAGTCTAAGTCGACTGAGAGAGAAAAAAATGTCTCCAGAAGAGCACTCACTGCATCTTAGCACAAAGTCCCTTTGGAAAGTCTTATTCTCCCTCAATTTCCTCTCTGTTTGCCTAGAGCAGCTGTATAGACTAGATGGGCAATTTATATCTGCTAAGCTCAAGCACAACTTGCCCCAACATTTACCTAAGAGGCCCAAAGCAGTCCAGCTTGCTTGCTATTCATCTGTTTAAGAATATGGTTGTGTCTCTAAGCACAGAAAAAACTGGCCTAAAAGGGTGTGGGTAGGAGCACCCAAAGCACGTGTACACTGGCAGGGCCATGCAGATACTCTCCTCTGTCCCAGGGTGCACCTAACACATCCCTAACTCGGGCTACAACAGCTGGTGCCTCATTTTTTTGTATGCTAAATTCACTTCCTTTTCAATGTAGACTCTCAAATTTAAAGAGCTTGCTATGATTAATATTTTAATTCATGGTAGAGAGGGAAGCTAGGGTTGAGATCCTGGAAAAGCATCTGCTAAGTATGTCTTCTCGTAGTCATTTTGAACTTTTTTCCTTTCAGCAGATGAAATGTGTGACGTTACTACATTCAGGTACAAAGAGGGTGAGGTAGGGGAAAGATGTAATCAGTCGTATAACATGTAGTGTACTTTCTACATTAAAAGTGTGTTTTCCTCTTTGCACAAAAACAGAACAAATCATTCACATGGAAGTGGAATAGATCCCTGTGGTGGCTAAAAACTCCAGTAGAAAAATACATATTTAATGAATAGATTACACAGATAAGAAGAAGAATGCTTTTACAGTAGAAAGCAGCTAGAATATCTTGAATGTATAGCCCTTTATTGCAGTGCAGAATCAATTGAAAACAGGCTTATTAAGTTGTTTAAGCACAAGGGCAGGCATTTACGAAGGTGAATGGAAAAGCTGGGGGCATGTGAGTATAAAAGGCATGTGATATTATGGGTGCAATTGTAGTCGGCTGGAAAATCACATTGAGTGAATTCACATTCAGCTATTGTTATCGAAGAGAAAAAGGATATAAAAACGGCTTCTGATGCCTGAAATATAATTTGTCTGTCCTATATTATCAAGTATTTGAGTTGTCTGCTGGATACTAACCAATATAAAAGTAAGTAGTATGCTGTTCCCTGGTTCTTTTTGAATAAATTAAATGCAACCCAGAGAGTCAGACAAAATGATCCCAGTTTTCAAGGCACTGCCATAAGGATGTACACATAAATACAGTATACAATATGCATACATAAATACAGCAGTATGAGGAGCGACTGAGGGAGTTGGGGTTGTTTAGTCTAAAGAAGAGGAGGCTCAGGGGAGACCTCATTGCTCTCTACAACTCCCTAAAAGGAGGTTGTAGTCGGGCAGGGGTTGGTCTCTTCTCTCAGGTGACCAGTGACAGAACTAGAAGGCATGGACTCAAGCTTCGTCAGGGAAAGTTTAGGCTTGATGTGAGGAAAAAGTTCTTCACTGAAAGGGTGATTGGCCATTGGAATGGTCTGCCCAGGGAGGGGGTGGAGTAGCTGACCCTGGAGGTGCTTAAGGGGAGACTGGATGAGGCACTGAGTGCCATGGTTCAGATGATGGTTGGTGTTAGTGTGAGTGTTGGTGTTAGTGTTGGATTATAGGTTGGACTTGTTAATCTCAGAGGTCCTTTCCAACCTTATGATACTGTGATACTGTGTGAATACTAAATTTCTTATGAAGGGTATATGATGATCTTTTCTATAGCAAATCTGAATTAGTGTTAAATATAGATTACAAAGCAACCTAGTCCTAAAAAGGTTATTGGGAAAATTTTCCTCTGGAAAATGTTGTTCTGTAATTTGTGCTCTGGAACAGTGTGACACAGACTTCTGGACCACTCAGTCCTCCAGAAGTATGTGGCGTGGGAGTTCTGGCAGATTAGAAATTACACTGTTTCCACTGTTTTGTCTCCACACTGCAACAACTGTAGGTCTCATGGATGACCTTGATAGGTGCTGCACTGGCAATGTGCAACCTCTGTTTCCAACTGCCCAATATTCTAGAAGGTGCAGCTGAATATGTGGTCCCACACCCTCCCATGTCACTCTTTAACAGAGAGAGAAGGTAGGAACAAGACAGCACCTATGCTTAACCACCTAAAGGACTTGTAGATATGAGCTAGTTACTCCCACCTTTCTTGATCAACAGCAGAGAAGCTGGCTTTAATTGCACAATACTTCTGATCTGTTTTAGATTTAGGATTAATAAATCGCTCCTTGGAAATGCCTATTTCTTTCTTTTATCTTTAAAAGTATAGCAGGCACCAGATGACTGTTGACGAAATGAGTCCCACCCCACATGTCTTGCCAGCCTATATCCTATTGGATGTCTCCAGTGTCAGCCAGATAGCAACACACCTCAGGAGATATGACTGAGAAATAAAAATTGGTGGAGGGCCAGGAAATATGGAATGGAAAATTAGTTGATTAGGAAAGAAGAAGCACAAGGTAGTGTGAGGGTAGATGGGCCTTTTACTTGTTGTCTACAGGAAAAAACACTAAAAATTCTTCAATAAAGAATAGCTCACTTCTTCTCTTGAAGCATTGCCCTGAAAAAACTCAAACTCAACACTCTGAATTAACTAGTTCAGGAGTCTAGGGTGTTTTATTAAGAAAAAAATCCATGAAACCAGGAAAAATAAGAAACAATTTGGCCAAAAGTTTTAAAATAAGCATTCGTAGGATCTTTTTCAGTCTTCAATAGAGACAGTAGGACTTTTCTTTTGGGATACTTCTCCTGTCTTGTTACACTTCAACCCCTTACTTTTGCAGACATTTTTGCAGCAAGTAGGAGAACTAAAATTATAATCTGAGGAAGAGTTCCTAAATAATAAATGTGGTCACATTGGGGGATTGTTTCAGGTGTGCTATAAACCTTTGTGAAACAGTGTGGGTAAATAGAAATTTGGTATTAGTTGGTTATAATTAATCCCGATAGCTTTAAGGTAGACTCTTCCCGCTCCAGGGTTTCAGAGAAGGAGATAGCTAGAAAAGCAGGGAGGGATTCTCTGGGTAGGAAACTGAAGAGATGTAGCAAATAAGTTTATTCAAACCTTAGCAAAATCTGATGATTTGCAGAGCTCTTGCTTCTTTCTGACTGAGACCTCTGAGCTGCACTCTGCTGAGGAGATTAGCATTTGTCAGGCTTTGCTTTTGCCCTGGAAATGTACAAAAAAGTCCTAAGCACTTTAAAGGAAAGACTGCTCAATAAAAATAGAACTATAAAAAAAGCGTTCTTTTCTATTAATATTTCTGCATTTATTGGAATTACTTGCCAAAATAGAATACTTACAACCAGTGTTTCCTAGATCAAAAAAGACTATTAAAATCCACTAATCTAATTGAATTTTTGCAGGGCATGGAACTAAATCAGCTGATTCCTGCCTAAAGTCTTATAATGGAATGTTTAGAAACTTAATATGTCATCTGAGGGCCTGGTCAGCCAGTCAGTCAGTCAGTCAGTCTGTCAGTCTGTCTGTCTATCTGTCTATCTATCTATCTATCTATCTATCTATCTATCTATCTATCTATCTATCTATCTATCTTTTTTTGATCTACCCAGCAAGTTTCCTGGGAGATGCAGGTGGCAATTAAGAGAATGTTTGCATGATGAATTTAAAAGATGTCCTGCATTATCCAAGTCAACTCAAGCTAAATTAAATTTGCAATCATATTTTCAAAATGTTGTCGCTGATTTGAGCAGTAACTTTGAACCATTTTGGCAATATCTGACTTGCTGCAGATAGACATTCTGAACTTTCTGGAAAGGGGCCTTTGTTACGTTTTGCAGAGAGCATGTTTACTGCTTCCCTTGCCTGGTACTGATGTGACTGCCAAGGATGGTCATGATGCAATGGAGGATTAGTTTGGTCACAATGAAGTAATTCAGAATAATAATTTAAAAATTTGCTCAATCAGTAAATAAAATGTCCTTATTTACATCAGACAGGTCTAAGTGACCCAACTAACCAAGAATAAACAGCAACACATAAAAACTCATAAGTCAATATGTGAAAAGAAAGCAAAGGAGTCTTGTAGAACTCAAGCACATTTCAGAAATGTTCCAAAGATGCATTTCCCAAGAACATTCATATATTTATTTTTCAGTCATTCTTATGACCCATTTTTTGCAGAGCAAATAAAGGAAGTAATTTCAGACAAGATTCACTTCTCCTAAGCCAGCTAAAAATTAGGTATGTAAGATAATTGTATAGGTTCCATCTACAGTCTGTGGAAAAAGAAATTTCCAGAGGCAATTCATGCTATCTTAAAGTAGATGTGCAAGACATTATTTCAGCTCTGGAGGTGCCTCTGTAAGGGGTGAGCTTTCCTCCCAAGCGATATGGAAATTAGATGTAGGTAAAATGCACGGTTTGTTCTACACAAGGAAAAGAATGGGAAAAAATATCATCATGACATAATCTTCAGCATCGTTGGATTTTTCTAAAAGAATTTCAGTAACCCAGAAAAAAAAGAAAAATAAACCTAGAGAAAATTAATATTGGATGTGACATAGCCTAGGAACTGGTCTTTGTGAGGAAAGAGGCTGATGGAAGCACTCAGAAAAACAATAAAAAAGAACTAACAATGGAATAGTTTGAAATGTAACAGTAAATATTTAGTAAAATAATGGTGGATCAATTTATAAATAGGAGAAGAATAGAGAGAATGGTGCAGAATATATCTGGATGTCTTTTATTTATATGAGGAGCCTTTACAAGATATGTTGTATCACCTTCTCTGTTTGACTATAGAGGTAACCTTAGTGATGAACTTGGAATGGGTATTGAAATTTAGTATTTCAAAGTTAAAATACCAGATTCACAGTCCTACAATATGTCTCCACTGCAGTTCAGAAACCTGAGAAGAGAGATATTTGTGAATGCTGTTTAAAACACCAGTTGTGAATACCAACACAAGTGTGGACGCAGTGGCACCAATCTATGCCATGTAAGCCATAGCTGGTGACAACTACACATCACCTAAAGAGTTACAGTTAGAAGTGACTTTACTGTTCTCCCCACAAGTCCCCTTTCCTATATCCCAAGTATATTCTTGATCTTCCCGTGCCTTGTCTCATAGTTTGAATAATTGACTATTTCGGTGAAAAATCCTACAGGAGAGCAAGCATTTCTTCCAACACGTTTCCTCAAGGCACTGACACAATATACTGTACTGCACAACAGATGAAGAAAAACATTTTTAATTAGGTCATGGCAAAAGCTTTCAAATTTTTTTAAAAGTTAATACAGGTCATTTAACAATAACTTGTCTGTGCAGCCTGTACATTAAAGCGTGAGATGGGAAGCTGGGAAATTTTTTAGGACAATTTAAAAGTAGTTCCTTCCAATACAACTACAAGCTAAACGAGATATGTCAGCTCCGAATGTGCACAGGTCTACATGTGTCAATGCCCATCTGCTGTACGTGAAAAAACTGCTACCCTACACACCAAGTCTTGTTAAACATGAGACTTGTTCAGAAGAACTATGGCATTAAAGTGAGAATATCATGAAAGCTACTGTCAAATAAGCCTGCCTTCCTTTCCTAGGTCATTTTGCCAGCGGCTTATTGGTAGTTCTCAAACTAGGACCTATCTTTCCAATTTATTAGAGAGGATATTGAACCTGTCAGTGCATATGCAGTTATTTTAGGGTAACTAATTGCAGACAGTTCATCCAGCTGGACAGCCAAAGCAATAATATTAAAGATTAATGCCCCAGTTCAGCAAATAACCTGGGCATGTGCATAATCCCTGTGGCTTCACTGAGACAGACTTACAGGCAGGCTTGTTGAACTAAATATGCTTTGGAAACAGGTCCTTAAAAATGATGAATAGACATCACAGATGCCATGCAAATAATTGTAAGAAATTTGAAAAGATTACTTACTATGACAACTCAAAGTTTAAAGCTGTAAATGTGGGTGGGGATTATCATAATGTTAAAAAATAAACAGAAAAACTCATAGTTCTTATTGCTAGAGCTCTTTTTCTCTGAAACAATTGATATTGGTGATAAACAGATTTGGCTGCTGATAAACTAGGTCAATTTGAATCTGATCAGTATGGGAATCCTATTTTTCCATTGGGATTCTCTTCACATGATTTCAGCTATATAGAAGTAACTGATCTTAGCTAGAGATCAAAGATCTCTCTATAGCCAAAGGACATCAGTAGATATCTCAAAGGGGCAACATATTCAATTTACTTAAGATATACTGAATCGCCCTCTGGAGGTTCCCGGTTCTTTACACTGTATGCATGGGGCAAGACTAATTGCCCACTTTTGGACTTCAAATGCTAGGTGCACTGAATTCTATCATCTAACAGGTTCGCTCACTTCTGTTGGAGATTTTTCTCTAGTACTTTAATATTTCTGATACATACGTGCAGCAGAAAAAACATAGAAATAGAAAAAAGCATGCTAAATAAGTCTCTCCATCAACACCATTCCACTCTGCTCACTCCATTATGGGTGGAAATATAAATGACAACAATGTTTGGCCTGCCACTGACACCTATCCACACATAAACAGACACAGTTAGATGAGGAGCTTCACAGTTTCTCTGAATATTTAATTAGTACAAACTTGGTTTTACTTTGAACTCCACCAAAAATAAAATTAAAAGGCCCAGCTTCATTTACCTCGTGTTGACTATAACAAACATTAGAACTTCCCCCATCGCCTCAGGTTTAGCTCTGTGGCTAACACTGAGATGTTGGCAATCAGAAAAGACTTGGGGCAAATAACACTTCTTTATCACCACAGGGATAAGCTTAAGTGACAGACATGGACGGGCTAATTGCTTTTAATAGTTTCCCATTGCTCTGGCTGATGACACAGTGCTAAAAAAAAAATGCCCTCCCCCAATAAACCAGAATTTCACTTACATGGCACTACATCTTTATTACCGCTTCGTTACTTCAGGGGAGCCACGTTCTCTGAAATGCCTTTCCCTGTGGCTTAAAGTAAAGATTTTTTAAATAAATAAATACAGTTTATGTTGGGCATCTACCACTTGAAGGGCTAATGATTATTGACTACCCTCCAGCAGACATCAGGGAGTCTAGCCTCAGGCCCTTCCCGCTCGCCCCCAAACATGCCGAATGTTAACACATGTTTCTAGATCCTGGCTGGGATTGGACACAAACAAGGCAGTCAGAATGGACCATTTAGTGTACAAGTCAAGATGACAGATCTCTGCTTAATACAAGGAAGACAAAAATTCGTATCTTATTGAAAAAGGCAGAAGAGCCCCGGGTGCTTTCGCTTTGTGATTCTGCAGCAAAAAGTGGGTTGTGTCAATATAAGTCTATGTCACCAGCTCGCAGCTGCCACACTGAATTGACCCTGCTAGCTGCAGACAGAAAGGCCTTCCATTTCCAAATTCTCTCTAATGTTCATCTGTAAGAGTGAGCATGAGGTGGAAAAAAGCCAACAAGTTACTCCTAACTATGGGAGCGAAAAACAAAACAAAACAAAAATGCCTTAATGTCGTGGGACCCTCTCTGCTGCCTCTTTCTAATGAAATGCTAGAAGAACTTTCTCATCTGAAAGCATTTCAGAAGATGCTTTGACAATGTGAGCTTTATGTTTTGTAAATCATGTTCTTGTAATTCCTTGTAAGTCTCCAGATCCTCCTCAGATAGAGCAGCAGAGCATTAAATATTCTTGCAACGCTCACTAGAGCTTAATTACTAAAAGCTGAAACATCTTTTAAACTCTGAAATATTTTTTTCCCTGGGAATTCCCCAAAGAAAAGATATAAAAAGTTCAAGACTGTGCACAATAACTATTAGATAAGACCATGTTTCCAAAGGAGGGAAAAGAAGATAAACAATTTTGAAACTAAAAATAGTGTATTTCTTGATATCATTATAATTTAACATGATAGCATTCACTGATGAGTCTCTTTCTCATGTGTATACTCTACTAAGCTCAGATGTTCACATGAGTGAAAAGATTTAACTGAATACAAAAAAAATTAGTTAAAAAAATAAAAGCTTCTACATTCCCTAAAATAGAAAAAAAAAAAGAGATTGACACATCTTCAATTAGTTGAAATGCGGAATTGTATTGATTTCTGGAGAAATATGATAATTTAGAGGAACTAAACTTATGGCTAAATTATAGACAGAGCATTTTTTTATGGACCCACTCAAAGTCCATGAAAATGTACAAAAAAAAGGTTTTCTTTACCTCAGATCAACTTTTATTCAGGTGAGTGGTACCTAAATAGAAATAATAAGTGAGTATGTTTTATTAGCAGAAGATAAAGATTTCTCTTTTTTTTTTTATGTGTTTCAGTGGGGGGTTAGTAAGCTTTTCATCAGCTTTTTCTATAAATTTATTATAAAACACTGGATATTCCAACCCAGCAATCCGATTTGTAAATGTACCTCACCTGACAGCAAAATCTTCAGAGATGGCTGAGTGCTGTATGGATATCACAGAGAGGAAAAATGAATCTCACCTAAATGTAAGCCCCTAAAAGTACTATTCTAATCAAAACAGTTCTCTGTTCTCTCTTACCATATGCAAGAAAGAATCACAAGGAGGCCATTTGTGATGGTGATCTTGCAATGGTTTTCCACAATCCCTTGAAAATGCTTCTTCCTCTGAAGAAAATTGAGAAGTACATGGCTAGCTCAGACTAAATGTTTATCTTCTATACAGCTGATATCGGGCAAAACAAATACTGGATTACTGGATCATCTTTCAATTGCATTTAACAACTGGAAGGAATTGAGTCACTGCTGTATTTGGATCTAAGAAAAGTGTTTAAACGGTGGGAAAGACTGAGGCAATCCGCTTGAATTCAGGGGCATTTCAGGATAGAACAAATCTCACCTGACTTTAACAGCTTGCAGCGTGGAAGCCTATCTCTGAACTAGTTACCAAAAGCTTTCTTTAGAAATGTATAAATAGGAATGTTAAAGGCGTCTTCAGCTATTCTTTTTTAGCATGTTAGTTGTTCTCCACTGCCCATAAAAGGCGGTATAGATGATTAGCTGAGATAGAAATACCTATGATGTACTTAGCTGTATTTGACCACTTCAAGAGCTGGGTTTAGTTTCTTGTAACAGTGAGGGGTGAGAAAGGTGGAGAAGATGTGTATTACTTTCTTTTGATTTCATAATGTTGGGTGTTCCTCAAAAGCGGATGATTTGACTAGAAGTTACCAAGACCTATACCGTGTGATTGCGCATGTTGTGCTGACACACAGTGCTTATCAGAGAGCTACCCCAGATTTCTTTGAGGAATAATGACAGTAGCTCACCACTGAGATCAGATCAAGTCAATAATAGGGAAATGACTGTGTATAAAAGTTAATGTTGCTTAGTTGTGTCTGAATAGAATGGGCTGACAATGCAGAGAATTAACAGCCTGAAGCCAGCAAATGTTGCTTTACAACTCTGTCCAGTCTTGAAAGTGTGGTCAGCTGAAAGATTATCACTGACAAGGTCTTGGCTCTTATCTTACATGTATTACTAATCTGCCAAGCAATGTAAGGGCAAGCAGTTTATGTCTTTGTGCCTTGGCCCAAAGATCTTTAAAAGTAGAATAATCTTCACTCTGGAGTTTGTTATTAAGATCCATGGATGGGAAGGGCTTAAGCCATGTACTTACCTTCATTCTATATACAGTTTTTATTCAGCTCTAGGGGATTTTAGCTGTGGTTGCTTTAGCTGTTGTCAACCTAGAGAGCCTCTTTATTTCACTGTTGAATGTTTTTGCTCCCATAGCAGACAAGGCAAAATGTGCCCACTCTTCAGCAGATCTCTGACTGGTATTGGCTTTATTTCCCGATGAGCAGTGAGGCTATGTGATATCACCACTGATAGGCTGGTCTTTTGCTGTTGTTTTCCCCTGTGAAGAGTATGGTGGTGGGCCAGCAGTTTGCTGTTACTCACCAGAGATGGTGATTTCAAACCTTGAAACATGTGGTGGTCCGCAGCCAGCGACACAATAGATTTTTATATACCTTAGAGAATCAGGAGATACATTACCATAGAATAAAAATCCTGTATCCATGCATTTCCAAATTTGTAGCACCTGTCATTAAAGAAATTGAATCTATTTTAACTTCTTTTAAAACACAATATATTAGTTTGAAGATGTTCAGGACACAGACTCAATCATTTATTATGATGCCATATTATGCTCCCTGAAGTGTCTCTGAAGATTCATGGACTGTAAATTAATGAAAAAACCTCCACAGCCAAGCATAAAGGAGCAAAGCAGGAAAAATATGTACTTTTTGTCAATCTTTCGGCTTCTTGAGAAGTATACTCTGCCTTTGTGAGCTTACTCGTCATGCTATGAGAGCATTGGCTTTTCTTCCACGAGCTTATTCCTGCCTTAGAACAGACCTTCGAGGCATGTCCACTCCATGCAGTGCTGAGAGCTCACTGCAAACGTGTTGACTACAGAGTAAGAAGCCAGACGACTTTCCTGCCAAGCTTCTTGCTTCAGAGCCTGACACTTTCATGCTAGACTGTAACTTAAATGCACAACGGCTCATTTGGATCTCAGTCAGGTATCCACAAGAAGATGCCAGACTGTATAATTTCAATTTTGTAAGAATAATTCAGTTTCCTGAATGCAATGATCTGGTGTCATTGGAGATATATCAAATGATTAACAGAAGACCTGAGCCCTTCTGGATTGGCAGGATAGCCCACAGTGCCTAAAATGGTGCTAGATGTCTATGTATGATGAGCTGAATCCTGTTCATTGTGTCTTTCATGATCATTTAAATTTAAGCTGGAATTGTGTTCCCCAAATATAGATGTCTAGTGTCATTCTAAGCACTGAACAGGTGAGTTGGATACCCTAGGGTGTCTCAGGTGACACTATCCTACTGTGCCTAGGACCTGTACCCAACTTTAACAATGCAGAGTCAGCTGATGTAGTAATTATACTCTTATATAATAACTTTACCCATCGTTCTGGAAACATTATAAGTAAAGTCTGTCTGGTTTAGTTGCAAAGTAATACATGTACTTGTACTAAGACATTCTTCCAGGTCCCAGGATGATGCAACATGTACTTATGGGAAAAAGAAAGAGTGCAAGTGCTTGCAATGGTTAAATGCCAACAAGATCTGGTCCAACAAAGCTTCACACTGACTCAGCTTCGAAGTAAGATTGTGTTAAGCATGTAGCAAGGACATTTATATTATAAGACTTGAAAGGATAATCTCCTCTCTTAGGTTGGCAAGTGACTCTAGATTAGATAAATAACATACAAGCAGAATGAAAAAAATCTATTTTCCTCCACATTGTAGAATATATTGATAAACGTATGTTAGCACTTAACTATTCATTCTTTTGGAGAAAACTGGTTAACCCCTTAAGTGTTTTGCCCTGAAGGCAGACATTAAAAGTTAATTATAACCACATGGGACAAGCCCCTGGAGGACCGTGACAGCATTAAGCTGCTACCAACCAAGCATGCAGGATGTGCAGCACTCTTGGAGAACACCATGTACAAAAATGATGCTGTCTCCTTGAATGAGTTTTGAGAAGTTAAAAACACGCTACTTTTTGCATGCACAGTAAAAAGGCAGATTGCAAATGTGCTACGCAGAGTGAAAAAAGGCATCAACTGAAGAAGAATTAGAGCAAATGAAAGCACTGAGTAATGTGATTAAGCAATGTGGCACAGCGAGAGTGAACTACCACAAGTACTGTTTTACTTAGTGCTGCAAGCAGAATACGGTAAAACCTCTTCTAAAGACCATGGTATGCTACCACAAAAGAAACCTTTCCTACACCATACATGGCCTATGAGGCATTTTGATTTCACCACTATAAAAAGGAGATGAGATTACACTGGGTCTTGGAGAGGATCATTTAGACCATATAGAAAAAAAGAGGGAGACACACTAATTTTGTATCTCTAAGTAAATGAAGTATGACTGGAAGGTACTGAGGTTAAATAAGATAAAATGACCTGCACCCACAAAATTAAACTTTCTTCCCCTTAAATTAAAACACCTGTATATAAGTTAACTATTAGGAATGATTCCTGTGTTATTTCCTAAACCATGCTGAGGATTGTTTAAGAGAAGTCCTATTGTAGTGGACTCAAAAGCATGTGCAGGGTTTTTCTAACAACATAGTGGTAAAGAAATATGTATTCTAGCCATGGGGAATATCTCTGACTTTTCAATACAGAAATAATCACCATATCCTGAAGGTAAGTCAGGAGACATTCTGTTGCTTTCTTGCTTTGAGCAACTGGATTTAGTGTGGGCCAGAAGGGGCGTGCCCAGCACCTGATAATATTTAGGGGTATCATTCCTCTCACTTAATTTAGCCTTCAAAACTCTGGACTACATCTATATAGCTAGTTTGAAAGTTAACCCACTTTCAGCAGAGAATTGGACCAGATGATTCCCAAAATTTGCTTCCAACCTAAAGTATTATGAGACTGTAATTGCTTAATAAAACAGAGATAGAGACAACTCTATGGCCTCTAAATCAAGTGTAATTACATAGGCTAGGTTCACCCTGCATGGTACCTGGATATGAATTTCTTCCTGGTCAGCTGTGGTGTCCTAATGTTTAGTGGTGTTCACACTTTATGTGCTTATCATAAAATGTTCCTATATTATGACAGAATTCTGTGGCAGCCTACAAAGAAGTGCATTTGCAAAATGAAACCAAAGATATGCTCTGTGTTCTGTGTTTTAGTGTAAGGGCACATCAAGGTGTGTGAATCCATAGAACCTGCTAGGATAGTGTTGGAGGGCTATGTAAATTGAAAGGAGAAAATCTGATATATTTTTGCCCATATTAGAAACGGTCCATGAGGATTGCCACCCCCTAAACAAAGGTCTGGAGAATTCCGGTGGGGACAGGCCAAAAGCATACCAGGGAACCTGCTAATAACTAAACAGAAGGTTGAACTAGGACTTGACCTTCTTTGCTGTGTCTAAGCCAAGTCCTGAAGCACCTAGTTTAGCCTAAATTATTAATCTAAACTCTAATCTAATTCCTAAGGAATCTAGAAAACTCCAGAGGGTGTTTAATCCCTCTTTCTTAAAAAATTATTTTGAGTGGTCTTCTGCCATCTGGAGGTACCTCTTTACCTGTTTTCCCCAGAGGAAGCCCAAACAATTTTATGAAATATTTGACTCTTAAATGGCTGCATCTGCACAAAATGGCTTGAATTTTTGAATAACTAACACTTAGATTATCTGAAAGATCATGTCTCTCCAATAATCTCTTCAGTTTTGGCTTAGCTTTCAACTCCAGGTGCAGCTGTACAGGCAGCAACAAAAAAGCAGTATTAGTAAAATGAAGTTTAACTCTTATCCTTGACCTTTATGCTTTTTTGTAGAGGGGAAAATTCTTATTTTTTTAGTTTTCTAATTCTCTTCACCTAAAGACTTCCACAGAGGGGACAACACACAGCATTGCACAAGGCAGGGCATCTCAAAGTGGGACAGAGCTGGCTAGATGGTCTACACTGTGCTGGGCCAAGACAACAGCTTTTAAAAGCTAGATAGCTCCCTTGGCACACTATGGTACCTGATTAAAGGACTTCTGGTTATGATTTGCTTACAGCCTGGCGCTAGCACAAAAATCTTCTCAGTGTACCACATTTCACACTGTAGCTGTTGTGTTTCCATCCATAACATCAAAATGTAAGATCACACTTCTGGGGAAAATAATGACAGGAAGAAGGAAAAAGACCTGTGAATGAAATTTATTTACAGGATACCCAGGATCCAGTAACATAACGCAACTTCAAAAAAAATCAGTAGATGTGATACCCAGGTATGACAGGAATAAAGTTTTCAGTGGACACAAAGAAATATTGGTGATTTTGTAAATGCAGATGAGACTTAATCATAAATATTTGTAAAATTTTGTTGCTCAGCTTCCAAAAAAGATTATTTAAGTGATAACTAATGAAGAGTGAGTAGGTCATAAAGACAGGAGAATGGAGTCTTTATCATAAAGTGGAAAAGACTTGTTTAGTACCCTGGAACAAAGTGCTTGTTTCTACCAATACTTTGGGAGACCAAAGCAAAAACTACACAGTGAAAGGGGAAAACTATCCCAGTGTTTTTAAGTTGGACCTCAAAAAATTTGCGAAAATTGTTGATGAAACTAAAGAGTGACAACTGATTACACGAAACGATGTAGTGTAATAAAGATGGGATGATGGCTGGGATAAAATCCAGGCAAATCCATGACCCAGCTATATATTCCCACTGTCTTCCATGACGATGGGACATCCCAGAATTTCTTATATGGATGATACTTCATCAGGTGATGCAATAAGAAGAGGAAAGCATTCAATGTGTCTGGTCACACTGTAGTTAAGATGCAAAGTGCTAATAGGGCTGAGGATGAGCGTCCATCACCAGATCATACAATGGAGGATAACCCCACTCCCAGTGCTCACCCCTGGGTTAGATCATTCAAAGCACATTTTCCTGTGTCCTATCCATCATCAAGGGTATTTGGAAGAGCAAACTGGCTGGGCCAGAATATAAGAAAGTAAAACAAAGGAAGTCCTGTGTCCCAGGCCAAAGTTTAAAATTAAATAGCACTCTAAATGTTTTACTGGGACCTGGGATAACGTCTGTACTTTATAATCATCTCAGATAATTTGGGGCACAGAGTAATTGTGTTAAACATGCCTCCACTGGGCCTCCTTCAAGTATGGGTACGACCTGACGTTCTCTGTCCTGGTTGCTTATTCACAATACCTGTTTTCTCCTGTTCCATTACATTGAGTTGGGCCTGGCTGACTGATGGACCACAAGGGAGGCCACCCAGCTGTAGGTCATTCACTGGCCCACAGAGCGCGGAAGGGTCATGGACTGTGATGGAAAATTTCTGAAGCAGGGAGAAGCAAGTCTTGTGGGATGCAAAGGCCAATTGTGAGAAGCCATGCTTCATCAGTGAAACCAGGCAGGTCCAAGATCTGCAGCTTCTGCCTCACTGGGAAGGAAGATTCTCAGAAAGGAAGACTTTAATTCCAGGGTAGAGACTTTGTGGCTTCTAAGACATGTTGTCTTTAATCAGTACTGAAGTGTTGGCCTCATTGGTTTTGGAGCCTGTACAAACCAGAGCGTAGGGTGTGAGGGCAGGCACAGCTCAGATGGCAGAGGTAACCCACAATGGGGAACTAACAAACTGAGAGAAGTGAGGGGAAAGAGCACACAAGGAAACTTTGCAAAGGCTTGACAATTTTTTAAACTCCCTAATGGTAACTTTTAAAGATGCTTGTTTAGCCCTGGTGCTCATTCTTACGCAGGCATAACTTTTATTTACAACTTTCCTAGCTCTCCAAGGTAAGGGAAGCTAATATTTCTGGTTTAATGCTGTGGAAGTAAGGTAGGAATTTTTCGTTCTCATATCCATGCAGGGAAGGACTCAGGAACCCTGAAGAGGAAGAGAGACAGGACTGAGGAATGGAATTCTCCCCACCTAGATCCACCAATCTAACAATTTTGCATCTAAATATGCTGTCTAAGTTTCATCTCTATCCTTGACTGAGAGAATGTTTGATTAATCCCATTGAACTGAGATGTAAGTCTTAATAGTGTACCTCTGGCTGCCTGAATCTTGAAAAGAATTAAGCAGTGTGACATCTTCAGTTTGTTAAAGAAAAAAATCTGGAGTCTTAAATCCTAAGGAGAAGAATTAATTTTTTTTTTTTAAACCATCTTTTCAGCTCTTGGAAGTAGCTTGGTTCCATTCTTTAAATCCCTAGGAAACACAAAATTGCTTGCTGTTCCCTCTCTCTCTTCCTCCCTCTTTATTTGTTTCGTTTAAATTTTTGCTTTTTTATTTTTCTTTAACACACACACATACGGATTCTTTGGCTTTATTTCTTTAAACTTTTTGCTTTACAAGCAGTAGAAGGTAGCTTTAGCTACCATGCAGGGGAATAAAATGTTCTGATGCTCCTGGAGGGGCTACTTGCACTTTGAATCCAGTCAGGTAAGAGAAATAAAGTGATTTGTTTGCTTATGCAGTGCCTCTAGCAAAGGAGGAAGAGGCAAGGGAATGAGAGGAAAGGGAGACAGGTAGAAACCTGGCTCCTTACTTCTCTTAATTTCTGGACAGAAGAGTAGAATATTAAATAAGGAGAAACAGTGGAAGCATTATGGAGGTATTGAAGGACTACGAAGGAATAGATACTGTTGTAGCTCCAAAACAATAAGTAAAAAATCTATGGAAGCTGTTCCAGCCTCAAATGTGCTACCATCATGTTTTGAGGGCAAAGAGCTTCCTGTGAGAAAGTGTCATGTGGACTTCGAAGGCCTTAGTCAACACAAAGTTTAGCCTTTCCGCTCTTTGTGTCATTACAGGGGGAAAATCCCCTCAAAGGACCACTGCAAAGGCACATCCTTCAGCTATTTTTATGCTGAATACCCACACACCTAAAACAGAATACCTGTTCTTCCCACTTTATCCAGTAAAACTACTGCTGCACTAGTCCTGTGCATGGGCCAGGTAGTAGCAGATCAACTCTGCTGTTTACAGACCCTGTTGTGTTTCTCACCTGTGCTGCAGTGTCAACCGAACACAACATTAAAGACTGAGTTGTTACCCACGCAGATTCATGGGGACTTTGCTGTCACATAATGATCTATTATACATCTGAAAAACTGCTGAAGCCCAGTGTCAGAAGTCCCAGTAACACGTGACCCTGTGAAGTGGAAAACCCATCAGCTATATGAGCATGACAGCTTCATGCCCAAGGCTAGCAAGGCTGGACATAGCAGAAAGGAAGACCCTTGCAATGTCTGGGGAACTGGCTAAATGGACCTAATAGGTCTTTTCCATTGCTGGTGTCTGTGGGCTACGTTGTGCCCTTAGGCTGAGTCCTGAGTAAGGAGTGGCATGTAATTATGCTTCTCTGGGAGCAGACCAAGGAAGGAACTATGACGGAGAGGATTATGATCCTTTCCCTACATCTCTTTAGCTGCAGGGTGGGAGTAAGTCATAGTGACCTGGAAACAGGAGATTTTAATGCTTTAGCAGCTGTCCCCCAGTATTACCCACTTCTGTACTCTCTCCTTCTTCCTACCCACTTCTATACTCTCTCTTTCTGTCCACCACACCCTGTAAGTGGACGTGGCCACTGGATGGTGTTCATACTCAGCACTGGACCTACCTCTCATCTGCCTGAAGTGTTTTCTTTTCTTGAAGCGAGTAAGATGCCATCTGATAAGTCCAGCTTTTGATGTTGTGTAGTAGAATACAGTGGCTCTGCTGCCATTTGGCAGAAGTGGACAGTGTCCTGCAGGGCCAGGGAGAATCCCTTCTAATCATAGCACTGGGGACCGTGACAGGGACTTTGTATATAGAGAAGGCCTTATCCATTAGAATAATGCATATAGGCTTCAAAATAATTGCATACTCAGTCTCAGAAACTAAACATGTCTTCCAAGTTATGGTCTTCATATTGGAAAATTTGGAAAATTTTCGTGTCAAAGAGGGAGTTAAAATCTTACACAATGGTGTGGGGCTAAATTCTTCCATCCTTTCACCACGAAGAGTCATGCCTTTCAAGAGGCAAAGTGGCATTTGGAGTGGTCTGGCTGAATTCGGCCTGCACAAGCGGTGAAGTATGCGAGTCTGGAAGAACGTCAATTGCAAAGGGTCAGTGATTTTAAAGAGCTGGAGAAAATAAGCAATAATGCTATTGAAACACAGTCTATTGCCTCTTTCTATCCACTACTCTGTACCATTCCTTGAGACAAAAGAGATTAAGAAAGTTACTATCCATTTATATTTTCTCATGGGAACTAAGCTACCTAGGGGCTCTGTGTAAATATATACATATGTGGATGCCTAATATATGTAGCTATGTTAAAGTAAAAGCATTATAAAGTATTATAAAAAGAAGGAAGGTAAACATACATGCAGGTAAAGAGAAAACAGAATTAAAGATTGTGAAAATAGGTTCAGTCTGATGGGACTGATGGACTTGTGAAAGGACTTTAGGTTATGCTTTCTGGGGCTTGGATTTCCATCCACTGGCGATGATTTCCCTCCCCTATCTTTATTGCCAGAGGATGTCTAAAAGCCTGAAGTGGTGAACAAGTATTTAAAAATAGAACAAAATCTTTTAAAAATCAAACACTTCTTCCAAAAGGCCCCTTCAGTGACAATAATAATTGGTGGGTTTACTAAAGATATACTAAAGCAGAAGGTGCTAACTGGTTACTGGAAAGATCACTCAGAAGGTGCAATTGTGGAGGCATTCTCACATGCTGCTTTGCGAACAAGTGTTCTTTAACCCATCTGATTGAAATTTGCAGTGTCTTATACTGTGACAGAGGGAGCCAATAGCTGCTTTTATTCCTTTTGGAACTGACAAAAGGTATGTTGTATGTAACTGCAGCACACAGTTGTTGAAGAGGGACAGGATCTTCTTGATGTTAAATGCCTGATCTTTGGCCTTTGTTTCCAAAAAAGTTGAAAATTTCCCCTATTAGTGAGTTGGGGTGGAAAATTTCTTCTGAATTTAACTGTGGTGACTTAAGTCAGAATCAACATGATTAAGTGTTTAATCTTGCTGTTGCCCTCTTACGTGCAGAGTTTATCCATTTTATCTCTGTATAGATTTAAACAAAGTGCAGCAACCAGTTATTTTTACATCTGCCTTGAATAGATCTTCTCTGTTGTACTAATATTTTCTTTTCCATCTCTCGTTCTTACTATTTGAACACTTTTAATGAACTTATAATAGAAATTAATTACCTAAAAAGATCTATTATTCAATTTTTATGAATACACTACATAAAAACATTAAGGTGGAATGAAGAAAAAAAAACAAATGAGAGAAGGGGAAGGATGAAAACATATGAAATTCTGTGATAAATAACAGCTCATTAGAAAAAAATCCATATAAAGCATTATTCTGAGACAGGTTTTTTTCCTGTACATAGGCCTTGCTAAAAGTGGGATTCAAATCACGTCAACTGAGTTGCCTAAAGATGGTGCTTTAATTAAGCTCGCTGTGATCACCCTCCTTCATATTAATGGAAATGAAGAGGTAACTCAGGAAGATTTCTCTTTCTCACAAATCTATCTTAGTAATGAATAAATAATCTCAGGAACTTCTTGTTTTTTTCTAAGTGTAGAGGAATCTTAAATAATTGGTTTACTTCACACATCTGAAGTCCACATTTGAGTGATATTATGGATGTGGTAAGCTTGCCTTATGCCAATGAATCTCACCCTTAAATTATTATCTTAGGAAGCCAGAGGATGGGTCTATGTGAAAAGTGATGGTAACATAACTAAATAACCAGGAAGCTGTTACTAATATCCTGGTGCTTTTCATCGTGGTTTCAAAATCATTAGGTATGGTTAAGACCAAATGAGCTTCTTCCTGAAAACATTTTACTTAGTGAAAAATGCATCTTTGCAGCTTTACCTGAATTTAATATATGATTTCAACATGAGATAATTTTTAAAACTCCAAAAACATTAAAAAGTACATTTAAAAACCGAAATACTGTGATTTTTACTCATTTAAAGTTAATTTATTATAGAATAGTAACTAAAGTTTATATACAGTGAAAACTTCCATCAGAAAACCTTAAATTTTGTCAACTGAGGTTTTTCCTGAAGCAAATATTTTTCCTTTTAATGTGAACACCAACATCAAAAATAAATTATTCATGAAGACTATTTATGAATAGACTAGGCTGATGAATGTTTTTCTGTGTAAGAATTCGACTTTTCTTAAAAACTAAACTTTTCTTGAAAAATTGGAAATGTTAAGGACATTTTCTGTAATCCAGTAAAACCTTCTCCCATTCTTCAACATTTCGTATCACAGATTGTGTTTACAGTAAACCAAACCTACTGGCAGTAGGTTTTTCATAAGTTGTGTTTATTTTTAATGCAAAATAGGAAATAAAACAGAAATTTTCAAGTAATTCAGAATATGGGCCTGTCTACTTTTTTAAAAAAAATACCCTCAGCATTTCTAAAATGGTATATGAAGCAAATTCATGATTTTCTAATATGCCTGAGTCCTTAGACTGGTAATTTCCTTTGGATATTAACAACTTCTTGTTGTTTCTTGTGTCAGGGCTCCTCCAACTCCACTTAGCACAACGAAGACAGCACAGTGAAGGTCATTGTACTCAATGCTGCATATCTAAAAGTTAATCTATATAAGATGTCTAAGCAACCACCATAGTCAACAAAGAGAGATAAACATTTCCAGAAAGTAATTCATCTCACCAGTTGAGAACACATCTTTTTTATCATCTTTTTTATCAGATGACCTCCTTCTGTTGTCTATAGAATAAACAGATACTCAGTTTAGTATTTGACTTTATCTTTTGATGGCTTAACAGAGGTGTAATGGATGCCACTTCAGCTAAGAAATAACACTATTAGTGACCACAAATCAGTCATCAGCTGCAGTATGTGCTTCATCCACTACATTCTGAAAGAGCTGAACCCTGCTGCATCTTGATCTAATCCAAGAGACAAGATGAATTAACACTCAAATGGCACTAAATGGCTAATTGAGAGACCTATGCACTAACTCAGAGCTTTTTGACCCGTTTTGCCTTTATTTCCCTCCCATACCCATAAACCCATAAGAAGCAACTCTGGCCATTATCTAGTTCAGCTGGAGTTTGTAACATGAAATCACTGTTCTTCAGACATTCATCCTCCTTTTTTTTTTCCAGCCTACTGCAGGTTCTTAATTCTCTTTATTTGTCCTGTGCACAGGCAGTGAAAATACAGCAAATTTTAAGACAATAAAAATACTATTCAGGGTGGGATAAGTCTTCCTTGTAAGTGCTTTTCTCTCATGTTTTTCTTGGAAACTATATGCTGGGATTTATTCAGCAGTGTCTGTTATTAGCTCATCTAAATTAGCATGCTACAAATATTAACTTATTGCAGCTGAAACCACGCCCTTTGACACTTTCTGATGACTGCTTTTAAAACCTGCTGAACTGAAGCGCTGAGCCCTACATTCATCTGCTAAGACTGTGAATAAGCATATTCAATTAAAAATATGATTTGATTCAGAGACACTAAATGAGGTTTTCAAATTCAGCTTCAGATGAGTGTGTATTTTCGAAAAATTCAAGCACATAGATAAGTAAGGACTATCCCCAGCCCTCCAAAATGGGGTGAATGTTAAACATATGAAAAAAATTCACTGGATTTTTAATGATATGCTTCATTTTGGAAAAGCAGAAAGATGTTTTGGCATTTTTGAAAAAAATATTGAGGCAATATTTCACTGAAAACATCCATCTGCAAAATAAGACTAAGTCTAAAAAATAATAAATCCCAAACCAGCTAAACAAAATAGACTTGGGTTAAATCATTATTTTAAATCCAACAAGAAATTTATTTTTCTCTTCAGCACAGCCTAATACTTTTCCTCAGGCTTGTTATTTCAGCAGCAAACTGAAAAACACTCCTTTATTCAGGTCTTGTTACTAACAGATTGAGTTATGGCCAAAGAAGCATCAAAAGGGAATGTTTTGAGTGTTGAACATTGGAGCTGGAGTTTGGCAGAGATGATAGACAATTCTTGCCATTCTAATCAGGAAGAAATGTGCTCCATCCATGTGCCAACAATTCACAAGCAACTGAATATTCCATTGTTTTATTCACTTATTTTCCAGGTAGTTCAGGTATCTCTAACTATCCTTAAAAATATGGAGGAAAAAGACATTACATTATTTGTATTGCCACTAGCTAGAAACTGATGGATTCCCACAGCATGGCTGGAGGGGTTTTATGGGATTTGCTTTTATTTTTTTAATCTTTCCTTCATTAATATTTAAGCCTAAACTTGGGGAAGCGAAAGTGAATACATAACAAACAACAGCCCAAGTTACTCTTTTTTCAGATCTATCTTGAAATTCAGAGCTCTAGTAACTGGTGAAAATATCAAACAGTAAGTACCCATCCTGTTAGACATGTTTTTACTGCACCTTACCAAGAACCACATTACATTTCTCAATGTGATGCTGTAGTGTCTCATTCACTAATTACTATAAATTGGCACTGCTTCCTCCTACTAATAGAGTACTGCCAGATTCCACAAATAGATAACCTGGATCACTGTTCAGTAATTTATTTTGCAGAATCTCATAACTAAACACTATTTGCCTCTTGGAGAGAAAAATAAATCTCTGTTGAAGCAAATGGAAGTTAACTTTGCTTGCTTGATTCCTGATTTCTGGAGAGTTTACTGTAAAATTATTCTACTGCTTGGTGTACGTAGCATCAGGAAAAAAAATAGAGGAGAAAAACTTCTTCATGTAATTAAAAAACCACCCAAAACCTCCAACCCTGAAATGCTTAATTAAACAGTTCTAGAGAGAAGTGGCTAGAGGCTGAATTTGGCATAGAAAACACATTGAAGAAACCTTTATAAAGGACCACATGAAAATGTGTTTTGATTTGATTAAGCTATAAGTTTTCTGGGAAAAAAAGAAGTTACATTCTTCAAAGTAGTTAACTTGGTAAGTTTCTGCAGGACTATTAATGCCAGAGAAATAAAAATCTTTCTAACAGGAGCATAATTTGGCCTGTATAAAAAGGACTAGTTTTGACTTTTACAAGTACTAGTTTCCCAGTAATGGGTCTACTTAGTGCTCTTCTTGTATGTCCTAATCAACTCGTCTTTTCAGTGGTTAGTGTTTTGGTTTTAGTTTAGTCTACAGGGTTATTCCAAGTGCCAGGTGTTACCCCATGAGTGTGAAAAATAACCAGAGTCTGCAATCTATATTTTTCTGTGTGCACTTGTCCTTAGCTTTTGAACTATATTGATGTTTTGGGCAAAGGTAGTCGATTTACATAGTATTACCATTAATTTATAACACTGATATCTTCCTTAAAGACTCAGCTCTTGAAATCAAGTGCTTGCTTAAGAATCTCAGTTTTCTCCAAACAAACAAACAAAAAATGAGTCTTCCCAGAAGGAAATAATTAAAAGCTTCTATTTTTAAAATCATTTTTAAAGCATTAATTAAAATGGGGGTTGATTAAACTTGTTGATGATTTACAGTTAGAATAAATGAATAAGCAAAAAAAGATAAATTAATATTTTATGATACACTTGCATATAATTAGAGGTCTATAAGCCCCTGTTTCAGCTTATTAAAATGTTAGCTAAAACCAGCAAGCTAAAGCAAGTGGAACTTTTTATACAAATAACTAGAGAAAAGCAAGGCAAGTTCACATTCTGACCCTCTCTGCTTATTTTAAAGCCGATAACTCAGGCAAATCTAACGCCAGTTTTCATTCTAAGACCAAAAGTCTTTTCAGTGGGGACAGCTTCCAGATGGGCTTCACTCTTTTAGCCCCCAGCCGTATCCGCTATAGAGCTCCTCAACTGAAAGTTGCAGATTTGACTGTTAATTCTGACATAATAATTTATTTTTTCACAATGACTTTGTTTAAAACTGTTTGAAATGCTTTGGAACAAGGTTTTACACATCACTGCTCTAGAAATACACATAGTAACTTAAGGTTAGAACTTTTGACCCTTGATAGTTGGAAAGCTTTTTAATGGATAAAACCCTTTCTCTTCAGAAAATACCTCCATAATAAAAAAAATATTACTCAAATTAGCATAAAGCCATTATGGCGATGAGGAAAACCAGGGTTTTTCTCTTGCACTGATTTCACAGAATAGGAAAAGTAGCTACTACATTCCTACATGCAAATACCAATCTATTTCTGCAGTGTTCCCATGGCTTTTCTTATGTGATTAAGCTAGAGACTCCTCTCATTTAAAAGGTGACCATGAAACATATTGTCATGGATTTTTAAAGAGTTATTCAGGGTCTTCAGTCTGATTTAAACACTGTGAACGTCTGCAGCAGATATGTTGTCTTCACTGCCCTCTGCCCTAGGTTGTTAAGCCAATGAATTTGAGTCAGGGGAAGAGAGTGAGGCAGAGGGGCTATTTTAAGGGCTATCTGTAGTCCCTACTCAGGCTAGCTGAAGGGGATGAAGAGAAAGATTTTTTTTTCCAAGTTTAGAGTGTTTTATCCAAAGCCTGTTTCCAAATGAAAATACTTGTAATAGCAGTCCTAAGGGAAGATGCCCACAACGTGCTCTGGCTTTAAAAAATATCAGATTGATTCACCACATGAGCAGTGCAGGAATTCTGTTTTGGAAGGATGATATGGCTTGAGGAGCAGGTGTCATTTGTGCCAAGAGCATTTTGGGATTTCCTTTCTATTCCAACCATTAGTCAAGAAAATCCGCAATCCAAAACCAAGCTACAAACCTTATTTTGGGATTGATTCTCTCTCTTAGCACATTCCAGCCATCTCCATCATCTCCAGCTGCTCTTCATGCCTTGATATGTGATGAGAAAAAGGCTTGAAACAGCACAGAACTGTGGAGAGCAGGCAATATAGGATGCCAAAGCAGAGAGGAGGGTAATTTTCATCTGCCCTGAGGGTCCAGTGTCTCAGAGGAGTTATCCGTGTTAGCTTTTCTCTTTTTTTTGTGTGTCATGCCACTTGAAGAATTAATACAGCAGCCTTGTGGAGGCTACTGTTATTATGCCAGTGCTACTCAGATCTGTATCATCACCTCTCACAACAGTATTTCAGCCCTGAGTAGTGATGCTGTCTGGCTGCAACAGCAAGCTGTGATTTGCCTCATCACAGACAACTGCCAACATAGGAAGGACCTACAGACTGCCTGTACCATTGTACCACCCCAGAACTCTTTTTGGAAGATGAAGCAGTCAAGCAAGCAATCTTCCCTCTTTCCAGGCTTAGAATGAGGAGAGCAATCCCCTGCCCCATTTTGGTGCTAAAATCCTGAAGAAAATGTGGCATCTGACTCTGATGATTCTGTAAAATTAATGCTCTGCCTGAGCATTACATTCATTGAAGTCATTGAGGGAGGAAAGGGATGAACAATCCTAGGATGAATCCACGTGAAACAGCCTTCTCCAAAAGAAGGAGAAACACAGGAATGGAGCCCTGATTCATAGAGGTTGAGCTTGTATGGTTCAGTAACTAAAGCAGGTCGAAGCTCAGTGTTTAGGCAATACAAACCAGACACCTGTTTCTCATGTGTTATCTAAGCCTCAAGAAGTGCCTCTAGGTCACACAAGAAATCTAAAGTGAAACAAAGTCCTAGGCACACTATGTCTTGTAGCTATGAAGAGATAGCTCTGTTGCCTCCCCTGGAAAAGAAAATCAGTGTCTTACAACATGTTAACCGCATATTTCAAGATTTACCCTTCTGCAATTTCTATTTGTTCTGCTTTAATAAAGACAGAGAAGTACACTGTCTAGGTTTGTTTAGTGTAAAAGTTACTCGCAGTTCATCACTGAACTCAGTGCAGATTTATGGGACAGGGAAGGAAGAGTTGCTTTGAATGTACGAGTATTAACTACTATCCCACTGCATCAAAATTATGTTTCAATTAAAGCCAATTAGGTAGCCAAAATTAAAGCCAATTGGGCAGCTGAATTAGAAGGGACAACTAGTTAATGGTGGAATCACCGTCCCTGGAGGTATTTAAAAGACTTGTAGATATGATGCCTAGGGACATGCTTTAATGGTAGACTTGGCAGTGTTAGATTTATGGTTGGACTTGATAGTCTTAAAGGTCTTTTCCAGCTGAAGTGATTCTATGATTCTATGACATTCCACAGTCCACATTACGTTGCTCACCTTCAGACCCTACTGCAGCCCTGGCTGCTGAATCCAGTCCTGGCCCTTCACTGGTACCGGTTCCTAATTTGAGCTGAAACTCCATAGATTCTTGCTGGCAAATGTCAAAGTTTAAATATTTCTCAAGAATACGTCTACCTTCTGAAATCTTGAAGTAGGCTGTTTATGATCTGATAGCATATATGAATAAGTAGGTGAATGTTCTGAGGCTTTCATTTCCTTCTCTTTTTCTCTCTTTTCCTCCTGTATTTCTCCCTTGAGCTGCACCAGTAAAACTGGTGGCAAATCAGCCTTTCATAGCGTGCCTGGCACACAGACGATGAGTTTCTCATTGATTTCCGATGGAGCAAGCCAGAGAAAGGGGTGTACCCTGGGACGCAGGGAGAATGTGTGAGGAAAAGAGAGTGAGCTGTCAGAAAACTGAGCATGGGACTCACAGGACAAGATACGTGTCATGAAGACTCTATGGTGTGCGAAAACACTGAACCCACGGATACCCTCGTGGTTGCAAACAGATACGCTTTTCTCCCAAAATGTGCTCTACTTTGTTCTGCCTGGCTACCCGACAGCTGGTTGAGCTGTCTTAGAACTTGAGAGCTTTGCAATTTCTCCCCACTCTTTTTCCCCTTCCCCTAGTCCTGCCCTTCCTTCTCTCTTCATCTTTCTGCCTTGAAAATGTTAACACTGATAACTAAACTTTTAAAATCTTTTCTATACCTGAATAACCTCTTGTGTGCAGGATATTTTCTGCTTTAGGGCACAATCTGTTGCAGCACAGTTATAACTGTTGTTAAAGCACCTATTGTCATTATATATGCTTTGGCAACAAGGCATTCTGTCGTGTTTCTCATCTGCAAACCCGGTGATTTATTGATAATGCTAATCTTGTTTAAAGGTTATAGAGCTTGTGAGTCAAGTGTGTTTAAAGGGAGAGATGGAGATTCCTGCTCCCCAACTTTTTATTGTTTGCATGTGACAATAATGAAGTTTTTCAGCCACTGTTAGAGAAGCTCACAGTGTTTTCCAAGCATGAATGAAGCCTCACAATGGTACCAAAATGAGACTTTTTACATCCTCATTAAATATAACAAAGAAACTTAGCAGCAGAAATGACAATACATAACCTATCTCACATAAGTAACCACAGAACTGAGTATCAAGGGAGTGTTGGGCAAGTTTTATATTATCTTTTCTGCAAAATGTAGTAATTGATCTGTATGCTCATATGCCCTGTTGAAAAAAATTTTCTATTAAAAACAATTTGGATGGATACTTTTTCCATTATCTTTCCTATATACTCTTCTATGGTAAAAGATGATCCCTACCCTGAAGTGCTTTCCATCTGATCAGCTCGGACAGAGAATATAAGTTTTACAATCTCTATTTTACAAACAGGGGAAATAGAATATGGAAACATTATGGAGGCAGCTTTTGCAAGATCCCAGCAGACAGGGGTTTTTCAGATGTCATAAAGGAAACTGCAAGTTCTGACCACTTATGGAAATACAGCTTTTAGACAGATAAATAGGGTGACACAAAAGCATTCCATTTCTACCTCTCCCATGCCTTGTTACAGAAGGATCTGGATTTTACTGTCATTTTGGTATTGTGCTCTCCTTCTTCCTTGGAAGACACTGTTTATCTCCATTTTTCAGAGGGTGAACTCTGGGACAGAAAGGATAAAAATTTGTTCCAAAAAGGGATTTGAGCACCCGAATGCATCTGTAGTATCCTGAATTCAATATTCTCATGTTATTGGCATTTACATAATCCCTGTTCAATTTTGTCCTTGCTCTAGAGATGCCTGAAGTCCCTTAAATATGTGTGTTGGCACAACATTCCCTAGGGTCTGATGCCACCAAGTGATTAGAAACCCTAATTATATCTAAACTCAATGCCTTTCCAGTGTATTCCCTTGCCTAGCTTACCTGAAAGGCTCCTTAGAGGCAATTAAGATTTTATTTTGGGGTTTCTTTTTTCCTCCCAAAAGATGAAGTCGAATTTTCATGTTATCAGCAGTTTAGTGTATCATCACTTAGAATACAGATAAAAGTCCAAAAATAGGTTTTACTGTCTACTTGTAATGTAACTGCTTTCATAAATAATCCTGGAGGCAGACAATAATGGCTTTTTTTTAGCAGCTTCTGCTCTCCTTCTGACTTTCTGTTGGTGGCAAAGGCTTAGACCTCACCTAACTTCAGATTTTCAACAGAAGTGCTCAGTTTATAGTTCAACTCATTTTGTTTTAGTTTCCCAGAAGTTAACTATCCATGCTAAACAGCAAAGCTGCCTTGGAGTCGGTGAGAAAAACATGATCTTGCCCATAGCACATCCAAATCTCCTCTTGTAAAGATGATGGTGTCTCACCAGAAAAAGAAATGAAATTTTGCTGACTAAGCTCCTAAATCAGGTAGTTCAGAGTTTTCGTGTTGTAGGTAGGACAGTTTGTATCAATAGTGCCAATCACATCTTCTACTTTATCTCCTGCCTCTGGCTAAATGTTTCCCTTGCATTGTGTGTGCCACTTTCCTGATCCTTCGCCTTCTCTCCACAAATAGCCTCTGGAAGCTAAAGCTTAGAAAATTAAACCTAAAGAATATAAAAGAACTGCTCTCAAACCTCTAAAACCCTACAGTAAACATTGTGTTTACACTGAATAGGGGATCAGATAACTGCCAGAAATGACACAAGGGAATGGCACAGCTATGTGGCTGATGGCAAAAGAGAGCAGTGATACACACAGGATATGTTCAGCTATAACATGAAAACAATTGATTAGTCAGGTACATAAGGACTACAAGGATATATTTGAGACACAGACACAAAAACGTACACCAAAGCATGTCTGGACCTAAGTGAGTTGACCATGTCAGAAATCATTCACCAAGGAAGTGACTAAAACCCGGATCCAGCTGACTATGACATCCTTATCCAAAAAAACTCTCCTATGACCACACATGTACTTCTGTGCATTCTTATTCATCGGCCATCTGCTTTGCATTTCTAGATGATTAAAATGGCAGGTACTAAGAATAATATCCAAAATGAGTCACTGGCAAATCTAGGAACAGTCATTTTTTTTTCTTACACAGTTAAGAACTCTGCTCCTGCTAGCTGACTTACAGCAGAATGGAATCATAGCATCATAGATCTATTAAGGTTGGAAAAGATAATCTAGTCCAACACCATGGTGCCTACAAAACCATGTCCCGAAGTGCCACATCTACATGTTTTTTGAACATTTCCAGGGATGGTGAATGCCCCTCTTCCCTGGGAGCCTGTTCCAATGCTTGACAACCATTTTGGTGAAGTACTATTTTGTAACACCCAATTTAAACCTCTCCTGGCACAAATTGAGTCTGTTTCCTCTCATCCTGTCACTTGTTACGTGGGAGAAGAGACCCACCTCACTACAACCTCCTTTCAAAGTGGTTGTAGAGGATGATAAATGTCTCCCCTCAGCCTCTTCTTCTCCAGTCTAAACAACTCCACCTGCTCCTCGTAAGACTGGTGCTGCAGACCCTTCATCAGCTTCATTGCCCTTCTCTGTAGTTCTGTACAGATCTGTGCAGCTTCACTAATGCTACTTCATACAAATAGGAAAAACAGAAGAAGAAGTGAATCAAAGAATTACTTTTCTGCTTTAGAACTATTGCAATATATGTCTGCCAAACCAGCTCCAACACTCAAAAAACCACTAAAGCTCCTCTTCAGCCTTCTGGCTTTTGTGTTCTTTGAGTAATGGGAGGCAGCTGGGTGGCATGAATCAAACTTTTACGATGGCAAAATTCTCTCCCATCTGTTGTAAAACCAGTGCAAGCATGAACAACTGAGAGGTGAAACAATTTTTCAACCTCTTCAGCAATCTCATAAATATCTGCAGCTAAATAACCCAGAAAGCAGAGCAGAATCTCCCAGCCTTAGGTAACAATTACACTATGTGAACTTTGAGAAACCTCTTGCCAGCACTCAAAATTAAGAGCTTAATACACAAATGAATAGTGAAGGCATAGTGACAGCAGTGTTTAGAAAATGCTTTTGCAACCCCCCACAGTGTTGTGTCGATTTGTTTCTGAATGGGGAACTGTTGTAATTGGTTTCACTGGAGAATAAGAAGTGGACACTGGTATTTCTTGTCTCTGAAATACTGAACAACAAGCATTGGTTTGTTTGCCCAAGAAAACAATGGAATGCTCAGGTCATCTGCTTAGCCTCAGGTGCTTCATTTAGACACCAGTGCAAGAGTACAGTTGTTTGAAACTTGAGATCTTCTCAGAGCCAGAGTGAGATTTTAGTTCTTAGTGCAACTGGAAATATTGGGAGTCTCTGACAATATGTTTTCATATTTTTTTTCTCCTATATCATAAAGCATCAAGATTTTATTAGGCCAAGCACTTTTGATTAAATAAATCACACATGTTGTTTAAGTTTGCCTTCATTTCCTAATTTTCTGTTCTTTTCTCTCCTAAATATTGTTTCTTCTGATGGATGTCAAATATTATATACAGCTATTCTATTTATGTTTACACCTAACTCAGCCTTTCATCAGTATTTTGTGCTTATAATCCTTCTACCAACACATTTGCACATCTCAGACCCAAAAGATCTCAATAAGATGGAAAAAGACAGCTCACAAGTGGGAGATGATGAGGATTTCCCAAGAATTCCTCAGTTCCATCACAGAACAGGACTGAGCTGAGCGTTTTATGACCCAATTAAGATGAGCTTTCAATAGTTCTTGTTAAATTAGTTTCTTTCATGGAGGAAGAATGTGTGATTTGGTGACCTTTGCACCACCGTGGCATAGGAATAATCAGGTGCACTTAAAGCACACCTGAGCAACAGTTTGGCCTCGATTGAGGCAGTTCACAGGTCTAGTTAATGTATTTAGCTCATGGTTCCCAGGATGCTATAGAAATACAAGTATGATTATGCCCATTTTATACAGGGGAAAAATACAGCAGAAAGAAACTCAGGAAGTTATCAATAACATATTATAACAGAACCACAACTTCTTGCATAGACTTGGGGCCATGCTGTTATTTCTTTTCCTTTTTTCTAAGGATTCGTCTTCCCATGGAGGCAGCTGAGGCAACATGCAGTCCATGTGTACACTATTGCAGACAAAACTGATAAACTCAGGAGTCTCTGACTCCCCAGAACCCTGCATGCTTCCACCAAGAAATAAATTTATTCATGAGAATCAAATCTTTCTCTTTAAAAATATCCTTGTCTCCTGAACTATTCAATAATTACATGATCTCCAAATACTAACTTTTCCTGCAGTGCCTAATAATTCCTCTGGACTCATTTTTCTTGGTAATTCTGTTTGGTTTTTTTTTTCCAAGGAATGCAGGCCTCAAACAGGTATCTCGTGTTCTCATGAGTACTTAATAGCAGAACAATAATCTCCTCTGGTTCTCTGTTTTAATGTCTCACAAAATCACGTTGCTCTATGTTATTTATTTGTTTTCTGCTACAGTACACAGCAAGCATACAACAACTTTGTTGCTTCCTCTCATTCCAAAGTTCTTTCAGCATTCACTTTTTCCCAATCCTCTGTCTCTGCCTGCCAGCAAATGGCTATATTCCTGATTATTACACCCAGGTGAAACAAAGGGTTATTTGGCCCTTGTTTCTTAAAAATACTTCTGGTAACCACAGCAAATTGTTTTGGATTTTTCTTCATGAATTATTCATGAAATTCAATTTCACATGATTATTAATTCTAACCTCTGCAGTATATGAATAAGCAATCTCATTGCTTAATATTAGCTCCTGACCATTCTTCTCTACAATTAATGACCTGTCATAGATATCTGGGTCTAGCAGTCATCAGAAAGCTGGGAAGTACTTAATTACTATTAATTTAATAAAGCATAGACTGAACTAATAGTGAAAAGCTGTCAGTGCTCTGCCCCCAATTAACAGGAAAATAAATTAGTAATATATCTGGAGTGACACATCAGCAATCAAATAGTTTTTTATACAGGGGCAATTTTGAGTGTGCGTCTCCCTATGTCTAAGTCTTGCACTGTCACATGTCATCTTGGGAAAAAGCACAACTCTGCCACCCCCACTTTTGTACAGTTTTTGGGGAGAACAATCTCATGCATTTCTTATTAATTTTAAGTCTTCTATGTGGAATGTCTGATAGAAAGACAGTTTGCCCTATCACCCAAATATGTCTGAAGGGCAGAGATGTATTAAGAACTATGTCCAGCAATTAATTCCTCCACTTCATTTGTCCTAACCTTTAAATCAATTCAAACTGGTATCTCAGTCTTATCAGATGGATATCAGTAAGTTCATCGAGCAGTCTCACAAGCATCTGGATAAGAACAACTGAATGAGTGATTACTGTAAAATGCAGATATGCATTGGGAGAACAGGAGATCCACCATCTGGCTTTGCTGCTGAAGCCAACATCCCGTCCAAGTTCTGCCTTTGGGGTCATGGCAACATGCAAGTCTTCCAGCTAATTCAAGGGTAGGTACTTGCGAATGGGAGTGGTTGTAGGAAATGGCACAATTCGGAAATAAGAATACTCATAGTAAGGGAACATTTTCAATGGCTGTGATTTTAACTTTATTGCTTTCCAGGTTTTGGAAATCTTCCTTTCACTGTTAAAAAATCATGTAAAATGCTTGTAACATTCACAGTCTTTCACAATAAAGACAAAAAAATAATTTGTCATCCAAGGGAAATCTTTTGATAGCAGTAATATTACCACTGTATGAAGCAGCCACCACAGTCAGACTTTACAACTGTACATAAACAAATATGATAAACCTACCTTATCCTGAAGAACTGGTACACTGAGAAAGTTTATCCCCTCTCAGTCACTAAGAAGAAGAAACTGGCAACCAGCTACTAAACATCCTAGAACTCCTGGTTTCTCAGCTCAGCACCAATCATCTCAAACATTTTGCCAGTGTTTGAGTGAAATTGAGGTTGGACTTCCAGGGTCTTAGCCTTCTTAGAATGCAAGGCTAAGAAACAACTCATCATTATAAAAGTTCAGA
This sequence comes from Tapera naevia, assembly GCA_033556795.1. NCBI lineage: Eukaryota > Metazoa > Chordata > Aves > Cuculiformes > Neomorphidae > Tapera > Tapera naevia. The sequence continues at coordinate 33,008,231 of JAUMJJ010000079.1, read as the reverse complement.
AGAGTAAGAGGAGTGACAAGTAAGAAGATGAATTTTCAACCATACACGGATGTTATAGACCTACAGATCCATACTTACACACATATTCTTATATATGCCGACACACACACTTCTTTCATGCAGAATAACACTAAGTGTAGGTTACTGTTTGTGTCTCTATGTCTTTTTCTGATTTTTGTACCACGTAGCCATAAATTATACATGTCTATGTATGATATAAATATATATGTGCATATAATATAAACTGCATAAATACAGACGAACTGCTGCAGTTGTCATATCATCGTTAGACGGTTTAAGCTTTGAAGTCATTCTTTATTACTCGGTTACTGTGATTTTCTGACTTTGATTGCTATAATAACATCAAAACACAGTGCAGCTTTTAAATATATTCACTTCAGTCTTTGTTCTTAAAAGAGACCAGTTATTTATTTCTGTCTTCTGAAGAATTTCATAATCCAAGTAAGGAGTTAAGCATCAGGAGTGCTATGAAATGACTAAGGATTCATGTGTACACAGGATTTTACATAATAAAGGTGTGTTTAATTTATATATATATAAATTTTAATACATCTTTCTGTCTGTGTTGGAGAAAAATAAACATTAAGAAAATGTATCTTTCTATATGTGTATGTAATAAATACATACAAAACAATATGACTGCATAGTGAATGCTTAAAAATCTGAAAGTCTTGCCAGCATAAAAAAAGACATGAAAATACCAATCATTATGTGTTATATTCTTTTTGGATTTTGTGATAAATATGGACATATTTACTCATGTAAATATTTGCGTTAGGTGAGATTTACCCATTCAGTCACGAAATCTCTAATTTAAGAGGAATTTAAGACATTCATTTTTAGCTAAATGGAATGCGTAAGATTAAAACATCCAAGTACCTCTTCTTTGTGTTACCATAAACCAATTCTGTTAAGCAGTATCCCAGCTTTCTTTTTTTTCCTAGTTAATATTATGATTCTCATAGTATCTTGGGGTTTTATGTGGTTTTATAGGATCACACTCTCCATTTGCCTGCCTGTCTCCCTCACTTGTGCCTCTCTCTCTGCCCAACAGTTTGTGATTTCATTAAACAATTTTGACCAAAATGGAAGAAAAATATCCTTCTTAAGGATGTAAGATCACTACAAATGTCATGAAAATTTGCAGCTGGCTGAAGGAGAGACACTTAATGCCCTAATTATAGAGGTTTCAGTGTGAGTTCAGCAGCTCTCTGTTTTGCTTAGCCTCATTGCTGGCCAATTAGCACACTTTCAACTGAAACTGGAAAATATCATAGCCCAGTAAGGAGGAGGTCAAGGGAGGGTTGTAAGAGTATTTGTGGGGAGGGAGCAGGAGAAGGACAAGAGAGGGATGGAAGAAATGGTGAGGAAAAGAAATGGTGGAGCAATTTGTTTGAGCTGCATGCTATTTCTCTAAAATCCTTTTAATCGCAAAACCTTTTTGCTCACATTGATATGGATATAACCTGATAACACCTAAAGGCTCCAAACCTCCTTCCAACCAAATAGAAAGCAGCAAAAATATTTCTCTTTATATGAATTGGGGAGACATTAGAATAGTCCTGTTTCACAACTTTGCGCATGAGGAGACTCATGTGAAAACAATATCTCTAGTGTTTCACTGGTTGAGGTCCTATCCTCTTCTGAATTTCCTCAGTGAATTACTTCCCCCCTTTACAAGGTCATAAAGCCATACTAAGTTCATTTCAAGCTCTGTAGATTAACAATGATGGAACTGGATTGAAATCCAGATGAGTGAATTGCCACAAAGAATGGAAAAATCTCCCAGAAGAAAGTATTTAAAACAAAAATCTTTGAGCTAGTGAAAATCCCCTTGTTATCACAATTTTGTTTGCAAAAGGACTCAAGAAATATGAAGACAGATATAAAATAAGTCAGAAAATCTTCCATTATTTAACTTGCAGTTTAAAGTGCATTCAAATGTCAAATTTAAAATCACAAAAATCAGTCAATATGAGTGCCTCAGATTGTGTAGTCTTGTATACAGCTTAATCCTTTTTTTTCTGCACACCTCATCTACAATTAATACTTTTTTTCACTTGACACAGCATGTGATATAAGTTAATCATATCTCAAAGTATCAAGAGAAAAATATTTGTGTGCCTTTTACTCAGAATATTTACCTTTTACTCAGAATTTCAAAAGGCTCATAGAGCTTTAGATTCCTAAAATTGATAAAAAAAAAGAAGTAGTTCTGTCTGTCTTTCGATTCTCTTTTGTTGCTGGAATTTGTCCAGAGAAGAACGATGAAGCTGGTGAAGGGTCTGGAGCACAAGTCTTATGAGGAGTAGCTGAAGGAATGGGGGCTGTTTAGCCTGGTGAAAAGGAGGCTGAGGTGAGACCTCATTCATAACTGTCTACAACTGCCTGAAAGTAGGTTGTACTGAGGTGGGTGCTGGTCTCTACTCCCAAGTGACTAAAGATAGAACAAGAAGAAATGTCCAAAAGTTACACCAGAGGAGGTTTAGATTGGATATTGGGAAAAATTCCTTACTCAAAGAATGGTGAGGCACTGGAACAGGTTGCCCAGGGAAGTGGTAGAGTTACTATCACTGAAGGTGTTAAAGCAACATGTAGACATGGCATTTTGGGACATGGCTCGGTAGGCACAATGGTTTTGGGCTGGATGATCTCAGAGGTCTTTTCCAACCTTAATGATTCTATGATTCAATGATTTGTGAAATAAATAGTGAAACTTTTGTTTACCCTACAACAGGATTCCATATTTCTGTTTCCCCTGTTGCAAAAAGAAGATAATGCTACTTCTTTGCCCTATAAGTTTTTTCAAGGGAGAAAACAGAAAATACGCATGAGATGATGCTCATTTGACATAGTGATTGGAATATATAAATACCGAGAGGGATTATTACACATCTAAGCAACTTTCTTTCTTGTTCCAGAGACCTCAATGGTTGTCAAATAGTGGTTTAAACTCAGGACTCCAAATTCATGAAAGGCAGATTTTAAAGGTGAAATCCATGGACGTAATCTATAATCATTTTAAAGAACTGAATTTTGACATTTTGATTGTTGTTTTTTTCCTCTGGAATATTGATATTTTCATTATTATGCAAACATTAGGAACAGTTTTACTAATTATTTGACTAAGCATCCCAAGAAATTGTAAGGATGGAACTCATATTCCCGGTGATGATAATTGTGCTCATTTCGGGATCCTAGATGAATACTAATTTGACAACTTTTTCTGAATTCCATCCTTGTCTATAAGAAATACCTTAGCTTAGGTCAGTGGTCTTGAAGCAATATGTAGAAGTCCTAACTGATTTAAACATTTTTTATCTTCCTCAGAATTATGCATAAAATCTATATCTCTCCTGTGAGACCATCTCGAATAAATTGCATTAATTCTTGTATTTGCTGAAACTGTCTTTCTCTGGCTAAGTCACGTGCATCCAATTATGTGAAATGGGAAATGTTTTAAAATATCACATTCTGGCATGAAGTGTTTGAAAATCTTTGGGGGATGTTAGTTTGTCTTTAATAACAAGTCCCAAATTGTGCCTAGTGGGCCTCTTCTCTGAAAACAAAGATTCCAAACTCCTATTAAAAAAAACCCCAAAACAAAATCCCAAATTATCTCATGGCTACAATCTGTCAAATTAAGAATAATTTTGTAACTGGGAAGAAAAGATGAAGGGTAAGACAACAAATTAATTCAAAAGGAAATGTTATTTTTATTTATTTCAAGAAATACAAGGGAAAAAGCTATTTTATTTTCAGCCCCTCCTTTCACCTCCTTTAGAATTAATAGTTTGTCAGTACTTGCAGGAGCTGTTTTTAAAAAAATAGAGCTCCATTAATTTCAGAGGGAAAAAAGAAAAGAAAAAAAGATTTTAAGAATTACTGATAGGAATATAAAATGCCTCTTTGTTCTTCATTGTGCTACATTTTGCCTCTGTCAGACACACTACGGAGAATGTCAGTGGGCATTGGTGGCTTCTTCAATGAGTACATTTTATTTTCAAAAATTATTTTCTTTCTAAAGAACCAAACAGCACTTGAAGCATCTTGTTTTATTTTGCGTCAGATAGGCATTTGCTTCTGGGTGTATGAAAAGTGCAAATTAGCAACCAAACATCAGAAGAGAGTATGAAGGAGGTCCCCATTGGTTAGAGACTTTTTTTATTTTTATTTTTTTATTTTTTTTTCCCTGGGATCTGAAAATGCAGACATATCCATGGGGAAAATGGGAGCGGAAAAAAATCTTGCAAATAGCATTCACACAATTGGTCCAATCCTGCTCCTAATGGAAATTGTACTGCCTCCCCTGCAAATCACAGAGGTGTAACCTTTCCCTCCGAAGACAGATAGACATGAACTTACAAATATTGGACCAGGATACATACCCTCAGTTTCCAAACTTCTTCCCCAGTTATTGCAGAAGAATGTTATGATCCCTATAAATGTACCAAATTCCATCTGAAAAATAATTAGGTTTTGGGGGTGTTTTCCTGCTCCCAGTACTTGTACTGCCAGGCTGTTCCAAAACCTTCCTCTTCTGATGTTTTTAGCCTCCTTCAAATTTCCATAATAAATACACTCATGGGCATTTTACACCCGATTGTTCTTAGGCCAGAACTTCTCTTTGATGTGAATAGACTTTCTCTGTTGCGCACATCCTGTTATATTTATAGACAAATGGGAATAGCACACAGAGAAGTTCATGTTGGGCACAGTGGGACCTTCAATGTATCCTCTACCTGAAACTCATGAGGATTCTTGATTCCAGTGCAATTTCTTGAGCCCAGTGATCACTCGACCCCCTGGACTTCATACATAGCACCTCTAGACCAAAGTGATGACAAATCTACCCACCTCAGAACAAACATAAAGATGTCATCTGTAAAATCCTTGACATTTTGAAAGTGTTTCTAGCATTTCAAAAGCTTTGTATAAATAATACAAGTAGATAAACAAATAAATAATATGGTAGAACCACATTCTAACTTTAGGCATCTGCAATGTGAATGTCCTCCTCCGGGCTAACTCACAGCCACCTTACAGCCACTGGAAAAGTACATGACCAGTATAAGATCCCTACTCTAGCAGGAAATGAATCACAAGAAAGGAGACTTTTTATGGCGTCTTTTTCTGACCTCTTTTTCTGTACAAGAAATCCATATTGGTATCTCAAATATAGGCATTTATACCACCTGTGACAGTGGTCAGATGAAGCCACCCACTGTCTCATTTAAACATGTTTTTAATTCTGTAACTATGGTTGTATTTTTGTTTTGATCTTCCGCAATTTTTCGTGTTCTTTCAGTTTGCAGATTCTGTCCTATGCTATCATCTAGCTTTCCATATATGCTTTTTCTTCCCTCCTCTCTTTATTTCTGTCCTGTCTTGCTCCACTCTCACTGTTTTCATTTTCTCTGAGTTCATCGTGTCAATCTCTGTCACAAAAACCCAAAAAGATACTACTGTTCACACCCAACCTTATCAACCTCATTGCAGCATCATCACTTACATCTGTTTACTTTTGTTTTACAGGTTTTTGACCTGAAACTCAATGACTTCAACTGCCTTCAGGTCAATACAGCAGCAAGGCCTTGTCACAGATACATACCAGCCTGTCTTCTTTAACTAAATGAGCAGCAGTTTGGTTCAGGCTTCAAAGGAGGTAAAGGTCTCTCTGCAGCCAGGCCAAGAACTCCTCTAAGAAACTCACAAGGAGAAGAGCAACACAGCGAACACCTGTAGGGAGCCTCATGCATATCTCTCTTATACACAATTTTATTACGGGTCAACCACTTTTTATCCCATAAATATGAGTGTAAGTGAGCCTTCTTTGAGCTCTCCCTGCAGGGCAATGTGTCTACATGGGAATGATCTCCCCTTGTTCTGGAATGTCTCTCAAGGGTGCTCCTAGAAGTAATGAGATCTTTCACCATTGATAGATCACTGGTGAACCCCATTTTAATCCTCCCTCAACAGCAGCTGGACTGGAAGCCAGGCAACTCTCCTCTTTTAAAAGGACTAGTTTTTTAGTCTAAATAAGTAATGTTTTAAATCATCTAGGGTTATAATATTGTGTGATTTAGTATGTTGCTTCCTTAGCTTTCCTAGCATGAGTAGCAAGGCTTGCTCTGAAGGCCACAAACTGGGATTTTCCAGTTAAAACCTTTCCCAGAACATAGAACCTGTTCAGTCAAACAAAGCCTCCAGGGTCAACAAAAAAAAAAAAAAAACAGGAAAATTCAGAGTCTTCAAGGATACAGATCAACACCAACTGCACCAAGATAAGATAACGGCATATGGAAAGAAAGCAAGGGAATCCGATGAGGAACGAGATGATCACAGTCCCCCAAATTGCTGCTGGACTGAAACATTGCACGAGGGGCAGGTAAATAGTCTGTAAATGAATAATTGCATAGGGATTTCTTGTCTCATATTGACTTCTCTCTACAGAGTTGGTCTCTCTCCATGGAGTTGACCAAGTTGATGTATCCCTCTATTAAATTATTTATTTTATGAAGTCAAATGCCTTATAGTCTGCTTTACTAAATCTTAGTTTCTAACTTTGGCATGGACTAATGTTGAACATCCAGACAGAAGGATAGGATACCTGAGAGTCTGGTTACTGAAACCTTGGATTTGAACACTGGAGTGAACTCAGACCAAACATCCAGATGAGAATGTAAATTAACTGGGGCTAAACATTATGAAACTTTGAAATATTATCTAAGTGACATAGGGAATCAGGTTTACACATATAATGTTTTGGCTAATAACACATATAACCCAATTTTCCCTCGTATATTTTCTCCATGTTGTAAGTAATAGTGCGACCTTACCATCAAACTATTAAGTCAGACCTTTATCTAAACATTAGTGTTATCTAAAAAACTCATTAATGACAGACCTGTATTAAAAAACTATGTAAAAGAAACTCTTCACCTCCCTTACCTCTCTACTTGGTTTTTGGAAAATCATGCAAAACGTTAATTTTAAAAGATATAGAACAACACTGGGAAGAGTGTTCTTTGTGCCTAGTTGATATCAGGCTGACAAGAAGAATGCTAGTGTGAAATGCTAACAGAAAGCGAACTATTCATAACTGCACAGTGTGCAGAGGAAATACTTGCAGAAGTAAATGGGGGAATCTTTTGGACGTGAATGATCTGGAACTCACTTAAGTCAGCAAGTTTTTCCATCATCTTATAACTTGTGTTATAAGATGCTGCAACTGTCCCAGGTGTTGGAACTGAAACTCAATTGGCAGCATCATTTGCTCTCTAACTCATTGTTTTTATGACTTTAACCTTGGTGTTGACTAACTCATTCAAAGAGTTTAGGTTTTATCATAGTGGATTCTTTCAAAAAGATAATTTGGATCATTAAACAACTAAAAAGCTTAGTTAAAATGATTAGTTCTAATCTTCAAGCTCAGGTAATATCCAAACTGCTATTAATTACCTGGACAAACAGAAATGGCTTTGCTTTTTCCAAGTCATTACTCCTTGATCAAAGATAGTTTGACTGAAGAAAATTGTTCTCTTAAAGATAGTTAAGTATTAATATTCATATTTGTAAACCAAATTAAATTAATATTTAAGAGATGACTTGCATAATTTAACATTCTTTCTAATTGTATAATTATTTATCAATCATGACTGCAGGTATCTCACTGTCTTCTGTATGTCTGTGGGTATATGAAGAATGGCAGATAAAAAAAATAAGGAAACTTGTTATTCTTTGACGCTATTGTAACTAGATGGAAAGACCATCACAGCAATTCAGACATTTACCCTGGGTTTGGGAAGTGGGGAGAGTAGTCTCTGAGGTGCCAAAGCCTTGTTGTGTGACATTGAGCTTTGGTCAGATTATATAAAGTCACCAAAATTAATCTTATAATGGATTTAACACTGTACCTTCTCCTTCCCTACAGTACTTCCGGAAAATTATGGTTTGTGTTCCATTAGTGACATCAAATCCTATGACCGTTCATGAAAATTAACAGTCATAAGTCATTCTGAGCCTTTCTGTTTCCTGGGCTGAATACATAGAACTAGGGCACTGAAGCAGATAGTGTTTCTGTGCTAAAGTCAATATGAGTGAGAAATGGCTGTGGCTCTCTGTGCAAGAAGGATTTAAAGTTATTTGGGACAAGAATTATTGGCATGTTCGAAGAATTTTCACGCGAGGAAATAATCGATGTGTATAATACTGCACAAAGTTATGAAATCTCCCAATTTAAGAAAGATTCAGCTGTTAAAGGGAAAAAAGTAGTATTTGTCTTTGGAACATGGAATCAGAAGGCATCACACAAAAATTTTTTGGTAGCTTGTACATTTACATAAATAAATATGCAAAGACTTACATAAAGAACATATTTATAATTATGTCAGTAAAGATTTTAGTATGAAATAGAAGCCTGACAAGGACATAAAGCAAAGGACATGCTATAGGGCATAAGACCACCATAGTTAATGAAATCAGGAGACAAGTTCTTTTGGGAGGAAAATTATTCTAATCCTGCTTCTTACAACAGCCATCTTTGTAGCACAGATTTCATAAAACTTCGTTTGACTGTACTCAAAGATGGGGGGTGAACACTTGGGTTCATTGGTTGCACGATTAAGGAAAACAGAAGAAATTGAGCATTTGTTGTTCAAAATTAAATATAAAGTGCACATGGATGATACTGGCATCATCAAACAACTTCTCATAAATGTCAAAGAGATCAGAAAAAGAGAAGGCATTTATACGGTTTCCAAATCCAATTCTCTTGAGGGTGGAGAAGGAGTAGCCGTTAGTCCTTCCTACCTCCTCAAACACTTCAGAGAAAAAGAGGTGATCTAATATGAAGGGGAACTGTTTCATCCTCTCCAATTGGAAAACAGACATGAATGAACCTTTCTCCCTCTTAAGCAGCATCAAAGACATTGACTACCAGGAGAAAGTAGGGCTTTGAGGCACTGCTCTTCCATAGAGTGACAGGAACTGCTGACCTCATTAAGCTCTGTCCTCATAAGCAAGGAACTTTTGAGAGGTTAAGGAGACGGAGCAATAAGCACAGGTCAGTGTAACAGGAGAAGAGAAAAAAAAAAGGAGCTGTATATTAGGCAGGAAAATCTTTTATAATGAGGGCATAGCTACAGCTTAACATCTGAAGGGAATACATCTCCATGGAGAACTCCTATTCTCTGCATTCCCTTTTTCATTATCATTTTATCCATTAGTGTAATTTCTCCGTTATAGAAAATGAATGTCAGAAACCAGAATGCTTTGCTTTATTTGTACCCAAGACAGTGCCAATCAATACCAGAAGAATTCCCAGTGCCCTGTCAATGCACTTCAACCTTACCTTGTTGAGAGTCCTTCTTAATTGACTCCAGTGAAGCAAATCCAATTTCCACATTCTCAGTCCTTGTACACGTATGCTAAGACAGCTAAATTTAAACTACTGCTGCTCAGTTTTGTGGAGTCTGCTCTGACACACACGACAGAATGAGATCACCTGAATTTGCTTTATATCTAATTTTTAAGACCATTTAATTGGAATGATTTTCTGCCATTGTTTCTGGGTGATATTCCAGTGATATCCTTGAGGAAAAAACCCAAATACATTATTCTAGCCCATCATCGACTCTCTCTGAAACCACCTTCTTAACTTTTACTGCCGGATCTGATTTATATCCGAGACATAAGTGTCAATAACTTGTTTTTGATGGGCAAAATACTGCCAGAAAAAATGGATATAGTTGAACATTAGGCTATAAAGTGGGGTATGAAGTATAATTCAGATGGGCTTCATGACACTTGTCCCTCATATGACACACATTCTTTTCATTTCCAATTTCATTGGAACAAGGAGAAAAAACTGTTTCCAATCTGTCCCACCTCATAAAAATAGACCTGTGTTTAATTCTTCAGGACTTAAAATTATCCTTTAGATATTGTCAACCAATCATCCAAGGAAAACATTCATGGACGAAGTAAAAGAGAAATCTTCTAGGTACAGAGATGGCTAAAATATTGCTATAGCTTCAATTTTAATGACAGTACTCAAAGTACTAGGGGAAACTAAGTGCACTGACAAGAGTGGGATTGTCTGGCACATGCTTTTGTTTTTTTTAGTACATAGTGTAGTTTGGTCCATGTATTACTGCAATTTATACATATAAATGATTTCACAAAAAGAAATAGCTAATAATATGTTCTTTGTTTCCAGTGGAGGATCTGTGCACTCAGAAAGAGAGCATAAAATATTATTGTGTTATGTATGATTATAAAATTGAAAGAATAATCTTTTTTATGCATGGGTGCCTTGATTGTGTATGTATTATCTGGTGAGTGGCAGCATCAAATCTTGATGCATCTTGACTTGGGTTTAATTGCTATTGCTACACCATGGACAGAAAAATCAGAACTGTTGCAGTCTGAGGGACAGCTGTGGTTCAGTTCATCTTCTAGTTAAGTTATGGACATTTTACTAGGCAAACTGCTAGTAATATTGAAGTATATGTATATTTTACTAGGCAAACTACTAGTTTCATTGAAGTAGAGTTGTGGACTTGATGAGACAAATTATTTTGGGGCTAAAGGCTGTCAGTCTTTGTCATGTTGGGGAGAAATTGAACCAGAAGATCCGGTGTTTCTGTTGAGTTTGCTTGCTGATTATCAGTCGTATCATGGTGATCAAGCAGGTGTAGATACCATAGAACCAGATAATGAATCTCCTTCATGGATGCTGTTGCCCTGGAAAAGTTAGGAAAGAATCCTTCTGAGGGGCTATGATGTGTTAAATGAAGCAGGTGATTCAGAAAAGTCACCATGGATTTGCCAAGGGCAAATCACGCTTGACAAACCTGATTCCCTTCTAACACAGAGTAACCTGCTAGGCTGATGTGGGGTGAGTGGACATCATTGCCTTTGGATATGGTTTGCCACAGCCTTCTCCTTGAGAAACTGATGTGTTATGGTCTAGACAAGCGGCCTGTGTGGTGGGTGGGGAACTGGCTGACAGACAGAGCCCAGAAGGTGGTGGCAAATAGATCCTTTTCAAACTGGTAACCTGTCACAAGTAGGATCCCTCAGGGATAGATATTGGGCCCTACATTGTTGAGTATCTTCATAAGTAATCTGGATGATGAGATTGAGTGTAACCTGACAAAGTTCACCAATGATACCAAACTGAGTAGGGAAGTGAACTCTTTGGAAGGCAGAGCCATCCTGCAGGAAGACTTGGATAGGCTGGATTAGTGGGCTAACAAGAACCTTATGAATTTCAACAAAGATAAATATAAGATAATCCAGGAATGCAGCACAGGTTGGAATTTACCCAGCTGGGGAGCAGCTCTGTGGAAAGGGGCCTGAGAGTCTTGGTGGGCAGCTCAATACAAATGAAGAGTGTGCTGCTGTGGTAAAGAAAGCCAACAGGATGCTGCGTTGCATCAACAAGGGCATCACCAGCAGAGAAAAAGTAGTGGTTGTCCCTCTCTACTCAGAACTTGTCAAGCCATATTTGTGATACTATGTCCAGTTCTGGTCCCCACTGTGCAAAAAAAGATGTGGACCTACTGAAGAGGGCTTACAAAGTTAATCAAAGCACTGGGAAGCCTGCCATATGAGGAAAGGCTGAGAGAACTGGGTTTATTCAGCCTTGAGAAAAGAAAGTTTAGGGGTGACTGTCTCAGCATGTTCCAGTAAATAAAGGGCAGCTGTGAAGAAGATGGAGACTCTCCTTTTTCACAACGAGTCATATGGACAAAATGAAGGGTAATGGTGATGGATACAAGATACTCTTGGGGAGTCTCCAATTGCACACCAAAGGAAAATTTCTCATGATGAGAACAATTAGCCATTAGAATAATCTCTCCAGGGGAGTGGTGGATTCCCCAGCACTGGATGTTATTAAGATGTGGCTGGACAAGATACTGGGCCTTCTTCTCCAGACCGTACTTTTGCCAAGAAAAGCTGGACCAGATGGATTTGAGGTCCTTTCCAACTTGGTATTCTATGATTCTATGAAAAATGGTTGCATTAGTTTCAAAGAAAACTACTTTGCAAACAAGCAGTAAAAACTGAGATAAAAAGCCCAAACCAGGTAGAAGTTTTTTCTCCACGCAAATAAAGTTAGGAAGGAATGATTTGACTCAGGCACTCATGACTGACTTCTTTCTTCTTAGGACTGAAATCCATTAATGGACTTCATGGTTACAATTTTGACGTTGCAGTCCTCTTGGGTGCTTTAATTCTGATGCTAGTGCAACTACTGATGCTGGCATTAATTTTAGCAGGAATTGATCACCTTGGAAGGTTTCTGAAAGTCTCACAAACAGCATTTAATCCAACGTGGGATACAGCCATACTCAGCGGTATCTATTTTCAGTGTCGTCATCTGAGGTTAAGGAAGGGCAATTGTTATTAATTTTGACAATCCATGCTTAATGCATTAGCTCTTTCAGGAATTAATTCACTGTTCATTAGCAGACCTCTTTAAATCAGATTATAAAGGCAGATGACAGAACTTCAGGTGAAGAAAACTGTTTTTTCTTCAACTTCACACATACTGGATTTCTTCTCACTGTTTTAAATTTAAAATCCTACTATCTCATTTTCAGCACTAGTAATGTAGATTTTCAGTCAATTCTAATTTTTCAGTCTCAGTTTTTGTAGTAGAGTGCATAATTTTTTTGCCTACCTCATCTGTTATGATGTTAAATTTGTCATTGTCCTTATTTCAACTGTGCAGTAAATGTTTAATAGTAGTAGAAACACCTAACAGTGGAAGGATTTAGTACTGTTATTCACTAAAACTATTTGGGAAATACTTGGCATCTCTGCAGTGGCTAAAAAAGTTGTGTACATCTGTGTGAATTCACTAAAGACAGAGAAGTCGTTCCATAGAAACCGAGATTATGGTCCCTTGAGACAAGTGCATGCCTGATATAACTCCACAGAAATGAATGGAGGTACACCAGAGATTAATTTAAACACATTTTCACAGCTAAATGTGAAAAATCCTTATGTATTGCCTGCTATAGCAGAGCTGAAAGACATTTCTCTTTTGAGCATTGGCTTGCAGCGTAAAAAAAAAAGGTTCCTGATTTGACCGTGAAGGATTTACCCATTTTTTTTTTTGTTTCATGAACCCTGCAGCATCACAGGATGTAAATCAGCACAAATGCCCCAGTCTTTTATCTTTTCCATTTTCAGAACTGAACTAAAAATGTAGGATAAAATGTAAAATTTCAACCTTCTATACTGTTTAAGTGGTCAGGAGCACAAGCAACACTATCCTCTGTCCTTCCAGTTGCAGGGAAAGATGAGAGAAGAAACAGGAAGAGACAACAGATAAATACCTGACTCTGAGCCTGGTGTCACTTGGAGAATGTTGGGGTTTTTTTTGATCATGGGTTGGTTTATGTGAAATCAAGTTTGCTTGCAACACACAGGATACACCTATCTTAAAGTGAGGGAAGGATCCTTGTGAAAGAGTTGGCAGGGCTCACTGAAAGAGCTTTAAACCAGATTTGAAAGCAGAAAAGGATAAAACCAGGCTCACTGGAGATAAGCCTGGGGGTGGCACACCAGAATTTTGAAGGATCCTGTTTGAGAAAATAGGCAATCTTAAGCAGTATTCACAACTCCAGCTCTAGGTTTTTGCTAACAAGCAAAAAAATTAAGAATAATATTGACTAAAACCCACAAAATGTTGTGAATTCAAATCCAAGCTGAGCTTCAAGAAATGTTAAATTTTCTCAGTCTTGGGTTTAGGATCTTGGTGTTTATTGTTTTCTGCTCTCTGTTCAAAGTTATTTTGTCTGTCTTTAGATGTTACAAGTTAGGCATTGCTTATTGTGTTGACCATAAACTAAACATGGGCTGGGAAAATAAAGAGGCTGTCTAATGATCAGCGCAGCGTTAGCAGTATAGAATTTTCCTGCACCCCAATTTTCAGACACTGAATTTTATCTTCTAATGCAGTATTCTTCAGACATTTTGGATTGTAATGGTACCTCCTTCCTCCACCATATCTTCAGTGCATCATGGTTCAATTTTCATTCAAGCTGTCCTTCCAGCTCTTCCTGGCTTGTAATTTTACTCTTTTGCACAAGTTGAAGAAAGTTGTTCCCAGGACATATTCAAGAGTAACAAAACCAAGAAGGTTTGTTTTTTCTCTTTGTTTCCCAAACTAAAATGTACTTCTTGGCTGTAGGTGCTGCTGGGTTCAGCACCCTGTTATCTGAACACTCTGAGCATTGTCATGCTTCATCAGCAACCCTAGGTGATATCGTGTGGAGTCCTCTGTCTGCTCCTTACAAATTAAGACTTTAAATCCATTTCAGATATATCTTCTTTCTATTGTCAATCTCAGAGCTGTGAGCAGATCTTTTATAACCTTTCCAGCATACAGTCTTCAAAATCGTTGGCCTAAAGATATCCTTTCCTCTCCTATTCTTCAACAGGCTGTGTACACTAACTCCTAAAGAATTATGCATTTGGTTCCTATTCAGAATAGCCTACAATGCAATCTTTTAAGCAGTCTTCCTTAGTACAGAGCTGAGAAGATCACTTTAGCCGAATCTGACCTCTTATTTCAGAGGCTTTCCTATTACTTCCTTCAGAAATTTCATTCTATTTTGTGGGAAAACCTTGGAAAATGTTTTTAAGAAATATTTTTCTGAGTACTTCTGGCTGAACAGAAAATAATTATGATGTTTGTGTTATGGGTATGACCTAAAATGGTACGGTTGATAAAATAACTCCAGAATTTCTCTGTTCTGTCTTTGTAAATGCTTGAAGAAAAAGGATGGCTGTCATTTGTGCTTTTAGCTTGGTTGTATTGATTATTTTTTTATGTGTTAATGTGGAAGCATACATGAATGAATAATTCCTTTAACCATACTTCTTAGGAAACTGTGTACAGAGTATTTCTGAAACTACAGGACTCATTTCAGATTAGATCATGCAAATTTTGTAAGCTGAAAGAAACAAGAGTGTAATCAAATGCATTGCGTGTAATATTAGTAATTGCATATATGAATAAATATGAATATATGAAAATGGGTTTTTAGTTCAAAATCCATATGGTTTCTTGTTCAAGATGGTCATTGAATATAAAGATCATTGATATGACTGTTTTTAGGAAGTGAATAAAAAACAGGAATTGGTCTTATGAGGACAATATTATTTATATTTCTGCAAGTCAGATGTTAAACTAAATGGCTTTAATCATGCAGATGTCAGGAAAAAATTTTAGTGAAATTTTAAAACAATATTTCACAGTGAGTTGGGGAAAAGAATAATGATTAGTCATTGCATCTGTTATTATAAAAATTCCTTCTCCTGCCGTGTCTATGAGACTCTCAAAATAATCAGAGGTAACTGGAATCTGACCTGCGCGCTATGAGTGACAGATAGAAAAATGATGATCATATACAGAAAAGTAACAGTTCCATGACAGATATATGGCCCTGGTATTTCTGTCTGGTAGCTGGGAGCAGCAGCATTTTATGGTTCAGCGATCTGTTGGATAACCACAAAATAAAATAAAAGATATCATTTTTTACAGAGAATAAGCCTCAATAATGTTGTTGAACTACAAAATGACTCCTCTGTAATCGCTGGTTGTAACAAGATGTGAATGATCCCTGTGCTGCACACTGACTCTGATATCATACTATCATTTACACTACTAAATGAATAAGCATTCGCTTTCAGATGAAGACACATTACTTGTGTCTCAAAAACTCCATCATCATAAATTTCGTGTTATTTTACTCATATTTTTCTTTTTTCCCTTAGGAAAAGAATATATCCAGTCAAAAGCCTCAAGATTCTCACAAAAAAAAAAACCCATTGCCAATGGCTCACTGTGATCTTCAGTGGTGTACGGGGCAAATGGGATTTTCAATAGTAGAGAGTTTGGCCGGTATAGCAACTCTGGATGTTTCAGTGGCATCACTGTAGCTGAGAATGGATGTAGCCCTAAACATCGCTTTAAACGTGCTGAACTGCTTTTGCTTTCACTAAAATAAGGTATTTCTTTGAACATAAACTGTGGATGTTATCCTTCATCTTAGAAATTTATACTTTGTTCTATCTCTTCTGTTTCCATGGTAAACTTGCATTCTAGAATATGAAATAAATGCCTACCATTAATTCATCTAATTGAAAAAGGAATTTAAAGCCCTTCGCATTCATTCAGGATGAAATTCCTAATGTGAAGATAGTTAAAGGTTCTGGCTAAAGAGCATAAGCCTATTCTCTGGCCCCGAGATAAGTAGTTAGCAACTATCCATCCTCAAAGACTTAATGAACTTTATATGCCAAAGGAAGGTCTCAACATCCAAGCTGGGTTTAATCCCTGGACTGTATTAATTCCGAAATAATTTCAGGAAACATGAGAGTGCTTGCCAAGTGTGCCATGGACCATGCTGGCAGCTGAACACTGATTTCCAGTGCCTGTTCCAATGACCCTGGAAATATTTAATGTGCTAGGATAGAAGTGGCAAGTGTGTCCTGATTATACTTCTGAAGTCCTATGTAGATTCAAGCTGCACACAGCTTTGCTGTCTTGTTGCCTGAATTTTGAGTGAATGAATTTTGTCCTTATTAATTAAAAACACTAAACGAGATTCTCAAACACAGTTGCCAAACTTTGGTGTCACTTTTATGCATTCAAAAAAGCACTCTGATTTTCAAAAGCAGAAGTTTTTAAGGATCAAGACTAAATTTCTCAGATATCACAGATCTTGAGTTTGAAATTTTTGACTCTGAAGATAAAAAAACCCTAACAGCTGTGTAAACTGAAGATGATAGATATTTTTTAAAGATAAAATGGTATTAAATACTTCAAGAAATTCATTTATTCTGTTTCTACTGAAAATTTTCAATGTCTACATCACTGAGTTTTTGTTCTGGAAGGTTAATTGACACATTTACTACAAGTTATATCAACTATATTTGATTTGGGGAGCTTTGGAGGTGTTTTTTACTGTCTTTTCAAAGAATTTGCACCAAAATCTGCTGAATATTGAATTAAGAACCCTCTAGATTTTTAGGTAGAGTTTTATTTTTCTACGAATAGTAGATGTATTATTTTTCATATAATATTTGAGACTGTAAAAATTACAGAAAAGAGTAGTGAAGGATTTTGCTTGTGTTTCGTAGCTATTTATTGCAATGCAATAACATGATCTGATTTAACAGTGGTATTTCAAAATAAGAAAAAATAATTACATAAACCAGTTGAAATTACAGATTTGATAATAACTGTGAATATGAAGCGCTTTTGCCATTATTATTCTTTTCTGAGATTTCCTTCTTTGAAAGACTTTATCTGAATTTTTCTGAAATATTGTTTTATGCATTTTGGCTTGTTAAACATACACATATGTATATATGAGAATATTCCTTACTTGCTGTTTATATAACCAAGTGTTCAGTGAACTGTAACAAAAACTCTGATTATTGGAAGTGATAACTCTGCTCCACCTCTGTGCCACAGCACCCAGAGTACATAACAGAAAGGAGAGGAAGGTATGTCAAAGAGTTTGAAATGTTGTAAAGATATGAGAATATAAAATTACCTGAGAATCCATAACATATTAGGAAAACTTCTGTTTGTGCATTACTCACCTTCAAAATTGTTTCATGCAACAAAGTTTCTAGGTCTCCATCCAAATGGAATTGCAGTTACTACCCAGTAGAAGTTTCATAGGTATTTCCTTTTGAGAATTTCTTAGACTTGCTATTAAAGAAGACAATAATAACCCTAATTATTGTAACCTGCTTGACTAAACATTCACACTGTTTCTTACCTTTTCTGTAACTTTTTATAGCACAAAACTGCATGAGAAACAGCAGAAAGACTTTGTCTTCATTGCAGTATTTGGATCTGTATGATTACCTGCAACCCACCTTATCTTCCCTCTATAAGAGGGAGAACAAGTCTTATGAGGAGCAGCTGAGGGAACTGGGGTTGCTTAGCCTAGATAAAAGGAGGCTGAGGGGAGACCTCATCACTGTCTACAACTGCCTGAAAGGAGGTTGTAGCAAGGTGGATGTTGGTCTCTTCTCTCAAGTGACAGGTTGAGAGGAAATGGCCTCAAGTTGCACCAGGGGAGGTTCAGATTGGATATTAGGAAAAATTTCTTCACTGAAAGGGTGGTCAGGCACTGGCAGAGGCTGCCCAGGGAGGTGGTTGAGTCACATCCCTGGGGGTATTTGAAGGGCAGGAAGATGATACGCTCAGGGATCTGGTTTAGTAGTGGGCAGGCGTGGTTGGACTCAATGATCTCAAAGGTCTTTTCCAACCAGGGGATTCTATAACAAATTTAATCTCTTATGCTCACTCTCTATGTAACAAGGTTTCATTGGTAATAGTTTAGAGTTACCAGGTTACATCCTAGACCTTTAATAGACAGTTCAACAAAGCTGTACTGACATTTTAATATCTGGATTGCCCCATCATCAACACCAAGTTCCCTAAATTCTGTCATGTTTACCTACATTTATCAGCTCTTTTGTAGCAATAATATTGGGTTTTCTACATCCTTGTATTACTATTGTGCATGACGGGAAAAACCACCTTACCGATACCTATTGCAAATACAGATTAAGTATCAAGAACTTTCATATATAGCTGTATATTTAGATATATGGATATAATTTCTTTCACACTTAAGCATTTATAGATACAGATGGTATGGATAGTTGCATACAAACATTTGAACATAAAGATGTGCATCTCCACATCATCTAAAATTACAGATTTGTCATTTCAGCACTCCAAAGTTTTCATAAAATGGATCCAAAGACTATAGAAGCACTGAAATGTTCTTAAGTTGTTTAGAATTTCTTTCTTGCTTCTAAATTTAAAACTAGGCTTTTGGGGCACAGGCTGTACTTTCTCTGGGGGTGTAATTGTCATGTACATATTAATATATGCAAATAAAATTGGAGTTTCAACAGCCACTATTCCTCCAAAGGTTACATTCTCTAATTAGAGCCAAGCAATTAGTTCTAAAAGTTTCTTTTTTTTTTATCCTAGAAGCCTTGCATTTCCTTAACAGTGAAATTACATCTCAGCCATTCCTTTTTGTTTCAAGACATAAAATAATTACAACTGTACCTTCATTTCATCTTGCCCACTAATTGCCCCCTTTTAACACAGATCATTTCAAATGGTGCCTCTTTGAGATTTTATAGCTGTCTAATATGTACATGAGTATAAGTGCAATGTTAGAACAAATTGAACTGTTCTTTGTCATTCTGACACCTTAAATCCCATGTTGCTGACTGATGTGACTGGGGAACCAGCAATAACTAAGTCTCCAGGCTTCATCTTTTTTTTCCCCTCTTTTTTTTAAAAAACAGAAAAAAATCTCGGTTTGATGTAGGAATAGTGTGACCCACTGAGTGCACTCAAAGACGATGAATAGTTGAACTATTCCCTTCCTTTAGTATGGGACCTTAAATTTTAAAATAAACTGTATTTGACCTTTGCATGACTTTTTGATTCCTTCTTGTAAATGGAAGAATCAACAACGATCAAATGAAAAAGGTCAGACAGTGAGAACAGCAAAGCAATTCATGTAAGTTTGAATGATTCATGGTACATGATCATTTTTATCATAAAAAAGAGTAAACAAATCAATGCAACATGCCTGTCAGTTTGTGGTCTGAAACAAGTACCCACATCTGCAACATGTAACTGGAGGCAAAAAGAGTCTATTCTCCCAGCATCTCCCTACAGGGAGATACAGGCAGCTCCAGAGGGTAAGTCATCATCCCCAAGATACACATTTCCCTCCAGTGTGCTCATCTCTCTTTCTCCACTGATTATGTGGGGATCTCAGAGTCAACAGTCTTGTAACACAGATCCCTCAGCCAAGCCTAAAAATACCAAACACCCCATCAAAGGAACAGAAGTGAATTCCCTTGGGCAGCCAAAAACAATTTTAAGATCTTCATTAGCAGAAATGTGTGAGAATAGATGGGAACATCAACCCACTTCCTCACCCCACAGATGTCCCATGCATAAACTGGCTGAGTCAGCATTTTGCACTGCAACTTGTTCCCCGTTTCACAGTAGTATAAAGAGAGGTATAAATACCTATCCAAACAAGACAGGGAGAAAAAAGACGTGGAGAGGCCCAGAGATAGCTGCAACAGGTTTGAGGTAGTGAAAATATGACATATATATAGGCAAATATGCCAAGAATTTGTCAGGTTCCAGTTGCCCAGAAAGAGAACCCAGATGTCTACAGCAATCTGAAGTAGTAGCAGAAGGAAGTGACCTGAGGGAGCCAGAAAGAGCTGAAGATGTTGAGAGCCACTGGGGACTAGAACAGATGAATGTCTAGGGAGAAAGAGTTCAGTGTTGCCAAAATCTCTCATTACTTCTCTTCAGAGACATGATGATGCTCAGAAAGGGCTGGAGGACAATTTTGCAATTAGCCTTTTGTTTTTTTCTTTTCTGTTTTTCCTTAGGGGTAGGAGGAGAAGAGGAGGAAATAAAGGAAATGAAATAAAATCCAATTTCTTCTTTTTAGTTTACGCAGCAACCGTTGCTTAGGGCTGTGCGTGATGGCACAATACAGCCCATACTGATGGTTATAACAACTGTAAGCTTATTCCCACTTCCAGAAAATTGGTACTATTTTACATTTGCATACATGTTAGACATGATAGCGACAATTTATTCAAGAAACACAGAGAAATAGATACTGCAAACACCATCAGGCACTCATGGCTCTAGAAGCCAACAAAGGTGGCAGTGTCAGCCTCAGCCAGGACCACGCATTCCCTTAACCTGCCTGCCTGTACACAGACATAAGCTGTACATTCGGGTGTGGTTGATGTTGACAATCTGAAGCTTAAGAAGTCAGTTATTTGGTGAATAGACAGAGAAAGACAAAGAAGAACACATCTTTAGAGCATCCTTAAATATTAGATGCACAATTTATTTCTTTTTTTAAGAGAAAATTCTTATCAGATTTGTTGTTTTCACTGCATTTTCATTTTGACATGTTTTCTCATGCATAATAACATTCTTCAGCACAGTACTGTAGAGAAAGCATCAAATAAACAGTCAGTCAACATGTTTTTCCTGACATTTCCAGATGCGCTGAGATGAAAATACTCAGCTTTTAAGCATTGCATCATTGTTTGCCAACATTTTATACATCCACTGGTAAAGGAAAATCTACTTATACTGGACTGATTTAATTTTAACTTTGCACTGTCATCTGTTGGCATCAAAAAAGGTCCAGAATACATATAGGAGGAGAATAAATATCTCTCTATGGTAAGATGCCTCCTCAGCAAGGCTTTAAATTCTTTCCCTCAAGCAGGTGACCTCATGAGAGAGACTACTGATATAGTCATTGCTCTCTAGAAAACATTAATGTATTTGGAATAGTGCCAGTAGCTGACAAAACGTAGAGAAACAGCCTTACCTGCAGCTACAGTATTGATTTGAGGGCTGCAGTTTATTTGACACCTCCATATCCTGTGTGAATAAATACTTTTCTGCTGATCAAAGATGGCCTACAATTAGAAATGATGTGAAAGTCATGCACCTGGATCCACTTCTAAGATCCAGGAGCTGAAGCATCTTCATGAAGCAATGGGTGCTACCTCTTCCCTTGTTTAAAAGCTATGAGGATCTCCTCTCCTACAGTCATGGTACTACTTCTTGTACTACTTCTTGGTTGCTCAGCAATTTCTTGCCTCTAATTTTAGGAAAGAAAGCTATAAACATCCCACCTACTTACAAAGATACTCAATCCTTAATCCCCAGCTCACTGCACATGAAATCACACTCGGCTGACATAGCTCCCAAAACTATGTTGCGTCAACAACGAACCCGCTGACGCCAGCTGGGGGCAGGGAGTGGATTACATTGCCTCTTGAGATGTTTCCCAGACTTGTTTTCTACACCTTTATGAAATGAGCAGCAGGAGATGGGTTCATTCAGTTTAACCACATGAGATCTTCCCTCATCAGGTTTCTGTGGAGCCAAGGTGCGATGTAAAGCTGTCATCCCTTTGGGTAATACACAGGGGGCAGGGACAAGGCAAACACCATCTGCTCTTTCTCCTTGGCACTGCGTCTTCACAGGCTCTGGGAGGTGCATTCGTACCTCCATGTGGAGTTAAATCAAGATCTCACTCATCAAAGATATTGTAATAGTCGGCCAGAAATCTAATATAAATGTCAAGCAGTTGTTCTCTGAAATATCATAGGTGTTGTTTGCCATATTGCTGTCTACCTTTCTCATGTGAATTCAGTTAGAACTGGTAAAAAAGTGTTCCAAAAGAACATGGGAGAATGCTGACTGGACAAAATGAAACTTTCTTCAAGAACATGACAATTTTGTCAAAATTTTAAGGGGAAAAGAATTCAAATCTTCATTTTCATGAAAAAGATCAGGGTCCTTCAACTTTGTGTAGATAATACAGTGGATTCATAAACAAAAAAACCCTGCAATATAAATACCAGAAAGACAGGAACAGCATGAAAACCTCAGAAGTTCTCTAAAAAAAAATTTAAAATATATTTTGTTTTAAAAATTTTCAAATTTCAGAATCTCAGAATTTCTAACAATTATTTAAAAAAAGTTATCCAGAAAGTGCTGAAGCTCTCTGTATACGACTAAAATTCTGCAGAGGTAATGCGTAGCTTTGAAGGTCATTTGCATTTTTCTCAATATTGTTAGATAAATCCTTCTAAATTTGATTCTAAGACTTCAAACCCAAGCCCTGTATGTGTTTATTCGGCTGAATAGCTGAAGTGTTGGAAGTGGCTATACATTTATGGCATTTCTCAGATTATTTAAACATTTCTGAAGCTCCTTGAATTCCACTTTTGTGCATGCTCAGAGGTGTTCCTGTCTTATTGTTTTGATACCACCCTCACAGCAACGTCCCCTGAGGCGGATGAACTGGCAGATGTTTTTGGGTTATAAGTTTACCAACTCAGACACACACTTCATTAAGTAGACATACAGACACTTTCTGTTGAGAAGATTGACAATGCCCATCTTTTATATTATAACCCAATAGTTAGAAGACAGACATGTGGGAAAGAGGGCCATCTTCCTTCTCAAGGACAAAAATTCATTTGCCCTTCAGTCAGAAGCGAAGCAATAGCATCTGGTAGATTGAAGCTGCTACTGCCTGGGCTCATTTTTTTCTTTCAGGTGGTAACTTTTGCAATGATGTTTGATGTTTGATGCAGATACAGAAATAACGAGATCTTTTAGTGACCCAAGAAAGGAAGAAAACCCATTTCCTGCCTTGGAAGGAAGACTACATCCAGCAGGTTACAATATAAAAAGTGGGTGCAAGGGTGTCTACACATGTTTAAAGCAGAGAGACCACTGTCTTTCCAAATACTGAAAAAAAAGGAAACTCTCTGGAGAAGACTACTGTGGACTGTAAAAGAAATTGCTTGACTCCAACTATTTTCAGTTGCCAGACTCTAGAGACCGGCAGGATCTCAGAGGTACCCCTCCACAGACAACCTGCTCCTCACCAATAGATAACCCTTAGTTTATGTTTTCATGCGTGAGGTGCACATTCTTCCCCAGTCTATACACAGACAACTGTAGCATATAGGACCCTGTTACAGAGTGTGTTGCACAGTCAACACCAACAAGGTGTCCATGCTATAACGGATCTAACCATCCTCCAGGTACTTTCAGCCGCTGACTCTTCTGCTCAAAGTACCCGTAGTGTTACAGGAAATCCATCAAATTTCTTGCATGATTCAAATAAAATGTAACCTCAATGCTAGTCCAGAGTGCATTGCTTTTCGTGGTGGGTGTCTTTAGAGCAGTGGAGTTGTTTCTCTAGTTGTGCTACTCATTCTGTGGTACTGGAAACTTCAGTAGAGTTCCTCTCCTCATTTACATTGTATTGTAGGAGTTTAAAGCCTCTTTGAAGAATTGAGGCTAGAGAAAGGATTTGGAAGATGAGAGAATGGACAATAGAGTATATCAGTCTTTTCATTCTTTAGAGTTGAAGGGCATGTGAGATCAGTATTCAGCAGAGCCAAAATACGGTCACAGTTTTTGGATCCACTTATGAATTATGAATCATACAGAGAATTTTCTCCCCTAATGACTAAGAGACAAACTTTGGGGGTCTGATATTAAACTGGGGTAAATTATCTTAGTTTCTCTGACACCAGTGAAGCCTTGACAGTTTACACAAGCTGCTCACAGATGTCAGCCGCTTGCAAACACTGCCATTGTAAGCCAAATTTTAACGGGTGACCTATTGATTAAGGGCTTATGTGTTCTACTGTCCTGCTCCTAATCCCTCTATCAAAACTGTTTTGAAGAGAGTACTTTTTGAAGCATGCAATGTTAGTTCCCAGTAAAAAGAAGGCCAGTTTTTAAAAAGGGGCTCTTAGTGATCCAGTGAAGTTTTCAATTTCAGCAATTTTGCTTGAATAAACTTCTTTGGGTCTTACCAAAACATAAGTTACAGTAGATCATGACAGCAGTGTTGAGGACTAGCTTGGAAATTGTGTCAGATCCTTGACAAGAAAGCTCCTGAACTGGTTTCACTCATTAAACTAACCGATATGGCTTTGTGTCTGCAGGAGATGTTTTGTTCCTCTTAACATTGCATGTTGCAGGACCCCTGCTGAGGCATTCTGTCCCATTTTATTGTTTACAATTTACGTGTTGCTACTGGGCTGTCAGTTGGAAGCATGGGGTGGGTTAGAGTGCATTGTCATGCAAATGACATCCAGATTTACATATTAACCTAGACTAATAATCATTGTGATGTCTCAATAAGTTTGTCTCTGATGGTTAATAATTTTTCCAAGACTACAGTCTTCTTTGAAAGTGCAAATTAAACAGAAGCCCCATTAATAGGAGTTCAATAGACTCTAAATGCTGTCAACTGTTCAACTGTATTGTGGTGTTTCAGGGTCAGATTCTGCCATCAGGACTTATGTTGGTGATTAGTGACTGCTCTGCAAATAACCTACTTACAGATAAAAAAAGTTCTTCAAAGTAAGACCAGGTGCTAGAACCTGATCTTACTGCAAACAAACACTGGAGAATTACAGACAATTTTGATTAATTTTTCAGTTGCTATAAGTATGTAATTCAAGAAATAGCAACCAAGACCTGTAGCACCTCACAAAGTTCCATCACTATATTTTCAGTGCAATATACTGCAAATGACATGACATTTGAACTTTATAAAGGAAGATGTGATATTCAGTGGTCTCCACACCATTGAAAATCCAATATCAATCATTTCAGTGAGCTTTGGAGATTTAGATGTACCTTACCGTAACTATCCCTCTATGATTATAAAATAGGGTCTTATAGATCACCTCTTCAGGAGTTTCATTTAGTATCAGGAAGCACAATGAGGAATTTAGGAGAAATGTAACCTTATTTAATGTCTTCCCTTTCTCTGGGGTCTCTACCCTTCATCCAGAACCCACACCTGAAGGATGCTCTCAGTTTTATAACCTTCTTTTATCCAGAATATCTACAGTTGCCATGCAACTCCCAGTGACTCAGATCCTGCATCTACTTAAGAGGATTATGCAGGCTTCCAAGCAGGGAGTTATTTTAGTTTTCTTTGTGTTGCTGGACAAATCATGTACCTGGCCACTGAAATTAAACTTTCTTGTTTTTCTCTGGGATGCCCAGAAAAATAACTGTTTTTACTGTACTATATTTAGTCAGTCCATTGAAAAGCAAAGACAATATCTTGAACGTGTATGGACATCCGTGAAGTATACGGACAGGAAATCCAGTGCATTATTAAAGCGAGAGACTTATTTCACCTGGGCTTGATGCAAGAAAGACAGGTGGAAACGTCTAATGAAGGTCCTTAGTTCTAAAATTCCATCTGAATTATCATGCATGAAGAGAGGACACCTCTAAGGCTGTACTCTTACAAGGTGTGTGGTTAACATTTGTCTGACCCAACTGAAAGTCTACAATTTATACACTTATATCTGATGTATTGACTCTAAATTCTAAGCAGAAGAGAAAAAAACAACCCTCAGAATAAACAATCACTAACAGACTTCTCTTATTTTATCGTGCTTGCTTGTTTTCTTTCTGTCTGTCTGTCAAATGATCCTAAAGTAATGTGCTCAGAGGTAGTGGTCTGCACTGTAGATACACTTGAGAGAGGTGGATGACCCTTATGATACCCTTACAGACCTTCAGCCTGATAGTGTTCTTTCCACTTATAACAGTGAATTTGGTATTTCTTTCTTTGAGTCAGAGCCTTTGCAGAAGTCTCCTGCAAATGTAGATCTTTCTCAGATATCATGCAAGATTCTGCAACCTGTCTTTTTCAATGATTCAGGTTCATCTCTAGCACTTCATTGAACTCTTAAAGGAGCCCTGTGTAGAAACCCTGTCCAGATGAGTTACTGGACATTCAAAAAGATCCGATGATTATTAGTTTTCCAATATGTAAGTCCTAATTAATATGGGTGTGATATTGTGTGGATTCTTTCTCATTTAGAAATTAAACATCTAACGTAACACTTAGCCTAAACATTTAGTGTCAGTCCTAGGCCAGTCAAAGGCATGAGGCATGCGGTTTATTTCACCTACATCAAGGTGAGTCAAATCCTTTTCTGGTAACGCTCATCCTTCTCTGATGAGAAATTTAACCTTTAGATAGCAAATATCTGTGATTAACTAAAGCATATAATTGTATGTTATAGTAATAGGTAGAGATATTCTCTCACTTAAATGCTTATCCTGGGTAAGAAGTAATCCTTATTTCTTTACCCTTTCATCCTAAGAAATCCTAGAAATTAGGTGTTATCTGAGAGAATCATATCGTAGTTTCTAAGAGATAAATGAGATGCATTGCAATGTCTCTAGCTTGGCAGAGAAATTCAATTTTTTCTGAGAGGTTAAAGGATGTGTTATATGCTCTTTCTTCTCTTGCAGCAGCTATGACCGCCCACATGATAAGATACTGCACTTGTGGAAGACAGAGGTGAAGTTATTCTGGATTTGCAGAGCACAAATTGCTGGGTGGTGAACTGAGAAAGCAAGAGCAGAGAATTCTGGGTAACTTTAACTGGTGAAAAAAGCAAGCAAAACATACAGCCTTTGATATAGCTTTATCAATTACAATGTTAACTTATTATTTTCCTTGGCTTCATTAATCTATAACTAATTTGAGTGAGTTCCAACCTTGCTCTCTCTCACTCCCAATTAACCCAGTGGCAATTATCACCGGCTTTAGTCTTTAATATCTAAGAACTCTCTTTTACCTCTTGAAAGAAGCTTTTGAAATCTGAAAATGCCAAACCAGCTAATGTTTTATTTAAGCGTAGAACATGAACTTTAGGTTATTCCCTTTGCCATAGGTTAGCTAATTATTTATGAAAAAGAGAATGAGAGAAAGGAGATAAAAAAAAAGAAGAAAAAGATTAACACACAAAACTATCTCAGTTGTGCACATAACTTGTATATTAAAAAGTTTGTTTCCATTGTCTGAGCATTCAATGTACTCTCAATACTTGTCACTGTTACTTTTGATCAATATAACTGCATTTATATTAATAAATTTGCATATATTCTAACAAAAATAATATTCTCTGTCCTTAAAAGCGTCTGGTATTTTCCGGTGCTGAAATAAAACAACATGTCTGGCTGTAAACTGTTAATTTGGAACAGTTCTTCATCCATTATAATCCTCAGCACTTTTGGGATTTCTCCAGGTAATTACCATTTAGTCCAGGCTGAAAGTGTGCCAGGATCTGTGCTAACAGGTCATGTACAAATGATCAAGCTGAAGTCCTCCTTCCCAAATGCCAGCAGTGTTTGTTTAGTTAGTAACAAAGTCATAAATGGTGTATCCTGTGCTGGTGTAATGGTGAGTTTTTAATTTGGCCTGATTTATCTTTAGACCTCGGTGAAATTCCTCCTGATGTTAGGGGTAGCCCTTAAATTTCTTACTGAGACGTACTACTGTTTTACAATATAAACAAGTTGACTGAAACAAATGATATATTTCTGATCTAAACCTGCACCCAAACAGGCCCAGGGTGTCCAGGCAGGAATAGTGAGGGACAGGGAGGGGATAGGCCAGTATTTTATATTCAATACAGACAAAATACCACTTACATGCTAAAGTCATGGACATATGGAATCTCTTGAAGGTTTCATAAGAGAACATGTATTTATTTGGGCTTAATATAGATGGAAAAACTCCATTTCATATATATTTAGATCTAATTTGACTTAAACAGGCAACCTAGCTCCTTTTCTCTCTTTTCTTTTTGACCATTCTGATGTTGATACGATGGTATAAAAGCAAGCAGACTGTTGATTCGTGTTTTGGGGGTACAATGAGGAAATAGTCCTGAAAAAAAAGTAAATCAAAGAGAAGAGTGTTTTGTGACAAAGAACAGACAAAACATCACAGACAAAAAATAGCCAGAAATGAATTTATTTTGTATTCTTCCATGAAAAGGAAAATTGAAAGTAAACATTGTGACATAATGATATTGTAATATAGAAGCAAAAGTTATGTAAAAATGAGGTTAAGCACAGGAAAGAAATTGTGGAAAAAATGAAGACTGAAGAAACTTTGAGGAAGACAGAGGAATCTGCTTTGCTTTCTGGCTCACACCCTGGTCAGCAAAATTGAGAGTGAAAAGCTATTCATCTCATTGAAACTGGATATCATTTTGTCATTCTATTTTGTCAAATAAGGAAAGAAAATTGTACAGTTGAGATGACTGAAGTGATCTCTCATCACCTTGTACTTCTGCCTCAGCAACTCCACTTGCCTTTATAGCAGTCCAACCTATACCTGTCGAAGACATTAGTGTCTTCAGTGTTTTTTTGCCATCAGATGGAGATAAATGTCCCCACAGATCTGTGGCCAGAAGGCAGTATGTCAAATAACCTAATCCATGTCACAGCAAAGTCAGTCAAATGAGCTAAAAACTGTTATTGTCAGGATTTCTTCGGAGGACAACTTACAGCGCACTGAAGCCAGTGAGGAATATTCACACAGTCCTTTCCACTGTCTGTAAGTAAGAGAATTAAGCTCCAGCTAACATCACTGATAAAGCAGCCCGTAGGCCACAGGGCTTAAAACTGCATTTACTATACACAAAGGGAACACAAATCCAAGATCTGAATGTGAGAGCCTATGCAGTTTATAAAGGTTCAGTTTTCCTCCTCTAGAATCATAGCCATTTCTATATATAAGTAGGAAGAAAGATATGAAAACGAGAATAATTTGGTGCCAGAAAAAATGGATTCAAAATTACAGAAGTGCATCACAGAAGTGTATTAATATTTAAACACCCCTTTAAAGGCAAAAATAAATACATATCTTTCTGACCTAACTTTTCAACATTTTCACTACAGTGAATGATACACAATGTGTTACAGAAACCAACAGAATACAATCTAAAGAAGCAGAAATATCTCAAGAATATCAGGTGTTGCAATAGAAAGAAAGATCCATGGAAACAACTTGTTTTACTCAAGTCACGCAGCAGAAACACATATAAATTATGAGGAAAAGACTGAAAATTTCTTTCAGCAACAAACTGTCATTCATCTCTGCTGAAGGGGATGTGATTGATGTATTTAGCATTGGGAAAAAGCCAATAAACTTTCCTGAAATAAGTTTAGATGATAATTTCAAAACTTATGTTGAGTTTTTCCTTAGAAAACAAGCTCTTCCTTTGAGGAGAACAGAATTTTCAGGGAAAACGGCTCAAAACAAAAGATTCTTTTTTTTTCTTCATTTTAAATACGAAACATATTTTGGGGTATGGCTCTGTTAACTATTATTGTCATGAGGAAAGAGGGACAAGAAGAGAGCCAAGCAAAGTCTCTTCAGAGAGAGTTTCAAAGTGACGTGTTCCCTCTCTGGAGTAGCTCTGAATCAGAGTCCCTGTTTTGTGCTGCTCCCACTAACTAGGTGTAAACTGTATTTCAGGCTCAGAGCACTAGCAGAACCATGTGGGCACCTGTAGACACGCTACAGGCATCCTGCAGGCAGCAATCCACAACATTAGAGCTGGGTCAGACAACATGCTCTGACTGACGTGGCTTCCTGCCTTACATCCTCAGGCAAACCTCTGAAGTTTGTTCTCTCACAGGGTTTGAGGCACCTGAACCAGGTAAAGTGCAGGAAGAGGAAAGCAGGAGACCATCTGACTGGGGAGAAGCCACAGAGCAAAGCTGCAAACAGGGAGATGTGCATTAAAGGAGATACCTTGAGGAAAAGGTCCCAATAAGTTCCAACCCCTCTCAGCTTGTAACACATGGTGGTGGCCTCTGCGTTGTATCTCTGACCCTATAAGCCAGACACTGCTTCTCAGATCACCAGCCAAGTTGACTGCCTGCCATCTAACACATCAGCCATGGAGCAGAAGAGACACCTTAGTGCTGTGAGGTAAATAAGCAGTACAGAAAACACTCATTAGGAAACTATATAAGAGAGACATTGGAAATTTGATAAGGCCAGAAGAGATACAAATATCAAATTCATAGCAATGTTTTCAACTGAATCACTTTTTCATCTGTCACAAAAGATCTTGACAAATGAAACCACAGTATGAGACAATATCAAATTAATTTTTCAACATCTTTAAGTAGAAAACAGTCTTGAAAAATAATTTTTACTTTCTCCCTTTTATTAGGGGATAATTATACATTACATTGTCGTTTTAGATAAGTTCATTCTGAACATATCCATACAAATATATCTGAATACACACTTTCTATTGTTATCTCCTAACCTGAAAGATAAACAGATACATTTTGATTTCTGCATGTTAACGTTGTATATATATATATACTTGCATATATTTTGGTTTAATATTTACATTAGTAAATGAAAAATTCTAGTAACTCAGAAAAGCTTCTGCATAATTCACATTTTGAATTTTATTTCAGAATGTCTTAACAACATTATCCTAGCAGTCAAGCACCACGAATGAAGGCAGAATTAATGCACACATTTATAATTTTCAAAATTTTTTTTATTTTCTTTTCCTTTCTTTTTTTTTTTTCAAAGAAGATATGGTGGCTATTATCTATACCCATCTATATCTACTTTATACTAGAGATTTGTAATAGGAGAACACTGGCAGCCATGAAGACATGACGAATTTTCTCCTCTCTGTGGTCACCAGTTTCCACCTCTATATTAGAACCTGCCTTGTCTTCAGATATATTGGCACCAATGCTCATGTTCCCACACGTCAAAAAGCAAGAGCTATCCATGTTTTATCTTGGGCTATATTTTTTTCTGTCTTGTGAAAGTAGATGAGTTTTTGAGGGACATGGATTAGTGGATGATGGATGCAGTTGGACTCGGTCATCTCAAAGGTCTTGTCCAGCTGGAAGATTCTATGGTTCTATGATTCTATGAAGTAAAGCATTTCAGTGAGGACTGAGACCAGTGGAAGAAAGAGGACATGCGGGACCATGAAACCAGAATAAAATGGTAAAGAGCATCAGGAGTAGGACCATCCCTTTCAGGAACCATCACAACCTTTGCTTTTTCATCTAAAAGTCTTCCTGAAAATGCAGAAGATGGAAAGTGTGGACAGTTTCCTATCTGGTTGGATGTTTAAAAGAGATATTGTGTCACAATATTAAAATCAAAGCCTTGGAGTAAATTTTATCCTCAAAAGAGTTCCTTCTTTACCATAGGGCTATGTTAGTCCAAGCAATGAAGCAGTGTCAGAACACCTCCTCTGTCCCTGCAATCTTGATCTGACTATATTTCAGTAGTGTAAATTTGATTTTTTTTTAAATGCTCACGGACTCACTCCATTTTTTTTTGCTGTTTTTGATTTTTTTCCCCAGCATGATTATTAAGTATTAGTAGAATTATTTTGATGAATAATTTTCAGACATTTGGTTGCTCATGAGCTGTTTGCTGCAACTATTTGATGTTTGTTATTCAAGTTGTATGATTAGATGCACAAGTCATGCATAATTCTTTCTGATTCTTCCTTCGAATATTATTTTGTTTAAAGTAGATGGTGGATAATGATGTCTCTTACAAATCTTTGGAAGAAAATTCTGTTGTACTAACACTTTTGAAAACATCAGGATTCATGAAAGATTACACAAATGCTCACTCTACGTCCATCTGAGCTTTCACAAACCGTGACTTCTTGTTCACTGTTTCTGTAGCTTCTAGTGCATTCATTTTTTTTCTTGATACCCCATGATGGTGTATTCTAGACTCTAACACAGCCAAATTGGCAAAAAAAAGAATAAAGAAAAGGCACAATGAATATATTTTTTAAATTAATCATAAAACCTTTCTTTCCTCTTTAAGAAGACATCACAAATTGGAGTTTTTAATATTTCTACCACTCTATTTTTGGTTTTTTTTGTGATGACTTTGCTTGCTTAGTTTTATGAAGAGTTTCTTCTCTTAATTGGAATAGCTGGATGCTGGACCAGCCACAAAGTTTCCTAATTAACTGTATTTTCCTGCACTATTTACTATGCTTTGATTTTTCTCCTACTAAGACTTCTATAATGGGAAAAAAAGAAAATACTAGAAACATGTTTCAACCAAGCTTCTTTTTATCATGTTGTGGTTTTTTTTTTAATTTAATGAACTCATAACTCTCAAAGGGAAAAGCACATTTTGATTCTGCCAGAATTAACACCTCAAATAAGAAATCATATGTAAAGAAGCTAAAAGTTCCTGCTTGGACTTCAAAATCTTTGAATTCTCCCACCAGATGTATAACAACATTGCATTGGTGGCAAATTTCAGTGGAGGGTTGCAAGGACTTTGCCAAAGTTGAATGTGCAAGCTCTGGGAAACAAGGATGGACACTGTTCTAGTTTTTCATGAGAAGAAGAAAAAAAGAAGGTAAAAGGCGATCTCATCAGATCTCGTCATGAAAGGGAAAAAAGAAAAGGAAGTTAAAGAAGATCTTGTCTCGTCTCAGAAGTGAGTGATTCCTATTTAGGACTAGAAATAGCCTACCTCAATATATGCCTTTTCTGGGAACCTAACATAATCATCACCCTATAAGGTCTGGTGGTGCAAGAGGTATTAAAGCACAGAGAGGACTGTAAGAAGATGCCGGAGCAATAAAAACTGGCATGTCCAAATTTAAGGCTTAATTTCACAAACTCGGTCAGATTTAACAAGACCTAAACTGAAACCAAGGACTTCAAATTAATATTCTGGAAGCATAAAGCCATTCCGCTGCCTCTGGTAAAAGAACAGCAAGCCGCAGACCATGACTACGGCTGACAGCTAAGCTGGCAAATTCCTCATTCACAGCAACTAAATTTGACAGGGATCATCAGTCAGAGTCTTTAGCAAGTTCACTTTCTCCCTTCTCCTGAGAGGAATTCATGCCATCCCCTTTCTTGCTGCAGTTTAAACGTCTATCACATCACCTTCACTAACTGAACTACTGGATATTTCGAGGCAATTTTTTTCTTCCCTTGCCTCTCACTTCTGTGAAACTACCACTTCTTCTACTTTACATTTGCAAGGGCTTAAAAAAGTAGATAGTCCTTCAGGGGAGCAAGAAAAATTCTTACCTTTTTGTCTTTGCCCCTTAATGGAAACATTGTCACAAAGATTAGCAGAGCCTAAGAGATTATAAATAAAATGTTTAAAGCTTCCAACTTGGCTTAATTTTTAAGTGATAAACTCTCCTGGTTCTCACTAATTCCATCCTGTTCATTTGCACAAAAAACTTTAGTAAAATCCATCTAAAGCTGCACATCCACCTTTGATTTGTGACAGAACAAACCTGTGGATCTCCCATGAATATCCAAGGTCTGACACAAAAAGAAACCCCAATATTGTGGCTGTAACCCTTTTTATTTAACAAATGCAGAAAATCAACTACTATCACCTCCCCTTCTGAGTGACACATGGATGCATACGATGCTGTCAATATACAAAGCAATTCCACAGATCGTTTTCCGAAAGGCTCTGTTTTCACAGAGCAAAAAATGGGCTCGTTTGAGCACTGACTTGAATTTTGGGAAGAGGGAGCCAGGTCATGCGAATACGGGGGGGTACTGGTAAAAAACTATCTGTATTTGAAAAGACATACACTCACACTGAGTGAAGCAATTGAGTTGAGCCAGGTTAAAGCCAGTTCCATCGACAGCTCTTTGTCTCTCCCCTCCCACTCTTGATTCCCAGATATAGGGTTAGTCTAGGGTATTTTTTGTGACAGATCTTGTTTATCTTTGAGAAAGCAGCTCTAAAAGTATAAGAATTTTGAAATCCAGTGGATTATTTCCTGGTTTTATGTTTTTAGGTTTTCCCTGTGTCATTTTCTGGTTGTTAACTTGTGCAGAGATGAGGCAGTGTGCTTGCTTCTCCATGGTGCCTTTTTCCATTTCAAGATTTGAGATCTTTCTTTGCTTTTTCTTGTCCAAATTCAATAAAATACTAGGTCTCTTCCAAAATGGAAATCCTTCAAAGTCAAGGTCTGATGATGTTTGGATTTGTTTGGGTTTTGTTTTTTTTGTCTGTTTCAGCTGGGGACCAGCAAGATCACGCTACTGGTTTCATTCGTTTCATTCGCCTTCCAAGAACAGACCAGTTTGTGTTCTGAGTTTTCAACAGGATTGCAAATGAAGAATAATTTAGCTCAAACACTGACTATCTTCCTTCACTATTTTCTAGTCATCATTTCTTTTACATATGCTCATATTTTTTAAAGACTGGCTTTGTTGATACCACTTGAAAATACAAAAAATACAAGCTACCAGATTACCACTACTTTTGAAAGGCTCTGTCCAAACATCGGTGTAATTGGGGGACATCAGGGATATCTCCTTATTAAGCTTTGAATCAAGACCATAGCTTCCAGTTGCAAAGCTCTAATAAAGTGCATTTATATTGCTCTTTCAGCTGCTTTCACACCTACATGTAATGATCTAATCTTTGATACTTTGTGCTCTGCAATATTTATCCCAGGCAGCCAGCATGGTTTTATGCTGGATCTCTATGCTCAATGTATAAAACTTTGCTTCGTGTAATAAAAGTCACTCACTGAGTGGAGCACAAACTGAAAGAATCATGTTCTATTCTTTGGTTAGAGTAAGGATAAGATGTTAAACAGTGACAAGTTGCACACACAGTACATCTCAGTGTACTTTTTGCAGCACACAGAGGCTAAGGTGAGTACATTGACACACAAAACACAGAAGTCGAACAGTCTTAGGTCTAGAGCAAAAGTAATGCTAGAGACAGGAAAAAAAAAACACTCTGAAAATCAAGATCAGACTGAGAATGAAACTTAAAACAGATGAAGAACACTTCAGTATGAAGTGCAGCTTTGGCAGCAAATCTGCAGTGCAGTGAAGAAAAACAGATAACTGTTCCTCTGTGTTGAGCGGAGCAGGAGTTAAAATGATGAATAATACTAACGAATAACCCCTGGAGGGGGGCTGTGTGGTAGTAAACCAGATTTGTGTAATCGGCTCTCATTTAAGTTCTGCTGCTAGTTTAAAGAAATTGAATGAATTACTGAGAGTCGTAATGAGACAAGCCTGTTTTTCTTAAGATAATTGATATAGTAGCTCACAGTAAATAATAGTGACTTTAAATATTGCCAGTGCTAAATGCTATAAAGTTTAAAGTGGTTTCATCAGTCAGGAAAAAAGGGAGCTGGGGAGGGCAGACCTCTTCTTCTATGCATAAACAAATGTAAGAATTGATTGAATTCAGAACATTTGTTTTTTATGAAGAAAAAAAAAGTACTAGCTAAAAATATTCTCCCCTGAAATTTCTGTAGAATCTCCAGAATAAATGTTGTAAACAAACTTTGTTCCATGACTTTGAAGTCTTCATACCCAGTTTCCCCCAACTTATAAAAATTAGACTATTTATAAAAGTGCATAAATTGTAATTTAAGTAAAAAGCCTTGAAATTTTTATCAAAAGCATTCAAATTAGTCTCTCCCCAGGTCAGCTAATGAGTTGTCATGAGCTGGCCTCTTACTGTAGTGCACCTCCTGCAGACTAAGACAGTGAACCATGTTTTCATCAAAGGAAATGCTCATTAGTAGAGCTTTCAGAAACTGATTTGATTATAGTTTCACTTGTTAAAGTGAAATATTTTCAGCTCATTAGGATGATTACGATTCAAGGTCATCTTTTGAAGCTAGTCCTGTCAATATAAGATAAATGGGCCCTCATCTTTTTCCCTTCTTTACGTCTGTGCTTTTTAAACTCTTCTGTGCAAAAGTTCCATAGCCATAATTAATTTTAGTTCTTCTTTTACAAAGCTGTATTTTTTTTAAAAAAAAAAAGAACAAAGATTTTGGCTACCAAAAAGGCATTGAAGAACTATTAAGAGGAGGAGGAGGAGGCTATCTTGTTTTAGAGAAATCAGAGAAAATCCTTGAAAAGTTCAGCTTTTGAAATCGAGCTATTTTCTCCTTGACCTCTTCCAAAGTTTCTAAAAGGTACTTTGTACATATTTTTGCATGTATCTTTTAATCTCAAAAGTGTAAAACGAAACTGAAAAACCACCCAAGAAGTACTGGTGGCTTATTAGATATCTTTTCTTTTATGGCACATGATAAATTTAACACCTTTTAAAGTTTTTTTTTTGTCTCCCCCTTTATATTCACCACTTAATCTCTAAGTGGTTGAAGAGCCATTTAAATATAAAGGGAAATTCTACTAACTTTTATCCATATATTGAGAAATATTACATTTACATAGGGCTCATAACTTAAACCTAATTGGTCAGATATTGCCTCATGCATCAACTTGAAAGACAAGGTCAGGAGACCAGTTTTTGTGCCGAATACATCAGACTTGAAAGCTTCATATTAAAATGGAAAATTAGGCCAAAAAGAAAAGAAAAAGGCAAATTTAGTCTCTCCAGTACCAGGCAATTGAGTTTAAAATGTGACATAGATTTCAGCTCCTCACACTGGCTCTGAAAGTGGCCCACCAGCGTGGATTATTGGCACAGAGGTAGGGAGTGGAGTATGTATATGTGAGTGCTGGGGATAGAGGCTGGGGAGGAGCAAGAAGTGAATTAATAGACTTCCAGATTAACTATCAAATAATAAATGATTAATAATTTTGTCAACAAATTATCCACAATGAAGCCTTGCCTTTACACCAAAGCAGTACCAATTATACCAGTGTAATTGCATCTGGGCAACCTCCCTAGCCAGAGCACAGTAATAGAACTGTTTATCCAATATGGTTTATTCCCACATGGGGAATAATCTCATGCAGCATCTTTATACCACTATACAGCTGCATTCATTCTTAGACTTGAATGATCATCCTTCTAATTAAAAGAAATAAACAACTCCCCATATAAATGACTTATACATGCAAACACAGGTTATTCTGTCTACTCACTGTTTTAAAATACCTTTTAGTAAAATCTGGTAGCAGAAATGAAAAATATCTTACACTTTGTGTTGAATATATATTGCTTGTCCAGTCCTGAGGACCTTCTTTTACACCGTTGTGCAGCAACAAGGAGTTACACAATTAGTGAACTAATGAAGTTTAACATCCTAAAGATTTATGTCATCAGGTAGAGTTTTTCAGATGAGATTCTATTGAACTCACTGACATGCCAGAGTGGACAATGGCAAGCAGCTAGAGTTGCAAGGTAGTACCAACTCCCTAGCAAAATGTTCCATTCTACCTGGGGGCTCATTTGCACAGTAGCTCTAGCTGTTCTAAAAATCAGTTAAATTAATCTGGGTTCCAGTTTTGCCATTTACTTGTTCTGTGGCTTTTGATTAAACACTTCATGGTTTTGTATTTCAGGGTGTGAAATGTGTATATTTGACTCGTGCAAATATGAGACAAAATTGGAGCAAGATGATGAAATATAACTTTTTTTGTATAACCGTAAGCTTAAGAAACTGTACAGAGGTTTTTTTCCTTGTGAAGGACACTGAGTGTATTTCTTGATAAACCAGTTCAACCCAGTTTTGCTGATAAACCGTATAGTGCTGCACAAGAACATACCAAGAGCGCATGGGCAGAACCTAAGTTTATCTGGAGGACACGCTGAGGAGGACTGCTAACTTTACCCAACAACCACCAGAAGGGAGCAGATAAGACCCCAAGTGATTAAGAGAGCATGCATCATATAGAATACATCTAGTCTAGGAATCCATATACATAACCCATCATTTTCTTGAAAATAGCCAGGAATATGTATTAGTGTAGTAAATATAAACCAAATGTAAGAATTGTATGGTGTGCATGTTGGTGGAGCGCAGACTCCCCACGCACTAAGGGCTGTTTGCTGGCCTTTATTTGCTTAATAAATTGAAATTGCTGGACTGTTTACAGTCTGAGCCTTGATTATTTATCACAAGGATTTTTTAACGTATACTATTATTTCAAGCAAAACAAAACAGAAAAGGAATCAACACATGGTGAGGTTTTTCTCAGCATTAGTTATGTATGTTGAAGTATTCAAGTAAATCTACTTTTCTGGGTTCGGTTTATAGTAAGTGGAGAAAGGCAATCACATTCAAGAATAATTATCATTTCTTAGGAGAAAGAGTTATACTAGGCAAGACAAATTACCTTTAGGATATGTGTTCCTGGGACTCAATGATGAGTAAGTAACACTATTTCAGATCCATGCTTTTATTTGTTTGACTAGCTTTCTGCAACTCTGTTAGGTTTTGCTTCTCTCTTTTAGCCTACATGAACTTGAAGTTACTGACAACACAGGACTATAAAATGCCTCTTTTCTAGTATTTTTCTAACTTTGACATCCAGACACTCATTTAAGACTTCTAAACAACTTTCAGAGATTTTATATGGTTTAGATTGTTTATGCACTTCACTGAGGCTTATTCCAGGAAGGAGTCACCAGAGAAGAAGCGCTGTGCTCTACTGATTGATCTTGCCCCTCCCTGTGTTTCGAAAGAGAAGGGGGGAATCTGGACTGATTTGAGGGAAAACAGATTTTCCTTTGCAACAGCCAAACTCTTCTTTCATAGCAACAGAGAGTGCAGCAAGGGGAAATAGCCTCAAATTGCACTTGGGATATTCAGATTGGTCATTGTAGAATCATTGCTGAGCAGATTAATTTCTCCTTCTACATAAAATGTTTAAAGAAAGGATGGGGAAAAGGACGGGGATTCAAGGCAGATAAATCTATTCCAAAGATATTTGGAAGAGGGCAGAAGATATCCACAGAAAGTAGAATTAATTTAAGACATTGCAACAAGAAAACATTTCGACCAAAGTTTTTAAAATATTTAAAAACAGTACAGGAATTAAAACTTTCAGGAAATAGACAAATACCTTCTTGCAGTGGGTAAAATGAAGTGTATAGAGACAAGTGAAGCATTTGTAGGTATTCCACAGGAGAGTGTCAGAGACATTAACAGAACCATAACTCGTCTGCTTTGCCTAATTTGCAACTCAATCATCTTTAACCTAAGAGGCAAAAGGGAAGAATTTGTAATTTTTATTATGACAACAAAAATCCCTCATGTGGAATTATAAAATCATCAGGAAGGAAGTTCTTCTGATTTCTTTAACTAGACAGGTCAAAAGTTGCCAACCTCCATAAAGTTGTTCCCTTATTTTAAGAGTCTGTGTAAAACTCCGTTTGTGTGGAACCCTGCAGGCTAACTCCAGGGGAATTTGGTTCAGAGCTGTCAAAGACCAAACAATGAGGATGCTGAGATATATTTTCATTTTTTCCTGTGCTAATACAGTGACGCTGATTTCCAAACATAGCATTCAGAGGAGACCAAAGCTTGAATTAATATTCTTATAATGTTTCGAGTGGTACCGATATGATCTCAGTTATCTATGAAGGAACACTTTTTACTTACAGCAAAATTAGGAAAAAATAGAGCTGTAAATACAGAAGCAATTAATTGAAGACTTAGTTTAGTTTCGGCAGCAGCAGAAATCTGAAAGGTGAAGAACAACCCAAGAAAATGAAGAAGAGAAAGCAAACTGTAGCACTGCAGATGCAAGGTACTGATTAAAACTCAAGATCTAATGGAAAATTAAACAAAAAAAAACCCAAACAAACTGCAGATCCGAACACTTTATAATTATCAGTGGCCACTAGACTTTATTATTCCTATAGTCTAAATATTGTCTAAATCACGTGATTTTGTTTTCATTTTTTGCTGCCTAAAATGTACCTTAAAAAATTACTAGATAAACCATTCAAGACACAATTTGTATCACAACACATGTAAATGTGTTTGCTTTGAACTTTCTCAAAGTGTTCAGCCAGAGAATATTTACATATCCAGAATAAAACCATACTGAAGAGAAAGATTTCCAGATGTTCTCTTTGACATGGGAACGTCTGTTTCTGCCAGGACTTAGGCTACCTAGATTTCACCATCTGTATCATGAATTCTTGGGTATAATTCATGTTCTCTTTCTGCCTTTTTCTAAGTATTTTACTTGTATCAGAGAGACATTGCCTTAAACTATGTTTTCAAAGCGCCTAAGGCCTGTCTTCAAATTATCAGATACTAACAGATTATTCTTGTGCAAAGCCCTTCGTGACCTTCCAGGATGAACCTCTTTCTTATTTATCCAAAATGCTGTGGGATTCCTCTCTACTTAACTGTAATCACCTTAGAGTTCACTTCTGATCTACACACATCATCAAGCCTTGCCCTCTGGACAATGGAAAAAGATTCAACTCATGGCATCTGGAAAAGCTGTTTTTGAGAAGTGCCTTTTGGAGATGTTTGTTTCATGAATAACAATTCACTGTTTCAGAATAAACTTAAAACCCAAAAGTTAAGTGGGATTCATCCCTTGGTGAATAAGACTTAAGAAAAAGCTGTCCGAAACTCCCCTGTAGAGAAGTAGAGAGACAATAAATGTTACTTTACCAGCACAAAAATGAGATGTGAAGGGATCATTTATTTCAATTAAAGGCAGAATGTTTTCCCACTTCCTCTGTCATAAGGGGTGAATCCAGAACCTCCTGAGCTCACCAAAAGTTGTCTGGAAAGAGTTTTAGCTATTTGCAATATGGCATACATTACATGATCCTTCAGGATACAGGAACCTGCCTCAACCTGGGAGAGTACTTCAAGCATCATGAACAGCTTTAACAACTCTGAGAATTTTCCCAGAGTGCCCTGTTTTCCTCAGACTAGCATTTCAGCCTAGGCATCATCAATAGAGTACCTTGAACTTCGGAGTTTTCGTCCCCAACTTGTCCCAAACCAGCTTTTAATCTACCAACTTGTAGGGTACTGCATGAAGCTCATTTGTGTTCTCAGGTTTTTGCCTGAGGGTCTGGTGATAAGGGAACATGTCTAGTTTATCCTGAGAGAGGTTATTTAAAGCAGACATTAGTCAGCATGTTTGCATTTTGTATTTAAATTATGTAAATGTGTTCAGAGACTTATGGAGGACTATCAGGCAAACCTAAAATGAGTAAATAAAAAGAAGCAAAGCATAGTGCCATGAAAATGGAAAACCCAAATGAAAACGACTTTTAGGAGATTTATAAACACACAAAAGGATAAAAACACAAACCCAACATGTTGGAGCAGGACAAAGGCTATAAATGAATTCTGGGCAGGACAAAGAGATATATTTTTTTTTATCTTAACTGTTTCCTTGTTTACTCATCTTGGAGCCTAAGGCACCCAGGAGTACAACAACTACAGGGAACATCCTCCCTCAAGGAAGCAGCAAAGAGAGTAAGTGCTTTAACTGTTACCAAGGGCTTTTATGTGCCTTACTTCTCAGGAGAGATTTCTCAACATTGTTTTGTCTCTAGAACAGGAAACCATGAGGAAACCTATCATGGACCACAATGTGGGAGATGCAGTGGTAGCAAGGAAGCATGGCTGAGTTTAAGTTTTAGGAAAGTTTAGGATGCTGCTCCCATTGTTGGCTTTTGGTCTTATTTCACCTGCCTGTGGCCAAATACTGATTAATGTGTAAATCCTGATATATATAAAGGAAAACGTGATGGTTGGAATGACCCCAGTTTCCAAGAGGAGTCATTTGCCTCAAGGTCCTAACGTCAGATAATATTTTTTGAATTTGATATGATCCAAGAATACTTGAAAGTGACACTTGGGGCTAAAATAAAGGAGTTTGATTATTTCCTCCTTTCGCAGGTCTTAAATAACTTTTTGACAAAAATAAGCATCTGAAGTTTATAATTTCATCAAAATTTCCACAGTAAAATTCTAAAAGAGAAAACAGTTGAGTTTGGGGAAGTAGATTGGAAATTTTTTAAGTTGAGAAAATGCAAATTAAAATCCATTGTTTGGTTTTGTTTAAAGATAATTAGAATGAAAAATCTTATTGAAAAATTTATCCCAAGTGAATTTGATCCTAACTTGCTAAGTAGGTTCATTTTGCAATGACTATTTCTTCAGAATTTTACCAAAAGTTTTCAGATGTCTAATTGCTACGTATGCTTTCGAAGTTCTTTGATATTCATTATTTTCTGCTTTTATGTATTTATTAATTTAATCCAGAAAATTACAAACCCTACCAAATAAACAAAATTTTCCTGGCAACTCATTTCTTACACCAGGAATTTTTGAGAATTCAAAGAAGAGTTTATGAAGAAGCTGAATTTTGCTTTCTAAATGCACATTAGCTGTTCTAAATACATCTGGTCAATCTGAAAACAGAACAGCATGCAAAAAGGAATTAACTTAAATTTAGTGAGATAAAAATGGAAAAGAAATTAAATTCCCAGTTGATGTCATGTTAGATTATATTACAATCTGTAAATCACATATTGGACAGCAGATTGAGACGACCTGTATCTTCTAATTTTAAGGTTTTTGGTTTGTAGTTATGAAAGGCTAAACTACGGAGTGTGGGCTTTTCCTTTTTTTAAATATTGCTCTGCCAGTACAATTATTTGCATATATTTGCATAAGAATATCCCAGAATGTGCTTGCATTAGCTGATTAATTATATACACTACATACCTAGCAGAACCATTCAACAACTGAATCACTCACAAGAGTAATTTCGAACCTAACTTCTCCCTCTCCAAACAACTCTTATGAATTACAGTGAACAATAATAGTTAAATAATACAATCTAACCACAGGGTTTATTAATGACTTTAACATTTTTTAGAGCTCATCATATTTACTGCATGTATATTATGACTTGGGTGTAACCAGTCAGCTGTAACGGGACTGAGGCTGAGAAGGATAGAGTTTGGAATTACGTCCCTGACATTTACAAACACAAGGGCTCTCATTCCACATCCTTGCTATCAATTAGTTTATTACTTTTGTGCATAATAGTCATGCTATTTTATATTAAATTTTAGTACAAGACAAGGAATCAATTTTTGTTTTTTACATTTGGGACCACTTGCAAAACCAGTATTTCTGCACTAAGGATGCTGTGGTTTTGCTCCTCATAAAAGCTGAACAAGAGAAGAGAAATAGAAATGCAGAATTTGGTCCTGAAGGTCAGTGAAACAGAGTGAGTATCAATAAAAAGACCACAAATAATTTGTGAGAGTAATACCTCAAATTCAGCATTATGCTTGCATTGGAATGTGAGGATGCTCTTATGGATGAGAAAGTCCAAAACTTGTGCTTAGATTTTCAAGGAACTTGTCCTGTCCTATTAACTTTGACAAAAAACAATGCTTATGCTATTTGTATGTTTTAAACCTCAACTATCACAGTTTCAGGCTGTTGCAAAGTTGCGTTATGGAACAAATTAATGGATTTGGGGGTCAATGAAAAGAACTTAGTTTTTTCCATGTATTGTCCCTTTACACTTTTTTAAAAAGTACATCTGAGGGACCAGCAGAAAACGCTTTTGTATTTTGGAGCAGTTTTGCTTGTGTTGTAGCAGGATAAAAAACTTACATCTCCTAAACGTTCATGTATTAAAATTTTAATTAAAAATAAATTTGAAACCTCATACAAATAATTTGAAAATAAAATGAAAAACTGAATACTCCTACATT
Organism: Tapera naevia; assembly: GCA_033556795.1. Classification (NCBI taxonomy): domain Eukaryota; kingdom Metazoa; phylum Chordata; class Aves; order Cuculiformes; family Neomorphidae; genus Tapera; species Tapera naevia. The sequence continues at coordinate 32,964,246 of JAUMJJ010000079.1, read as the reverse complement.
ACTGCTTTCAAATAAAAAGTCATTTTGAGATAAAAATTCGGATAATAGAAAAATATGTTTCCACAATTTAAAACCTTCTTTTCAAAATTTTATTAAATGGAAGAGTTATTAAATTTACTTTCTCCAGCAATATTGTTTTATATTAATTACATTAATTAGGATTTCCCCACAAAACATCACAAGTTTATCATCAGTGTTTTTCCTTTGTAACTGAGAAATTATGCTTAATTACTATCTAAAAAACAACAGCTGAGTTTTTAAAGTTGATTTATTGCCAACCGCCAGGGCTTTGGAAGAAAAGTCTTACCAATGTATGAGTCTGCTCCTTTGAAAAGAGGAGGATTGGTTCAAATGAGGTAAGTATTAGATGTCGTCCAGAGTGGAAGCTAACTATATTTGCCTAATATTTTATCAATACCGTGTAACTAACTCTAAACTGGTTTGCCTGGTTTCACCAAGCTGTATGAAAACTCCTCACTTTCATTTCTCACAATTAGTCAGAAATAATTCAAAATTGTTCTTTGGATTGGGCAGGATAGAGGGGTCAGCAGTTCTTAGATATAAAAAACTAGGGTAGACATATTGTAATTATAATGAGTCTGGTTAAATTTATAACTTTTTTTTCCTCATCTTAGAATTTCAAATATCTCGGTGTCTGCTTTTTATATTCTTTATGTAATTTCTTCAGCATCTTTGTCTCAAGTCTCAACTAATATAAAGCAATGAAAAAGTAGAAAAAAAGAGAAGTAAAAAAACTTAATAAACATTTCTTTAAAATCTACCATGTTTTCACAGGTAGAAAGGAGAAAAAATGCTCCATTTCTTACTTTGCCATCATTTTGCTTCAATATTGTTTTAATCTGGGAATGCTTAAAATTTTACCACAACAGAATGTATTTATTGACTCTTCTTTTTGTTGTGCTGCTTTCCTGTTTCATCCCTCGTAAAGGATTTGCTGCTGCTGCCTTTCTGAGAGAAGCCAAGGGCAGGAGGAATGTGTGGGAATAAGAATATCAGACTATTATATAAACAAGGTATTTTTTGCCTGGGGGTTAAAAAAAGAAAAAGTAGAAAACACTTGAAGAAAAATATGACATTTCTAAAAATCATGAGTGGTAAGGAGAAAATGAAGAAATGATTGTTCCTTGTCTCTCCCAACACAAGGGGGCATCAAATGTAATTGTCAGGTAGGATGGACAAAACAAAGAAAAAAGGTATTTATTTACACAGTGCATAGTTAACACTGTGCAACTTTTTGTCACAGGATAACACAGACACTAAAGGTGTGATGGGTTCCAAACTAACTACACAGGTTGTATTTGGGGAAAAAAAAAAAAAGGAAAAAAGCCCTCAGGGACAAGAATACAAAGACACCATCAGTTTGTTGTAATTGGTTCAGTAATTGGATTTGAACTTTGTGGATAGTTATCAGCTTTCCCTGATATTAAAAGGAAAAAAGAGGAAGACCCTTTTCCACCTAAGATTTTATAAAACCGACAGTGGCTCTTGAATTTCTTTTTGCTTTCATCTTTGATCTTCAGCAGGAGCTTTGATCTACACTTTTTACCTTTTGATGTCACTGGTGTAAGGAGAGAAAAAAATAAAGGCAAGATATTCAATATGTACAAATGGGTGTATCTCCTAAAAGGAGTTACAGATTGGTTTGTACAACTAAGAATCTAGGTCAATACACAGAAATTTAGTTGAAAAGGTTGGAATTCAGCTCCCCTAATTTTATCTTTTTATGAGAAATTAGATGTCTACAACAAATATTTTTATTTGAACTATTTACTGATTTTTATTACATGTCTTCTTTAGAAGAAGATGAATCACAGCCTGTTTCTAAAGAGAAGTTCAAGATGTATATTTGGCAGAATTAATTCCCTTTAAAAGGACACAACATATGATTTGTAACCTTGGAGTTTTACCGAATATGTACCTAGTAGGGGTTTGGTCTTTCTAGTCCCACTTTCTCTTTAAGTGTTGATCATTCTTCAGTAAAGATTGCAAAGAATAGCCTTTGACTATCAAAATGAGCAGAGATAATTTGTTATCACAGTGCTACAGCACTAATCTTTCAGAAAAAAATATCCTCCACATCCTCCACCCATAAAAAAAAAATAGGGGAAAATAAGTATTCTATAGAATAACATAAAATTTCAATTCTAAGACTGACTAAAAAATGAAAAACAAATTGGACTGCAAATTTTGTTAGAGGAGTGTAAGGTAGCTGAGTTGAGTTGACAGAATCTGTTAATTGCCTCTTGCAGTAAAGTGGAGCTGCAAAGAAGCCTTTTACGATGTTTTTCATCATAGCCATGTGGAATGTACATTTTCACTGAAAAATGTCACAGCCTAAGACTAAGTAATAGGAATAAACCAGACTTTTTGTTTTTTCCCTAAGCTTATCTTAAAAACACAATCTATCCTAAAAAAATATATGTAACTCACATCTTTGGGTGGTAACGGCTCAACTTGTGCTTTTGGGTACAGCGTAAACCTCCAAGAATTTTGTGAAAAGAAATGGGCCTTTCATCAGTAGGCAGAACCTAACTATTGAAAATCTCATGCTCCAGCACAAAAAATGTAGGTGTCTGCAAATAGAAAGATAATCACACCTGCAACATCATTACAAGTTTAGGTCCTACTTGTGAGTATTGGTTGAATCCTCTGCTAGCTTCTGTAGGAAGTCAGGTGTCACACTTGGTGACGCGCCCTGCTTATACCTTCTATTTGAGTCGAACCAAAGAGCTGGTAATCAGAAAGTAGTTTGATTCCAGATGGCTCCACTACTATACTAAAAAATATGAAGAGTTTGGGACCATACTAAATGTCATGTAGAAAATCATGCTGTGTTGACACTGACATACTGAGTGGTCTTGTGGCTTCTTCTGGCAATATCTTGGCTACATCCACACTATTGAACTCTTACTCTCCAAAACAGGTGGACACATTTCAAATGCTTGTTGGAAATGATCTTTGCTCAAGCTAAAACCTGAAAAATGCCTGCAAATTGTCTGGAACACAAGTAGACTGAGCCAAAAACACACCTAAGACTATCTGGTAATTTAAAGGTGTGGACAATTAAATGTTGATGTTGATGTTATGTGTCACAACTTAATGTACACAACAAGAAGAGCGTTTGCATGTTGAAGTTGTTCAATGATCAGATTTTGATGTATGCTTGCTGCGTGGTTACATTGAGCCTTCAAGAGAGCATTGTATATGGGAGTATGTGGTGACCTAAAATATCACTAAATTATGTGTACTGGGCGTGAAAATTAGTGCATTGAGGTGCAAGGGCTCTTCCTGTATAATTATACGTGGCTGATACAAATAGTTGCATTAAATTTTCTACCAAACTCAGCTGGAAAAAAAAAAAGTGCAAAAGAAAACACAACCACCAAAAGCCTAACACAACTACTTTTTTTTGTAAAATATTTCTGAGTAAAAAAAAGGTTCTTTGCTTTATGGGACGACTGTTTATAATGCCAAGTTTGAGACATATTACAAATTCAGACATTCAGGGGGCTTTTCTAATCCTCAATTGCAGTTTGTCAGTGCTTCAGGAATATTCCCTTGCTCCAATTGTTCATCCCCAGCAGGAGCTGGATTAGTAACATCAGAGTCTGCAGATGCATATTGTTTCCCATTAGTCTCAGCTTGAGCCTGGTGTTATGTCCTTTTCATCAGGAACCTCCAACTCTAAGTCAGTGAACCAGGACTAATGATCCCAGCCTTCCTGGGAGACATCAGAGCCTGTGTACGTAATGTCCAGAGCTTTCACTTCTGCTGCTGTTAGCCATTTAATGTGCTTCTTAAGACTGAGACTACCTACTCCCACTGCCTAAGCTACAGCCTTCTCATAATGTTTCCAAGAAAATACACACTTGAATACCATTTTCACTCTTTCTCTTTGAGTTTCTTTTATAGTTGCATCCGACAGGAAACGACGAGTGGGGAAAAAATAAAATAAAAACAATCAATTTGCAAACACTTAAATGCTGATGGCCAACATTTGCAATATTACTAGCAGACTACCTGTAAATAAGAATTATTTACAAATCATTATTTGACAGAAATGGGGAAGAAAAATTCCAGTATACACAAAGATGAATAATATCTGAGGAGCATTATTCAGCCAAGTCTACTCAACAGTATCAGATGAAGAAGTGCTTTCTAAAGGTTACTTCTGTCCTTTTTCTCTCTGTTTTCTTGCTAACCCTGTTGGCCTTTCATAGATATCAAATTCGTGTTTCCATCTCAACACAGTGAATAAAGAGCTCCCTTTAGAAACAGACTTTTTTTGATAGAGACAGGGATATTTCTGTAGTGGAACCAGCAACCTGAACCTTCTGCTCTGGACTTTAATATCAACATATAAGGCTTCCCCTGGCTGCCCTCCTTTTATAACCATCTGCCTGAAAAGTATTTTTCATGCTTGTGATACTAGGTGTATTTTTTAATGAAAGTTTAAAGAATTTCCTCCAAAGTTTCTCTGAAACCTCCTCAACCATAATATTTAAGGGAAGCCTCTTTCTTGATTTGCCAGTCTGTTTACAATGCTTGTAAGACAGTGCTGGAGCAGGAGAATTTCGCTTTGATTGGCATTGCTCCTAGCTATTTAAACAATGGGATGAACTGTCTATCATCAAAACTGGGCAGACAGAATTGTTTCTTAACACTGACTTGATATTGTCTAGAGTCAAATACCCTACTTACAGCCTATATAATGACGTCTGTGCACTATCAGGGACTAGAGAAATCTTCGTCTGTAAGTGCCCCAAGTATGTTCCTTATCCTAAATATTTTGACACAATAAAGACCATCAACATGACAAAATGATCTTGGATAGGTACGATCATCACATTTATTGCTACTGTTAGCTGTATTGTGATAAGATACAGAAGTCTAAATAAGAATAGAGATTTTCTTTTTAATTGCTATCAAATTCCCCAGAAGAAGACTGCCTTCCTGCTCTGGAAGGAGGAAGTCCTTCCAGAGGACTTATAGAGGAGTTAGATATGGACATCTGCATGGACAAAAAAATTGCTTGGATGGTCAGACTCAGAGCATTGTGGTTAATCGGTCATACTCTAGAGGCCAATGAGAAGTGGAGATCTCAGAATCTCTCCTGGGATGTGTCCTGTTTAATTTCTTTATTGACGACCTAAAAGAGGAGATGGAGTGTACTCTCAGCAAAGTGTCAGAAAACACCAAACTGATGGGACCAGTTGATACACTTCAAGGTTGAGTTACCATCCAGAGCGATTTAGACAGGCTGGAGGAACGGACCAAAAGGAATCTGTTGAAATTTGACAAGGGTAAGTGCCCTGCACATGGGAGGGAAAAGCCATTTGCAGTGGTCCAGGCTGAGCATTGACAGCTTTGTGGCCAACATCCCTGGTCTTCAGCCAGTAGTGAGTCCTGATAGTAACAAGAGCTAACAGCATTCTGAGTTGCATGAACAGCAGCAGAAACAGCACACTAACAGAAGGAATTATCTGCCTTAGTTTACATCTAGACTACTGCATTCACTTTCAGATCCTGATACATAAAAGACTGATGCACCAAGATGTTCAGGGGTTGAGGTCCTTGCTTAGTACTAGAAGGTGATGGGACCTGACTTGTTCAAACCAGAGAAATGGTTGCCTGGGGAGGTCCAAGATCAATCTCGAATAACTGCAATGAGACTACCAAGAAGATATAGCGAGGCTCTTTGCATTGGTGCATGGTGAGAGGATGAGAGACAATGGATGTAACCTAAAGGCAGAGAGATTCCAACAAGAAGAGTGAATAAAAAATTCCCTATGACAGGCAGGTATAGGAGCAACTTGTCCTGAAAGGTTGTGCAGTCTCCATCCTTAGAGGTTTTTCAAAATACAACTGCACACAGTAACCTGGTCTGACACCACAGCTAACCCTGCTTTGGGCAGCTGGTTGGACTAGAGACCTCATGAGGTCTCTTCCAAGCTGAATTATACCATGATCTTGTGAACTTGTGATTCTAGTCTAGAAGGAGGAAGAGAGCTTGATTTCAGATTTGCAGGCCATTGCTCTGATCTAAAAATATAGGAACTCTAAAAAAAAAGTCCTCCTAAATTTTGTATGTTTTGGGTTGCACTGTATGAGAATGTGTGGATTCTGTTTTGATCTGGTGTCTCTAGGTAATGACTCTTCAGATGAAAGGAGTTTCTTTTTGCTGTAAGGATGCAAATTCATATAGATGATAAGTTGAAAAAGTGTTGCCTATGAAGGGAAAATATTGTTATATTGATAGATATCCTAAGAAATAACTTTAAAATTTATCATTCCCTTTGTTTCTGGAAGGAATTTGACAGAAAATACATATTCAAACAACTCTTCCCACAAAAAATATAAGATTTAAATAATTTTTAATATTCTCCCTAATTATATGAACAGAGATATGCTTTCTGTTTTGTACACAGACCTCTAAGTTTTGACACTGAGCCATTTATGCAGTATCCAGTATCCCAGAAAATACCATATTCACCCACCTGTTAGCCAACTGAAGATCAGGTCTTTTCTTTGCCAAAGTCTCACTATCCAAACACAGAGTTTAAGGAGAGACTTGAAAGAAAGGATATCTTTTCCTGAACAGCTTTGTGACTTTACCTGGATATTTTATTATTATTTACACATCTTCATTAAATTAGCCTTCATTCTCAAGAAATTCTGTATGAAACACAATAGGGACTGTTCTCTCTGATAAGCCAATTGGCATGTTCTGGGTGTTCTCGCTCTTTCAGACTGCCTTGCACTCAAAAATACTTCCCTGTTACTTCAACAGTGACATTTATGTCTCAGCTACTTTTTGGGAATGCACTTTGACATACATCAAGTCTTATACAAAGTCAGGGAATAGTTTCGGGGTATGGCAGGTATCCTGGGTAAGAGCTGTACCACAAAGCATGAATGGAGGAATAGATGGTCATGTTCCAGTTTGGAAGGACAGATATAGCTCTTGTGATCAGTCTTTACAGCTCTTCACTGAAGCCTTGGCTGCTGACTCTGGAGACTCATTTCTCTCAATTTTTAAGGATCTATGCCTTTAATTCTGGATGATTGAATCCACTGTTGATGGTTCAGTGTGGCAAATTCAGGTATGTGGGTAAAGTGGGGATGATACCATTGGTTTTACAGCACGACATTTTAGATCGAAACACATAGTGATTCTCCACCACTTTCTCTTTAATTTAATTTTATGGGTTTTGTTCTAAAAAAAACCAGTTTGTAATGCTGATGATTAAAGGCAATTTTGCCAGAATCGATTTACCCGGCCTCAAAAACATTTCTGTCAATTAGGCCATGTTTTTTCTGAGATTTTACTATGGTGGAAAGTCTGTGAAGTTCAATGCCTTTGCACACAGCCTCTGTGAGATCCTCCCTGCTGCCTCTTTTCACCTCGTCTATGGATAGTCCTTTTCCTCTTTAGGAAGCATTTGCAATGCAAATGCTCCAGGCTTTTCTGGGCTATTTGGCATTATGTGAGAAAACCCTATTGCTGACCTCTTACAGTGAAGCATCAGTAGTTTAACAGATTTGGCAGGGATGGGACAAAGTGTGCTAAAAACCTGAAGGACGTAAGTGTGTGTTCAGCCAACTTGAAAGCATCTTGACATTCTTTTGAACAATGCCACTATTTATTTTTCTGTAATAGCTCTGTCGCAGGACTAACTATAGTAGACAGATTTGCTATAAATTTCGCTTGGTAATTTAACATGGCCAGAGAGAAAGTTAATTTTGTACCTTTTTCTTTGTGTATCAGCTTGTGTAATACATAGTATCCAGTAGCTTTCCTGAAAGAAGACTAAAATACCTATGCAATCTGAAACTTGGCTGCATCTGCAGGTTTTCCTAACCTCAGCCCTTACTTTGCTAGAGCCTCAATGACACCTCCAACAATCAGAAACCTTTCTGATCTCCCCCTTAAAGAAATAGATGGTTTTACAAAACTCAGGCATTGATGAAAGGAATGGATAATGGGAACACAGTGAGGAGTTATTTGTTATAGCAACTATTCCCAATAGTTAAAAAGCACTTAGAGTTTCAATGAGTAAGTCTCTGCTTTTGTGCTTGGATGCGTTAATTCAGCACACTGCCTTAGAATATAATGATCTCCTTGTTTACTGTTTATCCTCGAGAAATTGCAGTATTTTACGAAGGAGATGTTTGTTAATGTCATTAATTTGGTCTGTGTCATCTGGCTAGGGCAGGAACAGAATGCAGAAATCATAGGTCTTCATTCACTGGATTTTTCCCCTATAAAATCACTTGAATGCTTGTAACAATGCTCAGAGATCCCAAATGAGGCAGAAATACAGTCAGTGTTTAATTAGAACAGCCTTAGCCCAAGCCGAACTCTGAGTTTATGCTTCAAATCAAAGCTCTTCCATAATATTTGAACACAGGTTATCCATTTAAAGTACAGAAATAGTAATTCTGTTGAAGGATAATACTTGTGTCATATGAAACCCATAAGACTGATAGATGGAGCATGTGAAGGAGTAATACAGGTGTCCACCAGCCCTCAATCTTTTTTTTCCAGTGATCAGCCTTTTTTGTTATAATTGGCAGAGTTTTAAGGCACAAACAGCAATTAGGTTTCCAATTCCCATTAAAGATATAGAAGTTAAAAAAATAAATCCCTATTGGGCTTTTCCAGACCTACCCATTACTTTTAGCATTTTTATTGATCTCTTCTTTAATAAAGAAGGCTAAGATGACCCTGTCACAACATTCTGATGTCTTTCCTACATTCTGAAAAGATAAACCATAAAAGGCCCAAATTGAGTGGTCACTTGTTTCCACGTAAGTCTAAAAAAAATCAAACCAGTCAGCGTGTCCATTAAAAAATGAATTAAAAATACCCCCATTCTCCCTAAGAATATTTTCTTATAACTAATTACTGACAAACAAGTAGCTCAAAACTAGATCCATGAAGGTGATTTCTGCTGTTTGCCTTTCCAAAGGACTGGGATAGTTCTAATATTCCCCAAGTGCTCTCAATGCAATTAACAAAACTTTTATCAGTTTTGGTTTCCAAAGAAAGACATTAACAAACAATATTAATCTACCCGATAACGTAGAAAAAGGCAGCATTGTTTTAGGTTTTATTTCCAATGGACTGTTGGCCATCCCCTGGAGAGTCACCTCCCAAATGACTTCCAAAAAAGTTACTGTTCTCCTGCAGCCTTTTTTGAGTAGCACTTTTGATATAAGGTATGGCCCCAAAGGTAATTGCACTGCTCATCATCTCCCAGATAATGCAGTCTTACTCCTGATTTTCCTCCTCTAATTATCTTCCGCAACAGGCTATCATTTGGCCCAGCTCGTGAAGGAATCCTTTGAAAATGGACTATAGCTACCTTAGTAATGGCCATCCATCTTGTATTTAGCTGTGAGGAAAGCTAAAGGAGAAAGGCTGTGGCACCACAGAGCAGGTATTCAATCTATACAGGTATGATGGTAGAGAAGCAGAAGATGGGATTTGAAACATGGATCAGTCTGTCTGCACATGCTACTTAATAGATCTACCTGTGGAAATTTGTTTCTTACCACAGATGCAGATAGTCACAGTATCTATATCTATAACTGCAGAATACCTTGGATCTCTGATATAGCATAAAAGCAAGTGTGAACTTCTCCAAGAAGGTAAATACTATTTTGAACTGCAGTGACCAGACTCACTGTAACCCCAAAAGAACTTTGTCACCTATATTTTCTACAGTAGAATGTGAACACACTTTCCTAGCAAAGAAAAAGTGATGATACATAGAAACCTTAGTGAAATATTCATCTTCGTAAGACTCTTATAAATATCTCCAGAAACTTTACCTCCCAGCTGGCTTATAAACTAGAGATCACACCAGCAGGAGCCTTCTGCTTACACGAACCCAAATACTTGTGGGTTGGATCTGGAGGCTTTTGTTTCCTCTACACCATAATGAAGAGGAAATGTACCTATGAAAGTTGATAGTTTCTAGAGGTTGGTGTGCTTTAACTGCTGGATATATGTATTTGATCTCTACTAAGGGTATAGAACAAGGAATTTTTTTGGCTCCTTAGTGAGAGATAAGGAGAGAATTGAAATATGGTTCTCCTTGAATTCTTTCATCAATGTTTATGTCACACTAACATAATATTTTTCAGACATGTATTTGTACCTTTGACGTCTCTCTCAGCCTTTCTGAGACTGATAGACTCCATATATCAACTTTTTTTTCATAGTGGATCTCCATTTATCTACCATCTAGACCTTGCCTTCATTCTCGTTCTCTCAGATATGTATTTGAGACATAAGGAAACACAAACCCACCTGGATTTATCACTATTTTAGATTTTCCTCAGAATTTTTTACATCAGAAAAATTGCAGTGCAGCTTGACACTTTCCTCAAAAGAAGTGATCTTTCATTTAGACATGCAATGGCACAATCCCAGAGGAAAGCAGAGAATAACAGACTTATTCGCATACTGATTCATGGTCTTCTGTAAAGTTCAGCCATTCCCCAGGATTTGCAGTTCAAAACAGGAAGAGATATTTGTAAATGTTTGATTTTTTTCAGTCAAATGAGTTGGAGAATTTTTTTTTCTGATTATGTACATTCTCTGGATAGTTTGTACACAAGCACTACCTGATTGCAATTTCTTGGGATAGGACAAGCTTGCTGGGCAAGATTCATTTCACCGAATATTAGGCATCTAAAAAGTAAAGCCTTGAATTTGAGTAGAGATGATTTAGTCACTCTGGACTTTCTTGAACCTCAGTTAAAAAAAAAAAACAACAAAAAAAAGGTGTTTCTAGAGGGTAACTTATGACACGTCTCAAATATCTTCTGCAGAATCATAAAAATACCCTAGGAGTGCCTCTTTCTCAGTTCTGATTGTAGAGTTGAGATGTCACTGGTTGGTTGTCTCCTTACAACAATTTCTGCCTGTGTCTGTAGCAGTCCTGCTTCATGACTGAACTGTTTTTAGCAATGGCACTAAACCAGCTTTTAACAGATGGGATCCATCTTTCTATCCTCACTTGTTTGAAAACTGAGCATTTAGTAACACCCTCTTTAAAAGGCAGAAAGACACTTATAGGAGATAATTCATGTAACCCAATATTTTTATCTTAAGATTGATTCAAATAAGCTTGGGATATTTTACCCCTATTTTTCTCTACTGATTACAGAGGGGAAGCAGATGTTTATACTAGACACAAAGCCTAGCAATAAGCAGCTGACAGACAGTGATCAGAATATTTTGCCTCAGACAATCTTATCCTAAAACATCAATCTAAAACCAGAAGGAATGAACTCTATGTTGGAGACGTCTGTTCTCCTCCTTCACCGTGGAGACAATCTTCAGTAGACTCTTAGGCTGTGATTTATTGTATAAACAAGGCAAGGGCACGGGCTTCATGTCTGATCATCCCCACCGTGAGCTCATCAGCACAAGCCAGGGTTAGCGCAGAGTAGGAACCATTCCCAAAAGGAAGGCTAGAGGCAGCTGACCTATTCTGGAGGCTCAGATTTTGGTTATGCACAGGGATGTGAGCCAAACCTTCCCAGAAGGACCCAAGAGAGTAGTCCCTAGTGCACTTCATTTGCTAGGATAACTATAACCTTAAAGACCATGGGGTTAGAGAAGAAACTGCCCGAAGACTCTGACTCTATTATTCATTGTGCAAAACTAGAGGAAGAGCTGCCCCCAGCATGAAGAAAGAAACACCACAAGCCTGAATCACAGTCAAGGTACAAAGGTCCTGCCCCTAAATTTGTTGTGGCTTCTCAGTGCTTTAGTGAGTGGGAAAGGAAGAAGAAGGCAGATGGGGCATGGAGAGAGCTTTGTATCAGAGCCCTGCTGGGTCTTCTCACTGTCCACCCCTGAGTGCAGCAGCATCAGCAGAAGGAGATGGGTGTCTATACTCGGTCACTAAACAAACCCAATGAAGCTAACTGGCTTTTGAGCAATGACACCACCTGGAAGTTTAAGAAAGATAAATCTAGGACTTGAAGAAGAAGGAAAGTTATATTCAGTGTATAAATGTTATGCTTTGAAAACATTTGGCTGGCAAATTTTTAGCATTCATTGTCTCTCTTTTCCTTTCCTGCCCTTTTTCCTTGTTTGCAACTCAAAAAGGAAGCCTGAGGATGGGAAAATGAAGAGACTTGGGATATGAAACCTAAAAGACCAACTTAAAATAAAAAAAAGTAAATGTTTGTTTTCTGAGAAAAGTAGCGGAAATGTTTCCTAGGAGCAGGGGAAAAAAAAAAGACAGAAAAGGTTTGACTTTGTTTTTGCCAGCCTCATTATTCACTTGTTAAACACAAGCAGTCTGACTGGTGAGATGTAAGGCAGAGATCAGAGATGGAGACAAAAATTGCACCCTAAGGTTTATAATCAGAGTAAAAATTGTTTTCAGCATGATCCATACATATTAGCTGGTTATTATTAGCCAAGGAGAATGAAGAAGTGTAGAGCAGAGACATATTTATTTAAAGGCATGGAGTGAGCCAGTGTCAGACCCTCTTTCTACACAGAGCACAAGCACATGCTTAAATTCCTGTGATCCACTGAGAGATAAATAACTTTTATTAAGTGTACATGGCCTTGTCTGGTTCAGCTCTTGAACTCAAATCCAACACTTGTAGATCCCAGGTTTATGCTCCAAATGTACATATATATTCCTGTCTTCCTCCTTTCTTTTCCCCAGCTTTTGTATTAACAAAGGAATAAGCACAAAAAAAAAGCGGAGTGTGGGGAGGAGGTAGTAATGCTTAGTGTGGACACAGAGTTTCATGCCTGGACTTTACAAGCTTCAGTTTGGCACCCTCAGGCTCTCTTTCTGGAAAGAGTCAGAACACACTTTTTACAGCAAGGATGGTTTCTTAGTGTCTGGACTGTAGAAGAAACTATCCTAGTCACTATTCCCCAGCCACAACCAAGAAAGAAATAACTTATAATAAAAGTACATTCCTTTCTGACTTAACACTAGAAAGAAAATGACAGATAACCAGTGAAGAATCACAGAATCATAGAATCATAGAATGGTTGAAATGGGCAGGGACACCTTCCACTAAATCAGGTTGCTCACAGCCTTCTCCAACCAGGCCTTAAACACCTCCAGGGATGGGGCATCCACAGTTTCTCTAGGCAACCTTCTGTGCCACTGCCTCACCACCCGCATAGTAAAAAATTTCTACCTAATATCTAATCTAAATCTCCTAACCTTAAAATTTTCTAGAGAAAAATTCTAAACTTTAGTCCAAAAAGAGCCACTGTGTAATTATTCCTGACTAAGGAAATACTGCAATGGTATGTAGGTTTAAAAAAAAATAGCTGCAGGTTTTTAACTCCATACCTGGCAATGGTATAGCAATTATTTCTTCCCCTTTGAATGCAAACTAAATTTATTGGAGGTGTTTTTGATAATAATCTCTCCATTTTTAAGATAGATAAAATACAGACTCAGAACAGCTCCCATCACATTATTACAATCACTTTTGATGCTTCTTTTACAACCTTAGTTAAAAGCCCACAGAGGAGGCTTTTCTTCATGCTATGAGAACTCACCTCATTACCATCACTCCTTTCTTCTTGCGATACTAAATATTCAGTTATGCTTTGCAGCATTTTATGCTATTCTCCCTTCTCTTAAAACCCCAAACTAAGACTCACCCCACCCCAAACGAGATAATTATAATAACAAAAATAACAACAACAATAACAATAATAATCCAGACCCAAGATAAAAAACAACAGACAAAATCTCATCTCCTATGGTTAGCTTGGCCAACATATGCAACTAATTCTCAGAGAGATTTTCTGGAAAACCAGTGACAAGATAGGTACTGTGGGCTAGCCCCGGGCAGTCAGCAGTGGCAGAATGCTTCACACAGCCTCATGTGTAAAGTTTCTGAACTGACACAATGTTTAATGGAAGTGAACCCTGACGACTGCGGCCAACCGACTGTAAGTGACATCCTGGGTGCCTTGCCACGGTGCATCCATCCCCCTTCTCCTGCTCCCCCCCCTCTTCCCCTTCTGCTTCTCCCCCTTGAAGGTATAATGTCTCCTGTGGGAAGCCTTGATGCTAAAATGCCATCGTACTCTTTGTCAGGTGATGCGCCAACTACCAACTCCTGTGTAATCAGTGCAGAGCACTCAGGATGGGAATGTGCTGCAGACTCCCTTTTGGAAGGAAGCAAACAAGCAGAGAGATGTTCTGGCAAAGGGCAGGCTGCAATTGTATCTGAAAGCACTGTCTGCTTACTCTGAAATTACTAATGCCAGAGAGAAGGAAATACCTATTTCAAAATCTGAGAGTATCTAATGAGCTTTTCTCAAAGCAAACATTATTTGCATTTTATGCTTGAATCTAGATTTTTAAATTTGGGAGCTAACTTGAGCTATTCCACTGCCTCAATAAGTGTCTTTGTGCTTAGTATATTGAGAAAGCTGACAGCTCCCTTTTATGACAGTGGAATCAGCCTATTTGTGTATTGCAAACTATGGATCCCTCTGCAGTGCTAATGCCCTTTTCACATCGATCACTTCTCCTCGGAGGGCTTTAAATGACTTTACAAACACTGGGAATAACAGTAGATATATAACAGAAGTCTCCTTTTTTTTTAGGATTTACACAAATACAGCACAAAAGCAAAGCCCTGTCCTCAAAAATGCACAATCTACTTGGATAAGATAGGCAAAATTGACAAGAAAAAGAAATATGGAAGGCTTAATGAAAGCTGTTACCAGGTAGACAGTGGAATTATAAAAAATAAGAACTCAACTCTCATGTGAAGCTTGAAATCTTTGCTGCTAAACCAAGGCTTGCCCTGGCTTTGCAATTGCTGCACAAAAGAGTGGTATTATCTCCATTTTACAGACAAGAAAATGAGGGCAAACAGGTAAAAATGCTCTTTTCTATGAGGGAAGAAAATAAAACCTGGATTCCAAGTCCTCTCCAATAATAAATATTATCTCCTCCAGCTGCATTGCCACATCATAGTTTTATGAAATATTCCAGTATTTCACAGCAATGTCATGATCTCAGAATATTTGGGAATGGCTTTATCAGAATAACTGTTCCTAGAGTATATAGGAACAGCTTATGTAAAGAAACTTCGTTTTTTTTATTTTTACCTTTTAAATGATTGACATAGAAAAAGCTCAGCAAAAAATCATTAAAATCCGAATACAATGGGCTCTAAAATTTTAAAATACATTGCCATGCTGTTTAAGGATATGGTTTATTGGTGGATTTGGCAGTGTCAGGTTTACAGTTCAACTCAATGATTTTAATGATCTTTTCCAACCTAAATAATTTTGTGGTTCTATGTTCCTATGAAAAGCTGTTATTTCTAATGTTTTTTTAAATTTTTAAGTTTGACAATGTTGGGAACCAGGTGAACTGCTTTAAAAGTGAGTGCAGGCCACAGCTCTATGAACCTGTCACTGTAAGTATAAATTGTGAAGTTTTATAGAATCATATAGTCATAGAATGGTTTGGGTTGGAAGAAACCTTAAAGATCATCCAGTTCCAAACTCCCTGACATGGGCAGGGACACCTTCCCCTGGATTGGGTTTCTCAAAGCCTCATCCAGCCTGGCCTTGAACACCTTCAGGGATGGGAAATCTACAGCTTCTCTGGTCAACCTGTTCCAGTGCCTCACTGCCCTCACAGTAAAAAAACTCTTCCTAGTACCAAATTGAAATCTACCCTCTTTAGCTTAAATTTTTCTCCCTATGAGTATGGGTTTGAGAGCAAATCTGACTTTGTAATACACTCAGTACTATGCAAAGACAGGCCTCTTGTTCTGAATAGCAGAGAATATTTGACAACAGGTATAGAATTACCCATTTATAAATTATGCCCTTATAAGTCGCTATAATTTTGGTTTTAACATATTGTTTCCTTCAGTTATTTGCAAAGACACTGTAAGGAGAGGTAATATTGCTCGATATGCTTGGGTTTCCTTTGGAAAAAGTATGAAAGCTGTGAAGAAACCTGAGTTTGGTTGAATGATTAATAGTTTATTATATGAAAGAAATACCTAAGCAAGAAATTCTTAGCAACCTTGGGCTAAACTTAAGAAACAGTTAAATTGTGTCCCTCCTGTAAATAGTGTTCTCAGACAGTTATGAAATAATTAATGGAAATTATCTCTCTAGTACAAATATTTGGAGAGAAAGAAAGCTACAGGTGAGTGTGGGTAAAACACAGCAGAGGACATCTCAAGGTCATGGATGTCACAGCCATAGGTGTTCAAGGCCAGGTTGGATGAGGCTATGAGAAACCTGACCTAGTAGAAAGTGTCCCTGCTTATGGCAGGTGGGTTGGAACTGGATGATGTTTAAGGTCCCTTCCAACCGAAACCATTCTATGATTTTATGATTCTATGACATTATGATGGATCTATCCAGACAAATAAATGACTTGTGCCTTGAGTATTGAAGCTGTCAGGGGCATTGCTTTCCATTTGAATTTGTGTGAGTGCTGAGAAAATAATCCTGATCAGGCAAAAAACAGCATACAAAGATTCTCACTTCAGGTAAATTAGCGAAGTCTTAGCAAACGGTGTTCTTCTGATATGCACCCTTTCTTTCCACACCAACAAATGCATTGTTACTCCCACTTGCACTGCCATAATATTGAACTCATAGGAAAATGAAGTTCCTCTCTTAGGTGGCTGGGAAATAGGGGCCAGAAGGAGAATCTAGCACTTGGAGGGCAACTGCTGCTTACGTAATACTTTGGATTATAAAAATCATTTAAAGGACTTGTCTTCAGGGAAAAGATGACAGATTATGACTCCTATTCCTATTGAATTAAGAATTTTCTTGCTTCCTTTGTAAAAGAGGTCAGTCCAATGACTCAAGTGTTGCCAGGTATCTGGTGAATGCATACTGTATTTTGAGGAAAGTATGCAAAGAAAGTACCTTTTGAGGTGTGCAAGATGACTCAGTCGGGTTGAAGAAAAATACAGATAAGAAGGATCATTGGAGAGCTTGAAAATGTGCTGGGTTATATGTGTGTTCTTTACTGCAGTTTTGTTTCTGTGAGAAAAGAATAGTGTCAAAAGTCAGGGAAAAATTAGAAATTGCACATCAGCACTGGAAGACTTGTTTTTAATCTGTGGTTTAGAGGTAAGTAATAGCTATCTTACACCGTAATATTGCCTTTGGTTTAAAAAAATGTTGTCTATCAGACAATAATTTTGAAGTAGAAGCTCCTATACCCTCTAACAATGCAGGTTTTTGGATACCTCTGTCACTGCTAGGTTTCATTTCTGTTAGTACTGCAAAGTTAAGATTTCCTTCTTTCACAGGAAGGATATTGAGATGCAAACATAAAAGCTGTGTGAGCGACTGTGTGAATAAAACTATTTGTACTCAGAAAGCTTTGGAGATGCAACCTAAATGTTTTACCCAAGGTCACATAAAGAATCAGCAGCTGAGATTTAAATTTGGCTTCAATCTGCTGAGTCCCATTCAATTGCTCAATCAATGAGATCACTTTTTCTAATTGATATTTAATCTGTCATCTGAGACTTAAAATATTTTGAGGTGACAGCAACTGAATCTAACCCCCCAAATTTTATATGAAAATATTTTCTAGTCTAAACAGTTATGTTAAATGAACCATTGAAAATTAAGCATTGAAATGAACTGACCTGAACACCAAACTAAAACATGCCTGAGGCATCAAACAGGTTTCTAATTTTTTTCTTTTATTTATGATGGGTGTTGTGACAAAAGAACTCACTAAATTCTGAATAGTAAATAAATTAGTCATAGCTCAAATGCCACTTCAATAATTTTTCAGAGGAACAACCACCACAGTACCTTTTCCTCTTTTTTGCCACTTTGCCGCACCTGGCCTGTAAGATGTCTCAAAACCACAGAAAATTGGAAGACAATGAAACATAAAGAGTCCAAATATAAAATCCTCCAAACTACGTGGTCATCTAAGATACAACTGGGTTAGAAGCTGGACATAAATGTCTTGAATTATACCCTTATACCTCATTTAAATGTTACTGCATCTTAGGTGTCCCTCAGTCCAGGAGCTGCCTATGTGTGCACATGGCCATCCTTGATTGTGACAGTTGAATTTAGGACCAGGTAACAGCCCAGATGTTATTTACTGCTAGAGATATGGTCTTATAGTATTACCTGTTGAGTAATCGTCCTAATCACAAGGCACATTGTCTTTATGTGGCATGGTATATACCATAGTAGAGTATGCAGGGTCTCGCATTTTCGCTTGATTTTTTTTCTCCAACAAAAACATTACCAGTTCTGAGTTACTTTCTTCTGTACCAGATTGCCTTTTTTTTTTTTTTTCATTTTGAAGTCAAATTAAAAAAATGTATTCAGAAAATGTCTCTTCTGCTGATGATCATTTCAGTAGAGAGTCTAAAGTGTGTCTATGAGTGAGGAGTTGCTGCAGGGACAGAAACACAGGTGGAAGACTGGAAGAGGAAAATTAGAGGAGAAAGAAAAATGAGGAAAGAGAAAAAAAAACAAAGAATAAATGGGAGCAGACTCTCCCTTCAGGATACAGACTTTCTCACTGTTTGTAGCTGAAGAAGTGATTAAGTACAGATGCTGAAGAATTTTAATTCCTTTTAAAGGCCACATTTATCCCTTGATATCCTTTCCAAACAATCCAGACATGGATTTGTTCTAAATACATGCATTCTCTATTAGCTGATGGGGAGTCAGCCATCATCTTTCTCTCTCTTTTATGGTTACCTCTGACCTTAGATCTCCTCATGAATCCACAAAAAATAGCTGTGGATGAAAACAAATAGGGTATCCTAAATCTATAGCCTGGCCTGCAAATCCAGGCTAAACAAGGATGCTAACTTGTAGAATTTGAGTAAGAGATGTCCCTCCTGATATTCTTCTTGTATATTTTAGAAAATTATGTATTTTCCTTGGCTATCATCTCCCTCCTTCAGTCCATTCTCTCCTGGAATAAAACAAAAAGCAATTTTCTCACCCAGCTTTAAAACAAAATATAAGGTGAATTACAGAGGGAAGAGAAATGCATTAATAAATGTTATATGCATCGATGAGTAATTCTGTATTATTTTGGTAATACTTTGTCAGATTTTTCCTTTATAACACTCAGCTGCTTCTATCATTATGAAGCCTTTACTATGGTGCTGAGTACCTGGAATGGAGTCTGCGTCTCATTCAATTTGCAGCTGTTTGGTGTAGAGCACTGATTACAGCAGTGTATACAGAGCCCTCCTGGAGAAATATAAATAGGTGTTTCATCTCCTGCAGGCACTCATAGAAGGTGAGAACTTCCATCATGGCAAGACACAATGTTGTACCTTCAGCCTTACACCTTGAGGCTTCAGGATTAAAGCTGATGTTGCTTTTATCTAAGTACTGCATTAGAGGGAGCTTTAAATGCTGTATCCTCACCTTTTATTTAATTACTTTTAAACTTGCATCAAAAGAAAGTGACTCATCACAAGGACTTGTCTGCTTTAGAGAGATGAGTCACTTGCAGCCCTTGGATGGGCTTCTTTCTATTTTCCTCATCAATTGGGAATTGTTTGAAGAGTTTAGAATATAAAAAGGTTACAGTCCTTTCTGCTCTGAATATGTGTGGTGGAAAAAGGATGAAAGAAGAGAGTTGCTCCATAAGGATCTCTTTGGTGGGGAAAAAAACTATTGGAGAGGAGAATTCTATCTATCTTTTAAAAAGTTGATAATAATTTTCAGGTTTTGATAAAATGTTGCAATGCAGATTTTACTTTTGTTTCCTCTCATTGCAGAAGGCTATATGTGCTCTTCCCTCACCCATTTTCCCCCACAACCTATGCAAAATAGATTTATTTTCCAGTATCTTTCTTAATCATAATGTCCATTTTTCTAAGGTGGTTTGCATTGTGGAGTCTCCATCCTTGGAGATATTCAAAAGCTGACTGGATGTGGTCCCAAGCAGCTGCCTCTAGGTGGTCCTGCTAAGGCAGGAGGGCTGGACGAGTCAATCTGCAGAGGTGTCTGCCAGCCTCAACCATTCTCTGATTCCGGGACTTCGTGATTCACAGCTTCAGAGTGCAGTACTCATATGAAATCTTCCCTTTTCCAACTACCTCTTGGGCTGTGTTATAGAAGGGACAATGAGAAGGAAAGATATGCTCTGGAATATGACAGTTTGGAAAGGATCCCACCTTCCTAGGACTCACCTGGCTGTGAGTTGAATATACCTTTCTTTGCCTCGTGCTGGGCAAAGGCAGAAGCTGCCTTGATTAGGGCTGTTCAGTGAGCTACTGTTTGTGACAGTTGTCCCTGCTCCAGGGGGATAACACAGCCTCAAAGAGAGTGAACAATGTTACAGGTCTCCTTCCCAAAGCTGTAAATGTTCACACTCATTCCAGACACCTCTCACTAACCAAACTGAGTCTTTTGACAGAGAAATTTGAAGTCTTGGCATCCTTCCGTGGAGGAAAATAATTTTTAAGGAGCTTCAAAACTGCCCTTGGGCAAATCCTCTTTTCATAGTCAAGATAATAATAATTAATGAAATTCCACAGTATTCAGAAAAAAGCCAAAGCTTTTAGAAAATCTCTAGGCTGCCATTTCCAATTATAAATTGCCACATCCAGTAACATCACCCTGATAAAACAGAAGACTGATCTGTACAGGCAAGTGAGTATGCATCTAAAGTTGAGATAATATCAGCACCTCTCCCTTAAGATATAAAATAAATTGCATCATTTTATTAGATTAACATATTAAAATAAAAGCTAGTATCCCTGCCACTTCATCTGAACTTACGTCAGGGAGCTCAATATTTGGTTACCAGATTCATCTTGCTGTTTAGGAATGAATGATTAACTCCTTCCAGTGAAAAGACATCAGTCTGTCTAACTGTCTGACAAATCCTTACTAAAGGAAATATTTTACTGAATAGAGAGACAAAACGGAAAATAAACAGATAAAGCACTCATATGCAAAATGTATATTCAGGTTCTTATTTTAATGATAAGCTGTGTAGAGCTTTCAGTAATGAGCCACTCTTCCACTCTCTAATTGCTAATCTACAACGACATCATTTCATAGGGTTACATTAGGTCATTCTTCAGGATTGCCATCACAATCCCCTCAGTTTTGTTAATGTGAATCCTTAGAGCCTGGCATATATTGAAGAAGAGTTTTGCAGCACTACAAATTTGATCTATGTAATGTTTTTTGAGAATTACATAAGATGTCCTCACTGTCTGACTGTGGACTTGATCGATTGATGGCTGTATTCAGCCAGGTATAAAGTGTATGTGAATTAAGACAGTTTGCTTTTGTGTACAGAATGGAAGAATGCCTGAGAGAAAAGATTCAGTTTGTAGAATAGAAACATTTAAACTGAAATCTAAAAAGCATCAGTGAATCATTTAGAATTTGTTAACTTTACTTTTCTGATCTGCTTTTGCTGTAATCTCAAACTGATAACTTGTGCCTGAAAAATGCAACATTGTCAGTCTGCATCTATTCTTTGACCTAAATATTTAAAACACGACACTTTGTCCAGGGGATGTGTTCATAATAATTGACCATGTACTCGTGTCGTGATGAAGTTGGGAATCAGTACTTGAATTTCATTACAGAAATTTGGGAAACAAAGGGGCTGTTTTTTAGGGTTGAAAGTAACATGAGCGGGGGAGAAAAAGGAACACTGGTCCTTTCTGGATTTTCTGTGACAGTTATTAAAGAGGTTAGCCTGAAAGTAATTTCATGAACATATCCTGCACATTTTTCTGTACTTGCTAAATTGCAGAAAAAATATTGAAAATAAGATTTTTGTTTTAAATTTAAGAGTAAATTTTTCTTTAAAAATTTTTATGGACATGAATGTCTGTTGCACTTCAATTCTGGTTTTGTGACACTTTGCTCAGAGCAGATGCCTTATAATGTGTAACAGTTCAGTTTTAGCCGATAAACTCTCAATCCCAAACCATGTCTACAGCTTCTATCACTGATAAAGTGCTGGACTGGGCAGCACTCAGTGGCCTTGCCACAATTTTAGGGTTCCCCCCGTTCTGCCCTCTGCATCAGACTTGTGACTTAAAACTTGAGCACAGCAAAAGTTGTCCCACAGGCAACAAATAGTATATTTTTTTACTTTAAAAAATTACCCCAGAAATAGCCCTGTTTGCAGTCATCTGTGATTTGTTTTTAATTGATGCAGAGAGATACAGTTATTTCCTCAGGGTAAATACTTTTGCCAGTGTCAAGATGGGCTGAACTACCCTGTGCAAGACAGACAGTCTCTCAGGATCAGCTCCAGAGGGAATCAACCCAAAAGTAAATGAGAAGCTACTGGTTGTGTTTAGATACCTAAACTGTGCCAAGACAAATCCTAGCATATCAACATGAAATGATCCCTCCTAATAAACTATTTTGTTATAAACAAATCCAGTTGTGCACATGCTTTTTTTCTTAAACAGCAAAAATGAGTGGGTTTTTTCCTTCCTTTAGAAAGGAACCAAATCCATGTACAGCTGAAAATCAGGCAGAATAAAATGTTTATTAGTAATGTGGCCCTTTATCTCTTTTCTACTTAGTGAAAAATGAAAGAAGTAACACTCCATCATATCCTTGTACTCCAGTTATTGGTCTGTAAAACAGGAATATTCCATTTCACAAATACTTTTAAAAACAGTGAAGGGCCTCCATCAATTGTAATATGAATGACACATGTCCTAGTGTCCCAAAGTTAAAATATATCACTCTCAGCCTCATAGAAATTTGCCTGTAGAGGGATGATTTATAAATCATTCAGTAACAGATGATGTTACTACTAAAGCAGTGGGAGTTTTGAAATACCTACATCAGATTAGGTTTGTGTTTATTTCAAAAAAGGCTCTGATCTGCTTTGGATTTTTGGCAGGCACAACATGAGCCCAACATGAACTACTGTTAATCAAAGCCTTTTTTGAAAGCCAGACTTGGAATGTTTCCAATCTCAATTAGAAAATATTTGATATTTTTGGACTTCTATTTTTTAATATTTTTTTTCTTCTTACTTATCCTGTTCAGACCTGTCCATAACAAAGATCCCACCAGGAAGTAAGGAAATTGCAAGTATTTTCATGTTTCTTTTATTTGTGGTTCCTTTTGAATGTGTTTTTTTCTCTGTGATAATTTTTTAATAAATAAATTAGGAGAAAAAATCATCCATAGTCAACCAGTTAAAGTAGTCAAGATTAACATTTCATATGCATTGAATAGTTTAATTTAGATATAAATGGCAACAGAAAGGCAGAAATCATGCAGTGTTTGAAATTATGAAAGTTATGCAATGCAAGTTTTCATGTATTTCTTCGCTATCTCTCCAAGATGAGGATAAAAAAACTACTTATGACTAAAACTGCTGCATTCATGTAGTCTAATACAAATCTAGTGGCAATTTAAAGTTAAATAAACCCTGGTAGACACATATTTTTTTGTTAGATAATAAATATAAATGCTAGTGGAAAATGCATGAATGTCATCAATTTTGCATGGAGCCATGTTTACAAAGAGGAGTAGAGTCTTCCTATTGCGGTTAGTCAAATTTATACAGAACCACCTTTTCATTCTACAAATGTCAGAGTAGAGCCTCTGTTAATATGATCTGCCAATGGTTTCATACATCTTACACCAGGACAGGACTTCATACCAGATGCCTCTTCCTCTCAGTCTGCCAAGGGTCAAAGAATAGGCCCTATAGGTAAGAAAGATGCAAATAGAAAGTCTCCGAGCAATTCATTTTTCTGTAAATTTGAAAACTCACTGTGTTCATTACCTTAGTATAAATAACTTCATGAACTCAGAACCATGAGACTTTCCTACAGGTGAAAAATTCAGCCACAGTCTGCAGAGCAAGGCTGTACCAAGAACTGGTATTAAACCTTCCTATATAATAATTCCTAATGATGTTTAAAGTACTTCTACTTGCACTCTTGTTGGGATGGACTGGACTTCCAGTTTATGCAACTTCAGAACATGATCTCATCCACTCAAGTTGTAAAAGTGCTGCAGGATAATTCAGCCACAGCCATCCTATGTTGTTCCTGTAATTGTCCAAAGAACGATAAAGGTCTCAGCTCTCATTTCTATGCAATCCTCAAAGCCCATAGAAAGAGTGTTTTGTGAGCATTTATTTTCTTTATTTCACATCTTACTCGACAGAAAGCATGTTGTGAAATGCAGTGAGTTAATACTCAGAAGGACTTAAGTCCCACTGCACCTGTTAATAAGGTACATTGCAAGGGTCAGTCTCTTGGTTTCCAGCCTACATAAAGCCATGTAAATAAGAATCTCAGAATGAAACCTGTATGCTTTTATCAAAGTCTTGCAAAACAGACTTTGAAAAACATTCCTTATTTGCCCTTTAAAGCTCAGAAAATGAAGGATCCTAAACAGAGAAATGCCAATGTTACTCCTAGAGTTGATCCAAATTTCTTCCCAGGTTTACAAGGATACAGAAGACTGCAAACTATTTGGAATGAGCCCTGAGCTAATGAACTAAGAGTTATTCCCTGGCCAGGAAGTCAGTGGTGGCCTCATTTCTGTAACACAGAACCTGAGTGACACTGGTCTCCTACCCCTGATCTAATTGCATTGCCTACACACTTACTAACTCTGACACAGGTGAAATCATCCAGGCGCGAGTATCCTGTAGCCAGGATTTTATAGAATCATTTAGGTTGGAAAAGACTTTGAAGATCATCAAGCCTGACCACAAACCTACTGCTGCCAAGTCTAGAACTAAATCATGTCCCTAAGAACCCCATCTACCCGTCTTTTAAATAGATCCAGGGATGCTGACCCAACTGCTTCCCTGAGCAGAGTGTTCCAGAACTTGATGATGCTTTCAGGGAAGTAATATTTCCTAATATCTAATTTAAAGCTTCCTGCATGCATTACATGTGCTTTTTTAGCTTCATTTGCTTTTGAATTGGTTGTTACCTATGATCATCTGCAAGAGGTCCCTGCTTGAACAGGTTTTCTTGATGCAACGCAGCACAAACAAAAGCTTGCAATGAGAAAACATTCTCCAGACTAGGAACTAGATGCAGCTATGGGCTAAGGCTCTAAAAGTGCTATGACTTGTACATATTGCTGCCATGAACATCAATATTTCCATAGTCATTATTTCATGGATGAAAAGCCTCAGCCAGTTTTCACCTAAATTGTGTCAACGCAGTGTTGCAATGAAGTAGGTAGGCATATACACTGCTCTAGAGAGCATGCAGGCATGCCTTGCAGTCTTAATAAGTAAAGAGGATAAACTTCATAATTATCTCACATCTTGTCAATAACATTAGGAAAACTGATTTTTGGTGCCCTAAAAACGTAAGCAAAATAATTTATCTGAAACAAAGCCCTGAGTCTTTGATTTCTTCAGTATAATGGAAGTGAGGACTGTAACAGTGACTGCTGAATGGAGTTGCATGCACCAACCAGCAGAAATAGCTCTGCAAACCTCTATTCTGCTTGCCCCAGCAGCACCAGCATCCAGGTGTCTGCTTTCACTGTGTGGGCAACAGGCAGGGACAGGTTGCCGAGGCAGCGTCCTACTCAGGGAGACATCAGCGAGGAAAAAGCAGTCCAAGACTTCACTGTCGCTTATTAGGACCAGTTACTATTCCTAGGTAATTAACTCCTTTGATTTACACACAGCTGGCCTTGGCCACTTTTATTTGTTTGCATATGTATATATTTGATAAGTTTATTCCAGCTCATTTTATTGATTTTCCTTGTGGTTAAAGGTTTTGTTGGTTTTCTGTTTTCCTTTTAATCAGAAGTGAGATATAGAGCAAACTGTTAACTATCATTCAACCAGACGAAAACATATTTATTTATGTATTTGATCCATACCTATCTCAGCAATTTGTTACTTGACTTCCCACATTCTGTGACATTCAGTAAACATCTCAGTGAAATGGATGTCACATAATTTCAGAATATGTTCTTGACTCTGAGAGGCCCAGAATACCTAAGCCTTGTCATATCTCTGTCAAATTTCAAAGCATGATGCATTTCTGTTAGACCTTACAGAAAAAGCTGCAGTGGAAGAAACTTACTGAAACTTTTCCAGTATTTCTGTCTGATTATTTTCTGAGTTGGGGATGAAAAAAAGAGTAGTTTTCAAAATGTAGAGGGGGAGTGAGACCCAGGAATGTGCAGTTTCATGACTGCACATTTATCTTAGATGTCTTTGAAAGTCTCAATCTAAATGCACCCATGTCAGATGCATTTGTAGCTTGTTGCCTAAGACACTACGTATTTTAAGTCTCAGTGCTTGAGCTGTTTCTAGAGAGGTGAGAAGATTTGTAGCGGTATCATGAGAGTGGGAATCAGTTCACTTCCTGACTCAGTTCTGAGTTTTGTGAATCTACACATGATCTGTAGATTATGATTTGTCGCATCCACTTTTTACTCATTGTTAATCTGCTGCATATTGAGGCAGGTAAATTTTGATTTCTACAGTGTAGCAGCGTGAATGTCTGTATTAAGTATTTGAATAAGATGTCTAGATTCTCTTTATTGCCAATGACGACCTAATCAACATGGCCAATTGGGAGGATTCATTTGCCTTAATGATGCATCCTTCCTGACCTTTGGCTAGCTCTCCAGAAGGACTAGGGGCTTAGATCTGGGTGATCTTTAAGGTCCCTTCCAACATAAACCATCCTATGATTCTATGATTTGGGTCTCACTTAGATCCTTGTATTTTTTCTGCCAGCTATGTGGGGGTGTTTCGCTCATCTTAGGGCACTAAATTCCTATTATCAGGGAAATGCATTGTCTTCCTATGATTATTTAAGATTTTTCTGGTCGTTAGACACTTTATGCCTCATTGTTTCATGTCTGTCAATGGTTTCCACAAACAAGGCCAAAACTTAAGCTTCACATCCTGATTACCAGAAGATAAGAGACTGCATCTCCAGTTCAACAAATCTTTAGCTACTTATGTGGATAACCTTGTGGCAACAAGCTAGAGAAAGACAGTCATCGAAGAATCATGAATAGTACAACAGAAGAAGTTTATGGTTATGCATTTGGGTTGTACAATAAAGTCACTTTGAGGCTGTTATTCACAGCTTTACACTGTGTTTTCTCTCACCCTGTGTGCCTGGTACCTCCTCAACCCAACCTCTGATCTATCAAGCACCTTTATGCAGTGTCATCAAGCAGGAAAACTTCCATGTCATTTGACTGCCCCTAAATATGTTCAAAGGAATTCAAGTTGAAGCTTGGATATGTTGGACTCTTTTGTTGTAGCCTACATGTTAGGAGAATAAAAATTTTTATGGCAGTTGTTATGAGCTCAGTAGATCTCATTAGGAGGTCAGCTATTTTGAAGGCCTTTCTGAATTTGTTGTAATCTTTATTGTACTAATCTCCACTGCTCTACCAACGTAAACAGGGAGATAGTGATAAATTTTTATGAAGACAGAGAGTGAGGGGTTAGTCTATATTATCCATAGCCTACAGTAAAAGATGACCCAGTTCACTCCCCTTAATTTCCCTTAAGTTTGAATAAAAGTCTACCTGCAATACTGTCTTCAGTTGCTGAACATGTTCTCTTATTTGTTTTAACATCTCATGTGTTCTTCTGTTGTGCTTCCCCCAGCACCCCTTTCAATATCTCTTTGCAGCATTTCAGCTACATATTTGAATATTGCAAAAGCTGTGAGTAAAACATTAGAACAAGAAAACACCAGATAAAAATTCCCATTTGTGAATACAAACCTTCCTAAATTGCCATTATATATTTTGATGATTTTTTAGCCTTTGGGTACCATCACTATAATTTGCTGTGTATAAGTTTTAATAAGTCAATTATAAATGTAATGTATGCTGCAAATATCACCACAGTAACAGCTTAATAAACAGGGCCTTTTTTAATCTTATCCACAAAACAGAGTTAATGTACCATTCTTCTAATTTATAATCAAAATGCAAAACAAAATTCAGCTTAATGGTTATAGTGTAGCTGAGATGCTTCATATCATTAACTTGAAATACCTGAAGGCAAACCTGTTCTTTTCTAACTGTAAAAAATGTTAGACAACTATATTTGTATAGGTAGGTAATATACATATTCGTGTGCCTGTGTATACATGCTTCTACCTATATATTTAGAGAGGGAAGACACACACACACATATTCCTCTGGAGAATACGTTTTCTGAGTATACACAAATTTTATAGTAGAATGATTTTGTGGTGTCCGCATTACTCTGGTACAGAGAAGGTGTTTTGCACACTGTATGTTGCAATCTTGATGTTAATAAGGCACAGCAAAACCCTAAGGAAAGGTGTTCAGAGAGACTCAACCTTATACATATGTTATTATTACTTTTCTAATTGCCATAGCAGTCAAACCTATCTTCTTAGGTAGAAGCAGTTAGACCTAGTGGATATTATAGTCATAACCCATCTTCCTAACGTCCAAATTCTCTACATCATAGTCAACAAAGTGAGGTGGATACCTCTGACAGCCTGCAAAAGGAAAACAGAGAGGTCGTGGCTGTTTCCCCTCATCCTTCATAGTCCTGACCTGAAAGTACAGATCATTCCCTCAGTGGTGCCTTACATTTCTACCTTGGGAAAGGTGAGATGTTTGCCTGGCAGCTAAGTAAATGGAATAACAACCTAATGGAAAGCCTGAATCCTAACTAACCTGTTTTCTTTCAGAAAGTTGGTCATCTAAAGACTAGACATCTAGTCCATATTACTCATCTAAGCTACATCTCATCAGTACAGAAAGTTTAATAATTCCAGAAAAGAACTAATCTCTTTGGCAAAACCTAAAAGATGAAGTTGCCTCTCATTATTGATTATATAGAAGACATTGGTGATAAATGTGAACTACATGCTTAAATTTGAGGTTGCTGAGCTAAGAAGAAATATCTCTTTTATTCTTGGAATTTGTAGTATTTGCTGGAAGGCAGCAAAATGAAGCTGTAGCAGAAGATAAAACCAGAAGTCACATCATGTGTTCTCCACAGAATTATTTTTTCCTTTGCTTTGGGCCCCGATGCTATTGCCATCACTTTCACTAACCAATGTCTACTTTGAGTCCAATGGTATTAGATTCTGTTTAAAGTTAATTAACTTCAAAGTTTTGTGTAGGAAAAATTGAATTTTAGTTCCTGTGAGAAGTTAACACTCTCCATTCTGGGTCCTGATTGCCAATTTACTATAAGATGGAAACAAATGAAAGTGGGGGCACTGATTCAGGTGGCAACATGTATAAGCATTCCAAGGACGTCTGGAAAAGCTCAGTTGCTTTCAGTTTCAGCTTAATCACAGAGAAATAGATATAGCAGGGAAGATAAAGCATGAAATATTTCCAGCTACCATCACTGATCTGGTGTCTCTTCCCCTCAGCCTGACATTTCCTAAACCTTAAAGGCAGGAATCATGTCATTTTGTATTAGATAAGCATATGATAATCTTCAATTTCTAAGCAAATTATATATTTATAAAGTCTTTCCTTTATAAAGAAAAAAATAAGTACTTTTAAGACAGTATTTATATTATGTATTTTGGATACCTACTTTAGGATAAGAAGATTAGCAACCTGAAAAAAGTCAATTTCTCTTTTTATAGGAGAGAGTCTAGAAAACCCTCAAGATATTGGTGCTTGTACCCAATTCCACCTTCATGGTGTGAGTTGTCATGTTCTCAGAATGCGTTTCAATGCAATTTTTCTTCACTATATTCTACATACTTACACACACCTCTTTTATATATACATTAGTGGTGTAAAAGCAAATGAGTGCAGCATGGCATCCTAGTATTCTGCTGGCCATCACAATGGAGCTGGAGGGACCATTCCTTGCTTTTGCTTTCTAGGAAATTTCTGAAATACAGCTAGCTGAGCCACAACTTCTGCTTTTCATTTGGAAAATGCTTAGAAGATGACTAAGATGCTCTATAACAGACAGGACAGTAGTTGTGGTTGCAGAGAATAGTGTCCTCACTTCAGAAGTCTGGCCTGAATTCTACTGAGTCCTTTCCGTCAGCTGTCTTTGATAGCACCTGAGAGAGACACGGGATGTTGGGAAGCATTTATTAGCGTAATGGTAATATGTCTGTACCACATTGAGTGTCTCAGTAATTTCAAGGATTCTAGAGCAACTAAAATGTACCATATGTCATAAAAGGGATACATGCTTTCTGGCCTATGCATAGTTTTGATTGATGCTACATGGAGAAGGTGCAGTAGATACATGTTGACAACCCCTGACTGTCTTCTCAAGCTACATAGAGACAGATTGATGATAGCAAGAAATAGCTTTGAATGCAGAGAGGATTTTGGAATTGCAACAGCAGAACACAAGGAGCATTTTTTTTTTACTTCTTCCATAGCTTCTGAAAAGATATTTTATTTTACTCACCTTTATTACAGTTTTCCACCTGTATTGCTTGAATCTGATGTTTTATATGTCATATGAACAAAGTACATTCAACCACTTTCTACGAAGACGGTAACGATATCTAAAATGTATTAGTCTCTAACTGTCACTGAAGTCCTCTGCTAAACCAGAAAACACTGCAGGAAAGTTGGCCTGGAATGATGGAAAAAGAAAAAAACGAAACAAACCAAATCCAAAAGCTTTGCTTTGATAAACCAAAGAAGTGGGGAAGTAAAAAAATGCCATCATTTGAAAAACTCACAACCCACAAAAAATAGGGTTAGGCTTTCAGCTGGGGTAAAGCGGCATCATTCTGTTCCTGATTCCGAATTCAAAAAGCAGGGGCAGTAATCTAGGACATTTCAGATGTTACCGTCATCAGGTGAGACTTCTGTGAGGACTCCTTCAATGCATTCTCGTGAGAGGTTTGCTCTCATATGGATGAAATTCTTGTGAAAGTTAAGGAAATTCATCAAGACAAGTTATTTATGTTGCCAAGATCAGAAGCAAAAAGTGGGACTAACCCATGAGAGGGCTAACCATAGGACTCTCTTCAGGGTTTCTAAGTCTTGCCACTTTGCTTTTGTACTTGAAAGTTAAAGGGCTTGAATTGCCCACTCTTTTCCCCTCATCTCTGCCTTTAACAGAGATAGTAAGCCCAGCTTCTTAGTCCTCAGTCTAGATAAGTGATTTTTCTTCAACTTCAGGACACCTTTCTGTTTTCCTTATGCAGCTGAGATAATTCTATTCCATGCTAGTAACTATTCCAGCCTACTTCAACAAAAAAAAATAACCTAGAGAACTAAAAAAAAAAAATAACCTAGAGAACTAAGTGATCACATGTATACTGAGACTCACCTGTCATTACTTTTTTTGCCCACTCCTCTCCTTCTCTTGACTCACATTAAGTTTACATGGAAACCTGAAGAACTTAATAAGAAATATCAGGCATAATGTTTTACGACACTTGCAAAGCGTGCCTTGCCTTCTAGACAGAATTTCCTCAGTCTGCTCTGTTCTAGATATGAAACCATCCTTCGCTCTGCCACTACCACTCATGCACAACAAGGGAGAAAGGGGCATCATACAGTACATTTTCCACTGCTGTGCCGTATCTCATTTACTCTTGCTACTGAAATACACAACCTCTAATTACCTCGTCCAGCTCCACTCCTTATTTTTTTTTACTCTGAGATGGAAAAAATATTAAAGGTCATTTATTACTGACTAACGTTCATTAAAACTTGTAACTAGTTTGTTTATTGAAACCAGACGGCATTTCTTCCCCTTCCCAACCTGTCACTGTGTGATATATTCACATATAAGGCATCAATAATTATACAATGCATTACAAATGAGCTCTTAAAGCCAGGATGCAAATTACGAATGTAAATGTGGCTTCTAAATTGGCTATGTTAATATGAAATATGATTCTTCCTAATAGAGTGGGAGTAAGCCCCAGCGGTATTGATCTTTTTCCCTTTTCTTCTTGAACCTCCCCCCTCCGAGTTAAGCAGCAGTGTCTTTTCACCTCCCCTTGCTGAGACTCATCTGGTCAAGTTGAACTCTTTCCTCTTATTTGCCCGTGCTGAGCCATGAGCACTAAATGAAGCGAGTAATTTGGTGCATTGTTGGGGGGGACGGGGAGGAGGGGGACGGGGGAAGGGGGGCAGCTGACAGTGAATGGTGTCAGCTGCAGAGGCAGCAGAAAAAGCCGACATCTTAATAAAACAGCCTCGGGCAAAATCCCATTAAAGCCTTCAGAAGCTTGTTTCCCTGCAGTTGAGCAGGTAGGCGTCGTGCACTGCGTGGCAGCCCTGAGTGCTCTCTGGGAGCCCAGTTCAAAAAAAAAAATAAAAAAAATTGAGTGCTTTTCCCCCTCCTCCCTTTTTCTTTCCTCCCCCCGATCTAAATCATCCACCAGCCTCTGCTCCTCAGAGTCATTTGCAAGGCAGAAAGAGAGGGAGGGAGGGCGAAGGAGCAGGGAGAGCGTGTGTGCGCCTTGATGTGCAGGGACTAAGTGCCTACGCAGTGGCAGGAGTCGCTGGTGAGCGCTGCTAGCCCATTAATGCTCCGGCGCAGACCTCGAGCTGACCTTTGGAGAGGAGAGGGAACAGAAGAACATGGGCAGAATGACAATGAGGAGGTTGGGGCACCAGCGCTCCTCTCTATGTGGCCACCTCCGCTCTATGCGGCCACCAACCTGGTGCTGAGGGTGTTGACAGCTTTCGCCTGGCAGTGATGAGCAAGGAGGGGAAGAGAGGGAAAATGGGATAGGACAGCAGAGGTCTGTTGGCCAGGCAAAGGGGCTGTGGTTTGAGAACAAGGGAAGGTGACAAAAGTTTCACTCAAATCTCTGCTGTTCTGAAATTAATCCTTGCTAGATATTTGTAGGATAAAACACTCCGTACGCGTTTTGCTTGAATGAGCAGTGGTTGGACTTAATTCTCTTTTGATGAAGGCTACACCATGGTACTGAGGGCCAGTGCACCTTGGTGTCAGGGGCTATGCATACACATAGAGCCAGACAGATAGTCTATGTCCTTCGGCAATCATGACTTCAATAGGCAAAAGCACCAAGCTGCAGTTAAATTTATTTTAGCTCATTTTCAGACTGGACGTGACGCCCTGTTGCTAGCTAAGGTGAAATGAAGGCAACACCCCCTCAGTCCTACCCACATTCCTCTCTTTCTTGGTAATGCTCCTTCTTTGCACACCAGTTCTGGGAGCAAGAACTGTTTCTCGAGCACTTCTGGAGACCGTCTTTATGCATGAGCTTATATTACAGAGATCTAGTGGATACTGACAGTTCAGTGCACAGGAAGGAACATCTTTGCCTGACTCACGCCATCATGTAGCTGTTCTGACTCTCTAACAAAGCACGACAGCCTCCTAAACAGATAGATGATGCACTTTGTATATTTGAAAGACTCGTTAGGTATCTTAAGAGTGCACAG
Organism: Tapera naevia; assembly: GCA_033556795.1. Taxonomy (NCBI): domain Eukaryota; kingdom Metazoa; phylum Chordata; class Aves; order Cuculiformes; family Neomorphidae; genus Tapera; species Tapera naevia. The sequence continues at coordinate 32,930,837 of JAUMJJ010000079.1, read as the reverse complement.
TCTGCTTTGGCTCAAGATAACTGTATCTCCATTGCATATGTAACATTTAATGGGTGTCTGGCTAGAAAAAATGTGTGACTGTCTTATGTTAAACCTATTTTACCTCTTCTTTCAAATCCATTTTGACTTATGAATGATCCTGTGCTGAAAGAACATCCTTGATGCATCTCAAACTTGGTGCAGCACCTTTTGTTCAGCTATCAGTCATTTCTGTTGAGGGCAAGGAAACAAGGATTCTGCTTGGGTCTTAGATTAGTCAAAATATATGTTTAAATCTGTATACACCCTACCTTCATTCCCCTGTCTGTAAAGCGGTGACAGTAACAGCCAAGCTTTTGCTTTACCCAAGTACTGCTGCCTCTGCCATAGGCTCTAATATTCAGGTAAGAACCAGAAGGAATAATCACATCACTATCAATGAGAAGGCTTTTTCCTTTATGGCCAAATTTCTTTGGTTTTGCCAGCATCATGAGACCAAGTCTGAGCTACCAGTATCTAGGTACAACTTTGTGGAATACAGTAGAAGCTTCTCTACATTTGACTTTTAGCTTGGAGCTTGGCTAGGAGAAAAATCACAAATCATTTATGTACACTGAATGCCTACTTCTTTTTTTCCTCTCTTTTTTTATCTATCTATCTATCTATCTATCTATCTATCTATCTATCTATCTATCTATCTATCTATCTATCTATCTATCTATCTTTTTCACCTCTATTAATTTCTTATTTTCCCCATTTCCTTGCCTTCCTTGCTTTTTATTTTAAACTCTGCTTTCTACTCTGGAAAAGTCCCAAAGCATTTTCCAGCCTGCATTTCTAAAGTTTGATTCCCCCCTGATCGCACATCTACTGGCAGAAGTTGAACAAATGGGATTATTCCCTCACCTCTGAAATGCCTTCACTGCTGAGGTAGAACACTGCAGCCACTTCGTCTTCAGCATGTGCCTTGGGTCCCCAGAGAGGCAATGAAGTATAACCTTTTCACCTGAAACTACCTTTCGGTAAGATGAATATAACTTGGAATTAAGCCAGAATACCGCAGTTAGCACTTCTTTATGAGCAGAGCTTGGGATTGTGACCAGAAATGTCAGAACATTCCTTTGATGTCTGTCTGTTGGACCTGTAAATCGGAAGTGCTAAAGTTTCATCTTTCTCTTCCAAATACATGTGTATATATTGCAACTGTATATGTGTATCTATATACACGTGTGTGTACAAGTGTGTGTGCACTCTAAGGCCTTCTGGAAAGACAAATGAGTTAACCAACCAGTGGGAAAGGTTCTCATAATGGTAACTCTTTTAACACATGGATGTTACTGTGGATCTCATCGTATCTGCAATGCTTTTTAATATCCCTGATTAAAACAAAAATATATAGTAAAACTCCAGACAGAATTTCCTTCTCGCAATGTTCTGCAGTGCAATGTTACCATTATCATGATGTGAAATAGTGCTTGGTTGCAGTTTGCACACAGTACCTCCAACCGCTTTTTTTATGCTGCTTTGCTGATCATGGATTGTGCGTACACAATGGCTAAAACTCTTTGAAATCTCAATAAATCTTCCTGCCTTCCATAAATACTTGTTTATGTACAGCCAATTATCTTACCCTTCTGTAAATTCTTTGGGTCACTAAATTTAGCTACCTCTGCACGTTCAGAAGTTCAAGCTCAGAGACACTTTTTCTGCTTCCCATTTGAAGTTTCACCATGATCCAAACAGCCAGATGAACTGTCTTAGGTTTACAGAGGAACCCATGGAAATGTCAGGAAGACAGCTAACCCAGGGAAGCTGGGCTCAAGGCTGGATGCCTCACTTAGGGTAAGAAATGCCGTTTCTTCACCTTATACTGTCTGGCTGAATCACAGAATAGTGATCAAGTCACCAGATCATGCATTATTTTGAGTGACTATGGGGAAAAAAAAAGACAATTTTTTAAGTTCTATATGATTTTCTCTGCAATTTTATCGTTAAGACTTTTTGCTGAACCAAAGCAGAACCTCTGATGACCTGGATCTTTCAAATGCACTTGAAGTTTACCCCAGAGAGACATTGAATAGAGAACAAAATCTTTTCTGGGATCAGCAGCTAATTTTAAATGGGAAAACGTCATCAGCAACATCGTAACAAAATGGAAATTTTGCCTGTGAGTTTGAACACTCAGGATTCTGGATTTATGTCTCAGCTTCAAGAATAAGTAATGGTCCTGGCATTGTCCTCCAGGCTTTTCTTCCGATACTGCACAATAAGTGGAGAATGAAATCTATTTTGGATATGCCCATTGGACGACCTTCAGATTAAATTCAGCCTTTTTTAGTTCATCTGATCTCCCAGGACTCAGCTAATAGGTTTATAACACTGGTAAAAAAGGTAATTTGTTACTTTTCCACTTTTGTCAATGTAGTACTGTGTTTACTACTGAAAAAAGACCAGAAACAGCAAAAGGAAATCTGTCATCAACAGAGTGTGCAACACTGGATGAGTCAATGATCCAAAGCATTACTTTTCCTTAGATCTGTCAAACACACACTTATGTGCCTGTGTGCACATGCATAAATACATACATATGCAAAAATATGTAATCGCCTGTCTGTTATGTGTTTGTATACATTTGAATCAGGTGTAAACACCAAAGCAGACAAGGATGCATTTGCATATTTGGGTGCACCCATTTCTTTATAAACAACCAAAGAATCCTTCTCTGTGTCTATGTTCATACATTCACACTGACACGCATACAAACACACCCTTCTCCTGATTTTCCTTGTCAGAACACTAAAAAAGAAAACATGGATCTGCATTCCCCATTTTGGCAGAAAACATAAATGTATAGTACTATATTTATTCTTTTTTAAAAGAATAATCAATTTAGGGAAACATCGAATTTTTTTCAGCTGCTTCTTTTAATTCCAGTGATGAGTTATTTGAAATGTACTTAATTAGATGTCTTTCAAGTGTGAACTCCATCACAGAGCTACCACCAGGGCTCTGTATGTGATGGAAATATAACAGAAAAACTGGTCAGCTCTGTGCTGACCCATCAGAAACACAAGAAGGAGCAGAACTTCCTTGTGTTATTTGTTTGTAAGTTAAACTTGTCTTCTTATGATAATTAGCACTTCACACAATGAGATCCCTTCAATGGTGAACTAGGTTTATGGTTGAGCTTGATGATCTTAAAGGTCTTTTCCAACCTAAAAAGTTCTGTGAATCTATGATTCTATGTTGGTGATACCTACAATGACTGTACTCTACATGTAGTCCAACACATGAACTGCTTTAGAGGGACCACAAGGAATATGCTTTTTCTTCTCCAAATCACACAAGGAACAAACAACAGGAATCTCTTCTAAACTTTCAACAGAGCAGTGAACACCTATTACTGTGCAACAGATACTGAAACATAAATAAAATGTCGGGTTGCATAAAGAATGAGATCTCTCAAATAAAACTTTCTTACATCATAAACACTTTTTAACTTACCGCATGAATTTTAAATACATTTGGCATGGCCTATTTCCAGTGAAGTCAAAAGTAAAGCTTTCAGAGTCTTCTGTATTTCCCATCATCTTAAAGATCCCATTGAACTCACAGGGCATATATAAACAAATATTTAAGCTTATACCCCCACGTTTTACAGGATTAATATCTAAGATCAGTTCTCATTTCCAAAAAGTTTCTTGTCTTGAAAATCAAAGATGATTTAGTACAAAAAAAAATTTGTTATTGCATTCTCTTTCCGTTCAGCCATGAAATAAACCATATCTCTTGGAAAAAATAGTTATTGGGTAGAGAAAGCTTCCAGGAGAACGAAGATGAGGAACACAGACCTACATGAGATTCAGTTTGCCTCAAAACATGGCAATGAATCTGTCATTTCCCACTAATAATGTAAATACATATACATTTTAACTCTGTAAACCGGTACTTCTCCAACTTCTTATTTAAATGTTTTTCTACTCTGAAGCTTAATTTACTATTCTGTTTTTAAAATGTTCATTTAACTTGGAGCTTAAAAAACTGTTTTTGTTATAGGGAGTAAGTGACTGTATTCTGGAAAATGCTCACCTTGTTGTCATCTTTAGCTCCTGCTTTCCATATATTTTAAGAGAAAATTTTTCAAGAACAAACCCTTCCCACACTGAATTTCCTGGTGAATAATATATGTTCTGGGTACCACAGCAGGGAACCCTTTACACCATGTTCAATTTTGGGCCCCTCAGCACAAGAAAGACGTTGAGGTGGTGGAGTGTGTCCTGAGAAGGGCAACAAGGCTGGTGAAGGGAGGCTGGAGAACAAATCTTATGAAGAGCGGCTGAGGGAACTGGTGTTGTTTAGCTTAGAGAAGAGGAGGCTGAAGGGAGACCTCATCACTGTCTACAACTGCCTGAAAGGAGATAGTAGTGAGGTGGGTGTTGGTCTCTTCTCACAAGTGACAGGTGATAGGTTGAGAGGAAATGGCCGTAAGTTGCCCCAGAGGAGGCTCAGATTAGAAATCAGGAAAAATTTCTTTGCTGAAAGGGTGGTCAGGCACTGGCAGAGGCTGCCCAAGGAGGTGGTGGAGTTATCATCCCTGGAGACGTTTAAAAAGCAGGTAGATGAGTTTCTCAAGTTATCATCCATGGAGACGTTTAAAAAACAGGTAGATGAGTTTCTCAGGGACATGGTTTAGTAGACGGACTGGAACAGTTGGACTTGATGACTTCCAACCAAGATGATTCTATTCTAGTATTCTATATCTTCATCACACTGCATCAGCAAGGTCCAATGCCTGCAGGTTGCTCTTTTGCTAGTAAATTGAGCAGTGTCAGTGAAATGGACTCAGAGGAAATTAATTGTTTATAGGAATTAATAATTACAGTAATCCCTGGCACCTTTTGGCATGGACCACCTAGCACTCACACCCTCCAAATACTGAGTCCTGTGGTCAGTCTCTGTACTGTTCCCAAGGGGCAGAAGGATGAGACCACTCTATTTTGAAATGTAAAGATGTTAATAAATGTGGCCAGAGAGCAGGCTCTGGCAGCTTCAGTTTACTAGCAGAGACTCTGCCTTAAATTCTAGGTGCTTTGAACTATCCTCAGACTGCCTGCCAGAGGGGTCTTTGCTTCCATTCCCCCCCAACCACTGTTCAAAACCCCATGTGCAAATAAGATCACAGCTACTGCTTTCCTGAGTAAGCTCTGGGGCAGTTTTTGAAGACATATAGACATGTCTGTATACCCTCATGGATGCAAAGATGTTTACATAAATATATCCCTACCCAAAATGGTATTTTAAAATGCAACAGTGGCACAAATGAAGAGGAGAGAAAGGAAAACTTTGTGGCTTACACATTAGGTACCGTGGACATTAGGATGAGAAAAACCTGTGATTACATTCATAAATTCAAACAGTATTCTGTTTGAGTGTTTTCCTGTTTATAGGCAACCTAAGTGCAAGAATTCATACCCTCCACTGAGCAATATCTATGTAGTTGCAGTACAGCTATTTCATCTTCAGATTAGTTAGGGGCAATTCTATTTTGGTTTATAAAGTCAATGGAGCAGAACATTGTCATAGGATAGTGGTCTCCCACTGCTATGTCGTTTAAGCAATCAAGCAAAAATAAAGCATATGTTACACCTTGTAATGTATTTCTCATTCTTGTATTCTTACACTATTTTCATTGTCATAATGATCCAGTATATCTTTATCCGCTTGGACTTTTTATATAAGTTAGCTTCTCTCTAAGGTTTACAAGTTAATAATTCAGCCAACAGCCATGTACTATATATTATTTTTTCACCCAGAAGCACAGCCTTCCTGAGTTACAGTCCACAGCAGATAGTTCAGCTACAAGAGAAATGCCCTACATATGACAGCAAACTTTGACTGTTATTCCATGTTGCATGCCTAATCTGTGCTGTGTTAGGTGAGCCTTAGTCACTGTGCTTTTCTCAAATGAGTGACTTCCACAGACTGTTTCTGACATACTCAAGAGCATTAGGACACCTGAGGCTTATGTTTATCAGGATTCTTTGGAAATAGCTTGTGACTCTCTTGTACGAAATGAGACTCGATGATCCTTCTGAGTCCACTCCAGCTCGGGTGATTCTATGATTCAATGAAATAATATGAACTCCTTGCAGTATTGACTGAAATAGGTGAGGATGGGTTTGTGGTTAAAGTATTAGATGCAGGTCAAAATCACTGAGCTAAATTCTTGTTTTAGCTTTGTTGTCTCTGTAAGACTTTCAGTTAGTGCCTTTGCTTCAAAAGCACTTAGGATGATGATAAATCGTGTCAAAATCAATAGAAGTTAGGTGACAAAAAACCATCAAGGGCATGATACTTCTTAGTTCTCTTTCAAGTAAACATCTCTGTTACCAGTAGAAAATAACTGTTAAGAAAACATCATGTCATTTTCCTCTGCCCACATTTTTATTTGGGTGGAAAAGTTAAGACACTTCTTCATATTACCTATTCATGCTGATCTCTCTCATAAGCAGCTCAGAAGGGTGCTGCAAAGCCAGTATAACCAAGATAATAGGAATCTAAGTTCACAGTTTCAAAACAAAGCCAAGCAGTAGGGTCTCAGTTAATTTCCTTAAACATCATCACCTCTAGCAACATTTTAAATACCATACAGTATCGTACTTGTGCTCCAGCCACTCGTACAAAATTCATCTACAACTTGCATCACAGCTGACACGCTATGTTGGTGTCTCAACTGTCCTTGAGCCTTTCAAATGGCAGTAAATGTTAGTGCAGAGTCAACTGTATCAATCCCTTTGTATACTTGTAATTTGTTCATCAGTAAAGTGAGATAGACCGGATATTTACCCTAACTTTTAATACAATTTTCCTTTGTTTCTATCTGTTGCTGATGTCACTGATGTGTTATTATTTCATAGATCACTTTTAAAGGGGTTTAGTTCTATGTCTCCTGACTTTGTCTTTAAAGTCTTAAGGAGAATAAGATAACAAAACTAGATAAAAGAATATTTTAGCTAAAGATCAAGAGAAGTATCTATTCCAGACCCCAAGGTCTGTTTGACTGGAATTTTCTCTCAAGAGAAGTAATGAACTTGAATTATTTAAAATTTGAGTAGGCGAAGAGTTGGAGAATTGTGTAAGGATCAATTCAGTATTGACAAGGGGATGGACTAGTTGAACTGGCAAAGCTTTTTCATCTCTAAATGGGGTGATTCTAAAAAATGAAACTATGGCTTTAATGAGTTCTTGCCCCACTCTGTGGATACAGTGGTGATAGTAGAAGACATGATGGTAGAATTCATTCTTGGTTAGAAGCCATGAACTTGGGAAGTCTGAAATATCATTTGAAGTTCTGTAGTGTAAATCAGGTGCACTTTTTGTTTTGCTTTCTATACAGTACATTGCACATCAGGATGTTGACCTGCAGCCAGTATTCTTGAGGAGGGGAGGGAGGAGGCTAATTAAAAAACCCCTAACTTGTCCTAAGTTACAGGTTTATGTCAGGATTCTGTAGCAAGAGAGGAGGGCAATTCCAGTTCTCCAATGCAGTCTGCAAAGCTTATGCCTGTATTGCTCCTTTAAATTGTACCAAGGATGTGAGGCATGGCTTTAACAATCTGATAGAACTTCAAAATTGTTCGGTCTTTGAAGAGGGGTCTGGTCCAAATGATCTCCTGAGATCCTTTGCAACCTAAATGATTCTACACATGAATTATTTGGCTTGTTCCACATGGGAGCTCCGGAGAGAGTTAGCATATAAGCAGTATTGATGATCTAGAGCCTGAGTCTGGAAACAAAACAAAGAGTGCGTCAAATTAACTGCAGCGTTCAAAAAATCCTTTGTCAAGTTCACTGTTTTCTTTGTACTTCTACAACAGAACTGCTATAATTTGATCCCTTTTTTCAACTAAGGGCTTAACAGAGGTCAGTGTAAGTCAGAGCTATATTGCAAGGGGTATGGCTGAGTTTCCAAGGTTATCTATGTATGCAAGGCACAGATTCTTGATTTTTTTACTAAGAAACCTAAGAATTTTTTTTCCTCTGTCAGAAACTAGGACACTAATCCTGCAAACACTTAGCAATTGTAGTTAATGATTCAGTGTCAGCCACATTATCTTCATTCCTCTTTAAAAGACCTTTATCTTCCAGCGAGTCAGAGATGCCTGACTGAGCCTTTTTTGGTAAAACAATAATAATAAAATAAGGAAAACAATGTTTCAAACACCCAAAATTCACGTCTTCCATTAAAAGTCAGGATAGAAGGGTTGGCTTCAATAGCTTTAGATTATATAGTTGAGATATATTTGATGACCTCATCAAATAACTCCAAACTATCTTCACAGTTTAACATTCCTTTGTTTCAACATTCATGCGCTGATTCTGCAGCTTCTGTTGTATTAAGTAAAATGATCTCTTCATCAGCACTGACTGAGGTTTTCTTAAAATGATATTTTTGCTTTTAATGTCACTTCATTTGATCATATTAGTCAAAGTCAGAAGTTTTGACGTAATGGAATGAAATCAAGTTCTCAAAAATGTCCATATAGCATACACATTCAAAACTGCAAAAAGAAAAAAATATTGATCCCTTACCTATCAATTTAAAAATAAGTGGTTTTGAACTCAAACTCCCTTTGAGGATGCTGCAATGAATACAAGTCACGATCCGGCATACTTTACTCCTTTTGACTAATACCCTTTTCCATAGGAACTGTGAAAGGAAAAAAAAGAAATCTTTTTTGTCATAGTTCTTTCTTATTTATATACACACTCTGAGGCAAATGACTTTCCCGTCACTGGAGGGACTTCAAAAAGGAAAGCAGTTGCAAATTTCTCACAGAACTGAACTTCCTGGAATACTTTCCTTGGCTTCCAGAAAATATTATAAAAAAAGTAATTTCTTATTTTCACTAGCTCCTTGAGGCAGGTGGAACTGAGAAATAGCTCACGGGTGGTTTCATAACTAAAGAATTATCTAGAGTATTTTATCTTGATTTTTTTAAGTATTCAGATATGACTTTTTAAGCTAGCTTATTATTAGTTGCATTTCTTGCTGACATTATTTATATATATATTTAATTCCCTTCTCAAAACCACATAAATGAAACTGATTTTCAAAAAAGTATTCACACCTCAAATTTTTTGTGTTGGGCATTTTGAGATCCCGTTTTGAGATCATGAGTACCTTTGGAAAATCTTAGGTTCTCAAGAGGTCTGAGAAATTTAGATGTGAGGGTTTGGTTTACTGCTCATTTGCAGTCATAAATGGTGTGTGGGAGAGGGATTTTTTGTTTGTTTCTATTTTGTCCATTTAATGTTAATACTGGATCTGATTCTGCGTATGTTAAGATGCATGGTAATTCAGGTAGTGAAAATCCGTTCAATGTTGATATGAGCTTTCTATTACAATAGATTACCAGTAAAAGAGTTAAGATTTTTCCCCAAAACGTCCTTTAAAGTTAATACAGGGAGGAGCAGGACTATATTAAGTAGTATCAGCAAAAAATAACTACAGAGATATAAACATTTAAACTCAGACATATACATGATTTCAGACAAAACACTCTCCTCTGTTACTAAGCTTTATTGTTCTTTTAAAAAAGGTTCTGATCAAATCTAGTCTTGAATACTCTCCAATTCTGTCTAAAGATTTGAAGGATTCAACAGAGAATAATAATAAAGGACCTCTGCTAAATGTTACCCAGAAGTATATATCTTTCTGTTCTGGAAGATTATTTGCATTGCTTTATGGGAGCTATGGGGAAAACATTTTAGGAGTCCCATTCACCCTTTGGAACATATCACATTACCCATAAAGTTCTAAAAGCTTATTTCTTGATAAGTGGTGGTGAGATTCCTGTAACATCCCAGAGTATGAAGTCGAATTTTTATACCATATAGCTGAATATAGCACACTCTACCGAAATCTTGACAATAAAATAGACCCTTTTATTTGGACTAAGTATCATATAATAGGTATCCTATGCAGCCCCATGTGAAGTCTGGGGTTGTCTACTCTCTCACTTCAATAGGACCTTACCCCAGCTTATTCCACCAATAATCACAACTTTTCCCTAAACTACTAGAACATCTCCATATACTTTCTGGCTTCGTTGCCCAGATGATGGAGAAGTATTTCTTTTGTACTGTTTATATGACTACAGGGAAGTCCTATATCAGCTATTGAAATGTCATTTTCTCTTCCTGACAAATTAAGTCTTACCAAAGGTGTTCCTGTTGCTAGGAAGTTCATCTTAATTCGGAGACCATGTCTTTCTCTGTGGCAGTATTTTCTACAATAGACCCTAAATGCTCTGTGAATGAGCAAAGTGTTATCTAAAATTCATTATACGAATCCAATAGCTTCCTAAAAGCTTAGAAGGTCACCCATCCAGAAAAAAGAAAGTCAGAGTTGACACAGGGACTTTAGAATTAAGGCATGGTGATTTTAGTAGTAATTATTCTTGGTCGTGTAGTTGTGCTCTCAGTATATGCTTTAATTTCATCGAGTGTTGCCGTATTATTCCTAGATAGCCAAAAGGACCAAAAAGTTTAATTACACCTTTATTATTCTGACCGTAGCAGTTACCATAACACTAACTAAATATACAAAATATACTAATTTTCTACATTTATATTTGGGTCCAGGAAAAAGAAATATTAATTAAAATCAAACTCATCCATTTCTTTATAAATGTCACAGACCTCTGGTTTGATTACAGGAGCAATTGTGCCCTTGTCCTCATCCTTTGCAAAAAAAAATTTACTTAGGTCCTCTAACAATTTTTACCGGAAGGGCAGCAAGGGGTGGATGTTCTCTCCAAGGGTAATAAGATGCCAGGCAGTTGAAGTTGATTTTTGATCCCTGAGATGCTAGAGAAATCAAGCCAGACTGAAAGATCTCTAAGACATACTACAACACTGCCTGGTCTCGAAATGATGAAAAAAATATCAGAAGCCACAAAGGTGACCTGGAGTTGCCTTACTCCCCCATCTCTGAGGTAGTAAGTTTTCTGCTGTCATTCCTAGATGTGGTTTTCACCAACCTTCCCTCTGTTTTTATCTTTGCCTACAGAAATCTCCATGGAGGCAGGTAGAAAGGGATGGCTGGGCACTGAGAACTTGTCGTATTTACTGCTTTATCCTCTACCAGTCTGCAAGGGGAAAAAAGTTGCTGTGAAAGGGGAATAGATGGAGTGGAAAAGTGTCTGACTTTGGAAAGGAGCATTTAGTACAGAGACTTTTTAACTTTATAAAATTTCAGTTACAGCTCTCTTCTCCTCCCCATACACAGACAAAATCCAGCCAGCGTCTCAACCAACCTTTCAAAACCTTTTTCTGGCTTGAGGCTAATTGCAGCTTTGCATTCTGGGAAATACGGAGGGCGTCCAAGTCGTTGAAACCAAGTCTTAATTTGGACTTGTGTTTCCTCCTTATTAAAACTGTTGGTGATTTGGTACATGAGAGGAACACTCCTGCAAACAAGAGACACGGCCCCCTCTCCATTCTCTTATACTACAAAGCTTGCATTTTTCACAGTGGATTAGCAAGTCTAGACATCCTATAAAATGTCAATGAACGTATGGATCTTCAGTGCATATTTCTCAGGAGAGCTATGCTTGTTTGCAATGCTGTGCTCTCAGCCCGATCAATACAGCCACAACAGCCTTTTGCATTTTGTCAGAAAACAGAACCCCACTCATTGAATTTTATCTTTCTTTCCAAGGCAGTTAATCAAATAGTGCAGGTAGAGAAAAGTGGGGGTGGGTGGGGGGTGGGGAGTTCGATCCTATGTTGAGCACCCAGGGAAGTTGTGAATAAAGTATTTTATTTTAATTATTATTACTAACCACGAAGGCACGACAAGAATTATCATGAGAAAAATCATACCTCAGGGGCAAGACAAGGACTGGGGAAGAGAAGGGAAAGGAGGCACAGCTGAGTACAAGAACCCCCACGGGATGTGATTATCTCCTGGTAACAACATCCCCAGACTTATTGCTATTATGAAATTTGGTTTTTCCATTTTTTTATATACACAGATACATATATAAATTATTTAGATGAAGTATTTCAATTCCCTGCAAACTGCGACTTTGCATTAAAATGCTTCAACTGTGAGATTCTCAGGTATATTAATATCCAGTCTTTTAGGATGTTGAACAGTCCATCACAATAAGCTCTTCATCCTCGGCTGTTTTATGATATTATTACAGCGTGTTTTAGTTGGGGAATGGTGAGTAGAACAACTTTTCAGAGAAATAGGCTTGTTTGGGTTCCATTTAGTTGCTGGAGGGGAAAACTCCACATAAAACGACTTTGGTTGTTCAGTAAGGCATCCTGATTTCTCATTATTATTTTTTTTTCCCCAGTACAGCTCTATTTCTTCCTTGCTTTCTAGAAGTCCCAAGTCCCTTTCCCATCTACTTTAATAATAGTGAGAGGGGATTGCAAGTATAAGACACAAGGACCTCAAGGACTGCATTAAGAGATGTATTTTGTATGCTGACTTTCCTGGCAATTATATATATAAAATGGAGACTGATTGATGCTGTTATTAAAAACAATTGAATCAACGTACAATTGTTATTTAAAAATCATTAGGGCTGAAAGATACTTAAAAAAACCTACCTCACTTTTTGTTGGACTCACCCAGTTTATATTAATATCTTTTTAATTTGCTTTTAATATCCTTAATTTTTCAAGAAATTTCAGTTTAGGGCCCTGATTATAGCTCACAGATGTCACTTTCGAATAAGGTTGTCAGTGAAGCAGAAAAGAAAATACTGTCTCATTATACTCCTGAATTTCTCAGGACTCACTGCAGATAACAGTAACTGTTTTGCTTATAGGGTCAACCTTAAGGCCTTATGGATATGGTGAGAAACTCTGCAGCAACTTCAATATAGGTTCTTGGTGTCAGTCCTATAAAAAGGTGGAGAAAGGTTAGAAGATTTCAAATCCAGCAAAGTCCTATGTGAACAGGCAGAATACACTGAATTACATATACACTGCTTCCACAGAGAAGATAAAATCATAGAATCATAGAACAGTTTGGGTTGGAAGGGGTCTTAAAAATCATCGAGATGCAAACCCCATGTCATGGCCAGAGACACCTTCCACTAAATCAGACTGCTCAAAGCCTCATCCAGCCTGACCTTGAACAACCCCAGGGATGGGGCATCCACAACTTCTCTGGGTGACCTGGGCCAGGGCCGCACCACCCTCATAGTAAAAAAATCATCCTAATATCTTATCTAAATCTACCCTCTTTCATCTTGGAACCATTACCCCTAATTCGATTCCTGCACTCCCCGATAAAAAGCCCCTCCCTATCCTTCCTGTAGTCCCACTTTAAGTTCTGGAAAGATGCTAAAAGGCCTCTGTGGAGCCTTCTCTTCTCTTCTTTGGGCTGAAGAAGTCCAGCTTTCTCAGCCGGTCTTCGTATGGGAGGGAGATGCACATATATCGCACAAAGACAACAAAGAGTTTAGGGGAGTCTTAAGCCAGGATAAAACCTTATTAAATTCTCTGACATGCTTGTTTCTGTTTTTGAGATGCCTCTCCTTTGTCTTTTATATCGGAATAAGTGAGCCCAGCAGTTTTGTATTGTGTATCAGTCAGTTGTGAGCAAAAACATATCCCTGATAAGCCTTCAACAATTATGTTTCCCTATCAAATGATTTGTAAATAGAAAATTCAGGCTGGGAAAGAGGAACTCTACACACTAATGAAGACAATGCTGATTCTCACTTCAGTTCCTGCATTTGCAGTAGTGTCTTCCTATGATTTGTGTGTTGTTTCAATGTTCTTTCAACTCTACTGATGTAACTGGATCAATTCTTGATACATATTTGTTTAGACAAAATCACAATCAACCCTTCAGAATTCATCTAGTTGCTCCTCTTCACTAACCTATTATAGCAAACAGACATCAAAACCAAACTGAATACAGTGTTTCCTGTGCTTTTTCTCATCTACTGGAAGCATTTTGTGAGAGGGCAATCCAACCCTATTCAACTTTACCAGTGAAATGAATGCTCATTGTTAGCTGTAGAAATTGCAATACAATTGTAACCTACAGTCTTACTGGCTACCTTGACATCAGTAAGGAAATCTGTGGGTTCACATCACTACAAAAATAAAACTACAGATCCTCCCCTTATGTAAACTTCTTCAGTTCTTCAGTTGAAATCAGGAGAACCATGTTTATTTACTCTCAGATTATGGTGTAGCTCAGGATCAGTATCACAAGCTTGATGGTGCATATAGAGAAAAAAAGTAAAGGGTAAAACCACTCCCCATTTACATATATATATATACACACACACCCACAGAGGAATAAAGTCACAGAGAACTAAAGTGGAGTCTTAGCAGACTCCACTATTTTGCGTGCTAAAAGAGAAGCCATACTTCTGAAACCAATGGGCTCTGCCCGTCTGGATGGATACTTGCAGAGTGGTCACCCCTCTGCCCTTGAGGCTACGAGAATTTTCCAACAGAAGGGTGATATGATGGGTTTTCTGCAGTTTCCAGGTTCTAGATTACACACTGTAATTTGTCGCACCTACTGCTGAGTCACTGGGGGGTCCTGTTTAAAAGCAGCGATAAGGTTCATAAACAAATACTGAAAACTTTAAGACTTCTGTACAAATGCTGTCATACCTGTTTTAAGATATTGTTTTCACTTTCAACCTTTCTAAACAAATGGGATTTATAACTGCTTTTACCTGTATATGTAACAAATCAACTTCAGTAGATAATGAAGTTAATAAATAGCTTTTCTCGGCTGCAATATAAAGTATAGTAACCCAGGAAGAGTAAGGGCATCAGAAAGCAAGAATTTCTATTACATATCCTATATGTTTCACAGAATTGCATCCAATGCACTACAAGATAAGGTTGTTTTTTTTTTCATTGAAAAAAAAATGCACCAGAGAAATTTTATTGTCCTAAGAGGCTTAGGTTGACGTTATGACCCCTAGCAGAGATACCCAACAAATACATAGGCAAGTATGTCATGGACAGAACTTATTTTGTGTTATTATACAACATAAAGTGTGTGACTAAACTAATGCTGCATCTATAAAAGGGATGCAATGAATTAGAAGCTGGACAGTGGAGCACTGTGACCAGAAACTGCATTTTGTAAGAGGGCATAGCTATATTTCAAAAGTATGTGGATACAGTATAGAGAGTTCAAAGGAGTGCCACAAAACTGATCCAGGGATTGCAAAACAAAATTCTGCAATGTCAGACTTAAGGAGCTCAATTTAGATTATCAAAGGGAAAGTGGAGAGGTGAGTTGATCAATGAGCAAGGTACTTAGAAATGTTTGATAGTAGGGAGATTGTCACCCTGCTAACAAGGGCATGACAAGATTCCATGACTGGAAGCTGTAGTTTACATAAATGCAACTTTAGAATAAGAAGGAATTTCCTAGCTCTGAGAGGATATGTCTCAGTGGCACCTAACTAGTGCAGATGTAGTGAACTTCTGGATTTTTTCAAGTGTTATTGGACATCTCTTCATGTATACACTTTATTCAGCTGTTGGCCTGTGTTGCAGCAGTGGGGGAGGAAACCAAATGCATCAGTTCAAGTTCCTGGAAGAAATGGTTGGTAATATGTCCTTGGCATGCTCAGGAAGCACACAATCCTATGTTTCAGCAATGTTTACAATCACATTTCATATTTCTGAATTTTAGTCTGGTATTCTTTGAGAGATAGTTTTCTTCAAGGGCATGAATTGGCTGTTGAAGATTTGCCTTCTTCTGAAATATAAGAGGTTGTCTGCAGCTAGACATAGGATATAAGACAAAGATTAATTTTGGTCCTCATTCTCTATATATTTGCCATCTACACTGAGCTAGAGTTTTCTATGGAGATGGTAATATTTGTTCAGCTCCTACCAGCCCTTGAAATCTGACCTCCCTGAAGTCCATGGGATTTTTAGCACTTAAACTCTTCTCACATGCATTTTACCTTCCGCTTGTCTGTGTTGAATTTCATCTGCCATTGTGTTGCCCAATTACATACAGTAGTTTAGTTAGGTCCATCTGGAGTTCCTACCAATCCTCTCAGGCCCAAAGTAACCTAAATAATTTTGTGTCTGTGTCATAATAACCATAAAATAATTCTGTGTCAAAACAATTTTGTAAATTGGTGTTTCAACATTTGTCCTGAGTGCAGCTGAACAAAACCCTTTGTGTATAGCTCCAGTCTTTGCGCCTCAAGGACTCCCCTATTATACACCTGTTCTTGACAGATTGAGGCCTGAAACAGGAGAGCTTAGTCACATATTAACCAGCAGGAAGAAAGTATCTCCTTTTTATTAATGCTCGCCTACTAGTTCAGTGTTTGGAATTCAGTCCTACCTATAAATCAACATCAGAGATTACAACCCAGTGTGTTCAAGAGCTTTGTTTAAATATCAAAAGAAGAACACAGACAAGCACTATAATAGAAATATAACTAATCACTTGCAAATACATCTTTCCTGTCAGTAGGAGCTTAACCTTTTTGTTTAATGTTACTGGAGGAAAATGCACTTATTTCCATTCTATCTATTTTCTTTAAACAATATACTGCTTCACTATGAAAAATGATCATATATATTCCTAACACAACAAAAACCTATCCAAATGGATTTTAGAAGTATTCCGTTGAAGGAAGATTTATGGAATTTTGCAGATTTCAAGGGTACAAAATGATTAATAAAAGCAGGAACTACTGAGATTTCCAAATATATTTGGCTAGACTCGATGATATTTTATTAAGGGGGAGAAATACATCTAGGTCTTTAACTTGTTTGTTGACTAGCAATGAACACAACATGATTGTATGTGGCACATTGATTGGATCAATTTAACTTCATACTCTGCTTCTGGCTTTCTTAACTCATAAGGGACTCTACTAGGATTTAGCCATAGTGTGCAGAAAATCCTAGAATCTATAGACTATTCCCTTTAATTTGAATGCTGCAGATTATGGATGAAAGATTGGTCACCTATAGGATTTAGGACTTCAAAGGAAAGGAAAATAAAGAAAGACACAGAGGGGAAAAATACAAATAAAGAGCCCCTGTGAGAAAGAAGTGGAAATGCAGCCTCCTACAAGATGTGGAATTGGGTTTGATAAAGGTCCCAAATCTGATTTTACAGTTACACACACAAACTCCGCTGAACTCTGTGACATTACTCCTCATTTGCACATTGGGAAGGGAAAGCAGAATCAAGCCCATTTTTTTTCTGCTGCAGCACAGTTCATTGCAAGCAAATAAGACAAAGACCACTGTGATCCTGGTTCGCTTTCATCTGTAGGGCTTGATGGTCTTTCAGTCAATATAGGTTTGTCATTGATCAGCAGCACACGCTTTGTCAGCAGGATCAGGACTTCTATATTCCTTATAACCTGTTTTGTAGATAATAAAAAATGCTCCTCCCAAAGGTGCAGTTTGTAACACAAAAATTCAAGAAAGCTGTTAGTACATTGGATATAGGACCTTCCTGCAGATGATACAAGTTTTCTTAGCTCTGTGCAGGTGCAAATCCAAAGGTGGATTTGGCCATATCCAGAGTATTCAGCCTCAGCTGAAAATCTCTGAATTGTATGTGTCCATCACTGCCCAGCTGAGTGGTCTTACCATGCTTTGTGGTTTAACCTCAGTAGAGAGCTCACTCCTCCTCAGTGGGATAGGGAAGAGAATAGAAAGGGTAAAAATGAGAAAAATTGTGCGTTGAAGTAAAGACAGTTTAAGAGGTAAAGCAAAGGTGGCACAGACAAGCAAAGCAGATTGAGGGATTCATGGGCAGGGAGGTGTTCAGTCATCTTCAGGAAAGCAGGGCTCCATCATTCTTAACCGTTATTTGGGAAGACACACCGAACATCATCACTCCAGATGTCCCCACTTCCTTCTTTCCTCAACTTTTATTGCCAAGCATGACATTATACAGTACAGAACACCTCTTTGGTCAGTTGGGGCCAGCTGTCCTGGCTGTGTCCCCTCCCAGTTTCTTGTGCACCTCCAGCCTCGTCTCTGGTGGGCTCATGAAGAGGCAGAAAAGACCTTGACTCACTGCAAGCACTGCTCAGTAGTAATTAAAACATTCCTATATTATCAATGCTGTTTTCATCACAAATCTAAATCACTGTACAACTCTATCCCAGTGAAAACCAGTACAACGTATCCATTGTGCTCAGATACAGATAAGCAGCAAACAGCCTTGCATTTCTGTCATGGGTGTCATGGTACAAGATAGAGCATTTGTTCCTCTCCTCCATCTCACTTCTCTAATGGCCTCAGTAGATGTTTTCTGCTGTCCCTCAGGATCCCTGTGTCACTCAATCTGTTTTTCTCACTTCAACCTCATTAGTTTGTCTTTAGAGGCTTTTATTCCACTGGAGAGGAAATGTAGCCCAGCTGATGAGAGCAGATACCCTTCCTCCTCTTGAACTTAAGAGAGTGACTAGGTGACTTCAGAGCGTGAAACACAACTAAATTAGCAAAAATCATGCCCCTAAGTTGGATGCTATGAATTAGTTTACTTTGTCCATTCTTTAAGATTTTCTTTTTTAGATATCTTTCTTTCTACCATTTCCCATATTTTTTCCCCCTTTCTTAATACCAGTGGGTAGCATAGAGGTCTCTTATCTTTCAGTTGCAAGTCACTGTCTCTTTATATCCTTCCACCCTCACTTTGCATCTCAAAAATTAACTGAAAAACAAAATTACCGCTTTTTCTACACATATATTTCCTAATTTGAGTTTTCTAGTATTTTGTTCTAGTAACTTTTTACTTGCTCTATAGACTACTTCAGGCTCCAATTTAAATGAAAGTTGCCCTGACAAATAAGACTGCCTTGAATTGCCCCTGTCATAATGTAAGTTGCAGTTCTTTCATTTCCAGGAGTGCTAATGGTAAAAGCACAGCAGTAGTGAGCATCACAGGCTGTACAATACATTATAAATAAAGGTACATGCACTACAGCAATTCAAGATAAAAAGTATTAAGGTTATTGTAGGGGTACTGCAAAATTTAGTGCTCTGTAGAATATGTTAGTCATTTCTAAAACAGTAGTCAGATACTCACTAGGCACAAAACCAAAGCAAATTCAGGAAAGAAACTGTCAATAGTACAAGCCATAGAAACCTTCAAAGGGTTTAGGTCTGATCTATTTGCCCTTATTCAGTAATGCTTTTTTTTCATGAGATGTGGAAAATAAGTGTTGTGCAATGCAGGACAAGTCAATACCTGCAAACTCTTCAAAAAGAGTTCTGGCTAAAACCATGCAACTTGACACTCAGCCAAATTAAATGATCATAGAATTATAGAATGGTAAGGGCTGGAAGAGACCTCTAGAGGTCACCTAGTCCAAACCCCTGCCTGCTAAAGCACATTTGCCTACAGAAGGTTGCACAGGAATGTGTTCAGGTGGGTCTTGAACATCTCCAGAGAAGGAGACTCCACAAACGCCCCGAGCATCCTGTTCTGGTGCTCTATGTCATTGATCAAAACTCTCTGAGATCTGCCATCCAGCCAGGTTTCAGTCCATCTCACTGTCTTCTCACCAAACACACTCTTCCTAAGCCTACCTATGAGGAAGTTGTGGGAGATGATGTCAAAAGTCCTGAGGTAGACAACATTCATTGCTCTTCTCTCCTCTACACAGCCAGTCATGACATCATAGAAGGTTATCAGATTGGTCAAGCATGATTTCACCTTGGCGAACCCATATTGATCCCTCCCAATCATTTTATTTTCTTCCAGATGCTTGGAGATGACAATAATACTCACATAAACAGTTTGGCCACGTTTGGTCAGTACAGATGGTACAGTCCGTCTTACGAGACATACAAGTACAGGGTCTTCCTCTGCAAAGATTGCTATCCTTTGGTGAAAGCTACCACAGAGCTTATCAAAGAGTGACTATGCCTATACAGCCTTACATGGCTTCAATCTCCCCAAATGCCCTCATTTACTCCCTGGAGACTAAACACAGTAGTTAGTTTTCCACAACCAGAACTCTTGAATTCCTGTTCTGCGAAAGAGTGATGTATCTACTCTACTTCTCCTTTCATAAAGCCTTTATGTTTTAAAATTCTCTAGATATATTTGATCTTGTCTATTTTTTAAATGACTTGTCAACAGCTTCCTTTGGAGATAGAAAGGGGATGAGGGGAAGCAGATTTTTAATGCTAGAATACCACCTGCCTTCTCTGCTGGGTTAAGGTACAATAAGTCACAAAAATTTAGAAGCCTGTTACCATGCCAAGAGAGATCTTGATCTTGTTTTCTCTAAACCTTTTGTGCATCTAAGCAACCATTGTGGATGATAGCAAGCCTTGGCTAACCTGCAATGCAGGCATACGTGTTTGATAGGAACAGCTTATCTGGAAATCATTAATCTATGCTGGCTCGCAGTGTTCAGAGTTGCCGTGATAAGCCTTTCATGAATGCTGGATTATCTTTTAAAAGTAAATCCTGATTTGAGAAAGACTGGAAGGTTTTTTGTAACAAGCATTTAATAAGCATGGAAAGGTATTACTCTCTGCTTTTAACTCAGCTTTTAATATTTGCTGTGAAAGTAAAAAGTGTTGAAGTTCTCCATGTGCAAAGGAGTCCATTCAGCTCCATCTCTGCAGGATTGCAAATAGCATGAAGGCAGTGGGAAGGTCTCACTGAAGGGCAAAATTACCTGCACCATGCAGAAAAACAAAATCATGTCCCACCATGCCACCTCTTCCTGGTTACAGTTACCTTTCCATGAGTGCTGATGGAGGATATAAAACCTAAAAAGTTACAATATATTTTAGACCAGATTTTGGTGTCTAGGAGGAAAGAGAAGAACCACCTACAGTGCTCAGAGACCAAAAGAACAGTGGTGAGGGCTGTGGGAAAAATGGCAAAATAGAAAACATCATTGCATGTGCTGCTTTTTGCAGCAGAAAACAAAGTCCAGTTTTGGAGGGCTTTCCTTCCAACCAACAAACTTTGTCACTGGTCTCTGATGCTGAGGTCCACAGCATTATGTACATGAACAAAACATGAGCTTTATATGTTTTCATTGATGTAGCCATCTTAGAATTTGGTTCTACTTAAATAGGAAGAATTGGTGATCACCATCTGGACACCTATCTGTCATTTTTTAGCTTTAAATTTCCTTGAGAGTATTGGAAGTTTGCTGTTTGCTACACAGTATTCTGTATTCAACCTGTCGTGTCTCCTGTTCGCCATTAAATCTTCAGGCCTATATATGTATTATTCATACACTCATAATTTCCAAGTACATAAAATGAGCTATTGCTCAACTGGGCTGCAATCTTGTAAAGATCTTTACCTGTGTTACTCTCAGCACTGGAGCAGTGTGACAAAGGTGAAGAGAGTCCTTAGTATTAAACTGTAAGGTATCTTGGGCTAATTTGTACTTTCTTTATTATTCCTTTGAAAAAAGATAAGTTGATTTTAAAATAAAACATGTTTCTGAAATAGGAAGTTTAAACATTTAACTTGAAAAAGAAAAACTCTGTGCCAAGTTGCTCAATGTTTCATCTTTTCTAATGTTTTATTTCAATGAAACTATTCCTTCCAGGAATACACAGAGCTGATCAGTTTCTGCCTCAATACTGCTCAGATACAAATGGCATGAAGCCCAGTGGTTTAAAATGCATAAATAAGCACAAGAGAAGGGCATAAATAGATTAAGTGGGAAGACTCTAATACAGCGGAGTCCAATGTGACATGAGAGAGTGTATCTGGTTCATCTAGACACATGACCACATATGGCACAAGGATACAGGTGTCTCATTCTCTTCTGGAGTATCCGATCAGAAGCAGGCATTTCAAGTGGTGTTAGACACCCATGAATTGTGTCCAGCATATCTACATGGCCATGTCTAAATTAGGTAATTAACTCACAATCCTCAGGTTGCAGAGCAAGATCTTGTAATGAGGTCATAGAATCATAGGATAGAATAATTTAGGTTGGAAAAGACCTTTAAGATCATCAAATCTCTTCTCTCAGGTGACCAGTGACAGAACTAGAGGGCATGGACTCAAGCTTCATCAGGGAAAGTTTAGACTTGATGTTAGGAAAAAGTTCTTCACTGAAAGGGTGATTGGCCATTGGAATGGGCTGCCCAGGGAGGGGGTGGAGCCACCGACCCTGGAGGTGTTTAAGGGGAGACTGGATGAGGCACTGAGTGCCATGGTTTAGATGATGGATTGGTGTTAGTGTTGGGTTATAGGTTGGACTCGATGATCTCGGAGGTCCTTTCCAACCTTATGATACTGTGAATCTGTGAAATCCCTGTAGATGGTTACATTAGGGCACCTTCTGGGAAGAGGCCATGATATGTCATTTGGTGAAGGTTTCCATTAAGTTGTAGTCCTGGCTGCTTCACACCACTGTCTTGCTTCACCCCATACACCACATTCTACTGGTTGTTGTCAAAAAAACCATGCCTGCTTCCTATAACAAGCAAGGGAGGTCACACAGGTGAAGAAGAAAGCAGCTAAAATTAATGTAAGCCTGTGTGCTTACACAGCTTGTGTAAGCACACAGCCTGTGTGCAAGCTGAGATATAATGTCACAAGACTAAATAAATGCAGAACCTTCCTAATGCAGTGGACTTGATATGTTTGAGCATGTGACGATCTTCACAGATGGGGAGAAACGCTGAGACTCTGGATCTCTGACAACTGTTAACATCAGTAAGGCAAAAAACAAGTATCCATGTATACGTATACTTTGCCTTAATCTCAACAATGAGAAGAAGACAACATTCTACCCTTTTATTTATGTCCTTGGAGTTTTCTGATAAGCAGTTCACAAGCTGTTAACTGAATGTGCTTTCCACTGACCTGGAGTAAGCAAAGCTCCAGCTGAAAGCCCTCTGCTTACACACTGATCGGATTAATAACCTGTAACATGCAAGCTGGAGCCTTTCGAGTAGAGACAGGACATCTAGAGGCATGCACCACTTGAACAATATGTGCCTGTGCATAAATGCACCATCCTCTTCTGTCTTGCCATGAGGCAATTGCCAGTCCATTGAGAAAAGGGCAGCCTCTGCCATTCCAATTACCTCTTTCGTCTGCAGAAGCTATAGTTGTGATAGATGCAATGGCAATGGTTTTATAGGAATCTGAGCTGCTGGTGCAGAGGCCTTTGGGAAATAATCAATTACCGCACTAGCATAGCATGTGGTGCTGATGGAGATCTTTGCTGACAAAAGCTCTGCTCTCACAAAGTGCTCAGCTTTGGTCCCTTACTTTGCCTTTCACATCTTTCAGGATAGGGCATCTTCATGCAAATAGACCAAGCAGAGTCTTTAGATGATCTAGCCTTCAATGTAAGTATCTTCAATCACAGCAGCAATAACAGAATTTGGCACCAGGACATTAACAGCATTTTTCGGAAATGAAGTGCTTTGATAGGCTTTATTGTAAGGAAAGAAATGTAACTTCTTGTAAGAGATTTCCTAAGTACCTTTTTATACAGATATAGCCATTATTGTTGTTTTGCTTTATTGCTGATGATTCTCTTATTTGTATTTCTTTAGCTGAACTCACTGATTGGAATAAAAGGGCACTCTTGTGAGGCTTTTGAAACAAAATCCGCAGTGGAACAACAACAGTTCAGCCCTAAGCTTTTTCCCATTAGCAATAATAAACAGTAGCTAATCCTTAGCAACAGTAAAAGACGCCTTAGTTAGCAGAGTGTCATATCCTTTAAACGTGTTTTCCGAGAAAAAGAGAGGGGGGGATATTAATATAGTGCATCTCCTCCTAGTGGCAACACAAGGGAAATCACAGATTCACTGGGTTGTACCATTGTGACAGAATGTCATTTCAATTGCCTTATTAGCCATATGAAAAAATATATCACAACAGTGAGAAAACTTCTCAGTTATCTATATCTTAGCCCTAAGGCTATTGTCATGAGGCAGTGGCATACTAAGGAAAGAGTACTAATTCAGTTGTCAGCTGCCTTGCCTATTAAACAGGGGGAAAAATACCAGCAACAAAATTGAAACAAGTAATAAGGGTAAGAGAAAGGTCTGGATACCCTTGTCCCCTTGATTTCTTAAATTAAACAAATACAATTACTTGTCCTGTTTTCCCTGTCACATAACATTTTACTGGGTGTATTATGTTGTCTTCTAATTGAGTATTTACTCTGCTTAAAATGCTACATGGGTTACACTTTAAAAACATAAGCGCTAGAAAATTATACTCCAAGTTCATGACCTGCATTATAAAGCATAAGAGGATAAGCAATGATCTGCTAAACCAAAACATTTTCACGGGCTGGAAAGAGCAGCCTCACTGCTAAGGATTAAGGAATTCTATTGGTTTCTTTACAGATAATCTGTGTTATTTGATTAGCCATAGACTAACTCTTCATAGCAGGAGAGGAGCTGTCTCCAGGTGTTCGTTCCAAAGAGATCAGAGAACTTTCTAAGACAAACACAATGATATGATTCCTATGCCCCTGAACTTTTTGTATCTATTCAAAGCAGTGGTCACTGAAGGTTATGGTTTCCTTAATTCAGTGTCATTTGGGAGGACTCTGCAACTTGGTAAGGGGTCTAGGACAACTCTCTGTGGCTAGCTCTCTGTGGGACAACTCTACATGGCCAACACTCCACGGCTACCTCTTAAGGAAAACTCTATGTGGGAGCTCCAAATCCTAACCCTAACCCCGACTGTAATATTAAGTGTAACCTTAGACCTAACAACCATCTTGTGTAGAGTTGTTCTCGTGGAGAGTCAGCCATGTAGAGTTGTCCCACTGAGAGTTGTCCTGTGGAGATCTGTTTGCAGCTGAGTTGGACACAGAGTTGTCCCTTTCTGTTGATTACAGATCTCTTGCAAGCCCTAAGTCCAGCCCACCTTGTGCACTTAGAGTATCTCAAATGTCACTACCTGCCTGTATTTAGCCAACTGAAACCTACCATAAGAACCAAATGTATGAACAACTTTGTTAGCAATTATGACTGATAGTATTTTACTCTGACTTTGGAGCATGGTGCTGGTGTTTGTAGTGGTGCTGAAATATGTAAATCTTGGAAATGTTCTCTCAGAAAACAATTTTTTTTTCACAATTTTGATGTCTCATATTGGTTGCTGAGACATTGGGGGAAGGTTCAGCTTAGGACTGAGACACACAGTGTGCAATGCAGCTGCACAGCCAAGAGCAACTATGGCTATCAGAAATGCTTTAGAATATCCCTCCTCATCTTGAGTCACATTTGCAGAAGGGCTCAGATAATCTGTGTATCTCATGGTCAGGCAGCTGAGTTGCATGCTGTTTCCTGGTCTTCTTCTCTGAGTCCACTTTGCCATCAACTTTACTATATTTTGTGATTTGCACTTATGCAGAGTCTATGTGCTATTCTACACATTTGTTTTGCTGGGATCTTACAGGGCTAAGCGACTGCAAAAATTAAAGGAAAATAGTCCTTTAAGAAGAAAGAAAATGATCATTCCATGTCTACAGCCAAAAGGTGGAAATATTTCTAGTGGTGTAAACAGGATTTCTGGTTTCACCCCATTGCCAACTCTTTACCGAAAGTACACTGTAAGTAATGGAGGATGATAACTAGGGGAGGAAGATGTTCCAGTGCGGGTTGATGAGCCTGTAAGCATCAGACCACTTCTTTAATTAAAGTTCCATTATGAAAATAAGTTGCTATGGAGAGAGTATTATTTTCAGGTAAAAGCAAGGGATGGGATTTCATTTTTGGACTTAGCCACATTAGCACAACTTTCAAGTCATTCAAGTCACTGCCCTTCAGTAGCACTCATCACCTGTACTCCCTCTGGTACATCTGTATTACTTCCAGTTCCACAACTGGTGACAAGGGAAACTGACTCTTAGTAGTACCCGGTGACAGGACAAGAGGCAAAGTTCACAAATTAAAACACATGAAAATAATTATTTTCTGTGAGGGCCATCAAACACTGCCACAGTTTGCCCAGAGTGGTTGTGGGGTATTGGCAATATACAAAACTCATCTGGAAATGGTCATAAGTGACCTGCTTTAGGGGCACTGCTAGAGCAGAATTGTTGGACAAGATGACTTCCAGAGATTCCTTCCAACCTCAGCCATTCAGTGATTCTGTGATGGAGCAACAGCTGGTCTGGAGGCCCCTGGCAGGAGCTCTGTTTTAGGACTGTTGGCCCTGTTTCAGTACCTGAACCCAAAAGGGTCTCATTCTTGCTGAACACTCTCTGCGCCTGAGTTTTCCCTCAATAATATCAGGAGTTCAGCCCATGCAGTCTTATTATTTATGTCATTCTTACTGCTGTTATTCTTGTTAGAATTGCTTGCATTTGAGGCTAAGGATTGGGTTCATGTCACGTAAATTTAAATGCTTAGAACATAAGTTTGCCAAAGGGAAAGATAATTAGTCTTTTCTGCCTTTATATTCAATTAAGGAAAATAGATAACGTTGGAGGGCAATAAGGTGCACAGACAATCTGAGGAAACTGAACACATATCCCGCCCTCGAGGTCTGGCAGTCCTGGAGATGGCACAGGGGAGGGCTGCCCACCTTCCTTTGATGATTTTAGACAGGACCCTGAGTCTAAGCTGTGGAGTCAGCCAGGGCTAATTCCTCTGTCTGCCTTGAGCTAGGGTTCTTGTGCTAGACCTTACATGAGCTACACCCCACCATGACAAATCCTGAGTGGACCTGGCCTTGGGTGCTGTTGGTCCAGACTTGAACCTTGACCCATGAGCTGACATCCCAGCCTGGCCTCACTCTGTCCCGATCTCCACAGAGGTGCCTGCTGCTCAGGGCTCAGATGGTTGGAACAGTTGAAGGTGGGTTTTTTTTCTAGGAAAACACATTGCCCCTGCCACTGACCGTAGCAAGCACAGTGTTTTGGGTAGAGGGAAGGTGCTTTTCTTCATGGCAGTAAGCTGGAGGTCAGGCAGCACTGGCTCCACTCCTAGCTTTGCCTAAAGTTTACCTACCTTCCACAAATTAAGGAGGCCTACATCCAGAAAACTCCCTGAGGTTAAACTGTGAGGGGACTAGGGCTCCAAATCCCAGACTACTCTCCTTTAACACCTTACTCCCATCACCATCAGCATCACCAAATACAAGCAGCTCCCCTGTTCCCAACAGCTTCTTTGTCTCCTTTGCTTGTGAGATGTTTGGGGTCCATTAAGCACCACAAAGCAGTGTCCTCTTCCTTGTGACCCAGCTAGTTTTCTTTGGGCAGACCATGACAGGCTCCAAGGACAATCAGAAATTGCCCCTGCTGCAGCTCTCCTCAGGGGCAGGGAAAAGACCCCCACACTGTATTAGCCCACTAGTATGGATGTCGCTTTTAACCTTTTCCGTGTCATCATCCTTAATATAACCGTAACAAATAAAAATGTGACACATATTCCATCCACTGGATTGAAGCTATTGGGAGGTACCATAATTGGTATTTCCAGAGAGCAGAAAGACAGCCTGGATGTTTCTGTTCATATTATACCATGATAATACTGCTATCATTCATAGTACTGATATCCAGTAATGTCTACCTGAACAAACTCACAGCAGTGAAAATAAGTTTAAAAACTCTGCATGGAGATATTTCACTGAATAGTTGTTCTTAGTATTCGTGAAAAGAAATATTTATTTGGGCAAAAATATAGATCCAATTCCTTTCAGTAAATCAGTAACAGACAACACAGAGTCAAAAGGGTATCTATTTTTTCTCTTTTTTTTCTTTTTCTTATTTTATTTGTAGGAAGCCTTTAGCAATTTGTAATTAGATCTCTCATGCTGGGAGAAAAAAGAGAAAGAGAGGGAAAGAGAGCCCCATATTTCTGCGAAATCATTAGTACTTTTGGCAGCAGAAGGCTGGATCTTCAGCTGATGTAAATTGGAGGTAGCTGTACTGAAGGCAATAGGGTGATGCTGATTGACACCATGGATATCATCCTCACTACTCGCAAGAGCCAAGCCTGAAGCAGCAGCAAAGTGTGATGAGCCTATATTAGATTAGACATTAACATGTTAGAGGAGGCAAAGTGGATAAAGGAAGAGATGTAAAAGGGAGGGCAAAGCAGGGTGCAAATGTGCGGGGTCCTAGAGAAATCAGGCCTGTGGAAAGACAGGAGAAAATGAAGAGGCCATGAAATGAAGAACTGAGAAATGTGATGGTCACAAAAGGCTACTGGTGATCTAAATGAAGATGTAGGAGAATCAGCAGGGTGTTGAAAGCAGAAATCTCAGTGAACTGCTTAGAACTTAATAACAGGAGTTTGGTAGAGTATTGGAGAGACAATACTTTAAGCCTTTCAATTTTGACAGGTAATAGTTTATTATCAGATGATGGTAATGGTATAAGCTACCAAAATGGTATAAGCCAATGGCATAAGCTATTAATGGCATAAGTTACCAAAATATTTGGCTAAATGACCCCTCTTAACATACCTTGAACCAATATAATCTCTCTGGTAGTTCTGATTTATAGCCATAAAACTGAGTCAGCCAAAGAGGTCTAACAATTCATATGGACCTTTGATTTGCAACAGAGAAGGAACACAAATCTTCAGATGTTGAAATCTTTGATGAAAGGATAGTCTTTGACTATGTTGTGCCTGCAGAATGTCTGGTGTATAAATATCTACATAATAGTATGTAAAGTAAGACCACTGGACTGGCCTGTGCGCTAAAACTCAATGAAGTTGAATGAATGAATCATATCCTGGGACCGTTTAAGTTCTCTGCATGCTATTTCAACAATATTTATCAATAAAAAAGCTCATCCACAGCCCAGTGTTGATAAAGTGTTCTAGTTTCTGTACAACAGAATTGTGCCTGTTTATTTGTGTTTCTCAGGGCCGGATGACCTCCTTGGTGTCATTAATTCCCAGAACAGTTAGCTTAATCTAAAATTGCCTCACATCTCTGATCCTGTGCTTTCCTCTACACTGTCATAAGACCTCAGTAGCCCTTCAAGGCAGGGCTCTACCTCCTGCAATGAATTACAGGATCCTGAGATTGGCAAAGTTGTCTCTCCACCAGCTGATTTGGTACTGTTTTACTTAGATTTTGTAACAGATAACCCTTCATCCCAGTTAGCCATCTGGGTTTTCTTCCATGGTGTGTGGAGACAGATACCTCCAGAGGGTGCTTCATCCTCCTATTGATGTTCCTGTTATTCAGTGTGTCTCAATCTCATCTATATTTACCTTCCAGCCAAAATCCTTACTTTTCAGGGGGAAAAGGGAATTTTTTTGAGGAAAAAAAAACCCTTTAAATGTCCCACATAAATTTATTTTCCAGCCTACACAAGCCTGTCTTAGAACACCAGGTTCCTGCTTTGAACTCTTCCCATTCACAAGCTCTAATCTGTGTTCTCTGAACATCCTCCTGAATTTGCTCCAAGCACACTATGTCTGCATATCAAACTATCAGTCCATCTGTCCATCTGGCTCGCTAATCTTCCCAGCTTATTTTTTTAGGGTTCCTTTTGCTGTTGTATCCATGTGTCTTCCTTAGGGAAAAATTTCTGCCTGCAGGTTAAATTGCCTGGAATATTTGGGTGAACAAAAACAGGTCTTAGGACAAATGGAAGAGGGCTTGCTTAAAATTATCAAGTAGATATCTGTGGGAAAATGCTGCTGTTGTGACCATCTGTGTATTGACATATGTTTGCTATAAAGGGCTGAATTTGACATTCAGTGCTTCAGTGGAAATCTTGAGTGCCCGAAGAATGAAGGGCTTAATCCTCTATGCCATGCTTAGGTCTGGGTAAGCTTCATTACTGAATTATATGTGATGACCTAAACTGGTGCACAGGTGGGGCAGAAAATCCAAAGGACATCCGGCAAGTTACTCGTAAAGAAAACAATGATTCCTTAAAACAAATAAAAAAGAGGATAAAACCCAACTAGACCAATCAATAAACCAAAGAAAAGAATTATTATCCCACAGTACCAGTAATAAAATCTTGACAATCTAAACCTGAAGGGTGGAAAGTCTCATTTTGTCCATGAAAGCAGACTACAGTTTGCTTCAGAATATTACAAAGCACTGAATTTAGAGTTAACGCATTATTTTGATTGAACAACCACTTTAAATCAACTTGGCATGTAGTCCTAGCAGAATTTATGGTTTTGAAAGGGGCAAGAAGAGTAAGGTTTTTGCTTTGATGAGCCTGGGGAAAGTCATGGACTGTGTAGTTACCTCTTTGGAAGACAGCACATCACCATTTAAACAAGTCATTCATTTTTTCTTAATCTAATAACTGCTTTATGCTGTGCTATGACAAGAAATTTTCCAAATTATTATGTCAGAATTAACATCTTTCTTACAACCAAATTTTGCCTGAACAATTGCAACAAAGAGAAGTGGGTTCCATGGAGATCAAGGCCAGCCTGAATAGTCTACCTTGGATGCATGAAGCAGCAAGAATGATGTCTTTCATGGCAATATGTGCTTTTACCTGCCTAACAATGGAAATAAAATAAGTGGAACTACATATTGAAGTTATAGATTAATAAACCAAATAGCCAGTAATATATACAAAGCAATTTTGTCTCCTTGCTTGAAAGTGGATTGCACTGGATGCCAGAGCCCTGACAACTCCTTTGCCCCACATCCGTTATGCAGCTTGTGTAGAGGTATGAAACACTTCCAGTCTGGAGGGTATTGACACTCAACTAACACTAACATAATTGAGGACTGCAGGTGCAAGGTGATGTTAAAAACAGCTTTCAGAGCATGCATGTGAGCAATAAATACTTACTGGGGAAGCCATGAAACACCTGTTTTCATTACCCCACTTCAGCTGAAGATGTGTAAGGACACCTCAAGAACTTTTAGCATGCAATTTCCATGGGATAACTTCAAGCACCTTAATCTGCATTGCTAGTTTTGCTCTTCCTCATCTTGTTTCTTTCTTCTGTGTTTGTAAGGGCAGGGAAGTGGGTTATTTTTCATTGCAATGAGCTATATTTAGACCACTCTTCATTTTCTGCTTCCTACACATGTAATTTAAGCACCATATCACATAGCAGAACACCAAAAGTTTAGTTCCCTACATATTCTTCCTATCAGATGACTCTGAGTACAGGCTAAAGGTCCCTGGGTCACCATTCCAGTTCAGACAAAACTGAGTTTAAAAGCGTTCATGAGCTGCTATTTTAACAAGAAAAGAAAGGGCTTGGAAGTTTTTTTCAACTCTAGTATGTATTTTTAAGCATCCATGTTGAAATAAGGATAAAGATATTCCTTATTGTAGTGTTTAGTTTAAATAAATGAATACTTATTCTGGTCATAGCTTTTAGTAAACACCACTGTCTACCAAATCAATTCATTAAACATTTTGAGGATAAAAGTTAGTAATGGGAAGGAGGTGCAAAAGCAGATTGCTGGGGGGAAACATTCTTTTAAAAAAAAATAATAAAAACTCCTCTTTTCCACATTCCAGTTAGAAGCTTTCAAAAGAGACTGGCATTTTTCAGAATTGTTCCACCTGCTCTAGTGATCTGCTTGACTTAGCCTGCTCCAAGGTTTCTGACTGGGCTCATGTGTCTATTTTCAAAATTAAGTTTCACCACTGACATCCTTCCTAGGAAATTCATTTAAGAATGGAGGAGATAATTCACACAGGATTCCCAAACAGGCTATGTGAAGGAAGCCCTCTGAGTTTTAAAATGCCTCCCTTGAGCCACGGTGTCGTCCACAAGTAAAGAGAGAGGGTAGTGCCTTTCCTCATGTTTTTCATCCAGGAGTTTGGAAGTCATGCATTTTAGAAATAATAATGAAGGTCTGGAAGTTGCTGGGATTTGGCTCTTGCTTCGCTGTGATCCTTGGGCACAGATCAGAGATATTTTGGTGCCTGGAAATATAGGGATGTTTCGAGAAGGCTTAGATTTTCAGCCATATATTACAGCATCCAACAACCTTTGGAAATTCATACTAGGCATGTTCCAAGAAAAATGGATCATCCATAACCCACTGATTTCAATATGTGTTGAATTCCTTTGTAGATTTTTCAGATCCCTGTCCTGGGCCAAAGGACTTTATTTCTAATTCATTGAGTGAATACAGAAACATGGAGATTCTAGTGGCAAGAATATGCTTTTGAAAATTTGTCAATAAGTTTTCTTACAGGGAATTACAGGAAGATAAACTTGTTTGGAAAGGGGGATGATAGACATATACTTTTAATTATGGTATCTGATACTTCTGAAAATGTTAAGTCCGGTCTATTCTTTGGGCATCACTTTTTTTACTGACATTACAATTTTTTCCCCAAATTTGCATTAAAAAAGAGAAAGAACAACTGGTTTTGCTGGTCTAGGCAATTTACTGTGCCAGAAGCTAATGAGACATGAATAAGGCCAGAAATGCACATTTTCATTCTTTAAACTTTCTATCTTTTAGCTGCTTCTGAATTTTCCTCAGATATCAGCACAACTTGTGCTGTCAAAGTCTATGCATGATCACATGGCTAAAACCCAGAAACAATATCCCATTTCATCCCTCTTTTTTTCTGTTATTCCAAACTAAATGGATGGCTATGGGTGAGAAAAAAAAATCTGTTTTCACAGTATTAATAAATTTTTTTCCTCTCCATTCAGTACATTAAGGAAGAAACACATAAATAAACTACAAATTCATAAAATTCCTTAGGACTGGTAACTTCTCCTTAGCAGTTTTTGTTTGTTTTTTGTTTTTACAAGAAGTATTAAAAAATTAAGAATTTGATCCAGCAAAGAGAGATTACCAGTGTAAGGAAAGCGGTATTACTGCCTGCTCAAACCAATCTAAATGTAGGTTTCTTGGCTGTGTCCACTTCCACTGGCTTTCCTGATCACTAGACCATGGATTTATACTAACAAACAAGAAAACTGTGTTCAAACAGTTAGTTCCCTGGCTCTGATGTACTGCAGAAGAATGCAAGCATTAGGGAACGGAAGGAAAATGTGGTCAGAAAAGAGAGGGAAAAAGCAGGAACCCTTTTGGGGCAGCTCATATCTTGACAAATTTATATCATCTGTGAAATCAGGATCTATGAGCTCTTTCAAAAAGAAAATCCATTCCACTCAAAGTAGCTACATTTTCATCCTTGAGCAAAAATTCTAATAACATTTTCATTAACAAATACCTGCATAAATGAGAGGTTTCCAATTGCAAATATACTTGTTTTTTGGAGCAATGCCCTTACTATTTTTTTTCCCACTAAAAAAAAAGCAAGTCTACATTTAGCGTTTCAAGTACAAGAACATCAAGCAACCTCACATATTTCAGTACATACATGCATGCAAAACTTTTTTAAGCCCAGGGTTGTGCATTTATTCATTTTATTATTTTTTTTCTTAAACTTACATATAAACTACATAAGATTTCAAAGACATCTGAAGACCAAAATAATAAAGATGAATCTTTTTCCTCACCACCCCAAACAAAGCCATAGAGTAGTTTCAAAGTCTCCTTAGTACAGACTATAGACCTGTAATTTTCTCCGATTCTTCCAGTCAGATAACATTCTATCTCACTCCTTTACAATATTGCTGTGGTTTTCTGGTATAATTAATACTCTGAGGAAAGACACACTGTGAGAATCTCTTCTAGAAATGACCTGACAGATGACCTCCATGTGAGATATGCAGTAAAACAATATCCACTTAGCTGATAACTAAAACTGATTGAATAAGTAACTCTGACACAGTTTAGCTCAGCAGCAGCAGCGAAGTCTCCAGATTGGGTAAATAGGCAGGCAAGCGGTTTAGATCCTTGGTTGTACCACTGATGCATCTCTGGATCCTCCTGAGCACCATGGCATCATTGTGCATCTCTGAGAAGCCATATTAGGGACTACACTCATCCCTGCATAACCATGGTACAGTCCAAGATGCCCACACCATAGCTCAGCTCAATATTCACTGTGGATCCAACTGTTCATAGACTAATAAAAAAGCAGAGCTGAAAGGAACCCTGAGAAACTGGGTAACCCAGTCCCATTCCCTGGGAAGTGGGGAGGGGTTTTCTGTACTGTAAACATTTTTGCTGTTGGCCAGAAGACCTGCTATCAGTGGGATGCAGCTTTTTCATAAAACAAAAGAAATTAAAACCTGAGTCTTCATTATTGTTCTTGCAGTTATGGGGTAAACTCATGCTGGAACTCTTGCTTATCCTATTGGCACCCGTAGATGTACTTCACATGCTTTATGATAACGGCAAATAATGTATGTTAAAGAGGATTAAAATAAATACTCCAAGTATGCAGAGGCCTCTCAGAGTTATGTCCTGACAATGCTGATTAATTCATAGGATCATAGAATGGTTTGGGTTGGAAGGGATCTTAAAGATCATACAGTTCCAAAACCCCTACCATGGTCACGGACACCTTCCATTGGATCAGGTTGGTCAAAGATCCATCCATTCTGACTCTGAACAACTCCAGGGATGGGGTGTCTGTTAGTTCTCTGAACAACCTGTGCCAGTGCCACATCACCCTCACAGTAAAACATTTCTTCCTAATATCAGATCTAAATATCCCCTCCTTCAGCTTAAAACAAATATCCTATCCCTGCATTACATGATAAAGTGCCCCTCTCCAGCTTTCTTGTAAGCCTCAGTTTTCTGGAACTGATTAAACATAGACTGAACTGCTAGTTGTAGCACAGTTGCATTGGCTCTTTCCTCTTTAAAAGTACTAATCTTAAAAAAAATCTGCCCACAGCCTAGAGTTTACAACCAGAAATTTTGTCTTTGGTTTCACTGGAGCTGATACTTAAGGAAAGCGAAAGGTGTAGGTGAAGTCTTTTTAAAGATCCCTCCCACATTATTACGATCAGGCTTGAGTTCTCATCTCTTTATGCCAGATAACTGAATCCCACCCTGTAGGACTGCCAGCTCATTCCTGTATGTCCTATTGAATATCCCTCAGACCCCCTGGAAATTTTATGAGGAAGACCACATCCATGCTAAATGTCAAGTCACCAACTTCTTTTGATTTTTAATGAAAAGGCAAATAACCAACCAGTAACTTTTAACTCAGAGCAAGCCTGGCCAACAAAAATTATGTGGTGTAACCACTGAAGAAGCAGTGACAACTCTCTAGGCTTCTGCACTGCCTGCGAAGCATCGCTGGGATCTGTGGTGGCACAAAGTACTCGTGGCTTAAGGAGCTGGTTGTTGTAACAACATTGCCACCTAGTGCTCTTGTGGTACAATTCAAACAGGGCAGGGGAATCGTATTTTAGCATCCAAAGAAAGTACAAAACAAGTTTGACGGGCTTTTAAAATTTTAGAGGAATGGACAGGCCATGAGAAATGCAGTGACCACTTGGGGTGATCCACTGTCGTCAAAGTGTATGTAAAGTTCTCCCAAGTGGTGAGGCATTGACATCGTAGTCGCTGTGTGCACTTAGAAAGAAAAGTAGGATTCATCACATTTGTCCACTCAAAAGCTAGGAATAAAGCCTAAATAGGTCATCTAGACTCCTTGTATTGTAAATAGAGATATAGGTGGTACCTCCAGGTCACAATGCAGCCCACACAGAATGTGTTTACTATTAAACATTGGTTATACATGTGTTTATTAATAAGAATGTGTTTATTAATGTGCCTTTATAAAAAATATGTTTTTATTCTCTCTGTTTATCCTGTAAGAAGCTATAGGGACTCAGGCTGGTTGCCTAACTCACAGGTGGGTAATTTTGGGTGAGGTAAGTCTGGGTATAATTCTACAGCAAAGCTAGGAAGAGAACCAGGATCTTTACAACCCTGTATTGTAGCCACACTACTATGTCTCCTGTACAACCAATTTTTAGTGAGAGTGAAGGAACATGACACTTCTGAAATAATTCAAAGCCTGCTTGCTTGCTTTTGCAATGTTATGTGAGGTGTAGTTTCACACTATCTTTTGAGGAATTTCGGGTTTTGAACATTTTAAATTTGATCCCAGTGACTACGATGCTACAAAGAGAGAAAGGATACCTGCAGGGTAGAGGTAGGAATTTATTCCCAAAAGAAAATAGCATCAGAACATCTATTCTAGACAGTCTTGGGGAGAAGAATCCAAGTTTTTGCCAAGTGAAATAGCTGCCTTTTCTGCATATTTCCAGGTACACTGCAGGAGGGAGTTTCCTGGCAAGAAAGGCATAGAAATGGGATTGAAAAGGTCTGGCTGTACTCTTTGTTCTTGCATTGTTCCTGTTCAGCATGATTTTGAAAGTAATTTCGGTTACCTGGCATTTTCATATGCGATCTAATTTCAAGCATTATCAAGGTAGTTTTTATCCACCCATATGGGTTTAAACTAAAGACACAGTACTTCTGACTTTAGCATAACTCATATGAGTCTTCCAAAGACCCTGAGACTACACAGGTATCTGGTGCTAAAGTCTACACCTCCACATCTTATTGTCTCACCAGTACTAAACCGGAGACTGAATTTTGGGGTACTAACTCTGATTTTAAATTTAAGAAAAGGGTAATCACCTTCCCCTCATGTACACACTTTCTCACTGAATAGTTATTTTAATTGCATCACCAGCAAGGATATCCCTCTAGGACTGGCTATCTTTTCTGATATCATTTACTTTAATAAAAATACACACAAAACTACAAGTTCCTTGCTTCTCTGAAGCTAGCCATGTCAGTGTGCTGATAGCAAACACAAGCAGTTAATGCTTAGTGCTGAAATCTCCTGTAAAAGATGTTCCACTGAAACCTCTAGACAGCTTGCATTTGGATGAATCCAAATGCAGCTCCATCCATCAAAACAAGATTTCTGGACTACTCTATTGGCAGTGTCCAACTTAACAGGGTAAGTCTTCAGATATGAACTGCCTGGCCCAATAAGCCATAGAGGCAAAAGTCCTGATATTTGTGACAGTTTACAGTAATATACTCAGTATCCTACAGCTGTATCTGGAAATGTAAGGGTTTTAGCAAATCAGCAAATTTTCCTTGTGGGTCTTCTTGTTCTTAAACTGGAGAAGTATTCCTCTGTGTCCTAACTGTCATTATATTATATTGACAGATTTCGGAATGGGCTATAATATGGTGTCCAAAACCATTGAAGACAGATTTTCCTTCCATACTAAAATATACAGTAGTAACTTGGTCTCTTTAGCAAGTGTCATGTTCCTTATAAAACTGGTGAGTGGCTGGGAGCTCCTGACTTTACACGACTTATTAGATACTGGCAGAAGAGGAAACAGCAGCCTCTGCTCCTTTTAATTGTTTTACGAAGTGTTTTCCCTTCTTTTAAAAGTAATAAATGTAATTGCACAGGGGTAATCCTGCATAAAATAGAACTTATTTGGAATAACATCTGGTGCTTTAAAATTTATTGTTATAGAAACAGTATTCATCTGATATTGGTTATCTCTGTCATACGCAGGTTACGTTTGTCATTACATCATGATCTCCATTTGTGCAAATAACTACTGAACAAAGCTTTGTTTTTTCAATTGAGCACTTGGAAATCTGTTTTTAACGTAAAACCTGAGTATGTAAGTATGTTGCACTTATTCTTGCCATAAGACCATACACAGTAGGACATGATCTCCTATTGATCCATCTTTGACTTTTAGATCTGAGCATTAAGTAAATGAAGATATTCAGGGTGGGATTCATCACTGCTAACTGAAGGGATCTATTTCTGAGACAATCATACCGTCTTTAAATGGGTACAAGTATGCTGCTGTAGCACACACATCTTTTCTACGTTAGAAAAGAGTATCCATCTTGGCTGTGTTGATGTTTCTGAGATGAATTTGAATAGGGTTGAAAAAGTCTAGCTCAGATTTAGATATCTACAGTGCATAAATTATGGAAATGTAGCCAGATCAATCCAACTCGGAACAGGCACTTCAATGTGAGGTAGGGATGAGCTCATCCAACTAATTTCCCAGTGTCATCTTGTGACTCAAAAGTATTTTTTCTGACCTCAGTGTTGTACCTACAAATTCCTTGATGTCTATAGGCTGAGTGTCCATTAACTTCAGACACCTCAATCTTGGTGATGCAAAGATGCTTAGCAGAAAGGTGTCAGGCACCATTATATTGGCTGTTAACAACTGGGTCTTATTTGCACAATAAAGCAATAAAAGCCCTCAAGTAGAGATGACAAAATAAAAGGATGCTACACTTCTCACTTAGCGGATTGATTAGAGCAAGATTAGGATTGTTTGTTAAAGCACCTAAGTGCCTAAATCCCGTTGATTTTTTTTTGAGCTTGGGCATCTTGTCCCTCCTATCAGGTGTTTGTACATGTCTGTAGCCACCCAGGTACAGGTGAGAATCGCGTTAGCAATTCTGGACATTACCTGTCGAGAGAAATCATACCTGAATTAAAATGTTACAGTAAGACCCAAAAGTGGAAGGGCTGAAATGCCATCTATATGACAGGTCTTCCCAAATTAAGAAAGAAGTTATTAAAATCTTAATTGATGTGATTAAGTATTTAATTTTTAACACTTGAATATCAAAATGTTATACTTTTATAGTAGATTCACAGGGAATGTTTTCATGTAGACAAAAGCTTTGCATAAATGCCCTGACTATTAAAATGTTTGGTTTACATTATACCAAGGGCAGAAGAAAATTCCAAGTTGTCAAGCCCTTCACTTACAATAATTATCACCGTCCACAAACAAACACATCTCAGAGCTGCCAGCTGTGACATCTCATGTGCAGAAGTGTGGTCTCTGGGGTACAAGAGGTTTGAACCAAAGATGATTTAACTTTGAGAACCTTTAGCCAAGGTTAAATTCTGCCCAGTTTCTGAAGCCAAACAGAAAAATCTGCTGTACCTGAAAATCTGTGTCTCTGCTGTACCTATGAAAACTAATCTCAGTTGTTAGACATCAGTTAGGGTGGCCAGTATGCCTAGGGTACCACTTAATATGAGGTATGCTTGTCCACAGGGAAAAGAAGAAACAGAAATGATTGAAATTAATTTAAAATCTATTTTTTAGTGAAGCCAGTAAACAGTAGCGTTCCTCCAACTTCCTAATTCCCGAATTAAGAAGCACAACAGACTGCCATTAGGCAAACCAAATTCAAGTCCAACCGATTTACTGACAAACTAAGTAAAGCAAATCTTAGGTTGGACTGCAAATAAAGGATTTTTCAAATTAATGTTGAGAAAGAAAATAAAAAGAAAAATCAGCTTTAATGAATCAGAAAGAAAGAAGCTGCTTTTTTTTTTCCTTCCTGCTTTTAAATTTTACATAAAAAACAATATTATGTGGAAGATTAGGACCGGGAAGAAAAAGTGTTGCACATTGCAGTGCCAAGTGATTGACATGTTGATATTTAAGTACAGAAAAGCAAAGTACTGGATCAGACCAGTACTTTTTCTCCAGTGGGAGCCAATAATTAATGTCTATGGAAAAGTATAAAATAATATTTCTTCAGAATTCTCTCCCAGCCTGCAATACATTGTGGCTCACGAATTTCCTGAGCCTGAAACCATGCTTTGTATCTAACTCAATGAACTACTACTCTGCAAAGATTTGTAGACAACACTTGGACTCGTCTAAAGTTTGAGCACTTGCAACATCTGATATCTGTGTCTGGAAATAGTTCTATGATGAGAGATTTTCTCTAATTTGTTTTAAATCTCTGACCTGCTGTTTCATTTGATCCACCTCACTGTTGCACCAAGACAGTCTACAGTCATTTCCCAATGTATCTATTTTTTTTTTAAATTAAAAAATCTTCAAACTTTTATGTTTTTCTGTATGGTTTTAACTCCTTATTTCTTGCTATGAAATGGGAAGGAGAAAATTCTTGTATCAAAGACACTCTTCCCTCCAGCAACTGTCTGAAATCCTATTCTAAAACAAGATGCTGAATAGGGCTTTGAAAATGTGTCTAAGAAGAACTGCCTTGAAGACAACTAAAACTGGGCATCACCTATGGCCCCAATGCTCTTGTGCGTGTGGTGGAACCTTTTTGGACAGAAAGCCCTGTTTGGACTGAAAATTGCTCTGGAATCACAGCAGATAGAGAGCAGTATTCTGGTCATGGCTGGTGCTGTTGGACAAACAAAAGAAGCATTTTTTTTTTAAATCTCTCTGACATTGCTTTATGGGCAATGATGCCAAAGTTGGAAAATACTGCCTCTAAGGCTGTAGTCTTCCTGTATAATTCATTTGGCTTTTCCTGACATCTGTGATTTGTTTTCACGTCTTACTGGTTTTATTATGGTTAAAATTTGTGTCAAATTTCCTATCTGAACCTAACTAAGAAGAGAGAACTTATCTCCATAACAAGAGCATCCACAGATATGTTTCACATCTCAGATTTGGTAGATGATGACATGCAAAAGTGTTGGAAATTATTTATGAATAATCTGCCAAGCATTACAAAACGTGTATCAGGTGTCGGTCCCCTCCGTGTCCCCCCCTCCGAGATTGCCTTAAATAAACACTAATTATTGGTAGGGGTTTTTTTCTCCTTAGTTTCCAAATCCTGGGGTGCACTTGCAGTATTTCAAAGTTTTCCCCTGATATCAAGAAGCCTAAAATTTTTGGGCTTTTTATCAAATAGATTTTCTGTAAACACAAAACTTAGCACAGGTGTTACAGAATTTGGATATCCTAGGCATCAAAATTCAACCACAGTACTGATTCTTTCCAAATTTAAACATTAGTGCAAAAATGCCTCCAAATGCACATACGCACAAAGATAAATACGTGTATGTATGCACTTTCCACCACATTCTAGGAAAATGTTTGGCCTCTCTTCTGAAGGTTAAATTATCTCACTGATCTGTCGATGAACAGATTAAGGCAAGAAGACAAGAAATAAGAGCTGAGCAGATGTGATGGAGAAGCTGCTGGGAGTGTCAGTGTTGATCTCTGTCTATGCTGAAGGAAGCCTTCAAAAAGAAATGAGCTTATTGGTTCACAGATTATCTCTGCCAGATATATAAATTTCATTTAGAGGGTGCTAACTAAGGTCTGTTGAGCACTCTGGATAAATTAACTGAGACATTAATTCAGAACTTGCAGATTGTAGGAATGCTGAGTGAACCCTTTTTTGTCCAATTTCTAGCGGGTAACCCTTCTGTCTCTTAGGACCCAGAGGGCTCTTGGTGTTTGTGTGGGTGTAGACTTTGGCAAAGCTACCTTAAAACTAACAGCATGGCAGTGGAGGAGGGACAGAAGAGCAAGCCCCCACCTGATAGTGGTGGATCAT
This sequence comes from Tapera naevia, assembly GCA_033556795.1. Lineage (NCBI taxonomy): Eukaryota > Metazoa > Chordata > Aves > Cuculiformes > Neomorphidae > Tapera > Tapera naevia. The sequence continues at coordinate 32,889,670 of JAUMJJ010000079.1, read as the reverse complement.
CTCTCTGGTAAGCACAGGCAGCAACCAGGTTTCAGAACAACCTAATGACTCAGCCCCAGTGTTGACTGAAAACATCAGCAAGAAACTCTGTCATGTGAATTTACACAAAACATATTTCTTGGGTCAAGCATGAAATCAAAATTCCTTTAAGGAAAATGAGACTTTAAACACTTGCTGTCGGGAGAAAAAAGAGTCTCTAAAGGCCTTATCTCACACATGATACAGTCACAAACATCTGCTTCCGTTTCAGTTTTTCCTTCTGTTAAAACTAAAGAGTGTGTTTCCAGATCCCTGGAGCAGCTGTCCCTTTTAAGCCAGATACATAGCAATATGACACACACTGTTGGACTGTGGATGGGAAAATGCTGTATTTATCAAAACAGACAATTTTTATCGCTTATTTTTGGGCAATTGCTAGGCAAAACAGTGGAAGACTATTACCAGAATTTTCATACAGTATTTTGAATTCTGAGTTGGAAACTGGCAAGTATATTTCAGGAGAGTCTCATCAGTAGAAAATGTGAGATGCAAATTCAACTAAAGCCTACAGTTTAATCCTCATTAAGAGACTCATTGGTGTCCACTTTATCAGGATAATGAGATAGAAAACAAGAGTCCTAGGGGAGACCTTAATTAGGGGCTTTGGCAGGTCTGTTAAAATGTGTATATGATGACTGATTCAGTGGGTTTGCTGTCGTTTCATTTTGTTGCTAACATCCGTTTGCAAAAGTATCCCTTTCTCCTAAGTTTTAGAATGTATTTGGGGTCTAGTTCAAGTACCTCTCTTAATTCTATTATTTTGAAATCCTCCAAATTCCTACAGACTTTCAGACCCTCTGCCCAGTCAGACATTTGGAGACAGGCTTTACTTGCAGGGCTCCGTATGAATCGTTACGTGTCAATGGTCAAAACATGAAGCAGTCTGAATGTAATGTGATTGAGGATAATCTTACAGCAAAAGCAGAGGAGAGAAACTCCCACTCAGGACACAGACCCCTTATTAATTCTGGGGCAAATAATTTAATCTCTTTGTGCCTCTGATCCCTTTCTGTAGAATGGAAAGGAATATTTTTTCTTTGCCTGTGCTTTATTCTTCTTATTGTTACCTATTTTAAGTTTCCTTAGTTAAAAAATTTGCTTTTTATTGTGTACACATAGACCACACAATGTCTAATCCTTATTGTGGGCATCAACTGCTCCTGTAAGATAAACATATCCTCATCGCATCACATTCCTGTTGGACTGCAGCAAATCTCCTCTTTCTGCTTTCTCCACAGCTTAAATACTGCTTGGCTATCACATAGTAGTTGCCTACTAATCCAGCCAATTAAATGTTATTTCATGTACAGACGAATTTCCAGAAGTTGAGTGACTCTGCAGTGGTCTGACCCCAGGAGCAAGGAAGGATTTTCAGCACATCAGCACAGTGAGTGGCTCAAGAATGCCCCAGGCCATCAGCTGGTGGGGTCTTGTGCATATATTGGAGAAATACCTGCCTGTATCACCCCTGTTCGTGCTGTCTTTCTCACAGCTCTTTTAGCAGTCACTACCCAGAGACAGGCTTCCAAACTATATGGTCATTTGTTCTGCCTATAATAGTAATAAAATAAGTTCAACCACTAGTAATTTAATTTAATAACAATTTATTACTATAGTATAATTTTACTACTATAAAAGAAGTCAGGTCTTTTTAACTGATCCAAGAATAGAGAATTCACATCTACACAGATGGCTTTCTCATTATCCACAACCAATGACTCCTCATGAATTTCATACTAGTCATGACCTATATGTGCAAATCACCAGAGAGAATGTGGTTCTGCTGGCTGGCTGGGACAAAAACTGAACTGCAAGTCCATGAACCGTTCTCGCAATTAACAGTACAGTTTACTGCATGGCAGTGCTTGAGCCAGAGCCTGGATTTGCTTTAGTAGCACAGCTGCAGCCAAAGGGACCCAAATACAGTCACTTCCTTTATGGCAGAATGTGTGTCTGTAATACCAACAGAGGGAGATGTGCAAAACTCCAAATCATTTTGCCTGCAGAGACTTTTGCTACTGATGCCACATCTGTCAGTTGCTCAGGACCTACAGGGTTGGCACATCTAGAAGAGAAGAAAGTGATGCCACAGGAGTGTCTCGATTGAAAGCACTGACTTGTCTGAGAAAGCACAGCTGTCCTCTTCTTTTCCATTTAAAACCAAAGACAAGAGTGATGTTAGCAGAGACTCATTTTCAAATGTCACCTAGAGTTTGGAAAGCTCCTGCAGGATAGACAAAACCTGGAGTTTTGTACTCTCAACATGCAGATCAAGTAAAAACAATAGCTCTTCCAGCCATAAGCTAGGTGGGACCATTTACCCCCATTTCCTGTCAAGGATAGACCTCTGTGTAGAAATTTGCCACCCAATGGTTCATTTGTACATAATGGAAATCTAGAAAAAAAAATGCAGCGGTGGACTCCAGGTTCTCAGTGGTTTCTATCCCAGAGATGTAAGGAAATGATTATGTAGGACACACTATTTTTGTTGGCTTTTCAGGTTAGTTGGTGTCTTGTTCTGATACTAATCAGAGATGATTTAAAATGATCCCAAGGGCAAAATTAAGACACAAATGAGATCAAACATTGCACTCAAACTTTATTGTCTATTTTATACTATGCAGAGGAGGTGAGAGGAAAAGGAAAGCAGAGATACAGAGAGGGAAAAAAAAAAGGAGAAATAGGCAGATGAAGCTACCACCACAATTCCATGGTGTCCCGCAAATCCAGCATTGAAGAACGCTGAGAAGCTTCTGAATAGATTTCCATCATTTCTCCTCTTTTGTAGGGTAGCTCCATTGCATATTCATTCTTCTTTCATGGACCGCTTTGTGCATTCTCAGAACTTCTTTGCTTAACCACACCTTCAGCCTGGTGGTATTATGCATGCCCAATATCATCCTTTGGGGGCTTTGGGGGGTCTCTAACCTCATTGTACCCCAGACCTGGGTGGACATGTGGAATGGGGGGAGAGGGGGGGGTAAGGTAGCTTTCTCAGAATCAGTTCTGTTCTTGAGATTTCTTGCAAGAGCAGGAAACAGTCTCAATCATTACTTTGTGTTCTGACCACAGCTATGTAGTGAAAACAGGAAATATCTGGTGGTTTCATGTCCCAGCAATGGAAAGACAGACAAATTCTAGTCTCTCACCATTGACTAAAGTAATTCAGCTGAAAAAATCCTTTTATAAGGTAAGTAACCAGTCTTGCTCTCTGGACAGAACACACGGACTCTCAGTGCTGGCTGGGCAATAACTATTGTACTGTTGGAAACAGTTGAATTTAGGTTCCTAAATTTACAGATTTGCAAAGCAGTCCCTTGATGAGAATGGTGCGTAAAGCCTCAGGAGGGACATTCTATCTGTTTTCTCTTGAAATGAAAAAGTTCGAGATACCAAACAAAGACAACAAGGTTGTCCAACTTTTCTGGCAAGGCTCCAATTTGATAGTTACTATTTCACCTATCCCTATTGCCTGTGCAATTTTAATTGCAAATTTACATGCGTGTCCCCTTTGAGTTCATGGGGTGTTGTTCAATCATGTTTCATATTTGCCACACTGTCTCCTAAAATAAAGTGAATTTTGTCAAACCTGGCAGAGCAGATGAATGTTATCCTGTTCATAAAAGAAACACTTTGTCCCTATATGCCACTTTCAGAAATGATTTTTGGTACAAGATGATTTGAGATCACAGAAAAGTCTTATAAATTCTAAACATCTGTGTCCAGGATCATAGAATCACAAAATAGTTGGGGTTGGAAGAGACATTAAAGATCATCTAGTTGTAACCTCCCTGCTGTGGGCAGGGACATTTCCCACTATATCAGGTTGCTGAAAATCTCATCCGACCTGACCTTAAACACCTCCAGGGATGAGGCATCCACAACTTCTCTCGGCAACTTGTGCCAGTGTCTCACAACCTCAGAGAAAAGAAAATCTACTTAATACCTATTCTAAGTCTCCCCTCTTTCAGTTTAAAATCATTCCCCCTCGTCCTGTCACTACAATTCCTGACAAAGAGCCCTTCTCCATCTTTCTTGTAGGTCATATGTAAGTACTGGAAGGCTGCTATAAGATCCTTCTTTCTCTAGGCTGAACAAGTCCAACTCTTAGCCTGTCCTCATAGAGGAGGTGCTACAGCCCTCTAATCATCTTTGCAGGCCTCCCCTAGACTTGCTCTAACAGGTCCTTCCTGTGCAGAGGACTCCAGAACTGAAGACATTAATCCTGGTGAGGTCTCACAAGAGCAGAGAAGAGGGGGAGAATCATCTCTCTTGACTACTGGTCAAGCCAGCCTAGGATTCAGCTGGCTTTCTGGGCTCATGTTGCATTTCCATCAACCAACACCCTCAAGTCCCTCTCCTCTGGGCTGCTCTCAGTCCAGAGATGTAGTAAAAGAGATGGAAAATCTTAAGTTTTCCAGTGCAAGATTTTCAGTGCTGATAGTAGCTGTCTGCGTGTTTTTCAGTTTTCCAGCATCCTTTTATAATGTCTAGAGATATGAACTCAATAAAGTATTGATCTTTTCAGTGATGTGCCTGGAGACGAAATCACTTCTACTCATTACTGACCCCAAATTACATACATCAGAACATTTTTAATTCACAACCCTTCTAATTTTTTTTGCTTGCCAATGATGAACCCACTCCTCAAACAAAGCCTTCATGTTTAGAAGCTTGCCTTTGCAATTGCTCATTTTAAACATGTTGTCCTTGAACAAACATGTTAGACTGAATATTCCAAGTCACTATGTGTGTCAACAGCCAAGTCTTTCTACCTCTGAAAAATTCACAGTATTCTTTATGGTATATCTTTGTTTTCTATGCAGAAACTTGCTGGAATAGTTGCTTTATTTTTTTTACAGAATTGAGAACTTATTGGCCTATTCTGGGCCTGCAGCAGGTAGTTAGTCAACTGTAATAGCACTTAAATTCCATCTGTGCCTACTAAGCACATAGAAACTGGAGAACATTGGACCTGCAGCAGGCGTTTATCCAAAAAAATCCCGTATCAGAAATCCCTGCACTGTGTTGTTCCTCTGAAACCTCTGTTCATAGCAGAAGAGTTTTATTCAGAGCAAACAAGTTTTTCCTCCTCCACCCCTTGACATAAGCAGTTTCTCACTGTCTTTAAACATTCCCATTTGAGGAACGGTGTTGATAACATTGTGAAAAATCAAGTGTGGAATCACCCAGACACTTCAGATTTCCTGCTTGTCTGTATCACATTTGACTCCATGGTACCTGAATACCAAGCTGAGTCAGAGGGACTGGAGTCACTAATGTTTTTTATCTCTGAGAAAATACACTGTAGATGATTTCAGAATTGCCTCAGGGTCTTATTCTTGAGGTTTCAGTGTGCATCAGTTACAAGGGGAAAATAGTATTAACTAGAAATCAAACAGAAAATAACTAAACTGGGTCATTCCACAGCCTGTTATTATAAGGGTTTTCTAACCTCTCAAAGGCTTTCCTATTTCTGTCTGGACGCTGGTTTCACGAAGTGCCCCTTTGGAGAGACAACTTGCATCTTCTTGTTCCACTCCTGTCTTTCACACTTGTATAAAAACCTTTGCAGTCATTAATCACCAGCTTGCAGCAAAATAAGCAGAACCTCTGAACTTGTCTCACACCAGAGTACCATTAAGAAAAACAATTTATCATTTAACTCAATGCTGTTCGCATGTGAAGTTTATCGCTCCTAATGAGATGTTGTTCTCCATGGGCATTTTTCCCCCTGTTTCATTATTACGGCTCCCTTTAGGCAGGTTTCCCTTGAGTTTTAATTATGAAAACAACACCTGTTTTCAGTGCCACTGTTGGAGTTTTCATCTGTTCCAGAGGAAGCATTTGCTTCTCTGTTATCTTGAATGACTTCCACTCTGCATTGATTTCCCAGAAAATGCTGTATCGATTTTATCTTGACATTTCAGTGACTGCCTCATCTTCCTCATTCTTCCTTCTTCTGAGTTTTAGAAAGCTACTCGCATCCTCGTTCTCTCCAGTCTTCCAATTAGGGAATACTTGTGATTCTCCTTTTCTGCTTTAAACCCCTGTGTGATCAGACTTTTTGCTGCTGTGCCCTGTGCTTTTTGAACTTGCTCTCTGGGCCACAAGGGAAACACAAGGATTTTTTGATTGGTGTTCAGTCAAACCTTAGGACCTGCTACAGTATTTCTATACAAAGGTTGCTCTGCTTTTAAACTCCGCTTTAAGAGTTGTTTTCATCTGTCACATTTGTGTTTGTTTGCATTGAAGAGATTGGCGTTTTGTCATGTTAGGTACATCCATCATATCATCTAACATTAAATTATGCTTGTGCTGGCTTCAAGACTATGGGCAAAATGTTTCTCCTAAGGTATACTGGCTGTATTTGTAGTCTGTGTTATTGTTATGTTAGTGTTTTATTGCAACAGAAATAATAAATAGCAGTGAATAATAAAATAGTTCTTACCTTCAGTATCATCTGAGCCTTTATCTCATATACAATTTTTCATCACTGCTCTGGGGAAAATAAAAGTGCATGTAATAGCCAAGAAGAATAACTTTCACTATATACTAATAAAGTAGCAGTTCATATCTAGCAACTTACACTGAAAGAACAAAGAATGGTTGACTTAAAGCAGTGCCAGGCTTAAGATATTACTCATCTAGGAAGCTGGACAGAACTGACTATTAGACAAAAGATCTATAAGGGAATTTCTGGATTCTCCTTAAAGAAAGTGACATGGACGCCACTGTGTCAGAGCCAAACAATACTCTGGCCTCCAATATTGGATAAAGCCAAAGAACTGAGTAAGATCTAAATCCCTAAGAACAGACAAGTATAGAGGAGGTATGGGATCTATTCTGTCCAACAGAAACCATCTAAATAGTGAGTGACTTCTTTAAGCTAGAGATTCAGCTTCCTCCTGTAGCTTATAGAGACACATAATTGAGGCATCAAGGTACTTGGTCTTATGAAAAGATGGTTCATTCCCAGAGCAGCTCAACTTGACACCAGAAAAAACAAACTAAATGTGTAATTTCTGAACAGGCAAATTGAGATTAGGTGTTTTCTACCTGTCCCTGACTCTATGTAACAAGAGCATTATCAGGTTTCATAGTCACATTCCAAATCTGATTGCTAAAGTTTGGCATAGTAAAATCATGGCTAGAGTTCTAATGGAACACAATTTATCATCCTTTCTTTCATTCCTCAGGTAATGATTGTCCTCCCAACCTCTGAAACTTCACTGTACAAAACAAATACCTGAAGCAAACAATGTGTGCAATGTTTACTTTTAGGGTGTTACTGGATGAAAAAGTTAAGCAATATTCCATGATTTAATTTCTTTCTTCTCTAGTAGCAGTGAACTAAATCGATTCAACTTTCTCTGTGGAGAAATTGCCTCACTCTTTGATACCTTGAAGTAAAATCCACAAGCATTTCTCATGTTGTTTGCAAATAGTGATTGAAATGAACAAACATTTTAGATTTTAAATAAACAAATAAGCATTAGAAGATATTAGAGTAAAAATTTTCTTTACCTTCCCTCTTTCCCACCTTCTCATCCTCCTTCTGGACATTGTCTCTCTTTAAATCTCTGTAATTTTTAACAAGGACAAATCTTTAATTCTGGAGTTTTTTTGCAGAATCCTCCCTTTGAACGTATGTGTGTACCTATTTGTGAATATTTTTGTAACTATATCATGATTTGTGGAACAAGATAAAAAAGCATTTTGGTTTAATTAGGTCTTCATATCATTAAAATATTCTTCCCCTGAAAATTATGATTTCATTATTTTTCTACTTTCTTATGAGTATTTTGAAGACCTAGAAGAATACAGATGATAATAACAGAGATATTCTTGAAAAAACAATGACAGCTGCTGAACTAAACTCACAGATAATATTTTGAAATACGTGAATGTGGCCATAAATCTAATGGAACAAAATAAATAAAATGGTAGATATATTTAGATACAGGACTAGCAGACTTTTCAGTTTATTTGGCAATACTTTGTTGTAAGCTCTCCTCACCATCCCAATGGCAGATGGTAATTTCAGTTTAGAAATTGTCATGGACTGCATTTTTGTACCTTTGCTGCTACTTGAAAAAACATGACAAGTTCCTGTCAAAGATTATGAACATAAATTTGAGCCTACTTTCTGATTTTTCTCAGCGAGGGTTCTCCCAGTGTTTGAAATTCAGGTCAGCAAAAGTAACATGAGATTTTCCTCAGCCATACAGAACTTCCTGAGCACTACATCACAATTCCTATACTAATACTTTTTCAGAATCGTGCTAGTTTTCCAAGTCTCATCACAGATCAGCATATTTTCCCTTCAAGGAGTTTAGCTGACAGAATTTATTCAGTTCCGCATCTTTTATGAATTGGGCAGCATTTTGCCTTCAGTTCTTGCTAGCAATGATACTTTGGGGCTAGATCCATAGTTTACTAGGATTATCACTGATATGGAAGAGGCTGAGTACTCCTACTGAAAAAAGCATCTGAAACTAAGAGTTTTCAAGGTAAGAGAGAAGTCTTAATTACAATACAAAATCTCAGATACAGTGGAAAGACGATGAAAATTCCTCAGGGGCATCTGTTGCTGTTGATATAATAGTAGATTATGTGGTAGAGGGCTCTGTGTAGCTGAATGATAAAAAGGAGATGAAGGACCTTGCAGCAGAGACTTGACTTTTGGGAAGATCTACAGGCTACAGCATTAGAAGGCCATTTTTTTTTCCCCGGGAGGCTCAAAACATGTTCTGCAGCCATGGTTCAACTTTTTCTTAAATTATGACAAATGGGGATGGAGTAAAGAATGAAGTGAAACAGAAAACGAGACTGAAAGAAGATTTCTTAGTCCTCTTAAAGTTTTGCAAGGTCTGAGTAACTCACTATGGAATAGATTCACTCAATCTGTTAGCATAAACCATTTATTATGTTTCAGTGGAAAACTCACAGACTGCTGTTTAACATGAATTAGCATAACCTGGCCTTTAACATGTTATGAATTTGCTTTATAATTTTGATTTATATTTTTATCTGAAAAAAAAGAACTCTTAGTCAGCTTTAAACAAGGAGATTCCAATGGGTCTGGTTTGTTTTTGTTACATTGCATCAGGAAAAAGGATGGGATAACTTTTTCAGTTATCCATGCTCCCAGCAATTCAGAAGACTCACATCCACAAAGGCGTATTCCTTGAAGCACTGATTTATGGGAAACTTTGCTAAAACAACCAACCATTCATCAAGAGATAATTGCCAGCATTGGATAAACTTGCAGAACCCAAAGAAAGTGCAGGGACTTTTTATGTTGGTGAAGACTATTACTCATCGGATGGCAGTTGCAGCTTTGGAACTGCAATTGCTGCCGTGCTTTGTTAAATTTGGATAGTCATAAAAAAAAGATAAAAATCCACAAACAACACAAAAGTGAAACAAAAGCCTTGCTAATGTTTAAATTTTATAGTGAGATACAGCCACAAGGCACTAGCACAGAAGAATATTTCTGATTGGCTACCAGCTGTTGGAGCTGAACAGATGAGCTGGAAAGTAGCAATTTACAAGCTATTTCATATTTAAAACTGTTAGGTCCTGTGCAAAACAATATTTTCTCTCTGCGAAAAACAACAAGAAAAAAAAATCTAAGAAAGGTCTCCAGAAGAAAAGAAATGTCCACATTGAGAACAAATTCTCCCAGCATGAGAAATCTCAAATTTCTTTCTTCCTTTAAATGTTTTGTTTCTTTTAAACAAATATTTTTCTTCTTTCAAATTAATCAGTGTCATATAATTATGCTAAAAATCAGACTTATTCCTTGGAAACATTAATTGCTAACTGGCTTCATCGCTGCTGTGTTGTAAAGTGTCACAGTTTAACCTACAGCTCACTTTTTAATCATTGCTGTATTGACAGAGCTATTTTAATACAAAGACTTACGGAAATTCTGAATGCAGTTATGTAAATGGTGATTAATTAAGAAAGGTTAATGTGCTAAAACTAGAATGGAAATAATATATGTTTATTTCAGGAAAATGTAAAAGATTTGTGTAAAACTATAACATTCTATATATAGACCTCCATTTAACAGCTCTACAAACCCGCAAAAGTTGGTTCTTGTTGAAAACTGCCAGGCTACATACAATGAAATCTGGAGTAGTAATACCAGAGAGCTGTCAGTCAGCCATCCATCCATCTAATTGGCTTCTTACCATCTTTCCATCATGTTTTTTTTATAACTGGTCGCCTCTGGCTAAAATGCAAATCATGAGGAAGAGCCGTCTAGAAAAAGCTGCTGCTTTCTTAATTATCTGTCAGAGTATGGACCAGCGGACCCTGGGCCACAGAGTGGAGTTATGCTAAGCAGCAAGGCATCATGGGAATTGGAGTGACAGCTCATTTTCCTCCTGTGTTTTTTCTACGTTCGAATGACAATGCAGAAATACGGGTTTTTCCCACACTTTCTCTGAACACCTGGGCCAATGCTCAGGGGAACACAAAGCCAAAACTGTCACATTTCCAGACATGGTCTTATTGCTGTCACTGTGACAGGATTGTTGACAAATGCCAGCAGTCATCTCAGCATCTTGGGAAATGTCTGCCGTGGTTGTGTCAACAGCCTGACAGAAATTGTTAATGTTTAAACTTCTTCCACTGACAGAATCCTGTCTTGCTGACAGTATTTGTCATATGAAACTCAATCTTTGTCAAACTTGCTTAAAAATTAACACTTCCTCCATTTCTTTTGCAGCTAACTGCCTGTGTGCTTTTTTTTTTCTTAAGTAATAAGATTTCAACAAGGTAATATTCCACAGTCCACAATGAGTCCAAGCACATTATGAACTTATGACCAGCTTGTCCTTTTGACCTCTGCTACAATGATAATTATGCTTTTATACCTTGCCCATTTTTTTTGCCTTAGGAATCAAAGTTCTGAATTATTCAAGAGCTATAAAAATCCTATTTCTCAGTGTACAATGTGGAAAATCAATTAAACAGAGTTAGTTTAACACTTATATAAAAATCAAGTTACAAGTTTGTAGACATACATTAACTGAGTCCTTCTCCAACTTTGGTTTTGAAGGTCAATCCAGATGGATAGAGAAACAGGGTCAGTAAGTGGAAACTTTGTTCCAGCTCTAAATCTGAAAAGCCCTAGGATGAGTATTGGTTTGTATAAAGGAAAGGGCAAGCCACATAATTAATATCATATCTCTTTAAAAAAAACAGCATAGGAATATCATGGATAATTTACATTTGTTTAAGTGAACATGTTTGAACCCAAGAAGACCTGAACTAATCATCAATATCTCATTGTGTGTTAAGAACAGAACACTAGCATGGAAGACTTTTGTATATTTTTATCTTTAAGTAAGAGAACTTAAAGGACAAATGTACAACCAGAGGTGTGGTGACTTTCAAAATCATGCAAGATTCAATCTTGGAGCTCCACCAGCAAGAGTTTTTCCTGCAAATACATACTGATATCAACCCCATATCCCCTGGTGGCATTATGCCATCAATAGTTGCTAGGAACTAGTTACTCTCAATCAGTGAAAAAAACAAACTTTGGCTGTTCACAGTGCTTGAAGATCTAGCAAGAGTGATATCCTGGAAGCATTTTAAACTAGGTATTTATACCTTCTCTTACTTATTGTCTTCACAGAGAATATTTAGTGGGTAGTTCTCTAACCTTTGGGAAAGTGAATCCATTCCATTACTAATCCTTGCATAGGCCTGAAGTTGTGTATCAGGTGCGTCATTCAAATCTAATACTATTCTTCATTTAACATCCTAACCTGATTTCTGTGTATTGTTAAGTGCCTGTCACTTTCTGGCCACTGAAAAGGACAGAAGCAACCCCTATGCAGGCAAAGAGTTAATCATCTGTAACATTGATATAAATAATCAATGTAATCTAAGACACTGAACATGAGCCAGAGAGTTAAAGTTGCCCTTATCTACACTTCAGTACTGACTCTGCTTTTCAGCGTGATTTTTTTCTGGTTGTGTAGGACAAACTATTAAAACTTGGGTCCTTAAAATTAGATGAAGCACCACACATAAGCAATTAGATATGTGACCTGTTTCTAGGGGAGGAAACGATCTGACTCTTCCATTGTAGACAGCAATGGCTAAAGGTGCTCAACATCTCTGTAAAACAAGGTATTTCTTTAAGCATTAAGTTCTTATGGCATTTGGTCCATGGGCTGAGTTTGGACTTAGTATTGCCGTATCTTATTCCTGCTGCTGGTTGGATACCCTCAGTTTGGTTTCGTAATACAAAGTGTGAGAACAGTTGGGTACCTAAGGATCAGACCTGTAGAGGTCAGCAGCCTGAGCCTGCCTGTAAGAGTAAGATGTGTAAAAGAGAGCAAAAATGAATCTGTGGTCATAGTCCTTAATTACACGAACCTTGTGTCATCCAGCTTCCTAGCAGATTGAGTCTGACTAACAAGAGAGGACAGGGAACACATTTGATGTGAAATGCTGGGACTTTAGGAGCTGAATATTCCAGCATCCTGATTTGAGTAGATCATATGCACTGAAAGGAAAGGAGGTATTTCTGGAGAGCAACCAAGGTGCCAAGGAAAAGCAGACTCTTCATCTATTAGAAAGCAGCTGAGAAAATCTTCTCCAGAGTCCATTTAGGGATCTAGCAATTTCTACTTAAGCTTAAAAAAGTATTTAAGAACAGGGCCTTGTCTTGCCTATATCTTCACTTTCCCACTTACCAAATTGTGATAATTATAGTCAGCTCCTCTGAAATGTCTAAGAAACTGAGAATTACAAGATAATAGAATTGCCCAGTATTGTTATTTCTTGTTTTGAAGTTAGAATTTTTATATTTAACACCAAAACATAGTAATGACATGTATTTGCTCTTTTTTAATATCCTGTACAATGAATTCAGCCCAAACATGTTTGGAATTTTGAAATTTTATAAAATTTCTAACAGAAATTGGAGATATTGAATACACAGCCATGATCTTCTTCCAAGAATGTAATTTAAACATTGTTAAATTAAGACATATAAAATATTGCCAGAGGAATCCAATCTTTCCTGAATTTTGCATCATTTTAATCTCACAAATGTTTGCTTATGCTACTATATTTGAAGCTGATTATCAAGTAGAATCAATTATCTTTTACCAGCGTACAGGAATGATATCGAATGTAGCAGATGGAGAAATTTCATATTTTTGATGTGATCTGTAATTCTAAGAAAGTTTCAGTTTAGAGATTTGAAACTTCTTTATAAAGCAAAATGTCACCTTTATTTTACAGGTAAAGAAACTCAACAGACAATTCAGATCTACAAAGATAAGCAGGTAGACCACTTGTATGCAGAGTTATTAATGACTTTGTCAGAGCCATCAGGCAAATTCATTGCAGTCTCAAGTTCAAGATCTCATGTGTCCAGAATCCTACCCTTTGCGTAATGGAAACAATCCCATATGTGTCTGTCAACAAGCATGTTGGAAAGTTTGAAACAAATCCATCCTGCCATTCCTGAGTTAGCTCTGGGTGAAAGTTACGTGTATCTGTATAAAACAAAATTCTGTTTTTAAATTTGTTTGTATTTTTATGTTATCTCTACCAAAAGAAAAGTTTGAAGGTTTAAGCTTGATTTCCAATTATTCATTTATGAAATATTAAATTTGACTGGAATAAGAAAGGGATTTGACTGAAAAAAAAAAGTAGGCAGTGCTCAGCATTCCATACCAGACACAGGCAATGAAAAAGCCCTGAGCATTGCATATGGGGTCCTATCAGATGCAAGATGCAAAATTCAGCCCTGCAATGAAAGATTTTGGATCCACACAGAGTTCTTGAGGCTGCTTGGAAGATGGCTGACTGAAAGGTATTGAAAACTTAAATTGGCTCTTTGCGTTCCCTGGCCACCCTTGCAGCAACCTATTCTTCCCTAAACCATGGCATGTCTGTGCACAGCTTCACTGAGTGATCACCTGCACTGAGTAAAATTGAAAATCCTTCATTTTTCTTGACACAGCTAAGATGATGTAAGGAAGAGAACAGAGGCGAAAAGCCTATGAGAGCAGGAAGGAGCATAGACTATGCAGCCTGAGTCCTGGGCTAAATAATTATCCCCGGGTATTGTATTATTTGCATAATTAAAAAGTTTGGCTGAATTTACGACATTCTGTCTCCTACATTGGGAAGGTGTTTGGGGCGAGTTAATCAGCAGGAGGAAAGTGAAGGTTAATGAATTGTTATTCAGATGGTGCAGGCCCTGTGAGATTTGTGGATAATTGATACCATTTGGGAGCTAAGGCAGAGTGGAAGACAAGAGAGGAGCTGCCGCAGCAGCTAGACTGGAAAAGAGCAAGCAAATGATAACTTAGCAATTATCATTTTGATGGGTTTGTTTGTCTTTTTTTTTAACTTCTTTCTCTGTCTCACTCTCCTTTTTTTTTTTCATTTTCTATTCCCCCATGAGTTGAGTAGAATTAAGATGGCTGCAAAAGAATCATTCAAAAAAAAAAAAATACCTGGTGAAGGCAATGGCCTTTGAAATCTCATCTGGGATATTATTACATGGAGAGTGGAAAAGATAAATTACTGTGAGCTGGAAGTGTGGTAGCAGCTTCAGGTTGCAGAGGTTCTTTTGACTCCAGAAAGCGGTTTCTCTAGTAGGTGAAATTCCCCATTGGAGAAGCACATCATCAAGCCACTATCACTTATTATTCATGCCATGAAAATGTCTAGAGGACGAGAACTTAGGCCCCTCTGTATTCATCGTCGTCCATAAAGCTCATATCCCAAGGACTCTATCATTTAAACAATAAATCACCAAAAGAAGAAACTCATGAGGTGATGTGTCATGCAAACAGTTGCAAACAGGTGAGTAAAAGAAGCTGCATCTCCTGAACTGGGCCATTGTAAATCACAAACCTTAAAGCATTCTTCTGAACCATGTTGCAGGGGTTCACCTGCATTTGACAACCTAAGGACACTATGAGAAAAACCTCTGAAAGATTTCTGTCCAGGCAGAGCTTTCAGATGACTGTGATTGAAGGCTGGCAAGATGGTGGCAAATAATTCATACTTTAATTCAGAGAAAATTATTTCTAACTTAAGCTATTTATAGAAAAACACCCTTATAATTTAATTGAGGTAATGTTCTATTACTGGAAATTTTTAGGGAACCAAAACAAACCTCAAGAATCTCCCTGACACAGGTTTCCTACCAATATCAGTTTGAGACATTTCAACAAATGCATTCCAATGCTTACTTTTGGCTGGCAATCAAAAATGTATCAACAAACGTTGATTTTTTTTTTGTCAGTCTAGAGACAGAACAAAAAGTAGTTCAGCAGCAGTACTGTTTTTAGATAAAACTGGAAATTTTAATGTGTGGGACATTCTGATATTTAAAAAAATCATTCCTTTGGATCCCAGATTACATGAACGGGAACCTGTCTATTCTTTGCTGCTACCTCACCATAATCAAAATGCTGGGGTGGAGTATATGGCCTTCAATGAACAAGTATCTTGTGAAGAAAAAGTCTGAGGTCTATGCTGCTGACAGAAAGTTGGAGAGGAGAGGCTGCTCAAAGTAGGGTAGGGATACATTGCTTTTGTTTGTTATTTTTTATTTAGGTGGAGCCTGAAGACTAATGGTGATAATTATTTGGTGGAAATAATCTTAAATATATTTTTCTCTGTCTCTAAGACACCTAAATGACTGCCATGATAAAATCACAAGAGCTGTAGTTACAAACAGATTAGCATTATGTTTGGGAGAGTCCAAAAATTTCTAATACAATGTGCAATGTAATAAGGATGCTATGCAATGGCTCCAACTGCGCAAAAGATGGGCAAAGTACTTCACAAACTCTGAGATTTAGTGTGCTTTTAGGAGAAGCTTGTTGATCTGTATATTATTCCTAACATATTATAAAAGCCTGGTCTACACATCATCTAACATGAAGAGTTCAGTACAACTGCATCTTACTGGGAGGGAAATGATATTTTCTTTATGGTATCATGAATTATTGCCTTCCTGGAAAATCTGCATTTTGTTACCACCATAAGTTTGCTGCACCATCTAAGCATTTTGGTGCTCATTCTAGGTTCTGCAGCAAACCTACGTGACTTTGGCCCAAATACACGAGATCAATATGATATTTATTTGTACTTTGTTGATATTTCCGATCTCTTTCATTTCTGTTGTCTAGAACAACTCCATTTTTCCATTTGTCTGTTACGTCCCACTGAACTGATCTTTTCCTTTCTACCTTGCCTGGCTGTCTTTGAACTTTTTTTTTCCCTTTTCTTTTTTCTCTTTTTCTTCTTTTTTTTTTTCATATTACAAGTTCCTGCACCTTTGAGACCTTTGCAACTTCAGGAAAGTTTTATTTATTTATCGACTAAAAAATTCAGTGGAAAAAGAACATGCGCTCGCAAGTACCTGGAAGGGGAGGGGGTGCAGAATCTAGGGCACAGCTTACCGTGATGAAAAAGATGACAGGTGCCCCCCACTGCAAGTGTGGGACTGAGGGACCGTGGTTTGAATTTAAGGAGGATGCTAGTGACTTCAGGGAGTACTCTTCTACCTGCATATTTCCTTGTAGTTAAAATATACAGTGCACTGCTGAAGCCAGTTATAGAGACAGGCAAGTGTGAAAATTAATTTAAGAGGCAGTTACACAGATTTTGGGTGAAGGTCTGAATAATGAAAATAGCACTACTAGGGACATATTTTTGGCTGATTTCAGTGCTGAAATACACCGTAATGTTGGCTGATCTCAATCTAATACAATCTTGCAAGCAGGTGTCCTTGATGGTGCTTCAAGACTTCTTGCAAATAACTCCTTATGTTGCCACTTTTAAAATATGTGGGCAGTATTGTTGGGCACAACTCACAAATGAAAAATAAATGGGGGGGGGGGAAAGAAGACATGGCATTTTACAATGAGGAGTGAAGCATATAAATTAACTGGATCATAGTCTAACAATAATAATGGAATATACCACTCTGCAAATTTATAAGTTGGGCTGCAAAAACATATAAATTAAACTTGTTAAATGTTAAATGTGCTCTGGGTCACATGGATGGCATTAGTGATCAGACTGAAAGACAAGACAGGGACAGGGGAGTTAATGACTCCTTGATATCACCCTCAGTCTATCATATATAAAAAAATTGCTACTTTCCCTCTGTCTCTTTTGTTTCCATTTTTTTCTGTCAGTCTTTTTGTGCTACTACCTGCGACTGAGGGACTACCTCCATACTGATAACAACCTTGGATAGAGTTTACCTGAACAAAGGCCTATCAAATCCCTCTGCTCAGAAGCTGAAATCTGAAAAGCAAAAATTTAAAAACAAAGAAACTTTGTGTAAAGCAGACATATTTAAGGACCACTACCAAAAGACAGGAAGATTCATTGCAACTTCAGCTCAGTAAATCCAGTCAGACTTGAATTCTTACATCCATATTCAGTCTTCTAAAATTTGTGTGCTCAGTTTAAGCTAATCATCACTATTTCCTCACCTTTAATAAAATGGGGCAGCTCCAGGGGAATAGTCTACACTAGACATTATGTATTGTGGTATGATGAATAACTCTTTCAATATAGCTTTTTTTCCCCATTGACTCAAGAAATGGCTTACATGTTCAGGTTAACTTTAGACCTCCAATATGAAGTGCTTTGAATTAGATAATACATTCCTGTATATTTGATTTGTAGTCAACTAAAAATATAGAGATTAATCCTATCATTCTACAATTTTCAGTAACATTTATAATTTCTATTTGTTTCTTTATCACTCTCCTTTTTTGTTTGTGATAATGAATGTCTCGTTTTGAAAAGAAGCAGAATTTAATGTGACGCTAAGCCTTGATTTCTCCCAGAAAGAATACATTGGGTTTTGCTGCAGCAAATGCCATCGCTGACCATTGAGCTAGAAAGATTCTACTTCATGGATCTAGCATAATATTTAATCCAAGCTGTTTGTTTAGCAAAAACCAAGCAGTTGCAAAGCATACTCATCTGTTCTTGGAGTTATAAAAATAGAAAGGATTTCTGTGTCTCGGGGAGCTGAGCTTTCCAGAAGCCACCAGGGATATTTATCCTTCTGACTACAGGAGGATAGAGAATCTTATACCATGACAGTATCTTCTGTCCTCATTGGTAGAAAAGCAAGAGTGGATGAGATTGAAGTCTTCACATAATTCTTTGCCTAGCCTAGTTCTTTACCCCAAAGAATATTTCTTCTACATCGACAGCTGCACAGCAAAAGCAGCTCCGTCTGTTAAAATATGCAAATGACCAGCACACATCTTTCCTCCCTCTCCTACTGGGCAGGGAATTCTGAATCTAAATTTAGGGTGGAAAAAAACCCAGAGAATGAGAGTGAAGTGTATCTCAAACTGAGGGATTGCAGTGTGTTTGGTAGAATGTTTATTTCAGCAAAGGGAAAAAATAAACAGGAATACATATAATGGTTTTAGTAAAGAAACATTTTAGCTTACATAGGCAGAATCACTGGATGAAACAGAAAGTTGCTGAACTAGGGAAAAATTATCAACTAAGAGGTAGCACTGAGAGATCTTTGAAGGAAAACGTAATTTATATTTCTGGACAAAAGTAAACTGAAAGAGAGTGAAAGTAAACTGTTCAAATAGGCTGAGCTGAATAAGAAAATTAAATTTGCCCTAGAAGACAAGTAGATCAATTTATTTATTAACTCAAAGAAGAATGTAACACCTTCTATTTGTTGTGTGTTCATTAGTTCTACCTTTTGATCTCTTTCGTTATGCTTAATGTAATTAATGATTTAGGCCATGTGGCTGTCCCTGGTCATAACAATGCAAGACAGCCAGATGGCCTGTTTTTACAACCATGATATCTGACTTCAGCATTTATTCAAAACAGGACTGTTTTCAAAGACTTAGCTGTAAGTTTTAATACATTCTGAAAGAAATGAAGATTGGAGATCTGTCAATGAGAGAAATTCAGTACAGAAAAGGGGAGGATTTAATCAGAAAATATTTTGGGAAGCATATCATGGCATTTGAGCGCAAGGTCACTGAAGAGTTGAACTGTTGTTTTTAGAGACTGGGATGGCTGACATGCCCAGTTCTTACACTGTATTATCTAGGTTGAGCTACTTCTTAATTCAATTGTCTTTTTGTTTGACCATTAACATGTTTTTCTTTTTGGAAAAACTCTAACCTTATTCTGCTGAATTACAGCTATGGGGAAGGTTTGGTCTCTCTCTAATTCAGATTTCTGGGGCACTTAGCATTCCAAATTCATCTTTATTCAAAGAAAACTAAATGAACAAGTTAGAACGTGTTATTAATTTGTCTGACAATTCTGTGTAAAGTTATATCACACTTGGCTTTACTTATGAAGAAGTTCATGTTCTACTGTTCCATATTGGACCTTTCAGAACTGCATCCTAAGCCACCCACTAAATGAATTTGACTCTTTATAGTATACTCTTTAGCTATATCTCAGAAGCAACTTCCCATACTCATCTTTCTCTTGCCAGACTCCTTCTGCAAAGTTTACAAAGAAAATCCAAGCTTTTTTTCTTGAAACCATGTTGTTCCTTCATCAATTTCTGTAATTGTCTTTTTCTAGTATGCTCCAATCCCTTTAAACTTTCCTTCAGCTTGATTTTTTATATTATTTTACTCTTCACACCCTAGGTCTGCGTAAGTGAAGGAGGAAATGTCAAAAGATTCTGTCTTTGGGTCCATGGTCATTTAGACAGCTTCTCAAGTTAGCAAGAATACAGAGAAAGAGAGTATCACTACAGAAATATTTGATACTTTCCTAAAATAGTTATCTAAGGCATATATTGCTCCCTGGATATATCACTCCCTGAGAGTGCTTTGTCTCAGCTCCTTAGATGATTGAACACAGTCTAGCTGACTGTCTGTCTTCGAGGCATTTTCTACCCATGTCTCAGTAGAGACCAGGATCAGAACAAGGGGTTCTGATCCCTGTAGTAATATATAAACTAATACTCATAGTTTGTACGTTAGTGGATTTGTATAAGTGAAAAAGGAATGAAGATATTCTGACAACTGCATGTTAAGGTTCTTGTTCTGAGATACGGGTCATCTTTTATTTTTTTTATTTTTTTCTTCCTAATGAATTCCCTTTCAACCTCAGTCCAGCCATGAAGTGTTGGATTTGTGGGCCTGTTTTACAGATGGAACAGCAATGGCACATAAGCTATACAGCTGTGCATGCAGTATCTGGCAGAGGTCTGGCTAGTTTTCTACTTGCCAGCAAGCCACATTTTTGGCTGGAGGAACCACAGTTGTTCCAACTTTATTGGCCCTAGTCACACCAATTCCTCCACATTGTAGTGACTGGTGCCAAAGTCATCCATGTTCATTTCACTCCCTAACAATGACTATGTGATCTAATTTCATTTTCCTTCAAAATGATCATGTTCATACTGAATAAACTGTGCTGACATACAGCATTTTTTTATCAGAACATCTTAAGGATCTTTGCAAAGGAGATCAGTGATTTTATGCCCATTAACAACTAGTGAAACACACACAAGCAGGTGAGGTGTGTTTATTTAGGTTTTATTTCATTTTTAAAATACAAAAAATGAAGTAATGTACAAAGCACAATTTCCCATATTGCACCTATACAAGTAAACAAACCAGCTCCAAGGCATAGACTTGTTCCATAGTCTTCCCATCATTTGTTAAAAGTTTTTTCACCACAGCTTTTGCTGGTGCCAGCTTGCTCTCTATAATGCCATCTCCTTCCAGTGAAAGGTCCAAGGTCTATATCCTTTGTCAGTATAGATTCATCCCTTAATGTAAATCCATGCCTCTCTTTATGAGGATGCCTTATCCTCTACATAATCAATGCAATCTTTTGTTTGTTGTGAAATGAGAACCAGAAGTTTACCAGCTCTCTAACCAATATGTTCAACTTTGATAAATGTAATTGTCTTTGCCAATGGTCTCACACCTTTTTTAACCCAGATTTTAATCCAGAGTAACGATTTTGAGTGTAAAAACACTAAAAAAAAAGAAAATAACATATAAACCATTGCTATTGTCCAATTGTCCAATGTGGAAAGCGAGAGTAAAAGACATCGTATCTATAAGGCAATATCCCATAAGAATTCAGCTCACTGAGGATTTGCTGAGGAAACAGGAAGTGCAGGTGAATATATTTTCCATGTAGGAATTTGGTAGCAGGCAGTTTTAGAAATGAAGATGGAATACCTGAACGCAGGAGCTAAATTAACTCCTAAAAATGTAAATTGTGTTTTCACCAACAGTAGCAAAAAAAACAACATGAAAGATATCCCCTGGGATCCATACCTTTCTCCATTCCTTTCCTAACAACTGTATATTTTAAGTGATACTGTTCATAAATTTTACAACTGAAACTTACTTTTTTTTCCTTTCCCCTCAGCAGAATATTAGAATATGCCAAAACAAATCTTTCAGTGTGTGAGAAATCATCATTTTCAAGGATTTTTCTATCATCTCATGAGCTTTCCAAACTGTAACTTAATGTGCCACTTAAGAATGTGTAAAGAAACCCCTGGATCTGAAACAAAATGCTTTAAAATTATGAAAACATTGGTTTTGACCTGATCCAAAGTAGTATCAAATTTGTTTTATTTTGTCTAGTGAACGTGTTTGTTATTTCACCCTCTCATCTTGTACCAGAAAAAAGTGTGAAAATTTAAAATTGCTATGGTTTAGCGGCTCTTTTCTGCCAGTTCTGATTTTGAGTCATTCACCTCTGTCTCAATGCCATCAGAGAGAACATAAAGAAACCCCATGAAGTACTAAATATTCAATAGATTTTATATGGACTTTGGATAATTCAGGCCAATTCCACTTGCCAGAACAATTGTTCCTGGGCTTCCACAGAGGTGTCACGTAAGAGAATAGGGGCAAAAACCACTGTTGAAACTTCATTTGTGTCATCATCAAAATGTATTCAGAATAAGTGAGACAACAAATCTGTAACTGATTAGTTAAGTTATTGGAGTATTTAAAAAAAACAACTGACTCCTTTGAATTTCTCCTTTATTTTTCTCTCCTATGGAATAGCATGGAATGTAAAACTCATTTTCCATATTTGAAGGGTACCCTCCAATTTGTAATTCTTCTGTGCCTTGACTCTGTATATATAAAACAGATGGGCTAATAGTTTCTTAGTCTTACGTAGTGTTGATCCTTTTATTGTAAGAAAAAGGTTACCACGGCTTTTGACAGTTGACCTATTCCAAGGACATCAATATAAATACAATCAGAGGAGTATAAGATTGTGAGAAAGTCAATCATACAGCCTCATGATAGCAACGTGACATTTCAACATCTTAGTATTAGGCCGTGATTACCAAGTTTGGTTGATTGAAGTCACGAAGTCACATTTTTAAGTCTACAGAAAAATTTCTTGTGAGTAACCATATTGAAAATGCCCAAATCTTTAACCATCACAGAACTTGTGTAAATTAATGGAGGCTTTGTTTCCTAGCTCTTCCAAAACATCACACAATTTACCAGGACTTTCAGGACAACGTGCAAGGCAAATAATTTTCCTTGCAACACTTCCATTTTGGTTTAAATCTTCACTTAGTTTTGCAGTATTCTGGCTGTATGCAGTAAACTATATGCACTGTAAATTGTTTGCCTAACATATAACTTTGTATATTTGAGGTTAAACACCCAGATGTCAGCAGAAATAAGTCCTGACATTATCCCAAGCTGTTAATGGATCCTAAACATTTTGCCATTTTTTTTCATAATTACAGGAATAAATAAGAGGCAATTTTAGAGGCTTTAAAAATATATTACATCATTTCAATAAGATTAAAAGAATTTTCACCGTTTTCTATGTTAATAAATACTGATTTGCATAAATCAGTCAGGGGTTTATACCTTAAATCTCATGGCTGATTTCCACTCCTGTTCCATTTGATGAAACATTACCAAATGTATTATTTTAGATATGTGCAAAATGTGTGTCTCATGTAGAATCACATGATTTCCACTTTCAAAATAGTGTCAAGGTTCAGATTTTTAGAAATACAGTAGACTGTGAGGTTTTGTTATTACTACTGGGTTTTGTTTAATCTAAGTTCTTTACAATCAATGGGCATTTTGTTATTGACTGCCTAGAGCATCGCATCAAACCCTCAAGAAACAGTTGTATCTAGCATCATTGCTGAGGTTAACCCAAGCCTTCCATTTCAATGGCCTATTAACCACAGGAGAAGTATAAACAAAAACACAAGTCCATTTTACATTTCAAAGGACTGCTTAAATATGGGTGATTTTACAGAACCCCAGTTTCAGCCAAATGCACCATAAGATTAAAAAAAGGTTTTGCCAGAGCAATTGCTTTACAGGTACTTCATCCAACTGTGACTTTGCAAACTTTGCTGTAGGTTTGCACACTCCATGGCTTTAAGTATTTCTGAAGTACTGTACAGTAATAATTAGCAGCCAGAGGCAAAATAATCATTGCTAGTTTCATTTAATAATAAAATCAAAACTAGTATATTTTTCTGTTGGTTGAAATATCAGCCCTTATCTGCATTATTCAAAGAACAGATGGAAAAAATGCACTTTTAAACATGGTTCTCAATAAGACTACATCATTTGTAAATAAATTAATCTCAATGTAAGGTGTGCCTTCTAGTGGATAGAGAGGTACATTCAAAATAAGCAATCTGAGAAACTACAATGGCATAACTGATTTATAAAGAAAAATCAGAATTATAAGGTAAATCAGAATTAAAATTAACCAATTGAATCAGTCTTGAATAGATTGATAGATTAACATTTTAGCTCAATAATGTTCATGGGAATTCTTTAGAGGAAAGAAGTTTATAATGTTTCTGAGGAAAATTCAGAAGAGCAAAAATAAATCAGAGAAAGGTTTTCATAAGGCCTATAACATCATGCCACTCAACTTTTCAAAACTTAAACCGTCTTTTTTGCATCTAGGCAGTCTTAAAAAGTTATTCTTAACTGTTTTGTAAATGCTTGAAATCTCATCCATGCACTTTTATAAAGCTACACAGAAGTACAAATTCTCCCCCAGGTGTTTTCAATGACACATAGGATTTGGTTTCCTGCCCATCACAACACAGGAACAACTTACCATCTTCTACTTACCAAGAAATATCTAAGTTATGATAAATGGACAGTGAAGGATATCCAACAGCTGCCTCCTGCTTTGTTGTTTTTATTTTTTTTTTTTTTTTGCAGAGCTGAAACATTAGAAACGGCTGAACAGATCAGATTTGTTTTCTTTAAATTTTGAAATAAGAAATAGTTGTTCATCTTAGACCTTGTATGCCAAGTTTCAATAAGGAGAGAGTTTTTATGGTCAAATTACAAAATCCTGAAAATAGGAGTTTATAATGGAAACGCTGATACAGCCGTAACTACGATACTGCAATTGTATCACTATAAGAAAATTGGTTTAGATAATATAACCTTCTGGAATGACTGCACGTCTAAATGATCCTGCATCTCCATAAATCTAAGCTAACTCAGTAATTCAAAATTACTAAGATTTAAGTTTAGTACCAATAAGCAATAAACTTATGGCTATTGCTATAATAACCGCTGGTCTGTGCTCCTTTATTTCACAGCAGGTGGTCTTCGGGCTGGTTTTGCAGCCTGAATAAAAATACTTCCAACTAATTCAAAACTAATTCCTGAAGTTGAGTGGAGGCACATTTCCAAACTTTCTCACAATTCCCTTTCACTAACAAAGACCTTGGCTGCTTGGGTACTTTTTTTTTTTCCTTTCCCCTTTTCTCTTTAATCAGTGCCTAAGCATATTGTCCCTTTTTACACTGTTTTATACTAATACATTATATGATGACAGCTGACTCACTGTATTTCTGCAAACTGTCAAGGGAAATTCACTGAGGAACACGTAAGTTCCACTAAACACACTGTGACTCTGCGTCATCTTGCTCCCCGCCACATCCGCTATGTACCTAATATTCAAAATGTTAGAATCTCACACCTGACTCTCCTGTCAGACTTATCAGCCTTACATGGGCTTGACTTTACTGACTGATTCAGGCCAGCAGCACGTGAGAAGAAAATAACGTTGAGAAAGTCTTATCCCATTATTTACCAGAGTCTGAAATCTCCTTTTATTTGGACTATGACAGAAGCAATGTCCAACCTGCCTTCCACGTAAGGGTGAGGCATGTCACCTTCTGCCATGGGCTTGATCCTGTTGACGAGATGTCTGGTGGTACCTTGCCTTTGTGAGAGGCAGGGAGCCCCGAGTTTGGCACGGAGCGTTAAGCCATGATGTGAACACACTTTATGTTTCACAGAGGATTGTCACAAGGCCGTGGTCTGCTTCTCAGTCTGGGTTTACATGTTGTGAGCCATCCATCTTCTACCTATTTACGTCTTTGGCACTCCTGCTCTGTATTACTCATGTTGGCCATATTATGTAGATCTGATTTATAACATTCATTCTCCTGTCCTTGTCTCACCTTACTGTCAGAAGTGTCTCCATCACCTTCTCCCAGAGTGATGACGGGAAGAAAATAGCTCTTGCCCATCCCTTCCTACCCTACCAAATCAAAATCACTGAATGGTTTGGGATGGAAAGACCTCTTAAAGGTCATCTGGTTCAAATCCCTCTGCAACTGGCAGGGACACCTGCAACTAGATCAGGTTTCTCAAAGCCTCACCCAGTTGTATCATGACCTTGAATGTTTCTAGGGATGGGGTAAGTACAATCTCTATGGGCACCCTGTTCCTCTGCAGATCTGTCAGAGGCAAAATGAACAGGTGATACCTGCAGACTGCATTTTTCTTTTCCATTCTCTTGTTGGAATCCAGCAACAAGTTTTTGATAAATCAGTTCTGGTATTTAATCCTTGAATAGGAGAGGAGAAATAAATAAAAAAAAATTTAAAAAATGAAAAAAAAATTCATGGGATGAGCCAGCATCTGAACTCTGCCAGAATGCTGCCTCTCAGTCTCTCTTTCAAGAGGATCTTTAAATATCTAGAAACCCCTTTTGGGGAGTAATATTTTGTTCAGCAGAGCTGAAATAAATATACTAACTAAAAAAAACAATATTCTACAGCAAATAGTTTTAATTTTAAAGTACTCATGACTCTTCTAAATTAAGTATAAGGAGAGGGACAGGTAGAAAAAGTTATGTCAAATTTATAGAAACACTTCGATCCTCATCTGCTTTGGCTGAGATCATGTTTTTAACAAGTAGCTGAAAATTAGAAATAAAGGAGGTAATGTCCAATATGTTCTCTTGCTCTGCAGGAGCTTATTAAAACATCTGCAAACATTTCAACTACTCTGCACTCATCTTGGGCACTCTTTAGCTTGTTATGTGGCGTCTGGAGGTGAAGAGCTACTCTGTAGTTCTGCAGTTGACTTCAATATAAAAAGACAGTATTTCAGGTTTGTTGTAGTCCCCGACCTACAAACTGTGGAGACAATTCATTCTGGAGTTGCATGGTCTTATCTGCTTCCCAAACTATGTGCCATTAGCCACTGCTGGAGTTGGTGTTACAGTAGGCAGATCTTCTGTAAGACTCACACATGCATGTAATGAATTAAATTTGGTATCTTTAGAAATTCACTCTATTAGTTTTCATCTAAATTCCATGATCCAACTCACAGTGTCGTCACACAAGCTTCTCTGCTGGCATGAGGGAGGGTGGGAGAGTAAAGAGCTGGGAAAGAGGACATTTTGGCAGCACTATTGTATGGTGTTAACTAAAGTGTTCATGGAGTTACTCATTTTTCCCAAGTGAGCTTACTATAAAAATCTTGCATGAGCTAGACATGGTCTGCATCTTTGTCAAAAAATGTCAGTGGCCTGTAAGACAGAAAAATTCAATTTCCATTTTACTAATAAAAGGTCAGCTGCTGATCATTTTACTGTTCCTACTAAATCATGAAATAATGTCCCAATTTTGGTTTAGTGAATTGCAATTTTTTTTCAACCTGGTGAGATATAAAAAGTAAAATTCGTTTCAGTTTTGATTTTCTCTGAGCACTTGTGCAAAAGTTTATTTGATGAAATGACATTTCATTCTATCATTTGTTTTACAGGAGAATTTGAATAAAACCCTATTGAATTTACGCCAATCTAATGGAGGGCTGGGAATGCTCCAGGTAGCAATTTTAAGTGAAGAACTTTTAAAGATACAGATGTTTTTTCTTGTTTGTTTTTATGTTTATTATGGAATAAACTGTTGCGTTTTTTTTACAAATCAAAATATCAGACCATTTTCAGACATTGGCACTGCTTTCAAATTCTCTGAAATCTTAGTACCTGCACGTCTTACCCAAAGCTTGTTAGACTCCATAGAAAGAGTTGAAGAGATAACTGTTGGGTAATGAATGGACAACTCTTTTCACAGAAGACTCATTCTCTATATCTGTGCTGCTTTTCCTTTTTTTTCTGAACTATAAGAGTTTCTCCTTCTCACAATGCCTTTTTCTCCCCCTCGCAGGATGAAAATTGGGGGGGAGGGGGGAGTTTAAATAGAGAAAACACTATGTAATTTAGAAGATCAATACAGAAACACAGGAAAAAATTTGTGTCGAAATCTGAGAGTGTCCATAATAGCTGAGGATAATGACAGAGAAACCTCTGGGCTGGGATATGCTCCCATGAATCATGGCATGTTGGACTTGATGATCTCCAAGGTCTTTTCCAACTGGAAGATTCTATGATTCTATGATCATCTTCTCATTCTCAATAATGAAGACATTTACAAAGACCAACTGTCAATACCCAGCTTGTGAGCAAAAATTCTGAATTCATCAACTAAAAAGACAAATTTTCTGCTGATGGAAAACTACAACTCTGTTGACTTCAAATCAAACTGTGCCAACTTGTGAATTCATCCGAAACTGCTGGCTTGGTTCCCTTCAGTAAAGACCTTGAATAGATATAGATTGGTGTGAAGTAGATGAAAAATGGTCTGTAGCCTGTTATCAGCGCATTTCCCTACTCTCAACCTTTAATCCCATGAGAGTAGCAGAAGTGAAAAGGTTTCAAACTTCTAATGAAAATATTTTTCCACTGTGCCTGTTCCCTAGCCCTGTCTGTTCTCCTTTCTCTCTGCATAAGCAGTTTTAGACTTTATTTAAGTGTCGCATTTCCAAGTGTTCACGACTCTGTACAAAGCTCGTCACACATCACTCATGCCTTATTTCACGGGTTGAGCTGGTAATTAGCATATTTCACAATTAGCCAGTGTATTTGCTTTGCTAATTTCATTCCATGATGAAGGTGCTAACTTGGCGTGAAGCTGTAATGTACTGGTTGATTTATTAAGCTTCCTCTGATGGAAGAAAATCACATACTGTGCCTTTACTGTCGGGGAAAGTTAACAACATCCATTTGTAAGAGATGGTATTTGAAAAGTGATGGTGTGATTGAATGTGTGAATCTGTAATGAAGCCAAGTCAGATAGCTCCTTCCCGATAAAATAGTATTCAACTTCTGTGGTGGATCCTTCTTGGAACTGGGTTTTTCTGCTCAGATTCCTCCCCTAAACTATGCAAGTATCAAATACTCATCAGGTATTTAGCACTCAGGTTTCTGCAGATGGAACCCAACAGCTGCAGAGGAGTTAAGTGCCTAAACCACACTAGAGCCTGCATCTTACATTTTGTGCTAAAAGCATTTGCTGTTTTTTTTCTTAATGAAGCTGCAGAAAAAATTCACCCTTGACCAGTTGGTCAATGCATTTGTCAGACCACAGGCTTTCAAGCAATCTTTTTGAGGAAGAAATCCCCGGTCCATGATCTCTGGTTGTGAAACCCCACATAGTTACGCCCACATACTCTTCATCTTTCCATATGAAAATGTAAGTTTATGGTTACAACTACAGTATTAAACTAAGCAGTGCCAGGGTCCATTCTTTGTCCATAGAGCCTATGGGTAGTCTGCCATATCCATATTATGACAGTCTCTTATTCTTAGAAAAAAAATGCTGCATGCAAGTCACCTGTTGGAAATTATTCTTGACCACTGGAAACCTGGAACCGTACAAGGTCAATTAATTTGCTAATATAAATGTACTGTCTGAATTGGTACAGTTAGTTATCCTGGACTATTAAATACACAGAATCCCTCTATAGTCGATGGAAAGATATGGCATTTTTGCAGATCAAATCAACATGCCCAAGGTATTACCTAAGACAGCAAAACTTAAAGGAACCTGTGGATGTGGTTTACAACTTTTATGTAAAATTAGCTATATAAGTTCCTCATGACCTTTACCAGGATGGGCACAATTCCAGCCAAAACGGGAGAGGTGCAGCATACGGCAGATTTCTGTGGCTTCAATGACAATTATGTGTTGTGATTTAGGACTATATATGGTGCAGGACAGTGATATATGAGGAGTGGCTGAAGGCTCTTTTCCCTTTCATTCTGCATTTGTTCTTTTAGGATGCAAAGGATTTGCCCTGCATGGTTAGCCAGACTGTCTGCATCAAGATTTTTGTCCATGGTTTAAATATCCCTGATACTAGCATACACCAGACAGGGCCCACAGGCTCCTAAAGTGATGTTTCTTGTGGATATGTCCCTGTTTTCTTCACACTGTGCTGTGTCCTGGGATTGGGGTATTTCAAGACTCTTCTCCTTTTTACCTTCCAGTATTTCCCTTGATTTTCACTCCACTGAAGATTATGTGGTCTCCAGAGAAATATTTTTTAGACAGTACTTGGAAAGCTCTAATATTTGTACATCCAGAAAGAACAGATTAAGATCACTCTCTCTCTAACGCCATCACATTTTTATCTTATATCTGCATTTTCTCCAGTGTCTCAAATATGAACTATTGATAAATCAACATCAACTTGTCTCAGCACAATTCAGGATTTCAAAGGCATAAGAAATCGGGTTGGCCTGTATCAGAATTTGCATGTGTTTCACTAAAATGTGAAAGCAGAAGCAAAAGGCAAAGAAAAAAATGACAAGGTAAAGACCCTAGGAACAGAATAGCCCCAAGAATAAGAACTAATCTCATTTTATTTAGATAGGTAATAAAATCATACAGAAGAGGTCAGCGCAGGTTGATGATATTAATACTTCGTTCTGATTTTTCTACCTCTCTATACTGGGTTCATCTTTGGTTTGTGAAGTTATACACATGTGATGTTATAACAGTATTAAAAAAAAACCCTGGATTCAGGAAAAAATTAAAACAAAAATTTAAAGCTATGTATGCTTTTAAGCATGTATGTACTGTTTCAATTAAGCATGTGCTGAACTGCTATCAACTTCAACATCTTAGATTAACACATAATCAGAACGTGCTTGCTTCTAGTATCTGCTCTTAAATTAAACTAGCAGGTTTGGCATCAAGGTCACTGTTTTACTGCACAGTTGAAAATAGTTTAGCCTGGACATAACCAATCTTTCTCAAATGAAAAGCAAAGAAAAAGTGTCATATCAGGAACGTTACTGGCCTTACTGACTTTGGACTGCCCTTCCACTCCTGCCACCAAAATGCTTTCTTGTTTCCCCTCCTTTCCTCCTCTATAATCACCCCACCCTTATGCCTTCAACCTCCTTTTATTCCTTGGCTCAAGCTGATTTTTGTAACTCAGCAGAAGGCAGGAGCTGCTGCTTCACACACATTTTGCCTCAGTGTGAGCCCCCAGTTCACACTTCCATCTGAGCTTAGAGACCATGATCATTAATCATTGTTACTCGTGTTGTTGTTTATGCTCTAAGAGCTGCTTTTTCACCCCAGAAGAGTTACAAAAAACTTAAGAGTTGCCATTTGGCCAACCTTATATCACCAAAAAGTATGCATAACTCAGTATCTTAAAGGACACCTCACCTGTTTTTTTGATGATTTTTAGACTGCTGCTTATATTTACCAGCTAAAACCTATTTTTAACTAAATAAAACCTACTTACCGGATATGGAGCTTTGCAGAAGGCTTTTCTCTAGTATAAGGCAAATGCAGCGTTAGAAAATTATACACCCAGTAGTTTAATTAACTTAATCTGTCAAACTATCATGTATATATTATTGTAATTATGTGACAGTGACATGGGCAGAATTTTAAAAAATATTTTTATATTTAGGACAAGTCTTAATATTTCTTTTGTATGTAGCAGACAAGCAAGGTGTCTTCCTCTTGTATTTTAGATGAAAAATAAGGACTGTTCTTGTCCTTAACATGTGTCACTTATTACAACTGATTTCTTTATCACAGTTTCAAATCTCAACACCATGAGAGTACTCACCTACTGCTGAGGCAGCCAACAAGCAACAGTCAAAGTTCTTGGGTTATCCAGGTCTAAGGGGGCATCACTATCCTTGCCAGTTCCTCTTGATCCAGTAGCTGGACATGGATTACAGAAGAGAAACAATTTTGCTCACGGAAGTTCTCTGAACTAGTGGCATCAGCAATTTCCATATGGTTTTGCCACCACCTTGATGAAGAAATGAAATTCTTGCCATTGAAATGAGATTAACTCCAAATAGTTCTGTGTTATCAGCTCAGGTGAGAAAGATACTGGAGCCATTACTGAAACTGAAAATGACTAGAACAAAACTGGAATTACTTCATAACCAGTACCTTTGTTAGGAGGTGGACTTCATGATTACTGTCAGTGGAGAACACCAGCTTTGAACAGAAGGACTTTTGTTTCTTCTGTGAAACATATAGGGCTTAAAGCTAAAGATGAAAGCAGAATTTGAAAGAACAGTTTCTGAGATCTTGCGAGTTTATTCTTGATCTCAATTGCAAGTTGATGAATGATCTCAATATTTGAAGCTGACTTTTGGTGTTTTTAGTCAGCTGGAAGCAAGGCTGATGATGAAAGATGCTAAAGAAAAATGCATAATACAACACATAAGGAAGTGGATCAAGGCAGGAAGAAACATCAGTGATGTGGGCAGGGGTCCCTATTTGATGGGAAAGAGAAATTTTGATATGCGTATGCATGAATTCAGGTGTTTAAGGCCCCAGTTCTGGTTCCTCTTTTTTTCCTTCACCAAATGCTCACAGATCACTCTGCTCCTCTGTATGTCAATATGACCATTTTGAAAAGGTTAATTACCAGTGCCAGCTCCAGTCACTGACAGCATGGTCTCATCAGTCTTTATACAAAACTGAGGTGCTGTACTTGGACATCCTCAAATTTCCATCAATGCATCAGCTGTATTGTGCAGAATCTTTTTTTCATCATTAGATGCTAGGAATACAACTCATTAGTCTACTACCCAAGTGTTTAGTTCCTACATGTCCCTGCCTTAATTCCAGTAGTAATATCTCAGTGCTTTAGATCTGCACTGTTACAGCTTAGAGAGACAGGATATTCTACACAGTAGAACAGCTGGACATCTTGAGAGGACAGACACCTGTTTCTGGGAACTGAGTCTCCAGTAAGACAGGTGAATCCATATGTCT
This sequence comes from Tapera naevia, assembly GCA_033556795.1. Lineage (NCBI taxonomy): Eukaryota > Metazoa > Chordata > Aves > Cuculiformes > Neomorphidae > Tapera > Tapera naevia. Next base: position 32,857,200 of record JAUMJJ010000079.1, on the reverse strand, counting down.
GTCTGGGTGGAAGTAAAGGAGTTTGGTCATTCAGGCTACCACCTGGAGGCTGCTGCACCCAATGATACATCTTGCCATCAACAATAACATACCTTGTTTTGAAGACAGATATGAATGATTGATGTCTTGGGGTTAAAAAAAAGGAACTGGGCAGAACACTTCATCAGACTTGAAACCTCTCCTGTTGAATTCTCGGCAGTATCTAAGTAGTGCTGTGAAGGATTTGCCAGCAGTCTCTGGGAGAACAGTGTAAAACTGCCAGTGTCTTATTTGTGAGTAGGCAATGGAGTGGCATGGGGGCAGAGAGTCTGAACTTGTGATGAAGCAGGGTTTTCCCTGTACAGTCTACAAGCTTGTCTTTTATGCAGTAAGCATTTTTTTATAAGGTGTATGGAGAAAAACACCAAAGGAGTGCCTTGACAGTCCACTGTCTGTGACTCTTTTTATGGACTGCAAATGAGCCACAATGTCTCTGCTTCCTGTAAACTCACTCTGACGCCACGAGATGGTGCTTTTAATCTCTGGTAAAATCAGTAGCGATTGCAGGCACTTTTTTTTTTTTCATTACGCAGTAATTCTGGAGTTATGGGGAAGAGGGATTTTTGCAGAAGAGAAAACTTATCCTGCTTGAGGAGAGACGGCCAGAAACACAGATATATCAGTAAAAGAAGAAATTCTTCACTGCCTCCTTTCAACATTATTGGTACACTTGTGATCCTGAAGCACAACACACTCCCTAGGTAGCCTGACAGCTGCTGACAGTAAGGGACAATCTGGTCTGTAACAGCAGTGCCTTTTAATGGTGGCACTGGCCAGGGTCCATCAGGGCTGCACAGGCTGGAGGACTCACAGCTCCGGATCAGCCCTGGAAAGGCTGCATGTATGCAGATTTCCCTGGAAGCGTCGATCCTCGTGTTTCCAGACTCCCAGACCATCTGGCTCCTGGCTCAGACACCAGCCGGTGGGATGCAGGTGTTTGGGCAGCCTGGTGAGAGAGCTGGCCCACAAGTCAGGCAGCTCTAGGGATTGAGTGCTTCACTCAAGCCACTGACCCAGCATGTTCTGAGCAGCACAGCCACATCTTTGGCTGTGCATGCATTAAGACAAGTCTCTGGTTCTGCTGTCTTTTAGCATGAGTCAAGCAATATTTGAAAGTATCACCAGTTTCTCCTCAACTCTTTTCTCTTATATTCTATTCTGGCCAATATTCTGGTCTCTCTGGGATGAACAGAAGATAAAATTGAACAGAAGATAAAATTGCAAGGTGTAACCCAGGAGGCTGATGTTCCCTATAGTGTTGGCCCATCATTTTTTGTTTGCATAGGCAGTTCCATATTTGAAGAAAATATGGCACCTCTCTTGATAATCATTGCTCTACAGTCTTTAACAGAAATCTGGCCTGCGCCACTACTTAGGAAAGTTTGATGAACCTGATTATTTTGCTGCTGTTTGTTGTAGAAGAACTGAAGTAGATACTAAATTTGGGGTGGCTGGAAGTGTCATCTTAATTGGATTAGTGTCTCCTAGAGAGATTAAGGAGTTTCTGGTACAACAATATGCAACTGCTTTGACTACAGTGATATAAAAACAGCTGCGAAAGCCTTCTTCATCCTCAGGTGACACTATGTAGTCTCAGGTGAGCTCTGTTAAATCCAGCTTTCTCCCATTAGTTAAAACACATTGCTTAATTTAGTTTTTACCTTGTGAAGACCATTTTAATTCCCAGGCTCAGGAGTAAATACCAAAAAACTTGTTGACATTGAAGTGTGAAAAGTACCTCAGTATATGTTTTACTTCACACAGGGAGACACTTCTCTTCACTGAAGAAATTCAGTGTTGCAGTGATACTTTGTTCCCTTTTTCATGTCACTTTTCTCCTTTCACTAAATCTTCTCCCCAAGAATATAAATAAAAGTACTATTTATAGAAAAACACAAAATGAACTGGCATTTTAGAGATTTGCTGAGCACAAACCTAGCAAATTAAGACCTTTGCTATTGACTTTAGAATTTCCTAGATTTATAAAGCCAACTGAGATGGTTATAGGCCTAAGAGTTTTTTTTACAATACAGCATTAGTTTCTTGTGTAGATACAACTGTATTATATTTAAAACTCCTCAAGTTGCTTGAGAACAGATCTTTCAGAAGGACATCCAGTCGTGACTTTTATACATGCCAAGACGAACTACCAGGGATGTTCAACCTTCTTTGTTAAACACATGTGCACAGCTCTGCTGTGATTTGCATGGCTTTATCTTACAATGAGTAATACTCTATGTTATTTCTTCCTCAGCTAAAAAGGAAGTAAGGAACATATTCCATTAAGGAACATGCTACAATTATTTACCAGAACTAGGTTATAGACTACGTGACATATTCAAGACAAGTTTTTAGGGCAGCAACAAAGGAAGCCTTAAGGAGATGTGTCTTTTCTTATGTTGGCTATTTCCATGCTAAGAAGAAACATTTAAATGGTAAAGACAAAGCCACCATTGTACATTCCAAATTCAAATAACATTAATAATACTTTCTGGCTCCAGATTTATGTTTCCATCTGGCTGAAGTGACTTGGCAACCGAAAGCATAAGCTTTGTTTCAATTCTTGGTATCAACAAGTACCCTTAAGGCATATTAGGGAGGTATGACAAAAATCTAGTGAATGCCAAAAACAGTGAAGCTTAGTTATTGGCTTGCCAGAATGAGAGAAATATAATCTGCATTTTGTAAGTATGAATATAGAACAAGCCCTGGCATTGAAGCTGCTGTCAGTCAGGAGGAACTTCCTACTTCTTTTCAGAGTATATTTCATTTTATGCCAATTTATTTTTACAGTATGGTTTAGTGAATGGAGGATTAAGCACAATGGTGTGGTGTAAAACAATGTATTTGTACACTTTGTATACTCATTTTCTTATTCCACACCATTGCACTTAGCCCAACATTCTTTGAGTAATGGATAACTAAGAAAAAGTTCATCTCAGAGCTTTCTTGGACATTATTCTTAATCTCTTAAATGTGACTTGAAAGTCTTTGAAAATCCTCATGTTTTTTGATGTCCTTCATTCCAGGGTGTCCGTGTATAGGAGGCCTTAGCATCTGCATTTTTCATGAAGGGACAATCATAGAATCATAGAACGGTTTGGGTTGGAAGGGACCTTAAAGATCATCCAGTTCCAACCCTTTCCACTATATCAGGTTGCTCAAAGCTTCATGCAATCTGACTTTGAACACCTCCAAGGATGGGGCATCCACAGCTTCTCTGGGCAACCTGTGCCAGGGCCTCACCATCCTCACAGTAAAAAATTTATTCCTAGTATCTAATCAAAAATTGCGTTCTTTCAACTTAAAAACATTCCTCCTTGTCCTGGTCCTGCACTCCCTGATAAAGAGCTCCTCCTCAGCTTTCCTGTAGCCCCTTTTAAGTACTGGAAAGAAGTATTGGAGAAATGAGTATTTATTGACAGCTTCGGCAGAATATGAATAAAAATTTGATTCAAATAAGAAATGTAAATGTTTAATATGAAGTAGACAGTGATGAACAGAGCATTCCACACTGGTTCCTCTGCCTTTGTTTGGGTTTGTTTCTTATTTAAGCTCTTAATTTCAATTCTGCTTCCATCAGTTTCAATCTTGGATAGTTATGTTCTTGTTTTCAGTAGCTGAGGAATCATGGTCAGAGAACAGGGTGGACTAAAGCTTGAAGACATAGGTAGACAGATGGAATTTGAAACATGAGTGTTGCAACAGATATTTTAAGATCTTTTTTGAAGAGAAACCCATCAGCTGTGTGATTAGTCAGTAAGTTTTCCACATCTTACACTTTGCGGCCCGGTAGGAGAAATCTGACACAACCCTGTTTCCCCTTTCTCCAGATTTTTACTATTGTTAAGACTCACCTCAGAGGACAATTTACAGGGTCGAGCTCACCTCTTTTACCAGGTCAGACCAGGAGCCTGGAGCAATGTTTGCCATCAGTTCCAGGCTGTGACCTTGAACACAGTGAAACTTCACGGAGTAATTTTTTTGCTGTTATGCAATGGATCAAATCCCAGTGAATAACAGCCAAACTGTAGTAGACTGTCAAGTTCATCTGCTCCAGGCAAGTTTACAGCTTCCTAAACTGTTTGGAGGTAGAGATTATGGAGAAAAAAGTGGAATCTGAACTCTGAACCACATGTCTCCTTCTCTCTCCAGCATTACAGTAGAGCGAGTGACTTAATGGATCGTAATTTATCCTAACAACATTCTTGAGAAAGGGTTTTTATAGCTGGCAAAGCAAGGATTTACCTTGGAAACTGGGCTGCTGGAACAGCAAAATAGTTGTATGACTTTTCCTATACTGGAGGTTACAAGGCCTGGTTATTTGAGCAAGCTGCACCATCCAAAAAGCTAACATCTGTCTCCTGCCTGTATAATCTGACACAAAGAGCCTTGCTGCTGTTGCCACAGAGACCAATCTGTTTCTTAGTGGTGAATGGTAGTGTAGAAGGGGGAACAGTCCCTCTCAGCCCTGCCATTGTCTTTCCTGTGCCTTCTCCTGCCCTGAGCCCTGCTTCCCAGGCCTGCTCTAGGCTGTGCCTACAGCCCCTCTTCCCCATTCCATTGCCCTAAGGCAGGACCAGACAAATCTTCTCCTGCTCTGCACTGGAGCGATGGGAGCCCAAGAGTCCCAGGAAGACACTCACGGCAAATTGTCTCCTGGGCTGCATCAAAAGAAGTGTTGCTAGCAGGTTGAGGGAGGTGATACTTCCCCTATATTGTGCTCTTGTGAGGCATCTCTGCATACTGCATCCAGCTCTGTGTCCCCCAGTACAGAAAAGACATGGACCTGTTATAGTGTGTCCAGATGTCCCTTTATGTGGGATCTTTTAAAAGAAAAGTGGAGAAAGCCTGTTTAGCAGTGTCTGTAGTGACAGAACAAGGGACAAGGTTTTCAAACTGAAAGAGAGGAGAATTGAATTTGATGTGAAAAAGATATTTTTTACAGTGAGGGTAGTGAGATGCTGAAACAGGTTGCCTAGAGAATTTGTGGATGCCCCATTGTTAGAAGTGTTAAGGGTCATGTTGGATGGGCCTGGGCAACTTGATCTAGTGAAAAGTGCCCCTGCCCATGGCAGGTGGGTTGAGCTAGCTGATTTCTAAAGGTCCCCTCCAGCACAAAGCATTCTGTAATCCTACTGTTCTATAAGGGAATACGTGAGGTAGAAAGAGCATCCTGGGGAGAAGGAGACTGGCAGTGGAAGAACACGTTATAGTTCCACTGCAACCTCATAATCTGATCAGCTGTTAAGGAGAGGTTAATGAAAGGTAAAGAAGGAGGGAAGCGTCGTTTTCTCCTAGGCATAACTTCCTGAAATTGTTCACTGTTCTTCAAATCTTTATTGACCTCTATCATCCCTAGGCCTGCTTTTGCTTCCTGCAAACCCACATCTTCATCTTCCAGAACCCAGCTGATCCTTGTCACTCATCATCACATCTATCTCCATAAAAACCTTCACACTTCTTCTGTCACGGTCACAAAACGCAATTTTGCCAAAGATGTCTCAAATTAGCTTGGGTACGAGGCATAGGAAATGATTTAAGATGCCCTAACAGCCTTTAGAGAAATCACTAACATTTGCAAACACGTATTTCAAGTGAATGCAAGTGTTCATGAACATCTGTATTTGTATGAGTGCATGCACGGTGGGGTGCATGATATAGCCTACGTGGTAGAGACTGATGCTGCTTGAAGACTTGTATTTCCTTTCTAATTAAGCATTGAGTAGTAAAAGAATTAGCTTAAAATGGCTTCCACAGCTGTTTGACATTTTTCTTCATGAAGAAACCCAGATCATTGTATGCAGACTTATATATCCACTTTTTTTAAAAATTGACTCTCAGTTTGGGAGAAAATGTAGTTTGTCTAAGGTTACACATCAGTGAGGCTTTACTTCTGCCTAGTAAGGATTCAGGAGATATGAGGTCTTCACTTTAGATGTGGGAAAATCACAGTTTTCTTAGCCCCCACTTAGGAGGAACCCTTTGTTTTAAATCTTCTAGAGGTATTTTCTACTACTGGACAGAGGAACATAGAGAAAAAAATCTGTTGCTCCCCATGAAATGTTCATTTTGTGGTCATATTGCAGCCAGTGTACAGTAGTAGCTCTTTTCTGAACACTGATTTAACTAAAATGGAAAGTGAATTTAAACTGCTGTGATAACTTTTTTCTGCAATTAATGAGAAATATAGAAATCCAGGAATTTTATCTTCATTCTTCTGATATAAAAGGTTCATTCAGGCATAGGTAGGGAATTTGACATGTTTAACAGCTAAATACAAAAAAATCCACACTTATTCCACTTTTTAATTCTTCTGAAGTTTTTAAGTTCTCAGTGAGCACAACTTGGCCATCCTTTAAGGTCTTTGTTTTTTTTTTCAATCACTACACTGTCTGATAATTGGACTGTTTAGCAGCACAGTATTAGCTGCTAAGGTTCCCAGGTTCAGAGCAAGTTAGATTCACCCTGAACCAAGTTTCATAGTAGAAGGAATGATCAGTGATCCACAGAGTGTCATTATAAATACTTCAAACAAACCAGAATTTTTGGCTATTGAGAGTTTAAATATACACAATGAAATTACAAAGATATTTCAACATTCTGCTAGCTGTTGCTCTCTCACTCTTTTTCTTTTAGAGATAGGCAATGTGAGTGCCAGATATTTTTGAAACTTCTACATTTTTTCATAGTCTGGATTCAGAGACCCTGCTGGTGTCATTTGAACAGAGTTCCACGAGATCTAAAGATACAAAGAAGTCCTAGAATGTTCAAATATTTCCATCCACAGTCTCACAGAAGAGATGAGTGTAACTTTATTTATTTACTTTGTGATTTTTTCTTTCTGTAATTCTTAGATGCAGAAATGAGAGACATTCAAAGGCCATTCCAGTGCCTCCTCAAATTCAAGACCTTGGACTAACGGATCTTCTGATTTTACAGAACCTAATTTTAACTTCCTTCTTTAGAGAAGATTTTCCAGTTTCTAATTAGTTACCCATTCCTAAAGACAATTCAATTGTCACTTAAGTGTGAGACTCACAGAATTAGTCAACTCTGTGAAGAAATACTGGAGCTAGTGGCAGCCCTGCACCCCGAAGATAAATATACAGTGTATTTTCATCTCAGTCCCTCTCTTAAAGCTAGATACATAAACTAGTTAAGTGTTTTCTGATAGTAAGATCAGTAGATACAGATGAGAAACAGGATTTTCAGGATTATATTTATTTTACTATAAGTGAGTTATAAATAGATAAAATCTCAGCAGTAAGAGATATAATTTCAAATGATGGCACAGATTCATTGGGTGCAAGAGAAACAGCTCTGCTCTCCCATAAGATAGTGAAGTGTTCTGCAGCTATCAGGGAACATCATAATGTTGCTTCATGTGCTTCATCTCTCCAGCTAGAGTAATCATTTCACCAAAAACGAAATTACTTTAATAGGAAAGACTGGAAGAACTTTACTCTAGAATCAGATCATGCTAATCATATAAACTGCACTGTGTCTTTTCCTTATTCCAGTTTGGAAGAGTTATTCCATATCATGCATTTAAGGGGCAGAAAAATAGAAAAGTCTCTCTCATTGTACAATATTCTGTGATGCTCTTTCCCACAGCGCCTTCGTCCCTGATGTTGCCCTTACTCCTAAGGAAACTGTCATTTAAAAAATGCAGCCTCTGTTCAGATCCCTAACAGTGAACAGCTTTGGAAGTATTAGGAATAGCCTACCTGGGAGGGGGGCTAAATAAGGGAAAGCACAAACAGCTATTTTCTCCATTCCTCTGGGATAAATGCTATTACCCTAGTACTCTGAAATAGCACCCTCTGGACATACTGTAAACAGGATGCACTCTACATCCCACACCCTTTTTGTGAATGTGACTGCTTTCCTGGTAGTACATCTGTCAACTCTGGAAGTGACTAAGGCTACACACAGAAGGCTGTGATATCAAATATTGGTGAGTTTAATCTTTAAGTTATCCATAGGACATGGCACAGAAGATCAGATTCACGTCCCCAGGGTTTAGATACTGACAATCCTATTGACTATGTCTGAAATCACTGCATGGCCAGTTTGCAGTCCACGGAAAGAAATAGATAAAAATGTATCCCACCTTTATTAAACATTCAGTTATGATAAGACGAATTTCAACCAGAAGCTTTTTCACTCCGACTGGAAAGGGAGACTAGATGAAGAAATTAAGAAAGCTTTAAAGTTCATGCCTAAAGTTAGAGGAAAGTGATCCTGCTCTAAGAGACTCCCCAGTTTTTCAGTTCTCAGCCCCTGTTCCAGTGATACAGCTCATTTATGCTCAAAAAACCCAAGTCAAAATTAATCTAGAACATGTATGTGTTAAAATAGGAGGAAAATAGGAGATAAAATAGGATGAAATATCACAAAAGTGACAAAATAACAGGATTTTCATTGACCATTTCATCTTAAATTTATTCATGACTGAACTACTAATGTTCCATATTGCTTATATTTTATAGAAGTTTACTTGTTCTAGATGAATTTAACTCCAACAGCCATTCAATCATGCTTCACTGTGCTACATCATGCTGAAGAAACTTTTGAGTGAATTCTGTTGATTGTCTCCCATTAACTCTGTCTCTGCCCCTCTCCCCATATACATACATACATGTATATACAGCAGTTTGTTGCTATGTAGAGCAATATACATATAGTATATAAACTTATAATATAAAATGGCTACATGGAAGTAAGAGTTAAAATTATGTAAAAAAAGGAGGACTTCTTCCAGAAAGAACGTTGTTAAAGATTAACCAAACTTTACTATTAAATGGGAAACCATGGTTAATGATCCATATTTCAGTTTCTTTCTTAAGAAAGAAGATCTCATCACTCTGTTGAGCACCTTGTTGATGTTAATTTATTCATCCTCACTGTAATTCTGAATTCCTTTTACTTCAATCAGGCACTGAGCAAGCAACGAAAAGACATGGTTTAGTCTAAAGAGACACAGGGATAGAAATTAAATCAGACGTTAGGAGTGGGAAGTTGTTAATATTGTGGTCTTGTCTGAGAAGACCTAATATTGGACATTCTATTTAGGAAGAAAAGAAATGCATCTCTTTCCTTCCACATTTTTAATACATATTTGAACCACTGAAGTGTCATAGGGAAGTGGAACATCACCAACTGCCTCCAGGAGTTCTATTGCAGATGTTTCATTTTATTACATCAAAACAGCAATCAGGCTTTATTGTGGAGTCTAATTGTCGTGATACACATAACTCACATCTGAAAGATGCCAGTGAGGTCTGCTTCCTCAAATGACACAGGCAAGGGAATGGCATTATTGTGAACCAAAGCTGAATGTAGACAGGAAACCAATGCTCATGTGTTCATTTGTAAAGGTCTATGGTGCATCAAGCTCTGCAGAACATTATAGTTGCAAAACAGAGACAGCTACAGCTCAGAAATGCCTATACAGTCAACCAAGGGAGTTAGAGAACTGGACTTTTTAAATATACCACATAATTCCATGTAAACTCCATTATATATTAGCAAAATACTTTCACAGTTAAACAAACTATGTGCCAACACCCATTTACTTAATTTAAAACACAGTTTGCACTTTGTTATCTATGTTTGGCTTATCAAATCTTCTTTATCACCATGTTTAGACTGCTACATTAAATGAAAATATTAAATATCTATGAAGAACTTCAGATATCAAGTATATCGTTAATTCTGTATAATAGAAATAGGAAAAGTGTCATACAATTATCTCACTAAGTAAACTACTTTTTAAGCAGTAGTTATCGCCTTCTAATGCCTCATGAATGCCTTATTAGAGTGAAGAACTCCAAGCGTAGTTAGAGTTGGATCAAAGACTCATTTTTCACATGAACTAATTGAGAAAAACTAATTGAGAAAAATCCTGTTCAATCCCACCATGAGTGGGAGGTTCGTATATGACCCCAGTTTTCCTTTGACTCAATACTCCCACAACTCCTGCATCCAAGTAAGCAAGAATTCACCCAGGGTATTTGATGCTCGTCTTCCACCACAGTGATTTCACTTCTAATTTAGTCACGGTTCCTACCTTGTCCTCACCTTTCCTGTAGCCCCCTTTAAGTACTGGGAGGCTTCTCTAAGGTTTCCCCAGAGCCTTCTCTTCTCCAGGCTGTACAACCCTAATCCTCTCAGCCTATCCTTATAGCAGAGGTGTTCCAGCCCTCTGATCGTTTTCGTGGCCTCCTCTGGATCCACTCCAACAGTTTCATGTCTTTCCTGTGCTGAGGGCCCCAGAGATGCAGATGTGGTCTCACCAGAGCTGAGTAGAGGGTTACAATCACCTCCCTCGACCTGCTGGCCACAATTCTTTTAATACAATCCAGGATATGGTTCTCCACATTAAGTCAGTTAAGGACGATGGTCAACCTGGAAGGGAAGAAGAACTCGAAAATGTGTTTGGTGGGTTTTGGCCAACTTTTGTGGTTAAATTTTGTGAAAAAAAATAATGTTTGAAATAAAAGATTTTAGAATAAAAAGAAAAAATTTTTTAAAGAAAATCTTTAAAATGTCAGTAAGGAGGAAAAAGTAAACTGCACACATGTGTGTACATCTAAGTGTATTTGTATACACAGATATAGTTGTGGATATATATTATTGTTTTTCGCAGGCTTATGTTCAGGGAAATTCCTATCATAGGTAAAAATTCAGCTTGTTCTTTAAAATTTTGGTCTTTTCCTGGTGATTTAGATGCAAGCACAAGAGAGTAATTATTCTCTGCTTAGATACTACTCTTCCAGTTGTTTGCTTGCAAAGTAGACCGCTGAAGTAAGCCCTGAAAGTACAGTTCCTCCAGTTCTGTCAAAAACTGAAGCAAAAATCCCTTTGAAAGCCTACTAGTTTCCCTGTTTTAGTCAAAACCAGGAAATGGGTGTTGCCAAATTTCAGTTCATCTCATCCTATAGTAAATAAAATCTTCAGAAATATCACCTTATTCACTTCGAAGAGAAATCAAGTAATTATAACTAGAAATCTTTATCTGCAGTAATGTTAGAGTAATACTTAAGACAGAAGTTTTGTTGCTGTGTTCTATTCCACTCCAAGCACTTTTATCCCATTCCCTTTATCTGTGATGATGTCTATACTTTTGATAAGGTCTACACTTCTTACAGAGATATACTGGCAGTAATAACCTGTTATCGCTGTTGTTCCATCTAGGTCTGTAGTATCAAAATTAAAACCAGAAACATATTTCACAGATGTGATCACACAAAAAAAAAATAATTTTAAAGCTCAGATTTTATCTATTTAAGTCATATTTTGACATGAGAAAAAAATTAATCCAACCTTCTTTTCATGGTAGTGCTGTAAAATAATGGATCACATACATACCTGGGACTCCACAGAAAGTGTTGTTTATGTGATAAGTAATGGCAATAGAAGTTACAGGGTGTTAGTGTCCAAAGGCATCAGTGATGAGTTATGGACCAGTCATCTAGGATGTGTAGGCAGTATGAAGCAAAATGTCTTCAAAAAGAGCTCGTGAATTCTTGTGAGTGAATATGCTGGTACAACAAGTAGGAAAATCCAAAGAAGTGAGTAGCTCTGCTCATACCTTAAGGAAGAACCCTATGGTGCCACTGGTTTAGGTGGCTGTGGCCTTGTTGAATGTTTTGTGGATACCTGACATGATTTATAAAGATATTTATGAATCAAAGTAAATCCTTTTAACCTTCACACATAATTTTGGAGACCAGCATCTTATGATGAAACTTATCACAGAGGCATTGAGATTTATATCTTGTGGACTGTCTTCCTTGTATTAAGAGAAAGATGTCTAAAAAGGAAAAGCAAGACAAAAAAACTTGAAACACATAGCTGAAAACATGACCTCTGTCTTGATACAAGTTAAAGAGTTCTTTGTCTCTGTGCAAAGAGGGATCAACATTAAAAACATGTTTCACAATGGACATGTTGATAACCTAGACAGAAAAAACAACACAACAGAGCAGGACAGAAGCAAGGCATTTACTCATCTCTGGATAGGACAATTCTGGATCTAAAGCATGTCATGTTGTCAAAATGAATTTGGGAATATTATTGCTGTTCTTCAGAGAGACATTTCAACAACTAGCATAAAAAGAAAATGGATTGCATGTTTAAGTTCCATAAAATGAGGAATACATGGAGCACCCTGCAAGCAAATTAAGGAAGACAAACCTTCCATTGATTGCTTATTTATCATATTTGCTTCAGCACTTTGAAAAGTAAAAAATGCTTTGTCTGATGGATCTTATAAAAATACCTTAACCGTTCATTTTTCTCTACACATTTTCTTTCTATTAAAATTTCTGAAGGAAATTAAAAATTGTAAAATGTTATTTTTATTATAGGCAATTTTGGTTAAACTGGTTCTTTCAAACTTCCTCTCTGAAAAACAATGATTGTCAAAGAAGATTCTTCTGTTCCTTGATTTTTTTTGTGAATCAGAACATTTTCTGCTTTAGTTACTATAATAACAAATATAATTTCACTATCATTCATATTTATTTTAACCAAATACACCCTATTTCACCTTCAAGCACTGAGAGAAGATGGTTTTGCTGCTGGATGAGACTGGAGTCCACAACAGAATAAACACATTACAATAATCTCTGTTCTCCTAACGGGCAATTACTACTATTGTTTCTCCTCTACATATGCATTGCCTTTTTTAGAAGTTAGAGTTTATTATCTATCTGACCAAATGTCAGGTTCCAATTTATAAATGTCATCAAAGCTTTTAAAAATTATTGGAAACTTTACATAAATCTGACAGTTTTCAATCAGTTCATTTGATGTAAGTTGTGATTAACTGCTTTGTAATCAAACCCATGGGTCTTGCCAGGAGACATTGGTTTCTTGCTTGCATAGAAAATGCTTAGCATCTTAAATCCTATCTTAAATATAATTTGCTATAATGGTCAGATAATGACTTTAGGGAATGCTGACATTAGTGTTGAATTAGAATCTGCAAATTCAGGATATACTTATATGCTTCACTTTCTGTTAACTATGGTTAAATCAGTTTTAAATAATTTTTTCATTTGCACTGTCTGAAATTAAATAGTATTCTGAAGAAAAGATAATTATAGCTGATGACCAACATCATATATCGCTTTTTAGTGTACTGAAAATTTCTTATTATGATTTTTTAAAGACAAAGAAATTATAACAGAAGTTTTGTTCAGCCGATAAGTTTTGACTACATTACCAAAAAGAAAAAAAGACCTTGGGAATGTGTATGCAATTTTACAGCTTGTCCTACACTGCTTTATGAACTGTTTGATTTATCAATGGATGAACAATACTGATTCTTTGCTTGAATGTAAGTGTTTACATAATTTTTTATTTAGAATCATAGAATGGTTTGTTTTGGAAAGGGCCTTTAAATGTCATGTAGCTCCAATATCCCTGCCATGGACAGGGACATCCTTTCACTTAATCAAGCTGCTCAAAAGTTCATCCAAGCTGACCTTAAACAATTCCAGGAAGAAGGGATCCACGATTTTCCTGGGCAGCCTGTGCCAGTGTCTCACCACCCTCATCACAAAAATTTCTTTTTAATATCTACTCTAACTCTGTCCTCATTCAATTTAAAACCATTGTCCCTTGCCCTACCACTGCAAACTCTGATAAAAGTATCTCTGCCTTTCTTACAAGCCCCTATACTGAAAGGCTCTGTTAAGTTGTCCCCAGACCCTCCAGCTTCCAGGCTCTAGAACAACACCAACCTTTCCTTATAGCAGTGGCGTTCTTGCTCCCTGATCATTTTCATGGCTCTCCTCTGGACCCACTCCAATAGTTCTGCATCTGCCTTGTACTAAGGACCCCAGAGCTGGGTGCAGTACTCCAGGTGGAGTCTGATCAGAGCGAAGTAGAAGGGCAGAATCATCTCTCTCAACCTGCTGACTGCACTTTTTTAATGCAACCCAGATATTTGGCTTTCTGAGCTGCAAGTGAATATTGCCAGCTCATACCCACTTTTACATCCCCTAGTACCCCTAAGCCCTCCCTCACAGGGCTGCTCTCAATCCCTTCATCCCCTGCCCTGTATTGATGCTGAGGTTTGCCCTTATCCATGTGCCCTTGGTTTTGTTGGACTTTGAGAGGTTTGCATAGGCGCATTCCTCAAGCAGTCAAGGTCCCTCTAGATAGCATCTCTTCCATCTAGTGAATCAACTGCACCACTCAGCTCAGTGTCATCTACAAATTTGCTGAAGGTGCACTCAGTATCACTATGCTGGTGATGAAGTTATTAATGGAAGTTATTATGGTGATGAAGTTTCCTCTTAACTGTTGGGACACTGACTTTATCTTTTTGCATGTGATCATCCAACCAATTCCTTACCCATCTAACTGATTATCAATCAATCAATAAAACCCATATCTCTCCGATTTAGCAGCCAGAATGTTGTATGGAATCATATCAAAGTCCTTATAGAAGTCAAGATAAATGACACCAGTCATCTATCAATTTATTGATTTCATTCATTCATTCATTCATTCATTCATTCATTCATTCATTCACTCTTCAACAAGCAGAAATAAAGATATTTTTTCGTGGAATGTTCCTTTGAGACAATTTCCAATGTAAAAAACCTTTTCCTAACTTAAAAAAAAAACAAAAAACAAATAATACCTTACAATTATTTAGTCAATAATCAAATGAGAAAAGAAAAAAATGTTGGATTTATGTTACCTTAGCCAAGGATTCTTTCAAAGGTAATTTACTGCTTCTAATTAAAAGGTTAATTAACAGTTGAATTAATATTTTCATCTGTCTTTAGATTTGGTTTTCTTTAATTCAACCAAATGTGCCACAAAAAAAAAAAAAGAAAGAATGTGTCTTAAATACAAATCTCATCAAATATCAGTAATATAAATGACAAAATATGTCCAAGTCAAAACCTCATTCTCAATATCCCTAATGTTGGGGAAAATTCACTTTTAGCCTATATTTTGTTTCTTAGCTGAGCTTCTAAAAGATTGTCCAAAAAGGGGTGTAGGTGTGCCACTATGGGCATAATGAGGCATCTTCAGTTGTGAATATATCAATATTTCTTCTTATTCACCTTTGGAAAAACTACTGAAAAGCATGTTTAAAAGATGTTTTGTATGGGAATAGAAGGAGAGCAGTTGACCCAAGAAAAAAAGGGAAGAATTTCAAGGTTATAAAGATTTCTTGCAAAACATCACTAGGCTTAACATTGTGTCATAAAGGTAGTAATAATGAAAACAAGTTTTCAGGAGGTAGCTTTAAACTTATTGACTTTAATTCTGTGATGATCTTCTACCAAACAAATCCACACCCATGAAGAAGAGGGCAATATTTGCAATGTGGGCATCCTAGTACTTCTAGACTTTGCTTAAGATAGTTGGATTAAGTTTGTGTCCACTATGAATCACAAAAGGATATTTCATAAGGGGATTTGATCTTGGGTTTTTAAAGGATATAAACAGTTGTTTGAGTTTGCATGAAGACTCTAAACGGAGTTTTGGGAGTAGAAAGTGGGAAAGATGGGGTTTAAGACTGGTATTCTTCTCAGACAACATCTTTAAATGTTTGTGATAGAGGTCTGTCAATTGTCCCCTGGCTCCAGAAGAACAGTTCATTAGACCCATAGCCTGATCTTGTCAATTATTTTATAGAAATTCAGAATTGTGTAAAAAAAACTTTAGGGATACAAACTTTGTATTTAATGAGCCATAAGAAGGGAACAGAATAACAAGTGTTGCAGTTCAGAATCAAGTCCTGGTACACAGTAACAAAGACATTTACTCTGCATGGCTTGTGTTCTGTGGATCTGTTTTGTAAATCAGTCCAGAGTTGTTTTGTTTGGTTTGGTTTTTTTTGTTGGGTTGGGGTTTTTTTGATCATTCTCCAAAGAAAAAAATCAAGTCAAATATCAAACAAAGGAGAGAATTCCTGGTTCATCTTCAAAACTATGTTGCTTGAAAGACGGAGTTATTGAATTCCATGGGTGATCTGCAAAACAAAGCAAGGGTGGACTTATATACAGAATGGAATGACATGTAAGAGTCATCAGATTGGAGAAAACCTGATGCAACAATCAGGTACTGATTGGTGTTTCCTGGCACAGAGATGCTAACTTGAGCTCCTGTGAAATTTAGTTTTAGCACTCCAGGTTCTAAGTTAACTTACTACACCTGCTGGGGTGTAGACATAAAGTGAGAGCATTTCATTTCAATCTCTCCCTAAAATAGTCAGGGGTTTTTTTTTAAGTTGCAAATTTTGTTTCAGAATGAAATAATTCATTGTAAGTCCTCAGACCAAAGATAATTTCCTAAGACTGTAAGAGCTTTAACAAAGATTTCGGTTCAGAGCTCCACCTACATGATGTGCTACTCCACCTCAGTGGGGCATTACATGTCGTACTGTATTCACTTAAACTATGTTTCATGTTTCAGTGAAAGGCTGTGACTCCTGTTTGAATAAACTCATTCTCAAAAGCTACACCTGTGTCAATGATTCCAACAGCACTGGGGCATGTGTCTTTGCACTGGAATTTGATTTTTGTGTACACTGCTGAGGGGTTAGGTCCCAAGAGTTGTTTGGGCTTAGATCCACTAGCACTGTCCCATACAGATCATAGGCAGGGTTTGGAAGCATCACCAGACCTGGTCCGAGCACAAAGTGAGATGCAGACTCCCTCTTTCAGAGCATGAATGTGGTAGATTGTGATAGTCTCAGGACAGCAAAATAGAAGCTGACAACAATTTGCTTACCCAAGTAGTCTTCCAACAATGACGCATCTGCTGGCATGCACTTGACATCTGTGGATGTGACAGAATGCATTAAATACTCACCATGACAAATGTACAAGTCCCAGTGCAGGAGTGTGGTTCAAATGTCTTAATTGTGACCTTCAAGAGGAAGCCACGGTAACCCACTTTTGTGTAAACATGTAATGGTGTTTGCACTCCAAATTCTACTTACATTATTTCAGTATAGTATAACTGACTCATGCTTTCCTCAGTTAGTGTGTTTTTCACCTGGTTTAAATGCTATCATGATATCTAGTAAACTTTCATCTAGTCACTGTTTAACTTGTCAACATTTGAATCCACTCTTCAACCTACAACGTTTGACAAAAAGAAAGAAGGATTTCACTGGCCGTAACTAAACTTAACACTGTGCCCATAGGCACAAGTACACAGACAAGCTATGCCATATGATTACAATATTTTTAACTTCTAAAACCAGGCAGCCACATCCAAATTGCCTCTTAGTAATGGTCAGATCATGCCTAGGAAGTGCTTTGGAGAGTGCGTATTGTATCAAGCCAACAGCAAACCAGGATCCAGGCAAATATAGCAACCAGGTGCTCATGGTTATTTCCTATCTTTGCTTCACTCGGTGGCATCAAACATTTCTAAAATTATATTAAAATTACTGGCTAGATAAAGAAGAGAAATGAAAATTTGTGCCTCTAACATGAGAAAGGTGGTGATAATCTTGGAGATTTTTTGATACTTGGTCAACTTGAGAGCTGTAGATTTTCCTGTGTTGACTAAGCTCTGTTGACAGCAATGTGATTTGAACACCAGTGCACACCTACAAATAACCACTTAAAACATAAATGTCTTAATCTGCCAGGTAATCCCATCTGCAGCTTCAGTAGCTCCATTGCTCATAAAACTATTGTTTAGTAGTGAGAGTTCTGTAATATAAACTTGTGTTAACACATCAGCCAGCCCAATATCAAATATCAGTTTTTTTAGATATTAGAAAGGTGAAAAAACTCCCTTCAGTTGTCAACAGTTGTTGTGTTTCCCTGTCTAACCATGCAATCTCCATGCCAAACAGAAGCTAGAAAAATCTAGCTGAACTATTGCTTCATTCAGCAATAGAGCTGCAATTAATAGATTTAATTTTTATGGTTAGGATATGTTTGCAATAATAAGCATTTAAGGATGGTATTATAATTAAGGACATTCAGTCTGCAAAATTCAGGAGCTGTTATTTAATGAAGCTCAATGTGATACTGTCAGTAGGAAATCTGGTAAATGTTTACAGGGAAAAGGCAGTTTCAACAAATGCTTCTTCATTCAGGTGGCTGATAGAAACTGCTTTCAGTCAATTATGCCTTCAATTTCTTTGAATGAATGAAGCAGAATCCTTTATCTCATTATAAGCACAAATCAGACAAATAGGTAAAAGTTTTGACAGTGTTGAAACTAAATTCTGTAAAAGCATGTATAACATTGATAAGCATGGAAAAGGTCACATATTTATAATCATCATTCAGTGCATTCAGTGCCAGCTAAAGGAAACTTTTCATGAATCGCTGGAGTAATATTCTAATACTCTGAGTAGTTTTCTGAAATATCCATGTCTTGTATCACCTCTAATAAAGGAGATATAGTTAAGCAACAGGAAAGCATGTACTTTGATTATGGGATGAAGTGCATATCAGCATACACTGTACTGGACAAGTCAAATCTATCAATTTTGAAGCAGAATTTTATATCACTTTTTATCAGAGAGTAAGCTGAGTAAAAATAAGAAAAGATCAGATATTTTGGGCTTTAAAGCAACTAAAATTTTGGAGGGAAAAAAAAGAAAAGCATACTCTAGCACAGATTAGATCAGAGATTAAATTGACATGGGTTGGGATCAGACCTTGTCATCCTTCATTCATGTCTCTGTTCTTCTGGAAGGAAATGCAAATATGAGATTACTGCTACCCAGTTTCAGGAGAACTGGTTATAAACCAGCACTGAGATGTCATGGAAAGGATTTTTTTTTTTCAGGTGAACAAACTGACTTATGGTTACCTTGCAAGTAGAGTATATGGAGCAATTACCTTAAAGGTTAATTTTATCTCATGCCACATGCCAGTTTCTTTATTTTCCTTAAAAGATTTGTCCTGAAAGCAGGAAATATGGCATGAAATACTGCAGCATATGTTAAGAAAACAACTTGCCTGAGTGTCCCAGGCTCTGTGAAAGGAGATTTACATTAAATAAATATTTACTGTGAACTGTGGGTACAATGACTACACTTCAACAAAAACCAGATCACTTAAATACCAGTGGATCTGTTTATTATAACAGCACTTACAGTCTCAGGCACTTTAAATACTAATGATCCATTGACAAACCTCTGCAGATATTTTTATAATTGCAAGGGAATGACTAAACGAGGAATTTTTTCTCGTGTTTCTAGGGATCTAATTCTTGACCAGAGAAGCTGTGGATGCCCCATCCCTGGAAGTGTTCAAGGCCAGGCTGGATGAGGCTTTGAGCAGCCTGGTCTGATGAGAGGTGTCCCTGCCCATGGCAGGAGGGTTGGAACTGGATGATCTTGAAGGTTCCTTCCCAGACAAACCATTCTATAATTCTATGAGTCTAACTAAAGCAAATGAAATTGAAGAAAATTATGCAAAAGAGGATACCTCATCGTTTAAAATGTAGATTAATCAACCACTTGTTTTGAAGTGGCGTTTCATCATGTTTATGTATTATCTGTTTCATGGGGCTAGGGCAGATAGGCAGATAAAATACCATTCTTCACTATTGATGTTATGAATGCTTAAAGACATGTGCAGAGTTTCTATCTTTATGATTAGTCTGAATAATAAATATCAACACCTCTTCACAAATGTAAATATTTGCATTATTATTTTCTTGTGTTAAATTGCAAGATTAACACTATAGAGCATCCTATTAAAATGCAAGAAGTAAATGCTGAGTGCTCATGACTGAATAAATGCAACATAAAACCCTTCTATTCAGACTATGCGTACATAAATTTAGTCTTATGATCTCATTGTTTCTATACCATTTTCTATGTACCTATAAATTCCAAGACAATACCTTGCATACATTCAAGAGAAAGGGTATATAAAGGATACGGTTCACTTGAACCGAAAAAGTGGAAAGTGTCCTTGACTAAGCTTTGAAATTACTGATACTTGGCTAAGATACTGCTGTTTTACTCTAATATGGCTTTCAACTTGTGGTCCATGTGTTGCAACCCAATCTGGACAGCCAGGGTAAAAGACCATGGGTCTCTCCATAAAGCTTATGGGTTCAGTACCCACTAGGCTAAATCAAGTCAAAACAATGCCAAACAGTTGATCTGAAAGGAATTGATTTGTTTAGACATCCTTAGGAATAAGATTGGCATTGGCATGCTAAATCTGTATTAAAGGAAAAGAAAGAAAGAGAGAAAAGGGAGAGAAAGAGAGAGAGAGCAAAGTGCAAGGACATCTCCAGGGCTCTGGTCCTCTTCTTCTTCTCTCTCCCATGATGGCAGGTATGCTGCCACAGATACCCCACCTGCAGAGTGTTATTTACAGGGTGTTTTGGGTGGGCCTGTACAGTGTATCTTCTGGGAAAATTCTAGAACTGGGTTTGAGGGGGCCTGGGGAGGCTTTGGAGTCCAAGGCATCATTCTGCCCCTGTTCTCCCTGACAGCAAGACTGCAGCATGGCCTCGCTGGGCAGCAAACACAGCTGGGCTGCTTGTGAGAGTGAGATAAGGTGTTGAAGGACACTGCCTCTGCTCTAGTCTCAACAGTGCTTTAAGGCAGCAAAATGAGTGCTTTAAAGCAGCCAAAAAGAATCAGTCTCTTACGCTATGACACCACAAGATCTATTAATTACTTCTACTTGTTCAAAAAACGTGATTAAACATGGAGTGATTAAAGTTAGACTACAATACTATAATTTTATTCATTTTTTTTCATTTCTTAAACATCACTGCTTTCCTTCTTCCTTTCTCTTTTCCAAGGACAACTATGAGAATTTTTCCTGGTTGTAGACTGTCAGTATTTGCATGATGTAAATTGCAATGAGGAATCCTTATATGTACTGGGAGAAAAAGATAATATTGATTTTCTATCACGAAAGATAATTCATGTTCAGCAACAAGTTGGCTCTTGTTACTAAGGAGTGATATATTCTGTACTTCTGTTTAACACACTTCCTTGGCAACCCAACAGCAACTGTAAATAGCTTAAACTTCTTGTCCAATATTTGGAAACAACCTATTGTGACAAGAGATATGAACTGGTTTTAAGAGGACAATTTACAAATTGAGAAGAAATTATGTCATCCACTTACCTGAATATCAATGGAACTAGACTTGATACTTCAGAAAATCCCTTCTAGTCTTGCGTTGTAAAATTCTTCTGACATGGAGTCATAAGAAGTGTAGCAAACTGTGCTACCTTATGTTTTGAGAACATGAATAGGTGTTTAGGCTAACTACTAAAGAGTGGCCAGAAGAGGGCAGAGAAGATGATTAGGGGACTGGAGCATCTTATGAGGAGACACTGGTTGAGGTCAGTCTGTTTAGCCTGGAGAAAAGAAGACTGAGAAGGGGCCTTACCTATGCTTCTAAATGTCTAAGTGGCAGAGGTCAAGAGTGCCCAGTGCCCAGCAACAGGGAAAGGGGAAACAGGCACAAACTGGAACACAGGAACTTCTACCTCAACAGGAGGAAAAACTTCTTTATTATGAAGGTGACAGAAGACTGGAACAGGCTGCCCAGGGAGGTTGTGGATTTCTTTTCTGGAGATATTCAAAACCCACCTGGATGGGTTCCCGTGCAGCCTGCTCTACGTGAAACTGCTTTGGCAGGAGGGTTGGACTGGATGATCTCCAGAAGTCCCTTTCGATCCTATCCATTCTGTGATTCTGTAATTCCAAAATCTTTAAATTATCTAACAGCTTATTTCCCTCACAGAGGTGTTTTTCCAACCTGCTTTTCAGTTTGTGCCCTACCATGAATGCTTTAACTTCTGCCAGCTGGCATTTGCAAAACTATATTAAGTATTGCCCAGGCCCAGTATACAACAAATTGCCTGAAACCCTTGTTGAGACTCAGACTCTGGAGACTGGAAGGGAATTCCTCAAAGTGGGAAAGGCTGCGCTGTTAGAGAGTCCTCAACTGCTAAGCAGTCAACATGGCCAAAACCTGTCCAACCCATAAGATACACATGGTATGAAAGAGAAATAGCTGCTGTGATCCTGAGCTGGTAGAGTGGCTTTCAGTGTTAAAAGAGATTTTCTACATTTTCATGTGTACCAAAACTATCCAAAACTGCCACAGTTTTGGGTGAAGCACAAGCACAGAAGGACCACAGCATCAAGATCTGGATTGCTTTTTTGTTCCTCAGTCCTCATATCAGTACTGTGTGATTAAGTTCATATTTCAAGGACAACATAAGGCTTCATTTATTTTCAATCTTATTAAAAATACTTTAATCTATTTTTGTTTGTTCATTAAAATAGACATTAAATATCAGGATTATTTAAATATGACACTCCCTTAGGAGGTAATGTGAGTCATTCTATGTCAAGCCAGGCTGAACTGATTGTGTAATGATCGTAAAAGTGTATTTGATTTTAAATGATAGATAGTCCCTAAGTAAAAGGCCAGGATTAGCTGAAACTTGCAACAAGCGTGATACAACTACACAGCGAAAGAATACCTGCTACAAAGAATATCTTCAGAATAAATATATGAGGCTCCACAGATCCTGAAAACTGCAGTAATATGACTGCCATACTAATTTTCTGTAATATCAGCATGGAAATGAACTCAGAGAAAATTTCATATTCTGACTGCATTGCTCACACTGCACACTACCAGTGTCTACAGTAACAACCAAGTAAAAATCTAAATATTGCTTATACAACCTGAAGAAACACATGACAAAGACTAAAAAAGTTTCTCAGCTTGGATGTAATCAAATAGTGTTTAAGAAATAATGTAAAAAAAATTGGGAAGTCAAGTATCTCAAATTACTTCATATCTTAACACTATTAATTTCTTGAGCCCTCCTAGACAGTGAAGACGAAATCATACTCTTTTCACTAAGTCAGTTGATTTTAATTTTTAAAAATGGACATCATAGAGAAACGTTTGTTTCTTTGAAAAATTATGGCAAGAGATTTTTTTCTGTATCAGTTTCAAATGAGACAATTTTGTGAACTTCTCTTTTACTACTGCAATTTATTTGGTAATAATCTGATAGTATCATTATCTTGTCTATTTTAAATAATTTGCAACTGCAAAAACACCAAAAGCCCATCATCTGTCAAGCCTTTTATCTGTTACACACACAAATTTGCAGAAGCTAATCTGAGTGGATTCACAATCACATATCTGTTTAAATAAATGTATCCTTATGTCTACATAAGCCTTCAGTTCCCAACAGTATACAAGCAAAGGTGATAATGACATGGTTTTCCATTACAAAAGTTGGCTAGAGTGTGTATCTTTACTCAAGAAGATTGGGCTCCTATGGATATGGCTCCTCCAGTGCTAATGGAAATATAGAACACAAAGTAGAAAGGTTGAACTATACACCATTTCTTTTACCATTCCACCTCCTACTTTAAAGGAGTTTATGCTCTAGGACAATTTCTGCTGTTGGAATGAGGCAGTTTCCATGGTTTTCTAATTATTCCATATTTTGGACAGAAAGATACCTCTGTTTTTTCCTACCTGAGCAACAGGCCCTTCGATTGAGGGCCCATAATGTTTCAGCACTTTATTTAAAAAGTGAGTTGTATTCGAAACTGCATTTAAACAATTACCTAAGATAATGAATGCATTAAAAGCTCATTAGAATCAGAGGAGTGTGAGTAAAAAATGTTAATACTGTCTACTTTCCCACCTTGTCCTGAATGAGAATGAACTGGAACACATATTTCTATGATTCTGTGATTTCAGTTAATGCTGAACTGTAAACATGGCTTTGTTGTTTTGAGGTTTCTTTGAAAAAAAAAAAAAAGAAAAGAAAAAAATGTTACATAAGAAGTGACCCCAAATGGTAATGACAGTTGTGAGAAGTATCTTTTCAAATGTATCAACCCCATCATTTCTCCTTATGTCAGATCTGTATTCAGCTCAGGTTCACAGACTGGTAGAAGGAGGATCCTCTCATCAGTGTACATGGGAATTTTCCATGGAAATTTGCCAAGATAAATGCATCAACTTAAAGTATTACAACGTGTTACAAGCAGTGACTTGCTCTTGTTCTAGAGCAGCAACCTACCTTTTACGCTGGCAAAGTCATGGAAGCCTAATTTGGAAGTAATAAAGGCCATTTAGACACTTGTCCTATGAGACATTATGCTAGGAAAAAGCTCAAGGGACCTTTCCTGGCCTTTAGTTGACTTATAACTACTAAGAAACCGTAAAACAACACTTAATTTTATTTTCATATTAAGCCTTTCTACACTTTCCACTGTAGTGAATTCAGGTGCAGATGTGACCTTTATTTGAGACCACAATTATTCAAATTTTTGGGATGATTATCAGTAGTAGTATTCAACTTGTGGCTTATAAAGCCACCAAGTGCTGTTCATTTAGTCTATAATTTGCTATTAACGTCCATATATCCTCCACCAGGATTTAACTCTACTGTGTGTGATACACAGAGCCCAGATCTGCTACACTATAAGGAGAAACAGCTTTGTTTATGCATACAGGTGACAGCATATTTTTCTTCCATTCTACAACTGGGACGACATCTGTGCAATGCCTGTCGTCTGACCCCGAGGCCAAGTCACTGTGCCAAGCTATAGCTGTTACACTCCAGACAGTATGGCTGGATCCCACACTGTCAGTTGGAGATGGTCCTTGGTCCACAGTAACTCCTGAAATTTAACCACTATATCAGGGGTGTCAAACTCACGGCTCCCTCCGTTCTCTGCTCTTGCAGCGTAATGAGCGTCGCATGCTGCATACGTGACCAGCGCTGGCAGGAGTGCAGGGGCAAGTAGCTCAGCACTGCCACCGAGTAGAAACAAGGTGTCAAGCAGGATGAAACAAGGTGGAAGGCCAGATTTGGCCAGTGGGCCATGAGTTTGACACCCTTTCTCTAGAGAGTGCTGATCAGCCTGAGTACTGGCTATGGCCTGAGCTAATAGTTTAAGCATGCGCTTTGCATTGCACTGAAATGCATAGGATCACACCCTATATAATTTTGAAGTATAAATATACAGGTTGACCCATTATATGGAGAACTGTAAAACTTAGAGTTGGTGGAAACTATCATGAAACAACCCAGTATCATAGGACTCACATGCAGATCGACTGAATGACTTATTAAATTGACTTGCCTACTCAAAATCGTGTGTATTTTAGTTTTCTTTACAAGGGTGAAATCTGGCAAAATTCAGATTTAAAATCTAGTAAGTCAGATGACATCTTTGACTGGAACATTTCAGAATGAACGTCCACTGTCAATACTTACTGCCAAGACTAAGACAATCCCTTCCTATATTTGCATATGTTTTGTTATTAGTCATTAAATAAAGTCACAGGCTTTAGTGCATTAATTATATATCCTTTGTGAAACAGGAACTCTCCAGGTGCTAAAACGTGCAACAGTTCAAGGAATCAAGAAATAGAATCATAGAATGGTTTTGGTTGGAAGGGACCTTAGAGATCATCTAGTTTCAATTCCTCTGCCAGAGGCAGCGACATCTTCCACTAGGCCAGTTTGCTCAAAGCCCCATCCAGCCTGGACTTGAATACTTACAGGGAGGGGGTATCCACAATTTTGCTAGGCAATCTGTGCCAGTGTCTCACCATCCTCATTGTGAAGAATTTCTTCCTAATGTCTAGTCTAAATCTTCCACCTTCCAGTTTAAATCCATTCCCTCTCGTCCTATCACTACAAGCCCTTGTAAAAAGTCCTTCCCCAGCATTCTTGTAGGTCCCCTTTACATAATGGAAGGCTGCTACAAGGTCTCCCTGAATCCTTTTCCTCTCCAGGATGGTTAAGCCCAGCTCTCTCAGCCTGTCCTCATGCTCCAGCCCTTTGATCATGTTTGTGGCCCTCCTCTGGACTCACTCTAGCAGGTCCATGTCCTTCTTATGTTATTTTCTGCTTTTAAAGATGAATCTACCAACTGTGCTCGTCTATCCAGTTGCTGGATCTCATTTACCTTTAACAGGTATGAACTTGAAATTTGAGTTTTGAGGATAAACCGGCCCAATCTCAAAAGTGGACCCAAAGGAGCACCAGTAAGATAACAGACAGAGTCTTACTTTCCGTATCAGAGTTTGGAGTTGACCAGTTGTCAATGGTGAAGATACAAGATCTCATAGAAAATGTGTGCAGATAATATTCTGAGGAGAGGAGAGGAGAGGAGAGGAGAGGAGAGGAGAGGAGAGGAGAGGAGAGGAGAGGAGAGGAGAGGAGAGGAGAGGAGAGGAGAGGAGAGGAGAGGAGAGGAGAGGAGAGGAGAGGAGAGGAGAGGAGAGGAGAGGAGAGGAGAGGAGAGGAGAGGAGAGGAGAGGAGAGGAGAGGAGAGGAGAGGAGAGGGAAAAAACACAGAAACAGAACAGGAAGTTCTCAAAAAGAGAGGCTCCATTTGGGGTAAAAAAATTTAGTCTTTTTTATGTCATGAAGAGATAAAAGGACATAAGACATCACCACTTCAAGGGGCCAATATATTGCGCCAATTTTAACTTTTCACCTGTACCAGCCAATAGATGATGACGGTTTTGTTTCTTTCAGAACAGTCTTATTTTCCCAGATTGATTCCATGTTTTCAGATCATAAAAGGCTTTTTAGTTTCTTGTGCTTACTGGTGATATCGCAGGATGTTCCTGGATTCTGGGTACCCCAGCTATACTTCACAGAGGCCAACTGCAGTTTCAGGGATGTTTCTAGTCTGAGACTTAGTTATCAGGCTCACAGTTCCCTGGCTGGCAGGGAATTTCTCTGTCATTGATTTTGAGCAGATATTTTATTTTATGTAGTAATTTTCCCTTTCTAACTAGAACACCTTTAAGTCTGCTTCCACTGCAGCCTCTGCAGAGGAAGATCCAGTCTGCTTATGCTACATGCTTCTCTCTCTCTGCTGAAACTTCAGTCCCTCCTGAAAGGGATGCTCTTCTCTTAATGTAAATGTTTCCTAG
Source organism: Tapera naevia (assembly GCA_033556795.1). Lineage (NCBI taxonomy): Eukaryota > Metazoa > Chordata > Aves > Cuculiformes > Neomorphidae > Tapera > Tapera naevia. The sequence continues at coordinate 32,830,221 of JAUMJJ010000079.1, read as the reverse complement.
TGTAACTTAATTTCTGTCTAAGAAAAAGGAGACTTTATGCAAAAAAATCTAAGATCTAGTAGTAACTTATGCATGATCTAAGTTAGATAAAGCTACATACGTATGCACTATGCTGTGGAGCTTAAAGAGGTCAAGAAGGCAGATATAAATTGTCATTCATCCTTTTAATAGGAACAATAAGTACTGATGCAGAAAATCTGGAGCAAAAAAAAAGGACAGGAATGGTAGAGAATAAGGACTGAAACTACAGTTAAACACTGCACAAAATTCCTAGAGTGGCAAAAAAATGTCTCATTTTGGACTCAATAAAAACAGGTTGCTGAATTTTATGAGAAATTCTGGTATTCTTTGAGCATAAGTTTTGGAAATATTTTTCTTCAATATGCATTGCATATGCATATAAGTCAAACACTCAATTTATTCTTAGGTGTTCATGTAAAGAAAGCAAGATCTTTTCAATAAGTAAGATGTAAATATCTGTTCATAATGAAGTTCAGAAGGTAAATTTTATTTTATTCTGCTAAAATTTTATTCTGCCATGAGGTACTTGGAAACATTGTCTTCATGATGTTGTATAGAGGAAACATAATTGATATTTATGACCAACTTAGAATTGTCCACAGTGAATCTGACTTCCCACCATCCCAAGTACTATAAATCATGTTTCTGATACTTCATGTTAACTGGTTAAGGGCTAAGGTGAATCACATTTTCACTTATACCATATGAAATGGAACTCTTCTATCAATCTATTGTGAATTGTCTGCCTTTTTCTGAGATTGTTTGTACTTATGGATGGCAAAAAGAAAAGAAAGGATTTGCAGGAACTGCAAGAAGTCAAACACAGAGATTTGTGGGATTGCAGCAGATAGACTTGTAGTGCTTACAGATTGTGTGCCCAGATACTTTCAAAGCACATGGTATGAAGGGGTCAGATCAGCTTCATGCCAACATTTTTTGCAGCATCAGGCAAGACTGTCACTTAAGACCTAGCCAAAAGATTTACAATGTAAATGGTTAGTGCATATGGGCATGAAATTGCCTAAAGTCCCCAGCTGCCAGTGTAGACAAAGCCTTAATTAGCCAATAATGCTGGAAATTTGTGCTACTATGGAAGTTTTCTTCATTCAGTAAGCAGTTCCTCAAATAGTACTGAACAGAAATCAACAACCAGTTTGACAGGTAACTGAGGAACGTGGCTTTAGCTGAGTATTTATTAACTAAGAATTCAATCAGGCAGCTGAAGGTGAAAGTTTATCACTGTATCTCATGAGACATTTGGTTCACTAAGCAAATCAGAATGAGTTTCTTTTAAGAGTTTAGCTATCTGTATTTGGAGATCTAATTCCTTGGGGAGAAACCTGATTACGTAGAGAGGTTTTATAGATTCAGATAAATACAGTGTCCATCACAGACGTAAGCAATTTTAAGTACTTGTTCTGCAGGCAGTTGAACTACCTGTACACACTGGGCTAAGAAATTCAACAGCTTCTGGGAGGGTGGACACACAATTCTCAGTAACAGGTACTGAAGATTTCAGCTTGTATATTGAACTTCAGGTAAAACCACCATAGCAGAGAAGCCCCCTCCAGTAGTTTATAATTTGAACTAATTGTGTTCCTTGTCTCATGTTTTCTTAATGTGTGAAAGGAAGAAGTTGCCAAGAACCGTAAACCTTAGACACACAAGTACAGTTCATTTTATAGTTCTAATTGTGGAAGACAATGTAAAAGTGTTTGGTTGTTTGCTTCTTTATCTCAAACTCCCTAATTTGTCTAAGTTTCTTGGCATTTTTTTGTATATAGGGATAGGAGTAGTAGAAATGTAACAAGATTATTTCCAAAAGCACAAGATTTCTGAATTCCTTTCCATACTTAACAGGTTCTTATAAGAAAGACGAGAACAGACTTTGTAGTAGGTCCTGTAGCGACAGTACAAGGGGTAATGGTTTTAAACTCAAAGAGAGCAGATTCAGACTAGATATAAGGAAGAACTTCTGTACAGTGAGGGTGGTGAAACTCCAGAATAGGTTGCTCAGGGACATGGTAGATGTTCCATCTCTGGAAACATCCAACGCTGGGTTGGATGGGGCTCTGAGCAACCTGACTGAGTTAAAGGTGTTCCTGATCCTACAGAGGGTGTTGGGCTGGATGCCCTGTAAATGTCCTTTCAAACCCAAACTATTCTATGATTCTATAATGCTGTGATTAGTCTGATGTGCTGGAGCAGAGAACGTAGAGCAACGGCAAGTAACCAGGCTTCTAAATCTACATTAGGAAAATGGAAATCTGACCAGTTATGGAGGCTTATAGTCTATATCAGCTGCCAGCAAGAATTTTTACTCTCCTCATCTAACGTAGAAATGAGACACTAAAGTAAAGCAAGAGTCAGAAAACAATGAAGAGAAAGCCTTCCTTCAAAGATGAGCTCTGCCTGACTGAAATCTGGGTATTGATAAAGAAACTCAAGAAAGAGTCTAAGTTTAAACTGTTTCATACTAAAAACTTCATAGATGAATCAGCTTAAATTACAGTGTCAGATTCTCGTGTACGTTATATTTTTGTATATATGAGCATAATTTTAGCAATGTAAATGGGTGAGAGAGGTAAGAGAGAAGCAATATATTTGCTCACATTTGAAGTTCTCTTAAGCCCGGTTTTAGACAAAAGAACATTGAGTCTTACAGCCCTTTGCTAACAGTTACTTTCAGTACATATTAACATGGTCTTAGTCTCTTGAATTTAGATAAACCTGTAATTTAGATACCCTCTGCAGCACAAGTCTTATGAGGAGAGACTGAGGGAACTGGGGTTGTTTAATCTGGAGAAAAGAAGACTGAGGGGAGACCTTATCACTCTCTACAACTACCTGAAAGAAGGCTGTCATGAGATGGGTGTTGGTCTCTCAAGTAACAAGCTGTAGGATGGGAGGAAATGGCCTCAAGTTGCACCGTGGTATATTAAGATATTAAGAAATAACTACCTCACTGAAAGGGTTGTCAAGCACTGTAACAGGCTACCCAAGGCAGCAGTTGACTCATGATCCACAGAGGTATATAAAAGATTTGTAGACGTTGTGCTTAGGGTCATGGTTTAGTAATAGATTTGATAGTGCTAGGTTTGTGTTTGGACTCACTGATCTTAAAGGTCTTTTCCAGCCTAAAGGATTCTGTAATTCTGTAAGGATGAGACAGAGATTATCTAAATTTGAGGGTAGTATTCGTCACTGGTCATTTTAGATTTGAGTATCTACAATGTAGTGTGTACATCTGGGTGAGATGACCAAGTTACTGTTCTTATCATCAGTGGAAAAATGGGATGGGATTGAACATAAACATGTAATGTCATTTTAAGCACTCGGAGGTGTCCTATCTAGCATCCAGAGGATCTGTGAATCATCTGTATATCTTCCTTCCCTGTCAGACCCATGCCATGGGTGTCTTGGATGCCCTGAAGCATCTCAAATCACTCTAGATGTCTGTGTATGGGCAAGACCCTTTGTCCACAGTGTTGACATCTTCACCTTAGAGAGTCTTAACTATAGCTAAATCCAATGAAGAAGAATAGGAACACTTCACCTATTTTAGATGCACCTTAAAATGGGTTGACTCCCCTCAAGCCCTTATGTTTTCTCTCGTCTGTAAAGCAAGCATGGTGCTGACCAGGTGAGGCAAAATCATTTATATTCTAGCCATCAAAATATATACAAATGAGTTATGCTTTCTGACTTTTGGAAGTGGCATCCATGCCAAAGGAGTAACACCTTCTTTTATCCTCTGTTAGTATTATTGTTATGGGGCTATTCTCACTGATCTCAAAGAGCAGCTGCAGAAGAGGACCACAGCCATTCACTCAACCAACCTTGGTATGGTCAGCACATGAGTTTCTGTGAATATGACACTGCTTACATGAAATACTGGAAAACTGTTCTTTTTAAACAGCAAGGAGAACTGATATGCTGCTTTGTTTATATCACTTTAAAGAATAAAAGTGATAAATGCGGGGATTGCAGTGACTTTCCAATGCTGAAATGTGATGACTTCTTTGGACTCATACCGCTATTAAAAAATAAGCAGATATTTTGCTAGTTAGCTTGGAAGAATAGAATTTTGTAAAATAAATGGCTAATTGAAGCTCGAAGAAGGAAGAGAGGAAAGGAAACCAGGCCCTTGGAAAAAGATACTTGTGATTGAGCCAGAGATGGAGATGGCAAATCCCTTCTTTGTCTTATCCCTTCACTGTTCTCTAACACGGTTGTTTTTCCCTGCCTGACTCAGAAGCACCATCCTGAGCCAACTGGTTGGTAGTATGTCCAATGCCATTCATTCCCATTTCCTTTCCTCAATGAGAACTTGAACAGGATGCATTGGGGCCAGGGTGCTATTCCTCCGGGACATAACGATCAGACACACCTGCGCCTCTAACATGGAAATAACACCTGACTTAGGGATGATAAATTAAACCTCTTCTGCACATGAAAAAGCTTAAAACTGATTGTGAAACACATCTTACTGTACTGGTGCAGCTGAGTTAGGGGAACAGTCCGTCTAGTTTCATCAATCCAAACTAAATAGGAGGAAAACCACCTCAGGTGTTTTAACCACAGCTCTGGTTTTCAGGTAATACACAGCTTTAGAGACTTAAAGAACACAGCTAATGCTGACTGCAGAGTTATCCATGCTAGTTCCATATCCCCTTTGCTTTCAGCTGGTTTTATGCAAGTATAAAGATACAACAGAAACAGAGATGTTCTTGCAGTCACGCATATGCCCCAAAACACTATCCTGATATCTATAAATGTGTTACTGAGATAGAAGAATACTTGATCTTCAGGATAGTTATATAATCAACGTACAAAAATTAGACCTCATCATATGACAGAAAATACCTGTAATACGAACACACAGAGTTGCTTCCAACTTTGCATTACAATGTAATTCTCAAAGAATCTGCAATGTCTTTTTTCCATTGTTTTAAATGCTGAAGAAATTACAAGTTACCTTGCCTACCTACATATTTCTAAAAATCAAGGATCTCGTCCAATCTAGGCTGTTCATTATTACTGGGTAAAGTGACTCTCTTACAGAAAATGGTTTTGTAGACTCATAGAATCATCTGTTTGGAAAAGACCTCTGAGATCATCGAGTCTAACTGTACCTTTTTATCTTACTTTTCAGAGACAGCTCTGCAAAGATGTGATGAACAGCCCTCTAACAGCTGTCGATACACAGGAAACCTACACAACCTGTTAGATTAGATCCTTACGGTGAGAAGATTAACTCAGGTCGTATGAATTCTACCCTCTGCCAAACTGCTTTATAATTGCATTTTCAATGTAATAATTATGAATAAAATGAAAACTAGGACAAAGGAATGAAATCCAGTTTCTAGAACATTTTATTTTTTTTATGTAAGACCCCCTTTTCAATTCTGGAAGAGTTAAACTGAGGAATTTTCTTATCATATAGGCAAACGTTATGCAGGAGCACACTCCTAAATTTTGCTTAGGCAGAAATTCAAGGATTTGAAATACAGAAAAAAAAAAAGGAAGCCCAGCAGTTAAGAAAACTGACATCTGTTTCATTAACAGACAGCCTGGAAAACTTGGTTTTGTTTGTAAGAGGTTTTCATTCATCATAACTCTGAAAACTAAGGGAACTGTTTAATCAGGTTCAGCAGATATAATCCCTTAACACTGATATTATTCCCTCACAGCACTTAGCAATGCAAACAATATCATGAATACTTGGAAACATTGCAGCAGATTCACAATAGCAAGCTGTCATAGTATGCTCATGTGAGATTGTTTCTGAGACAAAAAAAAAAGGAAAATTACTAGGAGAAAATGGCTGTCATGTGGGAAATTTGTATTAATTGCCTACAGTCATAGTCAATGTCAACCGACTCAGCAAGGAACATACAACATTAAATTCTGAGTAGTTCCCAAAAAAACATCAGCTCTCTGTTTTAAGTCAGTTGCAGATTTTAACCACCAGCAGAACATGATTTTTAACAAGGTATTTACTCCTTTGGTATGGAACTGAAAAGACTTAGGGGGTACATTTACACAGAACAGAGATGAGGACAGTTTGGAAAATGTAGCAGTGTATGGAAATTTTCAAGAATGTAAACCCGAGGTTTCCATCATGGACCATATGAGGCACTAACAGGCACGACTTAATAGGTTGTCCTGTATAACTAAAGCTGTTTCAGACTGGCAGCACAGGCAAGTTAGAAAAGCAGAGAGGACAGAATGTTGAGGAGACAGTTATTCAAGCAGATATGGATTAAAAATAAACAAATAAACAAAAAAAAGGAAAGTAGAATAAGCAGTAGCCATCATCTTCCATGAGCATCTCTAGACTGTTGGACTGCAAGAGAATCCTTGCTGCCTCAAGACAGCTGAGGGAAAGAGGGGGGAAGGAAAAAAAGGCAGAAGGATCCAAATAATCCGTATTAATCCTCGGGTCTCTATGATTGTCATGGTGGTCTGGTTTCCTCAGGATGCATGACCAATATATTTCTGCCAGTACCGAGTATTTCCTTTCTTATCAGTGTGGGAAACTGCTGTTTTCCCCAGCTGTAATGCTGATGAAGCTCTTATTTTCCTTTTTAATATGCTGCTTGCAATACAAGAACCATGAAGTGGGACTTTCTCTTGGCTGCAGCTCTGCATCCCACCTGATTTACAACCCATAACCATTCACTTCTGTACTTTTGCTGTGTATCTCTGAGATGAAGTTGTATCTGTTTTCTCCACACATCCTGCTGAAATATGCTAGATATTCATTGCTGGCCTTCTCTTCTCCAAGCTGAACAAATGCAGCTCCCTTAGCATCTCCGCTTGTGTAATAACCCCAACCCCCAGTCATTTTCATGGCCTTGCTCTGGACTTCCTGCAATTTGCAAATATCTTGCTTAGAATATGTGTGCCAAGCCAGTGACACCTGTGTCAAGAAAATGCAATGGACAGACAGGAATAATTAAGTGGTCTAAATAATGTTTAAATTATAAACCATTAAGCTTTCAGTGTCTGGTTTAGGTGCCTGTAGTGTGCAGTCAACATACAGACCAAAATTCATAATGATTTACATTAGATTAAGAGATGGCTGTTATTCCTTGTGTACTAAATGAGCAGCAGACTTCACTGATGCAGGATTTAAATCAGCAGGAGTGAAAGGCCAGTGATTTTAAAGGTATTACACTGCTCTTAGGCTTTGGAAGGGTCTGCTCCTTTTGTTTTGGGAGTTTATCTATTGTCCTGTAGTCTTGCCCTGTTGTGAGAAAACATTCAAATGACACATTAAAGTTTTTATTTTTGAACTATAAGACACACAAGGAAAAGAGTAATTTAGAGAATTCCTTGCATGTCTGTTTGCAAATCAATTTAGCTATGAGGTTTTTTTGAAGTTGCCTGGAGAGCAGGAAGGTGGAATTCAGTTTATTTGCCTTTGAGCATGTATACAAGGAACCTAGGATCCCACTACAGCAGAGATCGAGTCAGCATAGCCAAAATTAATAGCTCTACAGACTCCAATGATTCACTCAGCCCTGTAACAGGTAGAGCAATATCTGTCTATCTGATCTAATTCTTTACCAAATAATATCCAAAAGTTTCAAAAATCATCATGGATCAGAGACCATACCTAATAGGCATTTTTAATAGTCATCCAATTTGGAGGCTGAGAGAGTCACCACCTTGTCTCAGAGCTACAGAACAGTTTATTTATTTGCTACATTTATGTGCATATGAATAGAAGGTCTACGTATGTGTATATATGTAAATATACACATACACATACAGTTGATAAAGCCTCAGAACATAGACAGATAAGGCCTTAATTCCGGCATTTCCATTTAAAAACTTCCGCTTATCTTGTGCTTCTTACAAACTAAATGTGTGACAACATTATTTATTTGGCAGCATTTATGCTTGTATTTTTGTGTTTACTTTTTTTATGTGCTGTGCCTTTCTTCTGGGTTACTGTGCAAAATCAAAACCTGAAAATTCCTTTTTATCTACCAAATAAATTATTAGTTCTTTTTCCAGACTCTTCTTCCTAAGTTCCATTTGGGGTGCCATCAGGATCTTTTATGAGAAATCTGCGAGAATCCCAGGTGCTGTGGGAATCAATACAGGATCAATGGCAATTCCTGAGATTTTGCTGGATGTTTGAGAAAGGACTCATCTGAAAGAGGTGTAACGCCAAATAAATTCTTCTTGATACATCAAAACCCATGGGGATTTATCTTACTAAAAAAATGACCTATTGCTGAGCAGAGCCATTGCTTCCTAAGATGAAGAACTGACTATTCCTTGGCAGATGAATGACAACTACAAAAGCTTCAAGAAAACTTCAAGAATATGAGAAGAAACTAAAACATTTGTTAGTCCTGACAGTTAATGGAGATGGATGAAGATAATTATTAGCTAACAGTTGAAACTGTAAAATATCACCTGTAGATAAGAACAGTTGGTTTGAATATTTAGTGTGGGTTGGTGAGGGGACATTTCCTTGTTCCTTTGTGCACAGATTCTTATGTAAACTTGTTTAAAGTTTTACTTAATGATCAGAAAATTTAAAAAAAAAAAGTAAAATTGCACGTCTTTGAAAAAAAACAAACAAAAATGTAAATAGGAAGAAAAATCATAGAATCATAGAATGGTCTGGGTTGGAAAGGACCTTAAAGATCATCCAGTTCCAACACCCTAACATGGGCAGGAACATCTTCCACTAGACAAAGCTGCCCAAGACCCCATCCAACGTGGCCTTGAACACTTCCAGGGAGGGGGCATCCACAGCCTCCCTGGACAACATATGCCAGTGCCTCACCACCCTCCTTGTGAAGAATTTCTTCCTAATATCTAATCTATATCTTTTGCCCTCCAATTTAAAGGCATTCTCGCTTTTTCTATCACTACAAACCCTTGTAAGAAGTCCCTCCCCAGCTTTCTTGTAGCCCCTTCAGATACTGGAAGGCTGCTATGAGGTGGCCCTGAAGCCTTCTCTTCTCCAGCATGAACAAGCACGATGCTCTCAGCCTGTCCTCATAGCAGAGGGTCTCCAGCCCTTTGATCATCTTTGTAGCTCTCCTCTGGACCCATTCCAACAGTTCCATATCCTTATGCTGGGGATTCCAGAACTGGACACAATATTCCAGGTGGGGTCTCACAAGAGCGGAGTAGAATCACTTCCCCTACCCTGATGGTAACGCTTCTTTTGATGCAGCCCAGGACACAGTTGTCCTTCTGTGTTGTGAGCTCACATTGCTAGCTCATGTAGAGCTTCTCATCAATCAGTATCACCAAGTCCTTTTCTGCAGGGCTGCTCTCAATCACACCATCCCCCATCGTGCACAGATACCACGGATTGCCCCAACCCAGATGTAGGACCAACCACAAATAAAATCTTCATTAAAGAGTTAAAATTTCAGAAGAAATTATGATCCCTTGCCTTAGTCATCTGTAAGAGAGATGTGTGTCAAAGATCTCTGAATCAATGGAGCAGTACAAGCATTCCAGAAGGCATTGCATCTTGTCTAATGTTGTTCAAGTGGGTTAAAAAAATGCACCATCGATGCCTTTTTCAGTCTAATCACTACAGGACATCTATTTGATTAGCTTAGACCAGACATCAGACTTTAACATATGAAAACTTTGCTAAAAATTATCTCACCATTCATACCTAAATATGGTTATGTTATTCGCTGATAGAAAAATACCATCTGTTTTGTATAACTCTGATCAATAATAGACCCTTGTTCTTTTAGAAATTAAGTGGAAACTAATATGGAGAAATGTTTTCCATGCAACTGTAACTTATTTCAAGTAAGGTAGTTTGGGGCTTCATGCACAGATTTAGTGAATATAAAGGAGCTTTTGAGTGGTGAGACAATGGCAACTTCTTGAGATTACAAAAAAAATAGAGAGAGAGAGCTCACCTTTGTCTATAATTTAATTCCCAGATGTACTGTCATGTAGTAGCATTAGGGCATAATGAATCTGCTCTGTTATTTGCTTTGCTGTGGGCTTTGAGCCAGGGAGTCATTCTGCCAGAGAGACAAAAGACACTCTGTCTGTGCAGAGATCTCTGCATCTTCCCAACATGTTTCCTCATACATTTTGTGAACTGTCTTTCCCCTCCCCTCTCCCTCTGTTATGTTAGCTGTGAACTGCAGTGAAAATCTGTCTGTGACAGACACTTTCGGTACTTGGTCATCTGTCAGACAAGCATGAAGTGAAAGACTTCAAATATGGCATTGAGCTCACAAAAACACACACACACGCATCAAAAGAAACAGCCATCACTGGCTACTGCTGAAGTCCAAGCATGAAAACAAGAGCAAAGTACACACACACGCAAAAAAAAAAAAAGGCAAAACCAAAAAACCACCCAAAAATTAGGAAGAAAGTGTTTGTATGTAAGTCTGAAGTCTCGCAAAGTAGTCATATTTTATGGTTTCATTAAAATCAGACATATAAGATATAAACTGCAACTGTAGGGTCTGTAACATCTTCCTTCTACACCCAGAACTCATCTGTGGCAGTATTTACTGGAGAATATCTTCACTTTGAAAGTCAATTTCCATTAATGCCACTGCCAAGAGAAGAATAAGGGGAAAAGATTTGATAAAAAACAGGTGAATCGGTGAATGGCTTAGGTTGGCTTTTGGATTATGAACTATAAATCACCTCATCACAATCCACCTTCATTTGGGTACTTATACGGTACCTGGCAACGCATTTGCTTATATATAGCATGGTTAGGGTCATACTGTTAGGATACTTAAACCTTACTACATTAGTACCTTTAAGGTACATTACAGTCATGTCAAGGTGTTTATCCAAAGTGCCAGTGTTCCAAGTAAAACAAACCTCTTGTCTTGTACTGTAACAAAAGAGTGTTGTCTTCTCCTACAGTACCAGCTGGATTCTGCCAGTAAACACAATTCAGTATTCAGGGAAATTAAAGGAAGAATCTCAGCTGGATTCAGTCTGAAATCAAGATTTGAAAAGTTTTGTTTGTCCAAGAATATCTGACCAAATAAAGTATCTGGATTGGACTACACAAATGGCACAATAAAATCCTTAGCTTTCTTTTGACTTTGAGAGATGCATTTTAGATTCATTAGGCTGCATCACTTCTTTAGTTTAATCTGTAAATCTAAAGGGAGAACATGGCCCTTATGAATATCTACTATTACAATGTATTCCTAACGTCTCTGGATGCTTGTAAACAACTGAATCTTACTGCCAGTCATTACAACGAGAGTCAGGATGTACACGTCAAGTGTAAGCACCTAAAATTATGTGCATGCAGTTGAGACCTTCTATAGGCTCACTTTCAGTCACTGGAGAGATATAGGCACCTATAGAGTGTGGTTCACCCTTTTCTAAGGTTGAGAAAAGACATAAAGGATAAATCGAATAGTCTGAATTTTATCTTAATTGAGTATGGATTGAGTCCTAAGGTAGAATAAGTGCCTAACATTTAGACAGATGAGTCTCCGTTTCTTTCCCTGAGTTTAGCTATCCTTGGTCATGCAAGATGCCCTGGCATATCTGAAACAGCCACCTAGGGATGTCAAACACGACAAAACATCAACTGGAAACTCAAACTCTCTGAACAAGTAGCTAATGAAGTTTAGGTAACTGAACTCGACATCTGAATGAAAATGACTGAAACAAACTGTGGGCTATATTCAGCTGCCCAAACTTTAGTATTTAGTGTAAATTTAGAAGCCATGCTGATATGACAGACAACTTCTGGTATATTCACCGGGTTTTGAAGCTTGGTTGAGGGCAGGCAAGATAACCCAGTGATGTCTGAAACAATAGGGATGTGATTCATTTGCCTATATATAGACATTTAGGGTTATTTTAAGTACTGCAGGATTTCCTACCTAGTCTCAATCTGACACTCCAAGATAGTCTTCCATTAATGCTGTGTAATATCTGTCAGTGCCCTGCGTGTATTTCAAATATGTTACAGCAAAATTTGCAACAGATACTCATGTTACAACAACAAATGCCCCTCTTCTATGTCTGCACTGCAAACTTCCCTGAGCATGTGGAGATCCAACCCTGCCAGTCATCATACAAGTATCACAGAACTGCAAGTATCAGCCAGTTATGAGTAAGAAGATCTGCATCACTCAGATCTCTTTCAATGATATTTTTGTAAGAGAAGAAGAGAAAGAGGGCTGGCTTTGTGTGCAGAAATTAAGTTCCATTTGCGACTGAACCACAAACTTCCTACATTTGACAAGCAAATGCTTTCCTCTTGTTTCCTCCTATCACATCCTGCAATTAATATTCTTCTTTTCTGACATAACTTGGGTGGCCACATCCATTGATGCTTTTCAAATATGTTCAGAAATATCTTTACTAATGAATTTTTTAGAAACCTCAAGGACTCTTGCCAGAGACATATCAAAGTTACCTTTCAACAGTAATGAAGTTTTGCACTTCCTTTCAACACCTTTGGTCCATTTTTCCTTCTTATGAGCATGAAAAAGAAGTCTCTTTTAATGCTCACAAATTCAGCCTTCATCTAATAACAAACAGCTCCCTTTCTCTTCCACATTTTGGCATTTGTTTTCCCTTTGCCCTGCCTCTGTGTTCATAGAGTCATAGAATAATTAAGGTTGGAAAAGACCTCTAAGGTCATCAAATCCAACCATCAGCCCAAGGATTCTACCTTTTATGAGTCTGTCTTCACAAATGTGTGTTTACCCAGAGTGAGCAACCATAGAAAGTCACACACAAACCTTCTTCCCCTAAGGAGAAGGAAAAACGAGAATGACCAGCTGTCCAGAGCTGTCCACCGGCATTGAATCTGCTATTCCCTTCCTTCACCCATCTCCCTCAGCTTTGCTACACTTGTTTATCCTAACAATGAGGTCAACTTTAAGTATTACCATCATTAATTAGTTAATTTTTTAAAAAAAAATGAAAAAATAGGAATCATTTCAATAAATGAAACTTTAATATGGGCATCTAATAATCACAAGACAAACAGGGACTTCTACGGCACCATATGATTTTACTTAGATGTTAACTTCAGGATGAAATGAAATGTGTCCCAAAGATGTCTGTTAATTTCCTAAGTCTATGAAAGGAACCTTGCTCAAATGTAGATGCCTGTGTTTGATTAAATCAATTTCATTTCAGGTACATATATGACTTGGAGAAAGTAGCCTTAATGGTCTTTGCAATATTCCTTCCTTCAGTAGTGGTCATCATCTTCCCTATTAAACTTTGTTTTTAAGTGAATTCAGAAGGCATGTGACTATATAATCCACTAATGCAGGAGATGGTCACAGCTGTAATGTTATGTAAGTTCCAAATATGTACTTCTTAAAAAGAAGGAAAATGCATGACTCAGTTACATTGTCTATACTTCTTTCTGTTCTGGTTTAGGCTAAAGCAGAGTGTTTTCTCTGATTTTTTCAACCTGATAGTTATTATCAGGGTAATGGACCATTGGTGTGCAGAGCGACCACTACACACATCTATTCCTATGTCAATTAAGCCCATCTCACTGTTCATAGAACCATGGAATTACCTGAGGTGGAAGGGACCCAAAAGGATCATCAAGTCCAACTCCTATCCCTACATAGGACACTCCCAACATTCACACCATGTGACTGAGGGCACCAGTTGGTGGGAAGGGGGTTGCAGCTGCTGGGAGGAATGGACAGGACAGGTGACCCAGCCTGACCAAGGATGTATTCTATGCCATACACATCATACTCAATATAAAAGATTAGAGATCACAAGGGTCAGTCCTCTTCTTCGACGGCCAATGTTCAGGAATGATCTCATCTGTCTGTCTGCTCCTGAACCAATCCATGTGCTCCTGAATCCAGTTCCTGCATCCAGTTCCTGAGTCCAGCTCCTGCCTGCCACTGAGTCCAGTCTGAGACCTTCCCTGCAGCATTGGCAGTGATGTATTGGTCATCAGGGGAGTTTGAATTGGTCTTGTATATTTATTTTCATTATATTATTCCCTTATTAGTAGTATTATTTTATCTTTATTTTTATTGTTTCATTAAAGCTGTTTTAGTGTTAGTTTCCAACCTGCAAGTCTCATCTCCATTTATCCTTTCCTGAGGGAGGTGGGGATTTGGACAAAATCTCCCTAGTTTTAGCTACTGCCCTGACTGGAGTCAGGGGGAGCTAAACTGGAACACTCTTATACTGTAATTCCATTTAACTTAGTTTTGGCACAGCAGTTCTTCAGGTGTATAGGTTGACAGGTAATATTTCCTGTATTACATACATATATTATCACAAAATATCTGAAAACAAAGCGTTCAGCTTTGATTACCTTTATAAATGCGTAGAATTCAGTGTGGTGATGAAGAAGATACTACTTCAGAAGCCATTTGGGATTATGTTCAGGTGCTTGACAGCAGGATATGTATTTAACCTCTAGAAGGAAAAGGATTTACTTACAGAGATTTTAGGGTTTCTCAATAAAGTGGAAGAGCATTGTTTATATAAATAATTATTTAGGTTTCTGACTTGGATAAGTTTGTGCCTGAACATTGCCTGTTCATGGTATTAAAAAAGGCATTTTTATAGGAGACAGTTCAAAAAATATTTGGCGGTTTTCCCTGTCTGTTTAAAAGGCACGAGATATAATGCTACACTGCCATTATCGAGAGCCTATGTGTGTTCATAGAATTGCCAAAAAGACCAACACAAACTTTTTTGGCACCTGGAGCCCTCTATTTCTCCTACACACTCATTATAACATAATAAAAAGTAAATTAGGTGTTTGGATTCATGTTTGAGTAGACACCCTTGCTTTGGCCATAAGAAGATGTGACAATTTAGGTCTCAGATTCTTTCATGCAATAGGGTGCATACCACCACAGCAAAACAACAACTGAATTTCCAATCAAGTTATCTTGGGTCAGCTTAATAGACCTGAAGTTTTGCTCTAATTTGCAATGTTCAGGAGCCACAGGTGCCAGAGCAAAACGCCTTTGGACTGTGAGCACACATCTCTCCTTGCCCAGTGGATTTTCTTATGTATTTTGAGTCATGGAAAGACAAATAAACACGTACAAAGAAACAGAAAAACAGATATACTCAGTTTTGCAACAAAACTTTTTTCCACTCAGATTCCTTGATATAATTAATTTTTAATTGCAAGTCTACTTTATTAATAAAGTTTGCTAGTCTTAAACACAAGATTTTTGATATTTCTATGATGGACTCTTGCTTCAAACCACCTCAGGGTTTAACCAGGCTAAAGACTAGACTGTACCTAAGAAATTCCTTTAGGAGAGTCCAGTGCAGCATCTATTAAAGGTACCAAATTCTGGAACATACCTATGGACGTACTCTTTCCTTAAATTATCCATGTTCAACAAAGGGTAAGAAATATATATCTGATATTTTTAAAAATCTGCAGAATGCTCCTTTTTGAACATCTTTTCCAGGCCCAAAATTTTGATCACAGATGTTCCCTTCCATGATATCTAATATGATCGTCTCAACATTTTTTAATCAGAATTGAAAACAGCAGGTATGCTGGGAATTAATTGCAATGAAGATCTAAATGAGGCCTTAGAAAGAAGCATGGTGTCGTATGAGGATATTGTTATATAGTCTTACTACACTGCTAAAATCAAGAAGCATCTCAGCCTAAACATGGAAATGCTTCTTTCAAATAAACTACGGAAATATAATTTTGTTTGTAGTTGCATTTTTCTATGTGACGACCTAATAGAGCAGACTCTTGAAACATAATCCTTCTAACTAAATGCAGTGTTGCTAAATGCATTTGCTACTGCAGAAGTCTGAAGTTACTAAATAAAGGAGTTGCTTAACCTTTTAAGTTATGCTTGCTTAGGATACTGGTTTTAGTATTCTGGGAAAAGCCCCGGAAGAGCCTGGGATTTATGTTCTATGTGCGGAAGTTAGGGGTGATGGAGAGGGAAGAAAGAGCCATTGACTCTTGAAAGAACCAGTATTGTCTCTAGAATGGAAGCAGCGTGCCTCAGTGATTGTCTTTGCATTCAGTCTAGTCCTAGAGGTACTGACTGAAGCTTTCAGGCTGCTGGGTTTCGGAAGTTATACTTAGTGGCGCAGTATTTCCATCAGTTTACTGGTGAAATTCAGGCCTTGGGAAACAGAAATAAAAGCTGAGGCATCAACTTTCTTTCAGGATTATTAATATAGCTTGGAATCTCAATAATGGACTCAAAATATTTATCAAGCATGTGATCTGAGGTTACACTGTTCACAAATCACTAAGGTAGATGGAGATGGTGCATAGAAAAGAGTAGACTTTTGTTCAAGGTAATAAAAAAGAGATAGGCTCAAATAATTGAGAACAATTTCATCATATGGAGTATGAGAAAAGAATGTGACCAAATGTGTCTAAAGAACCAGTTGGAAAGGTGCCAGAAGGCGTCTTTGGCCTTTAAGAGCAGTGCATTTATTTACTGTTCCATATGCATAACAGGCATGAAACTTCCAGATGAGCATTTGAGCTTTCAGTTTGAGGTGGGAAGAAAATGGGACTGCTCCACCCAGAATTTATAATTCTGCTGAACAGAAGCGATAGTGTGGTTGGGAAGGTGAAATTTCTCTCTCAGATAGATGAATGATATAGTAGGATATAGTCTTTACCTTAGGATCCATGGTTCACTAAGCACATGAATGCAACGTTTTTCATTAGTACTGGTTGTTACAACTATGCTGATAATACTTTTTCATGTAATAATTAGTGCTTCCCACTGTAATTAAATTGTCATATCTGTCAACCATTAAAAACAAAGACAAGTCTCATTTGGTGCCTTTCCAGTGTAAACAATATAGAAATCACTCAACCTTGGAACACTGTTTGTATACAGGAACTCTGAAGCTTGTCTGGTCTAATATGGTATTCAAAGCATCGCAGACTCGGAAATTATATCAGGTTGCTCAGCACCTTGTCTAGTTTTCAGTACCCCCAAGCATGCATCATCTGCCACTTCCCTGGTCAATTTGCTTCAGTCCTTAACAAGACTCACTGTAAGAAAAAAAAAGATTTGTAATCTGTGGTCCTTATCCCATGTCTGTGTTGTCCATCACTGTCTTTCCCCTTGCCAACATGGGGGTCCTTTTCTAGGCTTACTCTGGTTTGTTAATGTCTTTCTTGTACTGGGGACTCCAAAAATGGACACAATAGTACAGATACACTTTTGGTACTGCTAAAAACATGGATATAGTCACTGCTCTCAGTACTGTCGCTGTGTAGTGACTAATGCAGAACATGGTTAGCCCTCAGTGTTGCAAGGGAGCACTGTTTACTCCTGCACAACTTGTCATCCACCAGCAACCCTTCAGCATTTTTTGTTAGAGCTGCTCCCCAGACAATTGGTCTCTTCCATTTGCTCACCTTCAGCTCATTTCTGTCAGATCACTTCTTCAGTTTTTTGAGATTCACCTAAACAGCCTTATTACCCAGATTATTGACTGCTCTCTGTAATTTGGTGTCAACCCCGAACTTGATGACAGTGTGTTGTTTCCATATAATTACAAACCAATGAATCACACTGCTAACATTTCTTTGGATAGAGCCAATACATGTATATTGGCTTCCCAGGTAATGTAAAGCACAATATTGTTCTGAAGGCACACTTCACAAGAGACAAGGCTGGGAGCTGAGTAATTTTTGAGGAAGGAAGACTGGAATTTAAACAGAGAAATAGCAACATTTTTTATAAACACAGACAATGGCAACTGCTCTGGTCAGTAATTACTTGAGACTAAATGGGGACAGAAAGAGTCAATGTGCACACAAATGCCCCTCTTATCTGGCACTATTTCCACTCATTCTCATCTTACTCCGTGTACCCGGAAATGTCAAATCAAGCTGCTATGTATTTTAATGCTAGTGCACACAATAATCCTTTAATCATATTCCCATACTGGGTGAAAGTATAAATTACAGAAATATATTTGTTTCCTTTTTTAACTTTTATTCTGTAGGATTGATGTAAAGAAGCCATAGTATGAACAGAAACTTGGCCCAAGCATTTTTTTTACCCCCATGGAAAAAATCAATAGGTAAGATTCCATTTTGGTTGCCACAATGTCAGACTGGAAACACCTCAGTATCCAGCTGAGTTTATTTGTGTTGCTGGAGATAAAGATCAAGTCTCACTACTACTGGATACATCAATCATTAGCAGGGAGCCTTTGTGCCTGGCATTCACATTGACTGCAAATTTCACATATAAGGAGCAAAACACGCAAAACTCATTTCAGAGTATTTCAATTCTTCCAATACAAGAACTAGGAGGAAGCAAAAATGGAACACAAGAAAACAACCTCCTTCTTGGAAGAATGGGCATTTGACAAATGCAGTGAACTATCTTGTCACTCTTTCAATTTTATAATACCTGTGACGCTGAGTCACCTTGTCCTATCAGGAAACAAAAGAGCTATAAATCACCCTCCAGTGAGCAACTCCATCACTTCCACAACCACCTGCAGAAGGATAGAAGAAACTTCGTATCTTCCTGAAAACAAACGGTAGGATTTAGATCAATTTATTTGTTTAAAATATTGCAATTTTTTCTTGTATTAAATTGCAGACATAAATTGCCAGAAGTCTTCTTAGACAATTTAGGACAGCCACAGAAAGACAATATTATTCAGTGAAAAATAAAATTACATAGAAAACAGTGTAACACAAGCTGAAAGAAGGGGGAGATAAAATTGACGAACAATCAAAAACAGATGAAAAGCCATGTGTACGCAAGAAAGCAGTATCTTGGCAGGTTATATGTGTGTACATAAAGGAAGAGACAGAATGAGCATATTGAATTGGATATGTATATTCAGTTCAGTATAATTCAGTGCTAAAACTAGCTATCCCCACTTATTTTCAGAGTGGGGAAATTACCACCTTGTGCAACTTGCCATTTTTGTGCAAAATGGCTGGTAAGTAGGACTTTGGGCAACAATGCTGAAGTGAAGTGAAACGGCAGCTTGTATTACTCCACTTCAGGTCTTTTTCAAGGATAATAAAGACCAATGGGCATATTCTTTCATTTTAGATATTCAGTTGTATGAATAACTTAGGATAAATCTTTTTCTTTTTTTTTGTGAGAAGGGATGGGAAAAACACTCACACAAGTTGGCTAAACTCATACAAACCAGGGATGCTAAAGCGCCATCTTTCAGTGGCAGATCCCTGTACACAGATGGAGTTGCAGGAAAGTCAGTAAGACTTGGCACATGTCTTGATTTATGTTGGGTTGAGGGGGAACAGGGGAGGGGGGCAGAGAGACTGATTTTAGGATCAGTGCCTAGAAATTAATGCAGAGCAATTAAATTTACATCTCATAAACCATAAGCATTTGGTTGAAATCAGTGGGATTGCCAAAAGTATGTTAATATCTTGGAGCAGGAAACTACTCGGTCTTAAAAACATTCCAATGGCATTTTGAAAGTCGCATCATGTATTACATTACCAATTATATTTAATTGTGAGCTAATTCATAGAAAATAGTACTGTGAATGGATACTTTGCCCGTGTCTTTAAGTTAACTTCTTCAGTTTGATTTGCAGAATAGAAATCTTCACAGTTTCAATGGAGAGTTATTTTTGCATTGAAAGAGAAAAGTCATTTTTACAGGTTTTAGGTGCTAAAGGGATTAGGTTTTATTTGTATATCGCCACATTTTGCACTCAAAAGACATTTTTTTGTTTTTGACTTGAGTACAGCAAAAGATAATGCCCATCACTATTTACTTTCTAGTTAGAAATGAAAAGAACAATTTTTCATGTTATTGGGAGTATAATTTTTTATTGCTAAACATCTAGGTTTTATTCACTGCAATGTCCTGCAATGGCTCTGAGAAATAAGTGGTAGAAAAGTTAGCAAGAAAAACTTCTGTGATCCCAAAGGCCTTCAAGGAGCCATAGCTGATGTCAGAATTAAGCATGAATGACATAAGGCAAAATCAAGAACAGGAAATCAATTACTTATACTGTTATTTACCAGCATGTTTTTTCCCCAGATCAACTAAATCTTTCCTCAACTACAAATGCTTGGAATTACCCACCCTATATTGAGGACAGTGAGAATTTAATTGTACAGATGTGGCCAGCCCATCCAGTTTTTAAGCCTCTGAACTACAGCTGCCCATGTACGCAGTCGCCTTCAACAGGCTTTGCTCTTTAGAAGAGCTGGCGTAGCAACTCTGCTTCCAGGCTGGAAGCTGTGGGTTGACTCTAGTGCAATGTAAGAAAGCTGTTGAGGAAAATACGCCTTACTATACTTTTTTTAAAACTAGTTTTTCTCACCCACATGTTGTCTATGAGCTGAATTGCCTTATGTTTTATATAAACTGGTTGCCTCAAGGTAAACGGGCTTTGCTGAATACAGAAAGATCAGTAAATCCTATTGGCCGTTCACCAAGAATAAATTAAAACTAAAACCAGCAGACCCTTAAAACCAAATAAGAAATTAAGCTAATAATATATCTCCGTGGTAACATGCTCATAAAATCCCTTAGAGGGGGAGGCTGGGAAAAACGCCAAAATAATTAAATTCCACTCTAGTCACCTGCTTCCCTGCCCAAGGTAGCTAAGCTGAACGTAACTCCTATGACTGATTGCAATCAGACACCTGAACTTTGAAGTGACCTATTACCTCCTGGATCACCCTAGAGGGATGATAGGGCACTTTGAGGCTCCTAAGCCAGTAGGTTCTTGACTCCAGGGTCTGATTGTTGCTTCTTCAATTAGCGAAGATTCTCATTTCTGTTACGATGCAATAGTCTCTGCAATATAATCAAGAGCTGTCTTTAAAAAAAATTGAAAACAAACCAATCTTTCTGAAGCGAGTCTTTCTCAGGAAGACAATGCTGGGCCATTTCTGGTGCAACAAGTTCTGCACCAGCTCTTGTGCAAGGCTTCGTAGCACTGGTCATTAAATGAGAGATTTGAATCCTGACTTGGACACCTCCATGTAGAGGTCTGCACATGGGCTGAGCTTTTAATTCCCCTTTCAATCAATGCAATCCAACCAAAGTAGGCAATGGGGAGCAGGGGCAGTTCAGACTAATATAGACATGTAAATAAGATAAAAGCAGCATTGCACAACAACTACTCCACAACGTGGATGTGAACAGAAGGCTTCCTATAGGAACAGAAACACAAATGTCCTCCTGTACTGTGAATTCAGGTGAAGGTGTTCCTCCAGGATTACAGGAAGTATGAGATGTACAAAGCAATTGATTCATAGAAATTTTGAAATGCAGATGGGTAATATATTTATTTTTTACTTCTAAAAATGAGAGGAGGAGAGAAGGAGAGAAAGAAATCGTAATTTTACTACTTTAGAAAACGCCAGATAATACACTGGCTAAAGTTGCATCATGCATTCAGAGAAATAAAAGTTCACTCCATAAAGGAAAAAAAATAATTAAATCCTCATTCTTCCCTTTTCAGAGATGATTCTGTCAGTGGTGATCCTGTGTCTTGCAGCTATGCTGCCTCCATCCACTGGAAAGGTAAGATCCATGCTTTGTACTCAGAAAATGTGGATGGGACTTGAGGCATTCGTGATCTGAATTAATGTGGTTCTTCCTAGACACACTGACTAGCTGCAGAAAGAATCTGTTTAGATATCTAGGATCTGGAAAGCATTTATCCTTGAAGTCTCTTTCATTTCAAAGCAGTAGACTGGTTCCACACTTGCATGCTAAACCATCTGTAGTCTCAGTGCTACTTATGAGTAGGGTAAGAGATAAATATATTTCCCAGAAGCTTACACACATAGATACAGTAATCTGGATCTCCCAAAGATCCAGCCCTCTTCCTGTTAATTCCCCGCAGTTTTACAGGCAGCAGTTACCTAACTCTCACCATTTCTCACCCTACATGTCCTGAGCTATGTGCTTCTCCCTTTGCTTATAGTCCCATCTTCTCAACACGTATCACTGATTTCCCCCAAGAAGCTAAATGAACTAACACACACACACTTAAAGTTGTTCCTCCTAACACACTTAGTTTGCAGTTTAAATTTTCCTACTTCTGCTTCACAAACACTAATGTAACTGTAGACTTAACTACATTTTCCCATAATTTTTCAATTTCTACACTCCGTGCTGCAGTCTAGAAGACTGATGAGAGTGGGTGTAAGGAGGAGGCCGAGTTCCTCACATAGCTATTTTTTAATTAAGAAAACACATGAAAAACTTGAGAAATATTATCTGTTATGGCAGGAGTGGAAGAAAATCTATGGCATGGAAAGCATTGGCGCACTTTCTTATTCAGTGTGATATCCTGATAAAGTACCACAAGAGGTCTGTGATGATCTTGTGATCAAAGAACAGTTTCCTTCAATTAAAAAATAACCACAACATTAATAGGCATGTTTAAAATACTAAAGAAGGGGAGCACATCATGAGCAGGTTATGTCTTTTGTTGAATTTTAGATCTTGTTTCCTCAAAACCTCATGAAGGAAATTATAACAGTAAAATAAGCCTAATTCAGTTGCTTAAACTTAAGAATCTGCAGGCACGTGAGATGTCCCACCTTATCTCAGCCATCCACAGAGGGCTGGCAGATACAACGCAGGACCAGTGTTATTACTGCTAAGCTCTATGCTGTGGAACCACTGGAATTGTTCCTCTATATGGAAGAACTATGAGAGATACTTTAGGGGACAAAGCGTATCACAGTACCTCCTCCATCACAAATATAATCTCTATGGTTGTTATTACGGCTTTGGTATTTTGATATTTCCTAGATAGGATTCAGGATTTAGTTACTTTCAAATAAAAGAAAAAAAAATGTAACTTTTTCTTTCAATTTAGGTACTTGAAGATTTCTATGCTCAGTCAACTCGCAAAGCAGACCAACAAAAGCTGATTGTTGACAGACATAATACCCTCAGGAGAGGAGTAAAACCAACTGCCAGCAACATGATGAGGATGGTAAGCTGTGTGTTGTAAATTTATTTTAATGAATAATGCATCCTATGAGACACACAGGACTGTATACAAGGTCATATTATTTTATTTACCCACAAATTCACTCTTCAGATCTTCCATAAGGATTAAGGATGGCCAACACCAAGATAAGCATAAAGCTGGGCAGGTGGAAAAAAGCCTGGATAATTTTGTAGTGTATGAACAATAAAGTCTCTTTGTTTTGGAGGTCAAAAGAAAAAGAAAAGGAGGAGCTGTGTCATTCTTCATTATTTTCTACTGCATTCTTCATCTGTCTTCACAGTTCCTATTCTTCTAGATGCATAGTAACTTTGTTCCTACTCCCCCTACCCCCTAAAGGTGAAGGAAAGGATTTTGTCTATGATTTTTTTCTAAAGTGTAATTTGCAAATGTTGTTCCATCATGAGGGGTTTTTATGTGTTATGTGTGTGAATGACTACTATTTTTCTTCTTTCATTGAGACATGGAGTCCTGCGGCTGCAAAGAATGCCCAGTTATGGGCCAATAAATGTTTTTTAAGTCACAGTCCTGCTAACATGAGGAAAACCAGTAAGTGAAGCATGTGCTAAATGAATAATGTTATACATACTATTGATGTGAACAGTTTGATTTTTGATTGGTTTTTGTTCTTTTCTGAGATGTCATTTATATGCAATGTGATTTTATTGGTGCAAGAGATGAAGGCAAAATTCTAGATATAAATCTGTCCAGTAAGTCAGAAAAGTTCAATACTATTCTCATCCCAATTCCATCAGTTTTACACAGGCATATCCTATTTTATTCAGTAGGTGAAAAAAAATTATAGTTAGAAAGCATATTCTCTCAAAATATCTGTCAGAAAGAGGGAATCACACGCTTAAACCAGTTTGCCGGATGAAACTGAGCAAAAGGTAAAGATCCAAAACCTACTGGTTTTGCTAAGCATAATTGTTTAGACAAGACTCACCGTGTTTAAACCCCCTGGCAGCTTGCAACCTGTAACTATCTTGGAGGTTCACGTAAAGCTTCCGTCACTGAATATTGAAGTTGCAACTATATTATGTTAGCAGTAGTCTTGATGAGTGCCCATTGTTGTGTTGACTGACTTCTGTCTAAATTGTATGTAAGATGTGGACTGTCCTTCAGTTCCCATACTTTCTGTCTAAAAAACAAATCCTCTTGTACTTACTAAGGCAAACATTAGATGAGAACTAATGCCTACACAGTAGGTTTGGAACTAAGTAAAAGCAGTGGGTGAAGACAGTGTACACAGTTTCCTGTGTACCAGAAGTAAGCTTCGCATTCTTGGGAATTTCCCAAGATTACTGAGCTGTGACCTGAATAATCACGAGGCTGCTGACATTAAAATAGCAAAATTACAGTCATGAATCTGTGGTGCACTTATGCAGATGTATCTACAGGCATGCAGAAGGTCTGTTAACAACCAAACTACCAGCCAAACAGGCTGGCCATGCTGCAAACCGGTCAAGTGGCAACTTAAGTATTCACAAAGGGTGATGTCACTGGACTGGAAAACAACAAAAAAAACTCTGCTGTCTCAACTGGGATGAGAACTTCCCTGGAAATTATATCACCTTTTGCTGTCTTTTTCTCACACACGTAATTTTTATGCACTCTGAGTACCTTTCTCTTTTCAGCTCTACAATGTGGTGAAAATCTCTTCATGTCAACTGCCCCTTTCCCATGGCCTGAAGTTATCCAGGCTTGGTATAATGAGGAGAAAGATTTTGAATATGGAATTGGAGCAAAAACACCAGATGCTGTGATTGGCCATTTCACTCAGGTAAATTTTTAAATTTCAGGCTGAATAAATAAATATCTATATGTTAGCTAAGCACTATTTACCCTTCCATTATCTTTAAAGGGAATAAACACAAAGGAGACTTATTCTGACAAAACCAAGATGAAAGCGTTCAAAGTAACAGGTGTCTTTATAGAGTATTTCAAAATTTCAGGAAGAAACAAAGGGAAGAAAACCATTTGTTTGTTTAACATCTGAAAATTACGCAAACACTGGACAAATAGGGTTATTAAAATATCAGGAAGGAAATATAAATAAGGTTGTTACAGTCGACAGAGCCCCATTGACTCAGAGTTTCCAGTTGGAAAACGGCTTGTGGTAACTTCCTCCACTGCATGAAACACAAGACACAAAATTTTACATCATGATTACTACATCTTCTTAAACAGTTTCAATTTAATAAAAACATACATAAATATTTTATATAGATGCATGATAATTTACCACTATAACTTAAATGTTATATGGTTCAGGGGTAAAAGCAGGGAAAAAAAAATTTTTCCAGCAAGGTGGGACTTGTATTTTACTATAAAGTGTGAATAAAATGACTTAACTTGGATGAAAACGTTTCTTCAATGCATATTGTACTTAAATGATTTTCAGTTGTGCATTTCTCATTCTCCCATTTTTATTATTTTACCTACAGGTGGTGTGGAGCAAATCTGTTGAAATTGGATGTGCTTCTGCTTTCTGTCCCAACAGTAGATACAAATACTTCTATGTTTGCCATTACTGCCCCGTGTAAGTACTGATTGTGATTTTGGAACTTCTCATTGCATTATGAAAATCAGTTGGGAGATGGTGACGCTTATAATAGGGCTCATATCTGAGGAATAGGTTAGAAAAGTGTGTTAAGAATATGAAAATACAGAAAAAAAATTAATCAAAAGAATTGTCAAGTAAAAAAAAAGCATAAAACACATAGAATTGATACTGATTTTCAGATTAAATTTCATTTGCATAATAATCCTAATTTTCATAATATTAACAAATAAACTCTTTCCACATTTTACCATGGACCTCCATGAGCTGCAGGAGGACAGCCTGCCTCATAGTGGTCTTCACCACGGGCTGCAGGTGAATCTCTATACCAGCACCTGGAGCACCTCCTCACCCTCATTCTTCAGTGACCTTGATGTCTGCATAATTGTTTCTCTCACATATTCTCATTCCTTTCTCCCAGCTGCTGCACAGCAGTTTTTACTCTTTCCTAAATGTGTTATTGTAAAGATGTTACCATCATCACTGATTGGATCAGCTTTGGGCAGTGGAGTCAGATATGGGGGTACCTTCTGGTGTCTTCTTATCAAAGCCATTCCTGCAGTCCCCCTGCTACCAAATCCTTTCCAGATAAACCCAACCCATATATAAAATTTTTTGAAATATAACCAAAAACTGAGTGTAAACTTACACATGCGTGCACCCCTATAATTAAGTTTTATTCTCAGATATGTTATAGTGACTTTATAGTTCATGTTGGTAATCTTGATGTTTCAGGGGAAATGTATTAGGCTCAATTTCAACTCCCTACAAAAAAGGAGAACCCTGTGGTGATTGCCCTAATGCTTGTGACAATGGATTATGCAGTAAGTTTTAAATATTTTAATTGTGACTTGTGTAAAGTTGATGCTTTAAAAAAATCCCTGTAAATTTTTGCAGATGGAAAGTTTTTTAAAATTATTTGTTCAAATACCAAGTCAAAAGCACCATTACAGAACCACATTTCAACATGGTAGGTGCTTTCCCTAGGTGGGACAACCTGTGCAGTAAAACTAAAGAAGAAGGAGTCTATAAGGGTGGGTAAATGTTAGACAGTAGCTGGTCTACATTGGGACGCAGCTACCCTCCACTTCATGGATCAAGGTATTTATATGGGCTAGGAACTTTCATCAAAAATTATGATATCTGGGTCTCCATACGGAAAACCTCAAGGATGCTTCCTAGTGTAAGAAGATGCATCAACTACAGTGAGATCAAAATTATGTTTATACCAAAGATAGCACAGAAATCTCAGCTCCAGATTTCCAGCTGCATATTATATGATTTTCCATACCCAGGAGAAGAAATTCTCATCCTTGAATCTATGAAATATCAAGGAAAGAGGGGAATTCTTTATCTTTTTTTCTTCTTCCTCCTTTGAACAATGGTGGCTGACCAAGTAGCAGCAGCAACACACTTGGTGACAGCAAGAATTCTAACAGAGAATAACAACATATGGGCTGAGTTTCATAATACCAGACTTAATTTCAAGTATAATTTCTATTACATAATCAACTTAATTCTCATCATAAGCTGTAGTGTAATGGAAGAAAGCTTCAAAACACCTTTCAGGGAGAAACCTCCTTGAAAGAACTACATATTTTGTACGTGTAATCAAAGGGTTTGGATGTTACTGTGGAGTAAATGACAACAAAGAGGAAAAAAATACAGAGGAAAGAAACACTGATGAAAAGATATTCTAAAGGGAAATGCTGCAGGTTACCATTTCTCATTTATGATTAATTTTGTGTTTTGATTCATTTTCAGCCAAACTTTGAAAGCTTGAAGGCCTTTATCTCAACTACCTTGGCAAAATCTCCTGGATATACCCATAGATTCACCAAGTTCACTACTCTGCTTCCTGCCAATGTAAAATTGAAATAATATAACAGGTTCACCTTTTTCTTTCCTGGACATCCATCTCCTTAGTGAGTTCTTTCTCAAAAACAGAGTCCTAAAATATGTAGTTTTCAAAAGGAATCAGGGGAGAAGCACAGTGTCCACTAGAACCTTTCCGGTTTAGAATCTGGATCTTTTGCTGTAAAACGCATGTAATGCTCAGCTGTACTTAAACATTAAATAAAAATTGTAGTTCATTTAAATTAGTGATCCTGCTTATATTACACAATTGCATTTAGCACAAACATAGGCAATCAAACCTTCCATCTAATGGAAAAGGACTGTCTGAGAAAAGGTCTAAATTCAGAAAAATACATAGTCAAGAGGAAAGGTCCTTGTGTTTGGAAACTTTACTTTTAACAACAAGTAAGGATGTCTTCCAAAACTATTTTTTAATATCTGTTTTTGCTGTATCAAATATTAAATTACTCATTCTTCACTGACCAATTCATTGTAATTTTTCTTCTTTCCTATTACCATGAAATACAGTTCACTTAACTTCCATTAACGTTGTGACTTTAAGAGCATTAGGTCCTGAGGCAGCCTGATTCTTCATCAGTAAAAACTGAAACAGTTCATGTGAGAAACTGAAGATTTCCTGGGTAAAAAAAATAGAAGTCAGACAAACAGCTGTCCTTCAAAAAGAATGATCGTTAGCATAAATAACATATAATACTCACTTTTGTGACCTTTGGGAAGTAAGTGTTCCACTGCGTAGTCAACAGTGGGACTAAATATTATTTTAGTCTTACCTTACAATGGTTTCACATTCCAGTCTTCTTTTAGTAAGGAAGCTGCTGTCATAATTGCAATCCCAACTCCCAGAGTCTTTGGTAGAGCATAATTTCAGCACACATTTCTGACTCATTTATTCCAGTGGCATTTCTTCTTGTACAAAAGATGAGCATTAAGTTAAAAGCCTGCTTTCACAATTCAAAGTGCTTATTGTTTTGGTTGGTTGGGTCTTTCTTCTTCACCACTTTTTTCCTCCATAGTATGCTGCCTTCTTATTTAGGTATATCTCTACTAGTAAATTAAGCAGTGCCAGGACATAGGTGTGAGCTCTGGAACATTACCTATTGCACTTTTAAATGCTTAGCACAGATGCAAGTAAGAATTATGATAAGGAAACAAGTAATTTACTGTTGTTTTCCTTAAGAAAACAGATGGATCCATTACCCCTGAATCCTAAAAAAAGCCCATTCACTACGTGTAATGGGTCTAGAAATGTTTGTTTCATTGTAACTCATAACACAAGAACTGATTTCTCAGTCACTCACAAGAGGAAAGAAGTAGTGTAGTGATGCGAAAATCAGTTGTCACACATCCCACGCATGAGCACCGAGGGAACAGAAGGTCAGTAAGGCTAATTTAGGTATCTAAGAAGATAATGGAGCAAATTGTTTGCCAGTCATTTTCTAATCAGTGAAGTATAAAATACCAGCACAGATTTGTCATGAGCTGATCTTGCCAAACCAAACTGCCTTCTTCAATGAGTAACACGGACGAGTGGATAGTATTTTGGCTTTGTTATCATATTTTGCAAAGTTGCAAAAGACACGTACAAACTAGGGATGTGTGGTTCAGATGAAATTAATAAGACACAGCAAATATACACATCCATGCAGGAGAGAGAGAAACGGAGACCTCTGGCAGTGTGGTTAGGTGCGTGCACAGATGGACAGTACCCACATCCAGAGCTAACTACACAGTTCTTGCATGTGATGCCCATGACCTTCCTCAGTCGCACAAGTCAGATTATGGTTGAAGACAGCTCTTGCTAATACTATGGAAAACCTTCACTGTATGTTTTTCTTGGGTAAAGGAGAGTCAGATCCACTTTCCTGTTTGCCACAAGAACATACAAAGAATTTTCTTGGGCAACAACAATTTCTGGCTTCCCAGATTTTATCCAATGATCATTAAGAATCAATTCTATTCTAAGAAATATGCTAGAAGTTTAATCCATTACAGTTTAGTATAAAATGAATAACGGGCGCTTGGGATGCGGAGAGACAATAATAATCAATATCCATGATGGTATAAACAGTCCTTGTAGCAGGCAACCTGAGATGTTCTGTGCTGTACTACAAAGACATTAAGTTGGTCCTATTTGCTTCAAGATATGTTATTTTTCTCTGCAGAGGGACATAGCTTTGATGGGTGAGGCACAAAATGTTTTGTTCAACTATCCCTAATAACATTTAATTTAGTGTGCAGAGTACCTTCTTCATATACATTGGCTTTGCTGCAGACAGACATTGTATTAGGTCTCCTGTTCCCCTGACCTTCTCTCTACAAAGGAAACTGATAAAAATAGACCTCCACCAATGCTCTGCTTTCATTTAAACATATATTGGAAGAAATATGACCATGACCACTGTTTTATGTGGGGTCTAGCTGTTGGTTGCTCTTGAACATGAGAAAGGTTTAGTGACTGACTCTGGTACCAAATGATCAGGACAGTGTTTTTTAACAACGTGTTTGTACATCCAATAGCATTAGAAGATAATTAAATTTTAAGTAAACGGCAATGCACTCCAAAGTTTGGTGAGACTTGTTATAACTTCCAAATTTTACACCATGCAATTAACAGCAGGAAAATATTACTCCATTTTGTCTCTTTTCAAGATTATTTTCACATGAATTAGACTTTTTTCTTACTTTGTTTTGCTTGTACCTTTTTGTTCATTTCCAGATAACATCCAAGATGATCAACTGCTCAACATTTTAAAAGACAGAGCAATAAGACAATCACGTAGGCTTAGTATAAGAATATCTTTGAGAGCAGGCATGACAAACTAAAGAATATCATAAATTAATCTAAAATGCTGAAAACTGACTTTTGATAATGTAATGTCTTCAGTGAAAGTTTTTCACATGCTTTCTTGAGATGTAAAACGGAGGTGTATTTTTTCAATCTACCTGACAGCTTTCAACAAAGCTCTGCCTGGCCTATATCACAAAGGCAAAAACATACTTGCTGCAGGAGACATCATCATTAGACAATACATTTCACAAGTATTAATGCTTTAAAATATGATAATGAAATGTAACATCTTGAAAACTATTTTTAATGTATCTATCAAGGGTTTTTTTCCCTTTTCACACTAAACCTAAGTTATAAACATTTGAGGAAGCCAAGAAATGTAGGCTTTGCAACCACTACCAACATCCCTCTATGAAAGCATACATGAATGCATTGATCAAAATATGGAAAATTCTATAGTGTTTAAATAGAGTCTTGAAGAAAGTCCAAAGCTTTGAATAGAAGAACAGCTTCTACAGGTATGTCAGTGGTAAAAGGAATACTAAGGAAAATGTGGACCCTCCCTGGAAGGAAAACTGCCATGGACTCAAAACCCACCATCCTGGACTTCAGGAGAGCAGATTTTGGCCACTTCAGGGATCTGCTTCATGCCATACCATAGGATAAACCCCTAGAGGGGAGAGGGGCCCAAGAAAGCTGATTAATTTTCAAAGATCACCTACTCCAAGCTCAGTGGTGCATCTCAACAAAGAGCTACTCTGGCAAAAACACCAGGAGGCCTGTATGGATGACCAAGGAATTCCTGGATAAACTTAAACACAAAAAGGAAGCCTACAGAGGGTGGACAAAAGGGCAAGTAGTCTAGAAGAAATACAGACAAATTGTCCGATCATCCAAGGATCAGGTTAGAAAAGCTAAAGCCTGAATAAAATTAAATTTGGCCAAAGATGTCAAGGGCACAAGAAAAGTCTCTATAGGCATGTCGGAAATAAAAGGAAGATTAGGGATAATGTAAGCCCCCTCTGGAAGGAAACAAGAGACCTGGTTAACTAGGATATGGAGAAGACTGAGATACTCAATGACTTTTTGCCTCACTCTTCACTGGCAAGGACTCAAATCTTATTTCTCATGACAACTTATACTCTAAATAAAGGTATTTCATGGTATGAATAAAGACCTGAGCAAATAAAGGTAGGGGAAACCTATTGCAACAGTCTTGCATCATCAAGTATACTGTAATAATTGATCATTTGCATGCTTTTATCCTGTAAAAAAGATAAGGTAACAAAACCCACAATAGAAAAGAGATATATTAACTTTCATTTTCTACCGTGCATGTGGATGAAAGAGAAAACACTTAAGGAGACACTGTGGGTAGCTACTCATTTCTGGCTCTATCTTATCCTGGAATAACTGGATCCAGATGCCTGCACACTCAGGATCTTGACTTTTTTGAGTTTGGTTGGGAGTGAGGGTGGGAACAGGACTCAGTCCTTTCGACATTTCTGTAGCTATGGCTTATGGTGAAGACCTTTTCGTGTCAACCACGGTTCATTCTGACTGATGACAGTACTTCCCATTATCGAGGCCTTTTATAAACCTCTTTACAAGGTCAAAACTAATGAGCCACAGTTCATAAACCTATAGGTCTACTTTAAAACGATGACTTTGAAAAGTGGTAGCACTTTAAGAGAGCTGCATCTTAGTCACTTCCGCTTCATTAAATCAATCTTCCTCACATTTGAAATCATCTAAGACGAGGACATACAACAGAATGGACTTGCAGTGACTGGCAACCTGTAATATTAAGAATGCCTTGAAAGTTAGTTCAGCTATTAAATGTTTTACTTCTAATATTTCATTCTTCTTATTTCAGCAAATCTTTTAAAATGTGCAGACAAGTATAAAAGTTTTCCTGATTTAAAGAGGAAAGAGACTAAATTACCACAATTCCGTTCAGCATCGTTATCAAGCTTCCTGCGTGCCACTGAAATAAAATAAACCGAGCCATATTCCACAGGGCAGAATGCCAAAGAAAAGACACTTTGTGTTCTGGTAGTGAGATCTTTAGTCATCAAGCTAGATTTAAGAGTGCTCCAGGCAAGGCATGGGGAACACCATTCTTTTACCTGCAGCGACGCTGTGGCTCTCTTTGCTTTTCTTTTTCTTCACAGCATCCTTCTGGGTTCTATAGACAGAAGTTATCCCCACAGTTCCTGTCATTTTAATGACTGAAGCCCTAAATATTTTTCTTTTAATGGATTTTATCCTGGCCATAGCTCCAGTAATACCAGCAGCCTTCCCAGCCTCATGGCATGGAGCTTCCCTGCTATTTAGCCCTGACTTACATTGATTTTGTACCCTGTACATGAGCTCTGGATTACCCTCAGAATCCGGTGCAGCCTTATGGTGAAGGAGAGACTATGCAGTCACACAATAAACTCACACCATCAGACTGGTCAGTACGAACAAGGTACTGCATTTCCCTAATCTACCCCTTTTCATCAAATCCACATCAGGTTGCCATAAGAGGTAGCCAAGGTAGTTTTAGCTGTCTTCAATGAAATTATCCTGGTGCCTGATTAACACTTTCTGAGACAAACCAGCACTCTAACCCAGCAGAAAACTATTCCTTTAATTAGTTTTCTCTTAGAGGGAATCAATCCTCTAATTACACCATCAAAGCTGATACAAACCAGGACATTAAGCAATTAATGTATTTGATTTGCCTGCATCTTTTACCAGTCCTGAGCTGGTAGCATTAAACACCCTCATTTACACAAAGACAGAAAACTTGCCAAGGTATAAGGAAGAGATAAACAAGAATTTCTTTCTAGTTTGAATGTGTGTTATGATCTGCAGCTGCAATAGTCTAAAAAAAAAATAGAAAACAGGTCAAAAGAAACACTCGTTAGATGAAACCCCTCTACAGTGTTAGTGCTAAGATTTTAGTGCCGGGGGAATACATTGCAGAGTCTGTCATATATTTATCTCCCAGCTTATCAGAAGATTGTGTCAAAGAAAATGATAAGTAAAAGATAAGTTAGTCTGAAACTGACAAGACCATGTTGTCTATGTTGCTTGAACAGCAACACTGCAACGTGTTAACCAGCATCATTAGCAAAATTGTGAATAGGAAATTGCATGCCTGATGGCACTTGTGAGGAGCAGCCACCATCTAATGAGTGCCACGGGTCTTTGGTTGGTGCCGTGTACTGCCAGCTACATCTGTGAAACAAGGTGAAGATAAAAGATAAGGAATAATAAAGCAGGATGTCATTAATCAGCTTCTACAAAAGTAGCGTATCAGTAGATAGCATTTAATAATACATCGCCCCAAGCAGCTCAATGTCTGAGCCTGATCTCATCTTCTGCATAAAGCATCTCCCTTGAGCCCAAGCTGTCTTTGTTCACTTTATGAACTGCAGCATCGGACCTGCTTTGCTGTTAGTGGGAGATAGCAGGAGGCTCATCCTGCCAAGAGGTGATACACAATATAGGTTACATTTTTACTCCATTTAAAAAACTAACAACATACAACAGGACCATTCACGTTAACCCATCGCTTAATGAAGTGTAACACTGGCAGCCAGTCAACCCATTACCAGTTAACAAGAAACAAGACTGCACAGGTTAGGCACTGAAGACATCTGTTAGCCAAGGGGTACCACACACCCACTGGTTCAACCAAAGCAAATTAGCTTACTCATTATAACATCAGGAATATCAGTACAGGGGATGGGATCCATCTTGCATTACTTTAGCCATATCTATCTAATTTAATCATATTGGCAGTCATTAATTGGGAAAACAGAGAGAAATTGGCAATTTTGTAGAACAATTCATATGAAACAGTTTTTTTCAAAGAGACATATAATACTCTGCATTGGCAAAGATCTGCACACAGGGATGGTGGGTACTCTAAAATATCTAGACAAAATCGAGGGAATAGTTTGAGATTGCTAAAAGCAATTGCTACAGGTTTTTATCTTGCAATCACTGAACCTCTTTGCCGTTGTATTGGTTTTAGCTGGGATTTAATTTATTAGAAGAATTAATTTTCTTCATCGTAGCTTGTAAGGTGCTATGTTTTGGATTTGTGACCAAAAGCGTTGGTAACACACTGGTGTTACAGCTGTTGCTGAGCAGTGCTTACACAGAGTCTCTGCCTCTCACGCTACCCCACCAGTGAATAGTTGGAGGGAGCACAAGAAGCTGAATGGTGGTACAGCTGGGACAGCTGACACCAACTGACCAAAGGCATATCCCACACCATATAGAATCATAGAATCATAGAATCATAGCATGATTTTTCTTGGAAGGGACGTTAAAGATCATCCAGTTCCACCCCTCCTTCCATGGGAAGGGACGCCTCCCACTAGACAAGCCTGCTCAAGACCCCAACAAACCTTGCCTTGAACACCTCCAAGGAAGGGGCATCCACAATTTCCCTGGGCAACCTATGCCAGTGCCTCACCACCCTCATTGTGGAGAATTTCTTCCTAATGTCTAATTTGCATCTTCCCACTTCCAGTTTAATTCCCCCCATTCTGTCACTACTTACCCTTGTAAAATCACTTCCCAGCCTTCTTGCAGGCTCCCTTCAGGTACTGGAAGGCCTCTATGAGGTACCCCCTGGAGCCTTCTCTTCCCTAGGCTGAACAAGACCAAATCTTTCAGCCTGTCCTCAGAGCAGAGGTGCTCCAACCCTTTGATCATCTTCATAGCCCTCCTCTGGACCTGCT
The DNA here is from genome assembly GCA_033556795.1 of Tapera naevia. Taxonomy (NCBI): domain Eukaryota; kingdom Metazoa; phylum Chordata; class Aves; order Cuculiformes; family Neomorphidae; genus Tapera; species Tapera naevia. Next base: position 32,795,273 of record JAUMJJ010000079.1, on the reverse strand, counting down.
CCAACAGTTCCATATCCTTCTTATGTTGAGGATTCCAGAGCTGAACACGATACTCCAGGTGGGGTCTCACAAGAGTGGAGTAGAGGGGAAGAATCACCTCCCTCGACCTGCTGGCCTTACTTCTTTTGATGCAGCTCAGGATATGGGTGGCCTTCTGGGCTGTAAGCACACGTTGCCAGCTCATGTAGAGCTTCTCATCAAACACCCCCAAGCCCTTCTCTGCAGGGCTGAGGTGTCATGCTCAGCGATAAAAGCTGTGGGAAAGAAGGAGTAAGGGAGGGACATCTGGAGTTATGGCATCCGTTTTCCAAAGTAACCATTACATGTGATAGATGTGCTTTTGTGGATGTGGCTGAACAGTCTGCTGGTGTGAAGTAGCAAATGAATTTCTTATTTTGCTTTGTTTGTGTGTACAGCTTCCTCTTTACCTATTAAACTGTCTTTATCTCAACCCATGAGTCTTTCCACTTTCACCCATATGAGTAAGTAAGTGGCTGTATGAGACTTAACTCACTACTGGGACTAAACCACAACATCCATAAAAACTTTGCCACATCTCATGATGTTCCTGCCCATGGCAAGAACTTGAAGCTAGATGATCTTTAAAGGCCCCTGCCAACCCAAACCATTCTATGAGGTGCATTGTTCTCCATGAAAATAAATAAAACTTTGTACCACTATTTCCAGCAAATGTGTCATCTAAGTGCTCTGTGCAGGTGAATGAGTATATAAACTCAATTCTGAGGAAGCAGAAGACATGTTTTGAGGACAAAATAACAGTTATGAAGCATGCCTGGACATTGTATGTATATGGAATTACGGAATACATGTAGTATGTGTAGTATTGCCTATCCTCAGAAACAGATGTTGTGTGACTGTGCAACTGCAAAACACATCAACAACTGCACTGCACTCTAAAAATAGCCCTCAGATCTAGGGCAAGAATGGGTTGTACATGCACACACCAGAACTATGAAGGTAGTTGTGGTTAGCTAGAGCAGATGAAGAAACGGGGAAGTGCAATTTTGCATTGTTTTTCAGAGAAAATCACAGCACAGTTTAATCAGTCTTACAGACCATATAGAGACATCATTAAGCAGACTCCAAAGGAAAAACACTGAAGAGAAGATGAAGTTCAGAGTGGATTTTCCTCCTGATAACTTTGCAGTGATGATTCAAATAAAAATGAACTGGCTCAGACAGATTTTCCTTACACCTGTGCATTGCAGTCTAACAGGTTCCCTATGTATTTTAGAGGCTACACACACACGGTTGGTCAAATACTGATGGCATTCTACAGTAGGAAGAGTAAATACTGTCAATGTGGCGTGACCTGAATCTATTCAGATTCAGATTCATTATTCAGATTCATTAGACCTTTTTTCTAGATCCTCCTCCAAAATCTCTTTTTTTTTTCTAGAACTCTATTTATATTGATAGGCTAAAGAGAGCCAGAACAAAGTCTCTAGCCTGTCCACTGCTGTGATTTTTCTGCACCTTCTTGAAATAAGTCCTTGACACTAGATAAACTAGCTAGAGATTCCTCATATATAAATGCTGAATCCATTTCATCCTGAGGCAATGTCATAGATTCACAGGAGACCTCGTGTTAGAATCATAGAATAGTTTGAGAAGGAAGGGACCTTAATAGTCATCTAGTTCCAACTCTCTTCCCATGGGCCGGGACAGCTTTCACTGGATCAGGTTGCTCAAAGCCTCATCCAACCTGACCTTGAACACCTCCTGGGGTGGGGCATCCACAACTTCTCTGGGCAACCTGTGCCAGTGTCTCAGCATCAGCAGAGTAAAAAATTTCTTCCTAATCCCTAATCTAAATCTCCCCTCTTTCAGCTTAAAACCTTTCTCCCTCTTCCTATCCCTGCACTCCCTGATAAAGAATCCCTCCCAGCTTCCTGTACGTATCCTTTAAGTGCTGAAAGGCTGCTATAGGGTCTCTCAAGAACCTTCTATTTTCCAGGCTGAATAACTCCAGCTCTCTCAGCCTGTGCACATTGTGGAGGTGCCCCAGCCCTCTGATCATCTTCGTGGCCTCCTCTGGGCTCACTCTAACAGGTCCATGTCTTTCATGTGCTGAGGACTTCAGAACTGAATGCAGTATTCCAGGAGAGATCTTATGAGAGCAGAGTAGAGGGACAGAATCACCTTCCTCGACCTGCTGGTCACACTGATTTTGATGTAGCCCAGGATGCAGTTGGCTTTCTGGGCTACAACAGCACATTGCTGGATCACGTTGAGCTTCTCATCCACCAGTATACCCAAGTCCTTCTCTTCAGGGCTTCTCTCTATTCATTCTCCATTCAGCCTGTAAATGTGCTTGGGATTTTCTCAATCCAAGTGTTGGACCTTGCACTTGCCCTTCATGAGGTTAGCACAAGCCCACCTCTCAAGCCTCTCAAGGTCCTTCTGGATAGCATCATTTCCCTCCAGTGTGCTGACCACACTACACAGCTTGATGTGAGATGGAGCTCAGGAGGTGACAGAGTGGAGAGGTGTCTTCACAGAATGACGCAGTCAAGGCAGTCGTCTTAAGCAAAGTGCATTTGTAGCTAAAAGCTTCTGAGGTTTTTCTCTGATTTTCTCTGCTTCTGAGTAGACCAGCAGGTCACAGCCACATGACATCTGCAGGTCCAGTGATGACTGCTGGTTTCGTAAGCATCTCTTTCTGAGCTATGACCTACTGGGAGAAAACTACAACCGGAAAAAAACATGCCATAACTGTCATGCCAAAGTGTGTTTTCTTTAGGAAAAACACAGCTCAGAGGAAAGGATTGAAAAATATGGATGCTTACACTGGTATTAGCCTAGTCTGGCTCTTCCTTGTTGTCTCAGCTGGGTTAAGGTTAACATAGATGATTCCTTGGTGTAAAGCTGAGTGTGACAGTCTGCTTTCAGGCTTTTCCTCCTGACTTTACAGGAAGGGAAAAACATTTACCTGTTTGGTTTAAGAGTTGCTGTGAAAATCTGGCATGGTACCATAACATGCAAACCGTTTGGTATGTCATAGTTCCAGTCTCTGCCGACCCTGTTCATATATATAGTTTGGTCAAATTACCAGCTGAGTTCAGTTCCTCCTTAAACTGCCTTTGCCAACTATTTCAGTCACTAAAAAAATGCAACTACCTTTAAAAAATCATTAAGATGTAATTCAACCTTAACAGCGTCTGTTAAGAAACGTGTTTTAGTCTTATATGCCTAGATAAAACAAACCTCTAATTTTCTCTAGCATTGTTCTTCAAAAAACCTTCTTCACTTGGATACCCTAAAAACCATGCTTTCTCTCTTGTCGTCAGAAACCAAACTGCTTAGATTTTCTTCATTCTAGCATATTACCTTACCTACAGTAATTTCTCTAGAAAAAAAATGAGAAAAACTGCTAAAAAGGGCTCAAAACACCTATAATGCATGAATTCTAATAGGGACAGAGTCCAGCTAAACTAACATGCAGATTTTACTGCAGATATTTGGGGTTATTGTATACTGATATAAATTCCCAAGCGTCAAAGATCAAATTAAGCCAACTTAAATGAACTGTCATAGTGATTTAATTTTTATAGTGATGTGTATTTACATGAACTAAGATAAAATCACTGGACAGTGCAAGAGATGGAATATTCCATAGAAAATGTCGAAATCATAGAATCATAGAATGGTTTCGGTTAGAAGGTACCTTAAAGATCATCCAGTTCCAACCCATCTGGCATGGACAGAGACACCTCCCACTGGGTCAGGTTACTTAATGCCTTGTCTAGTACGGCCTTGCACACCTCCAGCAATGGGGCATCCACGGCAACTCTGTGCAACCTGTGTCTTGCCACTCTCACAGTAAAAATTTTTTCATAGTGTCTAATGTAAATCTTCCCTCTTCTGGTTCAAAACTATTACCCTTGTCCTGTCACTGCACTTCCTGATAAAGAGCCCCTCCCTGCATTTCCTGTATGCCCAACCTTGGTGACACAGATGGTATCTTTTCTTCTCAGGAGGAAAACACAGATCAATCCCAGGTTAAATTGGCCAGAACCTGACTACATCAGACATTCTGTGTATGAACTGATGAACTGTTTATTTCAAGTGCAGAAGCTTGACACCTCTGGCATGCTGAAGACTTGCTGTGTATAATCAGCTTGCAGTGGAAGGTGTCAAATGATGCATAGTGTTGAGAGATGTGCGATGAGGTGAATCCAACCCTGCATTTTTCCGCTTGCCATCTTGCAGCTAGAATTGTACCATGAACGCCAAGATAAGCAAACCTGCCAGTGTCATTCAGAAATCTGCTTTCATTAAAAATATAGGAGTGCCCTCTGGTGGAAAACTGAATATCTGAAGATGAAGTTTCAGTGTCTCAAAGAAGTGCCTTTTTCCTCAACTGCAAGTATGTGGAAACTGCAGGGCCCAGACCAGTTTTTAAGCACATTATTGGATATTTGTACCTAGAAATAAGAAATAAGATATTGTCTCTGGTTAGGCAAACTGGTCATTTTTTTATTGTTAAAAACTCCATTGGTTTATATTTCATCTCTTTTCCCACTTTAATTCACGCAAGTCATGAAAAAGGGAAATTTTAACCGAAAGGTAACCTCCCTGTGTGTGTGATTTAATTTAGAATTCTTTGCCTCTCTTTTTGTCTGTCTGTGTGGGTGTGATTTGACTTAACCTCCATCTTGATTGAGGAAACCCTGTTATAAGTCTCAGGTAAACCTTACCATTCCTGAATTTTTAATTAAACCACAATTCTGATTGTCACAAATTCATTGAATCACTCAAACTGGCTGACGGTTAAGTGTTGTTAAGAATTACACAAACTAATATTGCTATCTCTCTAAAAGTTGTTAACAAATTTTAAATTGTTTCTTAGCCAAAGCCATTTAAAAAATCATATTCATGACAACAGTACTGTGTTTAAATGTTGATATTATGCTATTTTATTATTTTACCCTGAGAGATGAATCTTCTGGGAGGAAGTGGGAGGGGAAAAATACAGCAGTGACTAAATTCAACAGAGGCGAAGCCAATTTAGGCAAACAGCTGTCTGGAATGCTTTATGTTTGTTGCATTCTGCATTTGGACTTTTCAAAGTTTCTTCCAACTCTACTTTTTATCTAAACAAGTACCTTCAAAGTGTTGTGTAAGTTACTTTTCATTGCTCAACATTTGTTTATAAGCCTTAAAAGAAAAATAAAAGTAATCTTCCATAAGTAAAAATTACTAAGTTGGGTACGTAAAATCAAAACGACAAATCTCATGGGGCTCCTAGAAATACTGTCATCACCCCAAGAAAAAAATAAAGCAGCAAAAACCAAGACTGTAATTTCAGCTGTGCTGGCATGAAGTGGTTCTATAGTGATACAGCTGTCCCTGTTGATAGCAGAGCTGTATTAATGTGATAAATCTGTGTTGGTATAAAGCCATTCTGTCTGCATGTCAGTGTGTATAGGTTTGAAGGTGCAATCAGACATAACATCCTGGCAAAATCTATTGAACTCATTGTCATAGTTTTGAGCTCCACCTGACAAGAAAGAGCCATGCAGCCACCAGCCCCAGCAGGTAACGAAGAGCCATGAAGACTGTCACTCACACCTCCTCCTTCTGAGTCCTACTGGGCAAGAGAAGCAACATAAACAAATGTAAAACTCGTGGGTTGAGATAATGACAGAAAAAGATTATTTATCTATACCATCACTGGCAAAAACGACTTGACTTGGGTAAAAATACCAAATTTATTACCAATCATATCAGAACAAGATACTGAGACACAAAATCAGATCCTAGAAAGAACAACTTCCTCCACTCCTACCTTCTCCCTGAGCTTGACTTTTACTCACAATCTTCTCTACATTCTTCCCACAAGCAGCACAAGGAGACAAGGAATAGGGTTTTCCTTCAGTTCATCACATGTTGTCCCTGCTGCTCCTTCCTCCTCAGGAGAAGGACTTCTCAACCTCTAGGCTTGCTCCAGGAGACAGTCTTCCACGAACTTCTCCAACATGAGTCTTTCCTGTGGGTTGCAGTCAACGATCTTTCCAACACAGGGTCACAGCCTCCTTGGGACCTGCTCCAGCATGGGGTCCTCCATGGGGCTGCAGGTGAATATCCACTGGGGCTTCTCATGGGCTGCAGGGAGGCAGCCTTCTTGACTGTAGTCTCCTCCTCAGGCTGCAGGGTAATCTCTGCTTGAGTGTCTGGAGCACTTCCTCCCCCTCTATTCACATCCGTAATGGTCTCTGCAGTGCTGGTTTTCATGCATCTGGTGTCTCCATGGCTGTTTCTCCTATATCTCATGCCTCTTTCTACACAGCCACATCGGGTCATACAGGACAAATCAGTCCAAAAAGCTACGGCAGCCCACACCTCCCCATGCTTTCCGCTGCAGACCCCTCACCATTTTTCCCCCTTCCTAAATATGTTATCACATAGGTGTTACCACTATCACTGATTGGCTTGGCCTTGGCCAGAGGCAAGTCTGCTCTTTAGCCAGCCAGTCCAGGCTTCTAGCAGCTTCTCACAGAAGACACCCCTGCAGCTCCCATCGCTGCCAAAACCTTGCCATGCAAACCCAGAACCTGCAGAGCTGGGCTTGGGAAGAGGTAGGAAAGCCTCTGTTATGATACCCATGCAGTTGTGTCCCCAGATTAGCCATCCTAATTAGCGCCCAGCAAATTGCTGTGTGTACAGAACACATCAATGTGCATCCTGCTCTGCCTGGGAAGGGATTTCCTGCTCTCCATTAAAGGGTGTGATGGTTTTTGCTGGGATGGAGTTAATTTTCTTCATAGTAGTTAGTATGGGACTATGTTTTGGATTTTTGCTGAAAAGTGTTGATAACCAGGGTTGTTTTAGTTACCTTTTATAGTTACATCTAGTTACTAACTTTTTAGTTAGTTTTAGAGCAGTGACAGAATCAAGGTATTTTCTGCCTCTCTCATCACCCCACCAGCAAGGAGGCTAGAGGTGCACAAGAATTTAGGAGGGGACACAGTTGGTTCCACAGGGGACGGGTCAGGGAAGGATTTCTGATTTGCTGCCCCATGGTGCCCTACAGGGAAACCTCTCACTGCAGATGGAGTCTGTGAAGGCTCGTTGGGTATGTTAAGCACTGATAATGTAAATACCACCCCTTATTTGCCCTTGTGATTTTCACAAGGCCAAGACAAAAAGGACAGTTTAAAACAGTATTTGGACTGTATATATGTACCAAAACAGCCTCCTCCTCCTCCATATCACCAAGAAACTTCAGCTGGCTTAACTGTCCTTGTATATCTGACTTGATACACAGCTTTGACAACCAGCCGAGCATCCTCTCAACCAATGAACTGCTTCTGCTGCACACGTGGAGGTGACAACAAGAAGAAACCACTGCATAAAGTTTCACCTGTCAGAATTATTGTTATTGGATATCACTGAGTCAAAACTTCTCAGCAGGCTTGTGACAGAAAAGTACACATACAAACACATATGTAAATAGTTCGGGCTTTGAATTTTACACTAAAAATTATTGTAATCCTGTGTCACTTAAACCCAACTGTGAGCTCCCTCCCAAGATGCATGTCAGGGTTCAGTTGTGTGTGCTTCCAATGTCTGTAGCCCAGATGCATGCTCTTGACTCTACTGCTGGGAAAGAGCAGAAGGAAAGTTTGTAGGTAGACAGTAAACTAAAAATAGAAAGGAAGAGCTGTTGAGATAGGGTTATTAGTAGCTCAGTGATTCAAAAAGGAAAATATCAACACTTGTAATGTCCTAAAAGACAAAAACAATAATACAGTCAAGGAGTCAGATCAGGAGCTATATGGGAATCACCAGGCTTTTGGGTGAGCCACTGCTGTCCACAAAGCTAGTGGACATTGGTATCTCGGCACCACTGGTGTTCCACTCTAACAGGCCAATGAGGCCAATTAGCCCCCTTGATGCCTGCCACACCAGCAAAAGTCTGCATGGTCATTAGGCTAACAGTCTCAAAGCTTGTCAGACTGTAACCATCATTGCATATAATAAAAATCATAAAGCAATAAATAAATTGCTTTATGGTTTGTATCTCTTGCTTGAATAATTTGTGCCTGACCAAAGAGGTCAGAGCAAATGGACCCAAGAGAGAGGTCACAATATGAGAGGTGACTGAACAAAGAACTGGGAAGCTGAAGGCGTGCACTGAATCTCTGTCCAAACTACCTTTCCCTCACCCCAGCCCACACGTTTGACCAACACTGTTATCGCTGTGCATGGTTTACCCTGTGTTTGCCCTTTCACACAGGAGTAATGAAAGAATGAAAGAAAAAGAAGATGTAGAAAGGAAAATCAAGGAAAGGAGTTGTAATTTGCTCTTGAACTCAACCTGTCAGATGATGTTATTCTTTTAAGGTAAATATACATAAAGCTGTTTGTTAAATAAACTGAATAGAGCTTGTGATTTGTTTCTTTAAACTAAAAACATTCTTGGAGCAGATGAAAAATTGTCCTGGTTGTACAAAATGGAATATTAAAGAAAAAGCAATTTGGTAAACAGAAAATTTCCTGGTAAACACTCTTCTGCTCTGTGGGAGTGGTACTTCACTGACTCAAACTGTTTGCTTTCCACAGCACAAAGGACAAGCAAGACAAAAGTCTGCAAGACTGTAATCTGCAAATCTGTCATATGAAAATGTCATGATGTATAAGCTTTTTTCTACTATATTTCTCTCCTAAAGCTGCGCAGTTATGGGGATGTCTCAGACAGTGAAATTTGAACACCTAGTCATACATAGGAGAAATGCAATAAATCTACATATAAATTGTCTTCACTACGACAGAAGACAGGACAAATGCATCTGCAAGATTAAAAATAGCAATGAGCTGGCAGAGGTATATTAAAGTCTTTGAAGCACGAACAACTAGCTTCATGAAGACAACCACTTAAGAGAAGTGATTTAGAGTTTTGGAAAGATGAATATGGAACTTCTGTCTAAAAAGGGAACTAAAGGAGCACTTTAATCATTGTAATTTAGGGCCGTATTGGCCTGCTTTGATTTAGGGAAAAATTCTTGATCAAATTATTGAAAAAGCAATCCATAAACTCATAAAGGCTTTGTTGAGAACAAAACATCTAATATTTCAAATTCCCATCAAGCAGGCCTGTGAGATGACAAGGCCTCATGGTAGCTAAATCCTTAAAAGTGAACTTTTATGTTTCCATAGGGCTGATGTGATCAGAGGGCTGGAGCACCTCCCATACGAGGACAGACTGAGAGAGTTGGGGTTGTTCAGTCTAGAGAAGTGAAGGCTCCAGGGAGACCTCATAGCAGCCTTCCAGGAGCCTTAAAGAGGGCCTATGGGAAAGCTGGGGAGGGGGTCTTTATCAGGGAGTGTAGGGATAGGATGACGGGGAATCGTTTTAAGCTGAAAGAGGGGAGATTTTGATTAGGGATTAGGAAGAAATTTTTTACTCTGCTGATGCTGAGGCACTGGCACAGGTTGCCCAGAGAAGTTGTGGATGCCCACCCCTGGACATACATATTCAAGGTCAGGTTGGATGAAGCTTTGAGCAACCTGATCAGTTTGAAAGTGTCCCTGCCCATGGGAGGTGGGTTGGAACTAGATGATCTTTAAGGTCCCTTCAGACCCAAACCATTCTATGATTTTATGATTCCGGGATTCTGTTTCCCTTGACATACACAAAGCAGAAATGTGAAAAAGGTTACTCTGCTGTTCTGCTATGAAAACTACTGGCTCATAAGACAGGAATCTGTTTGTGTTCGATTGTATCTAGGCAGAAGAATCAAGGCTAAAGTAGAATCATCATGCCAAGTGGATGGATATGGTAAATATATCAGTATGAAATGGAAAAGGATGTGTGTTTTGGGTTGCAATGACTCTCACATTTACCTTATCAATATTACCATGCAAGGGCACGATTGCCTAGGGAGTGTTATCAGTAATATCAGGTGTTGGATAACTAGACGCAAAACTATGATCAGTTGGTGAAATCCAGATAGGGAAGAACTGCTTATTTGAGAGGAGCTTGAGCACAGAAAATGGTGTGCCCAAGCACTAAATATATGGTCTCAAACTCAGAAAATGGAAACTTAAGGAATAAAATGAAAGAACAAAAGTCAGAGCATCTTCTGACAACAAGAGCATGGAAACCTACAGACATCAGTGACAGCCATATAGAACGTTAGAATTAATGGCTTAGAGTTAAGTTAAACTGTAATTTTGTTACAGCTTATCATGAGTGGACAGCTTGACATAAGTGACTTTTGTTTTTAACATTAGTGAACTTCGTTTATTAGCAAAAAAGACTAAACAGAAGACATACAGGGCATCTTGCCTTGCAAAGGAATCAAGGACAGAAACTTATGACTTAAGGGAAAAGGACTCCAAAGCCTGCAATAGATTTACAAAAGGATCTTGGTACAGATAAGACAGGTTGATGAGCATTCACAGAATTACACAAGAAAGGGCCTCAGGGCCAAAGCCAAGCAAGAGAATAAGGAAGTTACACCAGGTACAAACCTTAGAGATAAGAAAAGAAATGGTGTTCCTGGAAGCAAGAACCAAAAAAAAAGAAGGAGGAGGGAGACTCCAGCCCTTAAAATATCCTTGGACCAGCTGCTACATGAACAGAGTGTGAAGAATGTAGTTGCCCACGGATGTCATTATTAGGGATGTGCTGCTTTGGAGGCACCCACCCTCGGCTGAAAATAAACCATCATTGTAGCAGCACCTAAGGTCTGAACTCTTCATTACAGTCGGAGGCTAAGACTGTATCCAGCACACCTAGATTCCTCTTTGAGAGGAAGTTCAGGAAGTATGGGGGTCCAGTTTGAAGGTCACGACTCAGCAACAGGGTCTTTGGAGACTATTCTATAACAATCAGTGATGTCAGTCTGTGGGTCTGAGTCTGCCAGGAGACTTGAGGGTCACCTATTCAACAATCCTTTGTACTTTGCATCAGGTCAATATCTGGAACGGGAAAAATGGCATTGCATGACAGTATTTATGGAACTGTAATTTAATAGTACATTTATGTGATTAATTGGATTTAGGAGCTATAATTAACAGTTGCATAGTTTCACATAAACACCCGTAAAGCTAGGTCATAGTCAATTAATATTGTAGCCTGTTTTTTGGTTAGTTGGGTTATGGATTGTTTTGGTTCTTTAAATTACTGACTGACATTACTGGTTGCTCTGCTTATTACCTGAAAGTGTGTTCAGTAATCAACAAATACCTTAATCAGTTTGCAGAAGCTACATCTCAAGTGTCCAATCCAAGGGGGTAAATATCAACCTTCAGCTGTAACAGACGGGTAATTGCCAAAATGAGTAAACTGAAAGCAAAAGACGAGATGTACTTTGACTTTAATAAGACTTTTGATATTGATTTATATGTCATCACATTTAAAGAAAAACCATGTGGTTTCAGTTACATCTCTCTAAAGGCAATACACACATAGTTGAAACTCAGAAAAGTCTCAATTCAGATCTTAATTTGACATGAAGTATTGTTACCAGGTAAGGGCCCTAAAAGCTCCTGCATTGCATAAGCCAATCACTAACTTCATTGTTTACTTGTGCAGTTGAACAGAGTTCAAGTCTAAAAAAAAAATTTATAACTGAACTTCTTTGAGGTTCTGTGTTGTGTAGGGGAAGAGACTGGAATTCAAAAAAAGATCCTAATAAATTGGAAATGTTTTCTGGGCTAATAAAAGCTGAGACAACAGAAAAAAACAAGATGTACGAGTACAAATTGGATGTGAGCAATCTGAAAGACAACATCACAGAAATTGACCTAAAATTTTAAAATGAATAAGACATCAAAAAAGTTGTGCTTTTCTCCTGGGATGTGTTAACCATCATCCATAAGCACTGGAACAGGCTGCCCAGGGAAGTGGTGGAGTCTCCTTCCCTGGAGGTGTTCAAAAAACATGTAGATGTGGCACTTCATGACATGGTTTATTGGGCGTGTTGGGCTGACAGTTGGACTGGATGATCTCAGAGGTGTTTTACAACCTTAATGATTCTATAATCCTGTTAGCAAGACCTGGAACTAATATTCCAAAGAAATTTAATATATCCTTATGCAAATATTAGTACAGAGATGACTCAGTACATAACTACTATACCACAGCTTCTGGAAATTTCTAGCACAGTTTTTTTGAAACAGCAATGTGTGATTTCAACTTTATGTTGAGTAATTTGTGTGATAAATTAAAATATTACATAGTTGCACTAAGCAAGGTAGTGGCTTCTTTTTTGCAGATATTTTAAATTTACAGTATTTTTTGTTTCTACTAGAGATTTAAAACTTGAATAATCCCAATAGCATCATTTCTCCATCTAGAGCAACACTTTACCTCAGGCAATGGGAATTTTAGTAAGGATACTTCTGGCCCACATAATAAATACATCAAGACCTTCCTCAGTTTCTTGACGTGATTGTGAGACTGATATATTTTAGAAAAAAATAACAGGGAGAAATCCGAGAACTAGAAAAAAGGGATTTATTTCTTCTGTGTTTTCAAGGGAAAAAGAGGAATCAGAGATTTAAGATTTAACCAAAATGCTTTAAAAGGCTGTTATATTTTTAATTGAACTTGTTATAATTTTATGTTGTTTTATATTGTTAAATGCATATAATTATAATTTTGTTTGCACAAGAAGCCTGAAAAAGTCACCATTCTGGTACTCCCGTAGCTGCTAAATGCTCCCCAAAAAGAGTCATTTACATTCTCCATTTTTTTCATCCTGTGCATTGTTTTCCCAAGATTATGAGATGGTTCTTTGATAAAGTGATTAAAATGATTGACTGGAAGTTGTTTTTCGGATCTGGATAGACACTATTCCTTTCTCTTGTCAGATCTTTACAAATGCTTATATTAACCCTATTCCCACATCTCTCTCACCACAGATGAGCTGAAGGCAGTCCAGGGTTGTACTATAATAAACTATTTTCAAAGCTAAATATAAAGGTGAAGCTTTATTGAAAAAGAGCTCTAAGATCTGTAATCAGGCTATACCCTGACCTGTGAATTTCAGTGTCAAACTGTGACTGTAAAAACTAAATAAAACACAGAAGGCTTAGACTTTGTAAATGAAGCATTTGACCCTGTAAAGATGATTAAAATAATTGTTACTCTTCTGGTCCTCTTTTTCTGCAGCTCAAGCAGGGACCTAGAGGTGAAATTTCACTTGCAATAACTAAATATAACCTTTTCTTTCCTATTTATTCCAACACATTAGGAAAATAGTAATTCAGAATGGGCGGCTCCATTCAGTTTGGAACAGGGTATTTAATTCAGGATATTTCTGGGAAAATCACAAAGAGAATTTTAAGTATGGCTTGGATCTCCATCTCCTTCATGATTTGTGGCTGTGTGGGTAAATAACTTCATTCACATTGTAGGAAACTTGGCTGGATCCTCCCCTATCAGTACTGAAGCACACATCCCTCCTGAATGAGTGCCCTAATCCTCTTGTCACCAGGGATTTGGACTGGCTTGGACTTGTGAACACGCCTCTTTAGGCCCTCTTTATCCTCTTCCCAGTGACTTCTGGAAGTGGTTAAAATGTCCAAATGTAAGTGTCTAATGATATACTAGATGACGTAGTGCCCATACTGCCTCTGTTTCGGGTTGGTAGACGATTTGTGAGAAACCCATACACTTCTGGAATAGAAGGAAGAGGTCAGGAAAGGCTCAAATCCACAGCCACTCTGGGCACCTGTATTTGGACAGTCTGCAGTTTCTAAAGTAATGCTGGAAGAAGTCTGTGATGTTACCTTGGAGAGTGTCTTAACCATGAGGCTCCAGAGTTAATATCAATAGGGAATAATAGTCACCTTACAATAATGTAGAAACTCCCTTTTTGGGAAGTTTGTTAAGAGCTGATATGTCTTCTCTATTAAAACAAAGGATATTAAACTGGATTTCATGTAGCCTTCCTGGGTGCTTTAATACTATGTGAACAGGAGAAAGAAATAGTGTGTATGTAGCTCTGAAAAAATTACTTCCAGACAAAACTTATTGATTGATGTGATCCAACCCCCTCAAATGTTTCAGCATAACTAAAACAGTGCTCTAGCTCACCATTTTTGAAATGAAAATACAAAAGAACCCGCTCCTACTTCTATAGCCGAATATTCTGGGCCAGAACCAGGAAATTTTTTTCATGGTTGTGGACCCACTGAAGCTTTCCTGCTCTGAGAGACTGGTTTGTAGCTATGTGAGCAACCAAACCACGGTTCTGCTGTCTATGAGTGCAGTCATCTTGCCCATTTTCAGAAACTGTTCCCTTTCAATTTTTTCACAGGACTGAAATCTCTCAAATTCAAAGCAATCCAGTCACATATCAGAGCAGTAATTTCATCCATTTACATCATCCAGATAAGATATTAATTTTTCTAAGAAGAGTCTAGTATGTAGTTCCGGAGTCATCAAGCTTGAGGAACTGGTTGTTAGTGTTTGCAAAGTCAACACTAATATCTACCCTTGCTCTGGAGGCACTCTTCTAAGAATCAGTGAAATTTCATCTTAGTCGACTTCACTTTCACCCAAGCTGAAATTAAAAATGGCATACTCTCAATGTATCTTCATCTTTGATGTCAGAAGTAGAATGATAGAATCGCCTGCTTGGAAAAGACCTTTGAGATCATTGAGTCCAACTATACCTGACCACTACTAAACCATATCGCTGAGAAAAAGTTCTACCTGTTTTTTAAACACCTCCAGGGACGGTGACTCAACCACCTCCTTGGGCAGCTTATTGCAGTGCCTGACCACTCTTTCAGTGAAGAAATTTTTCTTAATGTCTAGTCTGAATCTCCGCTAGCGCAACTTGCAGCCATTTCCTCTCATCCTATCACCTGTCGCTTGCGAGAAGAGACCAGAACCCACCTTGCTGCAACCTCCTTTCAGGCAGTTGTAGGCAGTGATGAGGTCTACCCTCAGTCTCCTCTAAGCTAAACAACCCCAGTTCCCTCAGCCACTACTCATAAGACTTGTTCTCCAGCCCCTTCTCCAGCCTTATCACCCTTCTCTGGACACTCTCCAGCCCCTCAATGTCGTTCTAGTAGTGAGGGGCCCAGAACCGAACACAGTATTCGAGGTGTGGCCTCACCAGTGCCTAGTACAGGGGTACAATCACTTCCTTGCTCCTGCTGGATTCCCATACCCAAAATCCTAAAAGCAAGGAAGACACTAGCTAAACATATGGAGATATTAAGAGCTGAGGACAGGAAAAGAGAGTTAGTAGCTATTTCTTTTTGCATCTGCAGGTTGTATATCCAGGGACTCCTTCAGTTCAAAAACAGTACTGTACTAATATAATGGTGCTGTACTTGGAAGTTCTAATTTGCAAGTCACCACCCAGCATCTCAAAATCCTGGTAATCCTTCAGAGACTCATAGGTTCTGCATTTATGTCCTTTGCCTTTATTTGGGCTAGCTGGGTTTTTTTTTGTGGCATCTACCCCATCTGACAGTAACTGAATTATTATCCTGTTAGTTATCTCCCTAATAATAGTTTTCATGTAGACCTGGACTGAAAACTGAGTTGGATTGTGTGGAAGAAAAGAATAATGTTCCGCTTTGCAAAACAAAGATAGCTGAACAGATCATGTCTGCAAGATACTTTGTATAGTTAAGAAACAGTACTAAAAAGTACTCTGCAAAGCCTGAACCACACATAACAGTATGAATTTTAATCAAAAGTACTAGATAAGCTGTCATTAATTTCAGTGGAACTGAAGAATTGAAGAAACTGGAATTTCACCTTCTTCGCATGAGCTCAAATTAGATTCTGGTATTTCAGGTTTACGTGAAGGTTGGAAGAAGAACATCCATAGTCAAATGTCTCAAGATTATTTTTTAAGAACTTTCCATAGATTTATCTTTTTAAAAAATACAGACATTTGCAGAAATCCATGGAATTACTTTTTTATATTTTTTAAAATTAAACTACTCCATCTCTTTAGGTGATCCATGTGAGGAAAGGGGAATTGGTATGCTAGATGGTGCTCTTTGCACCATGGTCCAGGATGTCAGTTTTACTAATCTTTGTTTTATTCCCAAATATTTTACATATAGAGCATGAATTGACAAATATTCTTTACAGAACAAATGAATTTTACTATTTAAGCAGGTGTGGCACACTTTAAAAAAATACTTGCAGTAGTGTTTCATTTTAGCAATACAAATAAAGCTCAGGTGATTGTAGCAAGGTAATGAAAATTACTGAGTGCAGTGGATGAGGTAAAATAATGGAACCATCTCCCAGGACATTGGAGAGTATCTGGAGGTGCAAGACTGCCTCCCTCACAGTTAATATTGATGCAGTCTTAATGACTATGGTAGGCAGTTTATTAGGCTTTCCGATGATAACCCTGGTATCATCAGAGTTGTCACAAGCACTCCAGATTAAAAAAAATTACTTGTGCTTATCTCAGAACATGGAAAGATATGAGAGACCTTATCACAAGACTTTCCGTAATTCTGACCACTATACAAATAAACAACAAAAGCAGCTGTGTTACAAAGGAATTATAATTAATTTCTAAAACTTTGCAAGAGCTTATAGCTGCAGAAAATAGGAAACAATGAAACAGCGTTGAGTTGTACTGTGCGCAGCAGCATTGTCCCAGCATAATGAAAATGGTGCTCAGCTTGCAAGGCATCACAGCAAAAGCAAGGATAGGGAAGGGAACTGCAAGAAAAGAACGAAATGTGAAGATATTTTATACCTTCTGAAAGCAAACAGGCAGCATGGAAGGAAGCAAGACAAGTTTTGTTTAAATAGAGCAGAGCAGAGCACTGAGGACGTGTCAAAACTGGCTTTGTGACATTACTCAATAAATGAGTGGAAGCAAAGATTCTGCATAAAGGAAAGGCGGTCTGAGTGATGCTGCACTGGAGGATGAAAAATGAACACATGTAACACAACTCTTCACACTAAAAGGGGAAGGTGTACACATCTGTAGCAATTCATAGAAACATCTAGTTGGAAAAGACCTTTGAAATCATCAAGTTCAACCATACCTATCCACTACTAAACCATGTCCCTAAGAAGCTCATCAACCAGTCTTTTAAATACCTCCAGCCACACTCAACCACCTCCCTGGGCAGCCTCTGCCAGTGCCTGAGAACCCTTTCAGTGAAGAAGTTTTTCCTAATATCCAGTCTGAACCTTCCCTGGTGCAACTTGTGTTCATTACCTCTTGTCCTACTGCCTGTCACTTGAGAGAAGACATCAGCACCCACCTGACTCCAGCCTCCTTTCAGGCAGTTGTAGACAGTGATGAGGTCTCCCCTCAATCTCCTCTTCTCCAAGGTAAACAACCCCAGATCCCTCAGCTGTGCCTCATAAAACTTGTTCTCCAGCCCATTCACCAACCTGGAACCCTTCACCAGCCTCCTTCACCTCCTTCTGCAAGGAGGCTACTCTTGAGTGAGGTGAATTGTGTGTAAAAATGTGCCTAGTACTACAGCTTTGGCCTCAGCAAGCTAATTCATATATGAATTTTACTTAGCAAACAGAAGTTCAGGGGCCACATGGAAGCAAATGTCAATGTGTTGCCCAGTGTGCAGGTCATTTTGTGCATGGCTATGAAGTGAATTACTGACATGTCTCTGCCTTAAAATATTTATTTCACTCTTTTGCCAGAGTCAAAACATACAATTGCAAAGCAGCCAGCCCTCAACCTGAGCTCTCATTTTGTGAACACAACATCATCACTTCAGCTTGTTGGTCAGACAAGTACTTTGGCAAAGGAAAATTCAAAGTACTGCAAAAGAAAGGCCTTTTATCTTCTTTCTATCCTTGTCCTGGAGACAAGCTAAAAAAACAGAATAATATCATTAGATTGGTTTATTTTAAGCTATCTCTTTCTCAAGAAAAGTTGTTTCTTCTGAAATGTGCTCCAAAGCTGATGTAATTTATCAGCAGCAAATATTGACAAGGAAAGAGAAGGGAATGTGCATAAGTATATATAAACACACAGACATACATATATAAACCTACAGGGAGGAGAGCCTCTTACTCCTGCCATTCTTCCTAAGATACAGAAGGATTCTGGCTGGACGAAGGTAATGTATGCAGAGTTTAATTTCAGTATTAAGAAATTTTATCCATCGAACCACTTGGTCAGTATTGATTGGGCACTGTGCTACAAAGGTTAACGTAGTTAATATCTAAGTTGTACCAAATATCTGCTTGTAATAATCCCAGAAGAAGAAAGTAAAAATAAATAATATCTTCTACTTAGAAAGTACACCTTCCACCTGTCTGTATGAGAAATGGCTTTAATGAAGTTTAATTCCCATTATTTTTTAGATTTAGTAACACTTAACTCACTTTTTTCTTCAAATGTGACCATAAATAAATACATTTTGCAGAGAGTGATTAATCATAGGAAATGTTTTTATAATGTCATTTGAATTATTTTTATGTTGAATTTATTTCGGTTGTGTATTGGGATATGCCAGTACAGGTGAACTCAGAACTTTGCCATCTAGGAATTTTAATTATCTGTCCAAGGTTTTAGATGTATCAGCTATTAAAATATCTATTATGTCTTATAGTATGCATTTTCTTAATGAACAGTTAATTATTTTTTTTTGCAAGATGAAAGCTAAAGATTTAAAAAGCTTATATCAAAGTAACTGAAAGTACAAATATTCCCATTCTTACAAACTTCCAAACCTGTTATGACCTGAAGCTTTCAGCTGGCAGGAGAAAAGTTCTACTGAGGAGTGAATTTCCAAGACAAAACACAAAAAGCCTGGACTATATTGCTTAAAAAAAAAAAAAAAAAAAAGTTCCTACCTTTTAACTATAGGACTTATTTGTTTACATCCCATCGAATTTACATAAAATCCTGGTTTTCAAGCAAAGCTACCAAAAAATGCATTGCTAGTGTTTGTCTTTTCAAAAGCATAGAAGTGTTTCAGTGGATTGAGTACTATTGATATAGAAGAATAATTGTATCTGTGAAGTGTCATCTTCTGACTTTGAAAGTAATGCCAAAAACATTTACTCCAAGGGACAGATTTGATTGTACAGTTCAACAATCAATGATGTGCAGCAGTATTTTAATTAAACTTAATTCTTGAGATAGAAAAGTTTTTTGTTTCCAGTTGTAACAATTTTCTGGGGAGTCCCAGAAAGATCTTGTTTCTCTGTGTAACAAGATAAGCCCTCTTCAGTTTAAGAATTTATTCCTCTTTAACATGAGATTCCTTACTCTACCTAAAACAAGTGATTTTGTTATGCAAGTGTGGCAAAACAAGCTAGAAGATGAATATACGAATGACATGAAGTCTTTAGTGTGATAGGATATGGCTTGTTGATTAATGTCATGCAAAGGAATACGGTGTTGAAATAAATGATCAACGTGGCTTCAACCTATCTAGTACCAGGAGCATTGTAGTCACCACGTAAGACTCTTTTAGTGTTTCCATAGGCTGAACAGACCACCTAAGTGTTAAGATTTCTTAGCCCAGGCACAATGTCAGCATAATGTAACTATGAAGCCCACTGGATTCAAAATTACATTACTCCATGGCAATGTTTTGCTACGATTCATTAGCATTAGTTTGGGAAATGATATGTCAAACTCATTGCCTCCTGAGCTCATGAAAGGCACATAGCATAGAAGAAACCAACAGCTTTTGGTCTGGACTCAGACAACTTAATATTGTATTGCTACCATACAAGTGAAAAAACAATTCACTTTTCTTCCTTGGGTTAATCTCTCTAGAGGTTGGTTGAAACTCTGCATAGCCAAACATCTAAAAAATAACTTCTCTTGTTCCAACAGTGGCTTGATTGCCACTTTCTGATACATTGACTCCTGCCTTATGTTTGGTCATGAACAATTTGCTGTGAATATTATTTGCTTGGCTGTGTATAAAAGTCACTCCATTTATGTTCTCTAGTTGACTGGGCCTCAGTCTTAGTGGCAAGTCTTTCCTGTGCTTTAAAAATGATTAGTGTTTTAGCTATACCTATCCCTATTAGCATGTAAATTCAGAGGAAGTCACTCTCAACCTCAAAGATGCTGACAACAGCATCGCTATATCAAGCCCTTTACCATGACATTATAAGCAGATGTGTGTTGGAATAATCCTACTGCAAACTAGGGTGAAATACTCATAAAATGTGAACGTACAAGAAACCTCACATAGAAAGAATGAAGTCTGAAAATCTTCATATTTTCCAGTGTTCTGGCAGGTCTTTCCCAGGCCCTCTGTCCAAGGTTGACTTTTAGCTGGAAATTTAGCCCCAGACAAGGGTTATAAGCAGATTTGCTCATGCCCACTTAGAAACCTCAATATGTGGTATTTGCTCGCCAGGGAAGATGAAAATATCAGAGCTGTTGCACTATTTGCAAATTAAAGAGTCACACCAAAGCATTTGAGAATAAAACAAACACTCTTTCTAGAGTGTTTTTATTAGCATCATTGTTTTCCTACAATAAGCAACAATTTCTGACACCACCCTGTAGGCTGACTCACTCATACAGGTCTAGGTAGCAAATAAATCCACTGACTTTTGCAATATAAACCAAAGATAAATAAAAGAGCGATCGGATCAAAAGTAAAGAGGCAGTTTCAGGTGTTAAACAATGAACAGGATATGGAGAGTGCTATAAATGTCACCTCTCCCAAGCCATCATTCTAGGAACTCATTCTATTCAGTTCCTACCAGGAAGAAAAGCTCTCTGCAGACTTTTTTAACTCAATCTTCTCACATAACAGCAACATGTTTATTTAATCACTTAGTAGAGATCGATTTGTGGGTCATTTATTTTTTCATCATACATTTAGAGTTTTAACAGGTGTTAACCTAATGGTTTACGTATCAAGCAGGATTTCCTAGTACTCTACCTCTGCTCATGCTGTGTATTTTTCTCAGAGGCCAGCTGTAAGGTTTATTATGTTTGACATTTTTCATCATGTCTATTTCCCTTGCTTGCTCCAGTATGTTTTAAGGCAACCTGTAGAGCTCAAAGTTACTCTTCCTTGGGATTTTGCCATCTCTTTACTCTTTACCAACTGAAAATGCATGATTTCCTGTATATCCTCAGTAATACAAAGATATACAACTATTGCTTCTTCTGATGCGCAAAAAAAAAAACCATGAATACCAGTGAGTTTCAGACTCTCTGCATACATACTGTGGTACATTATTTCCTGAAGGTTTTGTTTATGTCTAGGTGTCAGATGTAACTTGAGGCTGATCATCGTTTGCTTGAGCCATTAGGATGCTGATTTAATTAGGAGACAGTGAGCAGGAAAGAAATGGAGGCAAATGTTGTGCTCAGTGCTCCACTCCAAAATACCAGTACCCAATGCAGATGGTGTTTGCTTGAGTAGGACACTGGTGTGACCCACTCGAACAAAGTAATGGATTTTTTTTTTATGCAAAGAGGCAAAGATGAAGGAAATGCTGTAAATTAAAGATATCTCGAATAAAGAAGAGAGGGTTGATCCATCTGTTACAAGAAACACGAAACTTTATGCTATAATAGTTACTTTATGCTTCAACACAAGGCAGAGTCTTCTCTCTGTTCAAGATAGTGGTGCCCATATACCATCATAGACGCATTTGCATGGTTTAAGCACATCTAACTGTATTAGTTACCAACTAAAACAATCTTCCATGTGGCAGGCTTGACTTTGCAACAATTTTTATCTTGCTCAAATACCACATAACACCACAAACTTTATGCAACATAGGTTAATGGATTTGGGGTTTTGTGTTTGTTTCTTTTCTCTGTAGAAATGAGTCTAACGATTGCATTCCTTTTCCTGGCTGCTTTGCTACATCCATCTGATGGACAGGTAAGAGCACTCATCCATGCAAAAGAGCCATATCTGAGCATGCTGTATAAATATCTGACATGATGTAGTCTGTATAGTGTTCCCTAGGGCTTTACAATTCAGGGCTGAAATTATTTTTAACATGCTAGCATAACACAACAAATGTGTACTCTCATTTTTTCACAGATTTTTGTAGTAAGATTTTTCTTCTGCGTATCAAAATAGTCTTCTATTCACAAGACTAATTTTAAAAATATTTTTTCCCAAAAAATATTAACTGAAGCTATTCTAAAATAATTTAGTTATGTATCAGAAATCTAGCCTTCACCTCACCTTAGCAAGAATTAATCTTGTAAGATGTAGATATATATCACATAGGCACTGGAATGTGAGCTATTTCTAAAGACCTGCTTATTAATGAATGAAAACAAATAAGCACTTCAGGGGTGCCAATCATGTCTTTCTTCAATAAATATTGGGTAAACTATGTCCTAAGTTGCTTGTTTCCTTTATCTGAGTATAGCAGCAGTCTAAAATAACTGAGATGTTGTTTCTACCACTGTAAATGCCTTAAGTTAAACGAGATGTACTACTCCTCTTGAGGTAGACTCAGTTACACAAATAGAAATGTCTTAGTGCAGCTTGAGATTCTCCAGAGTATCTGAGCTATTCATGGAGGCTGTACAGACAGCTGTACATTTCTGGAGCAACAGTTTGAGGATAGGTAGGGTTTCTCTGAGCATTTCAAATGGCATTGGGTACCCTTTTAAGCCACTGACTGCAGCTTTTAAAATATAGCATTGAGTTCTGGAGGCAAAGCAGTGAGATTCATTCAGATTACCCAGACATTTCAGAATATGTTCTCTCTCCTTTTATGCTTTTCTCATTGACCATAACGGCAAATGGAGATTACTTTTAGATATTAACATCTATGGGAAAGATATCTAAAATGAAATAAGATGAACCAGTGCCTAGAAAAGAGACATCTATTGGCAGAACTTATCTCTTATGGATCCAAGTATTAGTTGTCCAGACTTCTGTCAGGTTTCTCTACAAACAAATGAAGTAGAAAGAGATACTTGTAGAAAACAGTACTTCTAGTTGTAAAAAGGATTCAGATTTTGTGGGATGAAGTACTTCTGCCCTCTCCTGCACTGACAAAGAAAGTGAAGGTGTCTAGCTTAGATTGAGATATCTCATTTTTAAACATTAAGTGGAAAGAATCCTGAGGGGTGTTATAGTTTGGGAACGTCAACATAAACATTGAAACTCTTTTTTTCTGCTAGGGTTCATAACCTGATACCACTATGTAAGAGACAATTTAAATTGTTCATTGGTTTCTTAACCTTAGGTATTTCAGTAGAAGGTCTGCAAATAGTCCTTCCCGTGCTTCCAAAGCTTACAACCAACAAGAGATAGGGGATTTTTTAGTGCATAGAAGAGGTTAAAACCAGTCTTGGGATTTGGTTCCACACTTTCTCCATGCTTGATGTTGAGTTATCTAAACGTCTAATTCCTACCTACAAATTTCATTTAGGGTCATGTTTCCTAATGAAAAGTGCAGTTGAAATCAATGAAGGAAAGAAAAAATCAGCAATTATAAGAATACAAGAACCAATAAAGGAAATTTGAAAATTTCCAAGGAGCTTTACTTTGACAAGAAGCTCATAATTTATCTTGCTTATTGAACTTCTGACAACTGGAACCTTTGTTATTGTTTTCCAGGGTTTACAGACTAAACAAATCGATTTTCAGTCATATGCTCTTGAGCTTGAAAACCAAAAACAGATCCTTGAGCAACTCAATGAAATACGGAGATCTGTAGTTCCATCAGCCACGAACATGCTGGAGATGGTAAGTTCTGCATTTCAACTAGCCTGCTCCACTTCATTAGCCAAAGATTGTAGCCTTCTAAGCAACCCATGCTCAGTGAACAAATAGGGCAGGAAAAGTGCTCCGGGATAGAGATGAGGAAATCAGTATTTTATCCCTTTGTTTCTGCAGAATTCATGCTTAATTTCGCACAACTTGGTGCTGCAAGCACTTGTGAAATCATTGCAGCAGTCTCAGGATGGGCCACAAGCGCCATCTGAAACATCTCTCCTAACCAACATGTCTTCACTTCTCCACTTAGAAAAACTCAATTAAGTAAACAGGAACTGTTCTGTGTCTAGTATTATTTGTCTACATGAACCATGAATACAGGTTTGCTTCAACCACATCTATTTATTGCTTTCAAAACTAGGTTAACATAGCCTGCACGGTGAATTACAAATTCTTGCCTTATGTTTGCTTGTTGCAACAGACAGCAAGTGCAAACCTTTTCAGGGAAAGCATTTAAATTGTGTATAGGGTAAAAATTGCAGGGATGGGTTTCAGATTATGGAAAACACTCTTTAGTCTGTGGGATAACGCGCTCCCTTAGAAGAAGAGAAACACGTCCCCTGGATGAAAGAAAAAGTGTGCAAAGCAAAGGTGGAGCAGGAGCACCAGCAGCAGCATGATTCTGAATCACATGCTGCCAGGATGGCAAAATAGACCTGATATTCTTTAGTACCCCCAGCCCATGGGCAGATGATCTGGTCAGTGCTTTACGGTTAAGGCGGCGCTGTAATATTTGCAAACGTTCCCCATGTTCAAAGTCCAGCTGGAATGTATCTCTACAGCTCAGCTGCACATGGGCTGAAAACATTTTTATATCAGTTAGCACGCTGCACTTAGCAAAGTTAACTCACATAGGCAAAAAAAACAAGAGTATGTTATGAAAGTCCTATTAATTAAGATGATCTGGAGGTCAGGGCTGTGTGGTATAGTGCAGAATAGCCTGCTCTGCAGCCCTCAATATTTGAGTAGATGTGGTGCCCTTGCCCCTGTAGTGTGAACGAGCACAACTCATCTGCTTTCTGTTAAGGACCATGGAAGCATTCAGCACGCAGCTCCCAAGTCATTCTCCATTTTTTCTCTTCTCCCAAATAGTCTGCACTAACTTACCTGTGACCTAGATGCTTCTTCATTTTTATCTTTCAGATTTGGAGTGAGAAAACTGCCAGAAATGCTCAAAAATGGGCAGATACCTGTGAGATGAGAGTCAGTCCAGGAGATCAGAGAGTCCTTAATGGTACATGACAAATAAGGAGCCTAATCGTATGGGTTAATGATAATTTGCTGGTGATCCCTGTGCATGTGAACTAGACATAAAGATAACTTTCAATATCTTGTAGAATGTCTTTCGACTATTTTTAAACACAAAACCACTACCCATGTCAAAAAAATACCCTGAAAGACAAATTGTTAGTACTTGAGAGAAAGGTATGCTATGTACTTGCCCTGGTTTTGTTACCTTTCTTTAGGTATCTGCTTTTGTCTCCTGCTGGAGACAAGACAGCACAATGGATGACCACACTGGTATGACTAAATATAAACATTTTTGTGCAACACTTTGTAGTCAAATAAATATCAGTGACTGAAAGCTCACCAAAATCAGAATAGCAGTTTTCATAGGATCTGGTATGTTGTCCTCTTCTTAAAATCACAGGACACATAGGTTGACATTGTAGAGGTTTTTTAGGATGTAGCCGCACCTTGAATCCTGTGTTCAGTTTTGGACCCCTCTGTACAAGAAAGATATTAAACTACTGCGACAAGTCCAGAAGAGGACAAGAAGGCTGGTGAAGGGTCTGGAGAAAAAGTCTTATGAGGATCTGCTAAGAGAACTCGGGTTGTTTAGTCTGGAGAAAAGGAGTCTGAGAGAGACCTTATTGCTCTCTCCAGCTACCTAAAAGGAGGTTGTAGCAAGGTGAGTTCTGCTCTGTTCTCCCAAGTAACAAGTGACAGGTTGGGAGGAAATGTCCCCAAGTTGTGTCAGGGAGGTTTAGATTGGATATTAGGAAAAATATCTTTAATGGAAGAGCAGTGAAGCATTGCAACAGGCTGCCCAGTGAAGTGGTGGAGTCTCCATCCCTAGAGGTGTTCAAAAAATGTGTAGATGTGGCACTTTGGGACAAGTTTTAGTGGGCATGGTGGTCTTATGTTGATGGTTGGACTTGATGAACTTAGATGTCTTTGAAACCTTAACAATTCTATGATTATATGATTCTATGAAACCCACTGTCCTACCTCCCACCCTACAGCTTGCTTCTCTCCCAAGTAATTCATCAGACTTATTTGTACTTCAGGTGTCACCTGCGGTGAGAATATATTAGTTTCTTCTAACCCAAAAACCTGGCCAGAAGCAATTCAGGTCTGGAACAGTCAATCCTCCAATTTCAAGTATGGACTTGGAGCAATCACGAAAAATGCCAAAATCATGAGTTATACTCAGGTATGGAGAATTGAAACAAGCTGCAATGATATGCTAGTGCTTCAGGGAGCTGGGAGATGTATTTCATCAGAAAAACATTATCACTGTCATCAAAATATTATTTATCATTTACACTCTGATCCAATTATGAATGATAAATTAAAACTCTTTTTCATCTAATTCTGAGGCAACGGAACCAGTATTTTGGAAAAGAGAAATATTTATAATTAAAAATTAGGAAAAAAATCAGTTCAGAAAAACATATTTTCTGAATAGGGATAGAAATACTTTATTAAGAAATGCCAAAGCAAGCTATCTATACTAAAAAATATTTGAATTTAAACTTCCCTGACAGAAACTGTGTTCATAAATATTTGGAAACTGGAGGATATCCTTAACTCATTTTTTCTATTTATAATTTCTGACAGCTAAACTGTAAATTTAAAAGATGAATAAATAAAACAAAACAAAAAAAATTATCTTCTGGTTCAGTATTTTGTGAGCTCTTCGATGAGAACTCAATGAAACATGACTCTAAAATAATGTGGGTTTGTTGGTTTTTTTCTACAGCTAATCTGGTACAACAGCTACAAGGTTGGATGTGCAGTTGCCCACTGTCCTAAGAACAAGTTCAACTACTTTTATGTTTGCCAATACTGCCCTGCGTATGTACAGCCTTTTTGCTCATTTAAGATGTGATAATTATGGTTTTGTTTTCAAAAATTCCTGTGATCTTTTGATCACGTGCAGGATAAAATTTTTACAATTTATTTTAACTATTTCTAATTTTTAAAATACCAATGTAATTTTGAGGTTAACATCAGGTAAAATAGTAATTTTTATTTTATTTCACATTGAAATTTTACTGGGAAATTTTAGCATATAAACAAAGAAAGGTCTATCTGTCAGAATCAGGCAGCATGCACAAATTATCCTATAACTTTCACTACAAACAAGAAAGTCTGATCCAAAGTGAAATCCAACAGCAGTTAATATTCACAGAGGTAAAGAGCACATCTGAAATAGCTGCATGTTAGGCATCCACTGAGATTGTTTCCTTATAAGCCATAATGACCTGAAAGCCATCATAAAAGCAGAACTAGGAAGTACATAAGATTTTTTTTTAACTGATAACTCCATGCAAATACAAATAATTGATTAATTTCCTTTCTCTAAGCCTTATTGTCAATCTTATTTAAAATCAAAATTGTATTCCTGAATATCTGAAACTGCAATATGACTTTCTATAAAAATTATTTTATTCAAAAACTTCTGCATGCTTCTACTGCAATAAATTACAAATTCCTATTAATGACTCAGAGCTGCCCTTTAATCATTTTTTTTTGTTGTTGTATTTCTTTCAAATTTCAGAGGAAATAATGCTATGCAAGTAGCTACACCTTACAAAAGCGGACCAGTGTGTGCTGACTGTCCTGGCCACTGTAACAAAGGGCTTTGCAGTAAGTCAATGTATTCTCCTCCTTACAGCAAACATCAGATGGTAATGTTGTTCCTTAGTAGCATCTTACTTTTGCATAGTTATTTTTTGCTAATCTGGGCAAATGATCCTAGAACTGCCCCTTTCTTTTCCCAGCAGAAATAACATTGGTTAAATATCCAAGCAGAATAGACAACATTTTGAGCAAGGATGTTGGATGAGATGACCTACAGAGGTCCCTTCCAACCTTGACCATCCTGTGATAGTGGGTGCAGTGTGTTGCTTTTGAGCAATAAATGCTTTACCACACCGTCAATATTCTGCTGCCCTCTTCTGGAAAGCTCAAGCCAAAAATGTCTCTACGTGCACGGATATCCAAGGGCATGGGCATGTAGTCAATTCACACATCCATGTGTATGGGAAGAAGTGCACAGGCCCCTGGGTTCTGCAGGTTTCAATAAGTCAAAATATACAAATAGATGGGAACTGTAAAATATCACCTTTCTGCCTGCATTCCCTTTTCTACCATATGCAAGCAATCTTAATAGGAGAGTAAAGATACAAAGACTACGCCGCCATGAAAATTTAGCATTTTTTTGGAAAATGCAGTAGTATCATAGGAGCACTTGGTTTTCAATTAACAATTATGTTTTTATTTCTCTCGTGTTTTAGCTAATCCATGCAAGTTTCACGATGCCTATTCAAACTGCGACAATCTGAAAACCATGTTTGGCTGTAAACATTCACTGGTGAAGGAGAAGTGTGCTGCTGCCTGTAAATGCACCACGCAAATCATATAATGTCCTGGTGGATGTCATCACAGCTGCTGTGGGAATTACCTATTAGGAAAGTGTAGAACTCACTGTTAAGTATTTTCACTCTTAGTGTTTCAGCTGAGATTGACCTATAGGTAACATTTGGGGTTTTTTTCTGAAATCTCACCATTACTTCAGTCCTAGATAAATGTAGTAACTCAAAATAACCTATAATGTTATTTTAGACTTTGTAGAAATCATGCTTACACTACTAATGTGTTACTCTCTGGTTTGCATTGCAGTGGATCTTCCACTGATTCACTTTTATATAAACACTTCAGTTTTTGCAAATATGTTATATGTCACTTTTTTCTGTTAACTTTTCTTTGATTATCAATGCAATGTACTCCTGCTAAATAAATACATGGTTAACCGCTGGTTCACAAGCAGAGTTTTTCATTGAGTTTATTCATAATTCAATTTTTTCACTTGGAAAATTCGTTATGGATACTTAAAGGCTCTTTGATACTTCATGTAAGTGGAAAAGAAAGACAAAGCAAGAAGTGATTCGATTTTTTAACGTTGAAAATGAGAATCATTATTAACTTTCACTCTGGGCTTAACACAAAACTTCTGATATGTCTGTAAACATAGGTGATAAATGATATTTTTTTTTCAGATTACACCGATTTTTGAGGAATAGGAAGCTTTTCAAAAGCGGTCATACAAAGAAAAAGTTATATATCCCTCTCTATGGGAAGGTCACACACACACTTAGAATTCGTGTTGCAGTATGTGGAAAAAAATACTGCTACAAAACAAAAAAAAAACAACACAACAAAAATGGGAAGATCCAAGTTCCCCGCAATTCACATCAAATGATCTGATTTTCTCCAGACCTCTCCAGGAAATATCTTGGTGCCAATTCCAACAGTGCACTCCTCTCAAATCCCACCAAGAAGATTAAGCTCAGCTGAAGGCCTTAGATGTGCCTTTACCCAGTTGGTTTCGCAGGAAGGGCACCAGATCCTGCTTAGGGGAAGTTGCTACTGTTGGTTGTAGCGCCGTGCTGGTTCATGTATTGCTTCTAATAACCACAGAATGGTCAGGGTTGGAAGAGACTTCTGGAGCTCATCCAGTCCAATCCCTTGCTAAACAAGTTCACCTACAGCGGGTTGAACAGGATGCATTTCCTCCAGTAAGGTTTTTCACTTCTTATTTTTCCAGCCCCTTCACATGCAGGGCATGACTTCAAAGGACAGTGTATCTGTGTGGACCCCAAACTGAAGGCTTAGATTTGGTACCTGTCAGTGTCATTGGTTACTTGGAGAATCTTTCTGACCCATTTAGTGAGGGCCGTTGTCATAATCATGCCTCTTTGGATACTGACAATATTATTAGATCAATGTAACAGCCATTCAGAACCATTTTTGAGCTTTTTTTCTTTGCATTATACCTTTTATCTCATCTTTACATTTCTAACTTTAATAAAAAGATAGAGAAGACAGAAACTCTCCATGCTTAGTTTTATAAACGTTGACAGATGTTAAAGATAAACATCTGGAGCAGCAACATCTCATGGAACAGAGAAGCTCCTTCCTGCTAACATCCCTCCTGACACTACTCCCAAGTGGTACCTCCTGGTGCCATGCAGGATGCTCTAGGGTGTCCTGCTGGACCGCCAGCTGCTCCTCAAGATAGGTGCTGGTCTCCCATAGGTCTCGAGTCACCTATACCAGCCCTGAGCAGGACTGATTTCACTTCCCACATTCCTTTCCTATTTTAGAGAACAAAAATCGTTCTCTCCATAGGACTGCAATTCCAGTTAAAAACACAAGAGGGTGAACCATACCCAGACATTTTGCTGCACCGGTTTTTCAGTTTGCTGCTTTTGTAAAGGGCTAGTTCTTTTACTAGGAGTTAAAGTTCTGAGCCTGCTCTGACCTGATTTTAAACTTGCCTGGACAGAATTTCTTAGCTAATACGGGATGAATAAATAATTGTTTTCTTCCCTTTCATTGTTTCATCCCATTTGTTAGCCAAATTACTACCATATTAAAGGAATTTAAACCATCAAATTAAGGCAATTCATGATCAATGGCTAATTCCAGTAGTGTTCATTTTCTACTTGCCTAAAGCTCAGTTTCAACATCATGACTGCATGCTACTATTCAAGGCTCCTACAACCACAGTGATATTCGTAGAAAATATAATTCAAACTAAAGGTGGGTAGAAATCTATTGAGAAACCTATGTTTTCCTTCAGAAAATACTACTGTAGAAATCCCCAGTCCCCCTGTAGGAGGATGCATAGCTTTGGTACAACTCTATGGATATTTTCCAAGGTTTAATTCCTGCTTGCAGCCAAGGAGATGGGTGTTGAACCTCCTTCCATGCACATACTTTCTTTTTCCTCCCTCTCTCTGGGCCAATGATTGTTTAAAGAGGAATGATTTTATTATTAGAGCTTTCTGAGACAACTCTCTTCCCAAAGAGATAGATTTTCTGCTCTGGATATCCAGCTATGGTGTTTGAACATGGCAGCAGCAGGAAGCTGGAAGATATCTTAAGTGCCACAAAGTGCCACCCTGGAGTATCATACACCCTGCTGGGCTGCTGTAGGGGTATTCGAGCATTAACCTTTCTATTTTCATAGTGAATTTCAAAAGATTCTGTTTTCCTGTTGATGTGAAATAGAAGGAATAGCAGGTCCAATTAAATGCTACATGGAGAATCCTGTTTCTCAGTGCAAACTTCAGCGAGAGCTTGGGTCACTCCACTTAGTTGTCCGTGTCCCTGGAAAGGCTGAGATGATTCTGAATATGTTTCCCATATGCAGGTGAGGTAAAAGCAATATGGCAGTCACTGACAACCAGCATGTCAAATAACATTTTTCTCTATTTTCTGAATGTATTTTCACAAACTTATTTTTAATACTAAATCCCTAAGAGTACTTTGCAGTACTAACATATGTTTTTTGGTCCATAGTGAAGTTGCATCTACAGAACTCTGCTACTTTATAAGTGTAGTTCAGGTGAGAAGATAATAACACCAGGAGTTTCTTCTATATTCTGTTCTGGTTCCAGGTATACTCACTAGAAGCACATATGCTGAGAGATGATAAGAGCAACTACTGTGGTACAAGTCTAACTCTTATCCATGGAGAATGATATAAGATCTCTTAAGCAGTTAACTTACATGACAATGTCTGTAAGCACAAAGTTTTAAACCAATGTTATAGAATAAGTTTAACAGTATGATTTGTGAAGAAAGAACATATTTTTATAATAAAGATATGCCAACTGGAGTAGTCACGTTATCCAATTTGGCTGTCTGAGAATCAGCCTCTGGGCTACACAAAAAAAAGGTCTTTCACTTTCAGTATCACAAAGTCTACCAGTATTCTACTGGTATGACAGAGAGAACAAATCTTTGATAAATGTTGCCTCACTTATGTCCTTAACATATTGCACCTACAATAATAACAGGTTAGGCAGCTAAAGAAAAGACTTTATACTGAGTGGAAAGCAAGGTTTGGAAAATTTGACATACCATTAGAAATCTGTCTTGACAGAATATCCAGTTAATGTCCAAGAAATTAAACCATTACAAGATGCTTGAGATAGACCAAACAGCAAAGGGTCATCAGAGCCAGGACAGGACAAGGATGTTCCCCAACCTTTGGCTGCTCCCAGCTTTTCTAGGACAGGCTGCCAAAACCTGGATTCCTCTAAGTGTAAGGGCCACAGTTAAACTGTGAAAAACAGGAGATGAACTTTCTTGTCAAGAAGCTGCTTGACAGCTACTGTCTCTGCTCTGGGCTGCAAGTAAGACCTTTAACTTCCGTGCTTCAGTCTCACCAACTGCAACACACAGATAAACTGACATAGTCAGGGCAAGGAAGATAAGTTAGTAAATGCTGAGAAAGAGCCTATGAAGCTCTAAGACCTGTTAATTATAATATCACATTCGGTAGCCACACCTCTATTATAATTATATCTCAGTTTAACCACATGTCAAGGGCACAGGGGCACCAGGAGATGTAAGTGAGGAAATTAGACTCCCTCCTGTGCTGACTCGCTGGTGATGTTTGAAGGTTCATGGACTGGTCACTGGGCTCAGTTGTCTGGTCTTGGGTCTGTGCAATGCAGCCATAGGGCTGTTCCCTAGGACTAACTAAGATATGCTGACACCCATGTAAACACTGTGAAGAAAGGCAATTTTGGGGAAAGGCTGAGGAGGTTGACAGGCATTAAGGAAATCACCCAGGTTAACCATTCTATTAGTGATGAGCACCTCAGTGCTCAACACATATACATGAAAAATTGCTCTTTAAAATGTTTATAATCAGAATTTGGCTTTTTTCCACAGTAATAGAAATGATCGCTTCAAGCCAAATGCATTTCTCTTTCCATTTTTCATCATTAACTCTCCTTCTCTGCTTTCTACACTTCTGTATAAGATGATGGAAGTAAAGAAGGAAAACCCAAGCTGCCAAACTAAAATCAAATTAAGGCTTTTATTTGTTTTGTTGATAAATTTTGAATGGAACACCAGCTTTTTTTATTATATTAATTGACTTTAAAGCACCAATTTTTATTTATATTAGGGCATACAAAACATGCAAATACCTTCTTCAAACACTCATTTCCCAATGTAAACGTATTCCAAAAACCTGTACAAAGGAATTACAGATTAAAAGGTATTATTTAGTGTTATGCAGCACTCTTTTGCAGACACTTATAACAGCCCAAGTTTTGTACAGGATTATGACACAGAGGAGTAAGGGAGAGTTTGTAAGTTCAGAAGCTTCTGGAGCACAGAAAGTACAAAAATCCAGTAATTTCAAAGCAAGAATTGATTCATCTCTTGTGCAGATGTGGCTGTGCAACTCTGGCTGTGTGATGGAGGAGATTTTCCTCCGCTGCCCAGAAAACATAAAAACATCATTTTTTTTTGAAGTAAATTCTTAAGTTAGGGCTTTGTTTTTAGGAGTAGCTCCTCAAGTTAGGGTTTTGTTTTTAGGAGTAGTTCCTCTGCAGTTGCCACCATTTCTTATGTCAGGAGATTTTTTTCCAACAAATTGGTTACCACAAATAGTAAAACTGCTTTTTTCCCCCTTCCTTTTATATTGTACAGGTGATAATGCATTAGGAATGCAAAACTCTGTTTGATTAAAAGCAATAAATCTAAAAGAAAATTGAGATTTCACATGAACCTTTAATTTATCACATGGGACAATTTAATCATTCACTTTAATCACAAGTTCTATATGTGCTTTGCAGAATTCGCCTCCAAAAGAGCAAGTTGTCTCGGAATTTTTTTCACTTCTGTGCCTGACTCCATGCATGTGTTCTCAACCTGATGAGAAACACGAAATACAATACTGTTCAAGCACAGTGCAAATGTCAGAGTGATTTATAAAAATATTTTTGTCAGATCAGAGGTATGAAGAATTCCCACCATCTAGCATTTCTGTGCTGGCAGAAGTTCTAATGCACAGAAGCTTACAGCAGCAAAAGATGTCCTTCATCAGACATCCTTTTTTAATATTGGAAACTTGTTATCCAAAGAGCTCTTTCACTACTAAAACCTGTATACCCAACTAGGAAGTAGTTGACACGATGTTCCATTGGTGTATGAGTACAGGCTTCTCATTAGAGGTAAAGTAACTCAAAGTCAAATTCTGTTTTCACTACCTTGATCCATAAGATAATGAAAGTCTAACGAGGCAGGATTCAAGCCATAAATTCCAGTAAGTAGAAGAGCCCACTAATTGGTTGTGACAACAGCATATGCCTGAGCAAATCAGTTACTATTTGGCAAGATCCACATGAAGATCTGGAAGCAGATAGTTTGCAGACCCTCTAACTCTCCTGGAAGGGTAAGGACAGCATTCTTCATCTTGGTTCAACACAAAATCTGGGTATCTGAGACAATGGCAGGAAATTTTGGTGAATTTGGATACATTTTACTCACAAGCCTTTCCAGATTGAAATCAGATTTTGAGTCTCCTCCCAAATATTTTTCCCAAAGTTGGCACTATTGTTGTGACTTGGTAGTTATCCAGCAGGCTTTCCTGGAATTCTGCTGTTTCATGCTCTCTAGAGACCTACTGTTGCAGGTTGAAGAGTTTTATTTACTATTTTATGTATGCAGAAGTGGAAGATGAGTATTTTACCCTTTCTCCTTCCTCAGGTACCCATGCTGAGTGGATGACGGCCTGCAGAAATGATTCTATCTAGTAGTGCTGTTGTCTCAGCTGCCCCTGTTCCTAGGAGAAATTAAAGCAGCCCGTATTTAAGACACCTGTTATTTTCATTAGATATTTGCTTTAACCATAAATATCAGGCACAGGATTGTGCAGTACTCTTCAGAATGTTCTAGGAGTACTCATGCTTAAAAAAGGTTTTTCCAAAGCCCACTGGAGACAATGGAATGAGTGACACAAAAGATGATACATATTTCATTTAACAACACATACACCCAATCTTCTCACCATCATTCACAGTGAATTTTCTGATAAATCTTCTTAAGAATAGTATTTGACACTAAAAATATAAGAGCAGCATGAGTTATTTAATGCTGCTAATCAGATGTTTTAGATATGCCTGGAAAGCCTCTAAGAAGAATGTGGCATTTAACTACACATATCATGAAAATTTGCATCTTTCACTGTTTGGTATGAACACTTCAGAGACTGGACTTTTCCACTGAAATTGTTTTCCCTCGTGCCCATATCTATTTGCTCTCAATTCATTGTAGTACCTCCAGTCTTGACGTCCTGGAAGGATGTTGTATTTTAGATAGCAATTTGAGTTGCAGTTGTTCATTGAATTTGTTCTTGGTCCATTGCAAGGAAACAATAAATTCATCTTGTCAGTTGAATAGCACAGGACTACTTCTGATTATTCAGTGATTTAGTACCTACTTCCTGGTAACTAAAAAATAAAGTCATGTTACGAAGGTCAAAAGTCAATTACGATGGTCATGAATCATGTCTTACATTTGGCCAGCATGAAAGTTACAAAGAAGTCCTTCCTAGCCTAATATTCAGACAACTGAAGGAATTTTTAATAATGCATAGGAAAAATAAACTATAGGGGAATTTATTGTAGGAGTTTTTTAATGTATGGATTTTTCTTTCAAAACTTGCAATTTGTGCCAAGGTCATAATGATTAAAATTTGTCAGCCAGCGTTAACACTTGTACAAAATGCACAGTTTATATGTTTTTTTTAACTTATAGTGTGGCTGAGAGCTTGCAGCACTCATTGAGCCATCAAAATCAGATATTTATTGTCTCTCTGTCTTAACAAATCTTCATGTAGGTCAGAGCAATGATTTCATGCACTGCTACTAAATGGCACCTTGCTGCTCTGCCACTAAGAACATTACAGCTTGTCTTCTGAGAGGCTGATGATTAAATAAATGATGAAAGTGCCACCCATAGCAGGAGGTCTTCTGGGATCAGCTCCCTGGAGCCTGTTTCCTACAGTCTCAGTCTGCAGACGCTCTCTCTGATATGTCTGCTATGGATGGGTTGTCATACAAAAGTAGCACTGGGAGCTATATTAGCTAGGGAAATTGAAGTTAGCACATTTTTTCATTGAGGAATATTCCCTAATCACCCTCTTTGACTCTTCATGCATGCATTGCAATTATTGCGGCAAACTTAGCATTACGCAGCTCACTTAAGATTTCAGCACCATTTGTGTACTCTGCAAGATTTAGTGGAGAGAGAAGTACTTAACCTTCTCGATAGGAGAGTATGATGAAGTGGAAGAGATGATAGGAAAAGGCCCTGGTGCTGAAACAGCATGGCAATTTTCCTGTAGGCGCCACTCTAATTTGTGGCCTGTCCTTACAGAGCGCACAGGACCTTTGCAGGAATAGCACAGCGTTGTCCTGAGCAAAGCTGTAACTGGGAAGACCATCAGGGGCAAAAAAAGAGGAGGATTTATAAAGCTGAAAAGGGTTTATCTAAGTTTTCGGCAAACAATGAGATGGAAATCACGCAAAAAAAATCTACAGATAATGGAATAGACACCTTAAAACGCAGGAACACAGAAAACTGGTAAAAAGAATTATATGAGGAACAAACATTCCTGGGTCACAAGACAGGGATTGTAATGCGACTTGTAACAGACAAAGCATGCAGGCTAATACATTCACTGTTGCAGTTACACCACCTCATGTCATGGCTCTCTACAGTCACTATTTATCAAAAGCACTTTTTTTGCCATTATTCCTCACAGCAAACAGATCTCCAGCCATGTGCAAAGCAAGGCACCTAAGCTGATCATTTAAATTCTTAAAGTTGTACATGCAATCTGTGCACAAACCCAGAAAAATATTGTATGTTTCTTGTATATTTCTTATATATTTCTAGAAAATATTTTCTACAATGTGCCATTTGGAAGAAACGGAAGAAAGGGAATGGGGAGGAAGCCACTATGTAAAAGAAACATAGGGAATTCATAGAGAAAATTCATATTGCTTGCTACGAAGGGTGAAAGGGTAAACCAGCTTGTTGCAGAATCCATGAAGAGTCACAGATAATCAGGCCTTTTATCTACAGCTGAAGGCCCACTTAAATTTTATCTCAGGTGATAGATGAACATTGACGAGGTTACTAGAAAATGTTTTGGAGACCTTTGTGCATAATGTGATCTTCAGGTAAAAGGTAATTCAGAAGAATACACAACTTCCTTGACACTGGAAAACAGCCCTCCAAACTCCATGCGGCCAGTAACTCTACAGCTAGCACAGCAAAGAAATCCTGTAAACAACTTCAAAGAATACTTACTTTTAGGTATATCTTCCCAGTTTTCTTTTTTAAAGCATGCCCACTACTGAGTTTCTGCTAAAGATTTTGCTTTGGAAGAATAAATCTTTCTGTTTCCATTTAAATATTTAAATATTTTCCTGTGGTTTTGGGGTTTTTTTGTTTTGATTAACATGAATGTAATGAGAACACACTGAAGGTAACAAATCTAAATCAAATGATGTTGTAGAGCATCTTCAACCTGAGAAAATATGGATCTTGTTCAGATTGACCTGCATTTGCATTTGCTGATGCTGGTAAGAAAAGATGTATTACGAGAGGTCAGTGAGGAACAAAAGACTTCTCCTCGGTTTCCCTGATGAATGCCCTTTCCTGACTCTTCTGGCAAGGTGCAAAGAGCAGAGGGAACACAAATACAGATGTATTCACATCTCCAGACTGGATTTTGAAACCTAGAGACAGTTTTCAGTAAGAAAAGACAACTGAGATGATACATTGTCATGTCTGGAGTCATCTCCTTGTGCTTTTTCAGATTCTGAATGCCTGCTTGCCTTTAGAGCAAGACTTAAGTAAGCGACTTCAGACTGACAGGAACAGCATCTCTGTAAGAGCCACCTCATATGTCTAGATGTGATTAAGAACAGAGGACTGATGAGAAGCAAGAGAAACACGTTAACACAGAAGAAGACAATAGACACACACACGATTCATCATTAACATCCTTTGCGAGTAGCATCTGAGATTTGAAGTATTCATCGCATTTATACTATTTCTTATTGCTTTTTCATGGTAATAGGCAGAACCTCAAGGTGTGTAAGCATCCATCTACCCTTCAGTAGTCCCTTTTTATCACAAGAGCAGTACAAACTGGCCCTTGTGTAAAAGCGAATAAACCCTATTACCTCATGTTAACAGCTTTAGGATCCACCTTAACCAAAGATTCTGATCTGCATTTTATTCCTTCTTTGCAATGCTCATGTAAGAAAACCAGAACATGGAACACTGAAGTATTTAAACCTATCATTCTCCTCTTCAACAAGGTATGATTTAGCCAAAAGCAGCTTAACTGGGTGTAATTCTCTGGCCTATTTTGTTTAGATTAATTCCTTCTAGTTTTCACCTCTATCAGTTCTTTCTGTACTGGAGAGAAAAAAAGCAT
This sequence comes from Tapera naevia, assembly GCA_033556795.1. Taxonomy (NCBI): domain Eukaryota; kingdom Metazoa; phylum Chordata; class Aves; order Cuculiformes; family Neomorphidae; genus Tapera; species Tapera naevia. Next base: position 32,757,031 of record JAUMJJ010000079.1, on the reverse strand, counting down.
TGTAAACTAACAAGTAGGGGGTTCCATAGAGAAGAACGTCTGTGTGACCTCAAATGAAAAAATAAAACACAGTTATTTCAGCAAGAGACTGTGTAAGGATGCAATAAACTAAACTGTCACCTATATATTAAATTGTAATTAATCTTTTTCCATCGTGTTTCCTCCCTCTTATGATGCACATCTTAGTGTTCTCTTTAATATTTTTTTATCCGTGCATTAGGGACCTTCTTTTCCCTGTGTTTGTAAGAAATCAGGATTGAGGTTGGTGGGGTGATCTGGATTAATTCAAGACAATCTCATTGTTGCTATATAAAGAGTCAGAAAACAGTGCCTTTTCCCTCTTCAAGGTCAAGGAGGCTATTTAAGGACTGCATGGACAAATTACATTTGCTTATCTGAACTTTCTGCTTGAGGTGAGCTGGGTGTCTGCTAACTCAAAGTGGTAAATGTAATGTTTAATGAAAAAAACTCTTCTACTGTGACACCACAGAAATAGGATAAATGTCACTGTTCTCACAAAAAACTTATTCAGCTCAAATTCCAGGAGATGTATGAAATAACTTCTGTCACAGTGTGCAGGCAAGGTGGACCTTATCCTATTTTTCTGTAGTTATGTCTTCTAAAAAAACAAACACCCAGAAGTAGCTTAAAGATTGGTGTGCACCCAAGTCATGCTCTATAAATTCACATTATTGGCTGGGAGATACTCGTAGTTCAGACTTCAATGAACTGAGGCCAGAGTTCTGCATCACATCAGTCACTTCAGCAGACCACATCAGTTCTCTTCTAGGAGGCGTCCTGCAGCTTGAGTCTGACAATGATGATGAAAAAGGCGTTCAGTGTCAAGTCCTTATATTCACCTTGCCTGTTTAATCTGTTTTAGGTATCTTTCTTTGAGACCAAATCAGTTTTTCTTGGAAGTTTCTATTTCTCTGTTTTGATTTAAAAGAGAAACACTACTGGCTAGCACAGGCGCAGACATCTACAGTGTATGTCTTGTCAGGTGAATACCACTCCTAACGATGCTTGAGTGTATTCTGTAAAAGTATTAAATGCAGCTTCTTTCTCATTTTTCAGGTTAGGATACTGTTCAAACCACCCCCTTATCTCTTATTTTTATTTGTATGGAAGCTTGAAAGTCTACCATAACTTTTCACATTTATTTATATAAAGACTCTGATACCTTACCCACACCGCATTTTTCCATCAGAGTGAAAGGTAGGATGAAAAAAACAATGAGTATTTCTGAGACAAATACACAAAGTTAGAGAGCAGATCCAGGTGTATCATAATATTTATCAAAGAACACCCTCATTTCTTTCATTGAATTTGTAGACATCACTATAGAGCTGAAGATAATAGAGAGACACAAGGGAATTTCCTAAGGACTGGTAGGTCAAGATGTGTGCATTTTTGTAGAAGTTGGATGGACATATGATGTTGGTGGGACATATAAAGACTGCTGGCCTTTGAAATGAGATGTAGTAGGTGACTGCTCACCATCACCTGCAAGCCTGCGTCAGAAACATTACTATCAGAAAAAAAGATAGAAATGACAGAGACAACCATTGACATGGAAGGTTCTTCAGCTGCAAAATGTATCAGGCCAAAATACAGAACCTGGCTTTCTCCTATGCACGGTTTCCATTGCGAGGTAGGGCTATACAATCAAGACCTTGTTTTCACGACTTAACAGCATAAACATTTTGCATGCTCCATCAAATGTGTGATCGAGGACCCAAAACAATCTGTAGAAGTTTTCCAACTAATAGGGAACTTAATTCACATGAAGTATATGAATATATTACCTAAAAAAAGTGGGAATACTCACCCTCTTTTCCTCTAGAGAAATTAAGCTGTTTCTGTTTTGGGTTGTGTAGACAGAGGACAGTTTGTGGATCACTATCAGTGCCTAATGCTTCCTGTAATTCCAATTCACTTTTTTCTTTGAGAAACCCACCCAGTGCACTGCAGATCTGACAGAGAGGGGAGCTGGCATGCAGTGAACATGCTTTTACCTTATTCTGTGAAATTCTTATCAGGTTTGGATGGCTACAAGGATTTTAAAACTACCATTTTCAGTGTCTGGTGTAGACCAGCATCTTGTCATAGTCACAGAGATGAATCCAAGCTTTTGCAGAGGAAAGCTGAAACTGTTCTCCTTGCTACCTCTGCTTCAGACTCAGGGCATGGCTATTCACCCTTCACCCCTCAGAGAGGCCTCAGGAGAATATCTAAAAGACCTGCCATTTCCTGAAGCAGTCCCCAAATCCAAACATGATACAAGCCAAAGTCAATCTCAATGGGAAAAAAAGGTGAGGCTGTGAGTCAGAGCAAACTAGGTTTCCCCAAAAAGTCCAGCGAGCAAAGCAGCCTATCTCCACCTTTTGGATAAAGCATCTTTTTCCTCTTGGCAGCTAGTATTGTCAGTCCTTTTTGCTTAGAGTTAGAAGTACTTGAAGTTCAATGTTGAGGTCAATGGTGAGGAGAGGTGTTTCATTTATAAATGCAAATATTAGAGCACATAAGTCTTGGAATGCTGTTTTCTCAGAGTCCTTAAACACATGGCCATTTATCTGTAGCTGCTGAAAATCAGTTCACCTCACTGGGAAAATAGTTACGTTGCTCTATGTGGCAAAAATAAAAGAGAGAAAAAAAAAGAAGGAGGGGGACAAGAGGAAAGTTAAGCATTGGATAGTCTAAGGGGGCAACATTAAGTTTGCTTAAGGTAATTCTGAAGGACTGTGTATTCCAGTTGCACTGGTACATCAGCTTTCTGACACTCACATGCCAGAGTACAGCTTTTGTTTTTATTCTCAGGTCACAGCTTTTGTTTGTACTCTCACGCAACAGATCTCCGTTTCATTCACTGCACAGGTCATGTGAGCTGCAGCAGAGAAAATAAGACTACACATAGCAAATCCTTGAAACTCTTGCGTGAAAAGCCTAGTCCTGAGTTTGGATGCTTCAATCTGAATTATTCACCAAAGGCTTGCGTTATCTTCACTGCAGGGAAATGAGAATCTCTAAAAATTTTTGCATCTTTTCCTTTTTTGGGACTTGAGAGTAATCATTTTATTTTCTTTTCCCAATAAGATTTCAACAAGGAGCCTGTTCTGCACCCCTGAAAGGACTTAATATAAGGATTGCACATACGTCATGTGAGATACACACTGGGGAAAACATTATACAATGAATAATACAAGATATTCATGGCTGAGCTACAGGTAAAAAAAATGAACTTGACTTGTGATTTTGTTCTGTTTTAATCACTTCCCATGCAAATAAAGTATTTCACAGGTCTTTACAATCAAACATTGCTGTCTGCCTTATCCTATTTAACAGCAGGGATTAGCAAGAGCTAACAAAGCTCTTTGAGCAGTTCAAATGAAATACAGATGCTACAAAGAAAAAATACGTACATGCACATTTTAGCCTTACTACTTACAAGTTTGGTTCCATAACAGACCAGTATGTTCTCTTCCTAGATATTTTTTTTTCCATTCCAAAGCCACGACTCATTTTAAAGGAGAAAAAATAAGATAATTTTGAAACCAGTTTGGACAATGGTCTAATTCTACCTTTATACTAGAAATCTGAGCAGCATCAGAGCTTTCATCCTTCCTAATGTTACAGTAGACATCTCAAGCATACTTACTCTAGGAGTTATCATGAACACAGCAGCATTTCTAAAAAGTGCCTGGTGTCAGCCACCCTGTTTGGCAAGGTAAAGACTGGAAAATGCGTAAATTGGCCTCAGGACAAGAGAAAAGGCCATGACACTGCTTGGTGCACAAGTAAAGATGTACAGACCCTATAAAAATGAATTCTTTAGATCTTACACCATGTAAGCAGTTTTCCAATTGTTGTCTCACCAGAACAACATCCCAAGGTAACATTAGCTCCCAGCTCCTACAGATTATGCTGATTTTTATACCCTGAAACTGACACAGCATTTTATTGCTGTATCCTGGCACTACAACTTTATAAATTACTCTACTACTGCAATATCATCCCTTTTTTTCAATAGATATCATCACTTTTCATTAAATGAAGGTTCCTACAATAAAATTTTGTCCTATCTTCTGCATACTGGGTTAACAGAGGCCAAGTTACTCAGAATCACATCAATAACATTTTATCCACAGAACTTTTCAGAGTGAGGACAAATTTTGACAAGCAATGCGAATCTAAAGAATGAGTGATAATCAAACAGAAATATGAGTGAAATCTAATTTGCTTCTTTATATATGAGAAGGTTTATAAACTGAGCTGTTCAAAATCATTTAAGAAATTTTTTCTCTGACAGATTTTCATTGTTTCATCTAAGTGAAATGCAAAAAGCAATATTTAAAATTGAATAAATATATGTTTTTTCACATTCTTTTTACAATTCCACAGGTTTATTTTCTAAAAACTAGAAATATACTATTTTTCTTACGAATAAATATAATTACTTTGTTTTTAAGTAACAGTTCATGGTGAGAACGTGTTCTTTATGAAGACTTCATTCACTGTGAAAGAGGAATAGGTACCTCTTCAACCTGCTGAAAGATGTTCTCTTGGTCTATTATATCCTATATGAAGAGATAGGAGATTACCCATGTTTCATATAAGATGAAAAATTATTGAGTACAGGAAACACAACGGACTGCCACTGTGTTCCTCACTTTGTGCAACAAACCAGGCTATATGATATCGTCTTCTCAGTTGTTTCCTGTTTAAAAAAATATATAAGACAGTGAGAAGAATATCTGTATCTAAATGAGCTGGTTTGTACTACAAACTGAAAAAATATCTAAGTCAGCATTTCATGCACAGAAATAGTCTGGGAAATAGAAATTGCTATATTGGCCCATGCTGTTTCCCTCCCATAGTGGGTGTGACGGTGTGTTCGTCTGTCTCACTGTTTCTTTTTTTTCACTATATCATCCAGATCCACTGAATTAGGCAGCTCCGCTGAAGGCAAACGTCCTTTATCAGGCTCTCACAGCCTCCTGCTCTCCTGCAATGCCTTCAGCCCATAACACCAACATGAGGTTCAAGTTCTCGATCCTGGCTCTTCTTCTAGAAGTGATCATCATTGTATTGTTTGGGATATTTGTGGAATATGACATCACTGATCATTCCTTAACTTTATACCCACGTAAGTGTTGCTGTCTAAGTTTTGTATAAGTTAGAAATTCTTTAAAACCAATCCTAAGCAAGATTTCTGAATAACTTATAAGACCTACCTATACAGCTAAAAGAGAAAGGCGTGTTTTGGGGCAAATAAACTTTTTTTCTGATTTGTGAAAGCAGCAGCCTTCAACGACAAATTCAAATTGAGCATGTATAAAATTTGTAAGTAGCTAACTTCTGAGTTAACTGTTCTGGGAGAGAAGAGTCTGGAAAAGAGTTCTCGTGTTTGCATGGCAGGTGAAAACTTAGAGAAATATGAATCAATTTGAACAATGTTTGCATTCTCTGGAGTTGAATGGTAGTGCTTTTGCCAGGACCTATATCCTGATTATTGTATCAAATAATGAAAATGAACAAAACATTTCATTACTGTCATCCAGGCTTCAAAAGGTTGTCTTAAGAGAACATGGAAACTGGGAAGCATATTCAACATTGTTATGAAATATGTTTGCAAAATCACTAAGGGCAGTAGTTTTTCTCACGAAGTAAGTGGATAACCACCTCCCCTCTTTCAAAGCAGTGGCTCAGTTGTGGGCAGTGATAGTTCAGCCTGCAAATGTTTCTGTTGATTTGTTGTTCTGCAATCGCTTGGTGAAGTTCAGGGAGAAAACTTTTGTGCTGAGAAGTAGTTGCTGACTTATCCCACTCTTGCCCTTCTCCTCATGCAAAGCCCAGACTGTTGTAAATAAATAGGAAAACAAGTCTGCAGAGGAACATCCTGTGTCTTGCTGGCAGTGTTGAAGGTTAACTGTTGTTCTTCTTGTTCTAACGTTTTCTAGCCCTGATTGCAATCCTCTTAAAGATCAGCATAATGGTACAGAACTCTTTGTCTGTATGTAATAGCCATGTAATTTGAATTACAGTTAATAGAACTGTGAATGTATGGCATTATTGAGCTCCAGATGCCAGTCAGCTGATGAACCTCAGGGGCTAATTATTCACATCTCCATTTCAAAAAAGGCATTAGAGTGAGGGTAGGAGCCTCATCTACATCCCAGAGGAAAGGATTCTTCTCTCCAGATGCCTACACTAAAATATAGGCATTTAAATGTAACCTGTTGAGTCAGGGATCACCTATAGTTATTTCTTCCCTAATATCAGTGTCTAAAACATGTGGAATAAATTTCTTGCTGTCCCCAAAGCCTTTCTGCACAGGCAGTGTATGTTGAACTGCTAGCAAGATTCTGGCATGGTTTTGGCTCATACAAACCAGCATCTTGACCTCTCCCTGAGTATGTCTTTTAGGCACAGCATAGATAAGAGGCTACTAACAACAGGTAGTACAGGTGGGAGCAGTGTTTTGGGAGAAAGAACCATGTAGCTCTACACGTGTGAAGCTATGCCATTTGCCCCTTGGCCAGGCTGTTCAGTTTACCAGTAGAAAATAAAATAAGCAAACACCACAGATGTAATGTTGGGCTCTTAGATGTTGACCTGCAACTAGATTAATCTCATCCACAGCAAACAAATGGAATAAAAGCAGGATTTCCTAATACTTGTGGTTTCGCCTTTATGCCCACTTCCTCTCAAACTTCTTTGCCTACAAAATGCATGTAACAGTGCAGTTTGCCCAGGGACCTGGCAGAAATTTGACACACTGGGCTCACAAAATGATGAGTTCAAATTGCTTCCCGTGATATCTTCAGGGATGTTAACTCATTCATACCTTGTAGATTTAGTCGTTTCATCCAGGGGTCAATTCATATTCTCAGAAGTGTGGTGCAGGACCAGCTTTTATATGCTTTAATGACCTCAGCACCATGAATCCAAACTGTTTCAGTATTTTTGGACCAAAGAAAGATGAAAACAGTAACTGCTGATTACCATAGTTTTCCACTTAGATAAGGGGGTCTGAGCTGAGATCACTCCCAAAGCATTATATCTGGTTTGGGTGGATCCAAATACAGACATGTTGAATGGGATGGACAGCTTCAGGTGTTCCACGCCACTAGAACGGGAGACAATGGAGGAATGGTTTTGTAAGTATTCCTAGAGGATTTCTGCAGTGCTAATATCCTGTATCAAATGTTCTGTGATTGATCCATGGCTCATGGCTTAGGATGGCTTATGTGGCACACTTGTTGTTCAGGGTTCTACAGTTTATTTCTCTAGGCAGAGCAAAACCTAGATGCCAGAAATACCTTTGGTTTGAGCCTGATCATCATGTTGAGACCTTGCAATGGAATTAATATGTTGGCCTTGGGCAGCCTTGCAGAATCATTTGCAGAGGTTTTATTTAGGATCTACTGGAGTGTTTTTCCCAGTCTTTATTTTCCAGTCTCACAGAACAGAAGGGCTATCTTTTGTTAAACACAACTAGATATTGAAAGAGTAAACTTCAAATTATGCCATTTTCTCCACCATTTGAAATCATTCCAGACCTACTCTTCTTTAAAAGAACGCAGTTAAAATGAAAGGTCTGGCTAGAATGGTTGATCTCCACTCAGTTTGGGAAATTTATCCTCAACATCCATAAGCTAAACTGGTTTTAACCAAGACCTTTAATCTTTTGTGTAAATAAGTCCAGCAGCTTTAAAACATTTATATGAATCCTGGCTAACCCTCAGGAGGACCCAGGATTACATCGTCAACCAGCTGCTTGTTTCTAATCTTTAGGGCTAGTGTAAAAGTTCTAAAACTAACTTTCAAAAGAGATCTGAGCATACAGAAACCTTGTTGATGGACACTAAGGATTAAACTCCACAGTCAAACTGCCTTTCAAACCTTTTGCTTATGTGTAGAGTAGGGTTAGTTAAAAAACAAAACATGTTTTATTAATCTGGACATGATTTACTGAGATGTTGCATACATGAATAGAATTGTTTGGTGAGAACAATTTACTTGCTTTGTGTGCAATGATTTAAATAGAGGATTGCAAACAAGAGCAAGTAATACACTGTACAAACTATAATCTCCTCTGGGAGACAGGAAATCTTTCTTTTGTGGAGGTGACTGCCCTGAATGGACAAAACTAAAGCTTTATTGGAAAGTCTATGGCATAAGCTATTTAAATAATAAAAAGAGCAAGTCTCAAACATATCCTCCATATTGTGCATGAAACTCAAGTGTGACATAAACTGAAAACTCTTGAAGTCGTATACCATATTAACTTATGCTAAGATTTTATTTAATACATTTCCATTCTTTTCTGCTGAAGTCAAACAAAAAGGCTACTTTTGTAGATGTGACAGTGCAGCATTTATGGATTTTCCTTCTAGTTCTGCCTTTTTATGGAAAAAGAAAGCTTTTCATAAAGTACTTTTACAACAGTCGTACAAAGAACCTGGGCCACATCTCAGATGCAAAGGTGCTGATCCCTCAGATTACTGGGCAAATGGTCACTAGTAGAAAATCACTTCAAAAAGGAGAGGAAAATGCTTGTTCAGCATTCAGTTTCCACTTATCCTCAAAAAAAAGGAGGGGGAAATATCTAAGGTTATGCTTTCCTTACTTAGAATATCTTTCTCGTGTGACCTGCCAATATATTTTTGTCCTACTTCAAAGTAAAAGCTGGTGATGATCTGTACCTGAGATCATAAGGATAGTGTTAGAGGAAGGCTAGGGAGCATATCCACTCTCAGCCTTACCAGCACTAACCACTGCTACATGTTTTCCAAGACTTTCGGAGAAGAGTTTCTCTAGATTTGCAGTCTGCCACCACAGACAAGTCAGGCACGAAGCCACAGCTCCATGCTCCTGTGGCACAAGCTGCTGCAAGCTGGGGGGATGCACAGACATAAGCATCTGTCAAGCAATCTTGTACTTCAATGTACTCTGACTCCCTCTGACACAGAAATATGGGAAAACTGAGATGTGCTTTGGGTTCTGCATCCACTAAGGCACTAAAGATTTTTCTGCTGGTACGACCAGGAAGGTTGTACTAGCATGGTTTGCATTATCCCCAGCTATATATTTTCCATCTCTTGCAAGGTCCTCTGGGGAAAGGGAATATGTTGAGCTCTAAGTGAGGCAGTTATTTTCACGCAGCATTGTGATGCAAAATATGCAAGTATATCAGTAGAAGAAGCCCAAATGAGAAAGTAAAGTTGGTTGTGTATCTTTTAAAATAAGAAGTAAAAACACCACCATATTTTGGAAAGTAGTTCTGGAAACTGCCTATATCAGGGGAGTGGAACTGGATGATATTTAAGGTCCCTTCCAACCCAAAATATTTTATGATTCTATGACGGTTGCAGAGGCCTCAAAAATCCCACCACTGGCTATTACTGAAGTCAGGAAATAAATGTGAAACTGCCCAGCCTAAAGAGGAAGCAAAAGCATGGGGAATGTCTGCAAACTATCTGCAATTCTACACTATTTCTTAGATGAGTGTAGCCCAACATAGCAGATTTTACTATAGACGTGTATGTGTTTCAGTGCTAGTCACTGTTGCAATATGACTGCAAAATTGATAGAGTTTATTAGGAATCTCCAGTAACTTATCACACTCCTGGGCCCTCTTTTGGCTAAACATGGTAATGCTTATGGCAAAAAAATGGGAATGATGAAAATATGTAACAGGGAAATATAACTTCAAGCTAAATATTATACTAAACAGGCCTATGCCTCAAGTTTTTCCCACATATTTGTATGCAAATGAAATAGAAATGTCAAGAAATAGTTTTTCTATACTTGAGGTTCTTGCAAAGAACAAAATCGGAGAAAAAGTTTCAATTACAGGACTCCAACCTGTTCAGTGTAGAGTCCATTAAATCACACAAAACACTTCTGAGTAACAAAATATTTTAAAATATAAAATATCCATGTTGTGATAAACTTAGTTTGTATTAAAAAGTCTGAAAAAGGAAATTTTTAAAAAGTAGAAAAAGAACTAGCTATATTTTAATAAAATTCATATTCTTTAAAAAAGCATATTTGAAGGAGGACTAAGTATATGTTGTTTAGCAATATTTATTTAGTAGCTTAGAAATTATTTTAAGTGCCTTTACTCCTTTATCCAGGTAAAGAAATCAACCTCTTGTACATTAATTTTTAGGGATCACAAACGTACATTTGCACTGAGCCAACTAGCAATCTACCAAACATATCCCATGTATAATTTTGGAGTTCAACAGAACACACTGGATGTGACAACTTTTATTTGAAGGGGAAGAGAATTTTTCTGTAACTACACAAACTGTGACTTTCCAGGTAGCTTCACACCAGAGAACACTTCCAAGCATATTAAATTTGCTGGTACAGAGATCTAGAGTTCTTTCCATAAAGATATAGCAAGGAATAAAATTCAAAATCAGGTCTTGCATTTTCCAGATACTCATTCTTCATCTAGGAGACTCCTCATGAAGTGGGGAAGGAAGGATCACATTGATAACATGAGTTTTAAATCCTTTTCTTTTCTTTTAAGTCCTCATTTGTTTCTAGCTTTCTTCCCTTCATGGTCATATTTCATAATTATTACACAGAAGTGTTTTCCCTTCAGAATTTCAGGATGCCCATGTGATGATATTTGTTGGATTTGGATTCCTGATGACCTTTCTGAAGAAATATGGATTCAGCAGTGTCGGTATCAACATGCTCATTGCTGCCTTCGGTCTCCAGTGGGGAACCCTGATGCAAGGATTTTGGCACATGCAAGAAGGGAAAATTCACATTAATATCAAAAGGTACATGTGAATTTACAAAAACTGATGTTTCTATCCCTTAAGATATCAGGCAAAGCCATAAACAACAGCATCTGTGGGATCAGGCTTCTAAGTTCATTGTAATTTGATTGAGTCTTACTGTTCAAGTCTCAGTATTCATCTGCCCTCCAGCTCTAAAGGAGCAACACCTGGTGCACTGCACCAAGGGAATGAAAGGGTAGGATGAAATTTAAGGTGCTACATTACAAATGGGCTACAGGTCATGTAGAAACAGTACTTTGAATCTGTGGAGCTGTAGAAAGTTGAAGGTTTCCAAAAGTAGAATAGTACCCTCTGCATCCAACAGGCATAAAATGGTCTGTCCTTCTGTAACACATGGGGTCACAGAAGAAAGGCTACAACAGTGCATGTATTCACTCACTAGTTTTTTTCTACTTAAAATAAGAGTGGTTTGGGTTGGAAGAGACCTTAAAGATCATCACGTTTCAACCCACCTGCCATGGGCTGGGACACCTCCCACTGGATCAGGTTGCTCAAAGCCTCATCCAACCTGACCTTGAACACTTCCGGGTATGAGACATCCAAAACTTCTCTGGGCAACCTGTGCCAGTGCCTCACCACCCTCACAGGAAAAAAAAATTCCTAATATCTAATCTAAATTTCCCTTCTTTCAGCTTAAAACTGCTACCCTTTGTCCTATCCCTGCACTCTCTGATAAAAAGCCCCTCCCCAGCTTTTCTGCAGACTCCCTTGAAGTACTGGAAGGCTGCTGTAAGATCCTTCCAGAGCTTTCTCTTCCCTAGGCTAAACAAACCCAACTCTCCCAGCCTGTTTTAAGGAATGACCATCAGATTGCAATATGTTTTGGACCCTAATCACCAAATATACCTCATGAGTAATGTTTCTAGATGCTTTTACTCCTCCTCCTGTTCATCTATGTTCCTTCTACCAAGTTCTCAGAGTGTTTTCCATATCTGTGGTTCTGTTTCCTGAGACAACTTGTAGACAGTTTTGAAAGAAACATCATCCAAACATTACTGAGGGAAAAGCAGAAATAATGTAAGTAGTTTCTTAATGCTTACAGGCAGATATTTGCAGAGGGATCACTAAGTTAGTGTCCTTCTGTGCTCAAAGTTTTTTACCAATTTGTGTTCTTTGCATCCCCCATAATCTGTTAATATTAGATGTACCTGACAGTGCAAAAATGATTCACAGTGACAGAAAGACAGGCAAGGCTTTTGAGATGAGCTAACCATTTCACCAAAGCTATGAGGTCCTTGTCATCTTTGGAGTTCAGGTGAGAGGTAGAGCTGGAAACATCCCTGCACATGCACAGTACACATCCCATCTGACTTTTCACTACCATTTCAGAAAGCTGAGCGCATATATCATAGATGCTGGAGAAAACAGTACAAGTTTTTCACTCTTTTTACCTTTTGATGCAAGATTCCCACAAAACCCACGTGATAAGATATGAATTAATTTTCATCCACAAAGATTATCTTCATAATTTTATATCTGAAGAGCTAAAAGCTGTACCATTTTAATCGTAAGGAACATTTGATATTACAACCTTATTTCAGGTCTCTTTAAAATGATTTTCTTTTTTCATGTATTTTTGACTTGCTTTGTTTTGGTTTTATTCATTTTCTTAACTTCAGCATGATAAATGCAGACTTCAGTACAGCAACTGCTTTGATTTCATTTGGAGCAGTCCTGGGGAAAACAAGTCCTGTTCAGATGCTGATCTTGACAATTCTGGAGATCACGATCTTTGCATGCAATGAACATCTAGTTGCAGAAATATTTCAGGTACAACTATTTAGCAATAAGTGTTTTCTGTTTATAATAAATGCTTCCACTTCGTAACACCTATAGTTTACATATTCTATGTTCTAGTTTCTACCATAGCAAATAAGCCATTAAAGTCATATAGACTTGTCCTTCATCAAAACCTCATTCTTATGCTGTATAAAATTTGTGCCATTATTATGGATCCCTATTACAGGCCTCAGATGTTGGAGCTTCAATGACAATCCATGCTTTTGGAGCTTATTTTGGTTTGGCCGTAACCCTCGTCTTGTATCGACATGGTCTGAAAAACAAACATGAAAATGAAGAATCTACCTATCACTCAGACCTATATGCCATGATTGGTAAGTGAAGCAGCAGTGAGGGTTGACCAGTTGTTCATCCTTATGTTTTAATGATTGCCTATTATTACACTGCATCCATATTCTTAAATACACTCCTAAAGGTATATTCTTTTTTGTCTGATGCATGCACAGTGTTTTACTGTTTCTCCCTAGTTAAAAAAAGAAATTAAAGATCAAATTAAAGATGTATTTTCATTGTGTATTAGTAGTGGCCCCTTTTTTGATAAATCAACCCTTATAAGAAGCATTTCCATAATGTGTCCATAGTTAAAAACACTGAGCTGTACTGTGTCCTGCTGATGAATGTTTTAGAAACTATCCATATATGTGCTCATAAAATCTATTCATAGATCAATTTACCATCTAGAACTATAACTGTATCAATAGATGCTAAAGGATTTGTATGTGAACTGTCTTGCTAATGCAGTCCATTCTGGCATGGTCTTCACAACGGTGATGAGGTCTGGCAATAAGTGGGGCATAACAAAGAGTTACAATGTGTTGAAATCTTCCAGTAAGATCTGACAGACATCACGTGTCAACATGCCAGCTGCTAGTGTCAAAAGATTCTGCATAATCTGTCATTTCTTCCAGCATTGCGTTTATTTCATGTTTCTTACTGATGACTTTACTCATTTCTTGTAGCTAGTCCTGTTGTATTGGACCTTTCACTTCAAAATACCCTTTGTGACTGAAGAGTCTTTATTTTGTTTTGTCTTATATTCATCCAGGCACTCTGTTCCTTTGGATTTTTTGGCCCAGTTTCAACTCTGCCATTGCTTCTGAAACTATAAACCAGACTAGAGCAGTTGTCAACACTTACTATTCCTTGGCTGCATGTACTGTAGTAACTTTTGCCCTTTCCAGTCTGGTGGATCAAAGAGGCAAATTCAGTATGGTAAGAATCACATCACAACCTCCATTAGATTGAATGACTCTTGTAGTATAGGGATGGTCAGATTCCCGGTGTCCATGAGCTATCTGGAGCTTTTCTCACAATGTTACTGAAATTAGAGGTATTCTACTTCTAAAAGCTATACTATAAGATTGCACTTGGAGGCAACCCTTCTTAAACTCTTCTTTATGAACGTAATGTGGTCCCTCAATAGAGTAAAAAGCTCTTAGTCTTTAAAGCAATTGTCTTATTCCCTTGTTCTCTCATGTTCACAGAACCTGCTGGTCCATAAAGACCGTAGTCCATCATTGAAGTGTACTTTGGGTCTTACTCCAAAGCAGATCCTACGTGAGTTACCATATTGCAATAGCCAAAACAGGTTTCTTAAGGTGACCTGTTCCCTGGTAATCTCACAGTGCAGTTGCACAACAATCAGTCAAAGTCAAAATAAGGCTGGGGCTGCCAGGCTGCCAACTTTTACCTCCTTGCCCTAAAATCCAGCCCTATGTTTTCACCCTCTTCCTTCCAGCAGTATTTATCTAAGCCCAGTGTGAGCAGGTAGTGTTCAATGAGCCTGCAGAATTCACTGCTGTTGTTGGAAGCAGTTCTCAGTGGTTTACCATGGTTTCCCCAGAGGTGAGAGGAGTTTTAGTGACTTTGCAAAAGTTGGACTTTGAACTATCTTGAGTTAAACTCCCTTAGAGCAGCTTAGACCCAGAAGCCTGAATGTGTATCAGGGAAGCCTGTTTTAAATTTCTGTTCATTCCACATTGGAAAACTCCCACAGAAAGAATCCCATTTTTGCATGCAAGCAAGACTTATAAGTCATAAAGCCCTAAAAAAAAGCCTGTGTTCCACGTATGTGATCTCCACCTCTGTATACTCTTTGCAGGTCCTCATTCAAAATGCCACCCTGGCAGGAGGAGTAGCAGTGGGTACCTGTGCTGATATGCCAATTCACCCTTTTGGTGCCATGTGCATTGGGAGCATTGCTGGAATTGTCTCTGTCCTCGGGTTCCACTTCCTGACTGTAAGAATTGAGGACTCATTTTACTTTTTGTTCATTTTCTTTACCGAAACTCCCATGAACGGGAGTTTAGCAACTGGCTGATAGGTGATAGAGAAGCTCTAGATAACTGTTAGGTTTAAACCACTGTGATTTAAATGTATGATTATAAGCTAATTTCAGTCCATCACCTAGCTAAAAATAGAGGATCACATAGATATTAGAGTTCAGTAAAGTTGTGATTTTTGTTCAAGGAGCTGCCAGAATTTTGTTCCAAGCCCATGTTTCAGTTAAATAGGTCTAATTACATTTCAGTCTTCTAAAATTTCTAACTAGACCTGTAATCAAAAAACACTTCTTAAGTATAAAATGGAACTGTTTCATGTGTAAAATGCATAAAAAAAATATTTTGCCTAAAACTGTTGAAATTGTCATTTCCTGATGGAGAAATATTCTGGAAGTACCTGACTACCAGACTCACAACATGTGGCTATTGTTAGTTATTCACTTCTTTCAACCTTTGTTGCAGTGACCAAAATTATGAGGAATATCACTGGAATGTCATGTGTTTTGTACCATTACAGTTATGATGGTAGCTTGGACATTTGTACCATCATATGTATATATTTGTGTTTCTCTGGAAATAAAGAAGTGAAGGAAAAGATGGCAAGTTTTATAGCTAACCTTTGCATACATGAAATAAGTAAAATTGTCCCCTCATTTCAGCCTTTGCTGGCATCCAAGCTGAACATTCAAGACACTTGTGGAGTGCATAATTTACATGGTTTACCTGGAATACTGGGAGGCATCGCTGGCATTGTAGTAACTGCAGTAAATGAGGAAGCTAGGTGAGTTATAGAGAGAAAACAGAATGGAGTTTATCAATTTATGAAGGTCTATGCTAATTTTCCACATTCCTTGGAACTAATTTCTTCACTCAGCGGGTGGTGGAGCACTGGAACACCTCCCCAGGGAAGCAGTCATGGCACCAAGTCTGCCAGCATCCAAGAAGCTTTGGGACAATAACCTCAGTCACATGGTGTGAATGTTGGGAGTGTCCTGTGTAGGGATGGGAGCTGGACTCAATGATTCTTTTGGGTCTCTTCCAATTCGAGTAATTCTATGATTCTATATTTATGATTTTTTTCAGAAAATGCATCTTTGATTTGAATTCAGTCATCGCGTTCTGTTTTAAATTGGACATTTCTTGATATCCTGTCTTTAATACACTGTCTATATGCCAAACTCGTTCCAAATGAAAAGATCTAGTAAAAATAAATAAACTAAAAAATCATAAAACCCATCATACAGAACCATCCAAGTATAGGAGAATCTTTATTATCATTCCAGAATTACACTGCTGGTAACTGTAAGACTTCCAAGAAAACTGGAAAAATGGGCTGTTTCCATTATCATGAAAATCTCCAAAAAGATGAAACACTGGTATTTTTTATAAGGGGGAGCATTCTCTAAAGGCTTACAATATAATAATAAGCTTTTTTAAGAACATATTTTCACCTTATTCTAAACCAAAACCATAATAAAATCAATCATCTCACATGATTTCTTGTATATAGCAATAGCAGGATATTATTCTATGAGCCATTTTGTGCAGCAGACAGCAAGTACAGTATCATAAGACCAATTAACAGTCTCAAAATGTAACAATTTTTAGATTTCTAATGGTTTGGTTTTCTGTAATTTTCAGGAATGGTGATCGCTTTACTCCTGGCATGCAGGCTGCTGCCCTGGGCAGTTCAATTGGAATTGCAGTGGCAGGTGGAGCATTGACAGGTCAGTGGGATGTACACAGAAACTGAAATATATGTGAATTTTGAGGTTTGTCCATAGAGAACAGAGGTTTGTCCATAGAGAACTTCCACTTATCAACAATTTTATGTGAATAACACAAACCAGAAAAGTAGAAAATACGTGATGGCACATTGGCAGAAACTTAAATATGGAAAAGCAGATTTCCAATTATTTTGTCTTCAAATGAAGCCTAGATATCTTACTGAATACATGCTTCAAAGATACAAGGTTGAATATGTAGAATAGTAAGATATTTTTCTGGATGGAATTCTTCTCTAGATTCAGACACTTACAATTCTGAATACAGATGAAGACATTTTCATTTAGGTGTCACACGTTTCCATGCGATTGTGGATATTGATGTCCTAAGATGGTCAGGCATTTCTGTGGACTAGGAGATGAGTGAGAAGACTTAGATGATGACTCCCCAGGGGACATTTGAGGAGCATTTATTTGGGCATTTTGTCCATTTTTTAACTTCTGATGTTTATTTTTCTGCAGGTGGCATTCTAAAGCTGCCCTTTTTGGGACAAGCATCTGACCAGAACTGCTTTGATGACTCTGTTTATTGGGAGGTAAGATCCTACCTCCCTTTATTTTCATTATGATGGCCTGCACACTGCAGTCCTGCTCTCCTGGAGTGTGTGGTTTGCACACATGTGAGCTTTCAAAAATGATACTTCAGAGTGTGAATTTAGCAAGTTTTTGGACTTGTTAGGTAGTCCTGCCATTTATATTGGACTAAAGTTGAACAAAAAGCAGAAATAGGGCCAACAAATTAGAACCTTGGTGTAACTCTTAATCTTCTTGTAGTTTAGATACATAATGTTTACATTTTGGGTTAAATAGTGCTGCTTTTCTAGTGTCATCTAAAATTTCATACTGAATGAAAATAAGAGCATTTCTCCAGTATTTGTAGGGACAGTCTCCCTTAGGCTGAGCAGAAGTTCTTCTGCTTCCTGGTTGAATCATCTGACCACTAAAGTTGTTGTTCAGAAGATGGGCCTCCTGGCACTATTGTTTTATGCATGAAGACACAAACAATGGGGCTGAGAAACAAGTACATTTGAAATGACCCTGCTAGGCTCCCTTTATTCTCAATGAAGAGATCGCTCTAGATTGCATTTCATTTGAATAATTCCAGATCTATATTAAGGCTACATGAATCAACACCTTGGAAGTCTCTATATTCCCCGCTGATAGTGAAAGACCTTTCATTGCCTACCTCAAATATAGAGCTCTATACTGTAGAGATCTAGATTTGACCAGTTCAGTCCTACATACAGCTCTGAGTTGAATTTCTACAGTGAAGTGCAGAGCAGAAACTCAGGCATAGCTTTGCTCTTGGATAATTGTATTGTTTTCAGGCTTTCTGCATCTCCCTTCATAGAGACTGATGACAGATTCTTAATTTAGGCAGTCTGAGTTTTATCCTTTATGCCAGGAAATACTCAAAAAGACAAGACAAGAAGAAACACATGACATAAATTCCTTGTAAATAAAATGTTGTAAACCCAAAAGGAGCTTCTATTGTTTTGGGTTTTTTTAATGAATTTAACTCCAGTATGAACCATGCAATTTGGCTTTCAGTCAGACAAAGTTTGCGGCCTAAGGGGAAGTTCTGAGCCAAACAATGAGGTGTAGCAATGAAAATCAGAAAAAAACCCAAAACTTTTAATAGCATCTCTGAAAGCCATTTGCTCTTTGACCTCAGAAAACTCAAAGCATTGGTTTTCATCAAGACCTGAATTAAGCTGCCTTATTTAAATGATAAAAAAATGACAGGAAAAGGGAAGTTTTAAAACGTGGCTAAAGAATTCACGGCCGGTGTTGGCCAGTGATAATAACATAACCCTACTCAATCAAAGTTCCTGTAGTTTCAGTAGAACTGTTCAGAACAAGGTAAGTGAGCTTTACAAGGTAATGAGAAGGGACACTAATATCTGGCGTACAATTGCCTTTAAATTTCATTAGAGATGGTCACCTTGTTTCTTAAGAGCATCGGTATTAAGGAGTTCTGTTAAGAAAACCCTGAATTCATACATGAGGATTCAAAACTAGGGGTTCATGTCAGGCTGGGTCACTGTTAATAAATAGATACATAGTAAATACAAACAGAATGACTCTCTCAGTGCATTTTAGTCTCCTTTTATTGTTAAAGGAAGTCTTTATCTCATCCAGTGAATTCTTCTCTGATTTTCATGACAGGTTCCAGAAGAGGAGAAGCTGCACGAAATTCACTCCAACAGCTGTGACGAGCACAGCAGATCTGAAGCCATGTAGAAAAAGAGTTGATTTCTAATATGTGTCTTAATGATGTTCTTTTCAGTTCCTATTGCCAACATTTGAGTATAATCCTGACCACACTAGGATTTCTAGAAGGGGCTGTAGATATAGCTATACTTACGTAACATAAACCTAGCTTGTTTTTAGAATACATAGTCATTTTGCCAAGTTCAGGTGACTTAATTAGATCCTGTCAATATATTTGTTCATCTAAAATGAGAAGAGAAAAAAAAAGCCACCACAAACTGCTCTGCCAAGTTGCCTGTATTTTAGCTTTTGTCATCACTGAGTCAATACATCCATTGAGACAACCTTTATGTTTCAAACCTGTTACAGGATATCAAATTTAAGCACAAGATTCTCAAGATAAAGTCACATCCTTCAACTGCTTTGGGGTAATCAAGAAGATGGCAGTGAAGAAATGGATTGGTTTTTTTTATTTAGATTCTAACAAAGTTTTCACCAGAGAATCCCAAATTAACTTTTTAAGAAAATGTGTTGTCCTGCTTTCAACGGGGGGAGAAAATTTACTGCAATTGGAAGACTGGTTGTGACAGGGAACAAAATGCTGAATCACTTTTGTGACAAAGCACAGAATATAGTGATTGATGAGGTGGCAATATGAGTATCAAAATTCTTTGTTATTATGCTTATTGAAAGAGAGAAGAAAGTGAAATAGTGAAAAATGTCATTATTGGCATGGATTTATTTAGACTGTTTCAAGGACACAAGAAGAGAACTGAGTAGGAGCAATGAAAAACAGGTAACTACACAATATGTCTTACTACGCCCAAGAGTAATAAGTGGAGAGTAGCACTGTTAATATCAACAGATATAAACTGAAATAAATGCTACCTCCAAGAAAAAGTGTGAGTTTTTAGGAACTGGATGACAAGCAACCATATTTAACCTAGAGAATACAATGGAGAGCTTCCGTGTGGTGAGTCACTGCCTTTGAAGTCACTGCCTCCTAAAACAAGACAAAGTAGAATTAATAGAATTGAAGACAAATTAAGGTAAAGTAACTCCACCTTTGAAGTGTTAATAATGGCTGCTCAATTAAGAGAGACAAAAATTGAAGTATCTGAAGAAAATCTATGAGATAATAGTAACTGGGACCAGAATCACACATTTGAGCCTCTACATACATCGAGTTATCCATTGAGAGGCAATGAATGGGAGATGAAAACATAACAGAAGGATTACAGTGCCTGTAGGCATCATTCAGACACAAAAAGCTTCCACTAATATCTGAGAAGGACAAGCTACTGTGGTTGAACTTTCAAGACTTTATACTAGTATTTTATTTAAAGTCTTATCAGCTCCTCTCATATAAAATACCAAAGATATTTTTGGTTCTGCTGGTGTATTTTCCCTTGAAAAACATTAGAAAGATACTAGACAGGGATGTCCTGTATGGTATGTCAGTTGTAAACTGCTATATATGTCAGATTTCTATCTATGAACGAAAACGTTTCTGTCACAAAACACTTTATTTCAGATAAGCTCTTTTTCAGATGCTCAGGGACTAACTCTTTTCTACCTTGTTGGCTAGAAGAAAATTTTATCCTTTCAATGCTTTCACATATTCATTTTTGTAAAAATTGAGAAGGCATTTACGAATGTAAGTATTGCATGTGTAAAGGCTTTGCCTGATTTACAAAGTACTGTGCTTAAATTCATAGAGTCATTAAAGTTGGAAAAGACCTCTAAGATCATCCAGTCTAACCATCAGCCCAACACCACTATGCCTACTAAAACGTGTTGCAAAGTGCCACAGCTACATGTGTTTTTAACACCTCCACCGATGGTGACTCCACCACTTCCATGGGCAGCCCGTTCTAGCGCTTCACCACTCTTTCAGTATAGAACATTTTCATAACATTCAGTCTAAATCTCCCCTGGAGCAACCTGAGGCCACTTCTGCTTGTCCTGTTTCCCATTGCTTGGGGGAAGAGATCAACTCCCACCTTGCTACCACCTCCTCTTCTCCATACAGAAGCTGCTCCCCATAACAATTGAAAAGGATTCCATAGGTAGCAATCTGTCAAAACCTTATCCTCAATGCATGAAGCTCATCCCTCAAAATCATTCTTGAAGACTGAGAGGATCTGTTGTTTACCTGCATCCGTGAGATAATTTCACTGATTGATTGTGCTAACCACAAAGCAACACCTGAGTGAGAAAATACCACTTGCTGTGTGTAAATCAGTCAGAATGATGCCCTCAATAATTGTCTTCAGTTATCCAGAACAGAAGGGGAAAATATAAACTCTGTGGGTTTTTTATCGAGTTCTTCTTATAAACTTCCCATAATAACCCAGACCCTCATGCATCAAGCATGAATTATTCTCCTCTGCCTCTTTGCAGAGGATTACTGGTCCAGGGAAATCAATCCTTCAAGGTTCCCTTAAAAAACATAGTAAGGAGATTGATCCCTCTACATAGAAATTTATTCCACCTAACCTAGCTTTTTCAGTAAATTCTTTCTTTGCTTTTTGGTGAAGAAGGACCCTAGATATCCAGCTTAGCCTGGGAAACTGTATTTTCAATGGCAAGAGTCATGTGAGTTGTATGGAACTTTAGCAACTGGAAAAGGAATTACAAATGTAGCTGTAAATGGTCCTTTCTGATGTTCACAATACTTAAAAACTATACAAAATACAGCAAAATCATTAGAACAATTAAAAATATGAAGAGTTTTTGTTGTAGAAATATAAAACAAGAAACAGGACTAGAAGTGACCTCTTGAGCAATGTGGTGCAGTCAGATGACAGCTCTCATTTGAAGTCAAACTAAATGATCAGGATGTGCAAAACTGCCAACCATTATATGAGAAAATTGCTGAATGTGACAGGAAAAAATATAACACTCTAATAAGAGTTACAGAGAACAGTCTGAGTTATATGAGAAATGGCCTAATAGCACAGATAGTAGGGGAGAATTGAGGACCCTCTGGGGAGCATACCTTGAAAAAACAGTAGTGTCCTAGTAGTAAGCCCAGTAGTAAGCATAGCTGAAATAACAACCTAAGGTACATATGCAGCAGATCTGAGACTAAAGAAAATTTAATTAGTAGTAGGCAAAGATGGGAAAGGTAAAGAAACAGGTAAAGGAGCGATGACGCATGCAAAACAACCTGCAATGAGGGCTGTGTGGGGTATCTGTCAGGCAGTCTTGAGATATATCCCTGCAGCCCAGAGCAAGACAATAAATCAAGTCTCTTTTTATCATCTATGTGTGTTTGATTTCCTCCTGTGGTCTCCACTCTGCTACAGTGGAGAGCTGTTGATCATGTACTCCAAATTCATTCATTCCCTGTGGTCAGAAGCCTTAGACAAGTGTTTCAGCTTAAGACAGATGAATCCAGGCCTTACAGCCTGACCACCATATATGAAAACACTGGACATAGAATTTTCCCAGCACGTTTCAGGCTCTTCTTCACCCCTATAGCCTCTGTCTATGCAACAGACAGTGCACAAAGATGTCTGTGATGATACCATCAGGAAATGAAATACAGTAGCTGTTGGCCTTATAGATAACCTTTGTTTAATCAGATCTCTAAACATGACTTTCCTTTCAAAGAGGCTGTGCGCTTGAAGTGTATGATTTGCTTCTCCTAAGATTCTTTACCCAAATCTCTCACCTCCATATTCAGATGCTAGTGGCATTTAGCTCTCTGTCTTAGGGTATTTTCTTTGGTTGGTTATTTTCAATTAATCAAAGTTTGGCATCAGTAGATCTGAACTTGTACTTAATCAGAACTTTTGTGCAATGCATTACTGGACACTATGGAGAGTGGTTTGTTAAGAACCATTTGTTCATCAATGAGGGAGCCATCATGCACTGACAGGAAAGGAAAGTAAGAAGTTCTTCACAGCTTTGAGGACAGGACTGAAAAGTAAAGCAAAGTTAAAGTACAATTACTCTAAATTTGAGGTTTACGATGACTAGTATTTATTTTCTTTCTCATAAAAGACTACTAATGTTTTATCCTCTCCAATAACCTCTGAACATCCTTTCTGTCTTACCTTTGTTCTCAACTTGACATTTTTTACATAAAAAGCTTAAATTAGGTTTATTTTTAAGTTAACGTATTCAATAGATGCATAAAAATATCAGAAAAAGATTAGTTAAATGGCAGCAACTGTGTGTATCTTTCAACTCGAAATTAGATTCTATTGTCAGGATACTGAAAGCTCTTTCTTGGATATCTGTCATTCTTGGAAGAAACCTTAAGAGACCATTCATATTTTTCAAATCAATGGCAATTTGGAGGTTAGGTCAACCAATCAAATATCCAATCAAAAAGGGATATTTTAAGGTTCAAATGTCACTTAAAAGATACTTTCTGTAACCAGTCCTAATCAGAAAACAGTTCACTTTCTCTGCAAAAGTTAAACTCAGAGAAGCCACAGGGACTGGTTGGTTTTAAGTGAAATCTTCAAAATGAATGTTTCTTATGCAGTGTATCTCTTTTTCTCTTTTTTATCATTTTTGAAAGAGATTAAATACAGAAAGATTCAATTTTAATGAAACGAAATGAAATGAATCAAAGGAATGGACTTAAAGAAATAAAAAGTTTTATCTTACTATTATTTCCTCATATTAACATTTATTTCTTATTTAAGTTAAGCAAAGATCAAGCTTATAGACACTCATTCCTTTTCCAAAACATCAGTGAATGGTCATAACTTTGATGACTGTCTGACAGATATTAGGTACTACAGAGCAGTATTTTCATATTTTATTACTGATAGGTAAATTTATTTTAAAACCATCTATTGAATATCTGCCTACAAAACTTCTTCTCACATTTATATTTAAATCTGTTGGTGATTAAATGCATGAATTAAATGATCAGATGAGGAATTGTATTTGTTTGATATTTCTTGGGGACATACAGTCTTCTCTCACTGGATCAAAGTGTTAACAAGGTATGTATGGGGAGGCTCTTGCCAAAAGAGAGCTCTTATTCTTCTTCAGAAGCTTCCTGCAGAAGTTCACCTTTCACTCTCCACTAGAGGTTTCCATCCAGACCTGGCTTTCTTTCCCTCCACTGGGTTTTACATCTGCCCAAAGCTTTATATGGTCTACGCTATATCAGCTTCCCAGAGTGAATGCATTTCTAGAGTGAATGCATTTCTAACTCAGAAACAAAAAATGTATACATACAGTACAAAATACGTTAACAGTCCACTGCCACATATGTGTCCCTTCACATATACATCTTCCCATCAAGCAAACAGGTAAGGGATCAGTCTCTGGTACTGCACAGGTCACACAACCATGCAACACCACTTTCTCCTCCCTGACTTCCAAGGCAGACCTTGACTTTTTACACATTTTTCCAAATACAGACAGACACACAGAGATGCACACAAATGTTAGTACAATCTACTGTAAGAAAATGATAGATGCTATCCTGATTCGTAACTACAGTGCAAACACATTGAAGAGTACCAGAGGAAATCCTATACTTGGAACTAAGAACTAATTTACTTCAGAATAATATGAACACTAATGAGATCTGTTGAACTCTTAATAAAAAAACAAACAAGCCTTCCCACTTCCAGAATTTGTCTCCAACATCATATCTAAAATATGATAAAATCCTCACTTTATTAAAAGTGACATAGCTAATGTGATAAGATTCCCCTGTTTTCCAACAAGTTTGGCCAACAATCTATACATCTACATTTATTCTGGGTGTTTTTTTCTTTAGTTCATGTTATGCAAGGAGAATTGAAGCAGTGAAAAGAATGACTCTGGCTCCACCAAGTCTTGCTCACTGAGATGACTTGTGGTGCTCCGCAAGGATTTCCTCTTGTTCCAAAAAGAACTTGGCCAAGATCTCTTCACATATCATGTAAAGCATCATAAAGCAGTGAAGTATTTGACTATCACAAACTTAACAAACACTTTAGAAACACTCACAGTTTGTCACTCATATCTGTGACAATCTCACCCTGCCTGGCTCACTCACTACCTCTCAGCATTGCAGGAGCTGGTGACCTGCTGGAAGAAATAAGCAGGACTGAGCAGAAAAAGGCAACAGGGTGAGAGGGGTTGTCTCCTCCTCCCACTGTGTTCCAAGAGATGCCCCTGGTTCCTACAGTGTCCTTCCAATAACCTGGAGAGTCTTGTACAGGCAAGTAAATGTTGTGCTTGTTCTGAAACTGCACAGACCTAACCCTGGGCCCATCTCCTGGGAAGCAACTCAGAATTGCAGCTTCCTTTCATATCTCAGGAGTTAGTATTTGATTCATTCTTTGTTAATAGTTAAATCCCAGATATACGTGGAAGGAATGACATTCTCAGTGCCTTTTTACCTCCTTAGGGAGGTGGAGTAAAAACAGCCAACTGGCACACAGCTAGACATAGACCTTGGACTTTTTCCATTACATGTTCCAGGTAGGTGAAAAGTCCTGGTCTTCCCTCCAGAGACCACAGGGGACAGCAGCGGACTAAGGGCAAGCCAATACAAGAGTAAGCTTGCTCTAGCTCCTATTCTAGGATCCCAGTCAGGTGTCCACGCTCTTTTCCTCTGTGTCTCCACACCTCCATCCCCTGGGGCTTTATATCACTCCTATGCATTTGTTCACATCACTTTAATGAGTCAAAGACAAGGGGCTCAGCTTGGGCACCTCACACAGCTTTCACATTCTTGCCTCAGGGTCGTGCACAATTGACTAGAATTGTTAGAAAGCTCTTCCAAACACTGTTCTGAAGGCTGTGGCTTATCTTTTCCAGTCAATCTCAAAGAAAGCCTTGGATGGTTTCTTCTCCATGGTTTCTTCTTGTAACATCCTATGGGCTGCTCACTATCCTAGACTCTAAGACATGAATCAGACTGTACCTCAGATCTCTTCCATCAACAGAGGCCATCTTTTCTCAATTTTCCCCTCAGCTTGGTCTCCCCATTCATAGATAATCACACAAACTCTTCTGTCCACCTCTCTTCCTGAAATAGTTACAGCTGTATGACACAGCTGAAGATACAGGCCTTACTGTACAACTGGCTCTAGGTTGCATTGGTTGAGCAGCAATGTTGGACCAGATGACCTCCAGAGTTTTCTTCCAGCCTCAACCATTCCATGAAAATCAGGAACATGTAAGGCATGAATAATCTGATCAATTTCAGCTTCTAGTTTTGGAAGAGAAGGTGCCCTTTGCCCTCTATTAGCTGCAAAGGAAGCTGAGGCTATTAGATCAATATAGACCTCACTATTTGGCCAGATCAGTTTAATCCTATATTTCTCTGTGCTTGAAATCCTGCTAGAACAAAGATGTGTTTGCCATGACAGATTGTTCAGCTCAGAGGCACTGAGTTTGTTCAGCTCAGAGGCACTGAGTTCTTCCTCTCTTGAGTACTTCTTTTCAATGCAGTTTTCCACTACAGGACCCACAGTGTATCAAGGCCATAAACCCACGTTCTGGTTACTCGAGAGGAATTTTCACAACTGTCTCAGATTCCAAGTCACCTGAGCTTTGTTTGTGGCAAGATCTGGCATCCCTGAGATCTTCCATAAAGACATAAGACAAAGCCTATGTTTTCCATCTCATACCTCCTCCCAATCTCAAAGTTCAAGGCAATGCTTTAGTTGCTGTTTCTAAATTGGACTCTTGCCACAAACATCTCTGCCAACACACAGGACTAGTTTAGACATTACTCATTAAACAGTAACCAGCATAGGGTAAAGTGAGTGCACACAGTACTGAGTGCCTAGTAAGGATCCTCCAAGTTTAAAATCTCCATGGACATTTCTACCACTTCTTAGAGCTGAAGCTCCTATCTCTGTATGTGTGAGAAGTGCCATTAATGCCTGAAACTCTTAACTTCTGTTAGAAGATTGTGCTCTTTTCCTGAATTTTCCTCTTCTCAGCTAAAACTTTGCTGAAAAACAATGGATAGGGTCAATCTTGTTCCTGTAATGTTACTGTTTATACTCCAGGCCTTTATCCATCATTGGAAATCTGTACATCACAGATCTGAAGAGATCTTACCTGACAATGCTAGAGGTATCTTCTGTTGTTCCTTTCCTTAGAGCTTTCTATCTAAGGCAATCACCCTCCAAAAGGGGCACAATTTTTTCTCTGGACAGGAAGATGCAAATGCAGTAGAATTAATTTTCTGCAGTAATTGCATTAGGAGAAGTGTTTCCAGCAGGTCAAGGGAGGTGATCCTTTCCCTCAACTCAGCACTGGCAAGGCCACACATGGAGTGCTATATCCAGTTCTGAGATCCTCAGTACAAAAGAGATACGGACTCTCTCTGGAGAGAGTCCGGCAAAGGGCCATGAATATGCTGAAGGGACTGGAGCATCTCTTATATAAGGAAAGGCTGAGAGGGTCAGGACTGCTTAGCCTAGAGGTGGCAAGGTTCTGAGGGATCTTAACAGTGTGTACAAACACTTGGAGGAAGGGTGATGGTTCACCAGTAGTGACCAGTGACAGGACAAGAGGTAACAGGCACAATCTGAAGTGCAGGACATTCCCTCTGAACATCAGGAAATACTTCCTTACTGTGAGAGTGACCAAGCCCTGGCACAGGTTACTCAGCCAAGTTGTGGAGTTCCCCTCCTTGGAGATATTCAAAAGCCATCTGGACATAGCTTTGGGAAAACAGATTTAAGTGGACCTTCTTGAGCAGAGGGGTTGGACCAGATGACCTCCAGAGGTCCTTTCCGACCTTAACTAATCTGTGATTTGAAATTCCCAATGAAGCAAATGGAAGCAAAGTTATACCAGTTTACAAGCACTAAAAAAAACCCCAAACAAACAACTCCTGTGCATTAATCACTTGGACATTGGCATTCTGATTTCAGTTCTCAGGGTACCAAGGCTATACCTGTACTAATTACGAAAACATAACTAATCAGTAACCTGAAGAGCATGCAGAATGTCTGACTTTTATTCCAAACCCCAGGTTGATGATCTGTGGTTCAATGTGTTCTTGGACTTTCATTCTTGGACAGTGAACTACACAATTAGTCACACACTCTTGGTTAGCAAACATTTACCTGGCCCTGTACCATACTGAAGATTCATTACCAAGCACAGGGGAAGAGAACAAAAGCACTCATAAGTTGGAAAAAAAACCCATATTTTTCACTAGGGAAGGGGTTTATGGACAAGTACAAGCGTCTCCTAAAAGGAATTTTTGCAGGAAGACAGACACCACATTTTCTCTTTTCTCTTCTTTAGCAAATCTTTGGCTGTATAGAGATGGACTGGAGCTGCACTTCCCTTGGTTTAGTGTTCATCCTGACTTTGCTATCCTTTTTGAAAATGGGAGGTTTCTGGAATAATCACCGGAGGAAGAATTTTCCCCCGGGACCGAGAGCACTACCTATCATTGGAAATCTGCATCTGTTTGATTTGAAGAGACCCTACAGGACTTATCTACAGGTAGTCATTAATTTTTCTATTGGTCACATAATTGTGCACATCACTAAACCCCACAGTCCAAGATGTCAGAGTTATTTCTGTTGTTCCCAACGTGCTGCATCCACATATGATCCTTATCAAGGGACAGAAGAGTGTTATTTGAGCAGGAAACTTTGAACGCAGTGAGATCTGTCCTTTACTGTAATATTTTCTCCCTTTCCTGCGGATTCATGCATCTAGGTTTCAGCCTTAAACAACTCTCAAATTAATGACAAGACAAAAGCTGAATATATTCTTAATATTTGGGGCCAACAGTTGCCAAAATATACAGGAAAGCTGTAAGCAACCCGAAGTAGTAAATCTTTTGGATTTTCCCTTTTGTTTTCTTTATCT
Organism: Tapera naevia; assembly: GCA_033556795.1. NCBI lineage: Eukaryota > Metazoa > Chordata > Aves > Cuculiformes > Neomorphidae > Tapera > Tapera naevia. Next base: position 32,728,309 of record JAUMJJ010000079.1, on the reverse strand, counting down.
AGTTTGTTGTAGGATTTTCTTGAGCTTGATTCAGAAGACTTCTATCAAACTGGTCCTTTCTTGGAGGCTTTTCTACTTATATATTGAAATTACAAATGTCCTACTTGCTGATTATTTTAAAAGGGATATTTGCACCTACATGTCTGTATGTATGTTGCATCCACAAGACGGAAGACCATTCAGATACAGTACTTGGAAAATCATCTGTAGCTATCCAGTGCAGCCTAGCTAGGTTGACAAAAAAAAACTCTATCTCTTTTCAGTCCAACAGAACCAACACATCTCTGCTGTAATTCCATTGAATACATTCTAATGGAGAAGGCTGGTTCTCTGATGTGAGCTTAGCTCAAGGCTTAAAATTCACACTTACTTAGTGTGCAGTCAATACTGCAAGCATTGGGAAGTCCTTAAAGGAGAATACCCTTTGAAAAGATCATTCTCTCAAAGCTACAACAGTCCAGGATAACAGTAACACCATCAAAAAAGCTACTCTTTATTCAGACACATGTCGCTGCTGCTGTATTATTTCATTTAGCTGACTGGACTTGCTTACCGGTTGCTGAATATTTTGCACATTGATGCTAAATAGTTTGCCTTCTGTTTCTCTGTGCAAAAATCCTGGAAAATAAATGCAGGCAGGAAAATCCCCTTCTATCATTCAGAGAATCAGAAATATTCAGTTATATGAAAATAAATCTGCCAGAACAAACTGAAAAGGTACCAGCTTAGGCCAAGCTTTGACTCTGAGACAGAATCATGGTGAATGTAATCATATGTAAGTAGTGAGTATTTACCTAATGCTAGATCCTGGTCCAGATACAGACTGGGCTTTTTATACAATAATGGTAGAAAAGGTTTGAACAGATTTATCCTGTAAACAAAAGAGACAAAATAACACAGAGATTAATGAGAAAACACAAGTAAAAAAATTGAGTTTACAGGTGTTTCTGATGAAAGACAGAGCTGTCAACACAATAATTGACTGACTTGGGGTTTCAGCTGTTAACATTTCTGCTCAATGAGACTCCATTCCTGACTGTGCCATTTAGTCAGCCATCATAATGTCTGGCACATTCACATTATGTAAATCAATTCTTTCTCTCTACTTGAGAAAATATTTAAAATATTAGTCATGTGAATGCAGAAGAGGAAAATAAGCAGGGTGAATTTCTCTGTAAGCTGTAAATCTGTAAAACTCTATTATTTTCTTCTAACAGCTGTCAAAAGTATATGGTCCAGTCTTCAGTGTTCAAATGGGGCTAAGGAAAATAGTAGTGATTTCTGGGTACGAGACAGTGAAGGAAGCTCTCGTAAACCAGGCAGAGGCATTTGCAGAGAGACCTAAAATCCCAATCTTTGAAGATTTGACTAAAGGAAATGGTGAGTTGGTTTTCTCTTTCTTCATCACCTTGACTTATTCAAAATAATTTTTTCCTACGGAAGAAGCAAAAGCTGGCACATTCCTTTGGATCAGAGACCATATAAATCATTGGAAGTAGGGAGCAATTCCACTGAATTCAGTGTGGAAAGTGTCACTTCCAGGATCTAGAAAAGGGACATGCATGCCAGGAAATGTTCTTATGATACAGCTTCAGACTTCTGTTGGTTTGGGCTTATCATAGTACCTCTTTTTCCTGCTGATACTCCTGAGTATTATATTGCTGCTTCTTATTTCAAGTGGTGAATAGTGCTTTTAAAATCTGAATGTGACAATAGGATGAAACACACACAGAACTGGGGACTTATTTTAATAAGGGAGATACTGTATACTGAGCTGGGTTTCCAAATGACAATTTCACACCCAAACTATAGTCTAATTTTGTGTGAGAGATTCATATTTGCATTTCCAAGACCCTTAGACGAATTCAGGAATAATTCTGCAAATATTTTAACAGTTCCTTCTTTTGATCACATTATTGCATATAAGCTTTCCTTACACCTTATTTTTAATTTGAAAAGAAATACAACGCAAGTAGTAAGTTACATTGTATAACAATTCCAGTAAATACTGATTGAAGAGGTTTTAAGACCCTACCTAAATTTTAAGGATGTTTGTGCCTAGTCAGGTGTCTCCTGCAACCATCCAAGATACGAGAACTCAGTTCAATTCCACTTCCATTCAACAGTTTGAACTTGAATTTTCAATGCCCTCTTGTTTTAAGTGGCAAGAATCTCAGAGATGCACATTCTTTTTAAGATTTGATTAAAAGCTTCTTAAATAGTTTATCCTCCTTTTTTGTGCAATAAACCTGTTGTTGAGGACTGAAAATGCTTAGCAGAAAGTTGGGTTTTTTCCTCAGTCAGATGTAATTTAGCTTGTTTTAAAAGTGACTTTTACTAAATATCTATGTTATTTGTCTACAAAATACTTATTTAAAATCTTCTACCATCTTGAAATGTTTTCTTTGTCTCAGGGGTTGTTTTTGCTCATGGTGAAAACTGGAAGGTAATGCGAAGATTTACTCTCACGACCTTAAGAGACTTTGGAATGGGAAAAAGGGCCATCGAGGACCGCATCGTGGAGGAGTATGGGTACCTGGCAGACAACATCGCATCGCAAGAAGGTGCGCAGATGATTCATTATTCCAACCACTAACGTTTTGTTCAAGTACCCAGAGGCTTTCCAGTAACCTTCTCGGGTTCAGACCTTTTTAAAAAATGTTGTACTTCAGATTGAATCAACGGGATGCATTTAGCTTCACTGGCAATTTTTGTGACATAGAATCATAGAATCATAGGATGATTTGTGTTGGAAGAGACATTAAAGATCATCTAATTTCACCTTCTCTGCCATGGCCAGGGACACCTTTCACTGGATCAGGTTTCTCAAAGCCTCATCCAGCCTCGTCTTGAACACCTCCAGGGATGAGATATCCATGACTTCTCTGGACAACCTGTTTCATCATTCCCATAGGAAAAAAATCCTTCCTAATACCTAATCTAAATCTCCGCTCTTTCATCTAAAAAACATTCCCCCTTGTTCTACCCCTGCACTCCCTGATAAAGAGACCCTTCCCATCTTTCTTCTAGGCCCCTTTTAAGTAGTGGCATGATATTCTAACACGGAATAACCAATAATAACAAAATAAATAAACAACTATAATTAGCATTAAATTTACATAGTCTCTTGCCACAGTGTAACATATTCTTTCTTCATTGTGTAGGAAAGCCCTTTGATGCTAGTAAAATAATTAATGCAGCAGTTGCTAACATAATTGTGTCAATATTACTTGGAAAACGATTTGACTACAAAGACTCCAGATTTGTGAGACTTCAACACTTGACCAATGAAAGCATGAGACTTGCTGGGAAACCTTTGGTTACGGTAATGATAAATGTTTCTATGTTACTGTTCCACTTGATGCCACAGGAACACGGCATTAAATAGAAAAATCTGAGCCTTTGGGTGATATTAGGGTTACAAGCACATCCTGGGGCCAAGCATGGTTTCAGAGACAGCCTGGCAATATTGAAGCCAACAGTCAAACCTCCAAACTCTTAAAAATATAATTAAGCTATAGTTTGAAGAGTGCTAAATCTGGACTGAAATAATAATACTCCCCCTCTACTTTACTCAGAGCTGTTTTCTCCCTTGTGACTGTCTTGTTTGCAGCATATTGAGAACTGGATATAGAAAATAATCCAACTAAGAAAATATATATAGGTCAAGAGAATTTACAGAGTTTATCTTTCTTTAAGATAATGTTCCCAGTCAAGTGTATTGTTCAGACACCCAGATGTGTTGACACAGCAAAGCCTGGAATGAGGAAAGGAGTACCTGAAAAAAAGAGGATAACAAGACTTGTTTTTTTCTGGCAGTAATGCTGGCCAAGATGCCCACTGAACTTGTCTTTAAGAGATGCAATGGAGCCTTCTAAGCTGATGCTTCTCAGGGAAGGGAGAGCACTGAGCCTCTTGTTTAGCGGCTTTTTCTACTCCACTTGGTAAATATGACACTCACAATACAACACGAATCTCAACTTCCAGCTTGTGGGCCATGAAATGACTGCCCGGCCAGTATTTCTAGAAAGAAGTAGGATGGAAGAGCTGGTATGAAGGCAGCAGCAACTCCTTTCCCAGAGCCCAACAAAGCTCAAAGCTACCTATATATCAGAAAAGAGGTATGGGGCTTCTTAGAGATGGTAGTGGGAAGAGGGCTGAAGTCAAAAGAGCTATTATTGGCCCAGTCCCAAGGACCATGAGGCAAAAGGAGAGTCCGGACGATGCCACATGAATTACTTGTGAGGACACAGCCTTCTTTTAGACACTCTTCTGAGACAGCAGGGAACTATCTGTGCACACACACATACCATGCAGTGCATGAACAGCAAGAACAACATTCCCCACAAATATCTTTTGCACATATGGCAGGACAATGCAGCAAACTCTCTCAGAACATTGGGAAAGAGAAGTTTGTATGAGGAGCCCTGATAGCCACATGTAATGCTGCCACACACCAGATTCCCTTGTCTTTCTTTGGAATCTGAAATAGAAAAAGAGTTAGCAGAAGAGTTGGCTAAAATAATAAAAAAACTTCCTGAACAACATTTCCATCTCCCTGGTGTCAAGTTGCAGATGTTTGGGTCTGACTTCTACACTACTCCTGCAAAATAGTCTCTTCTTCAAGTAATTTGAGGCTCAGAGTTCTCCTTGGATTCAGTGGTCCTTGATGGATTTTCTACCATGAATTTGTCCAGTCATTTTTTCATGTTCTAAAGAACAAAATATTAATGTTAAGTCCTTGTCTTCGTATCCACAAAATGGGCACAATATTATTTGTTTCTGTAGTGTTTTCAGACCTTTGGCCAGTAAATTCTAATATCTTTCACTCTTGCAGATGTACAATATCTTCCCGTATCTTGGATTCCTCCTAAGGGCTAACAAGACTCTTCTCCGAAACAGGGATGAATTCCATGCTTATGTACGAGTTACTTTTATAGAACATCTCAAAACTCTGGATAAACATGATCAAAGAAGTTTTATTGATGCTTTCCTTGTTAAACAGCAGGAGGTAACTGAATTTTTTCTCATTTATTTAGACTTTTATGGTTATACGAAGATATTTACCATTTCCTTTTTGTCCTTATAATTATAGCTGTATTTCCTTAAGGGATCTATCTTCACAAAACACATTGAGTGAACCAGTAGAGCTGAACAGATATTTAATTCTGTTGTAGTTCCAATCTCTTTTAATCAGCAACAAAATCTCCTTATTTATGCTTTTCTCCAGACTATACTGATTTATTTACAGGGGTTGTATCTTCTTATCTGTTCTCTCTGTTGTCCTAGCCCTTTTGGAAGAGCTGGTGTGGTCTTTCAAAAACATAATGCATAGGTCTTTCAAAAACATAAAGCATGACAGAATTAAGGTTCTGCCTGGGCTTTACCAGGATCCTTATTTGGAGGTTCTGATAAGCATGGGTTACGTTTTTCACAGATAAGACCACTGTTTCTTCAGCTGGCTCCATTAAGAGCAGGGGTTATGCAAAACATAAAATCTTTGTCAGCTCTCTTCTCCAGGCATAAGCCCAAAGGTCTTCTTTGTCTTTCACACTTCATTTAAATATAGGATTTATTTCTTAGCAAATATTCAGCTATTTAAGCTGCATCTTCTGCATAAAAATCTTCAAAGTTTTTTTATCTCAACCACTTTTTTTCAGGAGAAACCTTCTACCAATGGGTATTTCCATAATGGCAACTTGCTAAGCTTGGTGAGCAATTTGTTTACTGCTGGCGTAGAGACAATTTCCACCACGCTAAACTGGGGCTTTCTGCTGATGTTGAAGTACCCTGAAATTCAGAGTAAGTGATCTCATGACAGATGCTGCTACACTCAGTGCATTAGGAACTGAAGAGAAACCTTGAGGGGCAACATATCTGCTCATACACTAAGTTAGACAAAGCCAAGATTTCCATCTAATTATCGTGCCCTGCATTTCAGACCCAGTGAGGAACATACTAGTCAGCCTACCAGTAGATTACACAGTTCATATGGGCCAGGTCCTTTTCTCAGTCAAATCTCATACTAATTAAAAAGAACAGGGCTGTCCTGTGTTGGGCAATGAGGTTGCTTCGGATTTCCTTCAGAAATAGGCTGTTGATAAACCAAAGTGCAGATGTTAAATGGAATGTACCAAGGCTTTAAAAGCCTGAGAAGACTCAGGGAATTGCACTTTGTCTGACATCTGTGTTCCAGTTTATGGTACAGTGTTGTTAGGAGTCAAGAGGTATTTTTGAGACACTTCTTGGTCAGAGCAAGAAGTTTTAGACAGAAGAAAGGGCAGGAAAATACAAGTCTTTAGGTTTCTTATTGATAAAGAAATAATCAAACACCGCAGTTTTGCCTACCCACTATTTCTGAAAGAAAAAAATGCTTTTTTTGAGAATTTATGGTTTTCACTCAATATACTTTACAGCAGTAAAGCACAGTATGTCTCAGGGATGAATGAGTCCTTGACTCTTTCTTGTAATTGATCCTCCACACAGAAAAGGTCCAAGAAGAGATAGAGCAGGTGATAGGGTCAGCCCCACCACGGATTGAACACCGAACTCAGATGCCATATACAGATGCTGTCATCCATGAAATTCAGAGGTTTGCTAATATCCTGCCATTGGATTTGCCTCATGAGACTGCAGCAGATGTCACTCTAAAAGGCTATTTCATTCCCAAGGTGAGATGCTTATGAGACTGTTTCTTTATAGCATTTCTTCTTCTTTAAATCTGGTCAATGTAATAAATGTGAACTCTCAAACAAAGCCACGTAGCAGCAGCTGGAATATTCTTTCTCCAGCTGATGATCTTGAAGACTTACTGTCATTACTGCCGCCACAGTATTGTCCATGGATTAATTCCACTGCCTTATTTTGCAGGGAACCTACATCATCCCATTACTGTCCTCTGTCCTGCAAGACAAATCCCAGTGGGAGAAACCAGACATGTTCTATCCTGAGCACTTTCTTGACGCCAAAGGAAAATTTGTGAAGAGAGATGCTTTCATGCCCTTTTCAGCAGGTACCTTCTCTTTCCAATTACTGCTGTTGCAAGTATAAATCTTAGACAGAACTACCTGTACCAGTGTTTCTTTTGTTACTGAAGACTGTGCTCCATATTGTCTTTTTCACAGGACCATTTCACAACCCATATTTCACATATTTTTCAGGACATACCTCTGAAAAGAGCGCTCACAAATACCTGCCAGTTCCTCCGGCCTCTAATGTTATTAGTTTCTAAATTAGTATTCAATGATTATAAAGAAGAATTTGCTGTGCCTTCCTAAATACAGGGGAAGTTTTTAGCAAATTCTATGAAATTTCACACATTTCTGCATTATGATCTGTGGCCCGTAACAGCCTGTGCTTAATAGTCTCTGATCCTTACCATACCCACTTGCATTGTTTATGGTCACACACAAAGCACACAGGAAAGGTGGCTTCTGAATCTTTCCTGGGGAACCATGATTTATTTTTGCATGTCTCTTTTAAAAAAGTCCCAAATAATGTCACCCATGATCAAGATTTCATATACTGTGCCAACAAAGAGGAGTTGCCCTATAGAAGTACTTAAATTCCTTGTAAAATCAAAGGACTAAGGGGGTGCCTTTTGAGGCTTCCACAAAGAGCAATATTCACATAAGTTTAAACACCTGCACAATTTTCCAAAGCATGGGAAATTCCAAACCCCATGATGACCAATTATTCTCTGGCATTTCTCCTGCTTTCCATTGCTGAACTAAGTTCCTATACATCAGCTTCTGGATAACTTCTCTGTCATATCCAAAACACATGGCATTTTTTCATAGACTCTATTTGTATATTTTTAATTCTGCATGACATTTGAATAAGGTTTTTTCTTGTCATACCATCCAACATATAGTAAATATTTTTTTTCATCAAAGGACCTATGATACTACCAATTCACAGGCCTCTTTTTCAGATTTGAGTCTAGATGTCCTATCTGAAAGCACATCCATGGAGTGTCTAGGCATTCTCTGGAACACTTGTAGCATAGCACAGCCATGAGATAGCCCTTCATTTTCCACATTCTGGAAGTTAAAATCAGATCTTAATTCAGGCCTTCGTCAGTTCTGGCCTTGAGCCATCATGCTCTGATTAAGACAGTTTACAAGTTGTTGAATTTGACCAAGATCATGAAAAACTTATATTCACAGCAGTTTTGAAGAAATTTATGTTAGAATATCTCCCTAGAATATCTCCACCACCATCCTCTTCAGTCCCACTCTAGTCATCATTTGTCAGTCTCCAACATCTTTTCTGTCAAAATTTAATACAAAAACTTGCCTACGACTAAACTAATAGAGTCAAAGTCTAAACTAAACCAGCCAGTGTTGGTCTGGGATCCAAAAATTGAACCAAGTAGAGGAAAAATCAGAAAATGAGGAAACCCACAAATTTTATTGAAAATTGGAATTAAGGAATTCAGATTGCATTTCCATAAATTTCTCCCCAAATGCAAACTCTTAAACAAAGGAAATTTAAAAAAAAAAAATCACAAGGTGATTTTGTTATCATAAGAAAAAGTATCTGTTCTCTGATGATTCTTGTATTCAATAGACTTTTAAGAGCTACTGTGTTCTTTATTCACAGCTAGGATATGACATTTCTAGATTCCCACTTACCTTCCTCAGAATAAGTGCTGCTCAGAGTTTTTTATTTCTTCTGACTATTGAAGAAGCAGCTCACACTGACTCTTTTATGGATGTTCTGCATTTCATTCCAGGGAGGAGGATCTGTGCTGGAGAGACCCTTGCCAAAATGGAGCTTTTCCTCTTCTTCACCAGCCTTCTGCAAAGATTTACCTTCCACCCTCCCCCTGGAGTTTCTGTCTCAGACCTGGACCTCAGCCCTGCTATTTCATTTAATGTCATCCCCAAACCCTATAAAATGTGTGCTGTACCACGTTCCTAGAGTTCTAATCATCATCAAGTTGTTTAAAAAATGTTAAAATTATTTTATCATGGTACCTGCATTCTTAATCCTTAGGTCAAAATAATTCAGATTACATCTTAATGAAGGTTTCCGGTGCTTATAAAACAAAGTGGTGTTCTTTTATTTTTTCATTTATTGAGGAAGGGCAGAAGCAGACCAGAAATTAGGACTCATGAACTGATTTATTAGATCACTTAATCTGGGCTAGATAATACAGACCTTCAGTTCTCACATTCTTACTCCAGTTTTCACATGATAATGTGTTTGTTGAAAGCAAATCCCCAAGAAATGCTCCCAAGTCCAGGTTTCTCCAAAGAGCTATATGGACCATGAAGCTCCACCTAGCTCTTAACTATCCTGCTTAAAGATAATAACTTCAGAGCTCCTGTGGTGAATGTGGGATGTTCAGAGCTTCAGGTCTTCAGAAGAGAAGGGCTGATTGGTTTTGACAGGCAGTTGGGTTTCAAGCTGGGTTGGATATACTGATGTTCCTCAAGACCTCATTGCAGCTTCTCTCCTTGACTCTTCTCCCTAGTCCTTCCCCTCTTTAGGAGCATTTAGTCCCTGCTTCTGCCTGAGCAGTCATCAGTGCTGACCCTCTGCAGCATGCCTCAGTGTTTCTTAGATTGGCTATTTTACTTAGCACTACAAGAACAATATTGCCTACTCTGTCATTTCTCCTGAGAGGAGGTGTTGAAGCAAGGCACTTATTCCTTCTCCTCGAAAGAGACACTCCACTGAACATTCATTTTCATTTGACCTCATTCCTTTGGTTTGGGGGTTTCATACCAACACTTCTCCATGTGCCTTTGTCGCCTTACCCAAATATGATTCCAATTGTTAGGCTGTACAAAATTAAATAATTATTAAATATTATTAATTAAATTATTATAAATAATCATCATCTTGATTAATATAGGACCACCACCGTTTCTGAATAAATGGTCTTATCAGACTGAATGAGCTAGAATCTAAAGGCAGCCATCTAGCCCTATCAAAGTCAATGACAGAATCTACCTGGACTTGAGAAAGACTAGGATTATAAGCTTGATACATTCAATTATTCTAAAATTCTGGGCTGCCTTAAACCCAGTCTGGCCTTTGAATCAGGAATACACACATCTGTGCACCAGCTCACACAATAATAAAGCACTATCGTTTCCTGCAATTCTCATTTTTCTCTTGTCTTGCAGAAATTCTCTGTTGCATGCCACTATCTTCCTTGATAGGAAGGAATCCTTGCTTTCCTCAAAAAATATATTCAGTTTTCAAAAATTGATGAAGTAGAATTGTAGCTTGGTTTTCTGAAACCAAATCTGCCAGCCCTGTATGAGTGATTCAGGTAAATACACTGTGTTTTAAATGGCAGTGCACATACAAGTGACATTCTTATATTTAATGCAGTCTGAGACTCAAAAAGCTAAAATAACAATGAAATATTTGGATATCAGTGAAATGAAATGCTTCAATCTATCTTTTTGCCCTCCTTTTATAAAATTTTGTAATTTTCAGTCTGGGACATTTAGATAATTCAAAATCCTTTGTGTCCTAAAAGGACATGTGGCTCCTACTGTGCTCCAGGCAAAGACTCAACATTGGGAGATGCTTTCCACTAGTACCATCCTGTCAGGTACACACTACCAGTCAAGTTACCCTGGAATAAGCCCATGAATGTGTCAACCATCACTTCCTGAAGCTCTGCAGGAAGCCAGCCCTGTATCAACCTCGTCCTTCCAAAGGTCTATGTACATAAACTATTTACATTTCTCAATAGATAAAATACTTAACCTTTCTCACTCACCTGGGCCTTTGTTACTTAATCTGTTAGATCAATTTAGTGATGCCAAAGGATGCAAGGAAGAAAACTAGCAAGCCAATCACCTGGTGTCAGAGACTAATTCTCCAATGGAAATTATATGCACAGTTGGGTACTCTGAAGCTTTGAAAATACATGAAGCCAGAACTCATATTATCTGACCTTTTAGCAGCTTGACAGCTGCTGTTCAGAGGCTCCCTGGCAGCTGTTTGGCCAGCAATATGGCACTGCTAGGCTTCTAGTCCACCCTGTCTGAATCAAAGGAGATCTGAGTGACAGTGCTGACATAAGTCAAGCCAGCAGCTCAGAGGACAGACAAATCTTGGAGGAAGCAACTGTCTCTTGAGTATTAACCAACTACGTTTTTACTTAAATCTGTGTTGAAAGCACTTTTCCTCTCTTGCTTTCTGTAATACACCTCCTAGGCATATGCTGTCTGCATTAAACCTTCATAGCAATGGAGCCAATTACTGAATTTCCATACAGGACTAAGAGCAACCTTGCTGTCAGCACCAGAAGAAATACATAAAAAAAAAAATTATAATGAACAGGCCCGTATTTCCTACCCAGTCCCTCCAGAGCCCTTCTGTAGGCTTCCAGTAAGGTCCCTCCCCTGAAGCCCATGGTTAATTTTCTCAAGTAGACAGACTGATTTAACCTTGCTTCTCCCACAGGTTAGTCCCTCAGTCTTTCCTTTTCCCCCATGGCTTGTCTCTTGCTCTGTTCCCAGACAGGTTCAGGAACGAATCTGCCCAGCTTCACAGGATCCCTTTCCAACCCCTGGACTCTTTGTTTTGCTGTTGCCCTCAACCTTTCTGCTCTCCTCCCTTTGCCAGACAGAGCTTCTAAAACTGGTTCTCACTCAGGATTTAGTTAATCTCCCTGCCAAAATGAAATAGGATTCCATTTATTCTGGACCTGATTCCTATTAGGCATGCAATCAGCAATCATGGCCCCTTCCAGTTCCCTACAGAAACACAAGATTATAGCTAATTCTTAATAGTCTCCATTAAGTATTTAATGACTGACTCATGTTACATCTGTAAGAAACCTTATTAGCAGTGCTGGGTACCTGTTTGCACAGGGTTATCCACAAAATACTACAAATACATATCAAAGCAGCTCCTGTAGGCACACATCCCCTTCACAGTCACATCCTGCTTCCGGTCACGCCCATTCAAATCCAAAAGGTCAAAGTGTACTGCAAAACTGGAATGCCAATAGATTTGTAGGCTCACAAGACAGGATAATACAGGTTGGAAACCTGAGGTCTACGAGTCAGCTATTAGGACAGATCAGACTGCTCAGGGCTTTCTCCAATCTGATTTTGAATCCAGATGGTTCCAAATACAGTTTTGGACATATATATGTGTAACAAAGTACAGTACCTGTACAGGTGAAAGCTAAATGCCAAGACAGTACAATAACTCTCCCACTGGTCTGTTTCCCAGTGGAGATCTGATTTTGGTCCAACGTCTCAAGCCGAAATCCAGCCTCTTTAGATGAGCTTGTATGGCATGATGCTTATTGCTCTACTTTGAAATGAGCACTGTTGTGGTGGAAGTAGCACAACAGTAGCAAATTTTTCACAAGGCAGATTTTCACTAGAAGACCATCACTGTGCTACCACTTTGTTTTTCTCTGGGGATATACTGGTAAAATAGACACATGGAAAGCTAAGAAATACTGACTAAGCAACAAAGTGATGCTTAAAATGTAAAAGAGTGTACTGGACCAGATGCCCAGTGAAACAAGAGTAATTTACATAATACCAGAGGTTTTGCAACTGAGCATTAGATAAACCTGAAACACATAGTAGAAATATTCTTAAAGAGGGTTTAACTTCAAAACAAAAGTTAGTTCGGTAAGAGATATTGCCTTCACTGACTTACAGGTTTGATATAAAAATCCGAATACAATTGAATAGGTTGCTTTATTCTATAAAAATGTAAAATAAAGCCAGGATCCATCCCTTCTCCTAACTTCTCCTAAGACAGTAAATATCATTTAGAAGTCACGACAGGTTAAAAAAAAACACACTGAAAACAAACACAACTGATCACTTAAATTGCAAATACAGATCTATATGCCAATATTCATAGAAAATGTTTTAACAGAAATTCAGCAGTCACAACAGTAAGGCCATTAGGAAATGTTTGCATGATCAGCTGCTCTACATTAAGACAAAGTGCTGGCATAAGTTATCTTGCTTCAAAGGAGACCATATATTTTGGATTCTCAAAGGAAGTCCACCTTCTCATAGGCCTTTTCAATAAGGGTTAACATGTTCTTCAAGTCAGCTGACTGCTGAATAGTGTTCAAATCCTTTAGAAGACCTTTCTGATTTGTTACCTTCAAAATTTCTTCCTAAAGAAGAAAAGACAAAATAGTAGACAAGACATAAATAACAGTTTTCATTGAGCCCAACAGAAATCTTATTTTCATGTAGCCTAGCTGTACATAAAACAGACATAGAATGTACATAGAAAAAGACATAGAATGAGATAGTCTTCCTTCCATCAGTTACAGAGATATATTTCAGAAATGATTACAGGTTCCTTAGGACTACAGGGTTCCTAGGGAAAGACATGTGACCCTTCAAGTGGCAAACTCTAGAGTTTTGTTCTGGTTTTGAAATGTAAGCATATAGTTCTCAATGAAAGGAAGGAAAAAAAGAAAGAAAAAAAACAGAGAAAACTTTCAGATATTTTGGAATTTTCAGAACTGCCCCTTTGGGCAGAGGCTAAGTAACAAAAGCACGGTCTTCTGCCTTCCTTCTCATAGCCAAGTTATCTATGAAAATATTTTCAATGCTCACCTGCAAAATGGGTGCCTGTAAACTGTCCTCAGGGAGTTCTGGAAGGTGGAGTACTCCACTGCCATTTTCCTGGAATACCTAGAAAAGAATACAGAGAAAACAAAATCCAAACCCAAACATTAAGCACACAGGTAGGAAAGTAAACTGGCTGTCACTACCTGAATTCTAAAAACTAAACTTCTTAATTGACAACTGATGTTGGAAAGATTGAAAAGATACATTCCCAAAGGCAGACAGAGCATTCCTATATATGACACATTCATTAAAAACTGTTTGTATGGGATAGCTCAGGAAGCAATCCCATTCCTCCAGGTTAGAGGAATGCAGCAACATCTATTGGAAATACCTTCCTGGCCTTTTTTTCATCTTCTTCTAACTGGCTCTTGAGCACCTGAATTTTGTACTGCAGTTGCAATATAGTTTCTTCAGTGCGATCTGCTGATCTCTTGACTTCATTTATTTGTTCCTAAGGGAAAACAGGCACAAAACCAGAATAAAGTTTACTTTAGAGATGATGAGTCTTTTGTGCCTAAGAAACTGATACTCAGCATCAGCTGCGTCACTGAAAACACATCCAAAAAGATACACAGATTTGTAGGTGGGTGACAACGAAGAATGGGCAACTCTTGCACAACAGCACACACACAGCCAGCAGTCTACTAAAAAGGTACAACACATTAAGCAGCAGCAGCAGATAGGTAAGATATTTTCTGCCTTTCCTTGCCCTTCGTACCTGCAATTTTACCAAAGTCTCTTCATTTTTCTCAAGCAATTTTCTCTGTGCCATCTGAAGGCTCGTGACGTTCTTCAGGTTGCCCAGCTTCCCTGGAGGCACCTTTAAAGTCTTGAAAAATCTCAGCACTCTTTATTGTAGAAAGAAGAAAGCACAATTTGTTTGGAGTTCTTTTCATAACAAAATGAAAACTGAATACCGACTTCTCTGGGTAAAACTAAACTCAGTTTATCCCTGTTCCTGCCAGTGAAGTAGAAGGATCCAGACAGGAAGAAAAGCTGCCTTGAATTGTTTTCTAAGGTCATCTGCAATAGATGTTTAAGGAACCAGGAACAAGAAATCCCACCACTCTAAAACTTGCTACTACACTGATGTGGTGTGGTTTCTAACCCATTGGCCTTTACAATCAGGGAGTGTACACTCGCATTAACTAATCCTTACCCAGTTCTGACACTTCTGTTTTCAAAGTAAAACTAAGTTCTAAAAGCACCATTTTTAATTGCTTTCAAAGAAAGATCATTTTAGTAAAATCTGCAGGTGCTTTTGTGAAACATCATATATAGTTTTACACTAGAGGAAGAGTTTTAGCTTGAATTCAAAGGTCCTTCTGATTCTGAGGAGGATTTGAATTTTTCCTAGTTGTACCTGCCTGTTAGATACACCAAACCGCCACCATTTCTACGCATCTCAGATGAGATTGCAGGAGCCTGATAACTCAGAAATTAAACACATCACAAATTATACACTAAAAAAATATATATATGAAAAGCTAACTTCTCATGTTTGAATACTGAGGTACTGTAAGAACAATGACAGCAATATAGAGGCTCCGATTATGTGTTGATAAGAGCCTGGTTAACCAACACACACGCATGCAAGAATTCTCAGACACTCAAGCACACATAACTACTCCTGCAGTGACACAAAAAGGCTGCAAGTTATGACCCAACACAAGATTTCTGATCTCTGTAGTAAATTCAACAGTCAGAAAATGAATTAGCATTTAAGAAAATTTAGATACAACTGCTCCCACCACTATCATAAAATAATAAAATAAATAGCTACCCACAAATTTAAACCCTGTGTAAAGAGCACAAAATTGATTCAAGGAGCTCTTAAGAAAACCTAGGTTCTGTTATTCATACAGAAGTAGTTAAAGTGGGTCTTTCAACAACTTTCCCTTGCCCACTTCAATCAACGTACTGTCAAGATATTTCAGTCCTTGATTTTGCATCAGCTCTCCCTTCCAAGATTTCCTAAATGTGGTTGCTCCTAGGAGCAATTCTGTAAGCATGGTACAAAATAACTAGGTAAATTAAATCACAGTTCTCCCTCCTTTTTTCTTTTCAAATTACAATTTCTTACCTTTCTTTCAGCAAATTGAGGTGCTTCTGAATATCATCTTTTCTATCCCTTTTTTGGCACAGAATAGATCTGGAAAGAAAACAAAGGCAGAATTTTCATCATGAAACCTGCAAGCACAGAGAATAAATCAAGTGAAGTAAACATAGTCAGAACTTCTCTAGCTAAAAATTTCCAACTTTCTATCTGAAGTGATGTATCATATTGGATAAAATACACACAGTTGGCCATATTGCCCAAAAAAAAAAGCTCCAAAGCTTTTCCAGTTCAGACAATATCATAATTGTACTTTCTTCCTTGTGGAAACAAAGAATCATCTGGATATTTGGCACTTACAGCATTACTGAATCCATTACAGTTTCCAGAAACTGCCTACTGCTCTCTGAGAGTGTCTGCCAAGATTCTACTTTGGCACTGGTTAGCTTCGCTTTTTTTGAAGAAACTTTTTCTCCTGTTAACAAAAAGAAAAAAAAAAAAGAAAATATAGGATTTGTGAAACCTGGGTAAATAGCTTTGCAACCCAATTCAGTCAGATCATAATCAAAGGTACAACAGTTAAGATTTTTCTATCTCACAAAACTATCAGAGCAGATCTATGCACATCAGGTGATACTTATTATTTATGTCACAAATTGTCTAAAAAGCACAAAATATCAAAGGTTCTTTCTTACAGCAGTTTAATTCTAAATGATATTTTCTCAAAATCATTGGTGATACAAGTGAGAAAAACCTAGAACGAAATAAAAATTGTGGGAATATAAATAAGCAAGAAACTCAATGGAGCAGGGGCCTCATGTCATTTGCATGTTCAATACAACACATATCAGTCTTCAGACAGAAGGTTAACAGAGAAGACAATCAACTATGAAGAGAAAGTTAAAATATTCTGGGTGCTTGTGGTGGAATTTTACAAGAGAAGAACACTACTGCAAACAAAAGCATATGATTAATACATGCATATAGATCACATATAATATGAATGCACACTGGCTAAGACTGCAGATACTCACTGTTACTATTCAGAAAGAAAACTATGAAACTTACCTCAGTGACATCTCAGACATCTATGATTTTACCATAGCACTGACTACTTTCACTTTCAGTGTTTTTTCAAAACATGTCACTTTCACAAGACAAACATAAGGAAAGAAAACAATCCTACCTGCAGAACAGTCCTCTTGTTCCTTAGCTTTCCTTTTGACTGCCTGAGTGACCTGCTGAAAATAGAAATTCACAGCAAATACAGTAATTTTTAAAGATGCTCCAATGTGCAACCATTCCTTTACTACAAGCAACCAATATAAAAATATAAAATATAAAAAGGCTGTGAAAGCACATCAGAGCTTGACAGAGGTTCTGTTGCTGTTGACCACAAAAAAGGCTTTTGCACTGTGAAACAGCCATTATTCTCAAGCAAGTTAAGGAAAGCAATTCACTCTTCTTAGTTCCTCCCATTCAAAGAACGAGGTCATGAAATAAGAAATGCACAAGATACTTGGTTATCCAGGTGCATCTTTAGATCATGCTGTCCATAAGTTAAGCGGTTATGCAAGCTTTCTCCAACAGAAAGCTGCCTTGGTCAATCCTGAGATATGGAGAGAATATTTTCCAGAACTGAAGAAACATCCCTTGAGCTGCATGAATTCCGATTTCATCCCTCTGTTCAAACATACTATGCAGTCCTCAAAACTGCACAGCCAGCCTGCCTTTCTGTTAATCATCAGGCAATGCTTCCCCCTCTAGTTGTAGCACACAACTAGAAATTCTGGAAAACAGCAAGTGGCTGAGGCAGTGGGTCTCAAAAGCACTCTTCACACTGGACATTTCCTTAAGAAGACTACATTTAGTTTACGAAATATTTTCTGTACAGTCCAGTAGGCAACTGGGCAAAACCGCCTTTTTTTCTTTGGTTATTTTGATAACTTGTTTCATCCAAAATAATGATTACCTTTCTTATTTGATCTTGTTTTCTTTCTTCTCCATCTGTCCCCTTTTTTTTTCTGGAAGACCCTTGTTGATTTTGTGATTTAAAGGCTTTTTTTGCTGGTCTCCCACCAGTGGTCTCTCCAGTTTTACTGGAAGGTGTGCGGTGGCCTTTCATTACTTGTAAAGCAAACAGAACAGGAGGAAACAAAATCAAAATTAAAATCCAATTATAATCCATACAGTACAAACCACACAATAACAAGAAAAACTACAGAAATACTTTGAAATACTTTGTGCTAAATAAGCCCAAACATTTGAATATTTTCTAACCCAAAGCTTAACTCTTGCATATTAATTTACATGCAGGACCACTACAAAAGCATCCCCACTTGCCTTTTGGACAAGTCTCTGTGTGTTCAACATGTCTTTCTAAATTTAAAAGCTGGTATGTCTGTATGCCAAAAAGCAGCAATGGCAATGAAATGGTAACTGGACTGAGAAAGGCCTTCAACAATAGACATTCTTTATCTTTCTAATGCAGTTCAGTGCAGGCTCCTGTCAGCAGAACTTTTTACCCTAGCACCTAAGAACCACCAGCCCTGATACAGTTAAAACCCATAGTTTCTTTTCTTACTTGCTACAGAAATTGAGAAAAAAAGAATACCGAATTGAGTGATCTTTACAGCCCACTACTCTTCCCTTTTCTAAGCCTCACAACTCAGAAGGCCACACCTTGAACACCGTGTACACTTTTGGGCCCCTCAGTCCAAAAAGTTCACTGTCCAGAGGATGGCAATGAAGCTGGTGAAGGATCTGCAGCACAAGGGTTCTGGGGAGTGGCTGAGGGAACTGAGGTCATTTAGCCTGGAGAAAAGGAGGCTGGGAGAAGACCTTATTGCTCTCAATAGCTCCCTGAAAGGAGGTTAGTAAAGTGTGTGTTGGTCTCTTCTACCAAGTAACAAGGGATAGGATGAAAGGAAATGGCCTCAAGCTGCACCAGGGGAGGTTTAGATGGGATATTAGGAAAGTATTTTACTATAAGAGCAGTTAAACATTGGAACAGGCTGCCCTGGGAACTGGTGGAGTCTCCTTACCTGGAGATATTGAAAAATGCATAGCTGTTACAATCTGGCACATGGTTTAGAAGGCAGGGTGATGTTGGGCTGACGACTGGACTTGATCTTAGAGGTCTTTTCAATCTTAATGTTTCTGTGATTCTATGATCTTTACACCCCGCTACCTTTCTCTTTTGTAAGCCAAACAACTCAGACGCATCCAGTTCTCCTTTCACCCCCTCAGACCTCTTGCTCCCTCAGGCAGACGCCCCATCACGGTTCACCAGGAGACAGCCGAGCCCGACACCAGCTAAATAACTCCTGCCTCTACTGATGATGTGCGACAGCAGTTGCAGCGAGAGGGGAGAACTACAACTCCCGGCATGCAAGCCGGCAACACGGCCACAGCCGCTGAGCAAAGAGCATGCTGGGAGTTGTAGTCTTTACAGCATCTCCTCCGAAACGCCTGCTACCCCTTGCTGCCAAATGAGAGCACAGGGGCCTCCAACAAGACCTCTTGATACAGGCCAATGGCATCCTGGCCTGTATCAAGAATAGTGTGGCCAGTGTAATAGGTAACCTTGAAGTGTTTGTTGATCAAACCTAGAGAACAATGTCTTGTTCACTCAAGTATGTTTGGTTCTAGTGTTGTGCTGCTTTGGTGGTTTGAATCTTGGTATGGTTTTTTTTAATCAAGCATAAAAACTAGGAATTGTCTTACTTCATTGTCATAAGTAGCTGGGAATAATTTGCTGATCAAGCCAACTGAGCAAAGGGAATAGTGTAGCTGCCCAAAAGATGAGAACAACCTGCTTAGCAGAATGTGTTTAGCCACCATATTATTAAACGTATTGTTTTAAGCAAATGTTAAACTGTAAATATTATATTACTACGGCGGTCTTTGTCTTTTACAAGGAAAATCTGTTTTAGCTGACTCTGAAGCAAAGTTTTCAGGAATTGCCTGAAGCCAGCAGCAGTGTGCGAAAAGATAAGATAAAGGAAGAAGGAGTCACCAGGCTGGAGTTTTATGGCCTTGCTGGTATCTGGTACGAGGTTCCCAAGGAGACTGAAGGGGCCATCTGCCTTTTGCAAGAGATGACACAACCCCCTCCTGTTGAACACTGAGGTGCCAGAAACCCAGGCCGAAGGGGGGCCACAGACCCCCCCCCCCCCCGAAAACCTTCCCAGCGATAGTACTGGGGATAAAAAGGACTGTTTGAAACATCTGAAGTTGCGAGTCGTGGTGGAGCTGCTGCTGCCCGGCCGCCCAGCCCTGCTTTTGCTTTCCTACCTAAATAAATACTTAGAAAAGTTGATTGGGACTTTGTTGCCTTCATTCACTTATAACAGCCAGCAGGACGAGGGAAGTGATCCTTCCCCTGTACTCGGCGTTGGTGAGGCCACACCTTGAGTGTTGTGTTCAGTTCTGGGCCCCCCAGTTCAAGAAAGACATTGAGGTGCTGGAGCAGGTCCAGAGAAGGGCAACAAAACTGGTGAAGGGGCTTGAGCACAAGTCCTGTGAAGAGAGGGTGAGGGAGCTGGGGTTGTTTAGCCTGGAGAAGAGGAGGCTCAGGGGTGACCTCATCACTCTCTACAACTATCTGAAAGGAGGCTGTAGACAGATGGGGGTCGGTCTCTTCTCCCAGGCAACCAGCAACAGAACAAGAGGGCACGAGCTTAGACTCTGCCAGGGAAGGTTTGGGCTGGATATCAGAAAAAAAAATCTTCACAGAACGAGCAACCAGGCGTTGGAATGGCCTGCCCAGAGAGGGGGTGCATTCACCATCCCTGGAGGTTTTTAAAATAAGACTGGATGTGGCACTCAGTGCCATGATCTAGTAATCATGATAATGTTGGATTAAGGGTTGGACTTGATGATCTTGGAGGTCTCTTCGAACCCAGATAATTCTATGATTCTGTCATAAGATATTTTCATATGGCATAAAATATTTACATACAGTTAAGTGAGTCTAGACAATAGTGGCTGCTCCTGTGCTTAACCCCAATGTAGGCAACCTAATTGGTGTACATTAAAAACTTTTATTATGATATCATGAAGAAACTCGGTACCTATGTAATGTTTTCAGGGATGTGTTCTTACAAATTGTTAGTAAAGGTTATGTATGCATTACATCCCATGATAATCTTGGAGGTCTCTTCCACCCCAGATGACTCTATGATTCTATGATTCTCCCACCGGCTCATCCCTCCCGGAGACTCACCGCCGCGGCGCCACCTCAACGCTCCCACCGGTTCGCGCCTTACACCGGAGATGTTAAACACAGCGCTTTCCCGCGCCGCCGGGCGCATGCGCAATGCCGGTCCCCGCCTCCTGAGAGGGGCGGGGGGGGTGGGCGGTGTGTCTGTGCGCATGCGCACTTCCCTTCCCGCCTCCTGCGAGGAGCGGTGCGCGGAAGTACTCTGTGCGCATGCGCTAGCGAGGCCCGTCTCCTGCGCGGCGGGGCTCTTGCGCATGCGCAGTTTGGGTTTCCCGCCTCCAGCGAGAAGGGCGGGGCACCGGGGGAGTTGGGGCGTCTCTTTGCGCATGCGCTGCTGGCTCCCGCCTCCTGTGCGGGGGGGGGGGGGGGGCTTCGTGCGCATGCGCTGCCGCCGCTGAGGGGCCCGCGCCAGGTAGCGGGGGCGGCGGGCCCTGGGCCTCTCGTCCTCCTGAGCCCTCAGCCCGCCCAGTGCTCAGGTCCCTCGGGCAGGCAGGGCCGCGACCCCCCCGTCGGGCAGCCGCCCCATACCGGTCGCCCGGCCCCGTTGGCTGCCGGAGGGGGGTGTTGGGAGGGGGGGGGGAGGTGCGTGGCAGTCGACGCTGCGCGCTGTCGGGGCGGTGTGGGACGTTCAGGCCGGGCTGGTGAGACTGTGGTCTTCACGATCTGGCCCCTTGAGGCTGTAATGCTGGGGAGTGAGGGGTGGAGGGAGAGGGGAGGGGTGGGGTGAAGGGGTAGATGAAGAGAAGGCTCTGGAAAGACTGCATAGTGACCTTCCAGTACCTGAAGGGGTCCCTGAAAGCTGAGGAGGGAGTTTTTCCAAAGGCTTGTAGTGATAGGGTGAGGGAGAGTGGCTGTAAATTGAAAGGGAGAATGCTTATATTAGACATTAGGAAGAAATTCTTTACAATGAGGGTGGTGAGACACTGGCCCAGGTTGCCCAGAGACGTTGTGGATGCCCCCTCCTTGAAAGACCAGGTTGGATGGGGCTTCGAGCAACCTGATCCAGTGGGAGATGTCCCTGCCCATGGCAGGGGAGTTGGAACTGGTTGATCTTTAAGGTCCCTTCCTAACCATACTGTTCTATGATTCTGTGATTTGTGTTTCTTTTGCTGGGGAAACCATGCAGCAGCTGAGGCAGAAGTTGCCTTCCATCCTGGTTATAGGATTAGGTCTCTGCAGGGATAGTGGTGCTCCTCTGATGCTGTTTTTGAATGTGCTCACCAGGCAAGTGTGTACCAACCAGGGGATCAGGCGTAGTCAGTATGGGTTCATGAACGGGGTTGTCTTTGACCACCTGATCTCCTTCTGTGACCAGGTGGCTCACCTAGCAGATGAAGGAAAGGTTGTGGTTGTTACCTATCTCGATTTCAGTAAAGCCTTTGACACTGTCTCCCACAGCATTCTAGAGAAGCTGGCAGCCCATGACTTAGGTGTACTCCTTACTCGGTCAAAAACTGGCTGGATGGCCAAGCCGAGAGAGTTGTCGTGAATAGAGTTAAATTCAAGTGGTGACCGGTCACAAGCAGTGTCCCCAGGGCTCAGTGTTGTGGCCAGTCTTGTTAATGCATTTATCAATGATCTGGATGAGAGGATCAAGTGGTCCCTCAGTAAGTTTGCAGACAACACCAAATTGGGTTTAAGTATTGATGTTCTTGAGGGCAGGAAGGCTCTGCAGAGGGACCTGGACAGGCTGGATTGATGGGCTGAGGCCAACTGTATGAGATTAAACAAGGCCAAGTGCTGGGTTTTGCACTTTGGTCACGACAACCCCATACAGTGCTACAGGCTTGGGGAAGTGGCTGGAAAGCTGCATGACTGAAAGGAGTGTTGGGGTGTTGGTTGACAGCGGCTGACCATGTAGCATGAAGTTGTAGCAGGGTGGATGCTGGTCTTGTCTCCCAAGTGACAAGTGGTAGGATGAGAACAAATGGCCTCATGTTGTGCCTGGGGAAGTTTAGATTAGATATTAGGAAAAATCTCTATACTGATGGTGAAGCATGGGAACAGGCTGTTCAGGGAAGTGGTGGAGTCACAGTCCCTGGAGGTGTTCAAAAAACATGTAGATGTGGTACTTCGGGACATGGTTTAGTAGGCATAGTGGTGTTGAGCTGACAGTTTGACTTGGTGATCTTAGAGGTCTTTTCCAACCTTAAAGATTCTATGAGTCTATTGTGAGATGAGCTCTGCAGCTTGTACTATCCCTTTGTTCTTGCATACCACATTTCTTTGCTCCTTTGTTTCTTAGTACAGCCCTGGTTCCCATCCAGCTGAAGCCACCTTTTCCAGAGTGTATGACATGTCAACAGTTTTCTGACAGTCTACTTCCTTCAGAGTGCCTCTTTGACATTAAGGAATTTGTAGGTGAGAGAGAGAGATGGGAAGGTGAGAAGGTAGCTAGACGTGCTCTCTTCATGCCAAACACTGATTTTCAGTGACTGATTGATGATGGTGTGTCTTAGGGACTGAAATAAGTCACATGTGTACATAAGTTTCGTATATGGATGTAGAGGAACTGTAGGAATGTTTTTCTTAGCTGAAGGAGAATGTAGGATTTTTCCCAAACTCTTGTTTTTTACGTTGTCTGGTTGAAAGGCAAGGGGAGGAGCTATCTGTAGAATCACAGAATCATTAAGGTTGGAAAAGACTTTGTTAAATGAGTGAGTGAATAAATACGCTTATTTTTGGTAATTGATTTGGCTTTAGCAAACTGCTTGGCCTCTTCATGCTCACTTCTCTCGTGTTTGATTTATATGATAATGCAAAATATTTGTTTTATTTTCTTCAGCTTAGCTCATACTTGCCAGCCAGTGGGACAGACATGCTAAGAGCCAAAGATGCTCTCCTACGCTTGTGGCCCCACTGCTGCACATACCTGGGACAACTTCCAGCCTGCCAGCTCACCTGGCGTTCGCTGCACAGGCAGCCACTGCACCCCGAATGGGCTGCCCTTGCTCAAAAGCAGCTGAAAGGCAAGAATCCGAAGGATTTAATTTGGCACACCCCAGAGGGGATTGACATCAAGCCCCTATACTCCAAAAGGGACACAAAAGACCTCCCTGAGGAACTTCCTGGGGTGAAACCTTTCACTCGAGGACCCTACCCAACCATGTACACATACAGGCCATGGACTATCCGCCAATATGCTGGCTTCAGTACAGTGGAGGAGAGCAACAAGTTCTACAAGGACAATATTAAAGGTAAGACAAATGATTTGGGAAACAACGTTGTCTTGCAAAGCAACAGGAGAATGTTCATGTAGTGAATTACATGGCAAATGTGATTATTCTGCCTTGTGAGTTTTGATTTCTGATAGGCTCTTCCCAGTGGTGCTGTATTTCTTTATTACTGGGAGGTTGGGTAATTTCAAAAACTGCCTTTGCTTCATTTTGCTATTGAGATGGAAAAATAAATGTGTTAAATGCTCTTTTTAGTTATTCTGCCTTGATGCTTAGAGAGACAAAATTTGGCTGTATCCCAGAGTCCAACCAGCAGAGATCGTAGAGCACTTTACACACATTTTGTGCCCATGGGAGAAGATTATTGTGGAAAAAAATCTGTTGAATGCTGCTTAGCACTTGTGGTGTTAGTGCATTCTAATGTGTTGGGTTTCCTTCTTCTGTTGTAAATTTTAAATAGACTCTTGTAAATGTGTATGATTAGTGTCATTCATGGTGTACTAGTAAGGCTGTCTTTCCAAAGTATTGATAATTTCCTTATTTGAGAGTGGTTTTCCCTATATTTCTGCAGTGTTGTGTTTTGCAGCAACTTGTTTAGCTAATAGCCAGCATGTCATCATAACATACTACTGAGTTAGGCACTGTGAAACCACTACTAAAAAGTTTTTCTTAGTGGACTGAAGCATTAGTTTTACACCAGCCATACATGTTAGCAGTTCTTTAAGTCTAATTATAACCTTACCAGTCAAGACCACTGAAATTTGCCTTCTGAGTAGTACATCTGTGATGCTTTTCTTTCCTACTTTACAGGTACTATAAAGGGGAGAGGAGTTGTTTGAGGATTTTTACCTCTTGCCATATCATAGTTAGCTAAAATGAGCAATATTAGCTGCTGCAGTATTCTTGTGACTAGTCTTGACTCTTTCCAGGTATAAATCTCTTATTAAATTAGGAAATTATTGAATATAGAGTATGGGAAGTTTATAAACAAACATTTCGATAGAAAGACAATCCTGAATATGTTCTGTCTTAGTACTGCACGTTGCTGCTGAAGCAGAAGGGCTAATGTTTGAGTTGGCTGGTAGCACTGCTCAGGTACTCAAGAACGTTTGCTACCAGGAATTTTTCATCTTTATTAGAGTGTCTACGTTGTAATATTGCAATTTTATCTCTCTTGTTGTGTTAATTGTTGTATTGATATTGAATTATTAGCTTCTGAATTGAACAAATAGTAAAGCGTTTTTAATATTCTAATTCAGTTAAAATCTCTGTAATTAGAAGATTGAAATCATCAGTTGTCATAGTTGCTGAAATTTCTGTTGCTTGAAACTAGGCAGAAATTTAAATTCTTATCTTTGTGCTTCAGAGCTAACACCTTGGTTTTTAGATCAAATCCAGTATCTGGTTTCTGACAATTAAGAGCTCTGCTGATGTTACGAAGCGGATTTGCAAATGCAGTAGATACAGTTACTTCAGAAACAGCAGTGCTAGTCAGAGAGCAAATGTCTGGGGTTGACAGAGTTTTGGATACTGCTTTCAGGTAGCAGCAATGTGTCTGCCAGGAGCTCGAACTGTCCTGTGCCCTGCTTTAAATGAATAATTTTCTCCTACTGCAGGTTTAGTAACACACCAGTCTGCTCTACAAGTATGTCACTCGAGGTAATGTGACATAATTTATCACACTTTTGTTTCCAGCTAAGTAGAATTTTTGTCTATAAGCCCTGGTGCTGTGTGTATGCAATCTGTAACTTGCGGCTAAATAGTAACTTGTTAAGCTGATTATTCCAGCTGGCAGGCTGGAAGTTGTCCCAGGCATGTGCAGCAGTGGGGCCACAGGTCCTTGGCTCTGAGCATAATCAGATAGGAGCTACGAGGACTACAATATTTTTTTCTTTCAATGAAAAGTTTTTTTACTTAAAGCTTAAGACTAGAAAACCTTGCAGAAGTTTGGGGAGGGAATAGTGTTTAACAACAAAAATTGGTTTATTGTCCAAACCTGGATCATTTAAAATAAAATTGATAAATTTAGATCCAGTTGTAATGCAAGTCTGTTCAATTCTTCTGAATATCTTTCTCTGTTGTTTCTTTGTTGGTTTTGTTTTTTCGTTTAGCTGGCCAGCAGGGATTATCTGTTGCTTTTGATTTAGCCACCCATCGTGGTTATGATTCAGACAATCCACGAGTTCGAGGAGATGTCGGAATGGCTGGAGTTGCCATTGATACAGTGGAAGACACTAAAATCCTTTTTGATGGAATTCCTTTAGAGAAAATGTCAGTTTCTATGACAATGAATGGGGCAGTTATTCCCGTGTTGGCAACATTCATTGTAACTGGAGAAGAACAAGGAGTGCCTCAGGCCAAGCTGACAGGGACAATCCAAAATGACATCTTGAAGGAGTTCATGGTCCGAAATACATACATTTTCCCCCCAGAACCATCCATGAGGATTATTGCTGACATCTTCCAGTACACCTCAAAGGTATTCATTGTTTAAATGTATTTACTTCTGTTATTTTGTCTAGTTAACTATTTATGAGGCACTTTGGAGAACAAAGCAGTAGACAAGAAGACCTGTCGTAGTGAAGAATCATGTGGCTGTGGAAGGGGCTGGGAGGAGAAGTTAAAATCCCAAATCACTTAGGGCATAAGTTTTAGGAGTTTTAAGTCAATCCAAATCAAAGATAGAGTAAGATGAGCCTAAGCCTGAAAGGATAATACGAAGTTTGGAGACAAAGAGCAGACAGGCTGTTTGCATAGAAAGTAAGAAGCCACGTATTCAAGAATCATTATACAGCTGTAAGCAGGAGTAAAGAAGTAAGAAATCTTGAAGGACTTTTGATAAGAAGCAGATAACGAAAGGAGTGAAGTCCTGAACTGATGAGTGGCACTTCAGTACTACTAGTTGTTATCTTAGCTGCATTTTCATTGGAAGTCCTGAACTGATGAGTGGCAGTTCAGTACTACCAGTTGTTTTCTTAGCTGCATTTTCACTGGAAAGGTGAAATGCAGCCTGTGATTGAGAGACTTACCATCATGGATGATAGTTTAAGCACAGTGAATAGTGCAAAAAGGTAAATGCATGTAAAGTATACATCTGCAAAAACTGTTTAATAGAGATTGATTGTATTCACGATCTTCAAAGAAGGGATTGTTTGTGATGTTGGTACAGTAATTATCTGATCCTCCTCTCTTCTGCTGTCATTGAATGCTTTGGGTTGGAAGGGACCATTAAAGGTCACATGGTCCACTCCCTCTCCAATGTCCTACCCTGTTGTCTTTTATTTTTGCAGCATATGCCAAAATTTAATTCTATTTCAATCAGTGGATACCACATGCAAGAGGCAGGAGCTGATGCCATTCTGGAATTAGCTTATACTATAGCAGATGGCTTGGAGTACTGCAGAACTGGACTTAAAGCTGGCCTTACCATTGATGAATTTGCACCAAGGTGAGCTAAAGGAATCTGCAAGTCTGAAACTCTTTGGTAAAATCCGTAGAGTTTAATATCAAATTTAGTATTTTTACACACAAGCAATATTGGCAATGCTAACATTATGGTTAAGTTTGTTTTGGCTTTATTACACAGTTTCAGTTGTAGGACATTTATTTACTGGAGCATGTCCACAGGAGGGCAACAAAGCTGATCTGGAGCAGAAGTCTTATGAGGAGCCGCTGAAGGAATGGGGATGTTTAGTCTGGGGAAGAGGAGGCTGAGGCGAGACCTTATCACCCTCTCCAACTACATGAAAAGAGATTGTAGTGAGGCGGGTGTGGGTCTCTTCTCCCAGTAACGAGAAACAGGACAAGAGGAAATGGCCTCAGGTTGCTCCAGGGGAGATTTAGACTGGATGTTATGAAACATTTCTTTACTCAAAGAGGGGTGAAGCATTGCAGCAGGCTGGCAACAAAAGTGATGGAGAAACCATCCCTGGAGATGTTCAAAACGCATGTAGCCATGGCACTTTGGGACATGGTTTAATAGACCTGGTGGTGTTGGGCTGATGGTTGGACTTGTTGATCTTAGGATGTTTTCCAACCTTAATGATTCTGTGATTTTGTTAAAATATCTGGTCCAACAGACTTCTGGACTACATGTATGCTAATAAACTGACTAAAGCTTGTGTACAGGCGCAGGCGTTGTCAAGGGGTGTTGTGACAGCTGGTCTCTGGGCCAGAAAGAGGGTGTCTAGGCTGTTACATCTAATACATTGTAGTTTTAGGACTGCAGCGTGCAGCCAACGCTCTCACAGTTCTCTTATGCTGTAGTGTTACTGAATTTTTTTGTTAGCATGATTTTGAAATATTTGGGAAAAGTGCTTAACAAAGAGAAGTTCAGGTAGTTCAGATTTCCTCAAAATAAAATTTCATTTTAGGCAGAATATTGTATTTTTCTATAGTTAAATGCCAAACTGAGCAGAAGCACAGTTTCAGTGGTCTGGTTGATTTACAGATTCCCTAACTATACGATGAGTCTAAAAACCAAAAAGTGTGATTCACATAACCTGTTTCACTTTCAAACTATAGGAGTCAGATGAATTAACCTGTTTCTGAGGTCTGTGGCAAAATCAAAGTGAGTTGTATAGAAAGAGATACAACCTTAATCTCAGACTTTTTAGGAAGGGGAAGTCTCTTAAGAGCTTTTGGCAAATTCTTTCAGTAGCTGATTTACTGTTAAAAAAGTACATCATGAGTGAGTTTTACTGGCTTTTACAATGCATGTTTATATTCTAAAAACATAGAATCTGTAAGTAGGAAAAAGTAGATCAATTAGTCTGTTCCAAATATGCTGTCCAGTATTGAACTGCTGTTTGATTTGGATTTTGATTAAAATTGTCAGAAAAAAAACATGAAAACATGTTTAATGAGAAGACATTATGTATTATATAAGTAGTTTGTGAGTGTAACTACATCATTAGATTATGTCCAGGAGCATTCTCATCGTCTTGTGTCTGGGTTGCATCTGCAAAAGTAGGTTAATCAGATCTTTCTGTATGACTTCTTCTTTACTGAAACAGAGTTTTTAGAATGATTTAATGTTTTATCCTGTTTTAACTTATTACAGACTCTCCTTCTTTTGGGGCATTGGCATGAACTTCTATATGGAAATAGCTAAGATGAGAGCTGGGAGGCGGCTGTGGGCTCACTTGATAGAGAAGATGTTTAAGCCCAAGGATCCCAAATCTCTTCTGCTGAGAGCTCATTGTCAGACTTCAGGCTGGTCACTCACTGAGCAGGTTAGAAATTGGACTCTCATAAATTCCTCATTTAAATATGTTCTCATGGTGTGTATCTTAAACAGGGCTCCTGCTTTCTGAAGGAGACAACCTCTCTCACTCTCAGTCTGACAAGTGCACATGCTAGCATTGGATACGTCTTTTTGCTTGCTTAACCCAAACGCAAATCTTGTTTAGTGCCAGCAGCATTGCTTCCAAAATGGTGCTTTACAATGTACCTCAGTATTCGGGACATTTTTCTGTAATTCTTTAAATGGAACACTTGAACCAATAACAGACTCCAGTGTAGGTAGAATTGCCATATCTTTGTAAAATAGTGATGTTAAATCCATTTATTTATGGAAAATAATGTAATTCACAGGTCTCATGGTTCATTTTGCCTTCTTCATGGTACTATTACATTGGTCGCTCTTAATTATTTTGGATACATTTCATCCCAGTTAATCAGGTCAGGAATTAGGTATGCAGTCTGAGCTACCATTACGTTCCCTCAATAACCACGTTAAGTAAAACAGGCAGCTACAGTGTGTGATTCTTCACTCCATCTCTGAACATAAATAAACCACTGGAGATCAAGACAACTTCTCTTTGACTGTAAAGGCACATACACACAGCTCAACTGTCTAGATGTCTGAGAAGAGCAGATAAAAATTTTGACCTAATGGCTGAGATTATAGTCCGTAATACTGACTCTATTTCTATATTTATACTCCAGGTTATCCGTTTGGTTTGGATTATATCTCAGTTCTACCACATATATTTCAATTTTATAGCACCAGCAAATTTCAGTTGTAGTCCTACCTCCATGTAATGCTGTCATTAATGAAAATACTAAGCATATTTAGTTGCAAAATGGATCTTCACTAGTAACCTGTCTGAATGATGTGCTGTTCACTGCTCTGAGAATTCTGGAATCTGAGGATGGGGTACATCAGGACTACCTGTTCTATCTTTTCCAACTTGGATTCATTAAGTTCTTTGAAACATCACTAAATACAAGTTAGGCTGTGCTTTTTTATCATGACCAGTTTACTCATACACTGATAAGAAGTGTTGAGCTTCAGAGCTGTCCTTTTCCTTTCAGGATCCCTTTAACAATGTTATCCGTACTACAATTGAAGCAATGGCTGCAGTGTTTGGGGGCACACAGTCTTTGCATACAAATTCATTTGACGAAGCCTTGGGTTTGCCTACAGTGAAGAGTGCTCGCATTGCTCGGAACACGCAGATCATCATTCAAGAGGAATCAGGTATTCCTAAAGTGGCAGACCCCTGGGGAGGATCTTACCTCATGGAATGCCTCACCGATGATGTCTATGAAGCTGCTCTAAAGGTCAGTTTGTATAACCTTTTATGTTTTGTAGGAAGATTTTAGGTATAGGAGTTTTGAGAAATGTCCTTTAGGGACTATTTAATAAGTTGGTTACTTCTAAATGGGCAATTGTTCTACACTTATAGTTCAGTGATTCCTTTGTAAATGAACTTCCTAAAAATACAGTGTGTGTTTAAAGAAAAAGAGACTTTGGCCTTCTAGTAGACTGCATTCAGAAGAGTAATATCCACTGTGGAACAAAATAATCAAGTTCTCCTTGCATACTGAAGACTCAGAACTTGGTGATACATCTGTTTTATGTGCAAGAAAAAAAGAATTGAACAGATGAAAGATTTAAACCAACCTGCTTAGGTGCATGCATACTCATACCTGTGATGATCTGAGACTTTAAAACTAGAGATTATTGAAAGCTAAATTTTATAGCCAAACACGCAGATTACAGTTGCCTGGCCATACTTGAGTATTTTGCAGGTTTAGGATAATTTTTTATGTTTCAATCAGAATATTTTTTAACAATATTTTTGGCTGCCATTCATTATTTCCTCATGAAATACTGTGTGGCAGTATCTGACTGGTGACAATCCTGAATAAAAATACGTGCCTACATATCTAGCTTACAGCCCAACATAGTGATTCTGGTTTTGAGCAAATTATTACTCTTATGCAAAGTCCAAAATAAGCTAGTACAGGCTCAAACATGAGCCTGAATTGTACAGACACTGTCAGTGCACTGTCTGACACGTGGTTTTTAGGTCCTTTTCAGCTGGGACTCTTCCAGACATTGCCAGGCATGGTCTAATGGCCATTTTCTGTAGGTAGTTTGGATGCAGTCACCCTGTTTTGGAGCTGAATGGGCTTCTGCTGTGCATGAGCTGAATCATGCAATGCCACTTGTCCTCAGGATCAGAGAACTCACCCTGCCTTTTTTCAATTTATTTGTGAAATAAACTGGACTGGTAAGGGCTAATTGCAGGCAGAAGTTAAAGAG
Source organism: Tapera naevia (assembly GCA_033556795.1). NCBI lineage: Eukaryota > Metazoa > Chordata > Aves > Cuculiformes > Neomorphidae > Tapera > Tapera naevia. The sequence goes on along the minus strand of JAUMJJ010000079.1, from coordinate 32,696,703 downwards.
TCAAGGTCTCAGCTTTTAAGCTTTTCACCCATGAGTGTTACTGGTTGAACAATATGCCTTACACTGTTATTGAATTAATTGAGTTTTGTTAATAAAAATGCTCTTTTGTTTGAGATGCCTCTTAATTTATACCATGACCTCTAGTCAGAAGTATGGGGTAGAAACACACTTTTAGAGCACAGGATTGCATATATATAAATAGATAAAACAAAAATTGGGATGGCAGTATGAGTGCAAAGCCTGTTTTGTGAACCTTGCTACTACTCATTTTCTCAATCCTTTTTATTCCATAGCTTATTGAGGAGATTGAAGAAATGGGTGGAATGGCCAAAGCTGTTGCTGAAGGAATTCCCAAACTTCGTATTGAAGAGTGTGCAGCCCGAAGACAGGCCAGGATTGACTCTGGTAGGGAGTCCAGAGATGACAGAACTGTTTTTTACACATATTTTGTTGTTTCTTTTTTCTTAGCATAGGAGTAACAGATTGTGAGCGATAGAGTAGTAATATCTCAGTTGAATGTCAGTGAAGGCTTCTAGAAAGAGATAGAAGTATGTATGAAATACACTGTATAAAATACAGTGCCAGTATTCAGTCTTGCTTGACATATTTAAGACTAGATCAGACAAAGCTCTAGAAACACTATTTTCAAGGAGTAGTTTGGGTCTTCAGCAGTTAATACCTTTATTTCCGATAGGATTTATTAAACTGTGATTCCTGAATTTAAAAGCACGACTGTCAGCAGATGGCGATGTTGAGTGTATTTGGCCACATGCCTTATGGTACTGGAGAACGGCTCATTTTTCCTGGGCCAGAAAAAAATGCAGTCGTTTCAGATTAGAGAGTGGTGCAGCTCTTTGTTTGTGAGCTGTATCTGTACATATATGCATATGTACATATATAGTAAGTGCATGTGAAGATATGTATACATGTATGCTTATAGCTCTGTTCTGCTTTTTGTAGTCTGCATTCCAGTAGTAGTCCAGTGACAGAAACCAGGGACAACATGAAAGAAGTTACAGAGCTTTTTTGTTTGGAGAATGAATTTGAAGCAAGTCTTTAACTGAGACCAATAAAGAATAATCAATAAAGTTCTGTGTTTTCTCTCCCACAGTAAATAATATCAGGCTATGCAAATAAAAAACGATTGTAAAGTCCATACTGGCTGGAAGCTAAAAATATAGGTTTCCAACATGATAGATTAGTTTTTATTCATATGGGGAAGTTTTAGGTAGACTCTCCACTTTCTTATTTATCTGGTAAATCAGAAAAGTAAATGCAGAGCAGTGCAGAAGACCGGCAGTTCTACTTAATTCTGTAAGATTCAGTTATGTAAACTTAAAAAGAGAAAAATAGCTGCTGTGTATTACTCATCACTGAATCAGTTTGTAAGATAAATATTGTTCTGTTTTAAATCTTTTTTTTCTGGCCCAGTATTCACTGAGTTAAATGCTCAGGCATCTCATCTTCTCTTATCGTAACATATGGAAAATATGTTCCTTCCTATAAAAACAAATTCTAATTATTTGAAATATACATAGTTGTAAAGCTAAGTGCTGTATTATATTGCTCAAAATTTTCTTGTCCTACTAATATTGTGTCTTTTCACAGTAGTTTGCAAATGTATTCTGAGTTTCTGGTATTTCCACTGGAAATAGGGGCTGAAGTAATTGTTGGAGTGAACAAGTATCAGCTAGAAAAAGAGGAGACGGTGGAAGTTCTGGCTATTGATAATACTTCAGTCCGTAGCAAGCAGATCGAGAAGATTAATAAGGTGAGAACTACCTTCTTAAAAATGAAAGTTCTTGTAATTTTGATAGAACTTGGGTAAAGGTGGCTTGCCAGAAACTTGACCCTCAAATTTCTGAGAATCTGCTCCAATATTTAGTGGAAAATCTAGATTTGTGTTCAGCTTCAGTAGAGGCTGATGGAAAACCCAAGAAACACAGTATTAGTATCCAAACAAAATGGTTTTGTTGCATTTATTTGGTGTTTATATTTGTGTTTCAGATAGTCGTGTGAATATGTGTCTAACCTTTCAAAATTAAGAACATTACACTTTCTGAAAATAAGACAAAAAATAGCTATACAATGTTTTGCTCTAAAAGTATTTAAATCACTTAATCACTCAAACTGTTTGGTGCAGCTTGTCTGTGGCTGTTAAGGGATGGGGTTACGAAACCAACAATTGATATCCACTTTCATGATTAGTAGAAATGTAGGTGAAATGGGTTTAGAGTTCCTTAATGGACTTGTACACAGATCTGAGACACCTGCTTACTTCTGATCTTTTTGAAATATTCAGCATATATTGACAATTGACACTTCATGCCTCCAGAATTAGTGTTTGAAATCAGAAGGTCTTGCACACTCGACTTCCCAGTTCACTTAGTAATTTGTTTTAACCTAATGTTTTTCTCCTCTGTTTCAGGTGAAGGCTAGTAGAGATGAAGCAGCAGCTCAGCAACGTCTCGCTGCTCTGACACAGTGTGCTGCGACTGGGGAAGGCAACATACTCGCGCTTGCAGTGGAAGCAGCACGTGCAAGGTATTGGGGATGGGGGTGAATATCCAACTGTTGTTTAAAAATCAATGATTCATTTCCACGTTTTTAACTGTTCTTGAGTGTGGTGTCAGTGAGGTTGGTCTCTCAAAGTGTTTTGGGTTTCTTTTCCAAGGTGGAAGTAAAAAATAGCCGCAGTTTCCCTTTCACATTTTGCAGTCTCTTAAGGCTATGATTTAATTTCTCATAAAGAACAATACAGATACAAAGAATTGCATATGAAATTATGTTCTTCACACACATTGTGTTGTTTACAACTCAAGTCTCTTACCAGTTTCAGGATGTAACTGGGTTTCTTTGCCACCCTGCTGTTTCATAGGTCAGGGAGCTTAAGAAATGTTTGAGATGTGAAAATGGATATTCACAATCTTATCATGGTCTGTTGCTTAATTCTTCCTTGCACCACAGATTGGTGTGAAAACATTTTTTTCATTGAAGGAGCAATAAGTTTGCTTAGCCAGGCAAAGATGTAAAAGGTGCTCTTGAGCAGAGCAGTGAGGGATCCTTTAGAGTCCAGTGGAACATTAACTTTTTTTCCTCTGAGATACCTGTAAGACTCTTTTCATTCCTGCTTCAATCCAGAAATGAGCAAACTCCTCATTGGGATACTGTCCTGTTTTTACTGGGATGTCTCAAATTCCTGAATTCCCTTTCCTTGAAGACTTAACAGCCATATTTTTAATATATTTTCTCCCACAGAGCTTGTCATAATGCTGTCAGCAGAATGTCTACACCTGTCTTTGAACTGTAAAGGTCACAGGATGTTAGTGTTAGCAATTCTTATCTTCTGTACCAAAATTGACTAGTTAACTACTAGTCTTTCTCCTTGGTGACCTTGTTTTTATTATTTGTAAAAGCATTAATGCACTGCAGATTCACTTTGTAAGTTGCAAAGACAAAACTTACCTCTGCCTCAAAACTCTCTGTGGTACGTGACCACAGAAAGGAGTTGTCATAACATCTGATAAAGAATGTTTGAAAGAGGGTTGTGAACTCTGTGAACATTTACAGGAGCCCTTCTGTCAGCGGCAACATGGGAAAAAATGTTCAGATGAGCACATTCATCATTAGTAGTAGACAAGTAGGCCAGTATGACCAGCATATTATTGATAGATGCCTGCCTCCTACTGAATAGAAAATGATGGGATTTGATCATGAGGACAAGTAATGTAATTGAATTGAAATAAAAGGAGTAGCACAGAATTTTCAGTGTTGAAATGTGGAAAAGACTCTATGGACTAATATGAACATTTCACTGCTGAAAAATAATTTTATGATTGTAACCAAAATAATAAGGCAGACCAAAGGTGGTAGGGAATGGGAGCAGTACGGCTTCCATTCTGTGCCTCATTTCTCATGAGAAGCCACGTTACAGGGAAATGGGTGTAGTTAGGTAGGACTATGAGACAAATTAAGCTAAATTCTTTCTCATCTTGTTCATCTGTAGTGCTGTTTTTTTTGTCCCTCTCCAGACCAGCATTTCCTGCTGTGCCAGCTGGCAGTGATGGAACAGACAGGCGTGAAGTGAAACACAGCTTGTAGTGCTGGTTCTTTCCCTGCCGAGGGCTGTGTCCTCCTCGTGATACTTTGTCACCTGATTGCACAGCACTACCTCTTATTGCTGGTGAAGTGCAGGAAGGCAGCAGCAGTAGTGTGAGACTGAACAGACATAAGGTGACAGTCCTGACAAGCACATGGTCCTGACTGATTTCAAATTCGTGTTACTGCAGCATATCCTCCACAGCTGGTTGGGAGCCACTGGGACAGAGTCCCTGCCCAAATTGATAAAGGAGGAGCCTGTGCTTTATAGAACACACTGAATTGGATGATAGCCTCTCTGACCATCACAGTTGTGGTTGTATTTCATCCCATTGACCTTGTTGAATTGCCCAAAAGCTTAGCAAAGAGCCAAGCTCCTCTTATTTGGAAATTCCCTGATTTTGAGGAAGCTGAATCTCTGAAGAGTTGAATGCTCTGGTAGAGTACAGTTGGTCAAGAGTGATTCTGAGCAGTGCAGGAGTTTGTAAGATGCAGGCTCTACAGCTTATGCACACACATATACTGTCCTGGCCACAAGAGAGACTTTGTAAGGTCTATTGGCTAATAAAACATCAAATGGAAAATATAACTATCTTTTGGTCTCCACTTCAAAATGTTAAGTTTATGTAAAACCACAGATTAGATAATAAAATACCTGTTTATTCATCAAAACAAAGAGTGCTACCAAAACATGCAGTTCCGCAAAAGGCAAATGTGAATGACAGTAACATGAAGGAAACATAAATTTTACAATAAAGGCAAAGTGACTTCTTTTTTGTCAGCTTTGCATAAAGCTTTGCATAATTGTCTGGTAGGATTTTATGAACATGCATTGAAAAACTCTATAAACTAATAGAATTATTGCTTATGCTACTGAAGTTTTGTAATAGGGAGATGAAGATGGTTGTCTTCAGACAAAACTTTGCACTAAAGATAAACAGAAATGAGTAGAGTTTTATAAATCCACATTGTACAGAACTTTTCCAATGTTATGACCAGCTGATAAAATAAAAGTGTAATTGTCATTAAAAGGGGCTGTAGTCTTGGGTCCAGACAGAGCCGTTCCACTGTGGATGCACAGGTGGCACCCACTGATGCAGCCCCACTAAGAACTAAGCGGAATTTTTTTGAAAATGTTTATTGATATATAGTAAGAAATCATTCATCAGTAGTTTAAAAGCAAAACTCCTATTATTACTTAAGAATTTTAAGTTTAAAGGCTCGCAGAGACTTGGGGCGGAATTTTCAAAGTACTTTGAAGGGATTTTAAAAGCCGCCTTTACAGAACATAGAAATGTATTTCATTTTTTTTGCACAGTACACAAAAAACCCTTCATCCCAGCCACTAATTTATAAGTCAATAAAATTGATATTCCAGAGCATTTGTTTTCCCATGTTACATGAAACTTTCATTCACTCTTGTACGTAATATGAAATGAAGAGCACAACGGAAGTTTATTTACACTATCTGCACTTCATTTCAAAACTGAAGTTATACTCAGATGCTGCTTTTGCAAAAGAGAAGAAGAAAGATTTAGCTAAACTTATTTTTCTCCAGAAGAAAAGACATCTTGTGGTACTGTAAGCCTTCAACAAACTGCCACTGTTTACACAGCACTAATTAGTCAGTGTTTATCTGTGGGATGTGTCTGTATCAGGCTGCAGTCTGTGATGTCTGGCACTCAGAGGGAGTCAGTATTTATACACACTATTTTTAGATGAACTGCAAACTTGCTTTTTAACCTTGGGAAAGTCACTTAATGTAGCACTTAAGCAGTTTACTTTTCAATTTGTTGTTTGTAATATCAGAGACCATTAATATTAATAAGATTGTGTAGATATGAAAAAAAACCTGATGATTTCAGTGAGTAAGGCCTTAGAATTACAATAAATCAGAGAGTGATTGCTAAGCTTTCTGAGATTGTACAGGCACTGTAAAAGTGAAGCATATTGCATAGTGATGTCAATGGGTTCTGATGTAATCATGGACAGTTTGCTTTATAACTAATGCCTTCTAAATTGTTACTAAGAAAGAAATTCAACAAAAGCATCAGACTAAGTCCCATTCACACACAGCGATACAGATATTGTAAATTTGGTATTGCTTTGTCTTAGTTGGTTTTCCTCATAAATCTAGATAGGAACTCCTTGTGTACTGAAGAAGAATCATAGAATCACCTGGTTGGAAAAGACCTTTGACATCATTGAGTCCAACCATATCTACCCACTACTAAACCATTTCCCTAAGAAGCTCATCAGGCCATCTTTTAACACCTCCAGGGATGGTGACTCAACCACCTCTCTGGGCAGCCTATTCCAGTACCTGATCACCCTTTCAGTGAAGAAATTTTTCCTAATATCCAGTCTGAACCTTCCCTGGTGCAACTTGTGGCCGTTATCTCTCGTCCTATCACCTGTCACTTGGGAGAAGAGACCAACACCCACCTGACTCCAGCCTCCTGTCAGGCAGTTGTAGGCAGTGATGAGGTCTCCCCTCAGCCTCCTCTTCTCCAAGCTAAACAACCCCAATTCCCTCAGCCGCTCCTTATAGGACTTGTTCTCCAGCCCCTTCACCAGCCTTGTCGCCCTTCTCCGGACGCACTCCAGCCTCTCAGTGTCCTTCTTGTAGTGAGGGGCCCAAAACTGAACACAGTACTCGAGGTGCAGTCTCACCAATGCTGAGTACAGGGGCACAATAACTTCCCTGGTCCTTCTGGCCACACTGTTTCTGATACAGGCCAAAATACTATTGTAGCCACTCGGGCATACTGCTGGTTTATGTTCAGGTGGTTGTCAACCAAGACTCCCACGTCCTTCCAAAGAAAATGGATGAAACAGAGAGCTTTAAAAATGGAAATCCAGAGGGGAGATGAGAAAAAGTGGCTAAGACTGTGACAGTGACATGAGTTAAAAATGTGTGTTCCAGTGTGATGCTGTCTTCTAGACAAAGCAGGCCAACTGTGAAGAGTGATAGCTAGAGATAAGAGGCTGGCGTCAGGCATATGCATTATACAGATCTTATATAAGTGCTCAAGAGAGGATTTCTGCCATTTTTGATTAGCATAGTTACAGTTATAACTGTGGTTATGTTTGCTGAGTGTAAAAAACATGAGCTAGCAAAAAGAGCAAGACAGCTCAGGAATATCTCTGAAATTTACTGAAGGATTCAGTTAATACAGCAGAAATCCATCTTCTGTTGCGTTGGGTGCGTGGCAGATTGCATGTGATAGGAATCAGGTACTGCAATTGCAAACAGCAGAAGGAAAACTGACCATTTTGACCACCCCTTCAAAATCTGTGTTGCATCTTTTACAAATATCCTTTGAGCATTTTGTATAAAAGCTTTAGAGGATGCTTAAGCTAATTTTGCCTTGGAGTAGCTTATAGTTAAATGCAGTATGACAGGAGAAAATGTGAGTTCCAGGGGTCTGAAATATGCTTATCAGTAGCTGAATGGATGTGGTTTGGTCTCTGTATTTGTAAGCATACTTTCTAAGTGTTTTAGAAGAGTATTGTTCTTATAATCATAGAATCATTAAGGTTGGAAAAGACCTCTAAGATCATCAAGTCCAACCGTCAGTTCAACACTACTGTGCCTACAAAACCATGACCCAAAGTGCCTTGTCTGCACGTTTTTTTAACACTTCCAGGGATGGTGACTCCACGACTTCATGGGCAGCCTGTTCCAGTATTTCACTACTCTTTCAGTAAAGACATTTTTCCTAACATCTAATTTAAACCTGCCCTGGTGCAACTTGAGACCATTTCCTTTCGTCCTATCACTTGTTTATTGGGAGAAGAGACCAACAGCCATCTCACTATCACTCCTCTCAGTGATAAGCTGTCCCTTCAGTCTCCTCTTCTTTCTTTTATTCCTTTGAAAAAGTTTGTGGCAAGTTGGATTAATTTCTTAGTATGCACAAATTCTCTAGTCTTTTTCTATTCAGGTATGAGCTAAAATATTTTCATCAAAATATTTGTAATGAAAGATTTCATCAGGAGCTCAATACCATCCCTTCAAAATCACTACACGCTACCGAATCCCAGTAAATTTCATACCAGAAGTAAGAAGCTTGCTGTGATGGACCCACCAGCTGAACTCCTCTTTCTCTACAGAGTTGTTTCTTCCTTCTGAGTAGGTTCCTTTCATCAAGTATTTGGTGTGGGCTTAATTAGAGCACAGCACTGTTTTTTTGTGCAGTCTGCATTATAGATTTTACACAGAAAGGTGGAATCCATTAAGCATGAGATTTTTAAATGCTTTGGGACAGATGCTGTTATTTCTGGTTTTTGTACAAGACAGCACAACTGAGTTTTCTTCTAGCACTTATGCTGCAGCAGTAAAATGTGGATTATTTCAAACATGCAGTGTCTCCAGTGGCAAACAAACCTTGTAATTAGCATGGAAATGGATTTCTTAGATTATTTTACCTCTCAGTGGATAAAGGAGCTACGTCAGGAGTAAAGAAAAAGAAATACTAAAAAGTAAGCCTCAAGGGAAAGGCTAACAAATTCCAATTAAACAGTTCAGTCTTGTCTGAGTCATATTCCTTTTTCTTTTTCTGGATTTATATTTTGAATGTTGAGTCCAAATGCAAGATATTGCGGTCTGAGCCCCAAAAAATTCCCAGTTGAGAAAATTTGATTTAATTTCATGAAATATTTTTCCACGCCATGGTCCCCATTGCCTTTTCACGTAGAATTCCTTCTCACATCAGCAAAACAGTATTTTCTTAAAAACACTTTTGAATTTTCTATTAGAGGATCACACTGGAGTGAGTCAGATGTTCAGAGTTGTAACACCAAAGGGGAAATGAGTGTAAATGAACTTGTCCTGCAGCAAGACAAACAGTTGGGCCACTACCAGTAATTTTTGCATTCTGTTTTCATAGAAGCCACTTAATAGCATTAATACTTTGTTTCTGTGTCGTAGGTGCACTGTGGGAGAAATAACAGATGCAATGAAGAAGGTATTTGGGGAACATAAAGCCAGTGACCGAATGGTGAGCGGAGCTTATCGCCAGGAGTTTGGAGAGAGTGATGAAATTATTCATGCCATCAATAGGTGAGAATAGCTTCCTAGGAAGCTGAACACGGTCTCACAATTAATCCATTAGATAAATGTGCCCTAAAACAGTGTTCCCAAACCTGAATGACATCCTCAGAACAAACTGAAGATTTACACAGTCATTCTGATGCAAGTAGGCAGAATGAGAAGAAATTTAAGTACAGTAAGAGAAAAATCAAGGCTTAATTCAACTTGTATTTGCTTGCAACGAAATCATAGAATCGTAAAATCGTAGAATGGTTTGGGTCAGAAGGAACCTTATAGATGATCCAGTTCCAGCCCCTTGCCATGGACAGGGGCACCTTTCCCTGGCTCAGTTTACTCAAAGACTCATCTAGCCTGACATTGAACACCTACAAGGACGGTGCATCCATGACTTCCCTGGGTAACCTGTGACAGTGTCTCACCACCCTCACAGTAAAAAAAATTCTTTGCAATATCTAATGTAAATCTGCCCTCTTTCACCTTAAAACTGTTACCCCTTGTTCTATCCCTGCATTCCCTGATAAAGAGCCTCTCTCCAGCCTTCCTGTAGGCCCCCTTTATGCACCGAATGGCCCCTCAGTTGGTGTTATGATTTGAGGAGTTTGTTCAAATAGACTAGGCAGCCATAAGATTAAAAAGGTGAGAAACAGAGCCCAAAATCACTGGATTGCTCTTTTTGAAGACTCTGTAATTTAATCTCTACCAATACATCCAGCAGCACTGATTTGCACAACCTGGTTTGCGTCTGCCTATAAGATGTCTCTGCAAGTTCATTCTTACTGTTCCTAAAATTGTGAGGCTAAAATCTATCTGGATATCCACATTCAGCTTCCTGTATATGGGTGTTACTTCCTCATACCACAAGGGAGAAAACATCAGGAGATGGCAATATGTGTGAAAACTGTGGCTATTTGTGCCTTTTGTCAGCTTCTGCCTTTGCTGCTGTCCTCCTGGGTGAAGAGACTGGATTGCTGTAGTGGGTGGTGATGTAAAGTGAATCAATGCTCCTGAGTCCCTGCTGTGTGGGGACTTATACATTAAAGAGTTACAGAATGTCTTAAGAGAAAATTGCTCAGTGGCTTCACAATGCTGATGTTCAGCCTAACTTGAAAGTAGTTGTGCCAGGGAATGTCGCCATCACTTCTTATCTTAAATAGTGGATTTAAATTTAAATATTTGTAATTATGCATTTACATAAAACTGAACTGAGCTGATTTCTTGAGAATCAAGATGTAGCTCCCTTTTTTACATACTTGTCTTTGTACCCAATGTCACTTGTACCAGTTAGTAAACATGGTAATGAAACTAGACATGTCAACTTTGCAGAGGGCCTCGAAAGTGTGATTTCACATTTGCCCCACAATTAAAGCAAGCAGTGACTGAGGTGGCCTCAGCCTAGCAGGCTTGGAGCATGTAGAGCTGGTCTGAGGGAGGGGAAGTAAGAAAACAAGAATATGGCAACCGAAAACAATGCAGAGAAAAGGATTTTGAGATACCATAAATCATTTCAGATACTGACTTCACTGATATTCCCAGCAGTCCTCTGGAATAAAAAAGGCAGGCCCAGCAACTTTACATCCTTGACCAGAAGTTCGTCAGTCTGCTTCTTCAGGCTCTTTTGACATAATTCCTTTATAAGATACCAGAGTTCTTTTTCTCCATCTTCGATGATTCATTTTCCTGTTCTGCTGTCATTTCCTGAGGCAGTTCAAATCTGTGCTGATAACTACTTTATCTAGAGTCATTTTTTCCACAAAATTAAGGCACTGGATTCATACAGTGATCATCCCAGCCAGGTCAGCATGTGGTTTCAAGGTGGACCAAATCCATACAACTCCATCATTAACACAATGCTGTGGAACAGTATAATACTGAAAAAAAAAACCAACCAAAAACATTTTTATTTTGAGAAATGATAGTGTTAGTGTCCCACTCAAGGACAGATACTGGCAGTACATGGATAATGAGAACTAAGAGAAAAGATTACTCTCTGAGGTTGGGGTTATGCAGTCACTTTTACTCAACAGAAATCTGAAGTGCCACTAACCAGAAAAAGGGAGGCTCTGGAATAAGTGCACAGAATGAGGGATATGGTAATCATTTTCTGCACAACGTTGTGCCCGGTTGAATGGCGATGCACACTATGATGTCTAGAACCTGTCTCTATACCCTGTGTGCCATGCAAGTACTTTTGAAATAATTGCTCATAATTATTCTTAAAATCTAAAAGTTCTGATTTAGTTACTTGTAATTCAGCTCATTAAACTCTCAGAAAATTCACTATTTTCTCCATTACAAATCAGAAAAGTACTGGAGTGGTTTTCTTTAAAAATATATATTTTATTATTCAGGATAGTAATTACAATAAATTTATAATAATCATATAGCATGAATATTAATATAATATGCCGCCTATATGGAAAAAAACGTGATTTAGAAGACGTTTTGATTTCATGTACAGAAATGATGCTGCAGTTGCAGCCAGTGCTTTTTTTATTTGTGAAAATACTTAATGATGATTCTTGGTGGTTTACAATGGTGCAATATGTGTTTTCCCTCAGGGTTAGCAAGTTCATGGATCGTGAGGGGCGGAGGCCTCGTATACTCGTTGCAAAAATGGGTCAAGATGGCCATGACAGAGGAGCTAAAGTTATTGCCACAGGGTTTGCAGACATTGGCTTTGACGTGGACATAGGTCCCCTCTTCCAGGTATGACTGGCTGAGCTGTGTCCAGTGTGTTTCCCTGTGCAGTGATTTTCCCTTGATGCTTGCTCAGCACCCAGCCTGGGCTGTTATTTGTCATGTAATCCTCTTTCCTGTAGACACCTCGAGAAGTGGCCCAGCAGGCGGTTGATGCAGACGTGCACTGTGTTGGTGTGAGCACACTTGCAGCAGGTCATAAAACTCTTGTGCCTGAACTCATCAAAGAGCTCAATGCCCTTGGCCGGCCAGACATTCTTGTCATGTGCGGAGGTGTCATCCCACCTCAGGTACGAATCACATCATTTCCACCAAAACTAGGAGATAGCTTTATTTCTGTCTGTGTTAGTTTTAGCGATATTTCCCGTATTCTGTTAATGTCAGTGGTGATTTAGAGCACTGAAGGCTGCTGTTCACAGTCACCAGGGTCAGCACTGATCTACCGGATGGTTGCAGAACGCTATCGGGTCTCATGGATCTGTTTTTCTGTACACTATGTCCTGATTTAACTGACAGTGTTTCTTGGATGGAATATTAAGTTGTGTTGTGAAAAGATGAGCCTCAGGGAGGTGTTCTTTATGCTCTGTTGTTTCTGATTACCAGTACCTTGTCCATTATCGATAAAGTCTAACTCCTGTTTTAAGAGGCTTTGTGGCTTCCAGTAGGAGTTTGGAAGAGGCACAGCTAGTGACTAAAGCGTGTGGCGGGTCCCAGCTTCTGCGGGTTACAGATCTCATTCACTGTTAGTCTCTCCTTGCATTCCCTGTTGTCAGGCCTCAGTCTTGCCTCTCATTCCCTCTGCTTGACTGTTTCTCCTAAGCTGTTGAAGTTTGTTGTATTCCCTTGCAGTTAGATCTGTGTTTTTGTCTTAAGATTTTCCTTAGCTCACCCACAGGGTGCCTGACTGTGTCGCCTCTAGGGTCATCCTCTAGAGGAGTTCAAACTGATTTTGCTGATGGATCTCCTGTTACTCCCTTTTGCCAGACTTACTTCTTTTTGTGGCCAGTTAGGTCAGTGTTCAGGAATGACAGACTTTTGAACTGAACAAACAAAACTCATAGTATTTTTCTAAGAGACAGATTGTGTTCTCTCCATTATCTCACAATGGGATACCACTAACCTGTAGCTGAAAAAGGTATAATGTCTCCTACAGAGATGTAAGAGAGGCTACATAACTGCTTCCCAGATCTTTTTGAAATTTCAGGACAATCACAAAATTAAAGTAACTTAGATTCAAGAGACCACTGGCGGTCATCTGGTCCAAGCCCTTGTTAAAAGAAGTGTTTTTCAAAATGAGAAGTTAGATCAAATTTAGATTAGGTTATTCAGGGTAACATCCAGTTGATTTTTGAATATTTTTCAAGGATCTGACATTAATCTGATTCTAAATTAATAAAATCTTCCCTTTGGATGTGCTTTTAATATTCCTTTTTTTACCTCCTAACTACTTTATTTTTTCCATTTGCTTTGGTGCTGTTCAGTCTCTCTGGGGCTTGTTGCATGCACTTTCTTAGGCCCAGTGTACAGGATAGAGCAAACACCAATTATAAATCAATTGCTAACTTTCTGTTTAACTGTTAACTATAGATCTTACATTTATTTCTGAACAGGATTATGACTTCCTGTATGAAGCCGGCGTTACCAATGTGTTTGGTCCAGGGACTCGTATTCCAAAAGCAGCTGTCCAAGTCTTGGATGAAATTGAGAAGTGCCTGGAGAAGAGGCAGCAATCTATGTAATGCTGAAATGTCACACAGCACAACCAGCCTTACGCTAACTGCTAACAGAATGTACTCATCAGCAAAGGATGGCCAGCCACACACCTCTGGTACCTCTGCCCTGTGCCTTGGTGTTTCGTGCTTTCTAAGAAAGTTGTAAATTCTCTGCTTGTTCTATTTGAGGATTATTTATATATGTAACCATGGGAAAATTTTATCTCTAGAACTATGACATCAGGGAATGAAGGGACTTCAGAGAATGAAGGGGATTCTGGAAGTGGGCCTTGTTTTTTTTCAGATATACTGATAAATAAAAAATCTGTTACAGCTTTTTGGTTGACATCTTCAGCTTGCAGATAACTTCTTTGGATTTTTTTTGGCAGGCATTGTAGACCTAGAAGTCTTCAGGCAAAATCACTAAAGTTCAGTGGAGGCGTGATTGAATGCAACAGCACTTGGATGTTAATGTTAATCAGACTTAATTCTCTTCAGAAACATATAAGTAAATAAACCATCATTTTTCAAAGTTCATGGTTTGTTTAATAAGATACAAATCCTGTGTCTGGCAGTAACCTGTACAGGAGTGCTATGCACCTCCACTTTGTCTACATCCCTGCCTTTCCCTGATGCTTCAGTGTTTCTCAAACAAAGCTCATTTCAGTGCTCCTTCTCATTTACTTAGTTCTGTATTTTTGTCCAGTTTTTGTTCTTGCTTTCTCTGTCTGTTTAGCGTTTGGACCTTCTTAAGGTAAATTGATCCTAAATTCTCACAATTTTTGTCTCCCCTCCAGAGGAATTGGATTCATACATGTGAAAAGTCTATTGTGGGATCCATACAATGCAAATGGGATGTAAGGGTCTTCCGAGAGGCAGTCCCTAGCATCATGGCCCTATCCCATTTCACCTCATTTTCGATTATGGCTCATGTGTGCATCTGTGTCTTGGTGGGAGAGGCTATAACACACCCCAAAGATGTTCAGCACCATCATAGTTTATTCAAAATGAGATTTTCTGCAGTTGTCTGGAAATTATAGGTCGAGTAAGTAATCCTTGCTTCAAAGATTGCAATCGATGAGATCTTGACTCAGAATAAGTTTGTTTAACCGGGCACGTGCCCCCAGCCTCACACTGCTCAGAAACAAGGAGGTTAATTGACTTCTGTTTTCTTCTGTCTTTCTGATTAAACTTTAAGGTATTGATCCCAAACCAGATTATGCCTTTAAAACTCCTTGGGGTTTTGTCCTCAACTATTTAGAAGTGTCTTATTCCCTCCTAGAAAGATTAGTTCAGTTCAAACCAGGATATATAGAAAGTGACAACAATAAAAATACTCCCTTATGTCTTTTCACAAGCTTTTTTGCCTGCTAACTGGAAAAACACATAGTCAAAGTGTTGGTGACCTTTATGGTAAACTTTATGACCACATTGGTTTTATTGATTTCTTGCTGTTTATGGTTTTTCTGCTCTTTGGTATTTTAAGTCATCTTCTGTTTGCTTTACCGATTCCTGTTTTTTTAACTTTAATGATCTTGTTCCCTTTGATTTCAAGAAAAAAAAATCCCACCAGCTCCAATTGGGATCACTCCAGGCCTTTTAATGCTTGAGTGAAAGTCCTTTAAAGCTCTTGGCTAGGACTGATGTACATTGATTCTCTCTTGTCATATCAAGGTTGGAAAAAATGGTGAGTCCAAGGAAAGAATGGTTTTCTCGCCAACATGCGATGTTTGTAGTAGGCTCTTTAAGGAAAGAAAATATTCAAGTGAACACTTTCCTTCAAGCATGTTGTGAGTTCACTGCCTAAGCAGAGATTCCTTATGGGATGACAAGCTAAAATAGAACATGCGTTTCCCATATGTTTCCTGGAACAGGAAGGCACTGCTTACAGACAGGCTGGTGTAGGGCTGTCAGCCCTCATTGACAATGATGAATGGGTACCAGCTACAGTCTCAGGTGCTGTGCACACTCATCAGCCTGGCTGCTATAAAGCTTCACTGCTGTTCAGGCTAGTGAGAATTTGGGCTAATGCAAAATCCAGTCAGTCCTCTGCAAATATACCAAAACATTTTGTTCCAATGTGAGTATTTTTGACATATTCCAGGACAAAATGGTAGCTTCAGACTGTGGGAGTAGACACTAAGATCTTTCCAGTAGGAATGAGTAAGGCAGCAGCAGGTTGCTGCATAGCTAAGTTGTTTCCCTTAGGAAGTTCCAAAATAGTAGATGATTTTTTAAGTGCAAGACATTTTCTGCTGTGCGAAGATAATCGTAGAATTATAGAATTGTTTGATTGGAAAAGATGTTTGAGATCATTGAGTTCAACCGTATCTGTCCACTGCTAAACCAGATCCCTGAGCACCTCATCTACCCCTTTTTAAACATCTCCAAGGATGGTGACTCAGCCACCTCCCTGGGCAGCCTCTGCCAGTGCCTGAGAACCCTTTTGGTGAAGAAATCTTTCCTGATGTCTAACCTGAATCTGCCCTGGTGCAGCTTACAGCCATTTCCTCTCATCCTATCAGTTTTTACTTAGGAGAAGAGACCAGCACTCATCCTGTTACAACCTCCTTTTAGGTAGTTGTAGACAGTGATAAGATGCAGCAAAGGTCTGGAGATTTGGAGATCCTAATTTACAGACAGGAACTGACTTCCTGCAATGCAGTGTCTTTCATGAAAGAAGCTATGGTAAAGCATAGCACCAATTCCCAGACCAGTGCCCTAAATGGGAAATAAGCTTTCCTCTTGATTTCCAATTGTAAAGTAACCCTCCTGAGTGTAGTAGGTGATCCAGATGGCAAAGTGCCATAAGGGAGTAGCAATCCCTTTGTCATTCTTAGTGTTTCACAGCCATCAGGATTGGTGCCTTTGCACTTACACAATGTTTGTCAAACATTGGTGCTTTACAATGATCAGCAGCAAAACTGTCTCTCCTGTGCCAATAAAAGATGAATCCAAGACAAAGTGTAAGTGATTTCCCCAAAGTTGCACAGTATCAATGGCAGAACTAGAGGGCATGGACTCAAGCTTCGTCAGGGAAAGTTTAGACTTGATGTGAGGAAAAAGTTCTTCACTGAAAGGGTGATTGGCCATTGGAATGGGCTGCCCAGGGAGGGGGTGGAGTCGCAGACCCTGGAGGTGTTTAAGGGGAGACTGGATGAGGCACTAAGTGCCATGGTTTAGATGATGGGTTGGTGTTAGTGTTGGAGTTAGTGTTGGGTTATAGGTTGGACTTGATGATCTCAGAGGTCCTTTCCAACCTTGTGATACTGTGATACTGTATTGGTGGCAAAGTCATTACCTGGGTGGAATCCTGGTCTCTGCAGTGTTGCCAGAACAATGTTCTCCCTCAATTAATTTGTCTTTGTTCTGAAATGAGTCACATTTAATTTTACAGATGGAAAAATTGACCACTATCAGAAGTGATTTAGTTCTGTAAGTTATTCCTGTGCTGAGATAGACAAACTGTTTAGAAGGTGTTGCCAAGTAAGGCACTGAATTTCTATTTATTTTAACGCAAATTAGGTTGCTAGTTGCATTATTTAATGTTATATGTCATCATCTGAGTTGGGATTTATCCTCCATAGAATGAAAGGAGCCGAAGGCCGCCACTTAAATGTAGATGTCTGCATTGTAAACTGACACAGTTAGGTCAGAGAACTCCCACTATGTGAGCAGGTTAGATGCTCTTGGAGTTTTTACCTTAAATATTTGCACAGGGAAGACTGGGCTGGTGACTGCAAATGTAAGATGCTCAGATTCACTCCTGATGTGAGTGTTTGCACCTGCACCAGTGTCTGAAAAGATCACTTAATTGACAACAAGAGTCCAGGGCTGGGCAGGAAATACCATGAAATAATAAGTACTAATTAAGTGTTCTTAATAAGAATTACAATTTGACCATAAACTAACGTCACGGAACTTAAGAAAAAACAAACAGTCCCCTGCCATTACTGCTGTATTTGCTTCCCTAGTTCTGTGGTCCATGGGTGGCCCTGCTTTTTTCATTTTTTAGCATAAAACCATCTAAAATCTGCACAGTCTTTACTGGGGAAGTTTTGATTTGCTTCTCACCAAGTCTGAAAAATCAGAAAGTTTTAAGCCATATTTGATACACAAACACCTGGAATTTGATTTTTAAAAATTAAATACATAAACAGGTAAAATAAATAAGGCTATTAAAGTATTAAACATTAGCAATACACCGATCTTTTGGGTTTACAGAGATTTTGTCTATGTTGTAGGATGGCATATTTTTCATATTACATACGCTTCAAAAGCATTTACAAGTGAATTTGGACCTGTTCTGCTCCTAAAGTTTCCACAGAGGAAGCTCACGTTATGTTACATTATTGATGTGCATCTCATTGTTCTGTTCACAGTCTGCAATTAGCAGATGGGAAATATGTATTTTACTGTTTATTTTAAACATCAAGCAACTTGAGCAAGTGAAAGCAAAGCCTGAGGGAGAAGATGATTATTAAAATACAGTTTCATCTTCCTGTCAGGTTAGTTTTTAAAACTGAAAAAGCTGATCATTGATATTTACCACCAGTGTGTTAAAATTTTCTCCACCCATTGACCCAGGTCTTTGCCTCCGCTTTGCTTTTACGCTACCACCCTTTCTGCATTTCCCTCTGCCGTCTCCTCACCCTCCCCACAAACACACTTGCATAATGCTCTCCTGCATCTTCTTCTCCTTCCAGATAGGTTCCTTCAGAGTTTACACACACCCCTCTCTGTTAACTGGTGTTTTCTTCTGCTCCCTATGTTCTTCTACCCTTTTGCCATTTCATGTGACCATTTCCCAGAGGATGCTTTACCTCTTTATTTTTGAGACAGAAGACTGAGTGCAGTCTCATTCCTTATAAGCAGCTGAAATCACTTGGTCTGTTCAGCCTGGAGAAGAGGAGACTGAGAGGAGACCTCGTTGCAGTTTACTACTTCCTCACAAGGGAAGAAGGAGGAACAGGCGCTGAGTTCTTCTCTCTGGTGACCAATGACAGGACCCGAGGGAGTGGCAGAAAGAGGTGTCAGGGCAGGATTATGTTGGATATTAGGAAAAGGTTCTTTACCCAGAGGATGGTGGAGCACTGGAACAGGTTCCTCAGGGAAGCAATCAGGGCATTAAGCCTGACTATTCCAGAAGCATTTGGACAACACCCTCAGATGCATGGTGTGAATTTTACCAACTTAGGTCATTCTGTGTCTATTTTATGATTCATATGAAACATCTGTGAGTGACAACCCATGACAAGAAAATGTCATCCCAGAGGCCAGCTTAATTTAGGAATTTTTCACATCTTTTTACAAATATTCATAGTTCAATCTAGTGGAATGTTCATCAGATTTGGTGACGCTGCCAATGGCTGGAGTTTGGAGGAGGCCAAGCTCCTAACACTTTCCTAGCCCCCAACTTAGTAATTAATTGTACCTCAAAGTATGTTACTTACTTCTCTCGTTTTGTTGATTCATTGGTAATCCAGGCTCCACAGTAACAGGAACTGTCACATCCACGCAAGTGCTTAAACCCATCTTTTAATTCTCTTCTTGGCCTTAGCTGTAGTTTACAAAATGAAACGAACTATTAGGATTTGAGAGTGGCAGAAGTTTTGAAGGACTCTAAGCCTAAGGACTCTATTGTTTTAGATTGTTGTTGAAAATCTGTCTGTAATTTAACTTTTTTTTTTCAGTGAATGCAATGGTAAGACAGATGTGATCAACTGAGCAAGCAGAGGAAGCAAGAACTGCTGCAGCTGTCGACCCATGTGTCGTACAGCATTTCAAACCCTAAAGATATGTGTTTATGTCTTTTCAAGTCACAAAGTTCAGACAGAGAAATGTAAATGGTAGGAACTCATCATTTCCACTTCAGACTCTCTTTTGTTAAAACTGGCCAGCAGGGTGATGTTACTCTTGTGCATATGCTTTAAACTGGATCAGCAGACTCTCTTCTGAGTTGCAGTTGTGTCAGTGCTCTGGCCAGTGGGGAGCTCAGGATTTCAGGAGCTCCCCCTGAAGTGACAAATCTGCAGGCTTACTTACTGCTGGGCAGGGTATCCTGGTGATGTCTTTTGTCATGATATAGAGTGCTCCTCCAGAAAACAAATGCTCCGACAGCTTTCATGGTAGAGGAGCTGTTGCACATCAGCCAGCAACAGCATAAGTGCACAATTTATTTTGCGAAGAGATTCCTTCACTTCTTGTGCTATTTGTGATAACACAGAAAGCATCCTTTGCTGACTGACACGTTCCCACCTAATCTGGTCAGACTCAGGCTGCTCCACTCCTTTGCAGGCTTGTGTTTGTAGGAGTTGGAACTACATCCCTGATGGAGCAAAGAGCTGTAGATCTCTGTAAGGCATTTTGATAGCAGCCACTTTATCATCTTTTCCTGGCATGACTATTTCTTGCTACCCATATGCTTTTCTGCCTGTATTGCTGGAAAGGTGTATTTATGTGGAAACACTTTGTGTTCAATTTACAGTTTTCTCTGATGGCTCATAGAGCCAAGTGTTTGCAGATAGATTGCATTAAAAAGTCAGAAGTACAAGAAAAAAAATGCACAATAATAAATCCTTTTTTAATTAAAGCTGTTTCCCTGAAAATAAATTTAGTTTACAAGTTTTTATGTTTAGTACATAAATCTATTTCCTCCAAGGTGGAAATTCTTGGAAAAAAATAGAGTTTTTTGTTTTGTTGTGTAGCTTAAAGATAATATTTGAGAGTTGCTTAAAAATATATACTTAAAGCTCTGTATTTGACATAAGATGCGCAGTGACAACCCTATGTGCTGCGTTTCTACTCATTTGGACCTACAAGTGAGCCCAAGTTTCAACCTGCGTCGCATATTTCAGCGAGTTGCTGCTCCCTGGTTTTCCACCTTCGCAGGTAGAGAGAGACGGACATTGTCTCTCCCACTCCACATCATTGACACAGGATTTTCAGCAGAGTTGTCGTTGCTGAAGAAAGGCACTCGCCAGCCACAGCAACACTGCAGTTGTTTAATTTCACGACGGAAAGTTTTGCTGAAGATGTAGTAAATGAAGGGGTTGTACGCTGTCGAAGATTTGGCAAACAGACAGGGCAGCAGCGTAATGATGGGCTGTAGGGAACTGCTGGAGTTAAACATGGACCAGAAGCTGGCTGCTGCATACGGTGTCCAGGAGCTCAGGAACCCGACCGAGATGAGCACAGCCATCTGAAAGGGAAACAGGACTGCAGTTCTCAGCTTGCACTGGCTGGGTCTGATCATAGAATGGTTTGAGTTGGAAGGGACATTAAAGGTCATCCAGTTCCAACCCCCCTGCCATGGGCAGAGACACTCCCCACAGACCAGGCTGCTCGAGGCCGAATCCAACCTGGCCTTGAACACCTCCAGGGAGGGGGCAGCCACAGCTTCCCTGGGCAACCACCCTCATTGTGAAGAATTTCTTCCTAATGTCTAATGTAAATCTCCCCCCTTCCAGTTTAAAGCCATTCTCCCTCGTCCTATCACTACAGGCCCTTGTAAAAAGTCCCTCCTCAGCTTTCCTGTAGCCCCTTTCAGGTACTAGAAAGCCATTCTAAGATCTCTGGAGCCTTCTCTCCAGGCTGAACAACCTCTCAGCCTGTCCTCATAGCAGAGGTTCTCCAGCCCTCTGATCATCTGCTTAGCCCTCCTCTGGAGTTTGTGCAGCAGTTCCACATCCAATGTGGTGTGTGGGTACGTGGTGTGTGGATAAAACACACCTGAACTAGCTGAAACACCTGGACCTCTATGCTGTGTTCTGACATGAACAGGTAACACTGCACAGTGCTTTTATTCTCACCTAGAAGATCTACACTGTGGGTTTCTTAATGAGGCAGTTGCTGTTTTCACCTCCTTCCTGTAATTCTGGCTGCAATATGTCATGGGAAACACAGCCCAACCAGAAAGTATAGCCTATCAAGAGACTGGCCTCTGGAAAGCTTGGGTCAATTCTGCTTTTCCACAAGAAATGAGCAATTGAAGTGCTTATTTGAAAAAAAAATTATATTAAAAAAATCCTGTTTCTCTACAGGATTTCTGTGTAGCTCTCAGAATAGGCACTCAATAGGCACCTAGGACAACAGAACAAGACCTCTAGCCCAACTACAACATGAATGGATTCAGCAGCTGTTGCAGCATGAATGACAATCTACGTTTGTGAAAATCATGGGTGCAACTGCCTAAAGAAGGTTTAACAAGCTGTGCTGTACCTACACTAAACCTGACCAAGCTACTGAAATAATAAAATTTCCAGGAGCCCCCTGTTCCTCAGAGGAGTGGAGAGTATGGATGAGACACACATCTGGATGATGGAAACATCTCCATCTTTGGCCGATACCAGTCAAAAGCAACAAAGGATCATCATGAGCCACACGTAAGTAGAGCCAGTTCTCTACAAACTGCTGATTACTGCAGGCTCTTCTCATCACTAAGATAACTCACCAATGTCAGTTTCTTCTCCAGTTTAGCTGCATGAGGGATCCTGTCAATATTCTGGATTTCTTGGTATGCTTTATGAACCTTCCAGGCAATTCCCAAGTAACAGGCAACAATGGTGAGCGCAGGCAGGACTGTGCACAGGAGGAACATGCTCAGGATGAAGGAAAAGCCGTTGGAGGAGTTGTGGAACTCACTCCAGGCTATTGTACAAGAGATGCCAAATGGCTCAGGGCCATAGTAACCCCAGCCTACCAGGGGCAAAATGGCCCAGAGCAAGGAGTAGAGCCAGATTAAAGTAATCAAGACACAAACAGCGTTCTTGGTGATTTTGTTACCTGCAACAAAGAGAAAAAAAATATGAATCTCATCTCAACCATGTGGGTTTTGCCATAGCTTCTTCTTCAACGGAAGGATGGTGGCTACAAATACGCCTGGGCTGCTGCTGCAGTTCCCTAACCTTTAGTTTTCTTGAGAAGCCTTACAGAGAGTATCTATTGGTTGGGTGAGATCTCAACACAGTCCTCAGTGCTGATCTGAAGTTTGGTAAGTCAGGGAGCTTTACAATATAAAGATCACCCAAAATGTACTGTGCTTTCAGCCGAGGAACGCCAGAACACTCTTCTCAAGTTTCAGTGTGTCTGCTTGCACACAAATAGGAGGACAGGACAGTCTGGTGAGGCAAAACATTCAGGCTCTGCACCCTCAGACAGTTTACTGAGAAGTGAGAAGCCTCACTGTTTAATAAGAAATATAACCAGATCCTTCTAGGAACATTAGAGGTTTGATATTGGACAAAGATTTGAAGGTTTTTCCTAGAGTTATTGAATTGATACTCCATGCCATATTCAGCAAAGTGCCTCTCTCAACATTTAACAGCTCAAATGTCCCATTATACCGTTACCAGAGGTGTAATTACTTACTGTTAGATTTGGATGAATTGGTAACAAAGAATCGAATCACGGCCATGGCACACAGGGTCATCATGCTGCAGACACCAAAAAGGAAACCCATCAGGGCATAATATATACAGGACGCATCTCCTCCCAGCCAGGCATGGTTCCAGGCAGATGCAATGGCCAGAGGATACATGCTGATGGCCATTCCAATATCTGCTATTGCCAAGTTGACTGTAAGCAGCTCTGGTGACTTTAGGAGGGAAGAACGCTTCACTGCTGTAGCAAGGACAGCTGTGTTTCCAAGGATTGTGAGGATGGCTGAAAGAGAAGAGTCAGCACAGACAATAATATCATGAAGTTAGGACATCGCAGAATCATAGAATAGATTCGTAGAATCGCTTGGTTGGAAAAGACCTTTGAAATCATTGAGTCCAACGATACCTGTCCAGGACTAAACCAGATCCCTGAGCACTTCATCTACCTATCTTAAATACCTCCAGGGATGGTGACTCAGCCACCTCCCTGGGCAGCTCTGCCAGTGCCTCATAAACCTTTTAGTGAAGGAATTTTTCCTGATGTCTAATCTGAACCTCCCCTGGTGTAACTTGAGGCCATTTCCTCTTATCCTATCACCTGTCGCTTGGGAGAAGAGGCCAACACACACCTCACTACAACCTCCTTTCAAGCAGTTGTAAACAGTGATAAGGTTTCCCCTCAGCCTCTTTTTCTCCAGGCTAAACAACCCCAGTTTCCTCAGCTTCTCCTCGTAGGACTTGTTCTCCAGCCCCTTCACCAGCTTTGTTGCCCTTCTCTGGACAGGCTCCAGCCCCTCAGTGTCCTTCTTGTAGTGAGGGGCCCAGAACTGCACACAGTATTTGAGATGTGGCCTCACCAGTGCTGAGTGCAGGGGCACAATCCCTGCCCTGCTCCTGCCACACTGTTTGTGATACAGGCCAAGATATAATAGGTTATACAGAAGATGTGAAAAATGCCCATTGTTAGCTTGGGACTAAAGACTAGAAGACAGGACAGACTGGGAGATCAGAGCTCATCACCTCCCAGGCCAACACTATGTTGTGTTGATGCTTTGAAAACATGCCAGTGTGTATCTGCTATACCCTGCTGTGAAAGATTGTGCTTCAGTTCATGATGAGGAAACTTGTTTTCTTAGGTGGCATCTCTGAGAACTACTACGCAGCTTAACATCCTCACCACAGCATCCACTGTTTTGATTCATCCAGCTGTCAGGTTTCAGTTCCTGCCTCCCTGCTAGACAGGGATTTCCCAGTCAGGCTGGGTTTCCACTATGGACCTGGTAGAGATAAGAGGGCTTCAGTTTTCTGTTCACAGCCTCCTGTAGTGCTGGCCAGTTCTACCAGCTGAGGAAATTTTGTCGTATGAATAGTAGACCATATTTTCCCCCTCCTTATCACCCCACTATGGCTCTTCACTTCCAAGTCACACTCACCTCTCCGTGCACTATATTCCATCTTTTCCCCTGTGGCTCCTATCTAAATAATCCACACTAAAGTGCTTTGCAAGCTGCAAAGCACAGGGGAAGGCTCTGGCTGGATCTGCAGACTTCTACCAGGGCTGTGTTGTTTAGCCCAGAGAAGAGAAGGCTCTAGGGAGACCTTATAGCACTCTTCCAGTATGTGAAGGGGCTACAGGAAATCTATGGAGGGGCTCATTATTAGGGAGTGAAGGGATAAGACAAAGGTTAATGTTTTTAAGCTGAAAAGTGAGAGATTAGATATTAGGAAGACCAGATTAGATGTTAGGAAGAATTTTTTTACTGTGAGGTGCTAGAACAGATTGTTCAGAGAAGTCGTGGCTGCCCCATCCCTGGAGGCATTCAAGGCCAGGTTGGATGAGGCTTTGAGCAACCTGATGCAGTGGGAGGTGTCCCTGCCCATGGCAGGGGGATTGGAACTGGATGGGCTTTACAATCCCTTCCAAACCATACAATTCTATGATTCTATGATTTTTCCCTAGTAATATTCCCACTTCTCCCTCTTACTGAAGATACCCAGCTGTCCTGCCTGCTTGTCCCCTCCTCTCATCTGATGCCCTCCACTTCCTAAAGCCTTCTCTCTTTGCCATCTATCTTCCACTAGAACCCCAGCACAAGCCTCTGGGCTCTGAGCTGCCTCAATAGTCAACATGTGCTGATGGGCAGCTCAGGGTCCTCACTGGTCAAGGACCAGAGCCACCACTGCTGCAGTTCAGACACCCAGACTGTTTTGGTGTCTCTGAGTGCAGCGAGACAGACCACAGAAACTGTTTTGCCAGAAGCATGCAACAGACCAGAGATTGCTTAGCAAAATGACCTGTTGGACATGCATTATTCAGATATGCCATAGGGTTTCAAACGTTTATGACAACAGTGTCAAAAGTACAAGTAGCAAACAACTAATTTTCTCTTTGGTTTCAAGTGAACATCATGTTGGAGCTACATTTTGATCAAAGGTTTTCCTGAGAAAGTGTCCTCTAAAGTCAGAAGTGAAAGAGGGAAGCAGAAAAAGATTCTGTCATCTTCTATTGTCACTGCAAAAGCAGAAAGGCTGCATTTGCTCACAGATACCACATAATAAAGTGCCCACAGAGGAATTAATAAAGGCACACACAAGAAAATGGAATAAATGCATGGGCATAAATCCAAGAATGGGAAGAGATGCCAAGAGAAAGCCTTAAAAAGAACAGAAATACAAATCTGAGACCCTACGTCTCTCATTCACTTCCTAACCACACATTCACTTGGCACCTCTGGATTTGCTTGAATTGTTTCCTGAACTCTCAGGACTTGTATGCCTGAACGCACAGAGGTGCTCACAGTGGCTTGGCACGGGACCACTTGCAGACAGAGAGCAACTTGTGGCTTGGTGGGAAGAGCACTCCCTTGCCAAATGACAGACACAAGCCAGGACATCCTCAGGCTTCAGGAGGAAAATTAACCCAGCTCACTTTCTTCTGCAAGACCTCTAACCATTATGCAGGAGAGGGGACGTAACTTTTAGTCTTACTGTCAGGGGCAGACATCCAGGCCCACCCTCTCTTTGACAGATGCTATTCCCCTCCATCCCACTGCCCATGAGTCTGCTGGATGGCACGGGACAAAACTGTGCAAGAGTGGGTGAGTAACTGAACAGCAGAGAGGCTTGTGGTGAGCAAGCCCATACCCTGGCTGTGCTGTTTCCTAATGGAAACATAATTTCAGGGGACAAATAGGCCTTGTTGCAGCTCCCAGTGAGGTGGCAAAGTTAGAGATAAATGCAACCTGTTTTCCAGTTAAGCTCACTGCTTCATGTATGGGATGTAGAGAGCCTGGCTGCCACGTGGGTCTCGATGTGATTCTGGAAGCTACACCTAAAGCTTAGATACCTAAAAGCCCCTTAGGATAGCCGTGAGACTGTAGCATGGTAGCCAAAGAGAAATTTCAGCAAGGGAAGATCCAGCCTCCAGCCCTTTGCTGCTGCGCCATCCCATTACCTCAACTGCATCTACTTATTTACATTTATGTGAGAAAGGAGCCCTAGTCCTGCCTTGGATTAAAAGAAAAAACTTTGTTATTTTACACAGTGATTTTTCTCACCTTGGGTTGTACTTTCTGCTGTCAGCACAACTGAGGGGACAGCACAGTGCAGCACAGTGCAGTGAGAAGCGCGCAGGAACAGGGGTGAGATGTGAAATGCTGCCCCAAGCCTCTCATTAAAGCTTATAAAATATAAGCTTGTCTTTCTTGAATGTATCTCAACCAGGGTTTTCAAATGAGCTCAAGAGAAGAAGGTACTTGCATCTTAGCAAAATTCAGTTGGACTGTATGCCCAAGCCAATTCTACTCCTCTCCAAATCTATGCTGTTGTAAACAAATCACCTGGGTACATGCAACAAACAGACAAGGAAGAGATCACTTAGCTAAAGCCATGCTGGAGCAGACTGGTACATCCCCACTTGTATTTCACTGTCAATCTCCCTTTAGCAGGGCAAACAGACTGTTTCAAAAAAAAACCAGAATTGTTGTTCGGAAAGCCTTTACTATTTTATGCCAGTTTATCCTACCAAGCCACAGCTGCACTTCATGCATAATTAACACCCCTCCCAGAGTTCAGACCAAAGTTGCTCTCCCCTGATCAGTCTCACCAAATGAGCTGCCTGATCTCCCAGTGCACAGGGCTGAGATGCCAGGATAAGAGGATAAAATAACTTATTTTGAATGCTTTTGACACCGTAGAGGCAAACTTGTGCAAGCCTTCAGCATCAAAACAAAAGATTGTAAATCTGAGAGCAGAGATTAATCCTGGCATCCAACTGACTCAAAGGCACGACAAAGTGGAACCTGTGTGGAAACAGATTTTTCTATCATTTCCTTCCAGCTTCCTCTGGCTGAAGGCAGCACAGATGGGGCAGCCCCAGTGTGTCTGCTCCTAGGCTTGGTGCAAACAGGCAGGCTGTGAAGGAAGAACTCACCTATGATCAGAAGAAAGACCCCAGCTCCGTAATCCACTATTGGGTGGAGTTTGGAAATGTATTGCTCTTCCATTGTCCCTTGTGGAAACAGGTGAAGGTTTTAAATCAGAGGTGAAGTGACAGTAGGGGCAAAGAGACTCTTCCTCATGGCTTGTCTGCTGCAGATGTGAGCTGGGCAGTTGGGTGCTGTGAGTATGAAGGGGTCCTTCTGCTTTCTCCTCTCTCCCTCCCTCTCGTGTGGCAAGGGAGAAGCCTGGAGTGAGAGAAAGGCTCCCTCCCAGGGGAGACAGAATGGAAGCTAGGCAGAGCCACTGCCAGAGTGATCCCGCCTGCCTGGCAGAGCATCTCTCCACCCACCCCCTCCTCTCACATCGTTCTGCTCCTTGGCTTGTCAAGCAACTTCACCACGCAAATCCCTTCAGACTGCCATTGCTGAGCAAAAAATAATCGTCATTCAGCCATCAGGAGCCTTGGGAAACAAATCCAGGCTAAGGAATCAGGCAGGGAAGGAAGGCTGAGAGTTTAGTTTTCAAGCTTTATAGTTGCGTATGGGAAATAGGAGGTTGGGTGGAAGGCTCTCTGTGTTGAAGTATTACAGGAAAGCTGTGAGCTGCAGGGGTCCAGGAGGGTCAAGGTCACATCACTGAAGGCAGGACTTTCAGAGCTGCTCCAGGGCAGAACTGGAGGATGCTCAGTTCGATGTGCCCAGATGAAGAGCCCAAGAGCAGAACCAAGCTCTGAGTTCTCTTTAGTGATGCTCCGGTGTTGTTACTTGGCGGGCAACGAGATTAATACCTCACATCCAAGTTTAGCTTCTCCTTATGATATTTGAGCTTAAAATCATCAAAGTGTTCCTTCAGTCTTTAGAAACAATGCTAAGTATTTCTCCAGGCTCCAAATATATGTTACAGGGTCATCTATCAATTTACATGTGCATGTCTTCATTTTGGTGCAGGCAGTTTACAGCTCCGTCATTGCAATGCTGTTAAGTTGACTTTTAGCCTGTGCAGTACCCAGCCAGTGCATTGAAGATCTGATCTATTCTAAATTATTTAATTCCAGTACCTGGATATGCTAAGTCACATTAGCATCATTCTCTGCTTGGCCTATTTTACTCTGTTCAGACGTAGCAAATTTTAAGATCCCCAAGAGCACATAGACACCTTAGGTGCAATCTAGGTGGAATCTAGGTGTTTAAGTATAGCAGTAACAGCCTAAATTCTGAAATCCTTAGGAATCTGAGAGGCTTTAAAAGCTTTGAGTTTCACCATGAAGTAAAAGTGGCCATGCACAGATATGCTGCCACCTCCGCTTTGCTGCATGTCTCTGTGCATGTTCTCTGCTGAAACTCTGTGGGATTTTATACATCAAGGATCTCTGCGCTTGAGACTGAGGAGATTAATTCAACAACCAAGCACGTGCAACACAACACATGGCACAGGGCTCAGTAGCACGCACAGCTTTCTCCAGACACGTTTGTTCTAAAACTTTTGGCATCCTCTCTGAAGTGGAGAAACGGGTTTCCTCCATTGGTTTCAGAGACTTGGATACATGATTTTCCTGTGAGAGTTTCATTCTGCAGTTTATAAATGCCTTGGGCTGAAGAAAATGCCGTAACAGAAAGGTGCTTTCCGCTCCACTTGAAGCGTAACTTGTAAGTTACGCTTAACTTGTAATTCGTAAGACTGGAGAGAGAGAAAACAAATGGTGTCTGATGCTGTAGAATGGTGATGAAGGGAATCCTTGCTCCAGAAGATGTTAATATATTTTACAACAAACATCTATGGCATAAAGAAATATACAGGGATAATGGTGGTTCAGTGTTGGTCTCTAGCTACACTTTCAAAGTGAACCAATCCTACAGAGGTGCTGCTCAGGGTACTGTTATCACTTCAGAGAAACAAAATCACTGTATCTGGGACCATGGTCCCACATGAGGATTCCCCAATGTGCTGGATGTTACGAGTTTCATTCTTACTAAACCTGCCTCCAGCACTGAGAACTTGGATATTGATTCAGCACTAATTCTGCTGTCACAAACACATACTTCATTTCTAAAGGAGACTGAGCACTATTTAGAGTTAGGTGGCTTCACTAGCCCACAGAAATGCTCTAGTGCCCAATTCCTGCTGCCAGGAGCTGGATGTAGGCAAGATACAGCATGGCAAAGCAGAGGGGAAATGTCTGTTCTTCCATTAGAGAATAGATACTGTACCTCCTCAGATGATCAGAGTGGAGGTTCAAGAAATCATCACAGAATCATAGAACGGTTTAGGTCAGAAGGGACCTTAAAGATCATCCAGTTCCAACTCTCCTGCCATGGGCAGGGAATGCCTTCCACTGGATCAGGTTGCTCACAGACTCATCCAATCTGGTTTCAAACACCTCCTGGGATGGGCATCCACGGCTGCTCTGAGCAGCCTGTGGCAGGGCTTCATCACCCTCACAGGAAAAGATTTCTTCCTAATATCTAATATAAATCTCCCCTCTTTTAGCTTAAAACCCTCGTCCTATCACCACACTCCCTTGTATAGAGCCCCTTCCCAGCTTTCTTATAGGCCCCTTTGTGCACTGGAAAGCTGCTGTAAGGTTTCCCTGGAGCTCTCTCCTCTCTAAGCTGGACAAGCCAAACTCTTTCAGCCTGTCTTGTATGAGAGGTTCTCCAGCCCTCTGATCATCTTTGTAGTCTACTCTGGACTTTCTCTAACAGGTCCATGTCCTTCCTGTGCTGAGGACTCCAGAACTGAACACGATGCTCCAGATGAGGTCTCACGAGAGCAGAGGGGCAGAATCACTTCCCTTGACCTGCTGGTCGCACTTCTTTTGATGCAGCCCAGGACATGGTCAGCTTTCTGGGCTGCAAGCACACATTCCCATCTCATGTCAAGCTTCTCATCCACCAGCAACCCCAAGTCCCTCTTTTCAGGGCTAATGTCAATCCATTCTCTGCCCAGGCTGTAACGGTGTGTCGGGATTGCCCTAACTCAAGCGTAGGACTTTGCACTTGCCCTTGTTGAACTTCACGAGGTTCTCACAGGCCCACCTCACAAACCTATCAAGGTCCCTTGGAGGCCATCCATTCCCTCCACCATGTCGACCTCACCACACAACGTGATGCCATTGGCAAACCTGCTGAAGGTGCCCTCAATCCCACTGTTGATGTCTCCCCTACAAAGATGTTAAACAATGCCAACAAACGCCAACCAATTGTGACCCCTGAAGAACACCCTTTCTTGGTGAAAACATGACTGAGGGCTCATCCCAGGGAGCCTGATGTCAGCCAATCCAAGCCAGATCTCCTGCTTTCCCAGTTGTTGCATGGTCCATCCTCTCACTACTGAAATGTTACTAAGTTTCTTCAGGCAAGCAAAGATAAACCAGAGGCAGGTTTAAAGCATTTTGCTGATAATTTAATTACTCTCCGGGGACCCTGTTAGCAATATCAGGAATCTAGTCCTCTTCCAACTTTTGTGGGCACCTTAGATTACACTGTGGATATTTCAAGTTGGTTTAGATGGCATTTTATTTATTACGAAACCCTGAACTTCGCGTTCTCATGGGGTAGGATTACATCAACAGTTCAGTTACAAAATGAAAGAAAAGAAAATAAATGATTAAAACCAGAAGAGTTGACTGATCCCAAACCCAGTGCATTACTCATGTGTCACTTAACAATAGCAAGTTCTGCCCAGTATTATCTTTCTGCACTTCAGATCAACCTAGATTATCTGTTTACAACCAGAGCACAGTCAAAGTTTATACATCTTGACAGATCCAATTATTGGGGATTATATTTTAGAATTGTTTTGTGAATTTCCCATCAATTTAAGAAAACAGTCTTTAAATTAGATGGATGGAAGAATAAAGTTGCTATCCCCTCACTTCTGAAAGGTCCTGTCATATTTTGAACAAAAAAATGAACTCACCATGAAACCATATATACATATTTGATGTAAATATATATAAATACATATAGAATAAATTCCTATTGTTAATGTAAATCTGGGTATAGGCTGACTAATTACTTGATGCTACCAAGTTAGAACATCCTACAACTTTCTTCTTCCTTCCCACAGGAAAAAAAAGAGAATAATCTGAATCTATAGGAGTAAGGGAATTGTTATGAGTTATCAGTCTGCCAGTACATAGTGTTCCATTTTGCAGAGATAAAACATATTAAAGTTCAGAGCTGTTTAATCCAAGAACATTGATTCAGTTTGGTGCTATATATCAATATCGTTGATATCTCCTGATATCTGGAGAAGGCTACAAATTGATATTCATATCTGCACAGAATTCATGTTTATCAAAAATAGTCATGAATTATTTAGAAAAGGAGCATGGCTTTTCAATTCTTGTTTATCTCTGTCTGCTCTGTTGACATTGTCTCTTCTGTGAAGACTCAAATATTTAAAGCTCAGAGGAACACTGCAGTCTATTCGGACAATCCCTATCGGGTGCCTTCTTGCTTCAAAACAAGTCTGCCATGATGCACACTCAAGTTTTTCATAAACAAATCTCACATTTTTCAATCCCCTTTGGGAAGACAACTTCATCATATTGTCCACGAAGTCCTACAACTTCCTTCCATTTAACTATTAGGTATTTCTGCAGTCTTAATTTTGGAAGCTCATCTTTGAGCGGAGACCCATAGCTGCATTCTAATTTTCACCTCCATTTATGAAAACCAGAATCAGCTTTGCAGTCTCAGACGCTGCTCATGAAGTGGTATGTTTTCAACAACCAAGTCTTGTTTAAGCTGGTATTTGCAACCTCAAGCACAGTAATTAGTAAATTGTTTTCTTCTGGATGTCTGTGCTGACTCGCATGTTATTGCCTAAGGGGTTATTTACAAAGCCTAAATTTGGTCTAGGAACTTCAGCCTCCCTAGCTTCCCCCTAAGGTAACTGAAGGTAGTTGCCCCCTTAAAGAATCCAGTTCGGATCAGTAAATTTTGCTCTTTCACTGAAACCATTTTTACATTTAATACTTGACTGTTGGTTAACCCAGTCAAAGTGAGTCCAGCTCTCCACCACAAAAGTTAAAGACTCACCAGGAAGACCTGTGTTGCAGCTGTTCCCGTGAGCACAACAGAAAATAGACTCCAAATCCAAGACCATCTTGTACACACAAGACTGAAAGTTGATTTTAAGAATTTTAACATCAATTTTACTCTTTACTTTTAAGATTTGTTCAGTACTATTGACAGTTTGAAGTGAGAGTAAAAAAGAGTTTAACAATAAATGAATGACCAACAACTGAGATATGAGGATATTAAAACTTGTACAGCTTCCATGGTAGCAGTAGTAAGCGTATCGTGGAACTAGAGCCAGAAGCTCACATTTATTAAACAATGTCATAGAATCATAGAGTCACGCAATGATGGGGTTGGAAGGGACCTCTGAAGCTCATACAGTCCAACCCCCCTGCAGGTTCACCTAGAGCAGGTTGAACAGGAATCTGTTTAGGTGGAATCTGGCTATCTACAAAGAAGAAGACACCACAGCCTCTCTGTGCAGCCTGTTCCAGTGCTCCATCACTTAGCTGGTAGCCATTGGTACTCATCCTGCATTGGTGAAAAGCAGACAACAAGATGTACAACGATGAGGGAAGTCACATGTGGAATAAAAGAACAATGTCTCGTGTCCCTGACATAACAAGTCAGCTCTTTTCAACCAGGTAATAGGCTGGCCTCTTAGGGGCAATTTTATATTTTTTTTTAATATTTCCCAAATATGAAATGAAAGGCACTAATTTGAGAAGCAATATGTAAACAAGGCAAAGCAGAAACATAGCATGAGGTGGGCAGGAAAAGACGGTAATGAGACATGAAAAGGTTAATTCAACATGCAGATATGAAGCATATTACAGCTATTTCTTTCCAAGGTGTGAGAAGACAGACACTAATGCACTAAGAGTGGGAAGGAAATGGCACCAAAGGTGCTAACATAAAATGAAAAGTAGTATTATATTAAGAAAAGTAGAATATGTATTGCCCATGGTGTGGAATTTGACAATGCAAACCTGCTCATATTTAATGCAGTGAAAGTGCACCCTGGCCTCAGTTTAATAGAAGTATGAACAACACTAATCTTCTAATTTTTCAAGGCTTCAAAGGCAAAGTCGTGTCCTTTTACACTGGATATTGCACAAATAACCATGAGGGGACACTTTCTTGCAGTTTAAGAAATCTT
Organism: Tapera naevia; assembly: GCA_033556795.1. Lineage (NCBI taxonomy): Eukaryota > Metazoa > Chordata > Aves > Cuculiformes > Neomorphidae > Tapera > Tapera naevia. The sequence continues at coordinate 32,663,134 of JAUMJJ010000079.1, read as the reverse complement.
TCAACCATTTATCAGGCTGTGAAAGTTGGAGGCGTTCAGCCTGGACAGCTCGGGGGAGACCTCATAGGAACCTTCCAGTACTTAAAGGGGGCTACAGGGAAGTTGAGAAGAGGCTCTTTATCAGGGATGGAATAGGTTGAGAGGTAATGGTTTTAAGCTGAAAGTGGGGAGATTTAGATTAGATATTAGGAAGACATTTTCTTCTGAGAGCAGTGGGACACTGGCACAGGTTGCCCAGAGAGGTTGTGCTTGCCCCATCCGTGGAGGTGTTCAAGGCCAGGTTGGATGAGGCTTTGAGCAACCTGATCCAGTGAGAGGTGTCCTTGCCCGTTGCAGGAGGGGAATGGTCTTTATGGTCCCTGCTGACCCAAACCATCTATGGTTCTCTGATTCCATGGTTCTATGGTTATTGACAGTAGTTTTTGTTAGTAAGCTCCTCTGTGGTGGTGTCATCAATTTTCCTTTGCATTTTGATTCTGCACTCCATTTATTCATGGTTTCTCTGCAAAGTTCACATCATGGGAAGATGTCATACATTTTGTAGAATGGACCATCTTGAGTTCTACCACCAAAAGAATATTCCTGTGCAGTAGCTCTGTATCATCATCCTCTGCAAATCTCTAGGCACACTGCATGGAGAAGGTGGCTAAAGACAAGGATCAGCTGGGAAACAATGCATTGGAACCAGTCTACATACCAGAAAGTCAGTGAAAAGGTTGAATCATTTTAGGTCCTCAGGTTCTGCCTAACTGTAACATGGTGGCAACAAAGACTTGAGTGTCTGTGATCCTACATGCAGAGCTGTCCTGGAAGCAGCAAAATAGCAATCACGCCACTGGGAGTCAGAGATCAGAAAGGGATCATAGTGCCTAGGGTTGGGATCATACTTGCCCAGATCACTCCAGCAGCACTGGGAACAGGAAGACCAGCTCTTCAGGAGTCTTTCCATCTTCATGACTAGTCCCAGCTCTGCTTCTTCTTTGTCTGTTTTTCATATGACCTCGTGCTGACTTGGACTGATTCCTTCATCCTTTGAACGACAAAACTTATTTCTCTCCACTTCGTTGAGAGGCAGCATCACTCCAACAGCACAGGTGAAATTAGTCCTTCTCTTTGTTCCTTAGCAAGTCTAGGGTTGGTCAGAAATGAGCCAGGACAAAACAGGCTCTGGCAGTGATGGCCACAAATGGGGATGTTGGGCATGTAGTGTCATAGGAAACGGCAAACACTTAGAGGGCCCTTTTGAACACAGGCATCAAGGCAGTAAAAACCATCAAGTGTTGCCTCTAGGAGAGTCCATTGATTGCATCCTTGCTTGTGTTGGTGTTGTGCACTTCACTGGAGGAGAGAAAATGGAATTTGTTTTGAGGGAAGCTTGTTAGATTTATTCAAAGGTAGTCAGAATAAAGGTTACTAATGTGGGAGATAAGAGATCAAGGTATTTTTCCTACCTTTGGGGACAGAGCTGAAGTATGTACTAATATTCTTTACCCAAATGGTGACACCATGGAGTCTCTGGACACTGTCTGAGTATATGAACATTGTCTGCAGCCCTGACACTCCATGATGCTCCCACCTCTATTCCCTCCTCCAGTCTTTCTACTAAGGCAGGAATACAGAAGACCAGAGGTGTGATACCAAAGCAAGCATGGCTGTTTATCCAGTGCAGATGGACAGTGGAGCAGGGTTCAAGGGTATAATCATAAGGCACTGCAGATGAGCTCAACCATACTGCTCTGGCCCTGCTATTGCCTACTGTGTGACACTCAACAAGTGACTTCCTTCCTCTTTCTGCCTCTGATTTATCCACTGAGATCACATATTTTTCATAATCTGGCTGATCTCCTACTATTTCTGCTCAGTGTGTGGTAACAATGCAGTGCCATTATTGGCTTGTGCCTCTCAGCACTATTGTGATACGACAACAATAGTTTTAAGAAGGAGGCCAATTTTCTTTCAAATCAGGATTTGGCTAATTTTGCACTTACTAATATCTAAATGGACCCAGACTGGGAATTCAGAAATGCCAGGATTACAATTTATTATTTAGAGAGACATGGCAGAGAAAACTAGCTGAGAGACTGAATTCTGTAAAAATATACTGTGCAAATACAAGTGGAAATTCATGGAGATGCTTCTCTTGGATGGAAATGAACAAGCCTTCTTGTTCAGTCTGGAACACAATGTTTAATGGAGAAAGAAGACAAAGATTGGGAAACAAGGTGCAACGGACACTTGATAATAACAAATCTCTTATTAGGTAGAACGGGGAAGACAAAATTCTGTTCTACAATTAGCTGTGGTGGCACCAACAGCACTTTTTAAAATGGCCCTGTTAAGGACCGTATTCATCCCTGCACAGCAGCTACTAGTCCAACAATCCACTGCTAAGGTAATTTCCCTGAATCTTAAACTTGTGTGAAAGACATTTCTTGGCTAAGTTAGCTCAAGGGTCCTTAGCAGCAGGGATAGCACAAGGAGTCTCACATCATGATCATCTTCTGCTTTTGGGCACTTTATCAAACTTGCAAAACCATATTCAGGTCTCATTTTCAACTTTCAGATTATATTTACGTGAGTGAGTGAAGTCAAAGCTATTCTATTTGACTTCCTTTTAGACAAGTCCTGTTCCATCCTCTCTATAAAAAACTGCTGAACTTCAAACTGATGGTAAATACGGCAAAAAAGGAAAGGGATTCACATGGTTGTGAGGCAAAGAAGAGAAACTACTATATTTCTTCCTCGATACTATTAGATATTTGGTGCTAGTATTTTAACTGCTTGAGTTTTCCAGGTTAACTGAGCTGCAGCTACATGTTGCTTTCAGAGGGCATATCCCACACCTCCATATAGGAAAATGCTTGTTTTACTTCCTGGCTCTTCTTTCCCTCTTTGTACCGGTGTGAAATGGCTTTTGAAGGATATGAGAAATGATCTAAGTTGCAAAAAATAATTCTCTCAAGTATTATTAACTTGCAGACAGGTGCTCTGCTCATTGCTTTTTATCCTTGACAGGAAACAAAAGCGGGATTGGGGGTAATTTAAATATTTAGTGGATATTCCCTGCATTTGTACATGGAAATTTTCATATATTTCCTCCATGTTCAAACTGTGATCAGCTATGCTTTGCTAACACTCAGTTATCCCTCTGATTATATTCCAAGGGCCACTCTGCAGTGAAAAACTATTAAGAAGACAAAGACCTCAGAAAAGCTACACATCACTGCAGCCTTCTACATCTCTAGGTAGGTTCCTCTGCTGCTTAAGGAAGATGCTGTACATTGGAAAACATTGCCTCACTTATAAGACAGTGGTTTAGTTTATTCTGTAACAGACCATGCTTAAAAACAGCAATAGCAACTTTGAATACTTTCTGCACTCAATTACACTGAGAAAACAGAGATGAACCTAACCCTGGGGAAAAAAAATACAAAAACCAGTCTTGTGGTGAGGACCCTGGGGAGCACTGGGTTCAGTTCCTTGCCTCGCCACAGTCTTCATGTGTTTTTGGCAAGTGATTATATCATTCTGTGCCTTAATGACCCAAAATTAAACTATGGATATACATAAAGCTTTCTTCTTCTTCTTCATATCCTTTAAATTGCGAGCACACTTTGCGGTGGAGTTCTGGCCTGTGCACATCAGCTTTCTCTCAGGCAATGTCTGAACATGAGTCAAAGGATCCTGGTGCACCAGGGGCCGTATCTGGTGAGCAGTTTCCCTCCTGTGTTGGGAGAGAAGGTGGTTCAGCTGTGTAGATCTGCACTGTGCTCCACCAGCTGCCCTGCTGCTCAGAGCACAGCTGAGGGCTTGTTTTACATAAACAGAGAGCTCTGGGGGCAAAAGGGGCTTGTTGGGGATCAAGGCCCCCGTGGCACACTTCAGCTTATCTGGAAGTAGAGATGCTTGTCACTTGCAACCTCCCCAAGAGCATTTTCTATTGAGTCTGTGTTGCAAATGTGGGTTTTTGTTTGTTTGTAAGCTCCATTTCATCATTAGGAGAGAATCTCTGTTTTCATTGAGAAGGGAAAATTCTAGGCCATCTTTACTCATTATGGTTATTTAGAAAAACTCTGACAGCATGAATGCAACAAGCACAAAAACCATGAGGTAAACAAAGAACCGTAATTATGATGCTTTTTTCACTTATTCTTTCTGTGATACTGACTTGGGACCACTTCAATGCATGGAGTTGACAGGATAATATTAATCTATTTTTGCTTGTAACTGAAAATATTAAAATATTTATCTGTCACATATATTTAAGTGGATTTTATAACCCTAACATTAGAAGCAAAACTTATTGGCTTGTAACTGAATATATTAAAATCTGTCACATGTACTAAATGGATTTTATAAATGTAACACTGAAACAGAATCTATTTCAGCTAAATAAAACCATTTAAAAGTTTCAGATCTAGCTTAAAATGGTCACCCAGACTTCTTCTAGAATCAATGGTGAAGGACAGGCACTCTAGGTGAAGAAATATATGCACCTTACCTGAATGGGATCAGTTGCCATTTGGAAAAGGATACTACACAGAGTTCCAGAGAGGTGTCTTACAGAAACCACCTGGTTTGAGGTGTCTAACTTTGGTTGAGCTAAATCCTGTCCTGACAGACTTATTCTAGGCAAGACAAGAAACCTCTAGGAAAGGATGAACCTAGGTGTTTCAAACCTTGAGTTAAGGTTTTAAGTAAGTACTTCATACATTCTCCTTGTTTCCATTACTAACAAAATCTGAATTTCCTCAGACCGTGCAACAGCCATGAATCCTGCTTGTTATTTAAAATGGAAAAGTATTTAGCCATCCAAACTTAACATATTTTTTCCAAAGGTTTTGAATTACCAGTTTCTTCTGCCGAACATAATTATTACAATGATGTTATTAGTATTTGAATGATTCCATTTTGACTGTGAAAGTCATATCACACTGACCTGGACAACAGGTAGAACATAAGTTTCCCACATCATTGTAGAAAGTTGTTGGTACCTGTAAGGCTCTGCTAGTAGAGCAATAGCATGTTCTCTGAAGCATTCTCTACACACAAAAAAGCAATCTTTCTCAGAAGCTGAAAAGGAACACTGGAGCAGTGGAGTGAGTAAAAGTATAAGTATTGCAAAAGCACCCACAATGCCACAAAAATAATACAAACACTTAAGCCCTCAAATTCTATCTCCACAGTCTTCACTTGTACCAAAAGCTACAATATCCTTTCTTGTAACTTACTGTCGACTAATGAAGTTTCAAGCTTCAGTAACACAGTTCAATAATGTATTTCGTCTTATCAGTTCTGCTTCATATAAGTAACGTCTCTGCCTGTCTGGGAGAGGAGAAGAACATACAGTTTCATCTCAAAAGTTCTATCCACCTTGGATTCTTACCGGAAGTACGTTCGGTGCCCTCATCACCAGAGGTAGTTTGTTTAATCCACCAGAGTTACTGCTGAGATGCAGGGTTCAAGATGGTTAAATGATGGAAGAATAGAGACTGTATGTCAGAGAAAGTAACTGATGGATTGACATTCTAGTTATAGTCCTGTAAACATTAGTCACCCACAGGCACCCCTTACAGCACAGTCAGAGACGGGCGCTCTGCATACAAAACATCAACCCACCTCCCTTCAGCTGGAGGTGACCTGCCCTTCACAGATAATAAGGAGAACCTATGTCATCAGTTTAAAATAGAGTCCCTAACTTACTCCTGTCTCTGGTGAGCCAGCTGACCAGACTGCTGGGTTTTTTTGCCGATGGCAGTAACACTCAGATTGGATGGGGAAGCTGTAAACCAGTCTTTGTAAACCACAGACCAGTGGCAGCCTTAGATGGAAGAAGGAGTTAAATATTCATTGCTGTGATAATGAAGATTGTGGGCTAGATTGACCAAATTAGAGGAGACTCAGGTACTAAGAGAAGGGATTGTTGTGCTAACATATGCTCCCCTTAACACATAGTCTTTAGGACTGATCGAGCCCTTGTATTAATCTGACTCAGTCTGTTCTTGCCAGCTCTGCTGCAGGAGTAGAGGAGCTCTGGCAAAACATTAATAACAAAAAACAGGAGAAAGATATTATCTTAAATTGTGGCACCCAGCTGCTAAATTAATGTATGCTGAAACCCCAGGGTTTGCAAATCTTGCTGAAGCCAGTGGAAAGATTCCTGTTGACCTCAGTGGGTTGTGAATCATTCTCAAATTGAAATGGAGCTCTAGTTCCAGTGGATGGTATCATCTTCTTGTCAATTATTCTTGGAATAGATCTAGTACCAGCCATGGTGCTTGTTGGGTGATAAAGCTATTTACTGCTGATAAGGCAAAGCATATTCTCATTGTACTCTGAAGCAAGGATGGGATGACTTAATAAAATCGCTTTAGAACACTATATCTAAGCTAAGCACCTTCTGCTTCTCTGGTACTCAATGGAGAAGTCAGAACTTCAGCTGCAACTCATCACTCCAAAACAGACATCTAAAATAGGTCAGATGACTCACACTCTAAATGCCTGTTTCTTCCCATTGACAATAAAGGGAGCCTGAGGTAATTTTCTCAGATTCAGACATTGACATGTGGCTGGAAGAATTAACTCCAAGCATCTTCTTTAGACAAGCTTCAAAACTGTTGTATTTTTATAGTTGATTGCTAAATCAAACAGCTAAGTCAAATAAGATCCCAGCAGAGACAAGTTCAGGTAAACCCAGTTAGTTTTCAGTTGTCTTGCATGAAGTACAGATCTTTCTTCCAGCAGGATTTGACATTATCAGCTTAAAAGTATTCCAAGATTTTTCAGTGACAAGATAGCCTTTGATGTACCCTGCTCTGGTGACATGTTCTGGATGACAGGTCCAAAATTGTCTCAGGTATATTCCAAAGATAAAAAAGTTAAATGGACAAGAGGTTTCAAATTATTGACATTACTTTGTTCTCAGAAAGCTCTAATCCCGCTGTTGAATAGTATAGGGTGAAATTTAGCACCAAATTCAAACTTAAACGTACGTATCTACAACAGAGTCTAGGCTCCCACTATACTTAGTCTATACAAGCAATAGGGACTGGAAAGAAATTCACCTCTCTGAATGTAGGTATCTCCTTCAAAGTGACTTGAACTACAATCTAGGCACTGCTGGCTGTAGAAAACCCCTCTCCAAACCAGGAATTTGGCCACCAGCTCCAATGTAGTTACTACACAAACAAGACACTTCAAACAAGGTAATTGTAACTGAATTCCACCTGCTGGAAATTGCCCATTTGTTTGCCCAGTAACGACATTATTACCTGGATTATATCCTAACAGGATGAGATGTGTCATATCTTGTAGGACGAGAACGCTTATGTAGGGAGATAATGAACTGAAATAAAGATAAAAAGAAACCAAATGAAGCTTTGAATCTCATTTTGAACTGTGTTTCCTGTGCATATACACATATAATATGTTTTTCTTAAAGCAACACTTTTCTAAATGGGCAGAAAAGGTTTTTACTTGTGGTTTTGTTCTTACTGAGAATGAAAACATACTGTGAAACTTTAACATTTGCCATTAAATGGAAATGCTGAGTTTGAGACAGCTCAGGTAAATTCAATAAAGCCCTGCAAAGATGAAGTGTACAACATCTTTAGCACAATGCAAACCACAAACTGGTTCCACAACAAGGCATGTAAGTACAAATGCCAGTCTTTGTTAAATCAGTCTGATCCCCTTCCACCAGATGTTTCTCAGATCGTAGTCCAGACACACAAACATAAAGCTTCTCACACAACTACCCAAAACATAATAGTCCTTGAGTATTTTAAAAGCTCTATTCAGAAACACAGCTTCTAACTTGGCAATTATCCTCAAAATATTCACGATTGTCAGCAGCTATTAAAAACAAGAATAACAATGGCTATTTCCATAATAGCCGTATTTTGAAATCTCAGTGAACTTTATGAACTGAACAGATTTATCTGAGATGTACAGACTCACACAACCTATTAGGGAATGCAGCTCCCTCTGGGGTAAGAACTGGACTTCTCAAAAATTCTATAAATACAGATAAGACACAAATACAGATTTCTGAAAATTGAGCTAAATTTGGATTTTCAAGTAGGCTGAATATGAGTTTTGCTTTCAGAATGTGCCTCAAAACTATACCCAACTTTTGAAACAGTAGAAAGATTTCTTTTTTAATAGGCTTCAGTAAGCAGGATTTTTGCACTAAAAAGATGGCAGAAGATTTTGAAGCACTGCGATGTCAGGCAGGTAAACTGGTGCAAGGAGATAACAGGGGTGGCAGATTGTCAATATACAACATTAATTGTCTTTTTTGTTCCCATCAATACAGCACTGAGACGGCACCTGGGACACCAGGACTGTGTTCCAGTTTTCAGTTTAGGCAAGACAGTCCTCTGTGTTTTCTTTTCTCCATCTCTAAAATGTGATCTCTCCTTTGTCACTTCTTTGGTGAGCAGCCTGTCTAATAGAAATGCAGTCTAATTTGTTTCTGAGTAAACCACAGCTATTCCAGGTATCTTTAGCTGGTGAGAAGTCTGTCAGTGTGAACTTTGATGCTTCTGGAATATGTGATAAATGCAGGCACAGGAACTGTCCCTCTGGAAAAAACCCAAGTGCTATTTATGTCTGCTAGAGAAAGAATGAAGTGTCTTCCTATAGGACATCACAGGCTGGTCTCCAAGGATGCACCTCAAGCTGGTGGCTTGGGACAGTTCAGAGAATTCATACGTGCCAAAAACATTTCTCCCTAGCCCCTTTCCTTGGAAAGCTCCTTCAATTCATCATTATGTGAACTGCATTTTTCAGAGCAATTCTTGCTTATGGGTCTCATCTGTGTTTAATTATAACATAGCCATGGCAAATATAATGCCTTTTGACTGATGTCACCCTAGTAATTATCCCACTCTAATGAGCAGTCCATACCACTCGCGGAATGTCTCAATCACTTCTGATATGCTGTGTAACTTTCACTTATGCAAGGCAAAATGATGGAAAAAAGTGTTTTGTGCTTGCATTAGTGGAATTTGCTTGAAGCCAGACTGAGTTCTCTGTAACACGCACGGAAAAATCAATTCTAGAGTGAAATTTTGTATCACGTAAAATGCCCCTCACGTGTTTTTCCATTATTAAAAATATAACCTGAACTATTTTAGGATGGAATAATCTAAGCTGGAAGGAAAATACAAAAACAGGCTAGGATGGACCTGACATGTTTAGCTAGGGAAGAGGTTGCAAACAAGAAAAGCTTTGCCTTCTCCTTTTCCATAATTTGCCATAATTTGTCAATCCTGTCAGCATGAATAATACAGTTGATTTCCGCTATGATAATAAAGAAGCTGCAGAATGAATAACGAAGTTAAAAAACAGCTAAAAACCACATATCTCCTTTGTTTTCTATTGAGACACTTCTTCCAACTGTAGGAAAGTAACCAAGCTGACTATAAAGTCACATCTGATCAGCTTATGGTTCAGGTTTTGAATCGAATCTTTTGAAACAGAAAAAGCCTGACGTTATTTATACCTTATAGTCAGACAAAATGCTTTTCTATGTAGTTAAGAAATAACCCAAATAGAAGTCCTCACTCTGAGGTTTCTCATTCTGCATGTACCCTTTTAGTCTCTCTTGCTGATGACTTTAGTGACTAGTGGACTAAGTTTGCAGATACAAGTTTCTCAGTAAATTATGGAGGTACATTTGGATGGGAGTCATTTAAGCTAGTCTAGATCCTCTTTACACACCACAACAGGTATTTCTAGGTGTAAGACTCACCTTCTTTTAATGCAGACATCTACAGGTCAGATGGATCGCACACTAGAGGTGTCTATTTCTCTTTTATCCATAAGAAGGGCCTCAGGTGTCTGGTTTAAAGGAAGCCTTTTGGAAGGGTAGATAGGTACAGTAATAATACATTATTCTCAGAACTGGCAAAAGCCAACTGTAAAGTTTAGATTGGCCTAGTTTTATTTTATTTTGGAGCAATCTTGTTTCTAGATGATGAAGAAGGCCAGCAGCATCCTGGCTTGTATTTGAAATGGTTTGGCCAGCAGGAGTAGGGAAGTGATTGCCCCCCTGTACCTGACACTGGTGAGGCTGCACCTTGAATACTGTATCAGGTTTTGGGCCCCTTAATGTGAGAAAGACATTGAGGGGCTGGAACGTGTCCAGAGAAGGGCAACAAAGCTGGGGAAGGGTCTGGAACACAAGGGTTATGGGGAGTGGCCGAGGCAACTGGTGCTCTTTAGCCTGGAGAAGGCCAAGGGGAGACCTTATCACTGCCTGCAACTACCTTAAAGCAGGTTTGTAGTGAGGTGTATGTTGGTCTCTTCTCCCAGGTAACAAGTGATAGGACAAGATGAAATGGCCCCAAGTTGTGTCAGGGAAGGTTTAGATCGGATATTAGGAAAAATTTCTTTACCAGAAGAGTGGTGAAGCACTGGAACAGGCTGCCCAGGGAAATGGTGGAGTCACCGTTTGTGGAGGTGTTCAAAAAATATGTAGACGTGGCAATTTGGGACACAACTTAGTAGGCACAGTGGTGTTGGGCTGATGTTTGAACTTGATGATTTTAGAGGTCTTTTCCATAGTGATTCTATGATTCTATGCTTCCATGACTTCACTGGTGCTAGAGGTTTAGTAATTTAGTAAGGAAATCAATATGAGCATTCCTTCTGTTTGTTCCTCTGTCTTGCTCTCTGCCCCAGGAAATTGTCCCTGGCCCATGCTAGCTCCTAAATTTTCCTGGATCTAAGCCAGGACAGTACCTTGTTGACAATACTGTACAGGTGTCTATCACTGCTTAATTTGGAATGTAGGCTGACAGAGGCTGAGACATAACAGATAATTTCCCAATGGCAACTGGGATCCAGGCACACAGTTTTGGAGGGTAGGAGAAATTCACAGTAGGACATGACCAGATGACACCAAAAGGCTTCTAAGCAGCAAGAGAGTCCTGCCACATGCAAAGAACAGGGCAAGAACCAGTAAACCAATCAAATAATCACCAGTCAAAAGCAAGCAGAACATTCTCCATTTTGAGCAAAGTGTCTTAGCCACCAAGTTCTGTTTATCACATTTCAGGTTGGTTTTCAATCCTCATTCCTGTGAAGAAACTTTTCCATAAATATATTGTGTAGTTTATTTTAGCTGGTGTGGATGTTTTAAGTAACTTTAATTCCAATAAGGATACATTAAAACTAAATAAAGGAATTTTTTATTGTTATTAATGTTGTCAACTGTGTTGATCTTGCAGCCAATATTTTCAATGGAATCTAGAGAGAGATTAGCTGACCAATTGTGGCAGGTAGACTGCTTTGCCTAAATAAAGGTGCCAAGACATTTCAGGTGCCCTGATTTACCTTTCCTGGTCTACAGTTGCTATTCCAGAAGGATTCATTTTCCCATCATGTCTGTCATATCTGCCAGACCACACAGATATCTCGCATGGTTCAAAACACCCATGTTTAGGCACCGAAGTCATGTCTGAAGTGGCTGATCAGATTAATTACTTCCTATAACAGGAGCTTAGACACCTGTTGTACCTGTAGACACCCATGGTGCAGATACCTGAATCTGTAGCTCAGTCTTCTTTTAAGGACTTGACTGAGTTCATAGATGGACTTCTAGTACTGTTTTAAATGCTCTATAACATGGGAGACATCCTCACAGAGCTGGCCAATACGGCACAGTCAGGACACCTGCTCCTTCTACACTAGCAATAGAAGTACCAATGGGGTAGCCTAGGGATTTTTAATCCACCCAAGACACCTACCTATGTGCAGGTACCTTGGATGACCCTCATGTCTTAATCACAACCTGAACTCTACCCACAAAGTGCTTGCTTCTTGTCTGTACAACACATATTTTATTCTTACACGCTCCACTGAAGAAAACTTCACACAGATGGTAAATCATTAAATTCCTTCCATTAAGCAAATGCACTCTCCTTCAGCTGTGGGTTACCCAGCAACTGACAATTTGGCAGCAATACACGTATTTTTATGATTAACCTTGTCAATTCACAGGCACTTGCTTTCCCAGACAGCTTTTCCTACAAAATTATTTTTGACAAGCAATGGCTCATTACTCTCTGTTAAACTGTCAGTATTTTAATGTCCAGTTTTCAAATTATTATCAAAGGCAAAGGCACCAATATCCTACACTAAGATTTCCTCACATTTTCCAAAATAAAGTCTTGCTACACTGAAACTTTCAAGCTGAAATTACCTTTGCCACATTTGTTTCACACTGTTATTTTTTCAGAAAGGTTTAATAAAAAAAATGGGTCATTTCTAGGGCCAATGGTAAGAAAGATTTTGTGTATGTAAAATAATGAAAAAAAACCAGTCAGTCTTACACTGCTATTGAAAAGCTCTAGCATTTCTATGCTTTGAAGCAGGAACTTCAAATCAAGCCACACCTGGGGACAATGGTGTGTCTTTCTTTTCATTATGTTTTCCCAAACGTGACACAGCTTGGAGCTCCCAGAAAAATCACTTGATACATGCTCAGGAAAAACTCAGTTTGACAGCTATATTGTCGAGTGTGTTGGCACTGAGCTTCTCCAAGAACAGCTCCTTTTCCCACCATCTCTTGGATAATTAGGCACATCCATCCTGGAGTCACTGGGGCTGAGCAGGTCCTTCCCTGTAAAGATTTCTGCAGGTCACCAAAGTGCTGATCAGTGATATAGACAGCAGAAGGAATTGCTGGAGTGTGAAAAAGAAAGGTGTGAACTGAGCCAAATGAAGATTTCTGAAAAATGAGAGTAACACTGGGAGTGAAAATGTTTAGGAGAAAAAGAAGACGGAAAGAGAGCAGAAGGAAAGATGAGAATCTGGGGAATGCAAAAAAAACTGCCAAAAAAAAGCAAAAAAGGGACAGAAAACTGTAAAATAACAGAAAAAGAGCAGAGGGAAGAGTAGGTTCCATGCCATTTCTTGCAAAACATGGGCAAGAGAAGAAGGGAAGTAGATGCCTTATGCATTTCAGCTTGTATTTAAGACACAGAATCTCAAGGACTCCCTCCCTTCTAGGGAAAGGGCTGCAACCAGGACTGCATAACTGAAATATTTGTTATCTCTTGTTCTCCTCTCAAACTGCAACAAAACCTACAACCTAGAATTTTTTGCTAATTGTTCAGATCAAAACAGAAAACAACACTTAGTCTTTAGTGAGTTACTAGATCTTTCTGCATACCTTCAAGAATAGCAATTTTGGTATCAAGTATTAGTTTCTAAGAATGGCTTTATAAAAAGCAATCCTTTGATTCAGAATTTCTCAGATTGGTGTTCCTCGTTCACAGAGATCCTCTGTCTTTTGTATCAGAAAGGCACAAGAGAACTACAGGGAGAGAGAAAGAGCCAATTCAGTAGAATGGCCCATTCTCAGTGTATTGCCAGGTTTTCTTGAGGTCTACCTTGGATCTATTTGGCTCCTGATTTAGGGAAATGCCGTGTATCTTAACAAATCAAACTCTATTTCCAATTACCAAGAGCTCCAAATGGTTACATAATAGCATTGCACTGTTGAATTTAAGTAATGGAAGAAATTGGAACACTTTGCAAACAATAATGTCCTACAAAACTTGCACAAAAATTAGGAATGGAAATCAAACTTCCTATGCCCTAACCATGAGACCGAATTTCTTCCCTAGTCATACTGCTGCAACAAGTTTTGGTGTTAGCAGGTTCTTTCCCCAGGTGTTGCTCAGTTCTTTTTCCTTGACCAACTCCTCAATGGTGTGTTTTCTCTTCCCTCTGGAACAGACTTTAGTGAAGCTGTTTGTAAGAAAAAAAAAACCACACACAAAACCAGATGACTCAGTCCCAGTGCGCAAAAGAGGAAAACAGCCCAGGAGGTTTTACAATAAATGTAGTCATTTAGTTACTAAGTCTCGATTTGTTACTGCAACATCCTGACTCCATACTGACTAACCTTTCTAGAGATATTTTCCCTCTTTACATTAGCTGATAGATTAATGATTACATTTCCAACTCATCCAGCCTGTTTCTATGCTTTTTCCAGCTGGATTTGTATTCATCTATCACTTTTTGCTATCATAATTGCCAGTCCATAACTACTCTTCTATTATTTTCCTAAGAAAAGTCTATGACTCTCCCTGGCCTGAATATGTTACCTTTTATCCCTGGGCTTTCAGGCTTTTTGCTCAACTAAGATATTTCTAGCTTGATATTTTGTTACATGCCACACCCCCAAAGGTTTAGCTGAAATTACTATGAGCAGTGGATGTTTGTGGTCAGATGAAAATCTGAAAGCATCTACAGATGTTATTTGTCTTGAGGTTTTAAGCAATACATTTTAATGCCTAGGAAAGGACTTGTATTGCCATCTGCCAACATTTACAAATGACAGGTTCTGCTGGTATCTTTGTGAGCAATAATGACTAACAGAAGCAGAATCAGGAGCATGAAATACGAAGTGGCATGTGCAACTGCTGCAATAATAATATTTACACAGCAGCAGCACTTAAAGGCTGCAATCAGACTGTCCCACTCGGAAAGGTCCTGTACAAATAGACACACAGGCAGAGGGCCACATGTACTCCACCTCATTTTAGTTTTGCAGTCAAAGCTTGCACATTAGGAGGGCGATTTCCATAGGTTCCTCTATACTCAAGACAGACACACTTGCTTACCTCTAGTAGAGAACCTCACCTCTGCTCTCACTGTACAACAATCGTTTTCAGTCTTCTTCAGCTTGCAGAAGCCTTAATGCTCCCTCTTGCAGGTACAGAGCTGTGTCTGGAAAACTGAAGCATACTGATACAAGTCCTTAAGGAATTGCTGTTACAGGCCCTTTCAACATACAGCACCAGATTCCTTAGCGTAAAAACCACTCCTCTAGAAGCAGCCTAGGATGACTGCACTCTCAAGTTATGCATTTCAGGTCTGGCTGAGATAAATCTGGGCTACCATTTTGGGCCCCAGAGGTGTCAAAAATCCATGCTTCAAATAATTACACTTTATTTGGGATACCTCAGTTTCTCATAGTGTCCGATATGTTCCATATTGTTTACAAAACTTATTATCTTCCATAAATACAAGATGCATATCTGACTTTTGATCAGTGCAGCCAAAGTTGCAGTACAAATCAATGTCTGATTTTCATCTTGCAGGTTGCTGGGTTGTTTTTTCTCAAAGTACATTTTTCAAAACCATAGTACCTCATATGCGTTTTCTTGTTTCTGTCACTGTTGTCAAGGTCACCACAGGAACATTCATTGACCAAGGCACACACGTGCACTGATAATTATAATCAAAGCTCAAAACCAAACACTTTTGGCTATTAATAATTAGTAGCAACTCTTCCTTCAATTAACAGTGGATCTGAAGATGCTATCTTTCTGTCAGATTTGTCACAGAGTTAGAAGGCAGAGATGCAGGAATCACAGAGATTCCTTACAAGATGCTTTCCACAACTCTTATTTTTCATACTGGAGTAGGGGCACAAGCACTGTTGCAGGCACATTTCTATTAGTTCACTGCAAGCCCAATTTGTAGAACAGTTCAGCAATAAGGGTGGAAAGGCAGCTTCATCATTCGTCAGACTCACTTTCCTTAGGCCAAATTTATTCTTCAGCTGTTGCATGATATCTTTATTTGCTGGATAGCAGCATCAAGGAGGACTAGGCTGATAGTTAGAGTTTGTTACTTTAAGAAAAAGAGTGGAAATATTTAATTTATTGGAAAAGGGCTTGTTAGAGTTCTGTAAATTTTGCAGAGTTTTACAAATTTTTTCTTGTCTTGGAGGTATTTTCCAAATAAGATTATTTAAAAGTTTATGCTTTAGAAAAGAAAGAATGGAAACAGATATTTATCTCCTGCCAGTGAGAATACATGAACAACTAAAATATGCCCAATTAAGTTCTTTTTATCCTTATTATCTGCATTTCCTTAGATGCATACACCGATTACAAGAAACACCAGCTGTCTGAGTTGTGGCATCCTTTTCAACTATTAACCCCTGTGCTTTTAAAATGCAAATTCGGAACTAGCTCAAGGGAAAAGAGATTCAGCAAATGGCCGGAGACTCAAGTCATTACAAGAAACCAGTATTTACATCACTGAGAATTCAGACCGTAACTCACAGCTCGAAAAGAAAGCCTATTCACAAAGGATTTTAATCTCTTTAAAACAGCTGGGGTTTGTGCATTTTAAAGTCACCTATAAAAGGGGAATAACAAATGTTACCGCTCCATTAGCTTTGATAATTACAACTGAGATGATGTATCTTTTTTCTCTGTAATTTCTACTTGAAATTCAGATATTATCTACCTGCCTTTCCACAAGAGATGTTCTGGACCAGCTGAGCTTGGTCAGAATTATTTGTGATCTCTCGCGTATCTAAAACAGTCTGTGATTGCAGAGCCCGACCACGAAGCAAAGCCGCGGCCGCAGAGCCCTCTCGTGGAGATTCCGATGATTCTGGCAAGAGGGGAACTTGTCACTATTTTTTTGCATAGGAGGTCGTCTATGGATTGTTGTGGCAGGAAGAAGTACAGGCAAGACATTCTGCTTACCCTTTCATGTGCTTCACACAGCCTGGAGAATCAAAAAGTCTTCTTACCCTGAGAGCTGAAACATAGAAGCCAATATTCTTCTCATCTTTGTCTCATTTAATACTCACAGTTAGGAGGGTTTTGACAATGCTCTTGCCAAGTGGTTTTCTCACTTCAGTTTGAAAAATATAACTGTGCCACCTGCGTTTCACAGCCTGAGCCAATGTTTCTATATATAAAAGCACATGAAACGTGGGTATTTCACTTATAATTCTAACTGTCCTGGAGTTTCATGTTACTTTCTGTTAAAAGGGGACGGCAACCCTGCACTTAGGAAGAGCCTAAAAAGCCCAAACCGCCTATTTTTAAAAATAAAGCCTCCTAGAATAAAGTTTACCAGCATCCTTGTATGTACAAGAAAATAATTCTGCTCAGTATGCACCTGGCTACCATTCACAGAAGACAAAAAATAAAATAGATAAACTTAGAAGAAGGCATATATTTAGCTTTGGATGGCACTGCCTTTCTCTACCCTCTTCTAGCTGTCTGGCTGTAACATTTCTCTGCACCTAAAAGAAACTTTTGCAAACAATGACTGGCTATGTGCCAAAGTTAGCAGGTATTTAGTTGACTTTTAACCGAGTAGAGAAGGTTACACCTTGTCATCGCATTTCCCTATTATCCTTACGTGTTTTAACCAGACCTAATCAAACAGTGTCATATGTTAAATGCTACACTTTAATTCAACCCAAAGAAGTACGAACCCACATACACAACACCCGCATGTTAATATAAAAAATAAAAATTAAAGAGTACAGCTGCGTCTATGTCAGGAAGCAAAGCAAGGTGATGCAATGTAATGTAACGTAGGGAGGTGATCGTACCCCTGTACTATGGCTGCACCTCAAATCCTGTGTTCAGTTTTGGTTCCCTCAGTACAAGAAGGACATTGGTTTGTTTGAGCGTGTTCAATGGAGGGCAACGAAGCTGCTGAAGGGGGTGGAACACAAGGTGGCTGAGGGAACTGGGATTATTCAGCCTGGAGGAGGCTGAGGAGAGACTTCATTGCTGTTTACAACTGCCTGAAAGGAGATTGTACCGAGGTGGTGCTGGTCTTTTCTCCCAAGTAACAAGTGATAGTAGGAGAGGAAAAGGCCTCAAGTTGCACAAGGGGAGGGTTAGATTGGATATTAGGAAAAACTCCTTTACTGCAAGAGTGGTGAAGCATTGGAAGAGGCTGCCCAGGGAAGTGGTGGAGTCACCATTCGTGTCCAGAAAACGCGTAGATGTGGCGCTTCGGGGCATGCTTTACTGGGCACGGTGGTGTTGTGTTCACGGTTGGACTGGAAGATCTCAGACCTTAACGACGCTCTGAGTCTATAACCGCGCTGACAGCCCCGCCCCTCGCGGTGCTGGTGGCGGTCACCCCGCCTGCCCCCTCAGGCCACGCCCCCCTCAGGCCACGCCCCCCTCAGGCCACGCCCCCACCCCCTCAGGCCACACCCCCCACCCTCCAATCAGAAGGCGGCAGCCACGCAGACCCCGCCCCCCGGCCCCACCCCCTCCCCGCCCCTTGCCGTCACACCGCGCGCCGGGCAGCCCCCCCCCCGCCCCCGCGCGTACGGCGCGCGCCGGGCCCGCGCATGCGCAGGGCCGCCATGGCCTTGGGCCGCCGTTCTGTTCCGTGACAGCGTGGAGGTCGCCGGGGCCGAACCGAGCGGAGCCAGGGGATGTCAGTGGAGCAGGGCAGCTCGGAGGATGGCGGTGGGTGCCTGTTTGCATGCGAGGAACCCAGCGGGGCTGCGCTCTTGGGGGGGGGGGGGGGGGCGGGGGGCGGCGGCGGGGCTGAAGTGGGCGGGGGGGGGGGGGGGGGGGGGCGGTTGGGCGTGCACATGCGCAGTGGGTGCGGGGGGGGGCGGGCGTTGAGCGGGGGTCGGGAGCCCCCCGAGGGAGGTGTCTGGTTGTGTTTCCTTCTGGAAGAGGTGAAGTGGGACATTGGCAGTGCCCAGCTCCGAGGGAGGGGGGCGGCCAGCAGCAGAGGCAGGGGATGGGGCTCAGGGGGAGGGGGGACAGGGCTAAGACCAGCCTCCACAGCAGCCTCCTGCAGGGTTTGCGGCCTGGCGTAGCCCCAGCTTATGAACCCAAGCGGAGGCGCGGAGAGATTGGAGAGGAGAAAAAGGGGGTTTTCCTCCCATCTGGAAAAGCCCAGAGGAAGAACTGGGGTGTAGCGAGGGGAGTGGGAGGTAGGTCTTTTGAGTTGGACCCCTGGAAGTCCCATTGTGTAGAGGCTGGGAGCAGACCCCTTCCAGAGAAGGGCAATGAAGCTGGTGAAGGAGGTGGAGAACAAGCTTAAGGAGAGGCAGATGAGGGATCTGGGATTAGTTAGCCTGGAGAGGAGGAGGCGGAGAGGAGACCTTATCACTGTCTACAACTACCTGAAATGAAGTTGTGGCAAGGTGAATGTTGTTCTCGTCTCCCAAGTGACAAGTGATGGGATACCAGGAAATCGCCTCAGCTAGTACCAGAGGATTCAGATTAGACATCAGGAATAGTTTCTTCACCAGAAAGGTTATCCATTGGAAGAGGCTGCCCGGGGAGGTGATTGAGTTGCTGTCCCTGCAGATATTTAAAAGACAGGTAGATGAGGTGCTCAAGGATATGGTTTAGTAGTGAACAGGTATGGTTGGACTTAGTGATCTCAAAGGTCTCCTCCAACCAAGCGATTCTATGATTCTATGAACATTTTGTCATAGTTTAGCTCTGACCCAGCTAATTTTGACAGGTAAAACCTGTCAAAACATCAACAGAAGTGCTGTAGAGCAGACACGAGGGAGTGGGTCCAGAGCTAGGAGGAAACTGAGCTCAGGAACTGGATTCAGGAGTGTGGGGATCTGGGATCAGGCACAACCAGACAGATGAGGTCCTCACTAGATGTTGGCCGTTGCAAGGGAGACCCTCATGATGTCTCAAGCTTATACGAAATATGACTTATATGGGATGGAATGCTCTCTTGGTCAGTTCCGGGTCACCTGTCCTGTCTGCCCCTCCCTGCACGTGTGGCCCTTTTTGGCAGCCTGAGATTGGCCTTGGTTACTAGAGGAATAAGTATAAGCATTGGCCTTTCTGCATACCAGTGTCCTGTGTTATCACTTCAAGAGAGCAACTGTTTGAAAAACATGCAGTTAGCTTTCAGAAAATGAACTTGCTTAGACTAGAGTGAGTAAGAGTCAGGAAACTGACTTGAATTTAAGTCAAAGCACAACACATTGTCTTCTTGTGTCCTCAGAGACTGATGTGTTTGAAATTGTTCTCCCCATCACCATTGTCGAGCTGAGCGACGATGACTTCCTCCCAGATGATGCTGAGGAGCAAGAGGCTTTGATTCCTGCATTGGAGGAGGAGAAGGAGGCTGACTTCAACAGCAGTGGCTTCCTAAAAAGCAATGTGACACCTGCAGGTAGCAGTAAAAGTTTAAGCATTTGGGAAGGAAACAAGACTGCTTCAAATAAGGATAATCTGAAATGCTCTGAAGAAAAATGGGTTGTTGAGAGCATGTGTAACAATTCAAAGTCATTGTTAAGTGATGGGTATGATGTGAGCACAGATAAATACAGTCAAAATGATGTGTTGCGTGCATCATCCTGCAAAACAGAGCTTGCAGAAGTAAATGGAACCAGTGACAGAAAAGGATTTGATGGTGGTGATGGCTTTCAGAAGATTCCTCCTCTCTCGTCTGCTGGCAATGAGGGTAGAAATGAGACCATCGAGACAAGCCAGCAGTTGGCATCCACAGGGATATCCAGACCTGAAGAGGACGTTGCTGCAGAGATTTCCAGACCTGAAGAGGAAACTGTCAGTGTTGGAAGTTGTCTTCCTGATGGTAGTCAAGAGAATCAACCAAAAATCCACAAGGAGATGGAGACGATTGTTGAAATGGAAGGTAAATTGTTAAGACTAATATAAGATTTTAAGAAATCTGGTCAATCTCAAGTTATTGAAATAGATAGGAAAGTTTATAGGAAAAATGCCATGTCTATTAGAGTAAACATTACAACATAGATTAATATCATATGCAGGATTAAGAGAATATTTGCTGGAGTAGGCTTAGTTCTTTTTCACAGAAGTCTGTGAAATAGTGAAACCGTGGTAAATCGGTAGTGTTTCATTCTGCTGCAGTTTGCAAAATGGGAAAGGGTCTGAAAATGAAAACTTGAGTTAAAGGTTTTGTTATCCCAATTAGAGATGTTGGGGAGAAAAAAAACAACAGGCAGGTACTCTTATCAATATAAGCAGAAACCAGGAGAGGCATAATTTAGGTTTAAATTTAGGTTTAAACTCCACCATTTCTTATAGCAGATAGAAGTCCTTCAGGAAGAAAGGTATAGAGAAGTGCTTTCCCTTTGAACAGACAGAAGACAGCAGAAGGAGCATCATACTTATGAGAATGGAGCTCTAACAAAGTTTGGTGACAGTATGTTCATAGGAATTCTGGCATAACTCGATCATTAAAAACTGTAGGGGATACAGTGTTGTCCTGTGAAATCCAGAGCTTTGAGTGACAAGAGCAGGTGGAAAGAAGGAGGCTCCTTACTAGGATTGCTTCCCTTAAAAGTGGGGAGGAAGGAGCATAGAAAAAGACATCAGGAAAGAAGTGGAGATATGGAAATATTAAGGAAGCAAAGGAGATAAGAGCAAGCAAGTTGTTAGACAATGTGGGATTATTACTACCAATCAATCATGAATGTCTGTGATAGTATGAAATATCATCCATGTGACTTTTTATCCCTCTTGTAGATCCTGATTCTTCAAAGACTAGAGATGATGAAGCTAATAAAAGAAAAAGAAAGAGAAGCAAGTTTGAAGATGAAACTCTGAGTTTTGTTTTGGAATGTGGATTGAAAGAAGAACCAAAATATGCTTATAAATGTACCGCTCCCTTTCTTAATGGTTGTTCTTCAGAGAAGAACCGTACTTCAGAAGAATCACTAAAAGATGTAGAGAAACTGGAGATGAACACTTCAACTTCTGCTGAATCGAATGCCACTGGAGAGCATGTTTATACAACGTTAACGCCATTTCCTAAAAGAAGGTATCAGCAACAAAAAGTTGTTTCTGCTCATGCAAGCCCAAAAGAATTGCAAAACCAACCAGAAGGTTTAGCAGGGCTAAGTAATAGTGAGACCATCAAACCTATTTCTGAAGCAACTTGTTCTATAAATGAGCATGCAAGATTGAATATGAAGTGCAGGTTTTGTAGTTCTGTATATAAATGCAGTGCACAACTAAAGAAACATGTTTATTTGGCTCATAAAGATAAGAAAATACATAAATGCTCCTTTTGTAAAAGAACCTTTTTCTTTTCTGTCAACCTTAAGAATCACCTTAAATTTCATAAGAAAATGAGTAGGTTGCAAAAGGCAAGGAAGAATAAAATGAATGCAAAAAAAGTTAGGCAGACAAGATCTGAAGAAAGAAAATCCCAGAACAAGAAAAAAGAAAGTAAATATAAGGATTTTTTCATCAAAATTGAAAGGGACTTTACACCTCTGGGCGTGCCAGTTAGTTTTTCCTGCAGAATTTGTTTCTTTGCTTCCTCAAATCCTAGAGTTTTTATTCATCACATGAAGAAGCATAAAGAGAGACCACCTTACCAGTGTCCTCAGTGTGAATACTCCTGCATTAGCTTAACCTATCTGTTAAATCACATGTACTGGCATGCTGGGTATAAGCTGTACCAGTGCAGGTTTTGTACCTTTTTATCGTTGTATTTTGGCAGCATGGTAAGGCATAGCTACATGCACATAGGGGGCAAACCATATTCCTGTGAGTTCTGCCAGTCAGCATTCACAAGCATCACAGCATTGAAGAGACATAGAAGATTACATGCAGGGAAAGAAACTAGCCAAGGACTTGACTTTGCAAATCAAAGAAAGAGAAATCGAAGACCTTCAAAGAATTACAGATGTGGTGAGTGTAATTTAGTGTTTTACACTAGAGAACTTTTCAGCTTTCATAAGAAATTTCATGGACAGGTTAAGGCTGCTGCTAATGGTTATACAGATCAGAGCAATAAACGTCGTAAAAGCAAAATACGCAAAGTTGACACTGATTCCCAGGACCAGATTTCTCTGTCTCTATCTGGTAAAGACAATGGTTGTTTCAGTGGGGGAATGCTGGCTTCAGAAGTAGACGTTGACTGGGCAGGTGATGTGCAGGACAATAAGAAAACATACTCTGGAAAGAAAAACCCTGAAAGCAGCAGTGGAAGCAACAACTTGCCTGTGATTGGGAATAGATCAGAAGTTCCTCTGAATTCATGCAAAACAGACACTGTCATTTTCAAAGAGGAACTCCTCTTCAAATCCAGTGCGTCTTGTTCTCAAGCTCAAGACTGTGATGCATATCATAAATTTGTAGGAAACTTAAAGGGTATGTGGCCCTCCAATTTGTCTACATTCAAAGCGTACAAGTGCCAGCACTGTAGTTATGCTACCGCTATTCACAGTGACTATAAGATACACCTAAAAATACATATGTATGAAAGACAATTTATATGTAAAGAATGCAATAAGACATTTACAACGTCAAACCATTTGCAGAAACACAGCCTTATTCACGTAAAGAATGAATACAAGATTGGCCATTGTCTCTATGTAGGTAAATGTTTAGAGAACCTTGACTTGCATCATGAAAGGCGTGTAGGCGTGTGTCCAGAAGGAGATTTTGGTTCCTTGGAAGGTTTAAAAAGCGTAAGTTCCTTACTTGGTTCAGAAGTCTGTGGAGTACAGACACGTGTCCAGAGGAGCAAAGAAAATCATGTGCTAGCACAAAGTGAGCCACAGTTCTATCAGTGTGCAGAGTGTGAGTACGCTACCTGCGTTTTAAGCAACCTTGAACTCCATGTAAGAACTCACACAGGTGAGAAACCTTACAGCTGTAGTGTTTGTCAGAAGAAGTTTCGTACTTCCAGTCACCTGAAAAGACACGGAGTCACACATTTTAATATAGAGCATCTCAAGTGCAGGAACTGTGACTATTCCACAAACAAATGGCTCTCCTTGAAAAAGCATCTGTTGTCACACTCTTGTGAGGCAAACTCGTCTACTGGCTGTCTCTACGAACAACAGCGTCTGCCTGTCAAAACGTACACGTGTGAACAGTGTGGTTATTGCACAGCCCACAGTGGAAACTTGAAGCTGCACTTGCGAATTCATACAGGGGAGAAGCCATTCAAGTGCAGTCAGTGCGCGGTTGCTTTCCGCACGTCGAGCCACCTGAAGCGCCACTTACAGACTCATTTGAAGTTGCGATGCAGGAAGTGTAGGTTTTCTACGGTAGATAAAGGTGCTTTCCAAAAGCATGTGAAAACACACAAAAAAAAGTACAAGTGTGGGAAGTGTAATGTGACACTGTCTACGAAAAGACTTCTGGAAAAGCACAAACGGCAACATAAATTTGAAATATAAGCTTGGGAATTGCAAGCTTTTTCATTCCTGTTGCTGTCCCCAGATAGATGGCTGGTGATGGAAGCATCCAGAATTTTGGTTGAGAGAGTGAAACTCAGGTTATTGGTTTGCTCCAGGTTCTGACTTCTTCAGTTCTTGCACAGGCTATGTTAAAAGATCTCGAAGGCACTTTTTCATCACCAAGTAACTTTTTAATACCATGAGGTCAGTTATGATTTGACCGGTGTTTATCGGTTATTTTGTTCCTCTTAGTTTCTTGTGAAAATTACTAAAAAATCTTTTTAACTCTAGGAATGTTCAAAGGAAAGAGAGTGCTCGTTATATTGTATAGTAGTTCCTTTTAAAAGTTGTCGGTGTATTTAGGGCCTTAGTGCTATCTCCCAGCTGCTAAAAGTTGTGTTCCCTACTCCAATTTTTGCAAGAATAAAAAAATAGTGTCTTACAAATCTCCAGAGACACAAGATGGATGCTGTTGAAGTCGAGATCGGTCATGACCGGGTTGAGTGTCTATGGGTAAGAGTCAGAGGGGCAGTCAGGTCCGACCTCCTGGTTGGAGTGTGCTACAGACCACCTGACCAAGAGGAGGATTTGGATCTTCTGTTGTTTAAACAGCTGGAGGGCTGCCTCTAGATAGGCTGCCCTTGTTCTTTTAGGAGACTTTAACCTTTCAGATATCTGCTGGAAACTCAACACTGCTGAGATGAGGCAGTCCAGGAGGTTCTTAGAGTGTATTGAGGACTGTTTTTTGTCACAGCTGGTGAGTGAGCCCATCAGGGGTGAGGCTCTGCTTGACCTGCTGTTTACAAACAAAGAAGGGCTGGTGAGTGATGTTGTTGTCGGAGGCTGTCTGGGGTCTAGTGATCATGAGATAATTGAGTTCTCTCTGAACAATGTAATAAGAAAAGCCAGGAACAGAACATCGATGCTGGACTTTCGGCGGGCAAATTTTGGATTATTTAAGGAACTGGTCAGGAAAGTACCCTGGGAAATAGCTCTTAGTGGCAAGGGGGTCCAGGAAGCTTGGATATACTTCAAGAATGAAATCTTGCAGGCACAGGAGCGGGCTGTCCCTGTGTGTTGTAAGAAGAGTCATAGGGGCAGACGGCCAGCCTGGATGAGTAGGGAACTTCTGAAGGAACTAAGTAAGAAAAAGAGTATGTATCATCGTTGGAAAGATGGGGATGTAAGCCAGGTCATGTTCAAGGATGTTGTTAAGTCGTGTAGGAGGAAAATCAGGGAAGCAAAAGCCCAGCTGGAGCTCAAATTGGCCACTTCTGTTAAGGACAATAAGAAGAGTTTTTATAAATACATCAATGGCAGAAAGAAGGGCGGCAGCGACCTCCACTCCTTGTTGGATGTGGAGGGAAATATAGTAACCAGAGATGCAGAGAAGGCTGAGGTACTTAATGCCTTCTTTGCCTCAGTTTTTAACAGCAAGGATGTCAGCTCGCTTGACAGTTGGCCCTCTGAAGTGGCTGACGGGGGCAGAGTGAAATATGGCCCTCCTGCAATCCACGAGGAGGAGAGACCTGCTGAGCCACTTGGACCCTCATAAGTCTATGGGGCCGGATGGGATCCATCCTAGGGTGCTGAGAGAGCTGGCGGATGAGCTTGCTAAGCCGCTCTCCATCATCTTTCAGCAGTCCTGGCTCACTGGAGAGGTCCCGGAAGACTGGAAGTTGGCCAATGTGACGCTCATCCACAAGAAGGGCCGTAAGGATGATCCAGGTAATTACAGACCTGTCAGCCTGACCTCGGTCCCAGGCAAAATCATGGAGCAGATAATCCTGGGTGAAATCATGCACCACCTGCATAACGGTCAAGAAATCAGGCCCAGCCAGCATGGATTTAGGAGGGGTAGGTCCTGCTTGACCAACCTGATCTCCTTTTATGACCATGTGACTCGCCTGGTGGATGAGAGGAAGGCTGTGGATGAGGTATACCTGGACTTCAGCAAGGCCTTTGACACTGTCTCCCACAGTAGACTCCTAGGGAAGCTGGCAGCTCGTGGCCTAGATGGGAGCACTCTGTGCTGGGTTAGGAATTGGCTGGATGGCCGAGCCCAAAGAGTGATGGTGAATGGTGTTTCATCCAGTTGGCGGCCGGTCACCAGTGGTGTCCCCCAGGGATCGGTATTGGGTCCCAACCTGTTTAATATCTTTATTGATGATCTGGATGAGGGGATTGAGTCCATCATCAGCAAGTTTGCAGATGATACCAAGCTGGGAGGAAGGGCTGATCTGCTAGAGGGTAGGATGGCCCTACAGAGGGACCTGGACAGATTGGAGAGCTGGGCTGATTCTAATGGGATGATGTTTAATAAGTCCAAATGTCGGGTACTTCATTTTGGACACAACAATCCCATGCAGAGCTACAGACTGGGGACAGAGTGGCTGTAGTCAGGCAGAAAAGGACCTGGGAGTGCTGGTGGACAGGAAGCTCACCATGAGCCAGCAGTGTGCCCAGGTGGCCAAGAAGGCCAATGGCATCCTGGCCTGCATCAGGAATAGTGTAGTAAGCAGGACCAGAGAAGTTATCGTCCCCCTGTACTCGGCACTGGTCAGGCCTCACCTTGAATACTGTGTCCAGTTCTGGGCCCCCCAGTTTGGGAAGGATGTTAGGATACTGGAATGTGTTCAGAGGAGGGCAACGAAGATGGTGAAGGGGCTGGAGCACAAGCCCTACGAGGAGCGACTGAGGGAGTTGGGGCTGTTTAGTCTAGAGAAGAGGAGGCTCAGGGGAGACCTCATTGCTCTCTACAACTACCTAAAAGGAGGTTGTAGTCGGGCAGGGGTTGGTCTCTTCTCTCAGGTGACCAGTGGCAGAACCAGAGGGCATGGACTCAAGCTTCGTCAGGGAAAGTTTAGGCTTGATGTGAGGAAAAAGTTATTCACTGAAAGGGTGATTGGCCATTGGAATGGGCTGCCCAGGGAGGGGGTGGAGTCACCGACCCTGGAGGTGTTTAAGGGGAGACTGGATGAGGCTCTGAGTGCCATGTTTTAGATGATGGTTGGTGTTAGTGTTGGTGTTAGTGTTGGGCTAAAGGTTGGACTTGATGATCTCAGAGGTCCTTTCCAACCTTGTAATACTGTGATACTGTAAAGATTCGTGTTGTCACTGCATAGTGGGGGTATGAAAATGTTTTCTGTATGTGTGTATGTATGATAGGTTTATTAAGCAGTTTTCTTGTTTGTACTTTTGATAATTCTTTGAGCAGTCTGACAAATGGTAATCTAGGCCTTAGGCAGATATTTTATGATACTGAGAATCCTTAGATTAATCTTTACTTTTAGGTAAATATCTAACGATAATCTAGTAAGAAATGCCTTATGTTTTGTCAGGCTGATTGTTACTGTGCCCTTTTTTTCTTAAAATAGGCAGTATCATACTTTTCAAAGAATCTCTCTGGTAATTGAACGACTTGCTGATATATCACAAAGACTGCTTAGTTACCCTGAAAGCCTTGGCAGTATCTTGAACTGTAACCTTCATTTTGTTAAAGAGCTTTTCTGTATATTTAAAATACCGTGTATAAAGACAACGTGTGCCAAACAGCAATTATTACTTGGTATGGTGAAGACAGATGGATGGTTCTTCCACTTTATATTCAAATCTAGACAAATTTTGCCTGTTTTACAGAGCTGTACAGAGCTAGAATCTGTGTGGACATCACTGTCTGTAAAATAGTGGTATTGGTAGTAGCAATATTCCCCTCTCGTGTGAAGAAACACAAGGGCAAAGGACTGGTGCTAACTTTCCCCTGATGTTACATTTCAGTTCATGAAATAGGAGAGGAAACTTGTAGCTTAATTTAGAGAATGTGAACATGAAGCCACCACTGCTTTTGTACTACTCTAATATATGCTTTCTCTGTAAATACAGATCATATATCCCAGAGGCTTTCTGGTAATGTAGGAGACAGGTTGGAAACAGTTACCGAAAGAGGTGGTAGACTCTCTCTCTTTGGAGATAACTCAAACCCCATCTGGATGTGGTTGTTGGCAGCCAGCTCTGGATGGCCCTGCTCGTGCATGGGTAGGGACCAGGTGACCTCCAGAGGTCCTGTAGCCGTTCTGTGATCCAGAATGTGGTTTTCCAGTAGTGGATTGAAACTCAGGAATAGATGAATTCATTTAAGGCTAGGTCAGTGAAAGTATGTGTGTAAGTGGTATAGTTTTTTGTAGTTGCAGTGAACTCAGACAAGTGAATGCCCTTGACTGCAAACCCCAGTTGATACAGATGTTTTTACTACAAGCTTGGAAGTCAGCATTTGGGAATGAGTGATTCAGATCTCAAAATGATTGAACTAACTTCCAGACACAGCTGTGAAGTAGAAGACTGCTATCCTGATTTGAAAAAAGAAAAGCATTTCTGGGAAATGCTAGCATTTACATAATCCTTGAGGGACTTCTGCCTGTATTACTGTACTGTTCTGACCATTTATTTGAAGAAAAAAAGCGAAAGAACAGGTACGAAGAGGAAACAAAAATGATTAAGAGGATTGTAAACCTGTATATATCAGATGAGATGAAAAAAGCTAAATCTGTTAAGAGAATATTGTTTCAAAGTTTGGCGTGCAGTGATGGAGAAGGGATCCTGATTTAAAGGGGCTGAGTTCACTGAAGGAGATTTTTAAAAGAGGTTTCTTTTATTTGTGGAAACAACAGGATATATTTTTGACACGAGGCTTGATGAGGTTGTAAAAATTATTTTTCCCGTTGATTGCCTCTAATAAAAGTGGTGTTTCTTGACTGATGAGGTTCCCCTCTGTTCCTTATGCAACTTCTGTGTCCGTTTGGGAGTGTGACGCAATGTAACGAGCAGTCGTGGGAAAGAGGTGCAACGTAAAGGAGCAGCCGTGCGAACATCCAGGCCAGCAGGTGGCGCTACCGCAAAGCGCCTGCCCAGGGCACCCTTTCCGCGGAGCCGCAACCCTCTCGCCTCCCTCTGTGCGCCTGCGCAGAACAGCCCGCTCCCCCTCCCACTCACTGCCCTCTGTGCGCCTGCGCAGAACAGCCCGCTCCCCCCACTCACTGCCCTCTGTGCGCCTGCGCAGAACAGCCCGCTCCCCCTCCCACTCACTACCCTCTGTGCGCCTGCGCGACACAGCCCGCTCCCCCCACTCACTGCCCTCTGTGCGCCTGCGCAGAACAGCCCGCTCCCCCCGCACCTCGCTGCCCTCTATGCGCCTGCGCGGAGCAGCCCGCTACCCCTCCCACCTCGCTGCCCTCTATGCGCCTGCGCGGAGCAGCCCGCTACCCCTCCCGCCTCGCTGCTCTCTGTGCGCATGCGCGACACAGCCCGCTCCCCCTCCCACCTCGCTGCCCTCTGTGCGCCTGCGCGGAGCAGCCCGCTCCCCCTCCCACCTCGCTGCTCTCTGTGCGCATGCGCGACACAGCCAGCTCCCCCTCCCACCTCGCTGCCCTCCGTGCGCCCGCTGCTCCCTGTGCGCATGCGCAGAGCGGCCCGGTGCCCCGCCCCGCGCATGCGCAGGGAGCGCGCGACTGGGCCGGAGGCGCCTGCGCGGGGTCAGGGCCGGGGCCCGCGGAGCCGAGCGTCACTTTCTGCTTTTTTTGGCCACTTTTTCCTTTTTTTTTTTTTTTTTTTTTTTATTCTCTGTAAGGGAGTCGAAGGCCTTTTCGTCGCCAAGATGCCGCGGATTATGATTAAAGGCGGTGTGTGGCGGAACACCGAGGTAGGGCTCCGGTCGCTGGGGCCTCAGCGGCGGAGGGGGCTGTTGTGCGAGGGCGCAGGCGCTGGGGGGAGCGGTGTGTGTGGCTTGTAGCCGGTGTCTGGCAGCAGTGTGGGGAGGCCAAGGCTTCCCTGCGCCCTCGGAGGAAGGGTCGTAGGGGGTTGGGCCTGTGCAGGCACCGTGGGTTTGACTCCTCAGCAGCCTGGGCCTTCTTCCTTAGTCACACAGTACTCCTGCCTTTTAATGTACGCGATTAAAGCATACAGAGTTACATTACTCCAAACGTAGTTATAAATGGATAGAAATCTGTATAGATTACTTCCCTTTTGTTGTTTTTTTTTTTTCTGAAGACCAGAATAGATTTTGTAGACCTTTGCAGAACTCTTGTGCCCCATGGCTCTGGTGTTCTGGCCCAGGTAATGAGTAATTAAACTGTTTTTTAAATCACTTCAAAGGCAGCTTCTCCAGGAGCCGATGTTGTTTAGCTTGGAGAATAGGAGACCTAATCAGTCTCTACAACTATCAGTCTCTCTCGTGAGACCTCACCTAGAGTCCCGTGTCCAGTTCTGGAATCCTCAACATAAGAAGGATGTGGAACTGTTGGAACATGTCCAGAGGAGGGTCATGAAGATGATCAGAGGGCTGAAGCATCTCTGCTATGAAGACAGGCCGAGAGAGTTAGGGTAGTTCAGCTTGGAGAAACTAAAGCTTCAGGGGTACCTTGTAACAGCCTTCCAGTTACCTGAAGGGGGCCACAAGGAAAACTGGGAACAGTCTTTTTACAAGGACACGTAGGGATAGGCCAAGGGGGAATGGCTTGAAATTGAAAGGGAAAAGATTTAGGTTAGACATTAGGAAGAAATTCTTCATGATGAGGGTGGTGAGGCACTGGAACAGGTTGCCCAGGGAAATAGTGGATGCCCCATCCCTGGTGGTGTTCAAGGCCAGGTTGGATAGGGTCTTGAGCAGCCTGGTCCAGTGGTAGGTGTCCCTGACCATGGCAGGAGGGGTTGGGACTGGATGGGCTTTAAGGTCCTTTCCAACTCAAACCATTTTATGATTCCTGACCTTTTCCCTGGAGGCTGCATGCTGGGGAGGACAGGCAGCTCAGCTACGTCTGTCTCGTGTCCCTCTTTCCTGGAGAAAACATACCCACAGCAGCTGGGGCGAATGTGTGGGCGCTTGTAGGTGTCCCTTTTATTGTCTAGAGTGTGTCTGATACTGCATAGGAGTGGTTTGTATTCTGTAGGAGTATGAGGCTGCAGGAATCTCTTGCCTTTGAAGACCCAAGTATGAAAATGCTGTAGATGGGTCTGGGCTCTTTATCTGCAGCATGAACTGCTTTGTACCCAGAAATCTATGTGTTGTTCCAAAAAAAAGGGGAAAACCTCCCTCTGTCTCCCATTTTTGCTGTCACATGTTTTCAGAACCACATGTGATCACGAAAAATAATAACAGGAGAACTTGAACATGTCAGTTTTATTAGATGCATGCTTAAAGCAGAAAGAGGTACGTGATGCTGTGTGGAATCCAGAACTCTGCTGCTGTATTCTGTAAGCACTAGGCATGTACTTAGTTCCAAAAGCAGTATGAATAATTAATGGAAACCAAATGTACTGTATTCTTTTAACACCTTGTGATGTATCACCTGTGTGCCAGGAGGCTGCTAAATTGGAGGTCAGCAGAAGGTAGGAAGCACCACTATTTGTTTACCCTGTTCTTATGGTCTTCCATAGGATCGTGGAATGGGTTGGGTTGGAAGGGGTGATGAAGGTGGTGTAGTTCAGCTCCCCTGCAGTCAGCAGGAACATATTCACCCAGATCAGGTTGCTTAAAGCGCCATCCAACCTGACCTTGAAGGCATCTACTACCTCTTTGAGCATCCTGTTCTAGTGTTTCACCACCCTCAGCATAAAAATTTTTTTGTAATACCTAGTCTAAACCTCTCCTCTTTTAGTTTAAAACTTTTACCCCTTGACCTATTGCAACAGGCCTTGCTAAACTATTTTCTCCCATCTTTCTTGTAAGCCCTCTCTAAGTATTGAAAGGCCGCAATAAAGTCTCCTCAGAGTCTCCAAGCTCAACCCCAACTCTCTCAGCTTCTCTTCATAGGGAAGATGTTACAGGCCTTTGATCCTTTTAGTAGCCCTCCTCTGGATCCATCCAACAGGTCCTTGTCTTTCCTGTGCTAAGGGCTCCAGAACTGGATACAGTATTCTAGGTCAGGTTTCACCAGAGTATAGTAGAGAGGCAGAATCACCTCCCTCGACCTGTTGGACAGGCTTCTTCTGATACAGCTCAGGTTATGGTTGGTCTTCTGTGCTTCAAGTGCACTTTGCTGGCTCATGCCCAGATTCTTAACCACCAGGAACACCAGGTCCTTCTCCACAGGGCTGCTCTCTGTGAGGCAGCAGGAGTGACTTGCTCTTGAAGACTCTTCCATATGTGGAAATGATGAAGATGGGTATGAGCTCTGCAGCCTGAAGTGCTTTGTGCACAGAATTGTATGTGTCATTCTGAAAAAGAGCAAAAAACTCTTTTTTTGTTGTCGCATGCTTTCAGAACTGCTTGTGATCATGACAAGGAATATAGTAACAGGAGAAATAGAGGATCTCAGTTTTATTAGATACATGTTTAAAGCAAAAAGAGGTACCCAGTGCTGTGCGAAGTCCAGAACTCCACCACTGTGTACTGTGGGCACTAGGCACATAAACAGTTCCAGAAAACAGTGAGAAAAATAAATAGAAAATAAATGTACTGTGTGCTTTTAGCCACTGGTGACTTGTGAGCTGTCTGCCAGGAGGCTGCTAAATTGGAGGTCAGCAGAAGTACACCACTGTGTACTTACCCTCCCTGTTCTTATAGTCTTTGCTAATTGACTAATTTTGGTGACTGTTAAGAGAAACAGCAGTGGAGATCATGGTTTCACCCATTTTTGTGTACCAGACATGAAATACCTCCCTTTGGTGCTATTTTTTGAAGAAATACGTGCAACTTGAATAATAGAGAAAGTGGAACCCTTTGATATCAGGTCATTGATTTGTAAAAAAAAAAAGAGAGGATTTATTATTTATCTTTTAATAGACATTACACTGATTTTTTTTCCTGTAGCAGCTCAAGCCAGAGCTCATAAACAGCTTACGGTTAAAGCTGCAGTGTGCTCTGGGAAATGTCTGTGCTAGGCAGAGTATCTGTCCTTGATGGCTAGTGCCTGCACGGCACACCTGAACAGATTCTGGACACAACTGCAAGTACTTTCTGCATACAGAAGAGGCACATCTGTGGTTGACAAGGCCGTAAGAATAGCTTTGATGTATTCTAGATGCCACTTGCTGACCTGTGAGGGAACCTGAGATAATGAACCCATTTTTCTGGGGGGAGAGGAGAGAGGGATTGGTAGGTGGATTGACGGACAATTGACAGCACTTCTAGCTTATGATCAGATCTTAGCGCACACTTTGATGTATGTGGACAACCCAACTCCTAAGTTGAATCCATTATGTATTTATTTTTTTTCCCTAGAAGTCCATAGGCTTTGGGATCAGCACTTTTGAATATTGCGTTCTGAACATTAAAAAGAGATTTGTTTTAAAATCTGCTTGTAAAAGAGAAACTTACTATAAAGTCCTTTTATTTTTGTTATACTTCTTTTTTAACAGTATATTCCATTCATAGTTAAATATTCCATTTGCATTAAAATATACCAGAAGAAGATAATTTAATGGTATTATTTAAAACAAGGCACCCAAAAGCATCTGTCAGTTCTGTTTTTTTCCAGGTATTGTATCACTACCAGATAAACACTTCTCTGCCTCTTTATTGCTGTCCTTCAAGGAAGACACAAAGAAGCTTTAAATACTGTACATTAGAGAGAGTTGAAAGTAATTTTTTCGTAAGTTTCATCGGGTCTGTGAAGTTGGCCACAATAATCATCAGGTGTCATTTTCACTTAATGTTTATTAATTTCATTGTCTTTTGAAATACAAATCCTCATTCATCTTGAGAGTAAAATGCAGAAAGGAAGCAGCAATACTGTGCTGTTTCCAGTGGGTCAGCCCGTTAGATGAAATCCACCACGTTCTCTTCAGCTTGAGCTCAGACTTTCTTTTGCAAGTTCTGGTGATCCATAATAATATTTTTTTTTTTAAGGATGAAATTCTGAAAGCAGCTGTGATGAAATATGGCAAAAACCAATGGTCTCGTATTGCTTCGTTGTTGCACAGAAAATCAGCTAAGCAGTGCAAAGCCAGATGGTAAGTGAGAAGTGCCATGTCTGGGAAGATGAGATCAATAATTAGTAGGAGTTTCGAAATTACTACAAATTAATTTACGTACACAGAGAAATGGTAGTTTTAAGATTATTTGAGTTCTGCTCTTGTGGATATTTTGAATTCCTGTTGCTTGAAAGTAATTGAACAGAAGTAGCTAAGTGTTCTCTTCGCTGGTGACTGCAGTGTTAGAATATACAGGATCACTTAAAATTGTGTACAGGATTTTTTTTTTGTATATTTACACATTTTTAATCAGTGAATATTACCAAGGAAGTGAAATTACATTAGTTTCTCTCTTACAGACAATTCTCTAATTTTTTATAATGAGTGTTTGACTTGAGGATAAATGTTTAGAAATTATGTTGTGGAATTTCATTTTATGTAAAAAAAATAGAAGTTTAAATCTAATACAAATACATGCAGTACAAGGGTATTTGAGAATCAGTTTCTTGAGTACTTCTGTAAAAGGGTCAGTACTGGCACAATTAAAAATCAGCAAGAGAAGCATTGCAGGATTCAGACTAAACAAATTTACCATTTCTGGTACCTTTAGTTGTTATGATTTTTACTTTTCTTTTTCTGGATTAGTTTTGTGACTCCTTACTTTACCAGAATAGATACGGGGAAAGGAAGAAAGGTCAAAACTTGTATGAAAAGTGGTGGAGAAGTAAAACATTTTAAATCTCAGATATGCACGTGATGAAAATCTTGTTGTGATGATTTGGGTAAACACTTTCCTGAATTAATTACAGACAAATCAATGGATGGCTTGGATCTGTCATCCTTCATTTTTTCACTTTTTAACAGGTACGAATGGCTGGACCCGAGCATCAAAAAGACAGAGTGGTCACGGGAAGAGGAGGAGAAACTGTTGCACCTGGCCAAGCTAATGCCAACCCAATGGAGAACCATCGCTCCAATTATTGGAAGAACTGCTGCACAGTGTTTGGAGCACTATGAATTTCTGCTGTGAGTTACTGTTTTGGTAGGGGTGCATAACAAGAAAATCTGCCAAGTTTGTTATAGCAGTGTGTAGCAGCGTGGCATTCCCTTCTCCCATGGTGCTGAAATGTGGGGGTTTCGAGTTGACCGAGTCCTTTTTTGCACAAATCCTTAAGGACTGTTTCTTTTCAATTGATGTGTCTAGCTTGAAAGAAGAAGCTTCTGGAACCTGGAGGGCAGGTTTGTGTAGAGATAGGTGTATATTTTCTTGCTTCTGGTCATTCTGGCTAGATGAATGTCAAGACTGATGCTTTTTTTAGGCTTCCATTTCAGATTTATTTGTGTATTTTTGACTAGCGGATCAACATGAATGGTGTGTAAGAAAAAAGAAGACATAAAATATATGTTGTTGAAATAGCTGAATGTACAGCCGTCATCTCTATGCACTACAGAGGGTTTCTTTAGGCCATGAGAAAAGAAGGAAAATGTTATTTTGTCTTGTGAGCTTTCTTAATTCTGGTGTGATTGGTTGAGTATGAAAGCATAATGGGAAACTCAATTGTTTGTTTTGTCACACTGCTTGAATTCTTGTTTCTCTTGTTATAAATTACCCAAGGAGAGTTCTTTACTCTTAGCTTTGCCAATATTGTATTTTATATAGTATTTATTATCCTAATGTAATACTGTGTTGGCTTCTTTCTGTAACCTGATTTAGGATTATGGAACTGTACTACGTTCAAGTTTATTTTCTGCAGTAGTTGTGTATCCAGTTTAATGTATGGTACATGGTGCAGGGTTACTTCTTCGGATCAGTCTTTGAGGACCTTTAAGGGATGGTTATTATAAGCGTGGGAGAAAACGAAGAGCCAGTTTTGACATACATGCAATGTGTTTTTAGGGACAAGGCTGCTCAGAGAGATAATGAGGAAGAAACTGCTGATGATCCTCGGAAACTTAAACCTGGAGAAATTGATCCAAATCCAGAAACCAAACCAGCCAGGCCAGATCCTATTGATATGGATGAAGGTAGGATAGCAGTTTGTGTAGCATTTTTGATAGAAATCCAGTGACTTTGTTTTTTCTTTTTACACAACCTCTGTACTGTGAGTTTCTTTTGTCTCTTTTTCTCCGCTCCATGATCATTCTTTCTTACAGGTTTTGTCTCATTTCTGTGTCTGGTCCATCTGTTATTCTTTTTGAGATTTCCTTTCATTTTCTTGGTGTGTGTTCCACCTTCTAATCTGTCTCCATCATCTCTTACCATGACTGGCTGAAGCATAGAAATAGTACATGATTTTTTTTTATCTTGAACATACCAATATTATGAACTAAAAATATTGCTAAAATTCCATGAATGGACCAGTGGTGTTTTTGAATAGTCACGGGTTCATGACTATAGTGCTCTTGGATCTGGATATAAGTGAAATGAATGAGTTCTCTAAGAAAGTACTCTCAGATAAAGATATAAATGAAATTATGATTTCATTAGCGTGGTCAGTTTGCCTCTTTATGTGGATGTTTTTATTTGTTGTAGGTATTATTTTCAACATTAGGCATTTTTTTTTCTTAAAGTCTTCATTTAATCTAGCCAATGTTTTAGAAATTATATTGGAGCAGCTTGGAGAAAACTAGTTTAGCAATCACGCAGAATGCCTGTGAAAACCTTAACTAATTTAGCTTTTGAAGGTTGAATTCTAATCTTAATGTAAATTTTTCTCTTACACCTGTCTGTCTTTAAGTGCAAGTTCATAGCTATATATATCTGCACTATTGTAGATGAACTTGAAATGTTGTCTGAAGCTAGAGCTCGTCTGGCCAATACACAGGGGAAGAAGGCCAAAAGAAAAGCAAGAGAGAAGCAGCTGGAAGAAGCTAGGTAAGGATGCTCAGTTTTGTATAATTAGGTTGCTTTTGTTGGCTCAGGGGCATTTACAATCCATAAAGCCAGGCACAGCCTTACGTCATTGTAGAGTCAGACTTTCTGATAGTCATATGTGACAAGAGCTTCGTAGTTGTTGTTTAAATATGTGCAGCCTCATCTCAGCAGCTACTGATTGAAGTAGTACCAGATCTTGGGATACAGGAGGCACCTATAGGTATGTACTTTAAATCATGTAGTGTTACTGTTTCTTTAGGCGGCTTGCTGCTCTCCAGAAAAGACGAGAACTTCGGGCTGCTGGAATTGAGATCCAGAAGAAGAGAAAAAAGAAGAGAGGTGTGGATTATAATGCAGAAATTCCATTTGAAAAGAAGCCTGCTCCTGGTTTTTATGATACATCAGAGGAAAACTACCAGTCCCTGGATGCAGATTTCAGGAGGCTACGTCAGCAAGACCTGGATGGAGAATTAAGATCGTAAGTGTGTGTTGTGCTAAGGAGGAAACGGTATTTGAATAAAATGTCATAGATGGGGTGTTTAGTCCTGGAAATGTCTGAAATATAATGTGGGAAGGAGTTGTATTTTCCATGGGACAGGTAACTTCTCCCAAGAAACAAAATGATAGGACAAGAGGAAATGGCTTCAAGTTGCACCAGGGAAGGTTCAGATTAGATGTTAGGAAAAATTTCTTCACTGAAAGGATTGTCAGATAATGCTCATAAATATGATTTAATAGTGGATGGGTACGGTTGGACTCGATGGTCTGAAAAGTCTTTTCCAACCAAAGGATTCTGTGATTCTGTAGTGCAGGTTGCTTCTGTCCTTTCAGTTGACTGTACTTTTTAATCTTTATAAAAGGTCTAGTTGAGCCTTTTTTTCCATGAGAATAAAGCATCTCATGCACATTCTTGCTCTTTAAATGGATATATTACTTTTTGAGGATCATTTTCTTTTAGAAGATTTTCTTATGTATTTACAGTCCCTTCTCCAAGTCGTAACATTATTAAGATTGCCTACAGAGGTAGATTTTACTTGTTGTACTATTACTTTTTATGGAATTGTTCCTAAGTAGAATCTACTTAAATGCTTGATTTTTCCCCTCTCCTCACAAAAAGATGCCAAAATATGCAGCTGAGAAATTAAAAGCCCATCTTCATAGTCAGCAGCATGGCACATATGTAATGTAGATTTGCATTTCCCACTGCTTCTGCCAGCTGTTTTTTACTGAAAGAGCAGGTCCAGTCTACATATGATTTGTTTTATTAGCTTGGTATGTAATTAATTCTTGCTGTACAGCTCTTAGTTCAGAGGATCTGACAGGAGCTTCAAAATGCCAGGAATTACTGAATTATGATTTCACAGGCTGACTCCATTGCTATTTGAAGAAAATACCATTTTCATTAAATACAACAAAGAACTTGATTGCCATATCTCACAGGAAAAGTTCTGTCTTTCTTTTACAGCTGCTGGAGGAAAAGGGACTGTTCACATCTCCTGATTCTTGCTATCTAAATTCTTGGACTGACTGTTTTTTTCTTTCTGCAGGGACCCTGCTGATGTAGCTGAAGGAATCACCTGTTATCTATTTCCATAATTTAGAAACATTACAATGCTTTGTTGTAGGTTATATGCAACATGTTCAGACAACATCTGATAGCTTAAAATCTGCACCACGAGGTGGTTCACTGTTCCTGCAGCACATTTTATTTCAGCATTTCCAGTTTTTGATTAGGACCAAGCTTTTTGCTCTTCGCTTGCTTGTTTTACTTTGTAGCTGTTCTGTGTGTTCTAAAATGACTTTTTTATTCACAATGACAGTGAAAGGGAGGGAAGAGAGCGCAAAAAGGACAAACAACATTTGAAACGGAAAAAAGAGTCAGACTTGCCTTCAGCTATTCTACAGACCAGTGGAGTGTCAGAATTTACCAAGAAAAGAAGTAAACTAGTGCTTCCAGCTCCTCAGGTAAACTGTGTATTGATCAGTAAACAACTTAGATGACCAATGCCAATCAGTAATTTCTGTTTTATCAAGTGGATCTTGTGGTCGTATTTTAGCTTACTATGCCTTGGAGTTATCTCTTTGCTGGAAGACGTAGAAACAATAGGTCTAGGTGAAAAGACCTGACCAAAACCAATAGGTCTAGGTGAAAGATATATCTTGGGGTGATTTTTAAAGTAGATTTGAGGGTAAAGGTCAAGGGAAGTATATTGTATTGCTATATGTGTGAACCTTCCATTGTAGGTAAATGGGCTGGATATTATGACCATGGTATTTTTGAAAGTGGTGGATGTTTCTTTAGCTGTTTGGAGCATGCTAAGTGGCTTTAATGCAATGCACACCTGGGAGGGGGTAATGTCACAAGGATACTAATATGTAGTCCTGTTAAAACAGATGTCAAGTACTTGCTAATGTACAAATAAGGATTTGGGCTTTCCATTTGATCATACATTGTTTGGTATTGTTTTGCTTTGATAGATATCTGATACAGAGCTTGAAGAAGTTGTAAAAGTAGGCCAGGCGAGTGAGATTGCACGCCAGACTGCTGAGGAATCTGGAATTACAAACTCAGCTTCCAGCACTCTTCTCTCTGAATATAATGTGACCAACAACAGCATAGCGCTAAGGACTCCCAAAACTCCAGCAGCACAAGACAGGATCCTACAGGTACGGTATAAGCGTACATAAGGAGTTTTTAGTTCTAGTGCAGTGGTCAACTGAATAGAAGGTGTAAGTACCATAGAAGGTCCTTAGATTATGTGCAGTGGTAGGGTTTGAACTGGCAGATGGTCTCCAGGACACACTGAAAGAAGCAGATCCACTTCTCTCTTATCAGTTGTGCTGACACTTCAAAACATTATGATGCTTCTTTTTTTTGTATTAGATATGAATTTTCACATAAACCATTCTCCTAGTGTCTTATGTAACTTCCCCTTATATTGGGTACCTCTCAGCATCAAATACGTGTACGGTGTACACGTCCTTAAAATAGTGTCTTTTATGTTGGTATCTACTTAGTTTTGCTGTTCAGCTTTTATTTCAGTTAACAAAAAGTAATTAACTACAACAATGCAAGAATATTTTCCTAGCCTTTTATTGGCTTAAAACCTCTTAAGACAAAGACTGTAAAAAAACTCAATTGTATTTGTGTTGCACTGATTGTATCTGCGTTTTTAGTGTTGGGAAATGTTTTCTGGAGTGTGGGGAAGTGCCTAAGTCAGTGCAGTTAGTGTGTAATAAGCTAAAGTCCACCAGTTTCATGATAGGATAAAAAAGCAAGTTCCTGACTTTATTGATCATGGTGTAAGTCTCTGTGCAGTGTTTGCAGGAATGGTTGCATTCATCTTCATATGGAGTACTCTGGCATCACATACATCACAGTACTAAGCACATACAGAGTTCTGTAGGTGGTTTAGTAGTCTTCTTTGAAAGTAATTGCCTTATGCAGTAGTTTAATTATTTCAGCTCATTTTCAGAGTGCCTTGATTCTTCATTATAAAAATGAAAAAGAAAATAAAACTCAGGAGGGTATTTATAAAAGCCCAATTGAGTCATGGACTGAAAATCTGAATAGTGACCATCTCTTTTGGAACATTCTCTTTGAAGAGAAGATTGAATAAACTTCATTGATGTTGGATTTCAGAACCCAAGTGTGCTCTTCCCACTGAAAATCGAGACCCTTAGGATGATTTAAGTATTCAGTCATTGCATGTGTTGTCTGTTACACAGGAAGCACAGAATTTGATGGCTCTCACAAATGTGGATACCCCCCTGAAAGGAGGACTTAACACTCCCTTGCACGAAAGTGACTTTTCAGGAGTGACGCCACAGAAACAGGTTGTTCAGACTCCAAATACTGTGCTTTCCACGCCCTTCAGGTAAGTTAAACTCTTTTTCTAATGGGTGCTTGGCTGGTCACATATCTAGTGGAGGCTGATGAAGAGAGCACGTGGTAGTGTGTGAGATAGTATGTTATGGTCAGTGCTTCAAAACTAATTTTAACTTTTATTTCAAGGCCTTGTTTTACAGCTTTCTCCTCTGTGTCCTCCACAAGCTCAGCCACATCATCTTTGTCTGTATTTGTAAAGTGTATAGCTTACTAGAGTTTTGGTCCAAAATGAGGTCTTCTGTGGTCTGGAGCAATATAAATTATACTGAAGTAATACAGAAGTATAAATAGTAAGATGGAGAGTCATTCTGTACGTGGACCCTAGCTTTTCCAAAGTATTACCTCTGAGTTGAAGGTGTGGGAGGTCCCTTAGCCAAACCCACACTGAATTTTTGAAAAACTGGAGTAAATATTTTATAAGCCATATATATCCAAAATAAAATAATTCTTATATTGCCAATCTAAATAGTATGGAATTGCTGGTTTAACTCTTACAGTGGGTCCTGAATAAATACATATCCCACAAATGCCAAATACCATACAGCTAAAAAATATTACACTTGGTGCGTTCTGTCTGTCAATTTTTTTCAACTTAGGTTCTAATTTTACATGTATCATGCTAATAGGAAAAGTGGAGAATGAAATAAAAAGGACCTTTATGGCAGCTTTTCAAAAGCAGCTTTATTTTGTTGTTTAAAAGCTGTGTGCAAAAGCCCTGCTCTTGTAATTGATCTACATAAATGAATCCTTTTCTGGAGATTTATTGGCGTCAGTGCGGCGCAGAATGAATGAATGCAGAGCTTAACCTGGAGTGATCTGGGTGTTCATTTTGGTTACTTTATATTAAAAAAATATAAAGACATTCTAATTTTGTT
This sequence comes from Tapera naevia, assembly GCA_033556795.1. NCBI lineage: Eukaryota > Metazoa > Chordata > Aves > Cuculiformes > Neomorphidae > Tapera > Tapera naevia. The sequence goes on along the minus strand of JAUMJJ010000079.1, from coordinate 32,621,618 downwards.
GTTTGTTTGGGTTTTTATTTATTTGTCATGGGTTTCTAGCTTTTGAAGTTCAGATTTGCCCATGTAAATACTGTACCTATGTGTCAGCTTGGCTTGCTTGCAGAAATGCTCTGTCAACGTGAAAATCCAAGACCTTGAGCATAGAGAAAAAATATCCATTAAGTGGTTAAAATAAGTAGAGGGAAGCCATAACTTTTAAAGAGGCAGAATAACGAAGCAGAGCCATCACCTTTTTATTTATGGCAAAGGAGCAAATATTTAATTTAAGTACGCCTTTTTCCTGTGATGGTATGAAATTTGTAATATTTTGATGCAAGGTTCTTATGGAAGGTGTTGCCTTGCATTAGTTTTTTTGTATTTTGTTTGTTTTTCCTACATTATATTTATAAGAAGTGTCTTAAAAGGTATTAAATTGAAAATTGCAATGGGATTTTAAACACTGAGTGAAACTGAGACAACTAGAAAAAAACAACCTGCTTACTTGGAAGTTGTTTCTTGTGGAAAGTTAGCATAAAACTTTTATTCCTAGTATTATCAACAAAGCAAATACATCCTATGAAGCAATCATTTCAAAACATAAACATTCATTTTGGTGGTTTTTGTGGGTGTCATCCTGCAAATGTTGTTACTTGTATTTGTTATACTAAATGAGCATTCGTAAAAATCTAGGAACAACCTTTTGCGAGAGTTTCACTTGCCTTTCACAGACTTAAACAGTAAATAAGGCACTGTTGTATCCCTTGAAGGCCATATATACAATTGTATTTGTCCATCATTACGGCATGTTACTGGTCCTACACAATTACAGTAACTGGTAGTGGGAATTATATGTTAAATCATCTTGTCCAGTGCTTGTCTTGGCTGTGAGAAACTTTATATAAGTGTAGGTGAGTGCCATAATGTAGGCTCATTTCTAAAAGTTTATCTTTGAGACATTTAACAGTGTTTTAGCAGTCTGTTATTGTCATCGCTATGTGAAACCTCCTTATATACTGGCAACAGAAAACTTGTGACTACATCCAAGACAGTGTCTGCATGCCTTTTATGTTGTAGGTTATTGGGATAGTGAGCAATATTTCTTCCCAGTGTAGAGGATGAGCAACTGAGACACACAAAATCTAAGACTTAATCCATTTTGCCTAATCTTAGGTGCTTAAAAGTAATTATTGTAATGTAAATTACTCCTTCAATTATCAGTGAAACCAGAAGCATTAGAGTGATTCATTGAATTGTAAGGTGGGACAGCTGAAGCTAAATGAATTCAGAGTGAATGACTTGCCACAGGTGGTAAGGGAATCAGAGTTTGCAATTAAATCCTGATTACTGTATCCCATAATAGTGCCTGGTGACTGCATAATCTCTTGTCTATAAAGTAATAGTGGGAGTTTGTGTTGTTGTAGATCCTGAAACTTCTCTTAATGTAATGAGGAACCCAGATGTCAGCTTGACAAAGTACTTGGTTACACCTTGGCAGCAATTTATTTTGGATTCTTCTAATTGCATATTATGGTTTCACTGTCTTCCAAGAAAAAAAATCTAGATGGAATTTATTAATGGCATTTACATAACTTTTTGCAGCAGTCTGACTTTTGCAAGTAGGGCTGTTTTGTGAAAAAAAAAATAATTGTATCTGCACTTCCTCTAGAACACCTTCTCATGGACAGGAAGGCTTAACTCCACGTGGAGGACTAACTCCTAAACCTGTGGTTGGTACAACTCCTGGTAGAACTCCACTGCGTGATAAATTGAACATCAATCCGGAAGAGGGAATGGCAGATTACAGTGACCCATCTTATGCAAAACAAATGGTAAAAAGTGCTTGAAAAGTGGATACCATGACTATATTAATTTTCAGCATTTTTAATTCTTGTCTCCTGAACAAAGTTTTATTTTATAGCAGGTGTTATTTTTACCACTTACCTATAGGTCTGTGCTCATGACCTGATAAAATCAAATCTTTGTGTTGAAGAACAGAAATCTTGCCACTTGGAACAGCTTTCATTGTGCTTAGTAAAAGCCCTGTTTTTCAAAGGAGACATAGTTAAGTTTCAGTTCTACTTGGATCTTTGAAGCTGAGCAGGAAAAACATCTCAAGGAAAGATTAATTTTTCTTGTAATCCTATGCAGCCCTCAAATCCCTCATCATCTTGGCTTCCTGACTTACTTACAGGATCTTTTAATCAATCTGTCTTGTTGACAACATTAAGCTAAAGGATTTTAATTTTTGCCATTAGAAGCACTTGGTTTTGAGATGTCCAGTAATCTGAGTCCCATCCAGATTCTTTCATCGCCTTGGGCGACAGATGTTTTCATTCTTGGAGATACCACCAGATGTACCTTGCTAATTAGACATGATATAAAGGGGCATATACCCTAATAGGTAGCACCTTGGGAGCTCCTTTTATGTGGCTGATTCCGCAGCCTTAACTGTAGCTTTGGGTGTCTCCCCCCAAAGGTATTGACATTTTTACTTGGGACTAGTTAAAGATAGCCACTTCAAGTTTTTGGCATGTTCTCGTAAAAATAACTCTTATATTTCAGAATTCCAGTTTTCCTTTTAGCTTGAAGGACAAGGGTTATTTGATGTCCTTATACTTATTTTGATTCTGTCTTCGACTTTCTATAGTTAAAAAGGCTTTTTGCTGCTTGAAGGAAAACTGAAGGTTCAGTTTCCTGATGGACTCCTCTGGTTTCCAGATCTGATGCTGTTTATGTCATTTTTGAACTGTGCCATAGTTCCTAGATTTGTGAGCAACTGCAAGGCAAAAAACTTCCGGTTAGGCTTGCAAAAAACCCTGTGACCATCCTCAGTGTGGACACATTTTCACATATTCTCAGTTTCTTGAAAGATGTTTGTGTGAGTCTTTGCTGTTTTACTGAAGCTACTGGGAGGTGAAGGTGCCTTGCTGTTGTTTTACTTGAGTATTTCACCCCATTTGAAAATTTCATTAGGTGTCTTTAATTAAGCTGTGCATTTTTTTTTAGCGTTGGAGAGTTTCTGTGCTTAATAGCTCCTAAACTCTGGGGTGATGAACTGTAGGACAGCCTGGATTAGTAACAAGCTCCTTTTGTCAGACTTCAAAAATTTGTTTCTGTTTGCTTTGTAACAGACTAAGATTGCCAGATATTAGTTGTGTATTATTCGTGTCTGTAAATCTAAATAAATGCAATGTTATTGTATTGTATCTTAGTGCATGAATTCAGAAGCATTATATCTTGCTGTTATTTCAACAGGAGAGAGAGTCTCGTGAGCACCTGCGCCTTGGGCTCATGTCTCTTCCTGCTCCCAAGAACGACTTTGAGATTGTTTTACCTGAAAATGCAGAAAAGGAACTTGAAGAACATGAAGTAGATGAAACCTTTGTAGAAGATGCTGCTGATATAGATGCCCGCAAGCAGGTAGGTCAGCGTGATGGGGATAGTGGCTTTTGTTTAAAAGAAAATGTTCCTTGTATGGTTCCCATAGTTTCATACATGTTCAGTAGAAGTGTTACTGCTTCTACAGAATAACAAAGGAAAATGTACCTGTTTTTCTGTGCTACCATCAGAACATACACACAGAGAGGCTAAATCGTTTTTTTCTCTGAATCCTTTTCTTAATTTGTTAACATAATTTATCAGACGTCTCTGAGAGTGTGTACATTCTGCCTTCTGCGTTTGTTCTCCAGAATGTAAGAATTTATTTAAATTAGTTTTTATATCACATGTATTTATAGAAAGCATCTGGTTGTACTACAGTAGCTGAAATAACACCTAGCTTGTTTGTCTAGGCTCTCCGAGAGGCGGAGCGTGCAAAGGAACTGAAGAGAATGCACAAAGCTGTTCAGAAGAATCTACCACGGCCCTCAGACGTAAGTGGAAACAAAATTCACTTTTAAGGAAAAAATAGAAATAAAGCTGTTAACCATTATAGGAAGAAATACAGTCTAGGTAGATCATGAGAGAATGAAATCTTTGTTTGAGCATGCTGATTTCAGTGTTATGGGAAACTTTCACAGCAAAATTGTCGTGAGGTATTTCATGTGCACAAATGAAAGCCCATCGGAGTGTTGGGATTGCTGTATGTGTGTCACACTGTGAGGGATTTTGGCACCTGTTCTGCATGGTTTAGCTGATAAATAAAATTCATGCTCAGTTAGAGGTGTGTGAATTTAATGTGGACTTGGGCGTGTATGGTGTTCATGAGCTTATTTTTTATTCCTGGACAGGTTAATGAAACAATACTGAGGCCTCTAAATGTGGAACCACCTCTAACAGACTTGCAGAAAAGTGAAGAGCTAATAAAGAAAGAGATGATTACTATGCTTCATTTTGATCTTTTACATCACCCATTTGGAGAACAGCCTAGTAGTAAGAAGGGGAAAGGCCCAGGGTTTGGAAGCAACAATGCAGAACATATGGCTTACTTGGAACAAAATCCTTATGAGAAGTTCTCCAAAGACGATCTCAAGAAGGTGAGAATTGTATGGCCTAATTACCAGTGACCTTATGTCTCCCGATGTCATAGTCCTGTGATCTTAGGAAAAAAAAAGGTGGAGTCAAACCTAAATGGAGTTTAGTTGGGAGATCTCCAGAGGGTCGTATGAAGAGCTATAAGGATAATTTAAGTGCACATTCTCTTTTCTGTGAGCTTATGTTCATGTAGGCACTCTGCAGAATGATGAGGATCCTGTATTTGTCCATAGACTTTGTTATTTAAGTACAATTTTGAATGTGTTGTGATTGTTTGGCTCCTACCCTTACTTAAAATGTTATAATACCTCATTCTAATGCCACATTCTAATTTGCTGTTTCTGGAAATTGATGTTAAATAATGAGACTTTAACTAGCTGTAATATCAACCTTCTGCTGCCTTTATAGCTTGTTAATCCATAATTACTAAGCATTTTTTTCATCGCAGAGCAGACCAAATATGACAGTGGTAGACAGCTGTTTAATTATACTTGTCAAGCTTGATCCAGCAGAGCTGTGCTAGTGCAGACCCTGCTGGGCTATGGCAACTGATCTTAAAGTGTACCTGGTTAAAAAGCACTGAATAAGCAGAATAGGTTGTTGCTGCATGAAATGAGTAGGCTGTCTGGGCACTCTGTCCTGTTTTGCGTTGCAATCCCAAGTTAAACAGCAGTCCTGTACCAAGGGTTCTGGTTCCGGTTGTTCATCTGTTTAAGCAGCTACAGATGTTGCATTTTGCTGCCAAGTGACAGATAGTTCAGGTACACAGTGCTGTGCTTAGCTCTTTGAAAGAGTTTCACCTATGAAGTTGTGCCAGTAACCTTTGACCAAATGTTTACAGGAATGAAAATGAGTGAAAAGGACAAAATCGTGCCACCGAGTCATCTGTTTAATGCAGACTCCTGCTATCCAAGACCCGTGCTCTGTCTGTAGCTGTGATGTCTCTATGCCTAAATCCCATATAACATTTAAGTAGCTATAAAGATATACAGGCATATTTGAAATCCATGTCATTCACCATATCTGACCAATTAATCAAGAAGCTAAAATTAGAAAGACCGAACTGTATGTACTTCCAGTTTGCTGTTAAATGAAGAATTATACTTAGAGATTTCTGAGCAGAAGTTACAACTTACGTTTCACTGTCCTGCCAATGTCAGGTTGTTCCCTAGGGAACACTCTCTGAGAGCTTTCTCTGGTTGTTTTAAAGTGCAACAGGAATTAGTTTTTTCTGTCGCTTCCTTAGAGACTTTTACAGTGTCCGGTAGTTTTTGTCAGAAAACTCTCTTCAGACACCCTGTAAATTTTGTCTCAGAAGTGATGGACAAAAGTTTTTTTGATCGTTGCTCCCGCTTGCTCTCTAACATTCAGGATTAATATTCCTTCTTTGTCTAAAATCAAATTCAAACCAGGAAGCTTTCCTGTCTCTGTGCTCTCATTTGGGGCTTGTTTGTTTTCCTTTATCTCTTCATTTCGTTTTAGTACATTTTCTTACTAAAATCCTTTCATAGGGAAGGATTAGTAATAGTGCTAAGTACAATATGCTGAGCTCTTAAAGCTGCGAAACTACTTTGGTGCCACATCTAAATATCCTTAAGTATCTCCTCATGGTGTACAAATAGAGGCTAATTGAAAGTAAACCTTTGTAAGATTTAGTTTTGTCGGATGTGGTTAAAGTACTCCTATTTTATCTGTCTTAACCATTGAAGACAAATATTAATTTCCCTTTCCCTTTTATCCCTGGAATCAGCTAATCAGATGATACCTCAATTATAATATTTCCTGGGCAATATACTATTATAAAACATGTCTGCTAGCAGTGAGATAGCTCCTGCTGATATGAAAATTTCTTGTGCATGTATAAATGCTGTTGAGAAAGAGGACATGCACTTACAACCAGTGAAGTCCGGATTGGCATAGGTGCTTTAGTTTTTTTAGTTAAAAATAGAATTGGAAGTACCTGGGTGCCTCTGTATTGTGAGCCAGGCTCTTTGTCAGAAATACTAAGAGTTGTAAGAACAACATGAATCTTTTTCAGTTCATTGTAAGTTACTTGGTAAACTAAACTGGCTACAGCAGAATGTTCGTATCTCACTAGTAGTTCTCTAGTAACAGAATGTGTGTTGATTAAAGTCAGATTAGTATTTCCTGAAATGGAATTTATACAGCTCACCTGTTAATGTTTAGAGTTGACTTTCCAGGTTGTGTGGAGAAGGGCAAGCCAAAGGAAATGAAAAGTGATTTTTGTTTCTTAGAACAGCTGCTTCTGTCTATACAGTTTTCCCTCCCCTCACGGTCCTTTCTTTTATCTCTTTTCTTCTGCCGCAAGATGAAGTATCTAGCTGTGTCACAGCTTTCATTAGCTATAGCAGAGTGATGTAGGGTTTGGCCATATCATATAAAATGAGGGATAGTTGTGCTGTGAGTAGCCTTCTAGCCTGGGTTTCGTTTGTAATCCACAGCATCTGTGTTAGATTCCATAGTTAGCTTAACCTGATTGTGAGCTTTTAGTATGGAAAGAGAAACTGTCTCTGTGAATTGCACGCTGAAGGACTGAAAGAAGAGGAATTTTCTTGTATCCTGTGTATTGTAACTGCAATTTATTTCTCATCATTTCCAACAGGCACAGGATCTACTGGCACAAGAGATGGAAGTGGTAAAGCAAGGAATGGGACATGGAGAGCTCTCAAGTGAAGCTTATAACCAAGTGTGGGAAGAGTGTTACAGCCAAGTCTTATACCTGCCTGGACAGAACCGCTACACAAGAGCTAACTTGGCCAGCAAAAAAGACAGGATAGAGTCACTTGAAAAGAGGCTTGAGGTCAGTGTCACCTTTTGTGGGGTGTTTTTGCCCTTTTTTTTTAAAAAAAAAAAGTTTCTCCCTGTATGTTTTGTTTCTTTTTCCTATGAAGAGTTACAGGTTACTTTATACATCATTCATGTCTTTTGGTGGGATTTCCCTGAAAAGATTTTTGAGGAATTCTCCCAGGGAGTTCATAGATGTTCTCGAGATGTTTAAATCGCCTTCTCTCATCCTCCTTCTTTTCTTAAAATATCCCTAGAGTATTTCCACACACAGTTTTTCTCTTCAGTATTAGCTGTAACACTGATAATCTCACACTCTCTATTCTCTACTGGAAAGAAGGTCAGGTTAGCTCTTTTTTAATTCCATGTAGATTATTGGCTATTTTCTTAATCTCTGCTAGTAGTGGATCAGATACCTTGTCTTCCCAGTTTTGCACTTTGTCCCTGATAGTGGGCAGTATGAGATTCTTCAGAGAAAGATGCTTAAAAACAACATCTCTGTCCTAAAACTCCTCTAAAGTTCTCTTTCCAATTTAAAATTTGGTTTCTGATTGATTGTTACATACAAACAGATGGTCTTGAGTTTTTTGCCACACTGGCATCCTCTGCCAGCTCCAGTGGTTCCCACCAAAAATGAGAACAATAGATGTTTGTGAGACCCTTCAACTTTAATTAGGAAATAGTAGGCTTCCTTATGAGTGCATTTGAAACTCAAATTTTCAGTTTGCTGTCATGTATTTGCATAACTAATATTTTTGGCAAATACAAAATGCCAGAGTTCAGATAGAAGCACAGACTCATTGAGGTTGTAAAAGACCTCTGGGATCATCAGGTCCTACCATTATCTGAACACCATCCTGCCAACTAAATCCTGTCCCGAAGTACCACATCTACATGTTTTTTGGGACGTCTCCAGGGATGGTGACACCACCACTTCCCTGGGCAGCCTCTTTTCAATTGTTTGACTGCTCTTTCAGTAAAGAAATTTTGCCTATTATCCAAGCTAAGCCTCCTGTGGTGCAACTTGAAGCCATTTCCTCTTGTCCTATTGCTAGTAACTTGGGAGAAGAGACCTACACCCACTTTGCTTCGACCTCCTTTCAGGAAGTTGTAGAGAATGATAATATCTCCCCTAGGCCTTGTCTTCTCCAGACTAAACAATTCCAGTTCCCTCTGCTGCTCCTCGGAAAACTTGTGCTCCAGGCCTTTCACCTGCTTCTTTGCGCTTGTTTGGATTTGCAGCATCTCCCCTGTGTGCCGTTTGAGCACTATTGCAGGGCCCTGGTACTAAGGCACTAAGAACTGAAATGACATCTTTTTCTGCTGAACTGTAGAGAGCAGCATTTTCCAGTGTCAACAATCTTGCTTTGATTTGTTCAAAATGCAGCAGATACAAGCCCTAACTCAGTCAGGCATTAATATTTAGTAAGGTGTCCTGGGATCAAAGGAGGTGGGTGTGTGGAAGAGAGATCATCTGGAGTACGGGGCACTAAGTAGAAGAAAGCAGTTCACACTGTTTGACACTGATTTCCCTTGCCCTGTCCCCTCTCTAGAGTTTCAGCCAAACACTCCACATGAAACACAAAAATAGACAGCTTTTATGATAAAAGTTAAACTGGTTTTAAATTGTTTCTTCACGCAGAATACATGTTTGTTCATACTTGCAGTACATCATTAACTTGTTTTGCAAAATATCATCTTACCCTAAAAGTCTCTCTAAATTATGCAGGCTTAAAATGTTTTTTTCCATGGCAAAAGGAAACTTTTTTTAAAGTTCTTCTGTATTTAACGTCAACATAGCTACTGTTGCTAGAAGTAAATCTCCTCAAACAGCAACTACCACGGAAATAACAGGAGAGAGAGGCCAGAAAGGGGGAATTTTCACTGGATTCATACACGTGAAATACAGCCTGAATGTGTGTTTTGTAAAGTCTGTCAGTCAAGAATGTCGTCTGGGTATAGACTCCACAGTTGTTATTCAGCCGCTCCGGCCAGGAGCGGTTCACCTGCACGTAGCCCAGTGGCCAAGCGCTTTAGCGCTGCCAGAGCGCTTGTCGTGCTGCTGCTCTCCCAGCAGAGAGCACTATTGCCCTGCCCAACAGTCCCTGCTGCTTGGCGCTCTGCTCTGCTCTTCGCTAAAATAACTGCTCCTGAGCACAGCAGCCTGCTTGCATGGCAGCAGGGACCGTGCTGGCATCGTACCAGCAATCTGAGGGCTGCACCTAATTTGTGTACAAATACTTCTGAAATTTAGATACCTTGTGCCCAAAACTACATTAGAAGTGCATTATGAAAGTTGCAAAGTCAAACAGTCAAAGTTGGGGAATGCACAGGCAGCCTTATTCTGGCAGCCTTAATTTGCCTATGCGTTTGCATTATCAGACAGTCTTTAATTTTGTGATTGCAGCTTAGTTTTTCCACAGACTCATTTGCTGCACAGGATGGATGGTATTTGCTTAATGAGTAGCTATTGAATATTGCATTTTCTCTTTATTGTTCAGTGTGTGGCCCTGTGCCTTTATGCTGTGTGCTGTTTCTGAAGTCTGAATTGGTAAATTCTGTGTGGGCTTTCTTGTGCTGTTGATTTCTGTGTATCTCCTCCTGACACCTGAATGAGTTTAGAGGTGATGTGTTCATTAAGGATATTGAAGCAAAGAAATTGCGTTCAAATCATAGAATGGTTTTGGTTGAAAGGGACCTCAAAGCCCCTCCAGTTCCAGTCCCTCTGTTGCGGGCAGAGACACCTCCCACTGGATCAGATTGCTCAAAGCCGCATCCAACCTGGCCTTGAATGCCTCCAGAGACTGGGCATCCACTGTTTCTCTGGGCAGCTCAGGCAGTGTCTCGCCACTCTCACAGTAAAATTTTCTTCCTAATACCTAATCTAAATCTTCTCTCTTTCAGCTTAAAACCATTACTTCCATCCTGTCACTACACTCCCTGATAAAGAGCCCCTCCCCAGCTTTCCTTGTAGGCAAATCATCCATTTGTCAAAACTCCTGTTGCATTTGTTTGTTCTGTAAGTGCTCGTTGCTTTGTAGTCACAAGACAGACACACAGGAAGCAAAATACAAATCAGAGGTCTTGCCAAGAAAAAAATTGGGTTTCATTTTGCTACCAGCATTGCATGGGACTCCGTGGAAGACAGTTAACAGAATCCAGCTAGCTGTGTCTACGATCAGTTGCTGCGATTGTGAGACTCCACGTCTCGCTAATGTAGCTACGTATCTTCAGATTAGCTGGGAGCTTGGAGCGCTGCTAGGCAAAGCTAATTGCTTGGTGCACTTAAAGCACAGTGGGAGAGCAAGCTTGTGTATTTGTTCAAAGTACTATACACCCCAGTTCATCAGGCACCAAGGGCCAGCAGTGTGCTGTGCCCCACAGCTACAGGTGCAGCGAACATCCTGCGCTGCCTGTGACAGCTCACTGTTCACTGAGTGCAGGTGGACTCTTTGCTAAGTTAAATTTGAGCTGAAAATCTCTCCCAAGTGTGCACAAAATGCAGTTTAGTGCAGCTCTATTGCCTGACCTATTTAAAAGGCCCTTCCTAAAAGCGAGTTTCTAAGTATAGGTCATGAGTTGAATAATTTTTTAAATAATAAATAAAAAGCATAACAGTTTAATGAAGAAATGAATATACAGTGAAAAAAGCACAGTTTTTTTTTTTCCCTGAGCTATTCTCAGTAATGGCAAAACCCGCCTTAATTTTAATGTTTTTCCAAGGAAAATTGTCTAAAAGCAATATCAGTTGAAATAGATATTTTAATGGGAAGTATCAGAAAACCTTAATGAAAAGCAGGGATATTAGCTCAGCTTTCAGTACCCTGAGATACTTGTCTGTACTCTTAACTTCCTTTGAGGGAAGAGTAGAAACTGTGAAATGGAGTTTGTCAGCGACAGAAACTGCTGTTGGTCAGTTTTGGGACCCCTTCCTCCCCTTCATATTGCACTAAGAGCATTAGGAAAATACATGAGAGTCTAGTGATATTTACTGGAGACAGCTGCATGTTGAGTAGTCACTGCCTAATACTTCCATATGGGACTGCTAACACCCTGCAGAACCTGTGTGAAAAAGCCAGCTATTTCTGGTGCTGGCTTTGTTGCTCAGGGATTGCTGGCTGGGTTGCTGGTGTGGACAAACAGTCGCCTTTCGCTAATCGCCCTGTTCACACTGCTTAAGTGATACAGTGGTGGCAGCTTTGTATATGTTGACATGACATTTATCTTTGTGAAATTCACGGTGATATCGCAAACAGATTTGTGCTGTTATTGATGAACTTAAGGAAGCAAAGTGGAGCAATTGTGGAGAGCTTCTGTTTGGCTTAATATCCTGTTCAGGCATCCTTGGCGGTGATGCATAACTCGGCAATAGTTTTACTATTGGAATGTTCTGCTATGTAATAGTAATACTTTTGACTTCTCCTTTGTCTTGAGGGCTTTGGGCTCTTTAAATGTGTTATTTAATGCGGCTTCAGTGTTGCAAGATTCATATGTGAACTTTTTTGCATTACAGATGGGGAGTTTCAGGTCTGTGCAGGTGACTCTCTGTGACCTTTCTATGTGTCTGTGGTACAATTTAGATTTGCTTGAATCCTGGTGGTATGATCTTTCCAGTAGTTTCTAGAAGTCTGACATGTTTGTCATTACATTGCGGAGCTAGAAATGGGAGATTCCCGAAGAGCACAGTTACAATTAGTAGCTGCTTCAGTTCTCTGTGATACCTTGTACACCATTCTCTTCCAGGCATTGTATTTATAAAGAAAAGCATTCTGACCTAAGGTGTTTGTTAAACTAGGAACCTTATCAGATGAAATAAGGTAGTAGAGGCATCTATTTTAACAAGGTAGTTGCTTCCTTTGGTAGTTCATAACATAGAAACTTCCTGCCAGCTTTGCTTTTTACTTTGAAAACGATTCATAATGTTGGCTTGCAGCATACAAATATTTTTATTAAAACTGTGGTAATTAACATCATCATTTCAGTTGATTGCTAAATTATAAACACTATTGGAAGCCTATGGGTGGAAGCTCTAATTACACTGTAAATGCAAAGCATAGTAAATTATCTATTCTTTGCAGTATCAAGGATACACCAAGACAGTAATATACCACACCAAAATGTCCATTTTTTCTTTTGGTCACAGCCTAAGGCCTCTAAATTAATTTACATTGAAAGCCAGTTGCTTAGCTGGAGCTTTATGGGTTACATGGTACAGTCTGCTGCAAGTTGTGTCACTTACTGGTTTTATTAGAGATTGTATTTTAATTTCTCTCTAGCTTTCATGTTTCTAAAGCTCACAGTTTCTTTTGGATTTTCAGGTGTTCCGTTAATGAGAACACCTGGAGAAAAGACAATTTGTAAGACTAGGAATAGATAAATGACATATGAAACTAAAACATGGTGTAATTCCTATTTAGTCTGCTTTTGTGGTCACATATATTCATTTGTACTACTGTGTGGCCTTTCTGGAATACATTTTTTTTGAAAAAGGTCTGTTAGGAATGTGGTTGGCACCAGAGGCTCACGTCTGAGGGTTATCGATGGTCTTCACTATCAAGCAGTTCAGATTCTGATAGAGCTGCCTGTTTATGCAAGACCACTGTTGCAGGCTCTGGTGTCTGCTGAATATCTGGTTGGTCATCAGGGCACACATATTTAGCGTGGCAATTTTGGAGGGTATATTACTTCTCCTGGGTAACACAGAGGTATGGCAGACCCCTTCGGAATTGTCCTGTGTCTGTCACTGTGTGTGCAAACACTTCTAGTGTTTAGCAGAATGGTTACCGTGCAGTTTGTGCTATAGCTAGGATGCTCTAATGTTTTAGCTTATGCCAAAAAGAGTCAGTGCTACTTACTTTTCTCCAGCTGCCCCCTGCCATTACCTCTGACCTTGTACTAGTGCTTTTGTTACTCAGGGGTAATATGGATCAGATCATTGAATTGGCAGAAAATTAATTATTTTTAGTTTACGCAGCAGCCCCTTTTCCACCGCAGCCGGGTATTAGATCAGCTTAGCTATAACACATCATGTCTCTGCTTGCAGAATTTTGGAATATTTGTGTGATCCACAATGAAGGTAACTCATAACCTGTAATGAGTAAAGCAATAAATAAAACTTTTTGTATTGCCAAGGATAATTTATGTCTGCAGTAGGAAAAAATGTACCAGGGAAGATAAACAGATTTAGTCAGAAATCTCCTGTTTTCTTTCTAGCACAGGTGAGTATTCATTGCCTATTTTTGAGCAAGTCCCATGAGTTCAGATTTGATACACCTTATTTTAGCCTCCTGAGTAAAACAAAGCTGCAATTGCTTTAGGCTCGCTTTGTTTTTAGTACAGACAGACACCTCCTGAGAGCAGCTTGGCCCATTTAAGAGCTGAATTTCCCTCTTGAGTTTCCTGGTTTTCTCTTTTTATTACAGAGGCACGTGGAGCAGAAACAAAACTAGGTCTTCATCTCTCCCTTGGTTCTTCTCTCACTGGAAAAAGAGCAATGTCTACCTTATTGGGCTCTGTAGTTCAGTTTATGAAGCACTTGTAGACCTACGACTGAAAATCACAGTCTAAAACTGCTTTTAAGTGTACTCAGACTACCTGGAAAGTCTTTTCTGCTTACACCTTGTTGAGTCCAGCTGGAGCTTTGTATTTTTGCATGTTAGAAGTCTGGAAGAAAACATTGTTCACTGTCCTGTAGGTAAATTAACTTATTATGTCCTTGGCTTGCTGCACAAATTATGTTTCCTGTTAGCAGCTACTCTTCCCCCAGTCCACAGAACCTTCATCTCCATGAGCAGGAGGGAAGACAGCAGATCTCGTTTATTCAAATGTAACTAGTCAAGTCTTAAAGCAAAGATATCTCCCAGGCTGGCAGTTGAACGGCTTTGGGAAACAGACTTTCACTGTTAAACAGTTAATTTCAGAGGAAAATGCTACTATTTGATTTTACACCTGTTCTCTTACTGTTGACTTACTTTGGGACCTTTGGAAGGAAGAAGATGAATGCCAGTAAGAAGGTTCTTCGTATTCTTATTTCTGTGATCTTTCCTATGTGTCTGAACTTTGTCTTAAAATTGCACAATTGTGCTAGCCTTTCTCCTAAGGTCATAATCTGAGGGGGCTGGATAACTCCTTTTGTATAGAAAAAAAGCCTTTTTTTGTGTATATCATCAGTCTAGGATGTGCCAAAACACTGGAAATAAGCAATGAAAAAGCTTTTTTCAAAAATAAGCTTAGACTGCACAATGGTTATTTTTTGTTGGGCCAGTTGCTTATAGTATGGTAGGAGGTTTTTTCCTCTATGTATAAAACCATTGATTTCCTCTGTGGTGGCTGGTGAAATCAGTTTCACATTTGGAAATGTAGTTCATAGAATCATAGAATGGTTTGAGTTGGAAGGGACCTTAAAGATCATCCAATTCCACACCCCATGCCATGGGCAGGGACACCTCCCACTAGACCAAGCCACTCAAGACTCCATGCAGCGTGACCTTGAACACCTCCAGGGAGGGGGTAGCCACAACTTCCCTGGGCAACCTGTACCAGTGCCTCACCACCCTCATTGTGAAGAATTTCTTCCTAATGTCTAAATCTTCCCCCTTCCAGTTTAAAGCCATTCCCGCTCGTCCTGTCACTACGTTCCCTGATAATGAGACCCTCCCCAGCTTTCCTGTATCACCTTTCAAGTACTGAGAGGCTGCTCTAAGGTCTCTTTGGAGCCTTCTGCAGGACAACCCCAGCTCTCTCAGCCTGTCCTCATAGTAGAGGTACTCCAGCCCTCTAATAATCTTCATACCCTTCTCTGGACCCGTTCCAAGAGTTCCATATCCTTCTTATGTTGGGGATTCCAGAACTGGGCACAATACTCCAGGTAGAGGGTCTCACAAGAGCGGAGCAGAGGGGGAGAATCACCTGCTGGCCACACTTCATTTCATGCAGCCAAGCCTAATGTTGTCCTGGGCTATTGTTCGTAATGGGAATTTATGTGCTTGGGAATAAAGTGCAGCTTTGACAAAGCTCTTCTTTGCAGAAGGCCTTTGCACAATACCACTGTGTTTGAATGGAGAAAATATGAATTGATAGTCTTTTGCTGGAAGCCACCTCATCTGCAGACCTGTCACTCTTTAAAACCTGTCCTAATATGAAGCAGTGTCAGAACCTGTGGATGAGGGGCCAGCATGAATTGCTGCTCACAAAATAACTGTCTTCATTTACACTTGTGTGATAACAGCTGCTGGAGAAGGGTACCAGTGACTGCTGCAACCTCATCACGGGGCTTCTGCTGTGTATTGAGAGGGAACCAGGAAAACTGTTTGCTAACTTGTTCATTTTGTGAGCTTCCACATGGTCGTTAGGCTCTTCTCTGAAAGAGACCAGTCCAAGAACTGCAGTGATAGTTTTTGAAGGTAATTACACTGTGCTCATTGCCATATTCTCTCATCAGACACAGTAATAACCCCTGTTCACTTAGAGTTGATCAAAGCTGTTAGCCTGAGGCAGTTGTTGTTGGCTGTGATCTTACTGTGTTTTTTTTTCCGGGGGAGGTAGAGAGCTTTCAGAAAAGCTTAGTAAATATAAATCACTTGTGTTTCTTCAGCTCTACTTTTCCAGAAGTATTTCTACTGAGATATGTGGCTATCACTGATAACACAGCTGGTCTTGGAAGCGATATCGGAATAAAAATATTCAGAGTGGCCTTTAATGTCATCATTGTAGGTCAGCAGTGACTGCTGATATTAATAATTATTAACAATTCAGTAACTTTCTGGATTATTCTAGATCTAGGTAGTTTGATACTGTGAACTTCTGTGGGAACACTTGATAAGCCCTGTACTGTCTTTTCTCAGCAGTTCTACCAACTCATGTTATGACATTTGAAGACAAATTGTCATGATTTCTGAAATATAGTTGATGTGAAGATTGCTCTTGGGTTGTTAGTTTTGACTGTGAGTAGAGAACAGGCTTCTGCAGGTATCACTGAGTTGTAATGATACATGATCTGCATAACAAAGTATAATATAGGAGTTTCTGTTGAGGCTACCCTTTTAAATTGCAGAAGGATAGCTTTATATTCCCATGCAAACTTTGAACATTTGGTCTAGTTTCAGTTGAAGTTGCAGTTGCACACCAGCCATGCCTTAATTTGAGAATGACCTATGACTCTACCTTTCCATGAAAACCTTTGTGTGATCCCAGTCAATTAGAATTAAATTCTACAATCTCATCTTGAAAGATACATGCTTTGTCCCTTTTTGACAGCTCTGATGCTGATCAGCACCTCTTCTTAATGGTCCTCGTATTCCCTCATGTGTTAAGTAAGCATCATCTTCAGTGTAACAGCAGGGTTCTGAAATAGTGTTGGGCCATGGAGTGGTTTCAGTTGATTAGCTGGTGTTGATGTCAGTTTGATAGATTGAGCCCATATTGTTCTACATTGGAAATGTGATTTTTTTGTTTTAATAGTATCCCCAAGTTTCCAGCAGAGTTGACTGTTACCTTTTATGAACTCAGAGGTAGGAGACAGACTCTAGAGAGGGTTTTGCTTGGTCAGACTGTAGACACATGAAAGTGTATTTTAAGCCAAAAAGCACATCTAAGAGCATGGAAGTGGAAAAGTATATTTAAGTAGAGCAATTAATGAATTTTTTTGTAAAATCGTCCTGTTGAAGAGTGCACCATTGAATTGTGAAGGCAGATCACTTAAACATGCACAGAGGATTCTGTGGTGTTATAGTCACCATTGTCCCCAGGGTGGTTTGAAATGCTGGTGAAACCTGTGTGCTGTAACCTGGCGTTGAGCAGAGGGCTATCATCTTAGTGTGCATTGTTGCATTCCAGCTATTCTGGCAGACTGAGCCAAAATGAGGCAAATTCAGAAATGCTGCTATTTAAATTAAGTCAATCCAGCTCCTGCCAGCGGAATCGAGTATGGGAGGGCCACTTTGTGGGTCTGAGGTAAGGAAGGAAGTTATAGTAATGTTTGACGAAGTCCTATATAGGTTCCAAGAGCAACCTCTTCAACCAGTGTAGCTGAAGTTGGCAAAGGTTTTGTCTGCACAAGCGAAGCAGCTTTATGATTCTCCAGTGTCATGGAACAGGTAGGTTTATTTTTGGCTGTGGCTTTAGTAAGAACATGCAGCAGTTTTTCTTCCGTGTTTTTTATCCATCAGCCATTGACTTAAGAAAGTCAATTAGAAGACTAGTGCTTAATACTGTTCGGGGATTACCAGAAGCTCCATGTTTAATGGAAGGAAAACAAAACAGTACAGGGAAAAATAGCCCTTGGAACTGAGGAAGGGTATCCTCAGCAGACTTCGTGAGGTGAGGAATTGTGAAAATGCAATTTCATAGGCACTTGAGCCCTTCTTTCCTCAGAGTCAGTTTTTCTTAAGTCTTTCGCGCTGGGTGTTTGTTTGTTCATATAAGCAGTCTTCCCCTATTCTTTGTTGTCCTTAGGAGGTTAGTTGTAAGGTTTAACTATCTAAAATTTCCTTGCCAAATATAAATTCCTCTTCCTTTCTGAATGATTTTTCACGATGATCTTTGGGATACTTCAAACATGTTGCTATGTCTTTCTTAATTTTCTCAATTTTTGTTAGATGGAGGGAAAGAAAAACCCCAAACATCTGTTGTTTTTTTTTTTTTTTTCAGTCAATCTCCCATTTCCAGATCATATTTTGTAAACCTCTGATTATGCCACTTGCTCTGTTTTGGCTTCTCTTCGTTGGATCTCTAGTGTCATGTTGAAAACTGCACAAAACTGTACTTAAGCATGAGGGAAGGCTTTTACGTAAGAGATTTGCGATGGGATGAGGCTCTCACACTTGCCCTAAGATAATGTGTCATTTTACCCTCTGTCTGTACAAGCTGTTCTCATTGTGCTATAGCTGGTACAAAAGTCAGTGGAACCAAAGCTGGCCAAGAAGCAGTACAAAATAAATAACTAAATGGAGAAGTCGTTCAAATGTCTTTACATTTTCTGGTAGGTTCAGAGAGGAAATAGTTGTCAGATTTTACTGAAATCTGTTTCTTAGCTTTAAGCAAATAATGTAGACTCCTGTTTAAACACATCTCTTCAGAACTCCTTGGAATTTTTAGCATGGTATCTGAGCCTTAAAATTTTACGAAGCTTGAACTAAAATTATATGCAGTTGTTGGCATTAATGCAGCAGTCAGCAATTTTTAATAAATAGTATTTGTTACAAAAGCCGAGACCTCCTTTTGACCTTTTCATAGTAGGTCCTAAAATCTTGTAGTTGGGAGGGAGAAGGAAAAGTAGCGAGTGTTCACATTTCTCTATAAGCAAGGAAGGAAGAAAGGGCTGTTATTTCTGGGTGTAGATACTTGGGAAACGTTTTTCTCTCTTTTTTTCTTTTTACAGCAGTGAGGCCTATGATAATTCAAGATAGACAAGGAACTGAGTAGAAAAGCAAGGGCTGAATAAGCAACATACAACCTAAGGAGCACTAGTCATTAGAATTAAGAAACTATATCCAGAACAACTCAGAAATACTGTGTTCAGAAAATATCGAGTGCCTGAATAATCAGGGTCCAATACTACAATAAACATTAGGCTTGAACTGGCTTTGTTTCTTCTTGGAGAGAAAAAAATGCTTTATTTTATCTCATACATTACGCCAGTAGAACACTTTGGGTGAGATTGATCCACCTTAGATAGCTATGTCTGAGCAAGTAACCGGTGCTTCCATCTTAGTGGAGAGTGTTTCAGTGGCCTGCTTAGTCTCATACAGAGGTCCTGGATCAGGTGAACCATGCCCTATAGCTGGCAGTCTCTCTGATCGTGGAAAGACTTTGGGTGATAAGCTCAGATGATGGTGTTTAAAGCCAGGCAAAGGGAATCCCCTCTGAAGTCTGTAGAAGTGTGAGATGAACCCAGTACTGCCAGTTCTACTGGTGATACTTGGAGCATGCAGATATTTCAGGACTTCTGACAGCAGTGCCCTGCACTGGTCTCTTTTCTGTACAGTAGAGATAGCACCTGTAACTGCATTTCCTCAGGTACTCAGTGTTTAATATTTTATTAGAAAATTAGGTTGTTGACAGGTTTTCACTCAGGACAACAGAATAGTGGAACTTTTCTAAATGGTCTCTTTTTGGCCTCTTCTAGAAAAGTGACGTTCTGATAAAAGTTTCATTGTACGCCAAGTTTATTCTATCTTCTCTATAATGCTGTGAAACAACATGGGACAACTGGTATTTGTTACGCAACACCTCTCTTACAAACAAAATTCTGTTTGCCTGTGCATCCATCTATTCCATGATCTCTAAATGTCAGTGGCTCTCAACACACGCTTTTCATCCAAGAAACGGTAATTGGAAAATAGTTCATTTACCACACAGCTGGATTTGTTGTTGCAGTAATAGCATATTATTTACCAGTGGAGACATTTAAAGCTTTCATACTTTTCCATCAGAGTGTATCCTCACAAATCCCTAATCTATTTATTTAATTTTCTCTAGATTTATATAAATATTGAAAAAGAGGCGCCTTTCTGTATGCTTAAAGCACCTTGGGCATAGCTTAAGTCTACATTGCAAACAGAATCTGAAAAGCATAGCAGTCTGCATCCGTCTCCCCGGGAGCAAACTAGACAGCACAGTCAAATTTCTCTTTCACTCCCCCATTAACAGTTTTCTCCCTTGACCATTCACTTTGTTTATCTCTGTACCACCTACTAAAACTGTTCTAAATGAGTGAAAAAATTGTTAAGGCGTAAGGCATTTTACAGAAACATGCAGCTGTATAGTAGAGTGTACTTTTAATATAAAAGTTGAACGGTTGGAAGGTTGATGAAGTGTGCTTTGCAGGAGGTTGGTGCACACAGCTGATGGTTGCACCAGTCCTAGTTAGTGACTGAGGTTATTGGGCTGACTTGTAGATCTCACTGTAAAGGACAAATCTTCATTAGTAAAATTTGGTATCTTGGGTAATTGTAGAGTTCGAAGCAATGAGAAGCTTCTGCTTTCTGGTTCATCAGTTGTAATTCCTTTGTGTGTTCACCAGCAAAGCATTTTAAAGAAACGAGACAGGATAGGTGATTTAGCCACTGTGGTTCTGAGTTAGGCTTTTATATTTTAGTACTTGAGAAACTTATGTGTTTTCCTTCATCTCCTGCACTAATCTATCTTTAACTGGGGCAAAAAAATCAAAATCTGAGAAGCCTGATTCCTTCTTTGTTGAGTTTGGCACCTTTCACACAATGCTTTTGGAAAAGAGGTTGTCCTTTTATTTTTTTAAAGGAAGTAGCATTAAAAAAACCCAACCAGGAACCCTTCTGTCCATATTTAGATATGTGAAATGCTACACCTGTCCACAGCTTTGCTCAGTGGTGTGTTGCTGTGTTTTTGTTGGTTTGTGATTCAGTGTTAAAGATTCCTGACGTTGTCTATCAGACTTTGAAACTGCTGACCCCGATTTTGCACTTTTGTTTCCCACTAAATAAATGTATAAAAATATACAAAAGCTTCTGTTACCTTTACTATTTAAGAATGTTGTCTAAAACATTTATAACATTGATTATGCTTGTTTATTTGCATTTCAGCCTAGTTGGCAGAATTTTTTAGTTAGTATCTCTTGTTCATGTGTGGATTATGTCTGGATTATGGTTTTAGAGGACTGACGTGGATGAATTTGGGGAAACTATGATTCTAAATCCAAGGCACACTGGTTGGAGCTTACCAGAATGGTACAGGAAGGAGAACGTGCCAGTTGCTTTGTGGTTTTGGTACCATATCTTAATCTCATTGCTTTGTCACATCTGTTGTGTACACTATTGGATATTAAATTGTGAGGTTTTGCTTCTGGCTTTTGCCTCTGACCTTAGGTATCTGATTCATTGTGTTATCTCAATATTTGTCTGGTAGCTAAAGATAATGTTACCTTCTTGCTGTGAGATCCCTAAGGGAAAAGCCCTGCGCAAAAGCAGTGTTACTTGAGAGGCCATGTGGGAGCTCCAGATTTTCTTGGTATGGAATACTGTTACATTACAGAAGTGTAGTAAAGCTGGATAGGAGATCTTATAGATAGGTGAGGTTACTTTAAGACAAAACTATTTGCCCTTATTTGCAACCTCATACTCACATGCTTACAAACACTAAGATCATGGAATGGTTTGCATTGGAAGGGACATCTTCAAGTCACTTAGTACAGCCTGTGTGCCATGGGCAGGGGCATCTTTCACTAGATCAGGTTGCTCAAAGCCTCATCCAATCTGACCTTGAACACTTAATCAAATAATCTCTCCGGCATTCAGGTATTGAGATAATTAAATCCAAGTGGTCTTTCTGAGATGCTTTATGATGACACCAGGGCCACCACCTGTTGAGTTCTCATCATGACATCTGGGTTCTTCTTGGGTTGGTGATCAGGGGGTTTTGGTTTTTGGTTTTGGGTTTTTTTTTCTTTTCGTATCTTTTAGAAGCAGACAGCAGTTGGTGTCTCCATTCTGTCCTGTCTCTGTGAATTACAGGATTTAGTGTTAGTTCTTTGTCTCTTGATGTTGCTGTCCTGAGAAAGTACATGCAGATAGGTGGTAGGATTTAGTTACTATTCTGGTAGTCCTTCTGCTGTTCCTTGAAGTGCTTCCATGCCCCAGTATTGCCATTCATTTGCCACACAGACCAGTCTAAATATTTTCATTATAGTTCTCTGCAACAGAGAGACAGCTTCAGAGCTGCCTTGACGTTCCTAATTGCCTTTTTATGGTAAGGAATATGGTTTAGATGAATCCTGCTAGGATAGGCAGGAGGACTGAAAGATGTGGCTGGTTTTGGAGACTAAGAATATGTTTTTTAAAAGGAGGAAATTAATGTGTTTATTTTGTTTTGTTTACCAAGGCAAAGAACATCTCCTGTGTAAATGGGGTGTGGCATAGCAAGCTATTGTGTGATTTGACTGCTTACTTAGCACAGCCACTGCAATAATTCCTGTCTATAAAGCTGAATTCATATAGTATGTCATTGTCCCTATTAGTGGACATCACCCCGGATTATTGTATTTGCATTGTAAGGGTTTTAATCCATAAATCTAGATGGTTGTAAAATGTACAGTGTGGTTTGTTAGTAGACATGAAAGAACTTTGTCAACTCGATTTAGTTCCAGGGTATATTTTTACTACAATTTTTTTACATCTTGACTCTTGAGTTCTGGATAAATAAAACAATTCTGGGATTACTTTTACAGATAAACAGAGGTCACATGACAACTGAGGCTAAGAGAGCTGCCAAGATGGAGAAAAAGCTAAAGATCTTGCTTGGTGGTTATCAGTCTCGAGCAATGGGCCTCATCAAACAATTGAATGATTTGTGGGACCAAATTGAACAGGCACATCTGGAGCTACGTACTTTTGAAGAACTGAAGAAACATGAAGATGCTGCAATCCCACGGAGACTGGAGGTGAGATTCCCAAATGTAATATTTGTGGAAAAGATTCTTTTTTTACGACGCATGGGCTCTGCGATTCACAGCCTGAGTTTGTATCAAGTTTTTAATGGTCTTTTTAAATTATATGTTTGGCAATTACCAGACTCCTCTGCTGCTCTCTTCAATATGAAAGATTCTGTGATATATACATTAGAAGCTGGGACTAATCTACTAGTGTGTTCTTTAACTTTGTTTTTATTTTATTTCCTTATGTGGTTTATTTTATTAATCTTCTGCAATGTGTATCGGCAGAAGTTCCATATCTATCTAAATTTGGGTTGTTTTGCTTTTCATTACAGTTAGAGCTTAGGGTAGATCTGAAACTTGTGTAAAGCGTCCTACTTCCTTAAAAGTCAGTGGACCAAGTGCCTGTATATACTGCAGGAGATTCTCCTGTCTTTTCACATGTTGGTTGCATTACTCCATGGACCTAATGTTGTCAGACTTGCAGATGGCTGGATTTCCAGAAAGCCAGTAGTGAAATGGGGTTATTTACTGATTTAAGCTTGGCTCTCAGTTTCAGAACCTGAGCAGTTGTTCCGGAACTGTAGTTTTGAGTCACCCTCAGAGTTCAGACCATTTATCTGCAGTCCTGTGGCTGGCTAATACCCTGTGCATGTGTGATCTGGACCATTGCTGCTGAATAACACCACCTGCCTTACTGGCCTCTACTGGCTGCCATGGCTTTACAGAGGAAGATATCTTTCTCAGAAGCAGCCTTAACTTCAGCCCAGAGCTAGCAGAAAAAGGTACACTGAGATACCTGCAAACAATGCCTCAGAGCCATTGTTCTTAGTTTAAGGATGTCTAGGGTATTCTCTGCTTTATTCAGCTAATAAGGCAACCCTCAGTCAAGACTCAATCCTAGGATTAAGTCAGTGCCAGGCTTGTTTTCCAAGAAATAAGTACTCATCTGAGCACAATTTTTCTTTTAAATTCTTTTATTCCACAAGAGAGGGTTCTGTGGAGTCTCAGATATTCTCAACCATTTGCTATTTAAAGGCATAAAATGTATCAGTTCTTAAAACTGATTTTGTGAAAGAGGTTTAGAAATTAAGATAGATCTGTTTGCAAACACGATTAATTTATTTAGTGAAAGTTAACAGTAAAAGTGTATTAAAGAACTGATAGCTACAAAGAGCACCTGCTTTTAGTAAATAGCACTTTACTAGTAGAGGTCTAATCCTTAGAATACGTTTACTGTCTCTTCTGATGCAAGAGTGAAGGGAGATCAAATGAACCAGTAACTGGCAGTTCTAGAACAAGTGGTGTTTCTCCTTCATGCACTGTGTAGCTAGTGAAAGAAGGCCTGTGAAAGGTATTTTTACAGGACGTGTGATTAGTTAGTTAGGTCACCCAAAAATGAGAACAAACTCATGGAAAAAGAATCCAGGGGTAACTGTTAAATACAATGCAACTTGTGGCAAGTTTCCAATTTGAAATCTCTCCTTTTGAAGTATTTGATACTAACTGCTGTCAAAACCAGGGTAAGATACCTGACATTTCAAGTAAGATAACTGTCATTCTTGGTACTCTACATCAACTGCTCTGTTTTACATTTATATTTAGAATAAGTAATTCTTGCAATGTCCTGACTTGGTTCTGATCCCTTCCTCTGAAGGAACTAAAATACAAGCTTTGTAACGATCTTCGTGGGTGTGGCTAAAGAAAGAACTGACTGGTTGCTTATTTATGCTTAATTACGTTTTCCTTTCAGTGTCTGAAGGAAGATGTGCAGCGACAGCAGGAGAGAGAAAAGGAGCTCCAGCAGAGATTTGCTGACTTCATGTTGGATAAAGAGACTTTTCAAGCAAAGTATTGAAGCACAAAATTCAATGATGTAATATTTCCAAGTGTACAGATACTTCTCCAGCAGCTTTTCCATCAGTTGCAGAAATCAAATGTAGTCTGCTGTTTGCATCTTGTCAAGTTTTGTCCCTTTACTGGACTGTTCCAAATGCTGTAGGTATGAATGGCTTTGGCCAGTATTAAAAGTTGGATAGAAATGTCAAAAATTTTATTAAAAGGAAAAGCAAGCACTCTGGTATGAATTTAGCCATGTATTTGTTTGCTAGGATTATCACGTTATTCCTAGTGTTTTATCATTCTTCAGACCTGTAAGATACGTGCCTGCAGAATAACATCTTTTGAATAAACCTGGAATATTAAAGAATAATAGTAGTAAAATGCTTGTCTTTCAACTAAAATGGAATCCTCTCCTATCCCAGGCCTCTTTTGTGTTTTTAGTAAATTGTCTTTCTTCCATTCCTCTGCTGCTGCTATTATTTTCCAAGACT
Source organism: Tapera naevia (assembly GCA_033556795.1). NCBI lineage: Eukaryota > Metazoa > Chordata > Aves > Cuculiformes > Neomorphidae > Tapera > Tapera naevia. Next base: position 32,596,625 of record JAUMJJ010000079.1, on the reverse strand, counting down.
GTAATTTGTGTTAGATAGGACCTGTACAGGATAATGATGATCTGTGTCATATGTCATACCATGTTCATGCTTGTTCTCTGTGCATACGACTAAACATTTATATCAAGGTGTTTGAGTGGTCACATTGGCAGTACATGTAACTTCATCATCCTGTAACAGGGTAGGTTTAAGTTTTGTAAAGCATCCAGCATAGCCTAATTGTTTCCATAGGTTTCAGCACAAAATGTACCCTTAAATTTTCTATATATTAATGCTTTTAAAATCACATTTGCATAGTGCATTTTCCCTCTATCTGATTGATGAACCTTTTCCTGCTGATGTTTATACAGTGGGCTGAAGGTCTTGAGTAATATCACAGTTCTGCTTTGGCCTGGACCTTGTGGAAGATGGTTGTGGAGGCTCTGTGCGTATATTGTCCTCGTCACAAACTGGAACTCAGTTGTTTCTTCTGTTCAGATTTTAGAATGGTCCTTTGCTATGTTCTGGCTGTGATCAGCTGAAGTCTTCAAAGCACCTCCAGTCACAATTTATTAATTAGTGTAGGCCAAGGACACTGGGAATGCTCAATAGGCAGTGGGCATGCGGCCAACCCTGGTAGCTTCATGGCATGGATGTGTCCATACAGTTCCAGTTAGCCTAAGCATTTGGGAGCATGCCCTGGGCATTGTTTGCGTTACTACTGCAGGTATCATCTCACAAGGTCGCCCTTGCATGCTAAGGTGTAGGGGTTTATGGAGTACATTCTTAGCATGCAGAACTTTGGAGGTCCATGGCACTATTGCTCCTCGAGAGTTGGTTATTCGGCGTGCTTTGTTGCCCAGAGCAATTGTTAAGTGGGGTGCAAAAAAACTCCCTACTTACTCCTCCTCTTCTCTCACCACATCTCAACAGGTTTTTATTTTCTCCCTAGTTTGACCATTCTTCTGAAGGCTGAGGATGGGATTACTGAAAGGGGTAAATGCATTATTTTTTATTCTTTGCGATACTTTTTCAAATCTTATCCATAATCTTTCTCTGAGTACTCTTTAGTCAGACCACACTGGAGTTAAATGTTACTGTTTAAAATTTTAATCAGTTATTCCCAATGCTTATAATACATGTCTTTGCCAGAGTCTGGCATCTTGTTAGAGGATTGGTTTCATGTTTTTATTTTTATGTTCATCACTTCTTTGGGGATCCATCTTATTTTTCACTCTTACACTTTGGCTATTTTGAGCAATTGTTTGTGGAAATGAATGAAGAAAAAGGCAAAAATACATATTGGTAACAGCATAGAGTTCAGCAATTAAATACATAAAGTTGCATGTATGATGTAAATTTGCTTTGATATATTTGAATTTGAATGAGGTCTTTGTTGTTGGCAATTTTGCCATATTACAAAATGTCACTTTGTTTAGGCTTTTGGGAAGATTGCTTGAGGACACTGTCGGGGTTATGGGGCTGTAGGTGTTTAAATGCCATCCATCGTGATCGATGGTAATCAGATTTTTTTTTAAAGGCAATCCATCTGATTTCTCCTGATCCCTGGCAGGAGCAGGTTACACAGCCTTGGAATATCATTCCCTTTATTCACCAGGACATCATTCTTCTGAAGTATTAATGCAATTATAGACTACATACTTCTAGAAATGTGTTAAATATTTAGCTAAACCAGAGTACATCTGGAAAGAAGTATTAAGCATCAATCTTTGAGCATATGGGCAATTTTAGCTTGGATGGTTATATCCAAAAGGAAAAATCATATAAAGGCACATCATGACATTCTCGTGGTTGTGTGGTAGCTATAGATATTAACAGAAAACCCTTGTAAGTTTACCAATACCACAAATACAAGTATTTCCTTTCTTTTTAGTGCTGGAGCAGAGCCTTTTTGATGTTTCCTGTATTTTTGACATCTTCAGAGCTAGACAGGTATTCAAATGCATTGCCTCAGCAAATGTTTTTAATGGCAAATTAGAAGGACTGAGAAATCATGCACAGCTCTTCTTTCTTGAAATGCTTACAATTAACTGATCGTTATTTGTAACAGATACATATTTGTAGCATCGAATGCAGCAGATATGAAGCAGTTATATTTGAAATATACCTCAAGGAGGTTTTTTCACTGTTTTCTCCAGTTCTGTTTGCTTAGACAGTGCTTAAGTAGATTTGCTGTTTTCCCCGTCTCTAGTCAGAGTTTATGTCCTGAAGTTTTTGCCTGTGTCAATAATGAAACAAAATTAATGAAACAGAGTTTCTTGCCTTATTTAAAGCTCAGTTGTACCCTGCTTTGGCTTTTTACCTGCCCTGAGCTGCCAAGAAATCCTACTATGAGCCAGGGAGAGACTCTTGATTCAGGTGTTCAAGGGCCTGTGAGCTCAAAGAGTGCTGGAGAAGGCTTGATGTCAGGCACTACCAACGGTCCTAAACGAGCCCTGCTGTTACCAGGACTCAAGCCATCACAGGACAGAAAGTACAAAGGTGATGTTAAGCTGTAGAGACTCCTTCCCCACCTTGTCTATGTTGTAGGTAACTGCTCCTGGAGCTTTGGGCCTTTACAGACACAGGATATTGACAGAGATGGGACTATGGCACCACTTCTGCCTCCTTTTCCAGAAGTATTTTAATGCCATGGGACAGTTACTTTTCACTGGGAGATGCTTGAGATGTTGTCTGAGGCTGTCAGTCCAGGATATCATTCATGGCCTTGGTGCCCATTCTCTTGCAGCTGGCGAAGAGGCTGTAGTCAAATCTGCTGAAATCACCCATAAAACCTCATGCTGGATGCTCTGTGCATGTGTCTGCTTGATCCAGAGAGATGTGAAAGGAGCAGCAGAGCCTGGCTAGAAATTCCTAGATTAAAGAATTCTGGTGTGGTATCTTAAACTGGAGTGCTTCAGGAAATTAGTTCAACCAGATTTGGATGCTGGTGTCAATGCTTCCAACAGCAGACAATGATGGAGCTTTGGCTTTTTAGATGCATTTCTTGGGCTTAGGCCCAGTTTATATCTCAAACACTGCTTCCTGAATCTCTTTTTAAAATGCTTTGTAATTGAACACAGATGTTTGGTGGACACAGAAGAGTGACCAGCACACCTTGACCTCAAATTTTCATTGTAAACTTGTGAAGCCAGCCACTATTTTGGTCTTTGTTTCCAAGAACAATAGTAAGTACAACCACAGACAGTGTGAACCAGTTAACAATTTACTGCAGTGGGCAAACTGTAACCTGTCTGAGTGACAGAGGTGGGATGGGGCTGTGTAGTCTGTATGTGTGTTAACAGTTATTTTGAGAATTATTTAACTTTCTCCCTGAGAAATTCCTTCACTTCCATTAGCATGTCAAAATATATCTGCAAGTCTTTAAAGAATTTCAGCTGATGATTTTCCTCCCTTCCTGGAATTGAACTTGACATTTATGTGCTGAATCAGTCCTGTAGCTGGAGCCTGCTTCAAAGTCTGTGGAGTTGATAAGACTGTCATTTACTTCAATTGAGTTGGATTCAGGTACCTGGGAAAGCTAATAAGACAGCAGTATTAAATTATAACAGCTGAATGTCTCATCCATACCCAGCAGATAACAAAAATCAAGCATTTCCTAGATTTAAGGGGGAGACTTTCTAAAGCACAGGAGGTTCCCTGTGAGAAATCCAGCAGAGTTGGAGCCAACTCATGAAAACATGGCAGATCTCCAGAGAAACAAGCGCTATTTTAACTTTGTAATTAGTCACTCCAACCAGCAATGTGATGGCCAAGACACATCTTATTTCTCTGGCTTCCTTAAGCCAAAGACTTACAGTGCCAACAGGAGCATCTTGTCTTTGACCATTGCTGCTTGTGCTGCTTTTGCACCCTTGTTTGCTGGTGCAAGCACTGGGACAGCTACTTTTGGATCAAAATATGTTAGTCCTGCTTGGTTGTCCAATCGCCTCCACAGACATGAGTTGAGTGTGTTTAGAGATAAGAAGTTCCAGTGAAGACAGAAGCAGGGCAAAATTGCCTTTGTCAGAGGCTGTGCCACTTCATTGTTCACTTGAAGTGGCCATGAGACATGGCCTGCAGTGCTCCAAGGCAAGTAGCTAACATGAGGCAACTACCCTTAGGCACTCTGACTTAGCTGGATCTGAGCTGGTAAACGTTGGAGATGCATTGCTTTTTGCAAACATGGCCTGAACATAGATTTCTAAATAAAAGGCATCAAAAAGCATGTTTGAACTTTGGTTTTGACTGCAAACTGGCTAGCAATATCTTAAACAAGTGTGTGAACTTTGGCTTGCCTTTGGTATCCGAGGACAGTGATGTTGCTGGAGAAGATGACATTGTTGTGGTCTGGGTTTAATCTGCCTCACATTCATCTCAGGAATCCAGTTCTCAGTTATCTTCCATGCCGTGGGTTCAAAGCAACACCTGTATTCCAAGCAGGATTTAAAAGTGAAGTATCAAATAACATTTCCTCCATTTTCTTAGTTGAATGAAATGCATGTTGAAAAATAGCCAGATACTGATCTAAAAGCGAAGTGTCCTTATAACTGATTCCAGACTTGTACTTTCTGCCTGTCTAGGACTTGTACCTTTGCTTACAACAGAAGACCTGATTCTGCTGAAGACTTGCACTCACCTTAACTTGTGTGGGAGTGAGATCAGACCTTGTTTTAGGGAAGGACTTAAAGGATCTGTTTTATATGTAAGCCAACATATATATAAGTCAACCCGTCCCTCTGTCTCCACTGAAGTATGTACAGTTTTCTCACCACTTCAAAAATTCAACATTGTCTTTAAGTGCTTTATTTAATTAGGGCCTTAATGACTTTGAAGCAGAGGGGAGTGGCAGTGGATTGAAAAAAAGGACCTTCACCTTTTGGTTGTGATTATGTCTCTCCTCTCTAGCTAGACTATGGCTCATTTTTTGATGTGTTTAGATAAGGTGACTTTAACCAATTCTTGCTGCCTCAGGCATAATTGTGGTCCACACAGTAGGTGAAAATGTAAAGAAGTGGGTACAGGGAGTGTTTTACAGCATTATTTCTGCTGCCAGTACGATTGTTCATAGTGGGTTTGGTTGTTTGCCAGTTGTTGGGGGTTTGTTTTCTGGGTTTTCTTTATCATTTATTAAGAGATGCCTTACTGTCAGGATTAGGAAAATCTTGCTTTCAAGTCAAAGTTAAAGGTTTTTCACATATCAAATTAGACAGTCTGCCTCATTAGATCGCTTTCAGGTTTCCAAGTTACAACTGTGATTCTGATGTATCTGGATTCCTTAAAGATTCCTCAAGGGAAATGCAAGTACTTCTTTTAAGATCATTTATGTACATTGAAAGCATTTATGAATTGTGACACGAGGAAACACAGGCTGTTTTATTATTTATTCAGTTCATATATCAGATCTTTTGCCAAGTACACGCTACAGGTAAATGCCTCATAGGATCAGACAAACATATGTGTTAGGTTCTTCTCTTCTCCTCCCACTCCCTCCCCTCTCCCAGAAAAGAAATGTGGGGTCTATTTTGTATCATTATCATGCCAGTAGCATTTTAAAGCATGTTATGCAGCTTAGGTGAGATCATGGCCCCAGTGAAACCAATGGGAGATTTGGCTTCAACTTCAATGAAGCTGAGATTTCCTTTCCTCTCCTCTCCTGTCTGTATTTGATGAACCTTTCTGTCAGGAGAAGAAAGAGATCCTCTTTTAAAAAATAGTCATAGATGCTTAATAATGCTGAACGAGTCAGCCAGGATTACGTTTTTATCTCCATGGCCAGCAAAATCTATTCCAGAAATAATTCTGATTAAAAAGGCTGAATCCACTTTTTGAACTTCAGACACAGAGGCACCCCAGAAGTAATTCAACTGTATGATTTTTTTTTTTAAGCTAATTATTTCACTGATCTTTATAGTATCTGGCCCTTATGTAAAGCATTGTTTTCAAAGCTGTCTCTCTCTTATCTATTAATGCTCATTAATTATCCTAGGGCTTGGGCAGGACCATCACCGTAGCTGGATCTTAAAAAAAATAGTGACTTTACTGACCACATTAATTAATCTGCATGACAGACCATGAAATGACTGTAAATAGAAGGTAAATTATTCCATAGATTGGTTTTGTTGTGTTTGAGTTAGGAAAGAAAAGGTGGGGTACACAATCTCTACCATAGAACAGGTTTGCCTCTCCTTGGTTTGTGCTCCTACCCAAAGAAATTTCAAGGGTTTGGGTGGACATACTGTCTTTCATTAGACCATATACATGGAGAACACAGATACTCATGAAGTCCTGAACTCTAAAACTGCTGTGTCACCTCCCTTTTCCAGCTGGTTTATTCAAAGATATTCTCCCTTCAAGCCATGCTGCTTTTTATGTTCTTAGCTCATCCTTGCTACAACATTGACCTCAAAGATTTTAATTTTTTTTTTTCCTGATGTTTTAGTTGAAAAAAGACAGTGCTGGTTATCTGGCTTTAAGTTTACAGAAAAGCAGGATGAAACCTAGGAGCAATTAGTCCTTTGTCAAAAGAGGATAGAGTTCTTTAAAGACTAATATTCCTCAGCTCTCTGACATGGATTGGATCCCATCTGCTCAACCTGCTTGTTTTTCGTCAGTGTTGATGAGTTGAACATACTCTGAGTGCACCATTGCCTGGTGACTTGGGAAATGGGAGAAGTGGGTTTGACAGGGTCTCAGCTCTGTGGGCTAAATCCCAAAAGTTTTGATTTGTGGTGCATTTTCACGTCTCTAAACCCAGCTTTGGGCTTTCTGTGCTATTACAGTAAGCTTCCTCATTACCATGTAGTGGTTCCATGGTTTTTCTTTTGGTCACCTCTGACTGGCATCCTGACAGGATTGAGACAGGCACTACTTACAACCTTGATCAGGGTGAGTCCTGCAGGGACACCAACCTGCACAGCAGTTACTGGAGAAGGGGCCCAGGTTACTGGGAAGGCAGAGGGAAACATCATCTGTATGGAGCCAGATTAAAAATCTTGAAGCAGAACATAAGCCCTGCTTTTCTTCAGGCCAGGAAATCCCTAGTTCTGGTCCTCTTGGACCTCTTTCCCTCACCCCCATGGAGTGTTTTCACCCCATGTATTAAATGGACAGTCTTTCCTTTAGCTGCTCCTGACCTGTTTCTGTCACTGTGCTAGCAGATGTTTAGCCACAGAAATGAGTGATTTCTATACAAGAAAGTGCCTTTATGGAGGAGATGCCAAACTTTCAGCACTGTCAGGAATTTGAAGGTCTGGACCTTTGGTGACACTTTTGCTGGTCCCAGAGATCAGCCATCTGGCATCACTGTATTGCCTGGAAAACATCCAAATTCCGGCAAAGGCAGACTTTTTTGGCTCTCACCTCCTGCTTGGTTTCTAGATAGGAAGGTGAGAATAGCTGTCCTCTACCTCACAAAAGGATTATAGAGAAAGAAAAAGAGGCTCAAGAACTTTATTTTATATGTTTCATACTTGCTACAGCACATCCTGTGGACTTCCTTTTGTCATTCTTAATAATGGCAATATTACTGAAGTCCAGGCAAAAACAGGTCCTTGAACCTACTATCAACATAAAATATCCCAACTAATTCTAAATCCCATTAAACTGGTGGTGAATTTAATCATGAGGGTTAGGATAAACTAGTGAATCCAATTTCCTAGCAGGTCCCAGAACGTATTGTTAGCAGCAAAACCATCCCTGCAGCACTGTATTTCACTTCTTTTTATTGCAAATGCCTTTTGGTTAACAGCAAGGATCTGTTTTAATTTTACGGTTACCCAGTGACCACAGGACGCAGATTGTGCATCACCAGAGAATGCACAAACGTCTGTCTGCCTTCCCTTGTTCCAGCAGTAATGAGTGATCACAGGAGCACAGCCAAGCCAATGCGGCCACGCAAGGAGTGGTTGTGACAGTAACTGAAGGAACTGCTGAATCAGCCAGAAGAACAAGGATTCACAGCAAAAGCTCGAGCCCGGCGGACTCGTCTTGGAAACACCAACTAAAAGATAACCACAAACCAGGATGGACACTTGGTCAAGAGATGCCAGTTGGTTGGGAGGCACCTGCCTACCTATTGGGAAGGCCTCTTCAGCAGGACAGCAGGTGGGCAACCCTTTGGTGTTGTAAGGGACAGACTATTCCGAAGGACTTCCTTGCCTTTGGGTACAGGGATACTGAGTGGTACCTCCAAAAGTCTCCAAGTGTAAGAATTAATGTAGTTTTGGCCACTTACGCTGTGCTGAACTCAGAACTCGTGGCTGGGTTATACCATACCTGGCCCTCCTAATGGCACTTGGGCTTGTGCAAATCATAATGGTGTTTGGGCAAGAAAGCAGCCTCCAGCCTAGGCCAGTTCTAGGCACGTTTGTGACAAATAAATGAGGGGGCCTAAGTAGAGAGATTTTTGGGCCAAACTAGCTAAATTCTCTTCAAGTCCCACTTGCAAGCACTTAGGTCTTCCTGTTGATATCACCTCATGTATCTAGGCTGTTTCTAGTGTTTTCAGAAATATGAATCGAGCACCTCTGTCCCACTGGTTTCAAGGAGAAGAAGACACCAAACCTGTCTGGACACTACTGAGAAGAGCGTTTTGCACAAAAGGAAAGTTGCCTTAAAACTGGCTGAAGTGTTTCACAGGAGTTTTAACCTTTCAGACAAAGAAATTTAATCTGCAGTGTCCTGAATGTCCAAGGCTGTGTGACTGAAGAAAAGGAGAGTGCTTCAAGGAGGTCTGAACATCTTCCTTTGGAGTTTGATGGTATTTGACATCCAAGCAGACAGAGTCAGGAACAGGTTGAGAAGGTAACAAAATGGGGAGAAAGCATGTGCCACAGACAGACCTGCCCACTTACCAAATTCACCTCAAGAAGGGGAGATTCCCCAAGCAGCCATTAGACTCTTCTTGCATTAATAGTGTGGATGACACTAGATTGCTATGGAGTCTTGAGCAGCCTGGTCCAGTGGGAGGTGTCCCTGCCCATGGCAGGGGGATTGGAACTGGATGATCTTTAAGGTCACTCCCAACCCAAACCATTCTATGGTTCTATGACCCACCCCGCTGAAACCTTCATTTAGCTTTTGTAGCCCTGTGCACCGCTTTGACTTGTCAAAAGTGTCCCGTGTCTATTGCTGGCAGTGTCCAAAGGCAAACTCCAAACCCAGGCTTGGGTAACTGCTTCTGAAGACAGTCAGCAGTAAGGATCAGCCTCTCCCCATCCATCCCATTGGTGAGCACAGGCCTGAGAGCAGCTGCACAGCGGCTGAGAGCCTGTCACAGCCCACAGCTGGAAGCAGTTTTCTTGCAGAGGCCAAGTGCAGCTTCCAAGCCCTGAGGTGGAAGGAGGATACTGGAGGGAAGTGGAGTAAAGTGGAAGAAGGGAGGGAGACAAGGAGCTGTAATGAAGTGCACACACATATATGTGTGAAGGAATGACCTGACACAAGGCGTGTGCCAGTGAAATTAGAAAAAAAGTGTGTGTCCTGATGCTTTTCCACTTGTGTGACACGTGCAGGGCTGACCTCAGATGCCTTCTGTACTCGCAGAGACGATGGGACTCTGGTGACATGTTTGGTCTTCGGCCATCTCTGGCTTAAGCTCCTCAGCAGAGCACTTGACCCAGTAAAAACCAAGAAAAGAGACAGCCTTAACTGGAAGATACTCATCCCTGTAGCTCTCTACTGGGAATAAATGCCTGGACCAATTTTGCACTGTAGCAATGAGGCACTCAGTTCCTCCTGAACCAGGCAGACAGCAGCACTTCAAAGAAGTTAGGAGGCTCTGGTCAGGTTTGCCTTTGCTTATTATATCCAGTCACTGTTTAATAAAAAATATCTGAGCAATCCTTGGACCTGAGTGTAGAGTCCAGAGTGCTCACTGCTGGTTACCAACCCTACTGAGGTTACAGAGTACTCCTTACAGTGCACGGTTACATCTTTGCCAGCAAACTAAACCATGCCTATCCCTGTTCGAAAGGTGGGGTATCACCATGCCCTTATTAAATTCATTCTCCCAGAATTGGCCCTCAACTCTGCTAACATTTGAGGAAAACTTGGGAACTGATGATGCAAAGGGAGCATCCTACACAATGCAGATCTCTGGGTTCAGCACACTTGTTGTACCAGTAAATGGGAAAGAATACTCTTATTCATGTCCCCTGCATGGGAGGACATCTCACTTGGTGTGATGAAAGCCAGCCCTCCAAAGCTCACTCTGAGACTGGAGGTCCTCTCCACATTGCATCTAAGGCTCAATGGCAACAGGCTAATAAATGCTGAAGAACTCTGCTCGAGCAAAACTACGTTTTTTCTGCTAATTTCTCATGTTTTAATATTAATGTCTCTGCCCTGAAGCTATGTACTGAAGTACACAAACTCTTCCCAGCCCCATCCAGCAACACTCCATTTCCACAGCCTGCAGCAGGGCACCCTTCTCCCAAACCATGTCTTTAAAGGCAATGCCAGACACCAACTTCCTTAGCTGTGTAAACACTGCAGAGGTACTAAAGATAGCATCAGATCATTTCTCAAAATCACATCTTCTCTTCTACACTGAGGCTAGAAACTGGCAAACAGGATGCAGGATTTGGCCCCACAATATTCACTTCTGTCATGAGTCATGAGTTATTTTTATCTTTTTTGTAACAGAACAAATGGCCACAGTAATTAATCTCTGTCTGTTTTGACAATGGCCTGGCCAAAACACATGATGTTCTTGCATACAGTCAAAGTAAGGAGAGCGGCATAACAACGTCATCTGTGCAAGTCAGTATTTTTAAATCTTTATGTTTGTTTTTTTACATGTCTTTAAAATATGCTTATGTACTGTACTTAAATAAAGCCAAAAGGAACATCAAGTGTTATTACACAGGTTGGCTGCACAGGTCATAGAATGATAGTATGATTTGGGCTGGAAGGAATCATGAAGGTCATCTAATCCAGCTCCCCTACAGTGAGCAGGGACATAGATATAAATCTCTGTTTTGAAGCACAACTACATATGAAACAAGAGCTAATCAAATCACAGCAAAGGCAAAAGTAATTTGAGTCTTTTCAAGAGGATCCAATGAAGAACACCCAGGGCCAGTGGAAGATTTAACTCTGCCAAGCTCCTTCCAGATTTATTGGCCAATAATTATTTCTACAGAAAAAAATGTTGCAATCAAACACTCCCCCGACAGTGCCTTTGTTTTCTACAGAGCTGGTTGAGCAATGTAAAGATTTATTAGTAGAGAATGTATTAATGAGGAAGTTGAGGAGAAACAACCAAGAAGTAAGTGACCGGGATTTCCACAAAATATGTATGGGGTGTGAGTTTGCCTTGCACATAGCTTATAGATGCCCAGCAGTACCTATGGGGTAGAAATCATCCCCAAAACTCTGGGAAAAATAGTTTTTACCGCCCAGCATGCTTAAAAGGGAATACCAATTTACAGCAGTAGACCAGATCTACTGATGCCAACTCATCCAAAGGAGCAAGTACTTTATCTTTTGAGTTCAGGCAACTCCTAATTGCTGACTTAGCAAAATACTCCTGCTTAGGACTGCTTATTTCATAAGCAAAAATTATGGTTTCTTGTCCCTTCCTACAAAGGATCATGTTCATACAGTCCAGAGGATATGAGCTAGACAAGCCTGTCTAGTAAACTTGCTGTTCTATGCAGTCTCTCGTGGGACTTCTACAAACACATCCTGAAATAAGAAACCTCTCTTTTTTATACCCCCAAGTCACTACTAACATACAATCTGGACTATCCTATCACCTTTAATAAGAGTTTTCCTTGCAATGGCCCACGAGATAAGACAACAATCACACTTGTCTTTAATCATAGAATCATAGAATGGTTTGGATTGGAAAGGAGCTTAAAGATCATCCAGTTCCACCCCCCTGCCAGGGACACCTTCCCATGGATCAGGTTGCTCATAGCCTCATGCATCCCGACTTCAAACACCTCCAGGCATGGGGCATCCAAAACTTCTCTGGGCAACCTGTGCCAGTGCCTCTCTACCCTCACAGGAAAACATCTCTTCCTACTATCTAATCTAAATCTTCTCTCTTTCAGCATGAAATCATTACCCCTCATCCTGTCACTGCACTCCCCGGTAAAGGGCCCCTCCCTGTCCTTCGTGTCGGCCCTCTTTCAGAACTGGAAGGCTGCTATAGGGTCTCTCTGAGCCTTCTCTTCTCCAGGCTGAACAACCCCATCTCTCTCAGCCTATCTCCATAGCAGAGGTGCTCCAGCCCTCTGATCATCTTCGCCACCTCCTCTGGACTCACTCTGACAGTTCCTTATCCTTCCTGTGCAGAGGACTCCAGAACTGAATTGCTCTAAGTCTGCTGTGCAATAGGACATTGCTATAACGCCATCATTTTTAAGATCTCAGAAAATTAACAGTAAGCATGATACTTTTTCTTCCTTCAGACTTCATAAAAGTGAGAGGAAAAACTAGTTTATCCCATCGTCTAGGCCTTTCAATTTTTTTTATCAAAACAAAGAATATATTTTGGAGTTGCCTCTTTTCTCCACCTATGGGGAAAGTTTACAGGCTGTGTATTCCTGCTTCTTCCAGTGCTGGAATATCTGTATTTGTGTTGAAGATAAACAGTGACAAATTTCTCTTATTTCCAGTTTACAGAGAATTTGGACTGATGTATTTCCTGGAGTTTCATGGAACTGATATGTTTGATAGAATTCAGAAGATATTTTTAAACCGTGAAAGGAAAATATACAAGTATTTCCTGAATTTGTTTCTTCTTTTCCCATAGTTTAAATGAAGAGTTCAGCAAAGGGAAGCAAAAGCTGAGTTTCAACTAAACCCAGACCAACATAGAGCTTCTGGTGGAAACCATGTTGGGATTAAATGATTTCCTTTGGTTTCCATCCAAAACCAAGCTGAACATGGACTTCTGGGTTGAGTTTCTCTTTGAATTTTTGGTTTTATTCAGTTATGAAGAATTAAGTGAAACTTGGGAGGTTCAAACCCTCACTGAATGATACTGAAAAACGATCTGCAAAACCCCTTGCTATGGAATCCTATTTCATAACTTTGATCTCTGTGGATGCTGGGAGCAGCACTCATGTCTCTTCCAACCTTAAAAAAACAAGCCAGTTAAGCCACTACATTTTTATGTAGAGACTGCGATATCCAAGAGACAACATCCAATCCCAGTCACCACCCTGCAGCCAGCTGGAAAGTAGGAAATCCAAGACTACACCCTTCTCCAAAACAGGGTCCATCAAAGCCAGCAGGTACCACCCCGAGAGCCTGCTGGGAAATATATAGAGGCAGACAACAGGGGTCCTATGAAATTCTTCCTCTAGGAAGAGGGAAACACTTACTTTCCTCCCTCAGCTCCCAGCTTGTGCTGAAATCACAGGCCACAGAAAATCTTTGGTCTTCTCATTATGGTCAGTAGGATCCATGAGATCTCAATTACACAGCGTAGCTGTCACTAAGCAATAACTGAGCTTCCTGGCCATCCATGTACTAGGCATTTACTTTTACTTATCTACCCATCTACACCCTGGGGTGTAATTCTATGCTTTGTCAGGACAGTTGGTGCAAGAATTCCTGCCCCACCTTCTTTGATCTTCATGGCTAGCTTTTTAACTGGGGTAATTTCTATGATCCCTCTTTGAGTGTGACCCACCCAAGGTGGTATGATGGAGCTGGGGAGGGGTTAAATTCATTATAGATTGAATAGCTTTTGGGGGAAGAGGACGCTTTGAAACTACTACCACTCCTAAAATACCCTCAGGTAGTCCTGTTGGACCCTTCTTGTGGATGTGTGACATATGTGTCCCAGTTAAGCCATCTTTATGGAGCACGTATTTCCTGCTCTCTCGTGGTTTTTTTTTTATTTTTTTTTCTCCCTCTTCAAATACTTCCTGCCTTTGGCTGTTTGTGATTGAATTCCCTGGAGACTTAACAGACTTGGAATCCTTCCACTTTTATGATTTGATTTGACTTTTTAGAAGAAAGTTTGATTTTCACCCCCCCTAACAAAAGAGAGAAGAGAGTGGGAAAAAAGTCCTATTCACCCACCAACAAAGAAGCAAGATACAAAAAGACAAGATTATTCTCATTCAGCTATTCATAGCATTGGAGTGCATTTCATTTCAATGTCTGCACAAGCCTTTGTAGCAGCCATCTGATTGAACATTACTTATACTGCATATTATATGCACTAATGAGAAAATGATTCTAAATTGCCTCTAGGGATGGTTATGATTAAACTATTTGCCTTCACTTCCTCTACTAAATTAAAGCAACCAAAAGAAAGAGAGAGGAAAAAAAAGTCTCAGATCTGGAAAGCAGTCAGAGTAACGGTTTGGTAAAGTTTCTGAATTCCTAGGAACATTTTTACTCATAAAGCTGGTGATTGGCTGTATATTTCATGCTGCAACTTGAAGCTAAAACTGTGACAAACATGTGACACAGAGAAGAGTTTTGGAGGGCTACATTGGGCATGATTTTTTTTATATTGTGAATCAGTCCAAAGCCCTGATAAGCTTTAATTGCACATGACTGAAGCTGCTAAAGCCCTCTCTGCTACTGAGGAGCAACTCCAAGGCGTCAGATGTCTGTCTCTTAAAAAGAGCATTTCAGAGGCTCACATACACGGAGACTCATTCAGACATTTTATTTGAACTCTTAAACCTTTTGAGCTCGGGATGAATAAACAAGTCCCTGAAATGCAATCCATTCTTGCTGGTCAGAGTTTGCAAGTGTTTTTCCCAGAGAAGAAACAAAATGTTATTTGTGTTTCTGTTGGCCTTTTTAAACACAGCAGGATTTGGGGGGCAGGGAGCAGCATTACGTTAGATGCGCGTGTGCCTATGTGTGCTCTCACACTGGGACGTTAGTGGGAGTTCTGTACATGATTGTCCATGACTGTTGAATTACCTAATGGATTAATTAGATGTGTGCAGACTCCATGGGGCAAATTGCCAGGTCACACAGCTTCTGAAGCACTAGTTAAAATTGTCTCAACTCCACGGTCCTCAGACTGAAGCCCACATCTCTCTGGTGGTCCCCGAGTCTCTGCAAGGCGGCCTTCATAATTTTCACACTCTCCAACCTGGTCCTCAGACTGAAGCCCATGTCTCTCTGGTGGTCCATGAGTCTCTGCAAGGCGGCCTTAATCATTTTCACACTCTCCAACCTGGACGCTATCTCACTCCCATCATCTCACCCAACAGGATGGGGTCAATTGCTGCAGTTGGTTTATGGATTCCTCCCACAGTCCCAGTGACAGGAGACGACCCTGAGACCACCACGGTTTCTCTGCTACGACCTGAGACACTCACATGCTCTGAACAGAAGCACATTTACACCCAGGCTGTGCAAGAATTTGACTCACCAAGCTCTTCAGATGCGTTGGTGGTTCCTCAAAAAATCCCTGAGCACAGAGTTTAGAGACCCAACAGAACATCTGAAAGTTTCATCATAGGGTCTTAATATCAAGGTACTAATGATGTTACATCACAGTTTTCGACAATGTGCCCCTTGTTTTCTTCTTTACGTATCACAGGGACATGATAAAAGTTACTTGTGAGCTTATCTGTATGATACCAGAGGTCACATGGAGCTTCAATAACTCAGGATGAGAAGAAGCTGCTCTTCCTTTCCTTTGGCCATGAGGAAGGGATAACTGAGTAATTCAGATACAGATATCTACACCCGTGACATCTGAAGCTGAGGGAGTTTTGTAGGTAACGCTCCATTTTTATGGGGTAATGGAGGAAATCTGGGCTCAAAAGGTCTCTGAGATGCCAGGAAAGATCTTGTCCCAGTGCTTGCATTAACACAGATGGATACTGGGTCTTATTCCTATTGCTTAATTTGGGGCAGACTACATTAGGGAGCTGAGATCCACATCACTGAGGCCTCAGTCTGTGCTAAGACTATAGGTGTCTAAATAATTGGTTCACTTGAAGGAAGATATTCCTCTGCATGTACAGTCAGTGATGAGAGAAAAATCATTTGAAGGTCTTGCAAGGAGACCAAAGCACAAGTACCCAACCTACCTACCCAAGGTGAACACACTTTTCCCTTTAGAGGCTCTCAAAGGTGCTAAGCATTAACTGCCTAGAGAAGTGTGAATCTTAGTGATAGGAACATCCACAATTTTGCCATTAACCTAGATGTCTGAATAAGGTAGGACTTAGGCTGCCCGTCAAGAGATGAAACCGAGTATCATACTCTTGGTTAACAGGGACAGGGTTAAATTTCGTGTATTCAATTCACGTGCAGATATCTACACCACCAGGTCATCCATGTGGAGTCTGGCCATGCTTGTTTCTGCGCACGTGTGCACCTAGGTGTATAGGTGGAAGGAGAGAGGGGGAGCAGGCAGACTCTTCTGGACATATGCATCACAACTGTCCTTTAAATATCCTGACCTTTTGTGCAGAAGGATTCTGGCCTTGGTGGCAGGAATGCATTTTCAACTGACCCCATGCTCAAACCCAAAGGCAGAGTCTTCTTTGTTTCCTCCCCACGCTGCTCCCCCCTTTATAACTGGAAGGTTATATGTTTCTTAGCTACTGGTCAGACTGGTGGTGCCTGCCAAGAAGCTTTCAGGGAATTTCCTCACTATGTAACAAATTTATGAGTCATATGAAAATCTGGGAAATGATTCAACCAGCTGTCTTTCGTTGACTCAAAGATTTTTACAACACCTCGGTGCCTCATCTTTGATTTGAGCCAGCAGAATGGTTTATTGTAACATCAAATGGTCTTGTGTTCACCTGGAGGACGCTTCCTACTACCAAAAAAACAAAACCAAAAAGCTGTAAAACTTTTGAAAACAGCCTGCTGTGAGGTGAACGATGCACAGAGCTGCTACATTAATTCACTATGAACTGTGAATGTGACTGGATTGCTGCTTCCCTCCAGGATGGCTGCAGAGGTGGCTGTCACTAAGCAGTGTGGCTCAGCTGATGCAAGTACAGCCTTCATGTATGGTAAGGATCAGGATTGCAACAGCTTTTGTTCAGTTTCTGGGCACATTTGTGTTTAACCATCTATCTGAAGGCATTTGAGCAGATTATGACCAAGCAGCAACTCAGTTGAAGCCAGAGGAGGTTGTTAGTTGCCAACTTTTCATCCTGCAGTCTCAGGCAGTGCCTTTGAAGTCTTGAATGCAGCAATATAGATAGGGATCCCTGCCAAACGACCACCGAGCAGCCTTTGGAGTGAACTTCACTCATTCGTGTCTTTAGACACCTCAGTCCAGAGAGCACACAGCTCCTGCTTGCAGCTGGGTAGGCAGGGATCCTGCCCTCTTAACCACATCCCTGAGACAGTCTCTCTTATACCCAAGGAGTGCAGCAATTTGATGTATATTATTTGCCCAGGGAGCAAAGCCTTAGGGTGTCTCTTTCCTAGCCAAGGGTGCAAAAAACCCACTTTCCCTTACCTGCTTTCCTCCTGTTCCCAATTATCTTGCAGCCCTGCCTTTAGAGAAGCAAAGATTTTTTTAAAAAAGTTTTATTCTGTAGTCTGTTCCAATGGGAGAGAGGTTTCATTCCCTCAAACAGAAGCAGGAACTGAACAAAGACCTTCCATCACCATGGAAAATGCTCCTCTCTGTAGGAGAAAATCATAAAGAATATTGTTTCCATTATGCTTTCTGAGCAAAACCATCCAGAGCTGCTCTTTGCTCTTTGCTGGGCTGGTACCCATGTGCAGGAGCGGTGCTCACAGATGGGATTGGCTGAGGAGCAATGGGAAGCCTCCATCTTACAGGTGACTTGGGATGGTTCCAAGTATGTGGAACACTTGGAGAACAGAGCTTCATTTGGAAGAGAGCTGGACAGAGGAGCAAGCAGATAGCAACAGTTGTTGACACTAGGCTGAGTAGCAAGGTAGATTAACCCCTTAATCAAGTGCATTTATCCTTGGGTGACACAGTCAGCTTTGACTTCCCCTCCTCTTCCTAATGGGACTTCAAGTACCAAAAAAATCCATCTGTGCCATATTACAGGTGGGGGATGCTCCCTTAAATTCTCACTTGGCACCAGGACAGTGTATCAGTCAGGACTGAACTTCTAGTCAATGGCTAACTTGTGCCCCTATGGTGTGGTACACAATTACAGTCTTGGTAGCACCAGTATGGGAAAACATTCCCTCAAAAGCTTTCCAATCTTTCCCTCCTTCAATTTGCATGGTTATTCTTCTAATGGAATAAAAGTTCAATAAAGGTCACTGGAATCAGGCTTAGACCAATATTCTCATAGACACTGAAACTGTTTCCTCAGCATGGAAAAGCAGATATGTCAGGAGCATGTGAGCCTCACCAACAGCCTCCTGCAGAGGAGGCAGGTGAAAGGAAACCTCTGAAATTGCCACCAGGAGCCCATGAGCAAGACCTTTATCCCACACATGTTACAAGCTTGGCCAGTGCTCACAGCCAGCAAACATGGTAGTTTTATAGGTCTTGGTGAGAAAAGAATGTGGTCCTGCATACAGCTTATTGTGGCCTGGTGCCCAGGAGAGGGACACCAATGCACCCTACGATGCTAATTTAGGACAGGAACACCATCAACGAACTTTTGCTGGAGGAAAAGCAGGACTGTGGGTCTTCTGCTGCTCACCTGGTCAGTGCAGGTGACCTTCTAAAGCCAGGGCTGTGCTGGCAGATCCCAGGTCTTTATTACCACTGTGATTTCCAATAATCATCATAGACGGGAACTGCACTTTTTACGCAAGAGAAATAGAAGTGATGTGCTTTTGGCAGAGCTACATCAGACCTGAAAATCCAGCCCACCTGAAGAGACAGTGCACAAGGTTGTCATTAAGCAACTTTAGACACAGTTGAGTTGTTCAGGATTCATAGATTGGCATTTGCTAATTTGATACATTCACAAACTTAGAAATCGCTGGTATCTTATGCTTTTTAAAAAAACTGCATAGGTGCATAAATCCATTTAATAGATGTCACTAAGTCTAATCTAAGAGAGTGAAGCAGAAGTAGGGCAGAAATTATTCTTCCAGTAAGAGTTAAATTGCTGCAAACAGAACAGAAGAGAAACTGGAATTTATTATTACAGAACTAAACCAACACTCTATATTAAATATCCAAATAATTTTAATTATTAGAACCATGTTTCCAGCATGAGTTTCTATGCCTATGAAAGGAATCAGACACAGAAAGGATTGCCAACAGTAGCCCCAAATCCTTTGTTTTAGCCACTTGATTTCACTGTCAAAATGCTTGTAGCAAACAGCTCTCAGCATCGCTGAAATTAATGCTCCTCCTGCAGCACTCACCCAGTGTATTACAGGTGTAACGTGGCTTACAAATCTTGATATGTTTTGTGTCAGTGTCTGGGGAATGCACTGTACAACATGGTAAAGGTAAAATGCACTTTCAACAGGACAAGTAAGGATTGAGAAGAGAGTGTTGTTATTTTGATTTATTGAGGGTCACAGCCTTACTCAGTGAACCTTCTCTGTCCAGGGACTTTGAGCAACTGTACCCTTAATATAATATTAGCAGTATAAATCCTTGTCAAAATTTTATCTATACCATAAATACAAATATACTAGCTTGCATGAAACTCTTGTTACTATCCATTTGCAAAGGATATAAAGCTGGGAATGGTGGAGGATGAGAGAATTAGAAACTCAGGGCACATCTAAGAAATCTTAAGTGGTGATATTGTCACGTAAATATATTCTGGTTGAGAATTTTCCTTTCATCCTTGCACCCCTTCCCACTGAGCAGCATTGTGGATACCATGCAGAACATAGCAGAAGATACAGGGAATCTGTAACATTTAACACAGCACCTCTCTGTCTTCACCTCTGTGGTTTTTATTGCTTATGTGGGTATATATAATCAGTTTAAAATGTCTCTCCTTACTTATCATAAAACAAGTATGAATTATTTTTTTAAAAGGTAGATAGAAAATTTCAGAATAACTCTTAAATGTACCCGAGCAGACAAAGGGGAATATGAGGTTACTGTCACGAAGGATAGCTCCTGGCAACTGATCTGAAAGAGCTGCTAATGATTTTAATTAGCTTTTGGAAGCACAATCCAACCATTCTGAAGTTGTGCCCTGCTGCTAGTGACGATGCTTTGGAAGACTGACAGCATAAAAAATTTTCTGTAATGAGACTTTGTACAACTCCAAGTGTCACGCAAGGAGTGATTTGTCTCCCGCAGAACTGCAGTAGGAAATCTGTAGCTGGAAGGCTTTCCAGCTGTGGACCTCCAGCAGGTAACGCACGTGCTCCCCTGGGCAATTGGGGATTAATGACTCGGTGCTGAGACCTGGCGCCGCGCAGGTGCAAATCTGAAAATCAGGTTTTCCTCCTAGCAGATCATTTCACCCCTTTTTTATTTCACTTATTTAGCTTATAGGCTTTTCAGGCTTTTATAGGTTGGCCAGAGCTAGGAGCAGCCCTGCTGCTGTTCAGTGTCTGGCTGGCCTCCAGGTAATGGGAGAGAGACAGCTGCCCCTTCATGTCCTGCTGTCCGTCCAGCTGAGGAGACAGCCCTTAGACCTGAGAGCTGAAAGGGGCTGAGGAAAGCCTGTGTGCCAGAATGACAGGCAGCTGCCCAGCCAAGCAGCCAGTTTGCAAAGACAGGAACTTAACAGCTTCCCAAAATTCAGTCTCCTGCTGAGGTGCCTCGAGTCGAGTGATGAAAAGCAGAGGGACCCAAAAGCAATAATGCCTTTGGAGGCTTTCAGCATGTCTCAGCAGGACAGTTAGCAGAGCTTGATGGCCCACAGTACACATAACAGTACAGCTTTGCCATCCTACAGCATGTTCAACATCTCTCATCTGGGACACAGCAATCCTGGATACATGTACAGACCGGTGTCTGGGATGCTGGAGAGCAGCCCTACGGAGAGAGACCTGGGGGTTCTGGCAGATGGCAAGTGGAACGTGAGCCAAAAACGAACCCTGGCAGTCAAGAGGGCAACTGTGTCCTGGGGTGCAACAAGCACAGCATCACCAGCCAGGTGAGGGAGGGGATTGTCCCACTCTGCTCTGCACTGCTGTGGCCCCACCTCGAGCACTGGGTGCAGTTTTGGGTGCTACAGTATAAAAAGGATATCAAGCTACTGGAGAGGTCCAGAGGAGACCACAAGACTGGTGAAAGATTTAGAGGTGAAGTCGTATGAGAAGCAGCTGAAGTCACTTGATCTGTTCAGCCTGGAGAAGAGGAGACTGAGAGGGGATCTCATAGGTGTTTACTGCTTTCTCACAAGAGAGGGAGGTGTAACAGGTGCTGATCTCTTCTCTCTTGAGACCTGTGATAGGACCAGAGGTAATGGCAGGAAGATGGACCAGGGGAGGTTTAGATTAGATATTGGGAAGAGGTTCTTCACCCAACGGGTGGTGAAGCACTGGAACAGCTCCCCTGGGAAGCAGTCGTGGCATCAAGTCTGCCAGAATTCCAGAAGCATTGGGACAATGCCCTCAGTCACACAGTGTTAATGTTGGGAGTGTCCTATGTAGGGATAGGAGTTGGACTCGATGATTCTTTTGGGTCCCTTCCAGCTCGGGTGATTCTATGATTCTATGATTTCATTACAGGTCACTTGGGAAGAGTCAAAAAATCCCAGCAAAAGAGGGGAAAGAAACTTGCAAAGGACTTCAAAAACTTCCTGAGGTCTGAACATACTGCATGACTCAGAGAACTTCAAAACAACCTACCATGACACCCCTTCATCTCTGCAACTACCATCTAATGCAAACATTTCAGTGGGCAGGCTTGAAGCTACGGCTGAATCAGAGAATAATTGGTCCTTCAACACAGGTATCTGTTTACAGCAGGAGAATTTGTGGGAACAAATATTTGCAAGGCATGTAGATAAATGGTAGAGAAAGAGACTAATAGAGTAGGAGACATTTAATCAGCTGAAATATTTCTATTGAA
The DNA here is from genome assembly GCA_033556795.1 of Tapera naevia. NCBI lineage: Eukaryota > Metazoa > Chordata > Aves > Cuculiformes > Neomorphidae > Tapera > Tapera naevia. The sequence continues at coordinate 32,574,763 of JAUMJJ010000079.1, read as the reverse complement.
TTTTTGACCAGATACGATGATATTAGACAAAGACAGAGATGACCCTGTGCTCAGCAGGTAATAGCTGCTGCACTCCTAGCCTGCCTGGAAACTGGGAGAACTCCAGAAGAAATGAGAAGGAGTCAGAACATGCAGAGGTGGAGACACCAACTATTTTGACTATCATGACTTTATGCTGACTGATGGAATCATAGGTAGATAGATACTGAACATGCTATTATTTAAAACTGATCTGATCAAAGATAAGAGAAATTGACCAGGATTTTTGACTGAAAATGCAAGTGAAAGCTGAGCTTACTATTTTCTATGATTTAAAAAAAATTGGGTTACTTCTATACCCTCTACTATAAATCATTGGGCCCACAGCACATGTTTAAGTACTTTGCTGAATCAAGGTCATTATGAATAAGAGCCTGGCAATGCTCCCCTGTTAATGAGATTCCAGGAAATGTACAATTGTTTTTAGAAGAAGTCTAATGAAGACAGATCTGTATAAGATCTCATTTGATGCAGCCAGAAAATCCGAGCTCATCAAACAAACAAAAGCATGAGAGTAATTTTTTTCACTGTCTGATTATACTTCCAGGAGTGCTGGTGCGTAATGCTTTCAAACTTTCATTGAACTTTACTCTCTCACTCCAGGCAATTATTTTTCCTTGATGTCTGATGTTGAATGATATACGTGCACCTGTGTGATAATGGCTGGTTAGATATATCTCTACTGAGCTGGGACAACCCAGAATGTCACCTCTACACTTAACGATTTTCTCTCTGTTATGGCTGTGGTATGGATCCCTTCTCCAAAAGCTACCGGTGGAACTTACATTTGTCAGGGGAAATGCGGGTATTTTATCATACCAGCTGTTTAAATTCTCCTACAACTTTGTAAACTGCTTTAAGAGTCCTTGCTTTTATGAATGCTGGAAATTCCAAGCAATCACCAGTACAAAGGAAATAACAGCTGGGAAGTTTTAGAAGCAGCAATGTTTGCCATTTCACTCAGGTTTAAGAGCAATAATTAATTAAATTTCCCTTCCTCTTCCACCACACCTCAGCGCACAATCACTTTGGAACAGAACTTCTTGCTGTCCCCTTCCACTGGATTTTAGCTGTTCCAAAATAGCAATTATTATTTTTATCATAGCACATCCATATTGTGTTAGTGTCCCATCGCCAACCTGCTAGGAGGCAGTGTGCTTGGGTAATGTTTTATTAAGCATAAGAAAACCTTTTGGAATTTCATTTATCTGAAGAAGAAAACCTGTTGAAGAGCAGGAATACAACATACATGGCCAAGGGATGAGAGAGACCTCGCTTCACTTTAGCCATGTAGAAGTTATCTCACATAGGCAAATCATATGGGCTCCATCTAACGCTGACACAAAGAGATGGACCTCTGAAGGGTGATTTATCTCCACTGCCTCGGACACCTCTCTGTGCATGGGATGAATCATCCCTTGACCCTCTCCCGCTTTCTCAACTGACTGGTGAAGGATATCTGGCATTAGCCAATCTTGCAGGCAGTTGCAGTTAGGTCAGGCAAATCCCATCTGGGCACCACGGTGGTCTGTCCAGCTTCACTTTCCGTCAGGTTTTCCATCAGCAGATGATGACGGATGATCCGCAAGGATGCAAAACACAGAGCAACACCGAGATCTGTAACTTATGGGGTCGTGCAGTAATAAAGTGTAAAGAAAATTGCTTCCTTCCCCTCTGTGGTGATCAGTGGATGTGCTGAAGTAGGAAGGCTGGATTGATGGCCATTGTAATTTTATCCCAACTGAAGCTGCTGGAGTAGATTTGAGAGGTGGAAATAGTGCTGTGGATATACAGTAGATGGTGCTGGGTCTTCTGAAAGGATCCAGAGGCTTGAAATGGTGCTTGTAGGCAAACCAGAGTGTAGGATTCAAATGGGAAATAGCAGTGAATGTGTTTTCACACAGTACATGCTTGGGGAAATATCGCAGCAAGTACAGTTCTGAGTCTTTCCTAAAGGCACTTAGGGATCTTAGCTCCCACTACATACAAATATAGACATTGAAATAACTGTTTTTGTTTCTTTCTCTGACAATTAATTCCAGGACTAGTGGCTTTGGCCTTTTTTTTTGCTCTGCTCAGAGCATCCCCATATGTGCTGCTCTCGGTCCCAGTGAGCCAGGCTCCATTTCATGAATTTGGTCTTCCCTCCAAGTGAGATGGCTTCCTTACTCATATGATAGCACTGCCCAGCTGTAGGTCTCTTCCAGGGATGAGATACCCTCTCTCAGAAATGACCTAGTGAGTTCCCCAAGAAGTTCAGGCTCCCTAAACGCCAGGCTAATGCCATTTACCCCCTTTGTTGACCTTCCACCTGCTTCCAGAGGAAGGGATGGCTGAATCTAGCCTGAGACCTTGGCTGTTCAGCAGAGCATCATTTCACCATGGTAGCTGTGGCCACACAGGCTCATGGCATTAGCAGGAGCTATTGCAAGGAAAACCACTTGAAGCATGGTAAGTAACACAAGGTACCTGTGTTTCCCAGCTGAGACTTTTCCAAGGCAGTGTCAGTGACACTTCTGACAGACACCATTTACAAATCATTATTAACAAAACAAAGCACTTTAAAGAAAGTCACCTCAGGGTACTCTGGCCTCTGTTAAAACAGACTTTTCAGAAACATTTATGAACTTAAATAAAACTCATTTCAGAACACCAGCAAAATTGTCTCCAGGTTTCACTCTGGTTTTGCTACCAGTCTATTCCTTAAAATTACTCACCAGGAAAGGAAAAGGTTTTTTTCCGAGCTAAAGGTTTCTCGTGTGTGCTGCTGGGCTGTGAGAGCCTTCCATAATGCAGCTGGCCAGATGTGGGTGGCTGAGGTTTGATGCAGTGTATATACCAGATTGTCATTATTTTTATTGCTATTATTATTGTTGTTGTTGTTATGTGCATTACAGCCTTGCTGAAATTTTGCATGGACAGAGCACAGGAATTAGAAACATTATAGCAGAGAGACCAAGGCACAACAAAATCAAATTATTTGCCCTGGGGCACAAGGAAGGTCTGTGTCAGAGCTGGGAAATTATGTCAGCTTTCCTGAGACCCAAACCGATCTCTATAAAACAGGTCTTAACTATGACATTTTTAAGGTGTCCATCACACTGGCATCCAAATTCTTATCCCAAGAACGAACCTGCACATAAACCACTGTGCTCTGGAAGCTGTTCTTCATCCTTCTGCCAGTAAATGTAAAAACCTAATTAATAAGAGTGGGGGAAATGGTTGCAGAAATGCATTTACTGGTAACTTTCACTCTCTACCTCATATTGTTAACACACTCGGCTCCAAATGCTGGATAGCAGATGGAAATACTCACTGCCTTGATGGATTTATGGATGCCTGAATCCTTGTGGCAGTACATATTGCTTTCGGAACAACATTTTCTTCACAGTGAGCCAAGTCTTGGTGCAGTTGAAGTTATTGGAAGTTTTGCCACTAGCTTTAATGGGATCAGGATTTGGATTTGTGTCTGCAGATGCAAAATATTTGCTATTGCAAATTTGGAAAGCAAGAGTTGAATTAAACGGGGTGAGACTGAAGGAAAAGAGAGAGAAAAATTGAAGCTCTGGTAAGATTCAGGATCAAGTTTTATCCCATCACTGTGTCTCCTTTTCTGAAAGAGGCAATCCCATGACCATGCAGATCGTATGAGCAGATCAGCCCAGGAAGAAATGTTTTTTCATCTTCAGGCAAGCAGCTGGAACCTCATCCCTTACCATCAGTGACCAAAAGCTCTTCCTTGTGTAGCATTTGCCTGGTAGACTGCATGATACCAAGTGTTGTTGGGTGCTTGGTTTCCAACAGGTAATTGTATACACCATGCAAAAAAAAGTCTTAAATGCAAGTATAAGATGGACACATTGCTATATATACCAGGGGACTGGACTGAACTGGACAGGGCATTTTGTCCTGGTAGCAATCTAAATAACACTTTCTTCAAAATAAATGTGTAGATTACATAATAGATACATTCAGGAACAATCCACCAAAGAGCTTTAGGTAAGACAAGCCTGGGCTTGAACACTCATGCAACACAGACCCCAGGACATCTCAGCAGCCTTCTTTTTTCTGCTGCCTCCTCACCTGAAAGAGTTGTCCTGTGATTGCTTACTGTGAGATTGTCCAGCATTGCTTACTGTAAGATGGAGTAAATGCCAAGAAACACAAGACATTTCAGAAAACTGACTCTGTTGGGGTGATTTCTAGTTTATTTATCAAAAAACTATTGTTAGAAAACTCAAAATTACCTGAAGTGGTACCCTGCTGGCAGGCAGGGCAAGAGGATGATACTTTGGAAGGCGCTTAAGTGACTGTGAATTGAAGAACTAACACACAACAAAGAGATGCTGGAGATGTCTAACAGGTCCCAGAAGTCTATGCTGTGCTGCAGTGAGTGACACCATTTCCAGGCTGAGAAGTGAAAGGAAACTTGTTATTAATCAGCCTTTTATGACACTCAGTGCTTGGCCAGTAATGACACACTTTGGTGCTGATGGGTGTTATGTCACAAGATACTGCAGCAAGTAAAGGAGGGTTTCTCGGACAGAGGAAACCAACAGGAGCTGACAACATCTGGACTTGGCTCCTGACATCGCCTTGGTGATTTTGAGGCTGCTCTGAAACTGCCAGGAAAACTACAGATGTATTTGGTAGGGCAAAGGTGGTGTGTCACCTTGGACAAGTCACCTCCATCCCCTCCCAATGAAGAATGCTTTACCTAAAAACATTTCAGAAGCTAAAGCCAAAGACCATCCATCACATCTGCTGAGTATCTTCAATCTAACTACAGAGGAAAAAACAATGAAGTGAAAGTCTTTTCAAGCACTGCCTTGAAAGCGGAGATGAAATCCTTCCTCCTGAGCTGCTCAGCTCGGCCAACACCAGCTGTGAGCTTGCAGCCGCTCTCCTCCCCTAGCAGAGTGAGATAACAATGCGGAAATTGCTGCCTGTGGCTGATTACACAAGGCAGGTGTGATGCCAAGAACATCGTCACCCACTTTGCTTGCCAAGTACCTGGATGCAGCATGAACAATTGCATCCTGCAGATAGCTCCGTCAACCGAGGAGCACATTCCCCTTGGAGATAGGATGACTGAACATGCAAACTAATGTGCTTATGAGCCTTTCATGTGCAGAGCTGTAACAGATGTTTAAAGATCATCCTCTGGCACTGGGAAAGTGTCTAGGAGGCCCTGGATAGGAGTTTTCTTGGCACAGTTTTTCTTTCAGATGAGCTGAAGGAGATAAGTGCCTGTTACTGATTATTTTCTTTCTGTGAGCAAAAAGCTTACGATGTGTGCCCCAGCTCATGTATCAGGGAATGCCAACCAAATAAATGCAGCTTTTCTCTTGCCTGTGTGTCCTATCTCTCAGCAAGCTTTACAAAGATCCATAAGTCATTCTTTTTGGTGACACTCATGGTTAAAAACCTGCAGCTGGAAGCACTTCACACTTTCCCTGACAGTGCTCCATGCAAAAGTGAATGACAGGTGATGTCTACAAGAATATCAGCCAACAGTAATAGGGATTTATGCAGAAATTATGCTGAATATGAGAAAAAATGGTGGTGCAAGTGTGTTCTCCAGGGCTGTCCCAGACATTAGAGGAAGAAACTTCAAATTTCAGTGTTATGGATTCCGTTGCATATGGCGGTCAGTCTCTTCAGTTAGATTCTCCAACTTGGATGCTCCCTTCTCCTCAACAATTAAGGTGCAGTTATAGCAGACTTGCCTCCAGATGTCTTGATGCAAATGAAGTTGACCCTTATGACAACTACACCATTGCCAACACCACATGGGCATGAAGATGTGCATTGCCCTGCAATTCCCCTGCCAACACCACTGTGGGTTTGTTTTGAGATGTGGGCATGGGCAAAGGCAACTCAGCACAGAGACCTTTAAGATATGATCGGAGGATGCAACTCCTGTCTCAGCACTGCATTCAGTGGGATCTGTCCTCAGAACTCGTCAGTACACTGTGATCCTGCCCTGATGTGTAAGTGAGGGCAGAGAGTGTGAGGACCATCATCACATGATGCTGGTGGCCAGAGATGACAACTGCAGTACACCCAAGTTCTCGAAAATGTAACTATTTTACATAGGTGAACCCTACTGATGCTGGGTGAGGAGCTCATTACAAATCTGGCCTGATCTTCCTCAAACTCTCTTTGTCGCATGCAGAGGAGGGATGCTGCGAGCTCCTTTCTTATTCATCTCCACGCATGCTCCTCAGTATATGGGCTCTTCTCACCTGTGGTTATATTTGATTTGCAGGTTACTTTAAAGTTCCTGTCTGTCATTTCTACTGAACAGTCGAACGTCTAGCACAAGCAATCAGGGTCACATCTAACTGAAGTCTGTATTCCTGCTTTGAAACCCTATAGCAACAATCAAAGCCATCTTACTGAAGACTGCCCATCCCACCATGAAATGATGCCTGCAGGGCACCACCACATGCTACAAAACCTAGTGGGGTAAGTTCTGTTTAATCAATGAGGAGTTTCTTTAGGGCAGCTAAGATGTCTTCAACTCACTTGATGGGTTTGACTAGCTTATTGCAGAGCTACTTATCTTTAAAGAAGAAACATCAGGGTCTGATCCAGAGCCAATGCAAAGCACTAGAACCCTTTTAACTGATTACACAGAGCTGGGAATAGTCCCGTACTGACTGCTGCAAAAATACAGACCTCATTTTTTATGCTGTTGCTGAGCAGAGATGGAGAAGACATAGACATAGATAAACGGGACAAAAAATACATTTTTCTAGCATAGATTGGGACACCATGGAAAAAACTCACCCAATCTCTCTTCTTCATTTATCAATGGTGTGTTTTGAATGGTGGCTTTTGGTTAACGGATATTTCACTATGAAGTTGTAAGGGGAAACCTAGTATTGAATAGCCAAAGTTAAAGGGAGGTTTGCCCAAGTGACAAAAGAAGGACAGAGCCTCAAACAAGGCTTGTTAAAACTACTAACAAAAACTGGCTGCAGTTGCTCTCAGCTCTTGTTGGTAAAACAATTGTTTCTCTCCCACTCTTCTGGATTTTGTTTTTAGCAATGGCAATAGAACACTAACTTTGTTTGCAGCCTCATTGAATGTGGAGTTTAATTCATTAATGTTTATAAAGTGCTTTAAGATCTGCAGCTGGATAAGTGTTAAGTAATCTTACTGCTGTAATGCAGATGAATTTGCTTATCTCTCATGTAAATCAGCTTAAAATATTACCCTGAAATTAACAGCTCTGGGGTTAACAATAGGCTTAGACGCTAAACTGCAGCACTTACCATATCACAATATTTCCCTTATTAATTACACGCCCTGCTGTGGTCTTTGGACTGAAATCAGCTACACTTAGATATGGACAGCCGGACAGTGCCGGCAGGAAAGCGTATGTAACATATGTTAATCATGAAATTAAACAGATGGCCCAGTCACTCATCAGTGAAAGTCCACCAGGGGCTGTAAGAAAGTAGGAGATTTCCTATGTAACATAACAATTTGGACATCAGAAGGTTTTGAGTTACAAGATTTTTCTTTATCCTCCACCTGAAACTTTTAAGGGATAACGTCAGGGAATTGCATCCAGGTTTCAGATATTGGTCTAGTTTTATGCTGTTTCGACCTGTCTGTTGAGAGCTGGCAGCCAGCTCTGCCAACTCTGCGTAAGCGTACACCGTGGAGCAGATGGCCTGTCCCTTTGCAGCCACGGATATGTGTCTGGAGCTTGCAAATCCACCCTGTCTCCAGAAATTCTCACGTGTGATGAGCTCATAAAAGAGGTAGATCCAGCACTCATTGCATCGTGCACCAGCACAAGTTTAAGGGCCAAGATGCAGGAGAGTGGAAACAAGTATTCACTTGTGATAGAATCACAGAACCGGTAAGGTTCATCATCCAGTCCAACTGTCAGCCCAACAATCCCATGTCTACTGAACCCTGTCAGGAAGTGCCACATCTACACTTTTTTTGAACACCTCCAAGAGGTGAAAACTCCATCACTTCCCTGGGCAGCCCGTTCCAATGTTTCACCACTCTTTCAGTAAAGAAATTTTTTCTAATATTCAATATAAAGGCTCAACTTAAGGCCATGGTTTCTCATCTGTGCATCTCCACAGAATTCACGATTGTCAGACCTAACATTAAGCCTGATTTCAGGCCATGTAACTGCTAAACTCACAACAAACTCTCTGCAAATTTACTTAATCTAAGCAGTGTGCACATGTAATACCTACTGCACCACTGCCTGGTGTAAAACCATAAAAACAAGATAATCAGCCCAATTAAGATTAAAGTAAATTTATGTCCAAATTCTGCATCCTTCTTCACTTATAGACATGAAATGGATTATTATCAATAATTTTAAATGGATTTCTGGCAGTGGTTGGCAGTTCTAACCAGAGTCAAGACTCTGATTCACACATGCACAGTAAAGACAGCTGTCACGGGAATGTAAGATAAACAATGATCTATTCCAAGAGCGAATTTATTATCCTAAAACATATAACGGTTGAATAAAGTGAACATATGTTTTTATAGAAATTGTTCTTATAAACACTTAAATGAACGTGGCATATTTACTGGTTCAAGGTGTTGGTCAGGAACTATTACTACATAATAAACAGTATATTCCAAGCTTAGAATTATGACTCAAAATGTGCAATTCACTCAATTAAGAGGAGGGCACTTAGTCTCAGGAGATTTCCTTGGATGTTGTCATGATTCCAAGGAGAGAGTCCCTCATCTTCAGACCCACAGCTCCAAGGAAGACTAGCTCAAAGAGGATCTCCTGGTGGGGTCACATTTGTACTCTAAATCAAATCCAATCTGTAGTCATTCTTTGTTGGCCAAAGTTTCCTGCTTTTTTGGGATATATCTGGCTGTCTCCGCATGTCTAAGTTAGCAATCATCACCCCTCTTTGGGTGCATACATGATCAAAGTCACCATGCAGATGTGACCAAAGCCAACAATTATGACCCCATCTTTGGAACTCTCCTCTCTGACATTGGTACCTCTATGGTTTCCTTAGCCTGGAGGTGGGGGAGTGCATCTGCCACAACAGCTTGTACACAGAACGATTTACAGTCAAAGAAGACACCAAAAAAAAAGACTGGATGAAAGGAAAGGAGAAAAGGTTTATTATCCACAGAGCATCCAGAGCCAAGCTTTTGGTGGTATTTAAATGCCTACCAGTCTTTTCAAAACTTGATATCTAACTCCCTTGAAAAACCTGTTCCAGATTTACAGAAGTGGTCAGCTCTCCCAACTGGAGATACATTTTCAAAAGAGTTCAGATCTTAATTATACAGCGAGCGGATTTTCAGAAGTACCCAGTATGGGGCTTTGAGATGTTTTGGAAAAATGGGAATAAGAATCAAAATGTGCTTTGAGGGTATGAAAAACCAGGTTTACATGGCCTCTATCAGTTGCAGCTTGAGACTGTATGTTTGAATCTGCTTGGACTTTATAAAAAAGTCTTTCTATGAAGAAACTATTTGTTTTAACTTCAATTAAACAAGTATTTATCATCTTCTTCTGCAACACTGAAAATCATCGCTAGCCTTTCCCATCAAATCAAGTTTCCTGAACAGAATAGTTCGGGGAATTGAGAGAATTTTTCACTTTTTTTTTTAATATTTACAGAAAAGGAATTTTTATTTTATTTTATTTTATTTTATTTTATTTTATTTTATTTTATTTTATTTTATTTTATTTTATTTTATTTTATTTTATTTTATTTTATTTTATTTTTTTATTTTATTTTATTTTCCTTCTGAACCCTGAATCTTTTAATTCACCTATGTCCCTTTAAACAGTGACTGGGATTTAATGGAAGCCTTAGAGTTTCTATTTCAAAAATCTTAATAAGTATGAAAAAAGATCGTTTTACTTACATTTTCCATGTGCAATGAAACGATTTCACAACGAATCCCCAGATGAGCTGGGAAATGCAGAAAAAAAAGACATCTGTGCAAACTTGTTTCGCAGTCTTGGTAAAGGCAACACTAATTTAAATTTTTGCCATTTTTCTTTGAAGTAGAACAAAAAAAAAATCTTGGTCTGCTATTGAAACATAACCTAGCTATAACCTAGCTATTCTTTCACCAAGAAAAGATGACAGAGTGGATTTTTCCAGTAATAATATAACAACTGTCAGATCAGTGTTTTGTGTTATGCTCTCTGGGTCCTATGCAGGTGCCCCAGTAAGTGGCCCAAGTTTTCAGACTGGGATTCTATAGACCATGAAATCCCAGGGGAGAACACTTCACCTTTCTTGAAGATTGATATCTGCAGCACCTCGATCTTCACTGGGCAGCACTGTGAGCTCTGCTATGTTACAGCAGAGAAATCAGGGAGTGGTATGTCTTCTGCCAGCCTATGCCAGTTCTCAGCATTTGGCAACGAGAGCACTCAGGGTGGTTGTAACCCATGCACAGCAAGAAAAGACGAAATGAATCTATGTGAAATGGTCACGTATGATGTAGATTTTCCTTGGGCCAAGGTACCTGCAAAACAGCCCAAAACTCACACAGAGAATGCTCTATGATTGTGACAAATACATGTGTGTCCACATCCAAACACGTGGGAGCAAGGCCCTGAAACCCCACCACCTGCTTGGTTGAGTAACTGGGTGTATTTGGATGGACTGCACTTATCTTTCACACTGATTTTGAAAGTGAGGAGGTCAGAGATGTGCAGAATCATATGAGCTTCTGGATCAAGCTGAACCTGTAAGGGCAATGAGGTATCTCTCTGCTCTCTCGCTGAGGCAGTGGGTCACAGGGCAGGAACATGGGAGCATCATCATACAAATTCCAACTGCAATAGCCAGGAGAAAAACCAAACAGTCCTTCAAGTATTGTTACCTTGTACGTGTGGAAATGCACTGCTACAATGAGGTATGCTGTGCAGGTACCCTGTAAACATACAATTGGCACTGGCCAGAGAGTCCAGAGTTCATGTGCAGGCATTGCTGTGAGGGACCACTACCTTTTGGCCATAACATACTACAGATGAAGTGCAGAAAGATCTTCCTAATGCATAAACAGAAATGAGATACTCAACACAAGTCTTTCACTCACAGGATCTGTGCAGTAACATATCTCCCCTCTTTGGCTATACTAACACCCAAATGCCAGCAGAGAGGGAACAACAGGGCATGTACTGAATGAATAACATTGCAGTTCTTGTTAAACACATTCTTTTCTTCTTCTCCTTTCCCTCACCTTTTTCATTCCTTTATCTCGTAACACCAAAAAAATGTTGAAACAGGAAGTGTCTGATGTTGTTATGTTGCAGACGGTCAAATAAGATGATTTGACAAGTTCCTCTCAACTCCTTTACCCTCCAGTTCAGTGAAGTGATTCACTTTTCTGGGGATTAAAGACCAGGTGGGGCTAGTGATGCTCAGCTGCAAAGTAAGCTGTCAGCTCCTCTCAGATGGTTGATGTTTATCCATCCATGTCAGTCATGAGTGCTGCTCTCTGGGTCAAAGAGCCCTGAAAAAGCATCATGTTTTTCCATAGCCATCTAGGCACACATCTTCCCCCAGAAAAGGGCTAGGAACAAGGCCTAGAAGTAATCACCCAGTTTGGAGGACAAGCTTTCTTGCAGATGGAGCCTTTAAATTTTGCCCTGCTAATCAGAAGCTGAAGTGCTCCAGTAATGATCACCTTGCAAATAATTTCTTGTTATTTAGAGAGGTCCTCAGACTGCTTATTCCTTGGACTTGCTGTAGGAGCAGGTATCAAGCAGTCCTTTGTCAGTACAGGGAACTCTATCTGGCTCCTCACAATCTGCTGAAGGCAGAGCTTGGCTTTCTCTGTCTGCGTGACAGCTGCTGATACCTTACCATCAGCACAACCTGGTGTCAGGGTGCTAGCAGAGTTTTGAAACTCCTGTGCCTGTAGCTTCATTGCTGGATGGAGATGCAAGGGGTTGTCTGTCAGAACTGGAGTGCTAAGATGGGGCACGTGGATCTAATGCCCAGGAATCAGCAAGGATCTCATGACAGGGGAAGACAACACACATCAGCAATCCTCTTCATGGAATCATAGAATGGCTTAGGTTAGAAGAGACCTTAAATCTCATCCAGTTCTGACCCCACTGTGATAGGCAGAGGTACCTCCCACTGGATCAGGTTGCTTAAAGCCTCATAAAACCTGGCCTTGAACACCTTCAGGGATGGGGCATCCTTCTCTCGACAAACTGTTCCAGTGCCTCATCACCCTCACAGAAAATATTTTCTTCCTAATATCGAATTTAAATTTACCTTCTTTCAGTACAACCTGAAGAAAAACTTCACTAGATCCAGCACCAAGCTGACCTGAAGCAAAACCGTAGATTTAATGTGCTCATTCTCATTATTTATCAGGGTTCACAGTGTGGTTGCACCCATGGCAGCTGTGTGCATATGTTATCTATGCCCAACTTCAGCCCCACAAAGTGCCTCCACCAGTACTGATTTTCCAGCATCCCACCCAGCTTCTGCTCTGGGAGTGTCTCCCAGCAGGAGAGAGTAGCTGAGCTGGGTAAAGGTTTTCTTGAAGTAATAGTAATAGCAGGGCAGGGAAACCAAAGAAAAGCCCATGCCAGCCCCTAGCCAACCACAGGTGCAATTTCTTGTCTTCATGAAATTGTCAACAATTTTTCTTGGGGATATGGACTCAGATAAACTGCCCAGAGGGCCTGTTGTGCAGACAGCAGGGAGGAGGAATTTCTTTTCCCTTGTGTACTTAATAAGAAATATTATTTGCCTAAAGTACCTTAGCAGGTTCAGATATTGAGATCTGGAGCATCTGAGCCATGGAACCCAATTGCCTTGTACCCAGGCAGGGGGCACGGGCAGAGGCATCCCCCCACCAGCTACCAGGGCTCCTGCAGGGCAAGACAGCTGCGAATAAATGTGCAACTCATAAAGCTGAAGGGGCTCTGCAAGCTATTAGGTAATTAACCAAAGTGAGGGCTTGGAGCACCCGGCTGCTGCTTACAGCTCATGGCTGTGCTCTCTTTAGAGTCTGGTTGGATAAAGGATTTTTATTAACTTCATATTTTTCTTCTAATTTTCCTCTCTTTGCCTTTCATATTGCAGACCCTGATCTCCTCTGGTCTTGTGGTGACTTTTATCGGCACTGGCAGGTTGCAACACCCCTGCAGGCTTCCCACAGACAAACCCCAGAGTGCAGACCACGAACCAAAGCAACTTCATACGCTGCTGCCTTTGCTGTGAAATTGCTCAGGCACTTCCCTCCCAGTTTTCCTCTCACCCTCCCCACCTTCCCAGCTGGAGTCTCCTGCTGCCTGCTGTGCCTCTCCTTTTCCACGAGAAGAGGCAGCAGGCCCAGAAAAGCAGCTGGTTTGCAGGGAATTGCCAAATTCATCTTTTTGCTACTCCTTGAGGCTGTGGTTTGAGGTAAAAAACAAGCGCCTGTGGGCTGCAGGAGTCACCACTTCTGCCTAGTGCAGGACGGAATCCACACAAGGGGAAAGATGGAGAGAGTGTGGCTTTGAAGCTACAGCAAAAGACTTGGGCTTCTGCTTTTTTTTCCACCATAGACCTGCTTCATCTTCAAGTTCATTTAAGTCAACCCCATCCAACCTGGACACCTGAGAACTTGCACTTTGACCCCTTAACTACATTCCTGTTATCTTCAAAGTGGGTGTATAAGAGCTTAAAAATGCAAGGGTATATTTTTGGTGCCATAATGTCAGTGTTTGGACACCTACTATGAGCTTCAGAGAGCTCCTCAAACTTTCTTTGTGGCAATGAGCACAGGGAAGTCCCAAGCATCTTTTGGAAAGCTTTCCACAGCTCACAGATGTTGTGCCCTGGGATTTATTTAACCTCCTGCAGTTGCTTGTTGTGCCCGACTGAACAATTGACTCTGGTTTGTGAGGAGGCTGCATCACCTAAATCAGGTTCTTCTTTGTGATGCTCACAGGCACATCTGTTAGCAGCAACTGGCTGCGAGCCCAGCCTGCCTTTTTTTTTAAATATCTCTTTGGGGTTTTACTGGTAGTGTCTCTGGACAGTAGGAGGCAAAGAAAGAAACAGCAAACCACCAGAGTGCCACCAGTGAATCCAAATAAAAGACGAACGGGAAAGCGCCTGTTTGACTAGCAGTGGTGCCTGGTTCTGGTGGCCCTCCAGCTGCTTGTTATAATAGCAGGGGAGTGGCTGGGTCACTTGATGATTTATTTCAGCCCCTTGTCCTGCTTGGAAGAAAGCATAAAAGATGCTTTGTTTCCGTGAACAGGGAGCGCTCCAGCCTCCAAATCTCCCGCTTGCCAACGGAGCCTGATGCACTTCGCCATGTGGGATCCATTTGAGTCTGAAAACTTGACAAGAAATGTCATAGCAACACCAGGATGTTCCCCCATCCAGCACAACAGCGGCAGCTTATTTGTTCAGTGCTCAGCTGCTGTGCACAATCAATGCAACATGTAGCGTGCAACCGGCTTTAAAGATGTATGGGCAGTCTCTGGCTGTGTCGAAAAGACGGTCTGTCTACAGGGAGCACTTTTTGAGCCACACTCAGCATTGTTTAAGCTTCCAGGCATCTTGCCTGGCTCTTACAAACCCTTGTCCCTCCCAAGCACTTGTAAAACTTTTGAGCTGAGCCGTTTCCACCCTTTTGGGGCTGCTGCCATATTCAGTGTGAATGCTCCAACCCAGACTCAGCAGCCTTTTTAGGTTCCTACCTCCTTAACAAACTCATTTTGGAACCCGAAAAGTGATGTTGGATCTGGACTAACAGATGTCTGCTGATTATTCTGATTAGTTTTTTTAAGTCCCTACACTTTATGGCTGCAAATAACAGCTAAAAAACTTAGAGAGACGTAGCCAATCCCTTCGTAAGTTTGTGAACAACCTGGAATAGTAGTTCAGAGGTGCAGCATCCACTGCCTTCTCTGAAATCTGCTGCTACGCTCAGGGAAAGCAGACAGGTTCATTTGGAGGAGGGTGTATGCTGGGCTCCTTTTCAGACATGCAAGGGAACCTGTGCTGCAGCACTGGCCCTTCTCGGAGCAGTCATGTGGTGGGTAAGCCAATGTAGTTATTGTAAACCTAGTTAAAAGGAGTTAGTACGTAGGGAGTTTGCCCATATGTAGGGCATCTGCCAGGAGAAATCTAAAGTGTTCAGGGCCCTGTTAGAGGACCTCCATTGATTGCAGTTTCCTTTATTCTAAATAAACAAGTGTAAATAATTAAAATAATTTTAAAGGCACCAAGTTTAATGGGAAGGGCAGAGGTCTGTGTATTAGGATCTGTCTGACTTGGGTTCTCCTTCCAGTGTCACTGCTACAGTCTGAAGTTACTCAGGGCATGGAGAGAGATGACTCTGAAACCTGAGATTACCCCAAGGAAGTAATACATCATTATTTAAAAACATTTCTTCAGTCTTTTGTTATCTCTGAACAGTGACAGTGTAGTCCCTGATCTGCAAATTAATTCATGAGGGCATTTTCAGCAGCTACTGAGGCTACCTGGCAGTATTATCCATACTTCATAAAAGGAAAACCTGGTCAAAAGGCCTCCCCAAGCCATACAGATGAAGAGTTCATAGTTCAATTTCAGTTTCTGTTCTTAGGTGGAAATCAGAAAATAAATATATATTAAAAGTTGTAGTCATGTGCATTTTTCCCCTGGCCATTCATCTACTTTTCTCTCCTATACTGAGAGTCACTGCAATGATATTTTTGTCTTATCTGCTGGAAGAAGCTTTTCTCCTGGCAAAAGAAATAAGGCCTTTTCATGTCACATGGCAGCCTCTAAGGTAATCATCAAAAGAATATTTTGGCAAGTGAAAAACTCTGCTCAGAAATAAATGTACTGGTTAAGCTGATGCTGAGCTTTAGGGACTTAACTTTGCTGTGTAATGCTCATTTGCCTTGGGATGTTATTTATCAACCTGGCCTGAGGATAGAGATATCCAAATCTTCCCTCCATCCTGAATTGCAGGACAGCACCAGACAGTGATGGGAAGGACCACCTAAAAGAATCTCAGCCTTCCAGGATTTTGCTTTCTAGTGGGAAAGGAGCAGCTGTATTTCCATAGTTTCAGGATCACCAGCCACCACAGATGGTCCCAGGACCTCTGGTGTCTCAAAGGGGCCACATTTTTCAATGCGACTTCCTGAGTAACCATTCATTTCTACTCTGCTGACATCCTTCTTGATCAAACCTCTGCCACTGTCACTGAGGTCTTTCACCCAAGCAGTTTTTTTCCTTTCCTGGACTATAGCTAAATCCTTACTGGTTTTAGCACTCACTGCACCTGGAGAGGGCCAGGCCCAGACTCCAACTGATCTTACCATTCCCATATAGGTCAATCTGCAGCTCCCTTCGCCATGGATACTTCTACTTCTGAGAAACTGCCTACTACCATTCAACTAGTAGTGACTCAAGTGAGTTTTAATGACAAAGAAAAAAAACGCATCTTTTAAAACCTGGTTTATTTTAGTTGTTTCCTTTAGTGTTTGTATGTTCCTAAACATAGGCCCTTGCAGGCCAGGGATGCTGTGTGGCTGCCTGGAAAGCACTTAGCTCCCTGGAAGCACTGCCATTAACAACTAATAAATGTCATGATAAACTCCCCATAATCACTGATTGTTACATCCAGACCTGAAAGCTCCCTGGATTGCTCTACCTTTAAGCAAAACCACCACCTCCCTGGATTGACACATATTTTAGGGCCAGAAGGCACTATTAGATTCTGTAACTCAACCTCAAGGGACAGATTGCAGGCAGAGAACATCTAAAACCCACAACAGACTTGCTGGAAAGTGGCTGAGTGCAGGGCTCGAACATGAGTAAAACGGTTCCAATGTGTTACTTTGACCTGACCACGTTCAGCCATGAGCTGATCACCATCATAAGGTGACCTTGGAATCATGGTCACCTGCTGGTCCAATTAAATTATGAGACATCTGTAAAATATAAACCAAGAGACTCCCTGTGTCCTTGTGGTGCACAAGTTGTGTTTTATAATGATTCCAAAACAGTTCTAAGTGAAAATAAGCCACCCTGCACAAGAGCTAATGCAGGCAGGGTGCAGAGCTGAAAAAGAACTGGAAAAAATTAACTTCTGGTATATATTTCCTATGGTTCCTTTCAGTTAACTCACTGCAGCACTCAAAATACTTCCTCGCCATATGAATCTGCTGCGGTATATTTAACACATTACCGGTATAAAATTATTCAAGAACGAGTTTCTTTTATCAGCAAAGTCCAAACTACTTTCTTCCCTCTAAACCAAGTGATGGAGCTAAACCAAAACCACAGATCTGATCGCTCCCTGAACATTTGGGCAGGTTTGGATCTTCAACCTAGCATCATGTACAGTCTTAATTTGTTAATAGGCCCACGCCTAAGTCCCAAATCCAAATATTGTGGGATTTGGAGGTTGCTCCTTGTAACAAAAGTGATCCAAACCTCCATTTCTGGGAGACTTAGGCTTTGAGGAAGTTTGTTTCTGACACAAAGGAACCCGTCATGACCTTTCTCTAAAAAAAAACAGAAAGAAGAAACTGGAATTTTACTCCTCTTGTGTTTGGACAGAAGATTTCATTTTTGTTCCAGAATTCTCCTGGCAAACACCATGAATCAGGGCAGAACAGTGAAAATTTACAGGGTGAGGAAATTATATACGTCTTTCGGGATTTGTCCTAAAGGGATTTGTGATTTGTTTTGATTAATTTGTACCAATTCTTTTTCTTCTGACATGTGCTACCACTTCTCTAGTAGTTTTGGTATCAGGATAGTGAGAACCAATGGACTGAACAAACAGTCACAGGACAGTTGACTCTTTTCCTCGGTCTCCTTAAGAACCACTAGTTCCTTGGACAGACCTTGCTGGTGGCGTCTGCTGTCATGTTGCCAGAGTGGTCCTTGCCAGGCTGACAGGTCTCTCCTAGGCTGCTCCCAGGGATGGTGCAGGAACAGGCACACTCCCTGGACCACTTCCAACAGATGGCTGGATGCAGTCACTCTGTTTTAGAGTCTAACAGAGTTTAGGAGTGAGAATGTAACCAGACAGTCTCCGAGCCAAAGAATGACTCCTGGCAATGTTTGTTTTGTTACTACAGATGTAGCCATTGAGGTCAATGAGGCAAACTGGAGACACAGACACATTTAAGTACTCTGAGAGGTTAAGGTTGAAAGAAGATAAGAGTCTGGTCTGCAAATCCTCTGCTGTTTCACTAGATGGGAATAACACAGGCAGCAGCACTTAATGCTATATGAGTAACTCAAAATCACAATTCTGAGCAAGATTTTGAGCTCTCCCTCTTGAGATCCCCCCAGACCCAGTCATTAGATCTTTTTGCCAACACTGTCAGCTAGACTCATCTGATGCTGTTGAAACCCCTAAATTCTGAAGAGTACCAAATCAAACACATGCCACAGTTATAGTAGTCATCAGCAATAATTTAATATCCTACCCTTGTCTTCTTGTGCCCTGTCATGAACGCTTCCCCATCAAAAAGACCAAAGAGAAAACCCTAAGACCATACTGTCTTTTAAGTGGTCTTCAGAGCATGACATGATCTGAATGACCCCATGCCTCAAATGCCCTTGGTCTCCTAGCGTGTATCACATAGGACAATACCACAGAGGCAGCATCTCTACCCACTGAAATCGCATTCCTGAGCTTCTTCACAGCTTCCTGGTCAGATCTTCTACACCACAGATGAATGCCATGCCAGACCACTCACCTCTCATGGGATGACTATGATAGTCAGATTGCTTCACCGTCAAAACAATGCCTGGAGAGGTGAGATATGTAATTTGTGGGTTGTCTTCTTGTCCCTTTTCAACTCCCTCGCTCCACCTGTCCCCACACAGCCAAGTGGATTTGTTTGGGGAAGTTTTTCTTGGGTACTTTCACACTCTAGCACCCTGATTCTCCTGTACCACAGCAAAGGAGACAGAGGAAACCCACTGGTTTGGTCTGGAGTATTAATTTACATTGCTAAAGAATGTCAGTTTTTACTAAATCACAAAAATCTGAGCTGCCTGAGGAGAACAGGCAGATGAGAGCGCAATATTTTAAACCTGCTTGCACAACTCCCCAGAATGAGCTTGTAAGAATCACAAGTCTTTGAGTTTAAGCTCAGAGAAACTACTTCACATCAGAAGAATTTTTGCATGTGGTTGCTGGGCTGTGAACCACTGTGGGTTTCAATCTCTAAAGAGTAGCTTTTTTCCATGAGAGTTTATTTTTGTGTATCTATTTAGCCAAAAGGACACACTCCTACAAGCAACCTCTAATGTGCTTGGATATTACGATTTTGTAGACCTTCTGGCTCCAAGTCTGGGAGATATGCACACCTACAGCTCATCAGGAGAGGCTGCTCAGTTGCTTGGTGGTGGATCAGGCTCTTTTCAGATGCTCTGGGCTGAAGCCAGGTCTTGGATGGATACCCTGACCCACTTTCAGAGCACCTTCTCATCTGCTCCACCTCAGATCTGCATTACTCAGAAGGAAGTGACACAAAAAGGGAGGAGATTTTAAAACAAATCCTGTGCAAGACAGCATGTCTGTGTTTCAGGTTACTCAGTGTACTCCTTGGTGGCAAATTCCTCTTGTGTAAAAATACCACCAGCCTCCCCAGGGCCTGTACAAACAGAGGCATCTCAATATATGAAGGTCACCAAGGCATTGCTGCCAATAATTTTGTTGGGTTATTTTGTTGTTCCTTTTTTTATACTCCAAGTTTTCCTCTTGTTTTAGACTGCTTTCATCTCCCTGTGCCTCTTGAGCACTGTCTCACTGTGCATCTGTTTTCTCTTTGCATGTTCTCCCTTCCCCCTATGTTTACTTTTGTAAGCAGACTGTTGTTTTTATTCAATTCCTCTTGGTTTTCTCTGGGTTTTTCAGTTCTTCTAATCTTCTCTGCAGCTCTCCCTTTCTCTCCACTTACCTTCCATCCCAGAGTGCCTTTGGGATCCTGTTTTCAATTAAGTCTGTTTTGTCCCTTTTACTGGACTTTTCCTCTCCCCAGTGTTGCACAGCAGCCACATCCATTCTTTTTCTTTTTTATTTTTATTTCCTAGCTGATCAGAAACTAAGAAACCACTTCTTCTTCACTGCTGTTCCTTTTTTTCCATTTTCTTTCCTCAAGTAATAGTGTAGATGGATAGATATATTTCAATTGGATATTAAGAAAAATTTCTCTACGAAAGAGTAACAAAGCTTTGGAACAGGCTGTCCGTGGAAGTGATGGTGTCCAATTATGGAGGTGTCCAAAAAATGTGTAGAAGTGGCACTTAGGGACGTGGTTTAGTAAGCATGGTTGTGTT
Source organism: Tapera naevia (assembly GCA_033556795.1). Taxonomy (NCBI): domain Eukaryota; kingdom Metazoa; phylum Chordata; class Aves; order Cuculiformes; family Neomorphidae; genus Tapera; species Tapera naevia. The sequence goes on along the minus strand of JAUMJJ010000079.1, from coordinate 32,554,424 downwards.
GGGCTGATGATTGGACTGAATAATTTTAGAGGTCTTTTCCAGTCTTAATAATTCTATGATTCTATGGCTGTTTAAAAATGTTTACGCTCTAATTGTAGCGACCGCTGCGAAAATTAATTCAATGCATAATAAACTGTAGTTAAACAGGCCAGCTTAATATGCTCCCTTTTTCTTTTTTTACGTCAAAGCATCTCAACAATTGTAGACCCAATACAACTTGCTATCAAATTTCCTTATGGAAAGACCCAGAGGCTCTTGTCACTGAGCACCCAGGTCCTCATCAAGCCTTCTTAAAGACTGCCATGGAGAAGAAGTTAGAAGCACCCTTCTGAGCTGACAGAAAACAACATGTATTTCCAGAACAACCTCTTTCTTAGGTCTCCTGCAAGATTTACTGACACCAAACCACCTCCAAGAAGCATTCAGATAGTAGCAAACCTGCCTTTCTTGGCAGACAATCGATATGAGGAGAGAATTTCTCACTTGGTCTGGTTCATATTCTGTGTTCCCTTGTCCTGGGCAGTACAGCAGGGAAAAGTTAACAACACAAGGGAAGGCAAATTTTATTAACAAGAAAAAACTTAGGGAGTAATGTGGGTTTCATCTGCCCATTTCCTTTTTTTTTTTTTAATATTTTTTTAAAAGAAAACCAAAACAAAATAAAAATTGGCTTCTACACTTGGCAGTCTTGTGTCCCCCCAAAGCTTAAGGGCTCTTTTCAATCTCTGGGGAAAAAGTGGGGCTGACCAAGATGTGTATGAGTAGCAGCGTCTGATTTTACAGTAATAAAATTTGTGGAGATAATTATCCATCAGCTTTGAGAATTCCAACAGTGCTCAAAGCCATAAATGTTGGGCACCACAAGGCGTTCAAGAAATCCGAATGGGTGATGTGGGAATTGGTTCTTTGAAAGCTTTCCTTCTCACTCTTCTTTTTATGGGTTTTTTTTCATACTTTATTCTTACAAGCAGAAGTTGTTAACTCAGGAGTTTATGAAACAAGAACCTTGGCTGCCATTCCTGGCCCTTACATTCACTTTCTGCCATTCCTGGCTCTTACATTCACTTTCTGCCTGCTCTTTAAAACTTAAAACTAGACTCAGGATGTCCCAGGTATCAAGTGCTCAGGATCTCTTTAAGCAGATTAGATGATTGAATATGATTACCCAAAGCTATAAAGCAGAGCTTGAATATACTTGGGGAAACCTATAGAAAATAAGAAGATAGGTCCTCTGGATCATCTAGGTACCCGATCCTAGATGAAGGAAGATATGGCTAGTTGAGAGTCTTTAGCTGGGATTTTCAGCCCTGAATCTTTTTTCTGGGTTAGGTAACTAAGTCACATGAACCCATTTTTATGGAAACATTTAGGAAGAAGGTGAGAGAGGAAAGTGGGGAGTTACCTTCCCTACAAGTGTCTGAGGCAGGAGCTTTGATCCACAACTTGAGATTTTTGGGTTAGTTTTTCAGGCATCTCCTTAGCGGGATAGGGAAACCAGCAAGAAATTGGTCAAGTTCAAGTCACTGGTCTGTAGGATATGATGAGACACACATGGCAACATCAGAAAGTCTCATTGCCACCTCTAGTTGGTGCAAAGCCAAGTATAATAACAGTGTTCAAAGAACAAAATACCTTGAAGACGATCCTAGAAGAAGGACCATGGAGAAAACAAGAGGTCTGAGAGCTCCACTTTGTCTCTGATGTGACAAAGGACCTAAGGGGGTTACAGCGTCAAGGCTGGTGTAATTTCTCTGGTAGAGACTTAAGGCCCAGGAGGCTTTGACAGCAGCAATGTGAATGTGCATAGCCCTTAGCAACAGTAATTTGAAGGATCCATGTAAGATATCGTGTTTGAAGTAGCTCTTAGGTCCATTTGTAGCTTTAGCTCAGAAGCCATATTCTGTGATCTGTCTGCACCCATGAGTGTGGTATTTCTTTATGAAAGATGTGAATGTTCCAACAATCCAGTGTGTTGTGGAGGTAAGCTGGAGTCAACCAATTGTGTAGCATGAGTGTGTTTAAATATTTCATTAGAAGTGTGTTTTGGAAAGCCAAAAAAGAAAAATCACAATTTTAATAAATAATCCTATCAAATGTTTATGATGCCAAAGCCATAATATAAATCAATATGTTTAGATTTGAGTATGATAAATATAGCTTAAAACAAATGATTTGAAAACAATTTCCTTATTCCATTACCTGCCAATTTTTCTGTACAAAGGCCTTTGTTTCTCCAGCTACTCCTGATAACATCACAGCCACCTGAAACAGCTCTTGGAGCAAACCTCAAAAGCAATCCAAACCTCATGAATCATGTCGACACGTGTACGTAGAGAGAATGGGACCTTCAAAAAACACTTACTAGTAAAAACCATTATTGTTTATAACAAGTTAGGGAACATGGACATGCATGGAGTCCACAAGTTGTACAAATCTTGGCAACAAGCAGTGCACAAGTATATTTATTCTGCTTGATCTACAAGATGACAAGGATATAAAGAATGGAAGAAATAAAAGTTTTCCATGGATCAGTAAAAAATTGCAGGTTTTTCTAAAAGTAAAACAATGGTTTTCCTCAACAGTACGGACAAGACGTGGGGCTGAGCATTTACTTTACCACTTTCTTAAGGTTTAACTTTTGTTTCTGGGTACAGAACTTCCCTCACGGTTAACCCTGGCTGTCTTGCAGCTGTTTGGGGCCCTCTGGGCAGCAGTGGGGACTTAGGAGAAGGTACCAGTTGTAGACCTCCCTTTTCTGAGGAAGCCTTCCTTAATTGCCTTTTTAGAGTCCATACCCAATCCTGTCACATAGTGTCAATGACAAAGTTTCTTCCAGTAATTCTTGCCATATAGTCTCTGATTGCTTGGATCAGAGAGCTGTTCCTCCTTTTCTGGAAGCAGCTATCCCAATGCTAGACTAGAATGATTCCTATTTTTCTAGGGTGAGAAGTGGATGAGGTCTATGTCCTAAAGCTGTGATGACATTTTTGTTGTTTCAAAAATATTTTACCTACTGGCAAATGTTTCTAGTCGTGCTAGGGACCTGATTATACCTCTCTCAAACTTCCACTTTGGATACAAAAAAATCTTAGTAACTGCTGCTAGCAAAAACATTCTGTAATGGATTTGTTGATAGAAGACGACTGCTGTGCTTTCAGAAGGAAAATTAAACTGAAGAACAAGTATATTTAAGCATAATTGTTTTAAAAACAGAACATAAGCTATATTATAACTTGCAGTGTACTGGAAAATGGAAGAATCCAGAAGGCTGAATTCAGTATGGTGCACTGGAAGAGTTATGTTAATTTGTAGTGAATCCTGCTTGCAGCTTCCTGTCGCACTGTGTGTAAAACCCCTCAGAGCCAGTGAAGAACAGCTCAGCTTGGAGTCTGCTAGGAGAGTATAGAAAACTTCAGATACAATTTTCAAGAAGGTCATTTTGCAGATCAGGATAATGTTACCAAAACCTGTTTTTCAAACAGGATCCAGTTCCCTCTTCTGGTGGGTAACCCAAATGGGGCTGAGCCACAGGGTCCATCCGTGCTCCAGAGTCGCTGTGTAATGGCCTTGTCTCTGGTGTTGCATAGCATCTTCTCAGTGGACTCTGTTAACCATCACACACTATTGGCATGTTATAATAAATGCTAATAGTTATTCTTCCCTGGTCAAGTTTTTAGTTTCTGTCTGATAGAAGATCATCTTTGAGTCACTATGAATTCTTTAAAATTCTGAAACTCAACAGAGGTGATATCCATTCTTGATTTTCTTTTCTGAAAACTGGAACTTCTCCAGTTTGTACATGAGATGGAGGTAGACTCAGATAAGTCCATTTGTCCAGCAAGCCTGAATCCTGAAACTCTGATTAACGACTCAGACATCCATGAGCCTAAATATTATTCCAAACCTCCAGATAATCATTGATTACATAGCTCATAAATTATTTATTTTGACAAAAAAATAAATAAACCATGTCAAACTACTCAGCAGTACTTTGTTTGCCTTTTCTACTTGCCTTTTTTTTACATTTTTACTTTGTGTTCTGTATCATATGCTTCTTGTGGAGAACAAGGCCACCTCACAGGAACAGACGTTATAGCAACTCTTCCAATCAGTGCTTTTGCAGGTCAAAATGAACACTTTTAAAATGGCAAAAACAAATGTAAGGCATGACAGCAACAACAAATCCCATTATAGACCAGAATGCTGGGGTTGCCAGCAGGAGAATGGGCCTGTGTTGGTCAAACTTTGCCACACTGCAGCCTTACTGTGTTAGAAAGTAAGCTTTGTCAATGAAACGTCAAAAGATACCAAATCATGAGTAACACCAGCCTTCTTGTACCTCTAAAGGAAGGAAATAATCCATCTCAAGATGTGTTGAGCCCATTCCTGTGTAATAATCTATGTCAAGTTTCTTCGGATCTTGTAAACCAAGCAAGAATAATAAACAAGTGGAAGCTGAAAGGAGCTGCAAGGAACCTGGTGTATGTAACAGGAATTCAGCTTTGCTGCCACCAGGATTTCAGTAGACCTTTCTATGACAGCCTTACATTAGCCTCTTCTCAGTTCAGCGAGTTTTAATCAATTTTCCAAAATTCCTAAAGACCTGATTTTTGAAAGAAGGTTCAACACAACTTAGCACACACCTCTCTCATCCCACAAAAAAAAAAAAAAATGAAGACACTCCAACAAATCAGTGCACCAGATCTCTCACTGAAGTTGAGTTTTCTTGCTGGAGAATTGGGGGGGGGGGGGGGGGGCAAGCTCTGCTTAGGGACAGTGTTGCTGAGTTGGCATTAGATTCAGGGAAAGTTTAGACTTGATGTTAGGAAAAAGTTCTTCACTGAAAGGGTGATTGGCCATTGGAATGAGCTGCCCAGGGAGGGGGTGGAGTCGCTGACCCTGGAGGTGTTTAAGGGGAGACTGGATAAGGCACTGAGTGCCATGGTTTAGATGATGGGTTGGTGTTAGTGTTGGGTTATAGGTTGGACTCGATGATCTCGGAGGTCCTTTCCAACCTTATGATACTGTGAAACTGTGTGAAAGATGAGCTTTGCTCCTTTGGGACCACGATGGCTGGGCAACTGTGTTAAGCCATTCCCTGTGGGTATGTTTTCTTCACCGCTTTCCACAGTGTAGGGTGTAGATGTGAGCCATGTATTCATATTAGCCAAAACTCTGCTTGCATTTTATACACACCTGACTCTGAAGGTGATTTATCCAAGAGCCTAAGATGTTCATTATGATTAGTAGTTATGATGTCCTGCTAAATGCTGTTCAAGATAATAAGGAAATAATGGAACTGCCTGTTTTTTAAACGCCTCCAGGGACGGTGACTCAATCACCTTCCTGGGCAGCTGTTCCAGTGCCTGACCACCCTTCCGGTAAAGAAATTCTTCCTAATATCCAGTCTGAACCTCCCTTGGTGCAACTTATGGCCATTTCCAATAATTAGAGTGATGGGTAAACTGAGGCACAAGACTGTGACTTGGCTTGCTGGTACCACCCAAGAAACTGAACGTACACCACAATCTCCTTTGCAGCCAATGGCTTCTGCCTGACTCTACAAGCTATAGCAGGGAAGATGCATGTTGCCAGCAGTACATATCTCAAGAGTGATGAGTTTATTAACGTCAGTCAACTCATACTCCCTGTGTATAGAACCACTGTCCAGTAAAAGGAAGGATTATTTTGATAAGCAGTTGGATACAGGCAATATTAGTTTGTGGGAAAGTTTCTTGGATGCAGCAAATCTTCTCTACAAGGCTCATTAAATTGGATTTTGCTACATTTACTGCACGTGGCCTGTTTCCTTCATATGGATTGACTCTCTATGCTCTTTTCTCAGCTATGTTTATTGGTAAATTTCATAGCCTTAATCACAAATGCATAACAACCTTAACCAATATAGCGCATCCACCATCTCTAATAACATATGGTCTGACCACTCAATAGTTTAGATGCCATGGATCACTAATTCTCCACAGAAGTAATAAGCATTTGATATTCTCTTATGTTTTAAGCCAATTTATTGTTCCAAAGGGATAAAAAAAGAACCTGCTATAATCTGAGTTTAAACAGTCCCTTGTTTAGTTTTTCCAGAGCTGAGCTGCTGTGTAACAACAAAATCATAGCCGCAGGACTTTTGTCTTGGGTAAATAAATGTCAATCCCAATTGTTTAAAAGCTTTCAGAAGAAAACTCTAGTTCAAATTAATCTCTAAGGTCATTCTTATGTATTTCTTTCCCTCAATCTGTTTTAGAGAACATCCATCCGTAGCATGAAGACATGAGAAGAAAGAATGGTAAATTTAACAAGTAAATTTAGACTAAATTAGTACCTGTATCATAACAAAAGCCTGGGAAACCTCTAGTGATGGGAACTGGAAACTCAGAAGGGTTGAACCAGAACCTCGTGAGCCTCATCAGTATACTAGGAATATGTAAGGGAGGTTTCCAGTGAAGAAGAACAGAGCATTTTTGCCTCAGTTCTTTATGGTGTTAATGCCTGGATAATTTTATAGCTAATACCATAATATATTAGTGTTCTAATCAGGATCCATTAAGGAACAAGTTGATTTGGCAAGTTTGAGGAGATATTTCATGGCACAGCAACTATTGAATAGTCAACAAGGTGTAAGAAGGAGGATTATATCTTCCTCAGAAACTTGAATCACCACTTGAGAAACTGAATAGCCAACCTGGTCAGCTGGCAGTGGGATTGGTGCAATCAGCAACCAGGTTGTTCGGTTCTCCAGAAGGTATGACTGGTTCATTGTTTACTTTCTGCAGTTGTGTCTCATCCTTTCAGGACACCTCCCACCATAAACTCACAGTTCAGTCTCTTTTGTAAATACTTTTATGTGGAGAAGTGGTTTCAGTCACAGATCAAGAGAATGAGATATTGTATAGTATATGGACCATGCTTTCAGGTCAGCATGAAAGATATGCAGGACTGCAGCCAACTTATCCTTAAAAAGGGAATACAGTTGCTTGGATATTCTAAATTAGTTCCTGAAATGTAAGGTACCAACAGCAGTGTGGTGATGGAGAATGGCATCTGGTGGCTCCAGTCCACTAAAGTCTTTAATTGAGTCCCATTTGTAGTGTTTCTCGGAGAGGTTTTGTTTGTTTGTTTGCTACCACCAGTGGTAACAGCGGTGAGAGCTCCAGTGTTCAAAGTACTCAAAACCAGCATTTCTAGACCTGATGAAGGTAAGATTAGCTAGGAAGGGAGATAAAGGTTGGTAGCTGGTTCATAACCATGCTCAGACCTTTGTTATCCCCAGTGTAGTTTGAATACTTCTTTCAAGACAGTTGTAGCAATTGTTAGGGACAGGCAGCGGCCAGGGCCGTTGACCATAGATCTTCCAGTTACGGAGGTATTTGATCTTTCCCATTACTAACTTCCCTTTTATTTTTTCTTAACTTGTGATGAAGGAGCTAGTAAAATTAGAGCCTCTTTTCTTTCTAGCCTCCTCCTGGCATTGCTGGACAGAATGAAAACCACTCAAATGATGGCAAATCAGAACTTAAAAGAAGAAAAGACACGGAGTGTAAATTTTTATTTCAAAACCTGTTGTCTAGGCCTAATTGATACTTCTGAATAAGTCATTTCTCTATTTTTGACAACTGTTAACAGCTTTTGGCTGAAAGTCAACTCTATTCACTTAATTTCCCCAAAGTTCTGTTCCATCTGGCCAGAAGAAGAGCTATATTCTTCCCTTGAGAGGTGTAAGCCAGTTGAGATATTTGTGGCTGCATCAGTGCTGCAGGATTTGAGTGAGTGCCCTAGCCTCATCTGGATCGTTTATCTGAACAAGATCATTCACCAGAGCAAGACCACAAATCCTCTCATTGCATTTCTCGTGTCAAGGTTATGCTAGAGAAGGAACCTGAGCATGTGACTGAAGAGCATGAGACACTGCATCCAAGCCCTGAGCTCACTGTGCCCCATTGCCCCTATGAGATGAGTTGGATGTGAATATCCCTTAGACATAAAGACCAACAGCCGTGGTATGGCTTGCATGTAGCATGATCTTTCAGTCTTCAGAACAGGATGGATGGTTGCAGCTTGCCTGCTGGACATGGTGCCTGTAAGGTCCTAGCTCCCAAACCACACATGGGCACTATTTGGACACTGTCAGTTGGCCCCAGCCAAAACCATAACAGGGTGAATTCCAGCAGTGCAATGGTTATTGCATTTCCAAGTGCCATTTACCTGGCTGGTGCAAATATACTCCTGGGGTACAAGGCTGTTCAGTCTGTGGTGGGATAGACCCACCCCACTTTCTCCATGCTGCCCTGAAAGTGAATAAAATAGCAAAGAACTTCTGTGGGAAATCCTACTTGAGGAAAAATAATTTCTCAAAAGTGATGATTTCCTTTTTAGTGCATCATTTGCAGGAGCTCTGCTGGAAATAAAGCAGAGGATGCAATTATCAGGGAATGTGAACTCCGTGCTTGAAAGCTGGATGCCTGTGAAATGTATTTCTTTTGGCCTCCATAAGCTGAAACACTCAAGATGATCCTTGAAAACCCTATTGACAGACTGTAGAAAACAAACGCTTCCTTCTCATACCTCCAAACTTCCTTCAGTTTTCAAGAACAAAGTGAGTGTCTAGGCGTCTAGGCTAGTAATAGATAACACAATTGCCCAGTAATCTGTAACAGGTTGAGAAGGTATTCCGCACAGAAAGAGAGAGAAAAAGGGGAAACCTACTATTATTTTGTAAGAATATACTAAGGGAAGTAAAAAAGGTTGCTTTGAAGTTGTGAGAAAACAGCTTGAAGACATGAATCCTTATACACAATGGTGTAACTGTATGATAGCATCATTGTACCAGTCTAGAACTTGTTGATCTCCAAGATGTTTCAAGATATGAATGTACTTTGATTTGGCTTATGGTTCTTTTTGACCTGTGCATAGTGAACTGAAGTGTTAAAATGGTTAACCTTGATAAAATCATTGATCTATGTCCTTAGTTTTTACATGATGGATATTTAGTTTGAATCTCTTTAACAGTCAACCCGTCTTTTGGGCGGGTGAGAAAAAGTACATAATGTGTGTTGCTTGTTCACATAAACATTCAAGCCTTTAAAAATATCTCTCTGACCTTCTTCAGCCTCTCCTCAATGATTTCCTGTGGCAGGGAATTCCTTAGGGTGATTATATGCTTTAAACAGAAGCATTTCCTTGCATCCATTTTAACTTTGTAGCCTGTGAAATTCACCCAGCAAAACCCCTTTGTTCTTGTTTTACAGAGAAACTTCCGGATGTTTTTTCTATAAACCAGTCATTATTTTGTATTCCAGCATTATTTATATATAAATACATACACAAAAAAGAAACACACAGTAACATCCTGCTTATGTAAGCAGGAAATCTCAAAGTTTTTTTCAGAATCTTTAGTCATTTAAGTGCAAGAAAGAAAGAAAATTCAAGAAATTGACCTTGAAAAGTCAGCTGCACCCACTGTATAGAGGAAATGGAAAAAAGCAAGATGGGTTTTCCCTCTTTTTCCTTCCTTCAGACTGAAAATATGTTAATCTGGGCACTAATCTCTGGCCTCAGAGAACTGGCCCTCATGCCTGCTGTAGGTATCTCCCAGGCGCTGATACTGTCGACAGTAAGGCTATTGGAGTAACAAACAGCCTTAGGGACCAGCTCTGTGTAGTGCCTCCTTCCCTGTAGTGGGGACATGTGACAGTAGGAAGGATGACTTACTCAGAGCCATCTCCAGTGGGGGGACAACAGCCAGTGCTGGAGGACACCAAGACCTACAGCATCTTGACAATTCTGTGTGCGTTTTCCACCTCAGTAGTATGCTTGCTTCTGTTTATTCCCACCTCACTTACTGATGGTAGAAAATCATAGACTTCAGGCCGTGGTATTTTCACGTCAAGATGGAGAAAAAGGTTAATATATTTACTCAAGGTTAATGCCATCTCAGTAGTGGTGTCACAGACAGAGCTGAAGACCTCCACCTCTCCATTTGCTCTTTATCCCTGGTTACTAATTGCATGACAAATTTTACTTCTACAGACACTGTCGCATTCAGTAGATGGGCAGGAGAGGGTGGGATGAGTGGAAGATGGGTCGGTAGATGGGCAGGAGAGGACTTGTATGAAATGAGTTATGCTTTAGCTTTATTAAAGCTTTTAGATTTAGTCTAGACCATAGGGTGTCCTTGAAGGAAACACTAGAATCTTCTGAGGAAATAGAAATTATGAAGCAAGAACATGCAATTTCCTCATCAAAAAAAATCTCATGGCTCCATGGGGCGACTCTGGACAATCCATGAAGTTATGTTGGAGATGACTGCCAGTTGTGCCAAACACAAACAGTAAACACACATTTATATAATTAGAATGAGCTTTTATGTTGTCTCTTTTACTAAAAGTCTTCTATCTCCCAAATCACCTTTTTTGAAGAAAACCATCTATCATCCTGAATAAGGGATCTCAAAAGGCTTAGCAACGGGAAGTCTTTCTTTGCAGTCTTTTCCAAGGTAGTCCTCAAGGTTTTGTGTTTGAAAAAAAGAATCTTTGACAAAAAAAAACCCAAGTATTTTTAGCTTCATTCAGTAGCTCAGTCAAACAAGAACCGACTGGTTCTCTGAAGACCTTAGAGCTTCAGGATCAGCCTCATGTCAACTCTCAGTTTGCGGAAGCTTCCCAAAGGCCACCATACCATACTTACCATCACCATGTGTGTGTTTAATCAAGCTCTTGACAGGTAAATGCTGTGAAAAGAGGACAGTTTGTTCTCCCAAGCTGTTCACTCTCTAAGCCCCCTGTTTTTTTTGGAAGTGAATGAATAACATTGTGCTGGGAAAGGAAATTAAAAAAGCAGGGTTGTAATTTACAGTAGAGAAAAGAACAGATTTTGGGCTTTTTTTTTTTCACTCTCCTTCTCCCTCCTCTCTTCCCTTCTTTTCACTGCTCTGATTCCAAACATCCAAACATGCTACAGCTGAAAAAGAGGACCTCCAGGCTTCCTTAGCGCTGGCAACAAGAAGGGAGTTACAATTGCCAGTCTCTGTATTCTTGCCAAGAGAACAAACTGCTTCAAGGCAAAAGAAAAGAAAAAAAGAGGTTTATCAAAACCAAATGCCACTGGAAATCCTAACACTGTGGAGCCCAGTTCAAGATGTACATTGAAACCTATCCCCAGCCATTTAAGGAAAAAGAAAAAAATGGATTCTTTAATAGAATATTTAAAATATAACAATTGCTTTGGAGTGAGGAATTCTACTCTCTCTGGTTCTTATAAAAGCTCTATTTTTTTTCTTCATCTCTAAGTAAACTCCAAGCAGTTTTCTTTGAAAGTGGATCCTAGGCAGGCACCTCTTTTCCAAAGCTCTCTACATTGTTATAATGAGATCTGATAGGTGGTTTGGAGTAGGAGCTGGTCCAAGCAACGGAGGTATCGCTTTATTTTGTGTTTGCTTTTCTTTTAAAATTCAGTGATCTGGCTACTCTTCATTTTCACTTTAATGCTTCTTATTATTTTGTTTCTAACCTGTCCCCTGGATCCAAATCAGATCCAGCCTCCTTCTGTCTTCCAAACGTTCACTGCAGAATGGAAAAGGGGAAATTCAAGGCTTTTATTTTTAGAGTAGTCACAATTTTGAAGGCCAGAGGGGAAGAACAAATTGGACCATCTAGTTTAGTTATTGGACATCACAGACTATAGAATTTTGGGCAGTGATTTGTGCATTTTATGCAGGAGTTGGACAATATTTTCTGGGAAACCACCCAAACATCAAGTCTGGCGGGAACCATCACAATCTTGGACATACAGAATTAATGGGTAAGTCTCACTCCTACAAGCTGTGCCAAGATTTTGTCCTGAACATTTGCAAGTCCCAGTTCAAGACATTCAAGCTTGCAGTAACTTTAGAAGATACTCCATGATATGCTGTCTTTGTCCTGAGATGTACCAAGTCCATGGTTAGGGCTTTGGCTCCTAGGTTTAATATGAGCAAACACGATGGCCTGGTAACTTAAGCATTCGCAGTCAAATGTCATCTGAGAGGCAAATGGCATTGACTCATGGTAACGTAGCAACCACCAGCAAATGCTACTTCTGAGTTGAGACCTGAGTCTGCAGCCAAACCAGCTGACAGAAATATCTCAAAATAGTGGGTGGATGGAGAAACTGCATGGTCAGGCTTTAGTTTCCTCTGAGAGATGATGAAGCTCCTGGTCCCGACCTACATAAAAGCCTTTCCCACCTTACTCCTGCCTGCAGGTGTGAGTGTGTAATCAAAATCACGCCTCAGCCAATAGACAGTGCTATTAATCATCAGGCTAAAACTACTGCAATGTTTTCTTCCACCATCCAGCCACATCTGTGATGAAGACAATGCAGTTTAGACCCAGAGAAGAGAGTACCAAAGGAAATAAGAGGCAATCTTGGGGACTTGCAGGTTGGCATGAGTTCCAAGTTTTGTTTCCTCTTGTAAAGTGGTTCTGTAATGGTTACCCTGCTATTTGTATTTTCACTTATTAAATCTATGTCATGTAATAAAATGTGCCATAAATTAAAGGCAGAGTAGGAGCTTTTTCATCCTTTCTCTGCCTCATGTCAGCCTCAGGATATTTCATTATGAAGCCTTTCCTTGTTCACCAAGCATCCTGCTCCATTATGTCAAAAGAGAAACCAGTGAAATATTCCCTTGTTATTAACTGTTAATGTCTGAGGATTTAATTTTTTTTTTGTTTGCACACAATACTCTGAAATTGAATTTGGATCTGCAGCACATTAGCGGCTGTTAACACATCTCTGTTAGCTCGTCCACCAGCCAGGAGCATAGATCCCTTCTGTTCTGCAGCTGAGCTGCCAAGCTCTGTTTCAAATGAAAGCACAGCTCAGCTTCAAAGCCTGGATCCAGGGCAAAGCTTACTCGGCATCAAAGGTGTGGACAGGTCCTTACCACGATGCACATCAGTCTCGACATCCAGATCCCAGTGAGGCTTTCCTAGGAGCTAATCAGGATTTGCATGAAAGCAAGAAATCAAGCAAAAGGCTTTCCAGGATTTAGATGTTGGATTTGAACTCTGCATTATCTGTCAACTAAGCATAGATTTCCATCCCCAAGTCCTAACTGTTTTTCCCTATAGTTCCAACATTATCCATGTCAGTGGGTGCCCCTCTCTGCTTCTTTATTTGCACCTGAAGAGCAAGACACGGCTCACACGGAGGTGAGGTAAAAGGTGGCACCTTGTGATGGTGGTTGTCTCCTCAGCTTTTCACAGCTGCAGAGGCAAAGTGTACTTTCAGGAACTGGCAGAGGTAAGGGAATCTTGCTTTTGGAGTACTGCTATATCACCACTAAAATCTCTAAGGGTTTAAATAGGGTGGCAACAGCAGAATTGCCAGAAATTTCTCAAAAAGTTAAACAAAGAATGTTGTCAGCTATCTGTAGGAAATCAGGGATCCATGGAAAAAATTATTAGGATATCCTTGGTGATATATCAATGAAGATTTTTTTTGTGTTTTCAAACCTTGTGCCTAGTCTGGATCCAAATTCAGATCTGAGCTCTAAACAGAGCATTGAAGCCTTAAGTCCATGCTACAATAGCTCCCTATCCAGGTTATAAAATCAGCAGTATCACTTAATGACAAGTAGCATAAGCACAAACCTTGCTGGCAGTTCTGATTATCTTGGAGAAAGAAAGGTGGAAAAGACAGTAAATACATTAAATCACAGAGCAGACAAAGAATGGCTTCCAGTGAAGGGACCTCATTGACCAGACCTGTGATAAGACTACAACATTGTGAACTGTTGATGTTAGAAGTGAAAAACCACTGCTTCAGTGATGTCAGTAACAATGGAACATTTGATTCTGATCTGACAGGCCACATAGCAGCAATGGGATCATGGGACCACATGTTCATTCCATTGCAACCTCCTGTCCGGCATGCATACATTATGCAGGGGGAATTTTTTTTTTCTTTTCCATCCGTGCAAATGTATCCTTGGATCTGAGATGCAAGTTGTTGTCTCCTTTCCTGTGGTATTATACCCTATAGAAAAAATGATACCCTTAGTTTCTATGTAATTTACAGCCAGTGGATGAGGTATTCAGAGATATGTGTCCAACCCCTTAAACTCCAGTCGATTTGATCATAAACAACTAAGGGGAAAACAAATAATGTTATTGAGAGGGGTGACTTGGTCTTAAATATGCTTGTTCTGCAAGCCTAGGAAAACTGAAAGCCACTGGCTCTGAACACATACAGGAGTAGGCATGCAGGCTAAGAAAATGCTGTTTCCCATCAGCTTTTTAGTGTAAGGATCACAGCCTAGAATAAAAATAGAAGCTTCTGAATCAGCAGAAAGCAAGAAATTGTAACTTCAAAGGAATCGGAGCAAGGAGGTGCTGTGAATCCAGCATGCAGGTATAGAGGAAGAACAGGTTATGTAAGAATTTACATTAAAGCCAGTTAAATGGACATTTACAGCACCAGAGCTCTGCATCTTCCAGTGTCCTGATCCCAGCCAGTAATTAACAATATATGGTTTCAAATTTGCAAAGAATTCAGCAGCTACTCCTATAATCAGTATTTGATTATAAATATCCCTATAGTTCTGCACAGAAGAAGTGTGGTGTTTCCAAGTAAAGCTTAATAATATCTACAAGAACATGAGACAAAACTGAGCAATTAGACACAGTAGCAAAGAAGCAGGGAAGATAAAGGGTTTTTTTTGTGTTCCTTTTGGTGCATTATTCTTCAACAATAAAAAAAAATAATAGGGAAATTCCTACTCTCAGGGAATTTTTATGGAGAAATCTGAATGTGCTCTTGAAAGAAACTCCAAGTTCCAAAAAAAAAAAGTTATGGAGAAACCTGAGAAGTTCAAGTGTAGTAAATCAACGGGAGTTGACGATCTTCACCCAGGGGTATGAAAGGAAATGAAGTGCGAAATAGCAGAGATCTGAGTTTATGCAATAAGTGACCATTCCAAGATCCACTCAATTCAATGGAAAGACTCTCCATACTTTCCTGAAAACTGGATCAGACCTTCCCAAATTAATTCAGAAAAACAATGAGTACTCACAGGAAGGCGTTCATCGCCCTTTCAGGTCAGATGTGGGAAGTACAGTGGGGTGAGGAGGATGGTATCAAGTATGATCAGCCAGATCAGAAGCAACCCAGACCATATGGAAAGCTCTGTAATTCCAGAACTCCATCTCAGCCAGAACACTGCAGCTCTGCAGGAGTTGGCCCCATAATATTGGGAACGACATGTGACACTATGAGCATCAAGCCAAATCCTGCCACCCACGCAGCATGGTAAATGGTCTCAGAATCCGGCCCATCTCAGTGGCACCACTGTGTTTGCTCGACTACAGGCTCTTGCAGCTCGGTTTAGCTGCCTGGCATGCTAGAGGTAGTACATCTGAAAGCTGCTCTTTCTTCCCCGAAATCACTGCTGGCAATCATTTGTCACAGCTAAGGACAACAACTCCCGCTGCTTGGCGATAGGGCTTCTGCACAGACGATGCCTTATGGACAACTTCAAGTTTCCAAAACAGCATGAGTGTAGAGTACAGGCCAAGCTTCCCTTTTCAGACACAGAGAAGCAAACACTCCCAGCTGCCAAGGATTTTATTTTATTGTCATTTAAGTTGGCTCCTTCTGCACAAGTCGCTGGCGGTCTCACAGTAGCAGGAGTTGAGTAATAATAGTATTTCCAGTATGTTCACCTCCACGCGATGCTTTACAGGAGAGACTGCTGGGAGAACAGGATGAGGATGATTTGTATTGGCTGTTCCTTCTCTCTTTCTCATCAGACTGTGATTCAAACTAGCATCAAACTACAAACTCCATCACTCATATCCCCCCTGCAGTTTTTCCATGTTGGCTTCTCAGCAAGTGGGACTGGACTACCATTCATCAGTACTCAGAGGTGCTGAGAGGGTCCTCTCATCTTGGAAATTCTGAAACTAAGTCCTCCACCAGCTTTTCAAGAGTACCATGGCTTTACTACAAAAGGGCTGGGTGTTGATATATTTTTCCCTGAGAAGAGTTTCCAGGAAGTTTGCAAAACTTAGGCTCACCAGGCTTCATCCAGCTAAATACAGGACGCTCCCTGTTCCTGAAACTTTCCTCATACTAGGAGAAATGCAAAATAAATCAAAGGAAATGTCTGGAAGTGGGCTAAAAACATAGTGCTCCAAAATTACCCCCAAAGTCATGAACACACCATCTAAAGGAACATTTAAATACAATGTTAATGTAGTCCCTAACTGCAGAGATCCAATGCTCTTCTCCATTTGCTTCTTTGAGGATGCAAGGAGATCCTTCCTCACCCCCATCCTCTTCCCTAACTTCCATAATACTACTTTTTTTAACTTGGAAGAAAAATTATGTGGTTGTGCAGCAGGAACTCCTCTGTTTTGTCAGTCATCTGAGACAGCGGAGGCTGGAGAATGTGAAGTTTAACAAAGTACTTTGAAAGGACATTCCCACGTGTGGTGCCTACCTGGCTTTAGTTTCTTAGATTCCAAGGAGCACTGTGGTTTCTTGCCTGCAGTGTGATCAATCTTGGCAAAAAAAAGATGCACCAACTGTCTCTATCTGCAATGTAATACAAGAGAATATGAAAGGACCAGCCAAGTAAATGCATGCAGGAGATGAAGCCACAAGGGGAGCAAGGACAGGAAGTGACTGTGTCAATATATTGCTCATGGAAGAAAGCAGAAACTAACGATATTATCCCACTTGGAAGTAATGAGTATTGTGTGGATTATCAGGTGATGTTTCAGTGAGACTATGATTTGCAAAGGGCTGGTCTCAGCTGTTTCAAGCTGTAATGTTGCATTCAGTGATGCAAACTGAGATGATAGTGATTTAATGTTTCCATTTTCTAACATTCATGGAAGCTGGGAGACTTTACTTGGAAGTATTGCAAGTTGTCTTGCATTTAATTTCCTAGACATTTCTAAAAACTAAAAAGAAAAGGAGGTGTATTTTATTGTAAATAATACTTCAATTGACATTTAGGCTTTAACACTCACAACGTCATATAAAGAGAGAGGAGGAAGGACCTCATGATTGCCTCAGATTTTAATTTTAGGGCTGAAAATAGTTTTATGAGGCAGTGGAATAAAAGATCAGCTATTGCCATGTTAGTTTGGTGATGGGTTTCTACTTTAAAACAAAAAAGGGCAGTGAGAATTTGCACCACTAGACACAGCCTTACAGTTTTCAGGATTTTTTTGACTAAATTGATAAGACTTCATGAATTCCGTTGGGAAGACTTATTTGTTTTCAACACAGAAGCCTGATCTGAGATCAGTGGTTCCTAGGAGTGCCACTGCCAAACTTCTTAGGAACCTAGTCTTGGGATTGGACTTCACACAACAGAGTTAGGGGCTTGCATATCTTTACAGGAAGAAGACAATCAACCAGGCAGGAATAGGAGGCATGGAGCTGAGTTGTGGATAGGACCCTACCAGTCAGTACAAAATGCTGAAAGATGGCATAGTGTGAAATTATGTCTCCAAAGACTGGGCACTCAACAGGCCCCAGAGTTAAGTACCTCTGTGAAGTTGCAATTCACAGGCTAAATTCACCAGTTGCCTCCCTGTCTCTGGTTGGGTTTAGGAGACCTCATCACAGATGTGTTCTGCTTTTGCAGTGTGTTTCTGAATCTACAGCAATATGGCACCTGCCTTACTCTGGATCATAATGGAGAGTGAGGTGCAGTATGTAGTTGGTATCCCACAAGAGAAGTAGGATAGCTGGATTCCTCTACCACCTTAGTCTTTATAGCTTCAAACTAACCCTTCTCACCTCCCAGAACAAAGACCCAACCAACAGGCTATCCTCTACACAATGCAATGGAGATGAACCAGAGAAAGAGCAAGAGAGGAAGACCTGTCCTTTCTGCTCTGCTATGAAAGACAGCCCACGAGCTCATGCAGTAGTTCTTCTTGCACTAAAGAGCTATTAAAATTCTTACAGAGAGCTTTCTGGATGGGACAGCCTCCACATATGCCTACCAAGATCAAATACATATAGACAGCTTTTAAAGCAGGACAGCCCCTGGGTAGACCTACCAAGGAGATTTCCCCAAAGCCAAGGTCTTCAGGATTACAGGGTCTGTAGCTGTAGGGCAGGAAGTGATGCCAAAACTTCCAGACAGTCTCTTCTGGAGCCAAGAGCCTGGAAGAGTACATATAATCTGGGCTCAGCTCCCAGGTCCACAGCAGGAAGCCTGGAAGCTTGGAGAAGCCCAGCTAGAGCCAGACTCCAAGCATGCTGGTTCCCTGCTGTAAGGCTGTGACTCAGAGCCTGGGCAAGGGGGACAATCTCTCAGAGTGAGGAACCAAGCCCAAATGCAAGCCGTCCTCTTCTGGACCTGGCTAGACTATTGCATGAATTAGGGAGTGGTGTGCAGGACAATGACTGAGGTAGCTAGTCTACAAGTGGTCTCTTCTACTAACACTTGCTGAAACAAGGAAAATCTCTGCGTCAAAAAATACCATTTCTTTTCAGAGCCATCATGTTTTGGGAGACCTGTAAGCAGAAATTCATGATAAATTCAAAATACTTTTTGGTTTATATCCAGCATAGATGAAAATCAAATTTAAAAGATAAATATATAAAAGGTGAAATAGGAAAAGAGAAAAAACAATCCCTATAATTTTGAACCATTATCTATTGCCGGAACAGTATATGCTGTAAGCATGGAGGGAAGAAATTGACTAATTTGAAAAAAACATTTTTTTTCCCTATATGTTTCTAAATGAACTGATTTAGTACTCCAAAGACAGAAATATGAGTTAGGTTCCTTACCCCAGTGCATGTGTGTGCAGCTCCACCGACTTCTGGCAAGACTTCCATAAAGCAAGTTATTCAAGGACGAGTGCAAAACCCATCAGTTAAATTATTCACAACTACAGTCCCTGTTTTATTAGACTCTTTTCAAAAAATAAAGAATAATTTATTTTAACTAATCACAAATTCAAATCACTTTGCTGGAAAATGATATGCAAACAGCTCTAGTCAGCCTTAATAACGTTTGGGAGGAAAGCCAGGCATTGATTTGGCCCTCGGAGCTCTGATATCATGCTGGCCACTGTGCAATGGTTATAGGAGTCAGAGATACAGTATGCTGTTTTTTTTAAGAAGTCTGTGCCAATGGAGGAGACAGATGCCTTTTGGACTAGCACCCTCTGAACTCTAACACACGCAGACATGCACGGAGGAATGTTTATTCACTTCTCCGCAGCTCTGTTGCTAAGTAGATGTGTTCACACTCTGTGCACTTGTTTTATTAAGTCAAATACATTGTTGTGCAGTTGCAGCACTCTGCGTGCTGCAAGAACTGGTTTTCAGATAAGATGAGCCCTAATGTGAATTTGGTAAGTCTTCCATTCACTCAACAAAGAAGACTTAATAATAGTTACGAATGCAAGATGCAACCAGGTGGGTAATGCAAGATTCCCTTCTTGTTTTTCTGTTTAGAAGTCTTTCCTTCCTATTCTTTGACAGGTCTTGACCGTAATGAAAAATTACATCTTTAATTGAAATGCAGGCTCCTCTAGCAAAATGGAAAGGAGATCTTGTGAGGCATCACAGTACTAGGAGGCAGGAGATGTTAGTTCAGATTCTGGCTCTCTTGCAGCTTGCCTAACAATTCATCTGATACCTCTGTGCTTCTGTTTCCTGATAAATGAGAAAAACAAATTGCAGACTTCCTTCCTTTCTTGAATCCGTCCAGGCTGCAAGACTCTCTGGAGCAGCCAGTGCCTCCCATTACACATAGAACAGGGCCTTTCCCAACAGGTTGCAAACTCATAGAAGATTCCTAAGCGCTACCGTAATAATGAGTCATTTATCCCCAAACTCACTTAACAGGTTATTGTGGACAATAAATAAGGGCAAGGCTGACCTTTACTGAAAGCTGAAAACTTCTTGAAGATTTAAAAATCAGAGCACGCCAAGACAAGAATGTCAATTCCTCTCCCTACAGAAAGAAAGACTATTATTTCCACTTTATAGATTGAAAACTGAAAAGGAAGAGTAAGTGATAATTTCCCAGTTCTCAATGCCTGTGGAATTTCTGAAAATTAAACATAAATCTCTGTTATAGAGGTCTTCCTAACTGATTTTTTTCTTCTTTGTATTTCGAAACAAAAAAGCGAAATATTTTTCCTGAGCTCCCAGCAAAGTCAGAATGAGAAAGTGAAGTGTTTCTTCCAGTCTTTCAATTATTTTTAGTTTTAGATACAATTAAAAATTCTAAATTCATTAAATCCCAGGTATTTTTTGGTGAAGAAAAAGCTTATGTATCAACCACTCTTCTTTTATTAGTAAATGAGATTGCAATTAAAAGAAATGTAGTTTAAAATCTCTTAGTAGGATATGTGTGTATTTCAATGCTATGTATACGTATACCTATATATATATATATATATTCAACTTTGCACTGCAAACTTTTATCAAGCACACTAAATTCTGTGAATGAGTAAATCTCTAGCACACTTTTCAAAGACATGGATATACCTTACAGCATAATAAACATGAATCTTGCCTGTGTGTTTGGATTTCTCCTGCATATTAATTTCCTGAATAGGGCATCATCTCTGTCAGATTCACAAAGCATCTTTTAGACCGCTAGGTTCCACCATGTGCATTACTATAATGTGGTCAGAAACTATGAATTTTTTAGGTACCATTCAAGGGGCATTTTATATGCATATTTCATGAGGAGAGGGGGTGGAAATAATATTTTTGGCAGATACTTGCCAGGATATGGATGGGATTAAGGAGAAGATGTCTTTTCATATAAGTAGTCAACTCCACTCAATTTAAACCATGGCTCTTGGGAAGCATTTAAAACACAGAGCTTAAACGGAGCTGCACTGTAAGCAGTACAGAGCAAACTGTCCAGAGTGTGTGTGTGTGTGTGTGTGTGTGTGTGTATGTATTTATATATAGCCAGATGCTCAAGGTCAAATGCACAGAGCTAGCCATTTGGGGACTGAAACTATGAAGCAGTTTGCTGAGACAACTTGCTGTTCAGAGCTGCTTACCTCTGAGAGGCTGCTTGATAAAAAATGTTGTCCTTGAGGTGAAGTACAGGCTCTAAGTCACTGCAAGTGCCAGTGACAAAACACATCTGAGGAGCTCAGGTAGCAGATGCAGAGAAAATATTTGTGTGAGTTCCTTGGGAATTAATGTGTAAGGCCAGTTATCTTTGTACAGCTGCTCTGGACCTATCACACCAACACATCTTCCTTCCTAAGGAACTACAAAGCTCTGATCATTACAAACGGTGCACACAGAGCTATGTGCTCAGACACAAGTGCAATAATCCATCTGTGTCTAGAGTCAGCCCCCTGTGAGCAAAGTTGTGGGGAAAAAGCTTTATGAAATAGGCTCAATGCTCAGCATTATCACATAGGAGTACCTGGTGCTTGGGATCAAGTAGTCAGGACTTGAGGATGGCACTGTATGCAGCAAATCAGAAAGTAAACTTGTCTGCTTAAGGTTGCCAGTGGAAACCACAGCGATGGAGAGGTAGGCACAAAAACTGGAGAGAATGACTCCTCAGGACACTGCAAGGCTACAGGAATCCTCATAATCAGAACCACCTGAGCTCCATCAAGGTCCTGTCCAGACGACTTCCTACCCTACCCTAAGCGTTTGATTTTTAGTCTGGCCCTGTGTAGACTCATCCTTGTTTTTTAGACCATTTTCTGTCAAATGACAGAAAGAAATGAAAAAATTGGCAGTCTGAATGCACTACTAACAGATTTTGGAAATAAGTGATCGGCATATGGTTCCAAAGCCCACGTTAATCCTGCCCAACTTTATGCACACAGTGGAGCCACAAAAATTGGTAACGTAATTGCTTTCAGCTCTTCTGTAATCAGGATAAGAAGTCAAGACCTAACAGAGCGGTAAAACTTCTTAACTGTACTGGGGGTTTTCTCTCTCTTCCTTAACTGTATTTCAATCTTTCTGTGATCATTGTTGATTTCAGTCTTCTTGAACTTCCGCAGTCCTGCCAGAAAATACATCTTGGATGCTCTGGGCTATTTTTTTGGAGATTTTTCTCTCTCATACACTTGGATTTATTGTCACCTTTTTTTCTAATAATGATCTTTACTTTATTAATGATCTGGACTCAACCTCAGCCCTTTCCTAATTCCATTTGGCCGAATTTGGTTTAATCTTGCTATCAAATTCAGCTGTAATTTCTGTGTGGGTCAGTAATGGTTTAGCAAATCTACTTTGTCTCTTTGATCTCCCAGAAAGAATTGTGAATTTAAAACTGTATGTTAGTTTGAGGCCGAATAAGCTGCAGATCAGTTGGATATTCTTACTTTGTGGGGCAGTTTTTCATATATTCACTTTATAAAATGGTGAAAGCCAGTTCATGAGCAGAGAACAGCAAAGTGCACCATTAAAATGGGCTGCTAAGATTAGTCCTGTACCACTTCAGCTTGCTGGCAAGCCCTCCCAACAGCCCCCTCAAGTCAGAAACCAGAAAGCATCTGCCTTGGGACCAGTCAGTCATGCCTGTATCCGATCCTGGCGCCTGTCCTGCTGAGAAAGGGGGCTTGTCTTCACTGATTTCATGATGTCACCATTAGAAGACCGGGAAGCAATATTTCCATGAATAATAATACGCTATGAAGGGCAATCAATGCTCAAGAACAGTGTCCTTGATTGTCGGCCAGCCAAGAAACCTAAAGAGGTCTCCTCTTCATTGCGAAGAGAAACAAGTTATTGATTTGCACATTGTTACAGAGGGCAGTTCTTAATCATAATTAGGCCACTGTGAAAAGTCAAAGCATTCAAATCATGTGAGGGCTTTCACCATTGCAATCTGGCATCCATATGTTCAATGGCAACTCAAGCAGACTGCTTTAATTTTTCCGTAGCTTTTTTCTCTGAAGACTCAATATCGTTTACCCCTTTAAATATGTCAGTTCTGTGTTTTTGGATATGCAGCCCCATATTGTCTTTCAGAAGGCTAAGTTAAAACACAACACTCTATTTTGATGCACTGTACAATGAGAAATCCTCTCTTTAAGAAAAATAAGACACGACAATCACCATTGTATTGTGAAATATTCCCACAAAATTGCATATTTCAATCTGAATACAATTTGCTTCAGAACCTGACCAAGTTTCTTAAATTCTAGATAAAAATAAAAGTAACGAAAATTACTTTTAGCTGATTGTTATCAAGGACACAGAATACACCTTTCAGATATTTCCAGGTATCACTCAAATATATCTAGCTGAGAGGTTTAGTCCTCATCTTGGGTTCAGTTATGAAAATTTGAAAAAAAACCTCTGTCTAACTAAAGTCTCCTCCTGAAAGGATTCTAAAAGTAGTTGGCTTTCAGCAGCAGAAATTACTTATTCACTTTCATTGAGGAAAAGGAGTCATAAGAGTGAAAGAGTGATGGAGGCTCAAGAACAAACAGGCTTCTTTTGGTGTGGGCTATATTTACTCTAAAATTTAGTTGTATTTCTCAGATTTTTAGGTGGCCAGGGTCTGAAACCATCTTAGAGTGAAAATGGTAGCAAAATACTTTGGTGGTTTTAAGAAGAAGCATCTGCCTCCCTTTGCAGCCTATGGGAGTGGAATAATTCCTCCAGTGCACAGGTCCTCAGCCTAAGGTAATGTCTAAAACAAGCATTGGAAATCTCTTCCTAGACATACTCATGTGTTTCCACTGCCTGTAAAGTGAGCCTAGTGTGGCTAGATGGACAGAGCTACGCTATAGGCATTAGATCATATGAATCCCGTCAATGGAGTAATAGTTAATTTCTTTCAGTTGCACATATCAACTTTTTATCCAAATCTAAAGTTTGGAAGAAAAAAAGTTTGTCTGAGACCTGGAGTGGAAAGCAGAACTGAGGATGACATCATGTATTACAGCAGAATATGTATCTTAGCTTGTCTGAAAATCACTGGAATACATCAAATTCATCAGTTTAGCCTTAAGTTCTTTGAGCTTCCAAATACCTCCCCAGGTGTCCTACACTGCACATACCTCAGGTCCCTTGCTTGCAGTGCTGGCCAGCTTTTCTTCATCAGCACATCACTCAGTGAATCCAGCAGGAAGCAGGAAAACAAATTTCATTTTTTGCATACACATTTGAATCACAACCCAATGAGGATCTTCTATTGCCTTTGTCACAATAGAACCAAGGCTGAGATGACGTCATTGACAAGACAAGAGAACAAAGATTATTAATTTATGCTAGCCTAAAAGTCTCAGCAATTTTATCACGAAAAATGCAAAAATGGAAGAGATCAGGGACATATACTTTCAATGCAAGAGATTTTTTTAGTAACCCAAAGCCTTAATTAACAATAAAAGGCAGAATCTTAAAAAACTCAAACTCCCTTTGAATCAGCAAAATATTAAAAACCTATCATGTTCCAAATCAGTTTATCAGAAACTTAGAATGAGAAATTTCAGCAAAACAAAGTTCTCAATGTGAGAACTTAGTGCCACAGAAGGCTTGAAGAGCACTGAATAAGTCTTTAAACTGAGTTCCTCCCATACGACTCCTGGCAAAGTCTCTATAGAATGTGAGACACCACATGATATCTCATTAGTACATCTCCAACACTTCATGTTGGTGAACTTCATGGCATTACAGCCCTCTCTCCCTGACCCTGAAAAAAAGATAGTATTTAACATAACCATACAAATGTTTCTATTTATGGTGATGCCAGCTTGGCTTAGTTAATGTCTTCATAGCTCTTCAACAGCTGATAGATGATGTGTTTTACACCACAAGAGGCCCTTTACAGCACGGTACTGGCATGATGGATTTTTTTGAATACATATTGGAAGTGCTGCCTCTTTCATGAGACCTCAGCCTTGCAAATACTGAAAAGACAAAGCTGCAAATGGTTTATTCTCCTGGAATTTCTAAGCATATAACATTAAGGAAGGCTGTGGATGTGGTATACCTGGACTTCAGCAAGGCCTTTGACACTGTCTCCCACAGTAGACTCCTAGGGAAGCTGGCAGCCCGTGGGTTAGATGGGAGCACTCTGTGCTGGGTTAGGAATTGGCTGGATGGCCGAGCCCAAAGAGTGATGGTGAATGATGTTTCATCCAGTTGGTGGCCGGTCACCAGTGGTGTCCCTCAGGGATCGATATTGGGTCCAGTCCTGTTTAATATCTTTATTGATGATCTGGATGAGGGGATTGAGTCCATCATCAGCTAATTTGCAGATGATACCAAGCTGGGAGGAAGAGTTGATATGTTAGAGGGTAGGATGGCCCTACAGAGGGACCTGGACAGATTGGAGAGCTGGGCTGATTCTAATGGGATGATGTTTAATAAGTCCAAATGTCGGGTACTTCATTTTGGACACAACAATCCCATGCAGAGCTACAGACTGGGGACAGAGTGGCTAGAGAGTAGTCAGGCAGAAAAGGACCTGGGAGTGCTGGTGGACAGGAAGCTCAACATGAGCCAGCAGTGTGCCCAGGTGGCCAAGAAGGCCAATGGCATCCTGGCCTGCATCAGGAATAGTGTAGTAAGCAGGACCAGAGAAGTTATCGTCCCCCTGTACTCGGCACCGGTCAGGCCTCACCTTGAATACTTGTACAGTTCTGGGACCCCCAGTTTGGGAAGGATGTTAGAATACTGGAATGTGTTCAGAGGAGGGCAACGAAGATGGTGAAGGGGCTGGAGCACAAGCCCTATGAGGAGCGACTGAGGGAGTTGGGGCTGTTTAGTCTGGAGAAGAGGAGGCTCAGGGGAGACCTCATTGCTCTCTACAACTACCTAAAAGGAGGTTGTAGTCGGGCAGGGATTGGTCTCTTCTCTCAGGTGACCAGTGGTAGAACCAGAGGGCATGGACTTAAGCTTCGTCAGGGAAAGTTTAGACTTGATGTGAGGAAAAAGTTCTTCACTGAAAGGGTGATTGGCCATTCGAATGGGCTGCCCAGGTGGTGGAGTCACCGACCCTGGAGGTGTTTAAGGGGAGACTGGATGAGGCTCTGAGTGCCATGGTTTAGATGATGGTTGGTGTTAGTGTTGGTGTTAGTGTTAGGTTATAGGTTGGACTTGATGATCTCAGAGGTCCTTTCCAACCTTGTGATACTGTGATACTGTGATACTGTGATTAAGTTCTACTCCAGAAACTCTATTCTTAATTTCCTCATGTGAAGCCCAAGCAACTCATGGAAATAGAAGAGTCTGCTCCTGTGTTATCATAATGAATTACATTTGCTAAGCCTCCTTTAGCAAATTAGTTGATTTGATATGATTTAGAAGGACAAAATTTTCCACTCTCTTTTGGCATTTTACCTCAACATTGCCACATCCAAATAAACAACAGCGAGAAAGGGAGTTAAAACGAAGGACAAATTGAAGGAACTTGCTTCTCCTCTGGCTGCCCATTGCTTGCAAAACCAAGAACCATTCTGCATGGCAGCGTCCCCTCTCCTACCCCCAGCCCAAAACACTATGAATAAGGACCACAGTTCTCCCTTCACTCAGGAATGCCAGATATGAAACCACAATCAAGTTTCGATCTCTTCAGCACAGCATGCTCCACATGCCAATCTACATGTTTGTTGAAAAAAATGATTCTGCTGGAATAAGTTTCTATTATAAGCTCTCACTGTATACATTTTTTAGAGTTAGTATGTAATTCCTGCACCAGAACCCAATATCTTTTCTGTTTTACAACTGCACATAAATACAACTGCCTTCCATCTAAAAAAAATAAATATTCACAATGTCTGTTCAGTTTGCCTTCTCGCAGCATCTCTCTCCCTCTGCCCAAATATAATCACACTTTCTAACCCAAATCACTCATGGGGGGGAGAGCCAAACAAATCCCACATTCATAAAGTCAGATGACAGCCACTCTGAGCCATAGGAATAGCATTGAATTTATTTGAGCCGTTAGCACAGTACAAAGCAACTGGAGTAAACAGCGACTTCCAAAAGAGGCAAAGATATTTGGAGTGGCTCCAGCATGCAAATGGCAGAGACATTGATAGCTGTAGTAATTATTATTTCCTTTCCCCACACCCTTTTCCTTTTTGCAGTTTGGCCAAATAAATTTCTCTTGCAGATGTTGGAGGCACTGTAATCTGCTGAAAAGGATGGTGAGTTCTATGGTAAATCTCAGGTTTTCAGTACAAGAATGAAAAAATTTCTACCTTGCCTATCACCATATATTCATGGTGGGAATAGTGTTTGGCCTAATAACGTGTTCACTGGGTCTTCATTTCTTCTTGGACCTGGTGAAGCAGGTTATCTAAGTGGTTTGTGAGCTAATCACTATCTGAGTGAAGCAAATAGGAAAAGGGCCAATTTATCTGGAATTAATTTTTAAAATATCTGAGCTTCCACAAATATGAATTGAGCCCAGACAGATGACTTCAAAGTTATAGAAGAAAACCGGAAAACAGGATAATTATTAATATTGGTAATATTGTTACTGCTCTTAGCAACCTCACACCCAAACCAGAAAACTGCACAGTTTGCAAGATTTGTGCAAACACTGAACAAAAAAAATAGTCCTTGCCCTAAATAACACACAACTTTATGCAAGAGAGAAAGAGGTTAAATGAAATCACAGGGACACAGTGAGCAGTAGCCAGAATGAGATGAGATGAGATGAGATGAGATGAGATGAGATGAGATGAGATGAGATGAGTTGCATTCCCGAGTCACCTTCTTTGTCCATCTGTCTAGTTTCTTTACACTAGCAGACCTTTGGCTCAGGGTGTCTCTCTTTCTATGCATTTGTACAGCTCCAAGCATCATCTCTGGTCTGATGGAAAATTTGGGGAAGCTTTCAGCAAGTTTTTAAGTGAAAGATATGCAAATGGGTAAGACAGTCAGCCTGCCCTTGTTTGCAACCTTTATTTTTGTGTTAAATTCATGTATGCAAGGGGTTGTGCCGTATGTTTCCAGTCAGTCCTCGGACATGGGATTTTATGCAGGCAGGGAAGACATTACGCTGAGAGGAGCAAGAGGTTTCAACAGCAAAGGGAGCTGCAGATGATGTTTTTGTGCTAAGAAGAGGAAGAAAGCTGGCCTAGCCTAACAAACTAAAAAATTTTTTGATTTGATGTTTTGGGAGTATGAAACTCCGGGCTGAGCAATGAATCAACGCCTGTCGGATACTGTTTAGAGTTTCTAGCTCTCGTTGATAGCTTTGAGGAGATTTGACAATACAATGCACGTTCCCATGGTGTTTTGCTGTGCCTGGTACTTTTGTCTATCACTGCACTCTGTGGTCTTGCTCCAAATGAGACAACACTAAACCAAGGTCTGTTGCGCAGTTAGATCCTTTCAAGGTTTTCTGAGCCAGACTCAATTGCTTCATGGATCAAAGAACTAACATGCATTTATTATCCCCTTTGTAATGCATTATTGATTGACATCCTAAAAATCCTCTGTAGCAACTCAAAATGTTGCACACAAAGTAATATAAACATCTAATTCCTAAAACCACCATAGAAAGCACATGACACCACAGAATTCTTTAACAGAGTAGCTTAATGCAACATTAACTCACAGATTACCTTAATGGAGCACATTATGGACATAATTAACAACACCATAGCATGCTTTGGTACCAGCTGTGGTCATCCATCAAAAATTTATAAATACCAGCCTATTAGCTTGTTCCAAGATGAAGGACAATGTTGTGTAATCCAATACCTAGAAAGGTGACGCAGTTGATGGAGGCAGAATAGAAGATTTCTACATCAAAAGGGTTGTCAGCACCTGAAAAAGTGTCATCCACTCAGCTTGTCTTATACTTTTACCAGATTCATTTTTTTATATGGGTTAGCTGTCAGCTGTAGGCATTTCAAGAACAGTATCAAACTGACTTCTCCTGAAGGCGGCAGCTCAGGATCCAATTCAGCTCACGATCATGCAGTTGGTTTATTCTCATTTTAAAACTGGTTTTAAAGATATTATGGCAAGATTTGTGGCTTCAAGGATTTTATTTCAATATAGGAAGATGCTGTCTGTAATTCTCAAAGCCATTTATCAGTTAGATACATGTCAGAAAATTGACCATGTAGTATAACCTGGAGATGTTGCTATCATCATATTTGCAGTCTTCTGGCACCATTCTAATGGGCTGCAGCAACAGGAGACAGTGAGTCCCTCAGAAGATCACCACCTAACAAAGAGAAAGACTTATGGTGGCTAATGACTAACTTCAGATGAGATACACCATTCAAGCACTAATTTTGTCTCCCAGGGCTATAATGAGAACTTGGCTCAGATGCCAATGTTTACAGCTGGATTTATACAGTCAGATGAAATGAATTCCACGCTCAGGGTTAGGCTGGCTCACTGTTTGTTGTGACTAATCCTAAGGGGCCTCTAAAGACTAAGAGTTATCAACTGTAGCATCCTCAGATGGCCACATGAGCTTTGACATTCTAAGCATTCTTAGCAGACCCATATCCTCCACGGCACACCCAAACCTGCTCTTTTCTCATCCCTGATTACTTTTCCCACGTATCTGCTCTGGGCACTCCCAGTCTCCACTCTCAGCAGTTTTTGTCACAGTCTCAGGCCATTACCATCTCCTGGCAGTACACACAGTTGTGTTCCCAGACATCCTGTTTCCAATGACCCTTAAATGTTCTCTAGCAATGAGATTCAGAATTTCTCCTCACAGTTCCTTTACCTGTATGGCTTTTTTACTTTTCCTCCTAAATCATCCATTCCTCCCCTGTCTTCACCACAGATCCCCAATGGATTGCACATTCAGTGTTTTTTTCATATCTAAGATTCTTTTACTAATCTGTTCTTCATGTTTTGATTCAGTTCCAGATTATGTTCGCTTTTCAGTTTAATATGGTAGCCTCTTTGCCAAGCTTAAATTTCACATGCAGAAAACTGCAATTTCCACCTCTCCTTCATCCTCTTTTCCCTTCAAACACCTTCAGCATTGCTCTCAGAAATACTAGAATTATTTTTGCTAAGGCTTAAAAAAGAGATTAAAAATATCTTAAAAAAGAGATTCCAAAATCTCACAGAATCGTAGAATCATTAAGGTTGCAAAAGATCTCTATTATCAAGTCCAGCTGTCAGCCCAACACTAACATGACTACTAAACCATGTCACAAAGTGCCCCATCTACATGTTTTTTCTACATCTACACCGCCAGGGATGGTGACTGCACCATTTCCCTGGGCAGCTTGTTGCAATTCTTCACCATTCTTTCAGTAAAGATCTTTTTTTCCTAATATCCAATCTGGACCTCCCCTGGTGCATCTTGAGGCCATTTCCTCTCGTCCTATCTCCTCTTACTTTGGAGAAGAGACCAACTCCCATCTCACTACACGTCCTTTCTTGCAGAGAGCAGGAAGGTCTCCCCTTAGCCTTCTCTTCTCCAGACTAAACAGCCCCAGTTTCCTCAGCCACTTCTCATAACACTTGTGCTCCAGTATTTCAGTTCTGACAGGTGAAGTACAATAGTATTATAACAACCAGAAAGCAAGGCCATAAAGATCATTCAGCTCAGTAGTGGTACGTATCCTTACTAATGCATCCATAAACATTGCAGTATCACAAGGCTGGAAAAGACCTCTGAGATCATCGAGTCCAACCTATGACCCAATACCAACACCTATTCATTGTTTAAACCATGGCACAAAGCGCCTCATCCAATCTGTTTTTAAACACCTCCAGGGACGATGACTCCACCACCTCCCTGGGCAGTGCATTCCAACGGGCAATCACCCTTTCAGTGAAAAATGTTTTCCTAATATCAAGCCTAAATTGCAAGTACACACACATTTCTAAAGAGACTAAGAAAAGGTGGCTGAAAGTAACCTGATTGGGTTTAGACCTGCAGGTGTTCAAGCATTGCTTTAAGGCCACCTTTTACATACTTGCAAGAGGAACTGTTTTAATCAAACCAATACTGCAACAAATAAACACGTGCTTTAACCACTAAAAGGTGCCTGTGTAGTTTGTAAAAGTCACCAGCACCTTGAAACCATTTGAAATTCTGCCCTGATCATGTTTCCCCTTCAGCAAAGTAGCTACTGAGTTAATGGGAAGATTGCAGTCAGTCTGGGCTAACATAGTAGGAAACACAAGAAGCTACTTGAACAACAGTAGGCATGTCTTCAAACTGAGAATTCCGCCGAAAATTCTACTCTCCATGTTTATAATCCCCATTTGCTGTCATTCAATTCACAAGTACTAAGTCCTTCTCTCACATTTAAAAAAAAATGTACTGCCTTCACAAGCAGCAACATATTTGCACTGGAGACTACCTCCTTTATAACCTAGATCCTGTCACTAGCATCTTAGAAACCATTAAGATTTGCAAAATATATCAGTTCATCTCTCTTCATGGGAAAACTACTGCAAGCAGGGTAGAAAGAATGAGCAGCACTTGTTTCCAGGTTCATCTTTCCACTGGACTTAAGCCTTGTTCTGTTGACAACAGTTATTCCCATTTCGAAAAAGCCCATGATTATCAGTGAGAAATGACTGTCAACAATGAATATTTTGGCTCAGTGCAGGAAAGTAAACCTTCTGAAGAATAGAACAACAGGAACAAAAAATAATTATAACAAGATTTTTGAATTTGGGCTTTTTTTTGTATTGCTTTAGGGGAACTGGAAAATGAAGCTTTGAGGTAATACAAATCAGATCAGTGACTCTTGGTTCAGATCATATTCAGACTTCAGAAGCATTAGAAGTTATCAGATACTTACACTGCCTCTTGTAAAGATGCTTGGCTACCTAGGAAGTCGGGGGCTGGGTTTAAATTACTTGGGGCGTCTTTACCTCTAGAATTTTCTGTTACAATTCCACACCTATATCTGATAAGCATTAGCATGTGTCTTCATACCTGTCAATTGCAAGGCCTGACACTGAGTTGTGCCAGAAGAAGAGTTGTTTTTTCAGTTTTTCCAGCCTAGTGACAGAAAATTCTCTAAAGGCTTAGTAGCTGCTTAATCAGTTTCTGGCAGCCCACAACGGGCAAGTTAATACTCTGGGTACCATTGCAGTAAGAAGTCATCTCTGAAGTCCTTTGGCCAGATTAGATGATGCTTATCTGATACTCCAGGTCCAACATGCACTTCAGGACAAAATCCTTTGCTTAGCCAAACCCGAGTTCAAAGTCTATGATATTTCCCTATTACTCTATGATAGCAAAAACTTGGACACACTTCACCTCCTACCAAACTAGTAGCACTAAGGGCGTATACATAAATAAGCTAATACTAGCAGGACACCTTCTCTGATCCTGAGACTATGTGACACACTCTGGTCATACCTGTATTATTAACTTCCCTTACTTACCAGACAAGGTGATTGCATCATCTTGCCTATTGGAAATAGACCACAGATACAAATGAGCCCAGAGAAATAAAAAGGCATAAATCTTACTATTTGACATGGTGTATATATCTGTGTGTGTATTATATATGTATAAAAACACCAAAATCAAGAGTTAAATCTTTGAATGCACTCAGCATTGCTGATAATGCAGCTGACTTCAGCAAAGGCCATTAACTTAATGCCGAGCACTTTTGCCTCAAATAAAACAGTTCAATACAACTATTTTGGGAGAAAATGCAGGCGTAGGTCTCAGGTACTTTGAAAGCCTATTCTCGGCTTCATCTTCCTTCCTGTGAGAAGGAACAAGTCAAATCATTATTTGATAATACAACTTTGGTACTTAGCAAGCACTATTAGGATAATAATCTACTAAAATATACAAAGAACATGAGATGCAGAAAGCACCAACAGTGTTATATTTGTTGTTATTTTGTTATACAGGTATTCATTTTGGATGTGGTCCCTAAGAGGTGAAATTTATAATAGGTAAAGGAATTTGTCCAGTTCATTCTGGAAAGTTCAAGAGTAGCAAAGTGTGTGACAATAGCTGATAGGTATTACCTCTAAAAACTCCTGAAAGATAGGTGAGATTACAGACAACTAGAACAAATTCAGTGCCTATCCTTGAAAAGAAGGAGGAAGAAGAGAATTTTGACAATCCTGTTCCTGTTGTCTCAATATCAATTGTCAGGACAAATCTTGGAATCTTAAGTATTTCTTTTTTCATTAAAATGAAGCCTTAAAGAATTTGCAGCCCTATTTGTAAGATCACAGAAATTTACAAAAGTATCTGAGACAAATTTTCATAATAAATCAAGCCAAATAATTAAATATCCATTTATAATAGATTAAAAAGATGCATGTCATATCTAGAATTAAGTAGGGGTTTTGATAACGTCTTATACAAGCTCCTCATGAACAGCCTAAAGAAACATGATGTAGACAGGAGTTCAGTGAGCTGAGTATCCTCCTGCTCATACTCACCAAACAATTAGTAATAGTCATAGTCAAAGTGGAAAAATGTATCTAGCAGTTTCCCTTAAGTATCTGATCCGGCGTTGTTCAATATACTCATTAATAACCTGAATCATGAAACAGGTTTGCAATTTCTAGAAAGTTTGTTGTTAATCCTGGTTTAAGTTTGGTAGTAGACATCATCATTTTTTTCCTTTACTTTCTTGTAATTCAACCCAGATGTTTATAGCAAGCAAAAAAAGAAAAAAATAATATCTTCATGTATATTAAATTACATATGCACTGCTACCCAAACACAGATCTGGGGGTTTACGCTGTAAAGTATTTGTACTGTCCATTCATTATATCTTGAATAAACACAACTGGTTTTCTATGCTGCAATACTTTCCCCCTGAGATTTCCATAGAGCTCTTCAGACAAAGCCAGCAATTTTGCAAACCCTTCATAGATTCTTAAAGCTGAAGGGAACCTTTTTAATCATTGAGCCTTATCTCCAGCCTAATACATGAATACATGAAAACAGGTTCAAGACATCCTGCAGTTTTAAAAAAGAGCAGCAATTATCTGGGATTGATGTATTCATCTTCCTCTCAGGCCACCACCCTAGAATCTTCTTCTGCCATTTCCAATTTACTGAGCTGACCATGGATTTAAGCCATTGCTGACCCTGGAAGAAAACCACAGCTGCACTACAGACTGGTTTAGATTTAGGCCAGGGAGCACGGGCTTCAACTTGAAATGCAGAGGTCAAACTTCAGTAACCAGAAATAATCTTCAGAGCTTTAAAATGGCAGGGATCCAAAGATCCAGCTTTCTCCTTGTTTTGATAAATGCTGCCCAGAAGCAAATCCTAGAGGATTTGTGTGTTTTTCACATAGCTGGATGCATGCAACATCTTTGTCAGCTCTGCAAAAGCAAGCCCTCCACAGCACTGAGGACCTGAGCTGCCAAGTAGGAACATTTTTGAAGATGGTGAAGTGGGACCTAGTGTAATGCAACTGTGATGGGCAGATTCAAGAGGTATTGGAGTCCCGTTGCTCCGTTTGATTGCCACAAGAGACAACTATCAAACAATTCACACTTTGCATGTGCTGGGAAGTGAGAAGTCCAATTGCTTTCAGCTCTCACAACCATTTATATTCTCATAAACAACACTGAAGGAGATAAAAAAGAAGGGAAAAAACTTCTTACTGAATCCTGGTAAAGGGCAGACCAAGGTAAGAGAAATCCCCATTCCCCACCATTGCTTGTCATCCCTATTGCCTTTCTCTCAAATTTCCCCCTGAGTAAAATGTTCACTGAACAAGGCAAGACCTCAGATTTACGTCTCATCTGAGTTGCGAGTCTTCCAAGCTTGGTTAATACAATACCATAACACTAGATCAGGTATCAACTGAGAGGGAAAATGTGCCACCTCTGGAGGCACAAATATAACTTCCTCAGCACCTGGGTGTTCTTGGAGAGCTCTTACTTACTAATTTGTATTTTAATATATACAGCTATTCCATAATGATGGGGGTGACGAGGGGGTATAAGAAATTTCTTCTATTTTCAACTACAGGTCTGAAGATCACCTGGCTCTCCCCAATTATTATTATCATCCCTGACACTAATTGATTTGCTTTTCTTTCTTCTTGCAGATCTTGCTATGCAAAGCCCTACTGAGACACACACCTCTCTCCCAGACAACACAGGCAAGCTCTGTTCCATCCGGGTATTTTTACCTCTCTCTGGTCTCTATGCTATGCATCCGTTTGAACTGCAGAGCAGCAAGCTCACTGCAGTAACCCCAGAGCATCTTCTGGGAATATATTGATTTCTCTTGCTATCCTTTTCCTTTCCAAATTCAAACAAGGAATTGAAAGAAAATATAAAGCGCGGCAAGCCTTACTGAGGATACACACATGGGACTCCTGTAGCCCTAAATGGGATGTGTGTTTGTGCATATCTGAATCCATAAAATCCTTCAATTATTGTGAGATGAGCTTGTACTGAAGAGCTTTAATCCAGAGTCAAATTTGGAAGTGAACTCTCAAATTATGCAAAACCTAAAGTTTTATTTTGGCTTATTACACAACAAGGAGGCTGATAGAAGGTTTCCAAAGTCTGGAGGTGTTTGAGGCAAGGAGATCCTTACTTCAATACAATACCAGCTGTTTGGAAGAGGATGCCTCTGTACTTCCTATTTTACCTGTGACTGGAAGAAGAAATGCTGTGCTGTGCTGCAAAAACCTTCTCCGTGTTCAATTCCGTCTCCAGGTGGGATATAGCACCCCTCCAAAATAGAGAGAAATACTCAAAAATCATTATCAAGTCTCTAAAGACTTTCAAGTTCACTTCAAGGCTTTGACAAAAACTTTGGGTCACTTCTGATTTTATCCAACTATTTGCCCAGCCCTAATTGGAACAGCACATCTGGAAATGCTACAGCTAAGGCCCTGCCAGCGCTGTCATTATAAACCCTCCTGTTTTCAGAGTTTTGTAACTTTTCCTGAAAAAAAAAATGCAACAGAAGAAGGGTTGAAATTTGATATAAAAATTTCTCAGCTCGGGAGCAACTTTTTGTGTGTGTTGCAATGCTTCAAGGAAATCAAATCAAACCATATTGAAGATGAGAAAAGAATTTGCAGAAAAGGATGGGAAGGTAGAAGAACATTTTCTTGAGTTTACTTTTTTCTTTATTTGAAGCATACAGGGAAAAATATTGTAGCTATAAACCATTTCTCAACTCTAACCTGTGGCTTGATGTGGATTAAAGGTTTTGGATGACTCTTTCAAAGGATGGCAAGTATGGCAAAAAATATTTGTCCACAGCACCTATTTGGAAAAGGCTCTGAGGGGCAGGAAGCATCAGTATGTCCCTGTCATTTGGTGCAAGGCAACAAAAGAATGGCTGGAAACTCTGGGGGCGTCTGGGACATTCGTTACTTAATAGTGGATGTTGGTTTGCTTGGAAACACTACTTGACAAAGGCATCCCTAGAGTAAGCTCCCACGAGATATAGAGAGAAGAACTGAAGTGTCTTCCCAGAAAACCTTTCCTGAGTTTTCTCCAAAGCCCCTGGTTAAATGTAGGTTTCAATTGGTCATATAAAAGCAGAGCAAGGCCTGTTTGTGATAGACACTGGGTATATCCATAGGATGAGACTAATTCTGAGGTTAAGATAAACACAAACATCTATGAGTAGGTCTCTAAGATCACATCATAAGTAATGGAGATTTATTTCACATGAAATGCCTTGACCAGCCAACAGAAGCACACAAGGGTAGCTAAACAAGACATGGGGCCTGTTAGACTGGCATGTGAGATAGTTAAGGATGACACTACTGGGAGACTTAGGACAACTCAGGTGGCAGTTGGCAACTGAATCACACAATATATAGAATCATAGAATAAAATCATAGAATCATCTGCTTGGAAAAGGCCTCCGAGATCATCAGGTCCAACCACATCTCTCCCCGTACTAAACCATGTCCCTAAGAAACTAGTTAACCCTCTTATATATTACTATGACCTGAAACATTTACTGGATTCCACTGGTTACTCTAACTATACCAATCTTGTGTCATTTAACTACAGTAGGAAATCAGACACCTACACGTAGAGATCTAGAAACATCCAGAGTCTCCATCCACCACACTACACCAGTAACCACATAGTCAAAGAACAATTTTCATCACTTGGTCTCCAAAAGAAACAGAAAGAAGTGCAGTATTTTGCTTGTAGACACAGCACATGTATTAAAAGTACTGGAAAAACTTATTACTACAGCTGACCTTTGATCCATGTGTCAGGTTCATCTCCACCAAGACCACATGGACATATATCTGAATATTGCAAGTTACGGGGCAGATTCTAACCTAGGTGTCAGATAAATATTATAAGATATTATCTGCAAATGACCTGCTTTCTCAGTTGACTAGCCAGACAACCCACCCGACTAGTTCAGCTTAGTAAGTTGCCTACTCCATCTCTTCATGACCGACCAGACACATGTATAACAGAAGCTTGGCTACATATAAGCCCTAAATTTGAGTTTCTTAGTCTGGAGCTCATTAAAGTTAGTAATTTTATGGAGATGACTTCCAATCCTCATCCGCGACATCCAACAGCTTAAGCAGCATAGCTTCAGCCTCTTTCACTGTCAGCTAAACTGTGTTGCATTATATCTCATTTGCAAAAAAATATAGTCATCTGTGGAAGTTCAGCTGGCACATGGTAGCTTGAAAAAGTATGATAACTTGTTTGTGTCCCTGATCCATGACTCTTAAACAGTTCAGATGCAAACATGCAATTTGCGTTCTAGCTAAATGAAAGACAAAGACACTTAAATCCTAATGTAGATTGATGAGAATTTGATGGAAGAGGATAGTTTTTATTACAGTTTTTTAAGCCTGTCTTTCATCGAGTTGGAGCTGAAAGCATTGTGGCAACATACTGGGAATTGTTTTCATTACACAAACAAGCCTGGGTAAAATCAGAATCTTTGACATTTCTTCACTCGGTTGAACCAAATTGGAAACTGTAGGCTTGGCGACTACAATTGCACAGGTGCAAAACTGTTCACTCTGGCATAGTAGTCACAATTCAGGTCACCTGCTATCAGAAAGATGAACTAGAAATAAGGATGGTGCAGAGAAGGCCACTGGGATTATCTAAGGAATGTGGAACTTCATCTATGAGAGGAAAGGCTTGTTTTAAATACCAGAACAGAAGCTGAAAGATGATATGGCTATTTAAACTACAAAACGATTTTGGCATAAGGACAAATGGGTATTAACTGGCCATGAATGAATTTCAGATGGACCTTAGAAGATAGTTTCAAACTGTCAGAAGAGTGAAGTTTTGAAGTAACCTTCCCAAAGGGGTTGTTACAGCAAGAAACCTAAGCAATTTTATGAAGGAGCACACTAAATTTATGAACAGATTATGTTACATGGGAGGCTGATGTAGCAAGTGACTGAATTTGGTGATCCATAAGACTCCTTTCAGGCAATTTCAGAGAAAATTTTAGAATTTTATTTTCAAATGTCCTTTATATTTCTTTATGTAATCCTGAGTGTAGAAATATTCTCACTTTGCAGCTTTTATTATTTCCACCGTGAACAAATTAAGGAAGTAATTGGAAAACCACAGGAAAAGCTGACTTTGTCATATTACAAACACTAAAATGAATGGATAAGTAGAAGTAATCAGTCTATTGGAGGCAGGTACCTGAATTTTTCATCAGGCAATACACAGAGTGATCTGACTGAATTTTGGGCTCCATACTACCTAGGTCCTACAGGATCGTGGATTTGAACTATTGTCTCTACATAATCAAGCAGCTCTTTCTCCACAACTAAGCAGCTAACTGCTACCTGTGGTGTAAAGAGCCACTGTGAGTCACCAAAGAAAAAAAACGGCTTTCAGGCTCCTTGGAGACCGCAGCTCAAAGATACAGATCGACCAAGCTTGAGCTACAAGAGTATTTACACCTATTAGAAATGTAAAAGAAAGGACAACTAGCTGATTCATAGGCATGAATGTGCAAAATAGAATGGAAAAAAAATCCAATCAGTGATCAGTGCTCCCCAGTTTTAGTCTGTCAGCTTTGCTATCTAAGCATTACTCAGAAACAAGATCCAGTTAGCAGCACGGGCAAGCTAAATTGTTGCATAAGCAACATTTTCTTTTCAATTTGCCAGTTTTGCTGTTTTGGTATACTCTTTATCACTATGTAAGACTTCTATTTATTTAACGAAGCCATGCATCACCATTCGACATGTGCAGTAATATGCAGTGGCTGACTGTTGTGCTTTAATTCCAAGTGGCAACCAAGCACCACGCAGCCACTTGCTCACATACCCAACCTCCTACCAGTGGCATGGGGAAGAGAATTAAAAAAAATAAGTATAACTTCTCTGTTGAGATAAAGGCAGTTTAATGGGACAGCAAAGGAAGACAGAATTATAATGATAATAAAAGAATATACAAATTAAATGATGCACAGTGCAATTGTTCACCACCCTGATCACCACCATTGATCAGGCTGATCAATGTCCAGCCTGATCCCAAGCAGTGATCACAATCCCCTGGCCAAGATCCCCTGTTTTATATGCAGGGCACAACATCAGATGCTATGAAATATCCTTTTGGCCAGTTTAGGTCAGCTGTACTGGTTACGCTTCCTCCTAGGTTCTTGTGCACCTGTTCTGTAGCAGAGCATGGGAAGATGAAAAGTCCTTGTATAAGCACCTTATTCAGTATAAGCACATTATTCTTATACTAAATCCAAAACACAGCACTATACCAGGTACTATGAAAAAAAATTAATCAATCCCAGCTGAAATCAGGACAGTAAACTGAAACCAGGACACTAGCAAAATTCTAAGGACCTTCATGAAAAGCGAAGCACTTACAACTCATCATGTCACTTCTCATCTGCACTTCGTTTTGCCTCCAAAAATTCCAATATGTTTCTCAGACATGATTTTTTTCACAAACTATCCCAATTCCTTTATATTAGCTTGTATTTTTCCAGATGTTTTGTGATCTCATCCTCTACTAATGTCTCTAAGACCTTGCCTACTGTCAAAATGAAACTTTATTGCAAACCTGTAACTCCCTGATTTCATCTTAGTCTTCTTCATATGGAATGGGTTTACATTTACATTGCTTTTGTCCTTCCTTTTACAATGAGCTAATAAGTATTCTTTAGTTGACCAGTACCCTCTTCCATCATCTCTTTCATGAGATTCAGGTGTGACAAGTTGAGCTCCACAGCTGTCTCCTCTTTCCAGTAATTTTGTTTTTAAGATCTATCTTCAAATTGCTTTGGCTTTCAGAATCTTTGTTTTAAGTTCTGGCACTGTATCTTGTTTCTTCCTGGAGACCTACTTATCACTAATGGTAGAAGACTAAGGCTGAAGTAATGATAATACATTAGCTAAGACAATTCACAGACTGACCATTGTTTACAGAGTTTTTATGTCCAGACAAGGCTGGTAGTTATAAAAAATAATGAACATCAGGTGTCCTCTTACTGGTTTACAAGTTAGCAAAAACCATTCAACTTAGTAAAATTTCTATCTCGAATATCAGAGTGGTCATGGTGTGATGGAGGTATATGTTCAAAAGATGAGATGGTCACAACTAAGGGCTGCAGTAGCTGCAAATCAGCTAATTTGACCACCATAAATATGTGCGGACACACAACTGAACAGAGCATAACAGATTTTGGTTGAAATTTTCCTCTTTTCATCACAGAGATGTGAAGCCTTGAGTCAGTCCTGGGGTTAGAGGAGAGATTTGAGTCCATGCATCTTGCAGTCCTCTAGCATCTCCAAAAGATGCCACTTACTTTGGAAACATCTTGCAGAATATCGTAATAACTAAACCCATCAGAATCATACAATTACTTTAAAAATCCTAGCATTCAACAAATTGTAAGGCACATTTTTAATCTGTCCTGTCAAATTTTGCAGACAATATATAATTACATAGAATCATATAATCGTTTGAATTGGAAGGGACCATGGAGGTCATTCAGTCCATCTTAAGGTTATATGCACCATTAAGATGCAAAGCTGTAGATATATAAAACTTATATATGGATTTTTTTTCCCATGGAGAAAAAAGTTCTCATTTTAAAGCCAAAAGCTGGCAGTCTAGTTACTGGGAACTGGCCGAACTGAGGTCCTGCACAAAGCTCTTGTTTTTTCTGTCCCTTTTCTTTGACTAATTGCAGAGTTTAGTCCCTCTTGGTCTCGATTTAGTGTCTTTCTTACGGTTCTTAAGAGGAGTAAGCTAAAGGTGGGGAAGATTGCCTTACAATGAGAGAGCGTAGATGTTTCTAATGTTCAGGTGCTCAATTTACTTCACAAAATCTGACTTTCTCCCTCCAAGTCCTTCGTGACGCGTGAGTGGTTATCACTGTCTTTGTCATTTCTTTGTTCTTTCAAGAACTTGGCCAAAGACTTGAACAATTCACATGGACAGAGATCCTGCACCTGGGGATCTAGGGACCACAACTCTTAGAGGTGTAGGAATAGTCTCGATCCATTGCTGTTTTATTTTGTAGGAAATTTCCACAAGAACTTGCATAAGGTTTTTTGGTTGGTTATTTTTTATATTCCTCTTTTCACTCAGCCAGCATGGTTGTTGAGTGCTGAGTGATGGTGCAGGGTGCTGGGTGCTGGGTGCTGGCATTAGTGCTCGGTACTGGTGGTTTGGTGCTGAGTGCTGGGTTATGGGTGCCTGAGCCGGGTGTTAGCTGCCAGGTGCTCAGTGATGGGTGTCGGTTGGTGGGTGCAGGGTGCTAGCCCTGGGTGCTGAGTACTGGGTGCTGTATGGTGGGTGTTGCATGCTGAGTGCTGGGCATTGAGTGCTGGTGCTGGGTGTGGAGTTGTTCAAGGCCGGGTTGTATGGTGCTGAGTGCTGGTGCTTGGTATTGGCACTGGGTGGTAGTTGTTGGATAGTGGGTGCTGGCTGCTGGCTGCCAGGCACTGATTGGTGGCGCTTGACATTGGAACTTGGTGGTGAGTGCTGGTGTTTGGTACTGGCACTGAGTGCTGTGTGGTGGATGCCGGCTGCTGGATGCTGAGTGCTGGTGACAGGAGATGTGTGGGAGGGATTATGATTGTTGGTAGGATGATTTAAGACAAAAGGAAATGGCCGTAAGTTTAGCCAGGGGAGCTTCAGACTAGGTATTAGAAAGAATTTCTTTACTGAAAGGGTAGTCAGGCAATGGCAGAGGCTGCCCAGGGAGGTGATTGAGTCACCATCCCTGGAGGTGTTTAAAAAATGGGTAGGTGAGTTTTTGAAGGACATGGTTTAGCAGAGGATGGGTATGGTTGGTTGGACTCAATGATCTCAAAGGTTGTTTCCAACCGGAGAATTCTATGATTCTACAATTCTAATACAACTTTGAGGTTCCTAATATATCTTTGACTCTCTCAGTTTCATATTTCACTTGAAAAATGGGGTTAATAGCACTGTTCTTCTTTATAGGTGTGATTTAAAGACAATGCACTGAGTGCTGTAAGCTACCACTTAAGATGACATGAGGTGTTCTATAACAATAGACATAAATAACCAGCAGATGAGATCCCACAGAGTTTAACTATTTAGTAAATTATTTCGACAGTTTAAATTATTCTACCACTCAAGTCAGTGACAAAGTTTCCTCAGTTGGCAGTAGGATAAGAACTGTGTTACAGATAAGTGCTCTTTAATAAAAGCCCCAACAAACAACTCAATTTCTCAGTGAAACCATAGGTCAGACACTTTGTTAAAAGATATTGATAGCACCTTACTGAAGTCAGTGGCTCTCCGCAATGACTAACAGGAGCAAGTCTGGTCCCTTGTGACTGAAATTCAGATGTGAATTACTTACACTCCCGGCATGCAAGAATGGCTGTCAAAGCCAACCCA
This sequence comes from Tapera naevia, assembly GCA_033556795.1. NCBI lineage: Eukaryota > Metazoa > Chordata > Aves > Cuculiformes > Neomorphidae > Tapera > Tapera naevia. The sequence goes on along the minus strand of JAUMJJ010000079.1, from coordinate 32,511,671 downwards.
CTGGTTTCACCCTTGTCTTCAGAACTACACAAGTAAAGGAGCACAGATTACAAAGCTAAGACCTAATTTCCTTCTTGACATTAGCAGAGCAGTAAACTGGTCCAGCTGAAGTCCAGGAGCTTGTTTATAGCTCAGTGAACTTTGTATTTCCTTACCAGTTACCAGCAGCAGTTTCAGAATACATTTTTAGGTCACATCTCCCCTCTTTGCTGCAACAGAGAGGATTTGTAGTTGATGGTCCTCAGTTATCCCATGAATGGCTACCACATTGGTCTTCATACCTTCTTCCTTCTCCAGTGGAAAGTGAGCAGCTTCGAATAGAGCTCAAGTTGAACACTGAGGTTTAGGCCACCCCAGAAAGTTAAAGGCTTATCTATCTGCTCACATGACATGATATTAAAGATGTCAATGAAGACCTGGCAGATTTCTTAGTCTAGGCTTGAGCCAAGCACAGATATCAGGCCAAGGAGTCAGCCCTGGTTCCTTGAAGGCCACTGTAGGTTTACGTGCATCTCTATGTCCAGGCATAAAGGACATCAGAGCCATGTTGTAGCCTTGTATGTCACCTATGATTATTCATTCCTTTTATACAGAGATTTCCACATATCATCCTAGATTTGCTGCAGGTTGGATGCCAATATCCCACAATGCACAACTGTGGCCTTGTTAGTCCCACAAGTTATCAGCCTCTTTCATTAACAGTATAGTCAACAAAGCAATGGTCTTTCAACTCTCACCCACCAGTTCTCATTATAGGTTTTATATTTGCAACTGTTTGCCTCCAGTGGATTTATAATGTACAGATGAACGTGTGATATGGATGACCTTTCCATGACGAGTAATGAGTGAGGTACTGAGCACCCACAGTGAAATGTCTGTGCGTTATCTATACAAGCACAAAGTGAGGAAGGTCCCAAATCTGTAAGTAGTGTTTTATTTCCTCTGGAGGTTACATCTTTTGCGTGATTGTTTTATATCACATAATTTCCTTTATGCCTTGTTGCTATGTTGTGCAGATTTACATCTGAAGGAGAAGGACAGTTTAAACGATTATAGCTCACACTTTCTAGGAGAGGTTTTCTCCAATGAGGTCAAATGGAGCTGGTAAGTGTGATTGTTTATTATGCTTTACTAAGCTCAACTCTTGCTGTGGCAATTAGGCCACCATGTAGACATATGAACAAAAGGGTAGCTAAAAGACACTGCAGTAAACTAGCTTATTTCATCCAGATCAAACTTCATTAAATAATTAGTTCTTACTCCTGGGGATTCTTAATTAGCAACTTTTAGTTCTTCTTATAGAGCTTCAAAAGGATTATCTTATGCAAGGCTGAGCTTTCGCATTTCCAAACGGCATGAATGGTCCTTACATCTCAAATTCCTTATGTGCTTCAGAACAGCTAAGCGGTACTGACTTTCGATGGCTTTACGACGTAATTCAAGTCCTCATAACTATGTTTTCAAAAGCAAACTATGTAATCTCGTTGTAAAGCCTTATTCTACTCATGTGCTAGGGAATAGTATAGTGGTCCTCCATTTCAACAGAGAATAATAAGAAAGAGTATTTATACTTTGATATTTTGCTTTTTTATCACTTTCCCCCAAGGAAACAAACAAAGAAAAAGGGTATTTTACAGTCAGATAATTTCTTCTAAAAAATATTCGAATTCTTTTTTTTATTTTGGCAAATAGATACTCTAATAATCATCTCTATTATGAACATTTCCTTTCTGTCTTAAACAATGATGGATAAAGCTTCATTTAAAAAAAAATTCTGGAGAACTGCTGCAAAAACTGTGGTGCTAACAGGAAGGACCGAATAGGTTTAAGTCTCCACAGGATACAGCATCCATAATGCTATGACTGTAATATTTAAGAATGGGACCACTTGAAAATTAGGAATTCATTTTTTTTTTTAAGAAATAGAAAGGCACAGCTAAAAGGATAAAATTACTGCAGTTGCTATGGAGACTTTTAAAGACAAAACACTGTGATGATTTGAGATATTGATCAATTAAAATTCTCCCTAAAATTTCCCCTGATTTTATCCCCTTTTAAAAGATCAGAAGTTATTTTTTTCTTATAAACAGAGGAAAAAGAGAAGAGCATACTGTGTTAGGTTAAATATGAACATTAATAAAACAGGTCAAGAAATAATTTGAGGAACCCCATGTGAAAACCATTAAAAAACACTTTAATAAAAACATTTCAAATACTTTTTTTTTAAAAAAACAGCCTTTCACAGAGTCAAAAAATGTAACAGTTGATTCAAAGAGAAGCTGGTTCTTAGGCACGATAAGACCACAGCAGAAAAGCTAAAACCCAGGTTTTTTTTAGAAAGCAGTGGCTGTTTCTTCCAACGGAAGTTTCCTCTGTGACAGATTAAGCTCAAGAACTCTGTCAAGATGAGGTGTTACTAGCAGAAATTTTAGAACAAGCCAATAAAATTTAATAGTAAGAAATGGCCAAGATCAGGTGTCATTCACTCATAAGTTCTGAGGAAATTCACTCACAAAGCAGCAAACCTATTAATAACGATATGGGACCTATCAGTTCTATAGGACCTTGCATAAATGAGAAGAAGACGGTTATCATAAAGTCATCTTTTTTTCTTTAAAGCTCCAAACAATATGTTGGGAATGCCAGATAGTATTACAACTTCTCTTTAAAACACATTAGTATGCACTGTTTTCAATAGTTTGTTTAGTAGACAGAGATAGATCTCAAATAAGGAAGACATCATCACATTTCTTAAAAGTCATGTATTTATTAGAAATTTCTGAAGGAATGAAAGCGGATGCAAGGCATGGGAATCCAGTCATACTTGGATTTTTCAAAAACTGTCAACAAAACCTCACAGCAAAATATCTTTGAGAAATTAACCTTTCATGGTTTAAGAGGAAGTATCTTGACATGAATTAATGGTTGAAAGATAGGAAACAACCTAGGGACAGAAATAAATGACTGGCTTTAATAACTATATTTAACAGAGAGATGGGTTAAGATTTGTGCTCTTCAACATATTTGCAGGTCATCTTGGAAAGGATTGAGGTGACTAAGTAATGTTTTATCGAAGGTCATCAAAACAGAAATGTTTTCATGAAAAAGAATGATCAGATAATGAAGTAACTATCAAAATGCAATGTCAGTGAAAAAAAATTAGGCACGTATAGAAATATTTTATCTGAGTTACAACCAATAATGGAGCATAAACTAACTTTTACCACCTAGGAATGACATCTGAGTCATCCTGGTTGGTTCTCTGCAAGTCATATCTATGTTATGTCATGTCACATGAAATGCATATTAGGAATTCTTAGGAAAAGGAATGACAAAAAAAAAGCAGAATGATTAAACAGTTGTATATATCTCAGTTTGGCATGATCTTGAATGGACTGGCATAGATTTAGTTGCTTCAATTATATTTTCTTTTTTGAAAGAGGTGAGTGATGATGAATTTTACTAGATTTGAGGCACCAGAGACTGATGTCTGACAGGCACAAAATAGCAATGCTATGCTCTATAGACCCCTCTTACTTTGGTAAACCAGGAAATGCCCAGGGATGTACCAGACAAAGAGGTGCTCCTTTGCCATCCTGCCTGAATTCCCAGGTATGAAGGCAGGTATGGGGTTAAAATACGTGGTTAAAACAAGAAGCCATCTGAATCTCATCCTTGTTTTGCTACTCTCGCAACCACAGATTTTGCTTAAATTTCTCTATGCCTTAATTTCAGGGCACAAAATGAAGATAACATTTCCTCCCTTTTCCATGGGTGTCCTGGGCTGCTTGTCTAATTGCTGTTTGCAAAGCTGTTGGAAATCTGAATATTAAAAGCACAAAGAATTGGAGGTCATTAATATTAGCTAACGCTGCCCCTTCCCCACATAACAATTTGACTTTGGAAAGTCAAGTCTCCCTAAAACAGAAAACCTTCTTTGTGTTTGGTGGGGATGGATTATGATTATTCTAGGACTCTAGCTATGTTTGTTGGCATAAACTTAGAGAAGTTTCAAACAGCCAAAGTAAAAATAAATCTTATTATTGTACATTTATACTAAGCAGGGTTCACGGTTTCCTCTTTATTTTTTTTTAGATTGCTATTTTGATTTTTTCCCCTCAAAAACAAATACTGGAATATAATGTTATTTTAACTTTGAAATTTATAGTCTTCTTGACAACAGGTAGTCAGAGTTGCATTCTTGCAAAAGAAAACAAAATTAAAAATATAGACACAGGAAATAAAATTAATTTTAAAATATATGAAAACATTTATTCTGTGCATCAGCCCAAGTGAACAGACAAGTCTCTGACTGATACCCACCACAGACTGCAGTTTCTTGAATTGATTGATTAATAGGACAGAAATGAGGAGGTGTGAATTTATTTTGGACTTCAACGGGTTTGAAAAAGGTTTGGCACAGTTCAGTGGGGCTTAATCTGCATTTTAAAGTCTATGAACAGTGACCACCTACTGGCACCCTTCAATGTGTTAGGTCCCATAGAAAGGAAACATTTTGCACTAGACTTCATTTCAGCTAATGTTCTTGGATTTATAAAGGTACTAAAAAGGCAGCAGCAACCCGATTTCAAACTAACAAAATACCCCTTTTCCCATAGCGGGATTGGAACTGAACAGAAGAGTCAAGTAAGGAGGAGGAGGGTAGGTGGGATTGGAGAAACAATTTCTCATTGTTTGGAGGTAGATTGTTCATGAGGGCGACGTTACCCTTGAAATAAAATTAAATTCCTTTGGGGTGTTTTCGCCATTAAGCATCCAGATTCTCACTTAACTGCATGAAATGTAGTAAAGGAGTAATAAATAACAGCTCAAATGGGAAAAAGCTGCAGAGGAGATGAAAAAAATGCTGAAATGCTGAGAATTTTATCTGAGTAAAAAAAAAAGAACGGAAGCAGAAAGATCTCACTGTATTCTGCAGCAAGGATAATTAAAAACAAAGCTGTCTTTTAAGACAGAGCAAACATTCCCCAACATCTCCTTTTTCTGGCAAAGCCAGGAACAACATCTGAAATAAAATAACCATAACAAGAAAAGACATCTTCTTGAAGAAATTTTGACTCATAGTTTACCGCTTCATGAGCAGTTCAATAGAAAGATGTTCCACGCCAAGGCAACAAGTCAAGAATCCACATATTTAATGCTAGTTTAGTCTTCTATGTGATTATTTTTACAACCTCTGCAATTAAAGACAGATTTTTCAGCTCCCTGATTGTGACCGGATAAAAAAGGGTTTGATGTGCACACACACACACTCAGAGGGAAGGAAAATGCCACCTCTCCCTGTAATGGTCTTCATTAAAAACAGCTTTGCCCAGCTTCTGTTTTATTTCATTTTGATGATTGAAATTTTCCTGGTCTAGTAGTAGGTGGTGGGTTTTAGTTTCTTACACATCACTGGTCCAAAAGAAAAATCTGATAGTCCAAACTCAAGTGTTCTCAGTCATTTGGTCGGAAAGGAATTGTTGTGTTATCAAAGGAAGGATAGGACTGGGATGGGAAAAATAAAAGGAAAACTCAGAAATTCAGAAATCACTTTTCAAATCCCAGGTCATAAACACTCACACTGTTGTTGGAGGAGTTTAACACTGCTCCCAGTAACACCACAGACTCGGCGTGGTAAAATGTCACCCCTTCACCTCATTGCACCTGCTGGGTAGTGAACAGCTCAAAGCACAGCTTTGTCTTTCAGGCTCACTTAGCTGCCCACAAGGTTTTTTTTTTACACTAATCTGCAGATTTTGTCCATGTATTTTTCTCATCTCTCCAGCTTAATTTTGATGTAAAAGTATGTTACTGACCATGAAACTGCCTACTGTGCACTTCATTCCTTTGATACTTCTGTAACCAGGAGTTTCATCTACCTTGCAAGTAAAAATTACCCTTGTACAAGAAAAGCAGCAGAACACCCCCCCCCCCCCGAATTATTTTGTACATTCATTATAGCATTTTTTATAGACATTGACTTGGTTCCAGGTAAAATATGCCCTTACAAGAGATTATCATTACTATTAATGCTCCAGGCTGAACTTTCTGTGAATCCACCACTTTCAAGTGAGACCCTCAAAATAATTTTTTTTTTGCTATGATCAAAAAAAGAGGGACCTGTAAAAATCATAGAGCGCTGAAGGTAAATGTTCCTTCTTTTGCTTCCCTTTCTGGACAAATCTGACTCTGTTCAAGGCATGTATTTATCCCAATGCTGAACTGGCGTGGAAAGGAGCCTGACATCGGTCTTGTTGGAAACATCCATGGCATTTCAAGGTGATTCAAGCAAATGTATCGAGGGGCATTTGGGGCTGCTGTCCTGTGTGCTTGATAGGATGGGAATACCCCAGAGGCCTGGCATGTTGTCAGGTGGAAATGAGGATTTGGGGGCAGTGCTGGATTAGGTGGGGTGATTATAGGCATAAACCTGCCACTTTTGGGCCTCTGCATTCCCTTATGCTACCAAAGAAGATCTTAGAAAGACATGGCATTTTTATCAGCTGACTCAGGATCCTCCAGTGCTTTTAACTTCCTAGGGTGGCCCAAACCTCACTGTTCAACACTTTGGGTCTTTTTAAAAAAAAACAAAAACCCAAACCACCAATTTTGTTCCTTTGAATGCTGAAGCCTTGGAGCCATGGGCAGCATGAAGCAGGAATGCCACGCTGCCCAAACCTTCTTCCTTGGGATAGATTTGGTTTTATAACTTGCTAAACTCTCTCCCAGAGGGGAGGTGAGGCTCTGTGCTGAAGCCATGTGCATTCGTCTGTGTGTGTACCTGCACGTATGCTGGGAGGTGCTGGAACGTGCAGGGCTCTCCAGGAGGGAAATACTGACATAGAGACAAAAAAGAAGGTAGCATTTGTGGCCAAGCACACAGTGGGATAAACATATTCTGTACATGGAAGTTTTTTATTCACATTGTACAGCAGGAGTTGGTGTTTACCCACTGTCGGTCGGATGCTGACCTTGCCAGAGGCTCAATGATTCAGCAGCAATTGCTTATAAATAGTGCTGACCAGAAACAGGAACAGTTAAGAGTGTTCATTAAAAATAATAATAAAAAAGACTTGAATTATTTTCTTTTTATTTTAAGGGAAGAGTTAAATCTTTACATGTTTTTACTGATATTTCCTTTCTTTCCTCTCTCCCCTCTACAGTCTTGTATCCCTCTTCTTATTTTGTTAAGTTTAGGGATTTAATTTAGATATTTTTTATTTTATATTGTTTTGGGAGGTTTGCTTTATTTTTTTATTTTATTTGGTGTTTTACTTTGCTTTGTTTCACCACTGTATAAAGTAGTAACACCAGGAGAAACCAGAAGAAAAAAAGAAATACTGAAATGCAAGAAAATCCTAGCGTTTGGGCATATGCTGAAACCCTACAGTCCCATTTTTTAATTAATACAGGTTTTAAATGAAGACTCTCATTTTGTTAGAGACAAATTTTTATTGTTAGAAAAATACTTTGAGATTCCCTATAATAATGATTTCTCAGCATTTGGGGCCCACTGGTAGATACAAAAACTAATGTCCCTTTTTCCTGGGGAGATGGAGTAACTCAGAAAAGCTAAAACTTGAGAGAAAAGGTAGGATAATCCCTCCATGCCTTCAATCTTTTCTGAACACCTCCCTAAAATTTCCCACTCTGTAGCTTAGCCCTGAATACTATTAAAAGAAAAAAAAGAGGGCAAATATATCAGGATTCTGGATTTTGCTCTCTGTCCAGCCGGCATCATATGGCAGCCATGCCCAGTAATACTGCTTTGCATCCTTCTGCTGAATGCAGTCAAACCTCTCCATCATGTACCTCTAAGCCGAAATTAAATACTGCAAATTCCAGGTCAGGCACTCACTCTTTTTGAAAGCTGAAGTGATCGTTTCCCAGTGCCCAGTTTTGATTTCCTGAGCATAAAAGTAACGCATGTTCCCCAAAATGTTGGCCCACACAAGCTGGGCACGTACCGCACAGGTTTTGAAGGTTTCTTTTATGAATCTCATGGAGAAGTGTGGCTTCAGAAACCAGACAAAAGTCTGCCCTAAGTCAGTGGGAGATTTGCTTGTGCAAGGGCTGCAGGGCTAAAGCCACATAAAAGTTCAGTGATTTTTCTTTTTGGTTTTCTTCAGGACAATAATCCATAGCATTTTACAAACACAGCAGGTTTTACTTGCAAGATAGCAAGTGAATCACCAGTCCCTGAAAAAGGCAGGCAAAAGCACATAAAAAAAAGAAGGAAATCAAGGACTACCTACTTGATTTTGAGAATGAGCAGTGGAGGAATGCGTGCTCTGATCACAGCCCCTTCCTTGCATATCCTCAGCCCTTGGACTGGACTAGGTTCTGTGAAAGGGGCCCCTACCTCCCAATGCACAGAACTTTTCTTTCTAAATTGGCACAAAGTACAAAGAGTGAAAAGTATGATTTTTTTTCTCCTTTTCTCCTAAATGAACAGAGATGCTAAATGTTCCACAAGGTGGCAACATCGCTTCAGAGCTCACAGCTTCCTGCACAGCACAAAGACTGTTAGAAACTTCCTATGTTTTAAGTTATTTCAAACATGCCCTTTTGGATAATTTAAAATTAAGAGGGAAAAAACCCTTTCTTCTCATGTTTATCATTTTTATGTTTTCTAAACATGTAATTTAAAATTGTATCTACCCTCTTTCTGCATGTTTTACTGCACGTGCTACCTGTACGATCCCATTTGCTGCACCTCTTTCCATACAGTTCAGAACAGGGGAAAGTTGGTTTAATAGCCAACAGTTTTTAACTAAGTGGATACTCACATTTAAAATCAGAGTGGCTTAAACCAAAGCTGAGTCTTGATCTTCAGGGTTCACTAGAAACCAAATATTAATGTAACATTTTCAACCGGAGCCTACTTTCAAGTAACTTTGTAGAAGCCAGACTCTATGCCTCACAATCTGCCCTTTCATATCTTTCTTCTCAATGATTCTTTCCCTAAGCAATTATGGAATCGTTCTGCTGTCTTAAATAACTTCTCTGCTTTTCACTAATGACTATATGGCTATTTCTTCCACGCAAGGACATAAGACCATGACAGATATTAAAAATAAACCACTTCAGAAATTAATACAGATATAATGAAGTTGATGGCAAGTACTAGATTCTTCATCTCCCACTCCAGATCACATAGGCTCTGATATTGTTAAGAATGCGAATTATCTGGCATGTGTACTTAATACACTCTTAGGCCCCCTAGATTGGGAAGGAAGAGCTTCGTGGCTATGCTGGGCAACATTAGTGGACAAAGACCAGAAGAAATCAGTCCAAGGATCCTACCAGCAAGTAAGACTTCACCATGTTGTACCTCCTTGAGCTGTGAATCCAAGTGATGCTCCTATAACACACAGCTATGCATGCCACGTATTTCAAGCCTTGTCTTCTACAAGCCTTTTGGTCACATCACATATGCCTGCATTAGAACAGGCAAAGAAATGTCCAAATGCCATGTTACCCTGCTGTGCATCCTGCATTCCTGCTGGGCATCTTCATGGCCAGCTTTAAGATATCTGGTAGAGCCAAGTGAATGTGTAGCTTTGTGTAAGCTGCATTTCTCCCAGCTGCCCTTGTAATGATGGTGCCAGGTAGACTTAGGAACAACATTTCCCCAAAATCATACAATGTCCTCTGCTACAAAGGCAAATGGGATCAATGTGTAAGCAAGACTTAAGTTTCCTTCAGGCTGCCCATGAGAGCAACATGGTGAGTGGTACTGGCTCTCTAGAGCAATGGGACAAATGTACGCATAATGCATTTGGAGATTTTTTTTTATGGATATAGGCGTCGTGTCTGGGAATAACCCTTCCAAAGTACAGAGCCAGGCATGTTTCAAAGGTCTGTTGGCAATATCAAGCCTAGTGTAGGTGAGATTTTTCTGCCTCTATGTAGATCAGTGCTGGCTGGAGCAGACTTACAGATGATACAATACCAATATAGGAGCTGAGTGCAGACAGTGTCTTTCATTAACCCCTCTACAATCACTAAATCTCTTTCTGCTCAGAAATGAACTGGGAGTGGGGACTTTCCTTTGGCTTTGTCTACCTCTGCCCAAGCCAAGTTTCTCCACTGTTTTGTGGGTAAAATCCATATGTTTGCTTTTAAATGGGCCACAGGGCCCAGAGACGCCTTGATAATGGACACTCAATTGATTTCTGTATAACTGAATAACTAGAGAGGGTGACTCAGCTCTTCTTTTCTACACCATGACTACTCCAATAAAACCTTGGGCATTGCTCTTGGTTAACAGTAGAGATTAAAGCTAGAAGTGCTGAATATAAAGCCACTCCTGTGTTAGCAGCTGAGCAGGCTTTAACTTCTCCTTTCTTCCCCCTTTCCTCTCTGCAATTTTTTCCATTGTAACTCAGAGTGCATTTTTGTAAGATATCCCTGAAATTACTATTACTACATCGCAATATTAGATCAGCACAGTGGTAACACACTCCAGATTGTCATGGCATTCACATCTTGATGCCTTCCATACTGTCTTGTGGAATCTAACCTAATACCATGATTAAAATGCCTTTTCCATTTCTCTAAAGAACACTGCCTGCTGCCATTACATAAATGTCTGCCTATCTAGGATTTTATACTGGCACCCATCATTGGGTTATTTGAGAATCTAATGAAAAGGACCTCTGCTCCTTAAAGGGAGATGAAGGTTCTTGCCAAAGCCTGAGATTAAATTAGAGTCCGTTAAGTCTCTCTTCTCACTGACATCATTACAAACGAGGCAAAACACTCCATTCTTTACATCAGCATAAAGCTGGTGTGTGAGTTCAGAATCATTTTTAACACCAGTCTACCTCCATTTTCTCTAGCAACTTTTTCTCACTCTGCAACTCAATATAACATAGCAGCTCTCAGTGTAATCTAACTCCTTCTCGTGGGCAAGGACTAAGCTTCAGAGGAAGGAACCTTTCAGAAATCACCCTCAGGTGGTATGAGAGGGGGAAAAAAATACCAAAAGGGTGAAAAAAGAAAAGGAAATAGTTCAGCTCCCACAGGTTCTGTGTTGTAGTATTTGAAAGTGACAGAAAGTATTTTGGTTGTTGTGAAAAAGAAGAGTGGTTCTTCAAATATTTTGTAACCTTGGGGCAACTGCAGAATGAGAAGCAGCAGCCCATCTCTTGTTTCTGATGATTCAGAAAAGCAAGACAGGTACACAGGGAGAGGTATCCTCCACACCACCAAATTTTTCAATCCTCCTCTACTAAGTTCTCTACTCACAGTCAGCTGAGAGTTGTCATCCTTGCCCCTTCGTGAAGGCAAATGTGAGCAGCTGCCCGTGGGACCTTGATTTTCCAGTGTCTCCAGAGCTGAGAATAAGCTTACCATGAAATTAAATGTCCAGAGAGAGATGTGCCTTATTAGTCCAGGCATGGCATGGACAGACTTGAAAGAGAACTATGACACTGCAGGGTGTTTCCCACCAACTTGAGAACCAAGGAAAGGAGAAGGAAGCCCTTGATGAGAGCCCATCAGGTCTTAAATATATTTCCCACAATGTGAAGCTACTGGCTTCAGTGGGATCCCACAACACAGACATTTAACTGTGATGTTTATGTTGGAGGTATAATCCCAAGGCTTCCTGCATCATCAGTGAGGAAAAAAATAAATATGTTCAAGGGATAATTTGGGGTCTTAGGTGGGAAAAACGGGTTGTTTCAGAGGGATAGTATGAATCTTGTCCAAGGAGAACAAGCTACTTGCGAAACAAAACTGAATTGAAAAGGACTGCCCATTAAAATATGCCTGTGTTTGTCCACAGATGTTGAGAAAGCCCTCTCAAAGGGCTGTACTATCATTCCACACAACAGTAAAACAGGGGATGTGAAAAAATATCATTGCAATGATTGTAACAATTTATTACTATTAGCTATACAGGGAAATAAATACAAGTACATAAAATGAAACAGGTCTCTGATGTCCACGTGTAAGGAGTACAATATCTCTCTCTTGCAATGTACAAGATGGTTTCTTTAGTTAGGAGACTAACAAAGTGCTCTTATAATCACAGTAATAACAATATCAATGTTAGTAATAATAATAATAATATCAATGATAATAATAATTAGTATTAGTACTATTCGACTGCACCTGAAATTAAGAAAACCCGTAACAAAATGTCACCCACATTGTCAGCAAATTCTTCTTGCTAATAACTTGTGAGGAAATCTGCTAGATAATTTCTTAGTGGAATTAAATCCTGGTGTTACCTTGAGTCAGTATGGAATGTCAACATCTTGTCCTTAACAATTAAGCATCTAGAAGACATAAGCTATTCTTGGCACCACCCGTAAGTGCATGGAAGCACCTGAGCACACCAGAAAGTCAAAAGCTGTGCAAGCCTGATGTGTTGTAAATTCATTAGGCAGAGGAGGAAACTGAGGCAGAGATGAGTTATGCATTCTAATCACACCGCAAATCCACAGAGCTCAGACCCGCGTGTTCTCCAGTACCAGCTCTTACAACACAAGCATCACTCCTCATGCATAGCAGTATTTCCAAGTAATCAAGAGATCAAAAGCAAAAGACAGCCTTTCAGATATTCCATTTCATCTGTAAAGGCAAGCGGGGGAAGATTGACATGATTATATTTTTTTCTTTTTGCTCATTCAATTAGCATATGTTTGTATGTGTTTCAGTGTTTTACCACATATTTATGTGAAACCCCTCTGCCTGTTTTCTTTTCTGGCCTCTCATAGCCTTTCGCTCATACCAGACAACTCCAAGAAACTTGACCACAGTACACCACTCTCATCCACAGAACCCTGAAGCAGTTCCTATGCCTCAGTCGGGTAGCACCCAAAGGCATCTTGGTTCTCTCCAAGAGGAGCAGACGCCCCTGCTTTAAACAGCCTCCAGATAATCCCCAAACTACTCAAAGAGTTCTACAGTGTTTCAAAGCTTGTACCACTCAAATCAAAAGTGAATCCAATTACAACCATGCCACTGCCTTTTTCCCTTTCGGGAAGGTTGAATGAGTCACAGCAGACGATGCTCGGTTCCTCTGGCTAGCTCTCAGGATTGTGGTTTCCAGTGATAAATTCAGCCCCTAGGCAATTTACTGAGGAATTATATAGTATGGTATAGGCGTCCTTCCACGAGTATTCAAACCCCAGGATCTGATGAGGTTCAGTGCAGAGCATTCAGATTTGGTTTCTTTTTAATAACACTTACTGAACGTGAACGCTTTAATAATCCTCAGCAGTCATTAAAAGCTTTTCATCTTCAAAGTGCTCTACATATGCTAATTAATGCTCACAATCATCCTGCACTGGTATTATTATCCCCATGTGGCAGCAAGGGAAATGGAAGCAATGAGGTTAAGTAATTTGCCTGAGGTCAGAGGGAACTGATGACGAAGCCACAAGCAGTACACCTCATCCTCTGCTCCACCACGCATCTTCTTCCTGTAACACTGTCATCTGGTGCCCAAAGCCCTGGCTCGGTTTTATCTTATGTGAGAATGGGGTGAGTACCAAGAAACAGGTGAAAAATCACATTCTGCCTTACGTCCCCACACGCTCTGGCCGTGCCACCAAGCCTATACATGTGCGAGCCTACATGCCACATTACCAATGTGCAAAACCCAACATAGGCCGACTTGTGGGAAAAAAAATCCTGCTGCAGCTCCATATGCCAAAACAGGCCCAAGCCCTCCTTTTATGTCCTCCAGAACTAGCAGCCACAGCCTCAGGGATCCCACAGCTCAACCTACCAGCAAATAACCCAAGGCTGCCTCTTTCTGATCACTCAAAATGGACATTTTGACTAAATAAGTTCTAATGTCTAAACAGTGCTAGAGCCTGTTCCACACTATTGAGACCAACTGGGGCAGTGTGGATACAGCTTTACTTCAAGTCTCAATTCTGTAAGTCTTGCAAAAAATGCCTATGGGGAGCAGCCGCTGGCCTGATCATGGCTGGAAATTGCTAACAGCACCTTTGGTCCTGGCCAACAATTTGCCAGGGACAATTCCGACACTTTAAAAACACAGACAACCAAGTGGCAGTGCTCAGGCTGAGTCTTTATGCCATTTCATTTATCCTCTTTGGCCAAACTACAGCTAGAGCCAGCAATGTGGATACCTTGTCCTCAAGAAATGCAAAGCCAAGCATCACTACCTTGAAATAGACACCATACAGAAAAAAAGGAAGATCGATTCATGAATTAACCAGGATTTCGAGCTATGTCAGTGGCACAAATATGAACATTATTTTGGTCCTCTGGCTCAAAAAGCAATACCTTATTATTTGTTCAGCTTTGCCTTTCCAAAGTGCCTATACCTGACCGTTAACTCAGGAACACTGGCTTGTATCACAGCCAACTCCTTCACACTGACCTTGGCTGCCAAGGATTCACTTTTAGCCCACATGATTAGGAGCTGATGAACTTCTCCTTCTATTCTTTAACTATTCAAATATACACTGAGCTGTGCTTTATTTTTAAAATAAACAAAGACAAGCCGGACAGAAACTGTGTTAGGAATGGCCCTAATTCTGTTCTTGGCTGATCTGCCACTCGTAGAAGGTTGTACTACGTTTATAGAGAGAAATGACTTATTACTATTAGAATAATAAACTTCCTTTTATGCTTCGAATCAGACTGAAATCTGGTCTGTGCAGAACACATTTCCCACTCCTCCTCCTCATTCTCTTCTTCCTCTACTAGGGGCTTCAAACACAGAATCCAGATGCAAGCTATTTTTCCCCCAGCCGAAGGATCTGACTTTTTGGCAAGCTGTGCAAGCTGTTGTGTGGGTGGTTTAAAACTTCCCTCTGGGCCTGTCATGTGGTTAGGGCTGTCTGGGTTGCTCTGAACTTCTGGACACCATTTTCCTTTGACTCACCTTTTATTTCAGTGGAAGCCAGGACCAAGCGTGCCTAGCAAATGCGACTACACGGTGATGTATTTTGAAGCCAGGACTTTGAATTTTTTTCACTCATGTTAAGCCCTTTGGCTGGATTCGCTAGACAAAGCTGTCAGAAGGCGATTCCTGCAAATAGCTGTCTCCTTGACTTTGCTTTGAGCCACTTCCTACTCATTCTCTGAGCAGCAATGCCATGAAAATTCATGCTCTGTCATATGTTACTAGTTAAGTCAGCAGTAAAGTCTGTTCTGAGTCTACCAGGAAGGCCTAATCCCAGCCATCAGGGCTGCAGCACTGCCTTTCCTCTGCTACTAGGCTGCCTTTCTTTACACGATGTGCAAGCAGTGTCTTGCTTCTGCATACTGAAGCATATGGAGATATGGCCCCAGAGCCTCCAGAGCACCATAAGTCAGATAAATATGGGGAGTTTTATTTATTTATTGTATTTAAATGGCAATACTGTTTTGTATCTTCCCGATTAAGAGAAAATACAACTCTGGTAAAGCAGCCCATCTGCCTGAGTCCACAAGCAGTGTGATCCAGGTTGAGAAAACTACCCCATTCGTCTCATCTGGACTCCATCTAGCATTGGCAAGCCACAGCATTGGGTAGGTCCTAATCGGTATAATTTCATTGAATACTTCTGAGTGCATGTTATGTGTATGGATTACTTAGCTGCTGTCTTCCCTACCAGTGTTACAAAGAGAGGCTTTATGAAATCTCTCTACATTCAGGGTTATCTCCTTTTTAATTGCCCCTGAAAGTGGAAGAGATTATTTCTCTATGCGTAATATTTCCTATTTCCCAAAGAAAAGCCACTGGATAACCCAGGAGTGTAATGATAGGATGAATGGCACTACCCGGGGAAGGTGCCCTGGAATGGTGATCCAATGCAGGTTTGTGAGTCTGGATACATTTACTATATGTAAAGAATCACTGACTCAGCAGTGAGAGTATTACAGGTAGATGAAAGTAGGTACAGATCATATTTCATGAAATCTCTACAATGTCCTGCCTCTACACTTTCACAAACCTATTCGGAAGCAAGCAAAGGCCCTTTTGAGGGTACTTTAAGCCCTTAGTTGTTTTTGGTCCAAAATGATCAGAGCTGGTCCTTGTGGTGCTTCCTATGGTTTAAAACCTCGAAACCAGAACCACAAGTATTATATACCACCAAGGGAGCAAGATCTACCTGAGCTTCCAAGCAGCATGTTTGGATAGGGTGTCCAATCCACACATTTGAAATTCATTAGTCACAATCTTGCCTGGCAGCCTCACAAAAGAGCTAAGAGAGTCACCATAAATATGGCATTAGTAAATTGTTTAATTCCTTGAAGAGGATTAGTTCCTTCATATGGAGACAGATAATTTTCTGAGAGGTTGACAACATACACTGCAAAATGAAAGAATCAAATTTACCAGATAACATGAATATTATAAAATAAACATTGCAAATATTGGAAAACAGGACATGACAAGTTATTCCTGCAACATGTAAGAGCAGGAAAAGTTGTTATGCTTTAGAGTATCTCAAAAATCAGGGAGGTCAATTCAGGACATGAAATACAGAAATGAAGATCTTCGACTCAAGTCATATTCAAGTGAAGTAGAAAACTCACCTCAAATCTTTTCCCAGGGCTATTTAACTGTTGCCAAACCTATTTTTTAGATCTCTGTAAATGTTTTGATTAACTTCTCCTGGTCTGCAGAAAACATGCTAATGTTTACTCTCCCTATCCGTGAGCTTTGGGCTTCCAGGAAGGTGATCCTTTCCAGGGTATTTTTATGCAGTTCAGAACCAGGGTGGGCTTCCAAGAGGATTTTTCATTTCACTAAAGAGGCTTGCATGGTTTGGAGAACATTCAAACATATATATATGTTAGGACCAAACTGTTCAGTGCCCAGTGCTTGTCTCCACTGACTTCATTGATTCTGCATAAGAGCAAAAGCCAAAGTTTTCAGAAACAAGTTGCTCAACAGGGAGTCTGGGTTTGGAGAGCACTAAGCACACAGCCATTCCCTTCATATCAGCATGACCCAGTAGATTGTGAATGCTTATTTCAGTACCTAATTTTGGACCTAGAAGCTTAACTGGAGGCATTCAGATTTGAAATCTGGCCTCAGCTCCTTCAGTACTTCCATTTCATCACCTATAAAATGGAGAATACCATTTCCCTACAGGTGTTTTATAAGGCTTAACTCATTCATGCGTGTGAAGTTTTAAGGCACTTGAATGAGCAGCACCATAACAGACCAATGTCTTATTTTATGAACACAACCTCCAAAACTTTTCACACCCTCTTAGGCCTTCCAATACTTCCTGTTTCCTGCCAGGCTGAGACAACTTCTTTCAGGACACTTTTGTGCCTTATCCTGGCTGTGGAAACAGCAGGTGGTGAGAGGAACAAAAATGAATAGAGGTGGGAGGAAAAGTTATCCAAATATAGTGGAGCCTCAGGAAAAAAAAAAACAAAACAGGTGGGGTGGAGCAAGATTGTAGAGGGATTTTTTTTTTTTTTTTCTCCTCTCAAAGCTGTTTACAAACTCCCATTGACTACATCCCATTCCCTGTTGACTGTGCCATTTCACAACATGCCTTGGAGCAAGGTGTGCTGCAGGAATAGTCGTCAGGGACTGTAACTACGTCTCAGAGCGCGGGGGCACAGGGGCTGCAGAGATGTTTTTTTGCCTCTGCTCCCTCTTGGAGGCACACAGGGGGAAGAGGGAGGCAGTGGTTGGGACTTTCCTGCGCCAAGTCTCTCTGGCTGTTCTAGGGCTGTGTTAACTGGTGGAGGGCTAAATCAGCCAAAGGACAGATGTGGAATTTGAAAGGCACAAATGTACTTTCAATCTGGTATGGCCTTTCTGCTCATCTTGCCTTGAAAGCTTCTAGGGCACAAGAACAACATCCCTCTAATCCCTCCCCTCACCCAGACAACTTCTGCTCCTTCTTCTCCCTCAAACAATGCACGAGTAAGTCCAGAGCAGGAGGCAGTGAGTGAATATAAGTACTTTCCCTCAACCCCCTTCCCAGCCCTGACATAATAACAAACAGCTCTCCAAAAAGCACTTAAATTTATGAACAGTTTATAAATTCACAGACGTTGATTTATAGATGTTGGCTTGACCCAATATTAGACACTTTGGTTTCTTTTCTGTTTTCAAAGTGCTGCTGTTATGGCTTGGGTTCTGAGTGCCGTCACACACCAAAAACAGCCTCCAGGTCCTCCCCGTGGGCTTTACTTTGCCCACAAGGACAGGCTGGGGCTGAGCTCCTACTCTCTTCAAGGGGTGGCTCTTCCCCGTGCTCAGCAGGATGATTTCCAGCTGGTTAGCAAGCCGTGATGACAGGCTTTCTAGGCAGCTTCATTTCAGCTTACTTGTCTGCAGGAATGGTGGCTGCAACATGGGGCATAAGGAGAAGCCCGTGCCTGTGTGTGTGGTATTCCCTGCCTACAAGTCCCCAGTGGGAGCACTGAATTAACCAGAAAAAATCCCAAACAACAACAAAAGAAGAAAAACCCCAAAGCCTGCCTGGAACCAGCGTTAATTGGCTAAAAGAAATACAAGTGAACAAATTTGAACTCGAGGAATGCTGAAATTCCACCCTGAAAAATTGTAAAGCTGATGTATTCAGTCTTGTCATTCTGTGGCCACCCAGCATGAACAGAAACCCCCACATGTAGTCCATGCCAGCAGGTGAGATGAGGGTGAAGGAAAACCACTTTCCAGCTCGTGGAACTTAATGGTAATATCTGGCTTGGAAACCCAAAATTCGTGGTAACATATGGAGCCGTGGGCTTTGATGGGAGCGGTGAAAACCTGACTGGGGGACCACATCATGCTGAAGGGCAATTGCAAATAATTCCTCCCCCCAGCCGCCCCGCCCCGTACCCACACACAAATAAAAGATATGCAACCTACCAACTGCTTCCATTTGCTCTTTTTCTGCCTCTATGCAAGTCATGCAAGTTTCTCCAGCTGTGAGAAAAAGAAGTGACTGTTCAGCTTCCATCCTGATCTCAGAGCTACTGAGCTATTTGAGATGATTGTCCTGTTCAGAAAGAAGGCACCGAGCTTGCAGGAAATCCTAATGCTTGATAAACAGTCTACCAGAATCAAGTGAAGCAAGAGTGTTGGTCCCTCATATAAATAGACATTTAAAAAACAATATCCTAGTGATGACTATCTGCTATTAAGCCCTTCAGGCCTCACATTGTTGGTGAACCTCTTTTCCATAGGCTGGGCTGAATGAGGCTTTTGAGCCACCTGATCCAGTGGACGGTGTCCCTGCTCATAATAGGAGGGTTGGAACTAGATGATCTTTAATGCTCTTTTGAACCCAAAGCTATGATTCTATGAGTAAAGCTGTACCAGCCAGTAGAAGATATGCAAAGTAAAGGCACTAGTAACTTTGTTGGCAGGCTTTGTAGGCTCTTGCTTGAGATCTGCTATTTCACCCTTCTTCTCACAGTGCTTCAAGCTGCTCACCTTGATAAGCATCCCCTCACTCACCCACCAAAAGATGCTTTGCCAGTAAGAGGAAAATCTGGCAGAGTCCTCTGGAGGGGTAGTGCTGTATAGTTTCATATTTTCATCTTTGAGTATGGGGTCCATATTACTAAATTTAGAATTTTTTTCCTCATATAGATCTTTTTCAAAACATTTTCACTAATGATAATTATTCTAAACATGTAAAAGCCTGGGGTTTGCCATTAAAATAAAGTTAAAAATTATAAACCAGTCAAAATTCTTTGTTGAGAAATGCATGTATGTTTTAGAGATGGAAAGAAAATGACAACTCTTCCTTGTTTTCCTTTTCACGAAACAATTTTTGCTAAAGAAAAAATATACTGGGGAAATTGAACATTTAAGAACTCTTGGTAAGTTGGTCTGCCTCTGCACAGCCCTTCTCCATTGCTAATCCAGCTCTACCTATCTTATAAAAACAGTCTGCCATCATGCTGTGGTTTTGTAACCGTTAAAAAACTAGAGAGTAGGCACCAGCCACCCAATGCATCTTAACTTGCAATTCAATACAGGATCCAAACTGCAGGCCACAGTTTCCTCAAGAGTCAACAGGCTTGAAAGCTTCATGTTCATGGGCTTTGCCAACCGGAATTTAAGTCAAATATCTTCCAGCCCAGCTCAGGTACAAGATGATAGATCTGTGGCCAAGACTGGGATCCAAGAGGCTTGAAGGGTAAATCTAAATGCACAATCTCCATCAGACTAAATTTCAGACCTGCTTGAGCCCTGAGGAAACCACCCATTGGGAAGCCCAGTCTTGCCATAACATTTATTCAGTGTGGGGAAGACAGTGGATTTGCTAATGGAGCAGCATCCAATTCAGCACTCTCTGGAGATCCAGTAGACCCATAGCAAATTGACACAGACACCAGCAGGAGCAGAGGAGCTCACCTCAATGCTTATTCAGGTGGCGTGCACCCATGTGCCTTCCAGAAGGGGAAAGAAAAAAAAATCCTTGTGAAAAAGTGCACATAAAATAAATTACAGCAGCCTCCACTCCTAATTGAAATAACTCAGCTCTTCTTTTCCTGTGTGCCTGTGTTTAAAGAGAAACCTGAAAGGCACAAGTTCACATTATGGACTAATAGCCTGGAAAATTTCAGTTTGAAAAACAAAGCTGGCTTTGAGTTACACAGAGAGGCCTGAAAAAAGCATCTGAAACCACTAACTTCTATTTTTTCCTGCACTTTTTACAACATAATATGGCTGAACAGATTTTATTTTTTATTTTATTTTAAAAACTTGCTTTAAAAAAATAATCAACACAAAAATCCTCTCTCTGGCCTTCATGTGCCAAGTTTCAGCCCAGGGCAAATTTTTTACAGCTGAATTATACACCCTGAAAAATAAGGGGTTTATAATGACAACATTGAGAGTCCCCTAACTATAGTGGTATGAATGGGGAGGGAGGTATAATAAGAAAGGTCCATAGTGTGTAGCAGCAGCAATAAGTGAAGGAGCCCTTACTCAGCATGAGGAATTCTATATATCTTGGAAGGCTTTCATGAACCTAAACATTATTCCTAAGAAAGGAATAAACAGTTTGAACTGCTCTTGCCATTCATCCAGCGCTCACATACTGAGGAATACACAGAGTTGTTCTCTCGAAGACGGAGTGAAATATTCCAGACATAACTCTTTCTAACTTCTGGGCTGGAGAGGATTTTGAGTCGCTGTTTGAGGGCAAGCTGGAGAAACACTTTTACTCTGAGACATTTTTTTTTATAGCAATGATGATAATTGACTGCGTGCCTACAGCTCTCAGTGCTGAGCTTGCATTCGCCAATGTGAACGACATCAGCCAAGGACACAAAGGAGCATTATTGGCTGAGGCGGTATCTGTAGGTGAAGTGAAACTAAAATAAGGAGTTAGCAAAATGACTGCTTGCTTGGGCTGATTCAGTCTTGAACGTGCACCAAATCTGATGGCCAGTGCTATCATGAAACCTGCTACATCTACAATCAGATCATCCAGCAAGCTGGAGGCAGAAATTGGATTTAGGCAGATGCAGGAACCAAGGTGTTTATGCAATCAGAGCCTGGGCATCTTCTTACAAACAGAGACAGAAAGTCTAAATTTCCATAGGGAGCAAATCCCTTCTCTGAACTGCCTTTTTTTTCGTCTGCCCTCTAAATACATCTGGTCAATCAAAACACTGGGTTTCTGTCATTCTATAAATCTTTCATTTTAATTTCAGCACATCCGTGCATCAAGACACACAAATAATCACACTTCTAAACAGCTACACAATCTATCTATTATGCATCTCCCCACGGTATTTTTATTTTCTATTAAATCATATTTGCTATATGAAGAATTGTGTCAACATTAACAGAAAAGTACCACTTCTGAATGGAATATTCAGCTGAAAAATTTTCAACCAGCTCAGTGACCCTGATCCTCTTTGACCAAAAGGCATAACTTTCACACATGATTCTCATCTGAAACTGGACATCTAAAACGGATTGGAGGAATCATGTCTAAATGCATTTCCATGGCTACTGATTTCCCAAGAGCCTATGCATTACTAGCTCAGCTCTATATGTCTATTTTGTAGGCATCTCATGTTAAATAAGCAAATTTCTACTCCAAAATGACTTACCATGGTGCTCGTACCTCAGTGCTGCTACCTGATTAAAAAACACAATTATCAATAAGTGCTGGATCTAAGGACTAATCTGAATTTTACAAAATTTTCATACCAGTACAAAATAATTTCAGAGTTGTCAAGATTATAATGTAATTTAAACTTATTTCTGTTAGTGCAAAAATTGCGATTACATAATTTTTCAACCTCTCTTCCACAATTTTTTTGATACTAGTTAATGAACAGTTTTTTTCTTATTAGTCCTGCTGTACATAAAGCCCATGTGTATGAATTGAACTTGAAAATAAGAGTTTTAACAGAGAAAGTACTTCATAGTCTTAAATTCACACTGCTCAAGCAAAACCAGTCTTTAATCTCTGGAACCCATCTTGGACAAATGTTTCTGGAGTAAGCGTCAAGTTTCTGGCAGTAAATTTGGAATAACAAACAAAAACCTCAGGTGAAGAAACTTTCTAAGTCCCGAAACTGCATGAGTTACAAAGTTAATGTTATAAAGAAAAATTCCTGAGTTTGATATTTTTTCCATACCTGTGAAAGGACTAAATTCTAATGAGTCTGCAAAAAGTTTGGACATGGAAATTAGTAAAAATTACACGTATTTAGTCCTAAAAGTCTGGGCATGGAAATAAGTGAAAATTACATTTGTGAATAACCCTAAAAGTAACTTCCTTGAAAGAACAGTGGAAGAGTAGCCAAGTATTTAATTCTTAATTTTGAGATTTGAGAGACAGAAGACCTGAACAACAAGACATTTCTCTTGAAGGTTTTGGGGTTTACTTTGTGTTTTAGATCTCCCCACAAGACTTTTAAAAGAGAACGAGATGGGGGATGGGGGTAGAGAAACGACATTTTATGCATTATCAAAATATAAGCAAATGCCTTCTTTTTTTCATACAGCAACATAGAGAGGTATACATCTGTCATTATAGTCCACCATAAAGTTGCTTTTGTATAAATTATTATGTATTTCTATCTGTGCACTAACCAGAAGATAGGTGGCTATGAAGTTATGCTACAAAACTGAAAGCCTGATCGTCTAAAACTATGCTGTATCACCGATCTTTAAAATACTGGGAAATTTTAGAGGTAGAAATTTTGGGTTGAAATTTATATTTTAATAAAAATATAGGGCTTACCCTTCTAAATGAAGTGGAGAGAGAGACACCTGTTTTGATAAGATGTTACAAGGTATATATAAAACATTTTTAAATCTTTTCATGAGGTTAGGATATTTTACCTGAAAGATTGCGAACTAAACTCTTAAAAATGTTTGGAAAGATGTAGTGAACAGTACCCTGACTATATAAAGTCAAATTTCTTTGTGGAGGCCTGAGTGGAGCCCTCCAGCAGCCACAGGAACAGTTGGGCTGCACAGAGGCTCCATATATGCAGGGCAAAAGCTGCCCGAAACCATCTTCCCCAGGCCTCCCTGAATGATGTATATCCTTTAACCAGACTCCAGAAAGAGAGCCAGTAGATCAAAGTCAGCTTTCATTCATCCATAATGATAGGATGGAAAAGGGAGGTTAAATATACGTATCTGAGTGTGTCAACATTGAAAAGTCAGTTTGCTAAAGTCGTCCATCAGGCCTTTGTGTCACAAACGCTGTCATTTAAGTTGCCCATCTTGCACTGTCTTTCACATGTTGCTGAACATCCAGCCCCTAAAAATCAGGTCTTTTCCAAGCTGCTGCGAGCTAAGCACCAAAAGCCACTGACCATTTTTCACAATCTTGGCCTTATTTTGTAGCTCAGGAGCTCACTGGAGCTGCTCAATTTCATTCAGTTCCTTTTCTTTACATAGGGACTTTGGTTAATGTTCTTCCTCTCCTTCACAAGAAAAGTGATTTTCCTAACGACACAGGCTAGACAGATGACAGATTGTCAGGACACACAGTACATGTTTTCTTTAAGTGAACTTTTTATTTGTTATTTTAAGGTTATTTCCAGATCCCTGACACTTATTCCAAAAACTCAGGTAGCCAAGACGGAGCTCAGAAACTGAAGTTATTCTTAAACTAATCAGCCAGTGATCTAAATCCACAACACTAATCTCATAATTTGACATCACAAATCTTAACCGGTCACATCTGGATAAGGTAGTCCATGTTAACAGCCATATTTAGCCCCATAGTTTTCAACTTGTATATTCTGGAATGTAAACCAGTCAGACTGATTTATTTTGGGCTCACGTTAGTGAGACCTAGTTGGGTGGACAGGAGAAGGATAATGACGCTCAATGACATTGAGCTGAAGTCATAGCTGTCCTAAAAGCACACTGCTCCACGCTATTTTGTAGTTCCATATCGTTTGGTAGGATTTTGTAGACTACACTTCCATCTTACAACTTCTTACACCCTGCAACAGGGTGTTAAAAGACAAAATTGGGATCCAGCAACCTCTGTTGAGTTCTCAGATTCAGCAGAACTGTGCATGACAGTATCATGGGCTCCCACGGAAGAGGGAAGATCCTTCCTTTTGATTGCACCCACCAAAAACCCTAAAAGAAACCCCTTTAAACCACACTCCTCTGTTTTTTAACACATAATCTAGAGGGAATATGTTATTACTATTATTGTTACCATTACAGTAGAGCAAGAATGCTGTGCTGAGACCAGGTCCCAGTTGTGCTAAGTGCTGTGCAAACAAACACGTTGTGCACTCATGCTCTAGACAGCATGAGAGACAAAGGTAATATTATGAGCATGTCCATGAACTGAGGCATACTGAGATTATCCAACTTGCCCAAGGTCACGCAGGAAGTAAGTGGCAGAGCTGGAAATTGAACCCAGATTTCTTGAATTGCAGGCCAGGATTTTAACCACAAGGCCATCTTTCGTCTCTCTTTTTTTTTTTTCCCTCCGATCTTTCTATTTTAGCACACTTTCAAAAAAAATTACTCTTAAAAATCCATTCGGCAATACTTTAGGTATGCTGCGGCCTCCACAACCGTATTTAGCACAATTATAGGCTAAAAGGAACTCTTGCAAATTATGTGCAAATAGATACATCTTTATGTAAATCCAAGTTCTTGGAACATAGATCTACAGCCAAAAAAATATAAAGGTTTAAGCCAGGGAGGAATTAAGCTCCAAATTTTTTCCTTTTCGAAGGCTGGTAACTGAGCTACAACACTCCCCAGCTAAAGAAATGAGAACACGGACTAGATGCCTGGGGACTAGTTATGCCAGCTTTAATAAACCTATGATTTCACCTATGGAAATGTGAAGGCAGCAGACAGTTGGTCATTGTTTTAGAGGATTTTGTGACATATATGACTGTTTTTATATGTATGTGTATTTACTAAACCAGTTATATACTGTAAGTGCAAGAATACTGAAAGCGAGACGACTACCTGACAGCACACAGCCCCACATTAGATAGAGGAGTCTGAGCACAGAAAGGTAATTCAGTTTTTGGCTAGGGCTGCTTATAAGTTTAACCATCTGAGGAGACTGTCTGTCTACTGAAATAAGTGTGCAGGCAGAGCAAAGCTCCTCTCTCCCAGGCGTGGCAAATGTGTGGTCACTCCCAGATCAAAATATGGCAGCTTCTTTACTATTGTAACCCTGGGTGCAGAACAGGAGACAAGCTATCATGTTTTTTGGCACAAATGCAAAAAGCAGAGCCAGATTAAACCTATTCACCACCATACACGGAGGTCATCTTTGCTTCCCATGACAAGGACTTGATAGTTTACAGGAATCAAGAGGTAGATAGATTTCATGCTCATGCTGCTATGGGGAGAATATTTACTGTCATTGCCACCTCAATGCACAGTTGTTCCTTAGCTGCAGTCCTATGTTGGATCTGCAGCTCTGGGTAGTACACCATTTTTGTGTAGGCAGTTGTTTATAAAGCTAAATTTAGGTGCAACACCCTAATGTTATCTAGGAAAGTCTCACAGATTTTGTTGTGAACTTGACCAAGTAGAACTGAAAGGAAGTAACATTTCTTCTCTTTTCTTCCTCCAGAATTCAAAGGGAATGAACTTCCTTCTATGAATATATTGTATTCTACACAATATAGTAAGAGAAATATGAATCCATACCATTTTTCTGTAAGAATAAAAGCTAGGAAATCTATTCTGGGATGTACAATCTTTCATTTATTATATAGAGACCCAAACAGTAAATGGAACTGTTCTCTGGTTTGGAGTCTAATGGACACTTCCTAGGTTACATCAATGCTATTCAGCTTTCTTAGTCTCTTGAACAGGACAGTGACTTCCAAACTATATATTAGGCACAGTCCCTGGCTTGTTTAAACTTCAGGAGATGTTGAATATCACCTACAGGTGTCAAGGACTGCATGTGAGTCTCTGTGCCTGAATCTCTGTCCCAATAGTGTTAGATTTATTAGCTAGAAAGGAAATTTCTCCAAAACTATATATAAATTCAATGTCTTCTACTGAAAATCCTCAGGCTTTGAGTGGAAAGGCTTGGACTATTCACCCAAATGCAGGCCACTCTCAGCCTCCCGGAATGATTTTGTTCATGTGTCTAAACAGAACTAGGTATGGCACTAGGGCAGCACCAAGGACAACTGGGGAGGATGAAAACTGTGAGGTTAAATGGAGTATTTAGTAGAGAGAAGAGAAAGATGGAAGGGCCAATAGGTCATCCCCTGATCACAACACTTTTAATGCTAAACCTGTACTTGAATATGCATATACTTTTCCAGGTTACATAGCCAGCTCAATTGAGCATCAGGAACCATGTTATCACTTTCTACAACTACCTGAAAGGCGGTTATAATGAGGTGGGGGTTGGTCTCTTTTCCCAAGTAGCAAGTGATAGGACAAGAGGAAATTCCCTCAAGTTTCACCAGGGGAGGTTTAAAAATTTATTCCCCAAAAGTGTTGTCTAACATTAGAACAGGCTTCCCAGGGAAGTGGCTGAGTCATCATCCCCAGAGGTATTTAAAAAATGTGTATATGTGGCACTAAGTTGCAGAATTGGCAGTGTCAGATTTGGTGTTGTACTTCATAGTCTTAAAAGTCTTTTCCAGCCTAAATGAGTCTATGATTCTATTTCTCTGAAGGGAGAAGCATGTAATATTCAGTGCATGCTGCACGTGGCACGTGCAAAAGGGACCAAGCAAGAAATATTTGTTGTCTTCATAATGGGCATCATTCAGGAATGGCACCAGAATCTTTAGCAGAGCAATCCAATGCTGTAATATGATAAGCATTGGCAGTACTTGGCTTCTACATAAACACAGACGAACTCTGCTGAGTTTCATTTCAGATTAAGCCAGCAGCAGGCAGGAGCACCAGCAGTGCTGTCTCAGCACTTCCACCAGGACTGGTGCAACTCGCTGTAACTCATTCCTTCTGGGTTCTTTTTTAAAGTGCCATCAGGGACTGTGCTGCTAAGCTGTCCTCTGAACAGCAACACTGTTAACAATAATAACAATATTCAGGTCTTACTTAGTATTTTTCACCTTTAGATCTTGAAATGATTTACTATGGAAGGCTTTAGAGGGCTTTAAGAACAGATTATACAGACATCTGTCAGGAATAAACCAGATTTCCTGACCCCACCACAAAGCAGGGGAATAGTTTGATGCTCTTTCTAGCCCAACTTTTCTAAGGTTACCCCCATTTTTTATAAAGGGGACTTTAACTTAGGGAAAGTAGCAAGGTGACCTAAGTGGATCACATAACTATTGTTTTCAAGCCCCCATGGCGGATGAAGGCATCATAACTGATAAAAAAAATAGAATTGAAGCTCTCTTCATCCTAACACTGTAACCAGCAATCGTGGGTAACCTCTGTGAAAATGCACCAGTATGCCCCAGACTGGGTAATAAAATAAATGTGTTACATAGATAGTATTTCCAGTGGTAGGAAACCATGTGTTGCACTGAAGACTTGAAGAAGGCCATAAGTCAAGGCAAAGATAGGGTTTATCCTTCAAGGTGGGGATGAGTACTTTTTCATCTCTTTCCACTGGCAAAGGGGAGCTGAAGCAAGTAACTAGAGCAGACACTTGACTTTTTCGTTACTGATGTTAGATGACAGATATTGCAGCCAGCCTGGCAAGGGGGAACACGGTAGTCTCATAGTTTGTTAACAGAGAGTTCCCATGAGCACCCACTCAACTGAAAGGGCTCATTTCAAAATAAGCCTTAAATGACTCTGAAACAGCATTTTGTCTGCAGCCTTACGGCTATCAGGATACCACAATTACGGTGAAAAAGAGTTTGAGAAATGAATTTTGGCAATGGCAGAGCAGAGACCATGACAGCAGTTTGTGCATTGCTTGTGATTTTGCCACAGTTGCACCCTGGTAGTCTTCAGTTGCAACTGGAATAAGAAAACCAGACCTCCGTGCACTCCAAAAAACACCTGGCAGGTAAAGGGCTGATGGGCTGACCGTTAGCTGCTGAGAAAGGGTCCAGGGATTACCTAAATGCATAGAAGTGAGGAAGTTGGTATCCAATCTTAAGGCTTCTGTTGTAATTTTTCTTCCTTTTTTACCTAACTTAACTCTTTTACCTAATTATAACAAAACTTTACTCTGGTTAAAATTCACCTAATGAGTAAAGTAGTCTCCAATACATGTCACAGCCACAGAGCCTTCTCAGGAGAGAGAGTTCCAAGCACATTAGAGGTTCGGTTCTGCCCTGTGGAGGCTCTGCAATGCAATATATATTTAATAGCCCTCAGGGAGTGGAATTTCTTTGCAAACATCAGTCTAACAAGCAAAATCAGCAAGTGCCAAGAAAAAGAGGAGCCATCCTCAAGCCAGGCACGACCTCATGTTATTTTGCAAAGGACACAGAAAAATGAAGAAAAATGAGAACATTCTGAACTGCAGGAATAAACTCCTCATTGTCCCAGTTCATGATTTGATTTTAGTCATCATAAATTTACTTTCATACCTGGTATTCATAGAGGAGCACCTAAAAGGACCCCAAGAGAGACAAGCAGTAGCAGGGACTTTAGCGAAAAGACTGCTTCATGTAGATGCTACAATTTTAAGACAGATTTTATAAAACAGAAATTAATATTTTTTTTTTGCTATGGGTATTTTTATTAACTTTTGAATTTTCATTCGAATTTGTTATGATTTTTTTCTTGTTTTTTCCTTAAAGGAAATATAAAAACTAGAAACACGAACCTTTCCATTGTGCAGACCCTTCTAGTTTTGGAAAAGTTTTGATAAAAACATTCAGTGCTCAGTAAACTTTTTTTTCTTTATAGGGAAAATCTTCATTTGTGATAGAAGCCCACCTTTCGCGGAAATAAAATTTTGGTGGAAAAATTTTGGACCACCTGCAGAAATTAAATCTGTAAACAGCATGTGATTTAGGAGTTGCATGAAGGTAATTTCAAATACTTTACTACCTCATGTTTCAGAGCTGTGAAGGGACCCAGGGTTCCACCATAGCAGCACAGCCTCAAGGTTGGATGTTTATCAAAGAAATTGCCTTTGGGGATCTCAGGAGATTAGATTTTCTCTCAGTGAGAGCTCCACATCTTTGGAGCGAACAGCAAGGCCACAGGAAAAGCCTAATTTCAGTATTGACACCAAGGAAAAACAGGAATATAAAGCAATGTAAGAATCTAAAGAAACAGCAAAGACAAAATTGTTCACAATGCTCCCCACAGGTACAGGAAAAAAAATGTTCAAGTTTTAATATCCAGTTAAAAAAAAATACACGTGAACTTGTTCACTCATCACCCTGAACAAAAAAACGGCAAACTCTCCCCATTTCATGAGGCTATTCTTGGACACAGTGAGTTAAAGAGTAGGGAGGGCAGTTTAAGGGGGCAAATACAATTAATGTTCCCTCTTTTGCCATATTTCTGGGCCCAGGGGACAAATCAGGAAACTTTATGTCAGCAGGAATGTGAACAATAAAGGCAAAGTGGGTTGCATGTTAGAAAACCGTTTCACTCCCTTTTTATATTTTTTTTATTTTAGTTTTTTACCCAGCAGTATGATGTGTTAACAATTTTGTTGGTTTAACAGTTCACACTTCCAGCACATTTATCCATTGGCACATGGGGGTTTTATGCATTTAACAGTTTTCTTCATTAAAGTGGGTTCTACTGTGTCTTAAAAATTGTTTTCCTTAGACTGCATGT
This sequence comes from Tapera naevia, assembly GCA_033556795.1. Classification (NCBI taxonomy): domain Eukaryota; kingdom Metazoa; phylum Chordata; class Aves; order Cuculiformes; family Neomorphidae; genus Tapera; species Tapera naevia. The sequence continues at coordinate 32,481,532 of JAUMJJ010000079.1, read as the reverse complement.
TTGTTATTTTATATGGTGTGGCTGAAAAGCAGGCCAAAGTTTTGGCCTTGGAAAATGCACACTGCAGAGAGGAGCCCAGTGCAGGCAGCAGGATAAGCCTCCCTCAAAGCCCAGTACATATTCTTTTCAGAACTGGTGATTGCACTTTGAAGTTTTCTCCCCTAATTACTGGGAGATTCTTAATTTATCCTGAGCTTGGGAAAACGAATTTCAGATGTGCAATCAAAACCTCTGCACGCTGCTGTTGAGATGGCCTTCATCCCCTTCCACAGCACCATCGAACCACCTGTTTTTTACAAAAACATTGCCAACATTCTATATTTTATTTTATTTTGAAGGGAGAGCGAGGTCTGTGGCAAGGGAGAGGATGGCTGTTATTTCTACAGAAGCAGAATTGATTCTTAGAGGCATAAGAGACACTCAGGTGTTTTCACAGTGAGCCCTGTGCAGGGCCCATTTGGAGCTGAGCTCGAGTCCTGTTTGCCAAACTACATTTTCAAGAGGTGTCAAATATCGAGAACCTGTTTCAAATGCCAAACCAAGCAATGGAGGGAAAAAAAAACAGGGAAGGGAGGAGGGGAGAACGGGGATGTGGGGGAAAAAGGAAAAGGGGAAAATGTTCCTCCTTGAAGAAAAAGATAGTTGTTCCAACTTGGCTGTTTCTTTTACAAATAATTAGTTAAGCAGTGCATAAAAACAGGTAAATCTGTTCTGCTTTGCTCATGCCTTGGCAGGCCTTATCCTTCCCCGCACTAGAGGAATTCCTGTGAACCACCACTGCACAGGAGAAGGGAGGGGAATTGTATCACCGTGACCTAAGGCAACCCAGCTTGTAAGGTTAACCATAATTTTTTAAACTAACATGACCTCTGTTAACCCCTCCACTCCAATCTTAAAAAGAGAGAAAGGAAGAGAGAGAAACATGTTTACAAAACCACTAGAAGGAGAAAAAGAGGGGCAAAAGGCAGACAACCTTCTTCCTTCACTCTTCCCTCCAGCCCTCCAGCCTTCCCTTTTCTGCTCTTTTGTTCCTGTGCGTCCACACCAATAACTGATGTCTACTGAGTCTTGATGCAGCACATTTAGGGACTTTGCTTTTTTCCACTGAGTCACAGAATCATAAAATTAAGTCATTCTGGGAAGCCAGAAAAATTTGGTTCCATGTGTGCATTTGGGGCTTTGCAGGAATTTTCATGTCTGGATGTCTGACTCACATGCTTTCACGGTAAACGTGATACATCCTCTTTTTAATGACACCATTGGCTTGCTTTATTTATTTTATTTCCCTCTACTCATCCCTCTCTCCTCATTCTGCAGAAGAACACAGGCTATTTCCTTCAGTTGGAATGTCAGGTAAACCCACCTCAGGCACTCTTTGCCCTTTCCTCTTCTATAACCGTCTTAAATCAAAAAACCAAAGCCAATACCAGCACGGCCCTGGGCCAGCGGCAGGTGGCATGGGGCCATGTATATGGTGTAGTCAGCTTTTGTGTCAACATTTGGATGCTGAGTTCATCATAATCAGAACGTGTCAAGCCCAAAGGAAGCTGAGTCTGCCTCAGAAAATACCAACGCAATAGACAGCTCACACAAAGACACTGGCTCAGGGAGGGGACTTTATGTATTTCTGGGTCTCAAAATTTTCCTTATGTCTTACTGCCATTTATTTTAATTTCTGATCACTCAAATACAGATGTGCCATGGGCAAAAAGGGTGTCGGTATGATATGTAGAGACTTGACTCACTGATGTACAGGATGTACTGATGTTCAGCCCGTGGCCTAGATGGGAGCACTCTGTGCTGGGTTAGGAATTGGCTGGATGGCCGAGCCCAAAGAGTGATGGTGAATGGTGTTTCATCCAGTTGGCGGCCGGTCACCAGTGGTGTCCCACAGGGATCGGTATTGGGTCCCGTCCTGTTTAATATCTTTATTGACGATTTGGATGAGGGGATTGAGTCCATCATCAGCAAATTTGCAGATGATACCAAGCTGGGAGGAAGGGTTGATCTGTTAGAGGGTAGGATGGCCCTACAGAGGGACCTGGACAGATTGGAGAGATGGGCTGATTCTAATGGGATGATGTTTAATAAGTCCAAATGTCGGGTACTTCATTTTGGACACAACAATCCCATGCAGAGCTACAGACTGGGGACAGAGTGGCTGGAGAGTAGTCAGGCAGAAAAGGACTTGGGAGTGCTGGTGGACAGGAAGCTCACCATGAGCCAGCAGTGTGCCCAGGTGGCCAAGAAGGCCAATGGCATCCTGGCCTGCATCAGGAATAGTGTAGTAAGCAGGACCAGAGAAGTTATCGTCCCCCTGTACTCGGCACTGGTCAGGCCTCATCTTGAATACTGTGTCCAGTTCTGGGCCCCCCAATTTGGGAAAGACGTTAGGATACTGGAATGTGTTCAGAGGAGGGCAACGAAGATGGTGAAGGGGCTGGAGCACAAGCCCTATGAGGAGCAACTGAGGGAGTTGAGGCTGTTTAGTCTGGAGAAGAGGAGGCTCAGGGGAGACCTCATTGCTCTCTACAACTACCTAAAAGGAGGTTGTAGTCGGGCAGGAGTTGGTCTCTTCTCTCAGGTGACCAGTGGCAGAACCAGAGGGCATGGACTTAAGCTTCGTCAGGGAAAGTTTAGACTTGATATGAGGAAAAAATTCTTCACTGAAAGGGTGATTGGCCATTGGAATGGGCTGCCCAGGGAGGTGGTGGAGTCACCGACCCTGGAAGTGTTTAAAGGGAGACTGGATGAGGCACTGAGCGCCATGGTTTAGATGATGGTTGGATTCAGTGTTGGTGTTAGTGTTAGGTTGTAGGTTGGACTTGATGATCTCAGAGGTCCTTTCCAACCTTGTGATACTGTGATACTGTGATGCAAATATTCCCTAACCATTCTTGAAAACCTCCCTCTTCCACGCTCCACCAGCTCTCATAGTAAACACAAACCTCTGGTTTTATACAGGATGGCAGGTAAGCCATTCCTAAAACATCTTTAATATCTTAAAACACTACTCCTTATATAGTTATAATTAATAAACATGGAAAATCCACCAATTAAGTAAAGTTAATGTAGAAAACAAGGACCAAGTGCCCAGATTCTCAAGTGGTATGAGCTGGCAGAGGTTCAAGACTTCATTGGAAAAATAGGTCTGAACAACCATTTGCCTAATATGTGGTTGAGCCTTCCATCCTAGAATGTGCTCATGTGCAATTAATTATTTAAATACAGTCCCGTTTGGATGCAGTGATCTACCACAGATCACTCACCAGCAGATGCACCAAGCTCATCTTTCCCCAAACCCATTGTTCGGGCATATTTTATAAAGCACAGTGTAAAATGGCTGCTGTAGCTGTCTGTTCTGAATGACTGTCCTTCCTAAACGGCCCCTATAGTCCATGACAAGACAGACAACCTACTTCCAAGGGTGAAGCTGAGCATCCAGTTCCAGCACCTGTCCCAAAAGGTGCTTTACAGAAGTAACCCCAGCTCCATGAAATAACAGGTAGACCTATGTTGTTATGAAAGTCCTTAATCAAACAATTTAAACATATTCCCTTCACCTAGCAACTACAGCCAGTGATATAAGGGGGGAGTGCACATCTGAGAGTCTCCTTTCAGCCAAGCAAAAATAGCCTGTAAGTTGTGCTAGAACTAGCTATCATATCAGAGAAAGACATTGGCTTTTAGGTGTGATTACAGTATCTGGAACTATGAAGACTCATGGGCTTAAAGGAAGGGAGATGGATTTTAAAGGTCTTGTAAATATCACCATTTTGCTGCTTCTGTGTGTGCAAAGACAGTCCCTTTTTGGATGGCTGAACAATCTGAAAACAACCATGACTAGACATAGAACAGCTAGGTGAGAGTGTTTTGGCCATTCTCAAGTCTGAGCTGTGTCTTGGGAATTGTTCAGGTGAGTACAAGTTGCCCTAAGCCCTGCTTAAAATATTTAAAATATATAAAAATGAAAATAAAAATATTAAAAAATTAAAATAAAAATTAAAATAAAAATAAATTAAAAATATTTATATTTTTAATAAAAATTAAAATAAAATTAAAAATTAAAAATAAAATTAAAATATTTATAATAGTCATAGTTAAAATATTTCCATAAGTTCCACTGGACCACCTTGTAAGATAGCTCCAAGGATGTAGGTCCAGCCTTCTCATCTGTACTTGCATGTCAGCAGCTCTTCTCATTGACCATGTGCTCATGATTTAATTGTCTGATGTCTGGAAGATAAGAAAACAGAACACAGGAAAGGCACTTCCCAAACTAAGCAAGGAGGAAGAAAAACTGCTGATGGAGAAGAGCTGAGGACCCTGGTTCCTCTAGAAAAGCATCACTGATATGTGTATTAGTGCAAGTCTTTCTATTCCCACCTTTCCTCCAACCTACTTTTTCCTGTGCTAGTGCTGTTTGGAAAATACTGCAATTGTGATTCCCTGCAAATATTTAGTGTCTCAGACTTTGAATGAACATCCGCTGCTTTTACAAATTTGCTTAGAGCTGAAGAAAAATAAACAGATTAGTAATGTTTTTTCTACCTCATTCCACCAGTTGACATTTAAGATTCATTCATAATGTTGATTTAAGGTGGCTTTGTGTAGTAGGAAGTTGACTTCAGCATCACAACTGATGATGAACCACAAGGCATCTCTGAGGAATCTATGTTAATACAGAAAAGAATAGGCAGAGCCTGGCTTTTGATGCAGTTAAAGGAAAGAATACTAAAATTCAGCACCTGTTTGACTATAGAGTCCCAATGTCCTTCGTTTGCTCTGGTGCTTAGTATTTATTTTATAGTTATTCCAGGACACTATTCATGTTCTTATCCTATAGTTTTTGAACTCCATAAGAACTGGTGACTGAAGGAAGTAAAGTGATATGCACCAAGCAAGAGACTGGGAGAGCTCAGAATGGAACTCATTGTCATATTTCCATTTCTGGACCACATTCTCTGCCACACGGTCTTCCGTCTTCTAAATTCCCCCTAAAATTTCTGCTTAATTCTACTTGTTTCTCAAAATCATCTCCTGAGAGGATTTTCTCAGCCAGAGATCAATGCATGTAAAAGATTTTTTTTTTGCTACTAAAATTATTGCCGTAATGAAAAAAAAATACCTTTTTTCCCCAGCCTGGCCTACAACACTTTGAGCTTACATGAGAGTCACAAGGGAAATAAGGAAGATCTAGATCATCTTTCCTCATTCTCCCTTTTTCTGCTTTTCTGAATGATGAGTTGGAGTACTGATGATTTAGGTGAAACTTTCAATATAAATGAGTATATATTGGAATTCTCATAGTTATTCCTCCGGCTCCCAACTGACAAGCAAAGAGTACTGTACTTTCTTCCAGCCCTTGATTTGGATTGGTACCACATTTGCACATTTTGTTATATCTTTTATTCACTATAAGGGCTTAAAATAAGATTTAAGGAACATCAGAAGTGCCTAAAATGTTAACTATTCAAAACATTGGGATATTTTCTGATACTGCTGATAAGATTTTAAATTTCTAATACAATTTAAATAAGCCTTCTGTAATCCCTGCAAAAGTAGGCCATGGATACTAACTGGGCATCTGAAATGGTGGTCTACTTTGAGACAAGTTTTTGTTTGCCCCAATTTCTTCCTTGTCTTCACAGGACTATTTCAAAGACCTTAAAATACTTAATGTTAGTGAAATATTTGGATACTGCCATGACAGATATCACAGAAGGGACTACAAAAGTGTGAAGTATCACTCTCTGACCCTGAAATTAATAGAACCTGAAGCTATATATCAGAGGAAACTAATCAGTAGCGGCAGCTGAAGCACACAGAATAATTCAGGGACAATATCATACATTATGGAGCTTTGTTTTTCCTTTATAACACCAACCACATAGATTTCAATTGCCCCCATCAGACTTCACCCTGGTCACCCCCACCTTTTCTGGTTGCCACTCTTGTCTCAAGTCCTAGACCTTCATCCCATTGTACTTCATACAGCTTTTCTCCGAGTCCAGCAAGCCCAGTCTCTTCCTTCATTATGTTGGCAGGAACCTCACCATTGGATTAAGGTGAATTGTTGCAAGGCTACATCCTTCTCCTGTGCTCTGTATGACACTAGGATAGTGAGTACATAAAGCACCATAATTCAAACCTTTCAACTCTTTCCCATGTCACTGAAATGGACTCCATATGGGAGGTGTAACTAGTGATAAAATGACAGTATTCTACTGTAGCTCTGGTCTGGATCACGGTCACTGCACTCTGGAAAAACAGGGCCTCAATCCTAATAACTTTCTACTAAACAGCTAAGCAGCCCCTAGATGAGATTTTCAGACATGTTTACTGAGCTTGAATGGATTTCCACCAGAACTGTCAAAGCCAAGCTCTAACTTCAAGGCATCCCACTCCTCCTGTTCCAAACCTTTGCTCCACAGACCAAGTCTCCTAGAGTTTCAATAAAATAGCTATTTAGATTTTTTTTTTTTAGGACAGTTAAAAAAAGCCTTTTCATTCTGACACTACTCAGAATAATTTTGGTTAAAAATTTGCAAAATAGTAATGTCATGTATACTACTGAGGGCATGTTTTTGTGTTACAGCATGTCAATAAAACTAAACTTCACCGGCCAATGTTTCCATTTGAGTTTGATTCAATTCATAGTTCATACTGCTGTATCATAATGTTTAATTTTAAATCTGAAATTTATCTACTGAATCAAGAAAGGCTGAGCTCAGGTCTCACACTGAGAGTTGGAAAAGGTCCAGTGAGAAGCTGTGTAGCAGACTTTCTGGGTGACATTTTGTTTATCAGTGAATCCAGGTCTCTGTGTCCACCTGTATTAAGGAGTACATACTACTTTCATTTCATATTCATCTTTTTTTTTGAAATCCTGATTTCTGAAGCAATCCCATCTGAGGTCCCAAGATGCTGTTGCTAAAGAATTGAGAATAATAAAAATTCCCACTGAATTAAGGGATGGCAGGAGGAAACATCCCCGATGAATAACTAGTAAAATTCAAGCTCTGATTCATCAAAAGAGAACTCCAATTTGTGAAAAATATAACAGAAGGACACTGATCACTGACACAGAAGAAGCAATTGGCAAAACCAAACAATTTCAGCTAACATTCAGCAGAAGCAAAGAAATAAATCTGCATACCCGCAATTCCTCTGAATGAACTTGAGCCCAACAGTAGCATATAGGCAGAGGTCTACATCCAGAAATAGAAACCTTTCGGAATCCACAGCTCATCTGGACAGGATTAGGGAAACGTTCCCTAAACATTTAGTGAGTGACATGTCAGAAAAGAATTGAACCAATTTACAACAGTCCTGGAACGTCCCAAACACAGTAACTCTGAAAACAATGGGATAAGAAGGAATTCATTGTCCACTGCAGCATAAAGCAACTATTTCAGGCAACAATGTTAGTGACATTAATGACTGCAATACTATCTTTGGGTAGCTCTGAAAGCTTTTAAAACTGTGGCTGACCCATGGGTACAATGCTGAAATTGTACCCAACAGAGATTTTTGTTACTGATTTCAGGGGAGATTAGTCAGATTTGCCACTGACTTGTTTTTCAGTCACCCTGAAGCAGAACAATGCATAACATGTTGACAGTGGGGTTTGCTGTGGGGAAATTAGGGGTTTCTTTCATTGAGGTAGCTGGAGGGGAAAAGAGAGAGAAGTGTCAACACAGCTGAGTAGTTTGAGTCAAATACATCTGGAAAAAGTCGCTGAAATATTTGGGGACCAAGATTTAAACACTGAGATAGACCAAAGTATCCAGTGCCCGTAAAACGCCACAGGACTTGCTCTCCTTCCAAGGCACAGTGAAAACACTGCATCAATCAGGGAAAGTACTTGGAGCAGCAGGACTGCACAACCTGGTAGAGAAATGCTATTATGTCAGTGTTATTCTTTCAGAAACTACCTTCTGTTTGTGTAGACAGTGCATGAGAAACGGACTTTTCTAATGATATAAATATTAGTTCAACCAGGTGTTATTTGACAGCTATGTATCAACATGAAATAATGAACTTCAACCCCTCTGTCCTCCAACCTTTGTTTCCAGGAGCAAGGCAAGCTTTGCAGCCTTGCTTCTGAAAGAAACAAAACACACAGGAGCTACATTGGCAGCACTCGTCACTGGGAGTGAAAGTGGTATAAAGGCTTGGAAAGGAGACATGAAAATATCTGGGACATATTTGATTTCAAGTGCTAAAATAACATTCCTGATCACACCTAGTGGCCAAGTTGGGGTCTTAAACCTCCACCTCCACACTACTGGAGAGGTTACTACCACTCTGTCCCAATTAAAATCCGTCCAGATTTATCTTGGTCTTTGGTATTTTTAGATCATATGTTCTTACCAAGAAGTCTTTGAAACGGAGATTGAACAGTTACTCTGGCTTATGTCATAGCAGGGAAAATTCATTCCGTAAGGATCTAAGAGGTCCTCTTGCTCTTTTAAAGTTGTTTTGCTTAGGCTCTGGACAAGGAGACAAATGCAATTATAAAGAGAATATCCAGAATATCCATAATGGTGGTTAGAAGGAACCAGAGAATTTTTAAGAGGATAAAATTCATTTAATTATTAAAAGGGGCTGCCACATTTCAGATACCAAAAAGAAAACTTAAGTGCAAGGCAGCGCTATGTGTGAGCCTCCACCTCAAAACTGGGACTTGGATCCACTCACCTGAAATTGCAGTAATAAACTTCCAGAGCTGGTCCTATCAGACTGCAAAATGTCATCACTAATGCCATGAGGGTTTTTCTCAGACAAAGACAATCATTTCTCAGGCAAACAGGCTCATGCAGATATACAGAGTCAATAAAATAAGTGGCTAACTGAAGAAGGAAAAGCATCTTAATTCACCTAAAGAAAGAAAGACTGCATCGGGAGCCCAGCTTTTATTAGATACCTATGAGTCCTTGTAAAGGATAGTAGGTATAAATATGTCAACTGTGCAAAGGCGTCAGCCAGCATTCCTGACTTAGAAGAAATCAGAAAAACTATGTCCCGCACCATTGATTTGTTGTACTATAGTTTCTCCAATGTCTAATGCATGATTAGTTCTAATGCATGATTAGTTCTCATGCATCCTCAGTGCATTTGATCTTAAAAATCAATCAATATGAGATACTGACCCTTTGGAAACCAGGCTTAACTAGTGCAGGTACTTGTGGAGTGACTAGTTTTAAGGCAAATAATTAGATAAATAAATTCAAGTTAATGCTCCTAGAAGGTCATCAGAAATTCAAAAGAAGGCCATTGAGTATAAAACAGATGGTAGGAATAACATCTTCAAATCAAGCAAGACGCTTTTCAGGAATTTGTGTTTCAGATACTGAATTCAGTTATGGAAGTAAACCACAGAATCACAGAATGGTTGGGGTTGGAAGAAACCTCTGGTGATCATCCAATTCAAAGCCCTACTAAGACAGGTTCACCTTGAGCAGATTGCACAGTCAGGTTTTGAGTATCTCCAGAGAATGAGGCTAATCTTACACCTATTGACCCAAATAACATTAAAATATATAAATATAACTTAAAGGTCAACTGAATCACTGCGAGATTTTTAAGATACAAGTAAGTGTCTAACAAGCTAGATGAAGCAGACACAGCAAACACAAGAGATCATTACAAACGCATTACAGCTTTGAGTAATCGCTTCCCCCCTAGTATGAATAAGAGGTCACTAGATACCCATACAGAAGCTACAATTCATCATTTCTCCCGTGGAAGAAATGAAGCCACCTCAGGGCTCAATTATGTGTGACACTCTTTGAGAAACAGTTGAAAAACTTTGAAGTATAGAGTTCCTGTGCAAAAATTAGAAGAGATATTTCTTCATCTTCTTATTCTTTGTAGTCAGCTTAGAATTCAGATCAGGAGAAATATAACCTTCAGCAGAGACTTCAAGTTTAGTATAAATGGCTACTGCAATGAATCATTTGTTACAGTTTTGTTTCATGTCTAATGATCTTCCATGATTAGTGGATAAACCCTCAGATGTTGTACCTTATGGGAAAGATACCTATCCTGTCAAAATCTCTATTCTAGCATTCATTTTGATGGGGAGATTTAATATTCCTATTATTATTATTACAACCTTTATTATCACATCAGGTCTTCAAATGACAAGGTTCTACAATTCCGACCTCACGAAATGTGATTTTTTGCCTAAAAAATAGCACACTGGATGCGGTCTCGTCTGGGGACTTTCCATGTATCCTTCGCTCTAAGATTCACTTGAGCAACTGTTTGTTTTAAGATGAATCATGTCATGTTTTTATGGTTTCTGACACTTAAAAATATTTTGTTTCCGCCTGGTGGTGACGTTAACCACTTGCTATTATTAAATGTTGTGCTATGCTATTCTCCTTTTGGGCGATGACGTCAGTGGAGCTCTTACTGAATCCAGCTTTACACTCTCAGATCTTACATAGATGCTACTGGTACGACTCCCGTTTGTAATATTCCTGGTTACCAGCTGCAGTTGAGAGTCTATGCTAATATGTTGGATTTACTTGTCCTCTCTAGCTGATTCCAGCCTTGTGGTTTATGGGTTGTCTTTGTGGTTTGCTAAAGGTCAGGCCCTGGATGGCTCTAAATTTTCTTAAGTGGAATTAAAACACCACAGATAATTATATGTTCAGAGCAGTTGTCTTGGGTGGTATGAATTCAGATTTGTTTGCTTGTACTCAGGATCGATGCCTCTCCTCTTCTTTGGGGTGGTGTTCAAATACAGGTGTCCCTTACTCTCTCTTCGTGCACTGTCCTCTACCATCTTTATTTCAGATCTCAATTGTCTCCAAAATTTCAGGCTCACACTAGACCCCTAGTTTCATTTTGAATTGCGTATTTCCCACCCCCACCACTTCCCCAAGCTGATGGTAAGATGCTGATCCTTGCCTTTGGCTTGACTCAATGACTGTAATTCTCACTCTCTTTTTGCTGGCTTCCAGGGACTACATCAGCCATAATTCAAAATTGTGAACAGATGACTAGATTAGTTACTGGAACTGTACTCAATCATTACATCACTCTTGTACTGAAAATCACAGCACTGGCTCCCCATATGATTTTGCATCCACTTTAGGGTTTGGCTCCAGAGCTACTGGACTTACTCACTTGCTCCAGCTTACCTAAAAGAACTGCTTGAGCCTCGTAGACACCCTTAGAATCTGAGATCAGTCAGTGCCGATTTATTGATCATTCCAATGGTCTGACTAAACACTGCTGGTGTTGAAGTCTTGGCTCCTCCAAACATATTTTGTGGAAATCCCTGCAACTTTCATCCAAGGAAGGGGAAGAAAGGAGAGGAAAATAAATCTGTTAAACTGTCCAAACACAAAGAGAAAACATTTTCTTTAAGCTGACAACAACTTGGCCTCAACAAAGGAAGAGCTCAGATTTTTTTTTTTCTTTCTTTCATGAAACCCTTTAGGTGTAATCTTTGCATTCAGAAATCTTCCTGACTCAGACATTGCTGTGGCTGCTACACAGGGTGCAGATAAGAGCAGTGAGGAGTCACAGGATAGCGAGAAGCAAGTCAAGCATGCCCAGCCACGGAGAATAAGGCCCCAGGATGCCTGCTGTATCTCCTACCTGCCTATGACAGCCAGCCCTGAGCTGGGATGCTCAGACCCACTTTGGGTACAGCTGAGACTCAGAGCTGGGCAGATTTTGCAGTGATTAAAACTCTGTCAGAGGTGTTGACCTTTCCCCACAGCAGAGCCAGAGTTGGCTGACAATTTCTCCATCTGTCCCTCTGCAGCTCTTTCACTGCAATTCACCCTGCGGCTGTGAGAACATTGGACATGATCCCTGCCTGCCCTTCTCACCCTCATGATGATGTTTGGAAGCGGAGCTTGAGCTACACTGAGCAGCACGTTTCCTCTCCTGTGGCAAAAAACAGCTCAGAACAAGCTCAAAGTCATGCAAACCATGAGTCAGGGAACCAACGAGCGCTTTCCAGCACCGTCATTAATGCACAGCCATCCCTGTTACAATGATAGAGCACTGCTGCCCACTCAATACTGGGTGAAATTATCCCATGAAATGCTATGAGTTGGCAGGCTGGGTCTCGTTTCAAAAGAAAAAATATCCACATAATGAAAGCCAGCATTTATGACTAATTGGCTGCTTGCTAAGCAGGCTCACCAGCTGGGTCAAGGTTTACATGTGCAGGCTTGGAGAAAGAGACAATTTTTCTATTTGCAAGTCAGGTCAGTTCAGGCCAATGGGTCAATGTCTTGTATGGTCATCTCTTACTGTCAGAGTCACATGCTATAAATCCTACAGATCACTAAGATCAATAGAATGAAATGAAATAATGAAATGAAATAAATGAAATAAAATAAAATAAAATAAAATAAAATAATAAAAAAAATGCAGAACAGACTCCTTTGATGGGTAGATCTGAAAACATTTCACAATCGTTTCTTTCCACATCCCCAGCACAAAAGAGGTGTCTTTCAGGTCTGTAGTTGCAGTCAAGGGTACAACAAGTACTTCTGTACGCCGTTAAGTTCAGGAAAGGACACCAACATGCTGAAGAAGAAAGGCCTCACAGACTGTGTGTAGCAATTCAGGCCAAACCTGGTGATTCCCTTGCAGTTAGGTGATGCCATCCTTTTCCCTAATGTGAGGTTCAACACAAAATAATTCTTACTTTATTTAACAAATTAAAAAAATCAACTATGTTCACCTTCAAAGTAGTTCTCTTCTTAGTTGACTAGCAGCTGCCAGTGTTCAAAGCAGTTCTACAGACCATTTTCTGAAAGGCTGTTGAGGTTCTCCATTGTTTTTGCTTTCACATCTTCTACTAATAAAAAAATGGGTTCCTTTGAGCACCAACTTGAACCTCGGGAAGAGGGAACCAGGTCTGGGAAATTGGTTGGGTACTAAAGCAGAGTGGTGCTGTTATTAGCTGAAAAGTGCTTCACAGACTAAGTGTTGTTGACTGGTGTACACGAACATTTTTCCAATCAAAGGTAAGAAAACACCTTTATTTGAATGTGTATCTACTTATACTGAGTGAAGCGATCAAGTTGAGCCTTGACTCACTGTGACAGTTTAGAACATGTTCTATAACCATCTCTTTGTCTCTCCCCACCCCGCCTCTTGCTTTCCAAGCCATAGGGTTAGTCTCAGGGTTTGTTTTTTTTTGTGTCACAGCTCGTACATTCCATGTAAAAGGAGGACCAAGCATATCTTCTGAGATGAAAACAGCTTCAAAGGGAAAAAACATTGCAGCAACATTTCCCACACAAATGCTTACTGACCATCTTTCCTGATTCCCATGAGCAACATATGGCTGACAGCCACAGGACATATACCCATTCATCAGAGAGGAGAGAGATCTCTGGCAGCAGTCCAGAGGCAGGGGATGGAGGTGGCTTCCCAGTCACCATCTCACCACCACCTGGGGACAAGACTCAGTCCTTGGTGAGGTCAGCAACAGCAGCTTCATCAGCTCACCGTTTGCTTTTGCTTCTTCTCAGGTGGGGTTTTGGGTCTTGACAACACCCTACACCAGCATGGTACATCTTTGGCACAAACTACATGTGTCTCTGGACCTACAGGTTGTCCACTTCATTATCAGCTCTTCCTTCTTCTAAGCGCTGCCACATGTATTTTTGTATTCTCCCTTGAAGCTGTTATAATCACAGCAGGGCTGCAGTGAAGCCTCAGGAATGGCTTCATAAGCTCAAGATGTCACAAAATAAATGCCAAATGTTAATAACAAACACAACTCACATCCACACGCCGGATTGGCAGAGGTGCCTAACTTTAGGGAGGGCCCCCAAATACTCTCTAGACATGTTTAGCTACAAGGCTCCAATGCTACTTCACACAATTCTGGCAAAAATCGTGATTCTGCTTCAGCTCATCCAGGGAAAGGCAGGTTTCAAGTTAACTGCTTGGGGCTTGCTGTGAGCGTTCATGTGATCCCCAGCCCATCCAGATGTAGCTTTGTTCATTCCTATGCTACAGATGGCCAGAACAATCCACTCCCTGTCATGTGTAATGAAGGGCAGGAAGGAGAGAGGATTTTTGACATGTTTAAATATTATCAAAAACAAAGAAATTGCTCAAAAGCCAGGGATGCATTTAAGTAAATTAAAGCTGCCAGCAAAATCTCGTATTTGTTACAGTTCATTCCTTTTCATACTCAGATCCATTGCTCTGCAAAACATGGCAGCTCCAGTAGTTTGGTGTCCAGATGTTCCCTGTCATACACTCTGCACTGCATCATGCCATCATCCTTTTTTTTCCTGATGTGACTCCTTAAAATCAGTGAACTCAGATTCCAGGACAACCTGAGTATACTTTTCCATAATGAGGGGTGACTGAAAAAACATGGTTGTTGACTTGGCCAGTGAAACACGGGCTTTTATGTTCTTCTCCTCATCACTCTCTCTCCATCTCTTTTTTAATTCTCCAGCTGGCTGGTAATCCAGCATCGTCAACATCTTTTTGTATTTTATTCCTTAAGCCATTTGTATTATACACATTCCAGTTTCTAAAATACAGATTTTAGGAGTGATTTGATGTGGCTTGGAATAGTGACATGCTTACACATTTATAAAAAATTCATTAACTTGAGGGGAGGAAAAGAAAAGATTGCATCTTTTATTTTCTTTCCTTCCCTTCCCTTTTCTTTATTTCCAGCATATGATATTATTTGCTGGTCATTTAGGAACCGCAATGTCAAAATGTGGTTGCCCCACAGGGAGGAAAAAAGACAGTTCATTCTTGTAGTTTTCAAGTCGGTTGTTAAGAAGTAGCATTGGCAAAGGCCAAAGCCAAAGTGATCTTCGAGCTGCAATGTTTAAAGGATGCTTTAGCTGTTCTGCTCACTGTTATTCAGAACACCTCTTCCCACAGTCCTTAAATCTGCCAAATCATAACCAAAAGATGATTCTTTACAGCGCCTTTGTTCCAACCTTGTGAAATCCCAGTCTCCAAGTTACAACTGCCAATTATCCCAGCCTCTAAGTTCAGGCATTCTTGGACCTCCTGTGAGATCAGAAAATAAAATGCCAATTTTGAACCCTGCTCAGGAATACTGAAGTATCTAATTCATCTGCACTTAAAGTGATAGCTTGGTGTCCAGTCAGCAGAGAGATTTAAATGGCTAAACTCTCCTTGAACTCAGCTGGAGTTTAGGCATCTAAAGGGGAAATCTGTAATCTAGAAGAGTTGCAAAGTCCTGTGCTCTATGTAAAAGTTCTGCACAAGTTTCTTTCAAAGTGTCTTACGATATCCCTCTGCTATCTCTCACGTTAAATTGTGCTTTATATGCAAATATCACAAAGAAACATTTATGCTTTTTTTATTTTTTTGGTGCAGGGACACTTTACAAATTGGCTGCTATTTAACTGGAGGGGAAAAAAGCAGTTCTGTTTAGAAGCCAAAAATATTAGATGTGTTCCAATTACAATGTACATAGACCTCTAGCAAAGGTAACCCTTAAATGTGGGCCCATTTTCAATACCAGTGGCAAAAGACCCATTCCAAGATGCCGGTTTCTATGTAAAAGCTTTTAGCAGCTTACCACCACTATACCAAGCTCTAGTCTCTCATCGCTACATACAAGTAAGTATAACTTACTCCTCTCCCACAGCAGAGGAAATGGCTCTGATCTTGGAAGCGATGAATGACGGAATATTCTGCTGGTTTCTTGATGTGAAAATAAAGTTTTATTTTTCAAGGTAATTCCATCTTCAGACTAAAAGGACTAAATTCCAGACTTTTGTCCTCTAGAAATATTTGAATCCGACAAATATTTTTATTGAAGTGTTTTATTTAATCATGACATAATTGCAAATCCTGTAAGAGATTTATGTTTCTATTCAGAGTTATATTGAAAAGACAATCTGTAATGCAAAAAAGAAATGCCATCTGACTTTTCCTGCTATTTAACCTCTTTTATTGAATTCCCTCCATTCTCAACTTGTCTTCAGACTGGATTTAAACAGCAATGAAGCAGAAATTCGACCTCACCTCATTTTGGTACCATCCTGCTTAGAAATCTGAGTAAAAGCTTATGAGGAAGGTGGTTGGATCCTACTGCTTCATCTCTGTGACATGAATTCCATACCAACATCAACTCAGAAGGACAGCAGACCATCACATTTGATAAAATACTTCAGCATATGCTTCAGATGAGGCCTCAGGATCTCTAGATCTTCCTGGTCTTCAACAAGACTTTATCACATACTTCAGTTCTCTAGTAAATGATAAAACATTAATAAAATGTTCCTTTTTCTCATGCCTACATAGCAATTTTTTGATTATTCAAAGGATGAAATATCACACTGTCCCGCAAGACCTGGAACTTTCCAGATTCAGACCTGAATTATTTTTTCTTGTAAAGACTTGATCTACAGTAGTTTGTCTTTTAAATTACAGGGATATTGTGTGAAATAAAACTTGCATTCAAGCAGTATTAAAGCTGCAAAGAAGAATACAGAACAATCTTAAAGTCTTACAGTTTTCATTCACACACAAGACAGGGTTTTCAGCAATCAGTTAGCATTAAATTGCGCAATTTAGTATCGAGTATATGTAATGGTTTCAAGTTAATCTGAAGTACCAAAACCTGCCATTCACTAACTTTGAGCCTTCCAATCTAGTGGGGTCCATTTATTTCCTTCCAGACAGGATCTGTAGTTGCCCCCCCCCTTCTTAGTCTGTTCACAAGATGACAGTCTAACACCATAAGATTTTAATATTTGAACTATCAAAAATGTGGAGTTGTTGATTTCTATTTCAGCCGAAAATTGTCTTTGAGATTTTTATTTTTCAGTGCATCTAATGATGACTTTGAAGGTCACATGAAAGAGAAAGAGAAAGAACCAACTTTGATCATGATAATACAATGAAGCTATTAAGGAGTAGTCTGGATGAATGACTCATATGCCCTGTAGTAGCAGTAATTAATAAAAACAATTAATAATGATCAGAGAGTCATACAGCCAGTCAGTGGCTCAGTGACCTCACATAAAAGCAATCATCTACTGGACTGATATTTTGGGCTGACTGGATTACAAAGACTGAAAGAAGATTATCACTAGATTCTTCTAATTGTTTTATGAACCCCCTGGAGAATGTAAACAGGGATTAAATAAGAGACTTTCTTATGTAAGTTGACAATTAAAGATTGGCAGGCCAAACAGTAGCTTCTAGTCTTTCATCAATGATATTTAATTCTCAAATCATCTCTCTTTATTTTCACTATTTTTCATGCTTTCTCCAGCTGGTAAACATGAGTCAGGAACAATACCTGGGGAAGGGAAGAACTGCCAATTAAAAAATCAAGTTACTATAAAGGGGATCTCTCCACAGACACAAACTTCAAGGAAACCTCAGTTCATGTTAGATGCTGTTACCTCTTAATTTGCAGTGCAGCTGGTCCTGGGATGGGATGCAGTCACCATCAGGCCAGCTTTGCAAGCAGTCATGTGACATCCCAGAGGATAAAGTTTTTCACCTGGTTATCTCAGATGTTTTTAACTACTGGCACCTGAACTTCATTGTGGACCACACACCTACAGGAAAACTACCCCATCCCACTCAATCCCCCCATTTCTCTTTCCAGCAATAGGAGCCCAGAATTGTAGTGGAAACTGCATATGTTTCCTTCTTCTTCATCTTCCTCCAAGTGAAGCACCTAAAACACCGAGCTTTTCTAATATGAAAACTTGAGTAACCTGGTCTTACCTCATGGCTGACCTTGCTCTGAGGAGACCTCTTGAGATACCTTCCAACTGGAATTATTCTATGTTCCTATGACATCAAGTTAATTTGGCCAGAATAGCCCTTTTCTTTTGCTGTGTTAGACTAGACAAAACCCCACCACAAACTCCTGACTTACTCTCTTTCTTCTTCCTGTAATTGTTATACACCTTTCTTACAATATCATAGGAGAAATGAGTACTTAGGCAGTACCTGAAATAGGATAAGATGATGTCTTTGTGACAAAGCCATTCCACTTTAATATAATTTAATAGATCTTCCTGTGTTCCCAAGGAACAGGCCATTCTGAATGTTTCAGACAAGGAGTTTGGCTTAGGGTTAGTCTTTCAGCCCTTGAAGGAGTTTTCTCTCTCATTAATCATAGAAGCAATATAGAAAGACCTTTTGGCTCACTTGGGAGACTAAAATTGTATAAGGCAAACACCCTACTTGAATAAATGCTTTGAGATCCCTTCTCAAACATTATCTGCAGGAAAGAAGTACTCAGAGTCAGAAATGGGAGAAGGAAATGAAAAGAAAGTCTGAACAGGACAGCTGATGGAAGGAAGATGTGGAAGGCTGTGACAAGTAAAGATAGAGGAGATACTTTGATAAGAATTAGTTATGAGAGAGAATATGGTGAGGTTGCTTATCTTCTTGAAGAGAGTTCAGGAGGATATCAGACTTTAGTTATTAGCTGTTCCAGAATCTTGAATGGTGGAGACATGTTCTGGAGAAAATTGAATGTTGGAGACACATCCTGAAGGAAATTTCAAGTAAGAGAAGAAACACTGAGACAGCTTGCACTTGCTAGATTCTGTTAGATGAACAGGAGATCTAGGGCTCTGCCTGTTCTCTTGATCTGATAAAGTTCATATTTGTACCACTGGGTTAGCATAAGCATTGACACAAAGAATGGCCAAAAGAACACCTCACCTTTTGGGTCAGCATCTCAAGGCTAAATCTTGAGACATTAAGCACGAGAAGGATGAGGAACAACTGCAGCTTACTGGGATAAAGAGAGGGAGTAAACCCAACCACACTGGACGGAGAGGACTATAAAACAGCAGGTTTGACCTTTCAAGAGGAGGAGAAGACCATACAGGAGAGGACCAAGTCCTGCCTCTCATGCAGATGCCAGATTTATGAAAACACCTGATCAAGGAAAAAAGAGAGTTTTAAATTCTTGTCCCTCAAACAGCTCTGCCTCCAAAGGGACAGAGCGGGTGTGTTTGATAATTGGGGGAAGTTGCTCTGCTCTTTTATTGGTTTAAAAATGAGACGAATTAAGAGGCTTTTACCCCAGTGTGCCTTTGGCACTCTTTGTCTTTCTCAGCAGGGGATGCAACTGGCTTGCCGGGAATAGGCAGGGAATGATCATCTTTCTTGTCATCAGGTTTGTATGCTGAACTGCAACTGGTACAAACTCCCGAAGAGTGAGGCAACCTGGAGCAGAACTGCAGGAGGAAGGTGAGTGTAGGGAACGTTCCTGTTGCTCATTAATTATAGGAGTTGAAGATACTGAGTTTTGCTCTTTCACTGAATGCTGAATTGCCAAAGCAGACTGAAAACACATTGCAAGGACTTAGCCTCAAGCAAGCGTTGGGGCAGGAGTAAGGGAAAGAAACACACAACAGAGCTAGCAAGGTGTGTATACACCCACCATTTCATCATGTAACGTTCAAGTATTAACCATGTACCAAAAATGACAGTCACTTGCAGCCTTTCTCCAGCTAAGATCACTCCAAGAAGCATTCAGTTAGGCTGAGCTGAACAAAAACCTTCATTCATTACAACCCGGTAGGATACAAACAACTTCGCAACTCGATAATCCCTTTCAGCCCTTATTAAATCAGCGAAGTGCTGCAGGTGGGAAGGCAGCTGGAAAGGAGACACAGTCCTTTACAAGCATCACTTTAGTCACCAAAAAAAAAATTTCCAGGGCTGTCCCTGCTTGCCTCTCCTCCTGGGAGGCAGATTCCCAGTGTCCCGCAGCAGATAACAAGAGCATCGTTTTTGCACTATGTGGTGGTGATGATGTGTTTCTTCTTGGCACTGAGGGGCTCTGACTCCGCAAAGCTCTAGCAATGACAGTGGAAATCTTCCAAGCCTTCAGTTGGATTTGCAACTTTCCCCTCCCCATTGCAATTCAGGCTCAAATTGTAGAAGACAACACTCTTTTGTGAAAAAAAAGAAAGAAAGAAAGATTTCCATCAAAAAAAGAACGGATTTACAGCCCTCAGGACATGGCCCTGCTTTTCAAACACAGGCCCCAGGCAGTAGCTGAAAGCTCATATCAGAATTTAGGCATGTACAGGCTGAATTTAGTCTACATTTGTGGATTTGATATTCCATTAATGGGATCAACATACGGGAAGGTAGGAAGTGAAGAGGCCATTGCCAGTTTTATTGACAGTGCAATTTTTGCCCACTGCAGTGCAGCACCTGGAGCCACCTACACAGTACAGTCAACCCTGCCAGGTGTGACCAGATGTTTGATCGAAATATGGTAATTATTTTTAGCTGAATATATAATAATTTTAACGTAAGTAGTTTTTATTTTATTTTCCCCACAAAGTTTTCTAAGCTGAATCTACTTATAATCTTTTAGTCTTTTCTTCCTTCCTCATTAAAAATCTAAAAAATAATCAGGTTATTTAAAAAATGAAATTTTTAAAGGGAAATATTTAATTTGAAAGAATCTCAAAAGAGTTTTTGATCTAAAGCCAGCATTTTTAGTGAAAATATTTCCATGTTTGGTTTTATTTTTTTTTCCTAAACTAAACAAAATTTCAGATTGAATTAAAAATTTCCACTCTGGTTGAAAAGCCAGTCCTTTTCTGTTGGAAAAATACTTTGATGCATTTAAAGAAAATGCCTTTTGAAAAACACCTGACTTCTATTTAGATGAAAATTACCCAGCTGAAAATCTCAAACCGCCAAAGCATAAGATATTAAACCTATATGCAGTTTGCATACACACTGGCAGGCAGCAAATATATTTCTCTTCCAAAATGCCTTCAGCTCTCTGTCTATTTGCAGCCTTTCCTGCATATGGATTCAAGTTTCAGGGCTCCTAATTTATATACATACATATATACATATATGTGTCTATGTATATGTAAAAGTCACTGTGGCTTCACATCCTCAGACTGTACGTAACTGTCTCCTTTCTTGTTCCTGGCCTTGATACTTAGGCCTTATTTGTATGAGGACATTGAGAAAAGTAGCTGGAACGAATTTGCAATAAAGCGTCTTGGGGCCTACAAACAACTACATATGTTTAAACTTGAATTATTTGTCATCTTAGATCCAAAGAGGTAGCTCTGTCTGGAACAGAAGCAACTCTGTTTCTGAGTCGAAAAGGCACATTTGCATACCTTGTCATTAATGTACCATATTTAGCAAAGTTTGTGTTTCACGAGGTAAATCAGGAAACAATGACATTTCAAAGTCTACAGAGATTTAAAGAAGTGCTCATGTGCCTCAAAGCTCTTTTTCCTCCTGCCTTGAAACTTTATCAGTTGAAATCAGCTAATAGAGGATATTACCCTTTCCTACAAACTTTTCAATCACTGACATTTTTAAGGGCATTATGAAAGGATTTGTCTTTAAAGAAACTGCTTTAGCTTTCTTTGCTGTTGTATCCTGTTTTCTCCTAACGTTCAGATGTTATAAAAGAGAAGATAGAGCAAAAACATTACTCTCTTAAAAGAGTGACAACGCAAGGTGAAACAACCCTTACAAAACTCCCACATCAGAAACCTTTTCTTTTTCACACCAACACAGGCAGGATACAGGCACCTGTATTCCCAATTTGCCTTTGGCCTTTTCTAATAGAGCATTTTTAAATCTTTTCTTTTGTGACCATGATTCAGATGTAGACAAGGTCGGTGAAGCAGAGGGAGAAGGAATCGAGTTGGAGGCTGTTGTAGGTGTTGGTGAGAATAGCTTGCCTGATGTCTGATGAGACAGAGAAAAACTAATATTGATAATAACAAGAGTACTAGATGGGAAATCAAAAGTGTGCAGGTTAACTAAAACTTTACCAGCAAGCAGAATAATCATGTGCAACCGTAGTTGCAAGACTGAGTGTCTCACTCCCGTGTGAAGACCACTCAGTGGGTTTCTGCCTCTGAGAACCAGAAGTAATGCTCTTGCAGGCACCACCACGGCCCTACTCATTGACTGCTCCGACACAAACTGAAAAAAGGTACAGCTTCACTGAAGATCCTGTATCTGCTGGGAGGTTCTTATTTTCCTTGATCAGACCTTCCACATTGGTTCTTCATCCCGGAGGAAATAACTGTGGGGGGCTGTTTTGCCATTTATAAGAAAAAGGGAATGAACTTTCCACTGCTGCCACACTGCTGACTGGTATTGCTGTTGTAGAGGAATTAATCTGCTCATAGTTTTTAGGGAGGTGCTTTTTTATATGTTTTGCTCTCACACAAAAGTAGAATGCATAAAATGAAGAATAAATGTCCCCATCTGGTCTGAGCTGCAATGATCAAACTGTTTCTCAGGCTTCATGAACAGCTCTCAAGCTGTGAACGAGGCATTTCAGCTGGCATGGGCCGCTGCTGCATAATCCACATCAGTGGCTGGAGCAAAAGCAAACAGCTTAAGTCCTCCTCCAGTACAAAATGGTGGGATCAAATCTATCAGTAAGGCTCTCTTCAAGCCTCTGAAGACGCCCAATATCATTGAACCATAGAATGATCTAGGTTAGAAGGAACCTTTGAAGGTCTTCTAGTCCAATTCCCCCTCTGCAGTGAGCATGGACATCTTCAACCAGATCAGGTTGCTCTGAGCCCTGTCCAGCCTGACCTTGAATGTTTCCAGGTCCTACTGTTACGGTTGTCCATTGTGTCACTTCAGCATTCAGACCACTTGAGGCATCATGATGCGAGTTGATTCCCCACCAAAAAGTGTTAAGTCTTACTCCAGCTGCTGCAGAAGAAGACTGCATGAGTAGTCCAGAGCAGACACCTGTGTTTTCCTTGGTTATAACTGGGTGAGGCAAGAGTCAGTTCCAGACTTCATGGTGATTCGCCTGCCATAGAAACAGAGCAGTGCTGACTTCTTACAGATGCTGCTCGTGGTTTGTTTTAGACTACCGAGAAGCTGATTGTAAAGCTATTTGGTATCAGCTTGTTTTTTTTTTGTTTTTTTTTTTCATACTCTCTCACTTGGAAACTGCAACTCCTCTGTTTTCTACCAGCTCACAGTTTGTGCATCTGTTGTCTCAGAAAGGTTGGAGCTATCTCGTTGGATGCTGAAAGAAAGCTTTATCCCTTTCTGTTTGCTCTTGTTTGGAGGAGAAGCTACATTAATATTGACAAGGTTTTGCTAGAAACACAATGCTTAGGGATTTGGAGTTGGGATTTTCTCAGCTATTTTCTTTCTCCACTGCCAGTCTAAGGCTTTCCCCAGGGAACTTTGGACATTTTGCCCAGTGAGGTTTGAACTTCTTTCACTACTCTGTGAGCTTCTCAGATGCCTCTAGGTTCTTCGCTTAGAGCACTGAGTCAAGTTACTAAGAAAATGAAAGGCAGGGCCTGTACTTTTGCTGAATTATAGATGAAGACAGGCTGATTTTATATGTGTATAAAATATTTGTTCTGTTCCTCTAAGGTAAATATTTAATTTTGTCAGACTGGAAGGGTATCTCTGTAAGTATATACTGCACTAAAGGAGAAACAACGAAATTTAGCCATTCCTCTAATACCTCAGGGGTTAATTTCTCCCATGCATAACCAACTCAGCAAGTCTGTCTGCAAAAAATAGTGTATGATTATGTTCTACGTTCACAGCACTGCTGGATGGATCTGGGCACTGCTGAGCTGGGCAGAGCAGCAGAGAGTCCTCCTGAAATATGTCAAGCAAGGAAAAGACATACCAGCTGAGGACCTGTCCTGCTTTACTCTTTTCCCCCATAGAGATTTCATTGATGTGAACTAAACTGCAGTAATTGGAAAAGGCACTTGCAGTGGGAAACGGAATGGAAAAATTCAATTTTGGGCCAACCAAGGGAGAAAAAATCACCTGCCAATAAAGTTGATATACAATGGGAATAATTGCAAGTTTGGGGAGAAAAATACATTCTCACTCTGTTCTCCACAGCATGGTATCTTCTCTTAGAGCAGAATGAGTGAATTTATTGAGGTCATTCATCCCTTGGTAATTTGGCTACTATAATATATTTCACAAGTGAGAAGGAAACAGCCCAAGGAGACAGCATTCAAGAATCCAGAACATTGGGGGAGAAGGTTTATCCAAATTTATAGCTGCCAGTAAGGATGTGGCTTTATAATTCACAGTCTCTAGCATCAAGAAAACTGTCCTGGTAATGACCAGTGCTAAACATCCCAGTGCAAAGGCAAATTTCAGTGATGCTGGAGTAAAACCCTCTGCGATTGATGGTTTTGGTCAGAATTAAAACCAATTCAAAATCTGTTCTGAGTAAGCTTGAACTTTCACAGAATGTGACACTTTCTTAGAAATATCTATTATATTAATGGATATGGAGTAATCTAATCTGGACATGGACTAATTCATATTTGGATGATTTGCTCCACATAGATAAGCAGGTTAGGTAGCAATTTGAGCAATCTGTTCTGCTTCTGACTCTCATCCCAGGTCTGCCCCATATTGTCCACACCAAAGTCTGTCTCTTTTGACTGTCTTTCCTTCTGCTTTTCTCTACGTCCTGAAATGGGATTTCTCTTCTCCACTTAAAACTTGGTATAAATGAATCAATTTCTTCCTGTTCATGGCTCTTGATGAAAGCTGGTCTACCCCTAAACTTCCATGTGTGAAAAAGGGCCTTCTGCTGACACTCTGTTTTCTCTTGATTCCTGGCAAGATATCTTGTCTCATTGCCATACCAGACATCATGATGTCAGGATATTCTTGAGATTAAGAGGCACCACTGCGCCCAAGACTCAGGCCACGGCTAATGAAAATGAAATGAGCTGGGTTATCTATGAAAATGTCAGAGACAATCAAAAAATGATGAAAGAGATATTAATTTTTGCTGTATTTAATATAGGTTGCAAGAGCTCAACACTGTCAAAATGCAACATTTTCTTTGTCCCAGGTTGTGAATAACAAAAGGCTTCAATAACAGGCAAAGAAAAAAGAAGATAGAAGTCTAAGCCCTACAGAGCATGCAGTCTTGGGGGTTTAGAAGACACTTAGAATGGAAAATGAAAGTGGAAGCCAATCAAGTGCAGACAAGTTGGATTTTGCAAAAGAAACTGCTCAAAATATTCTTTTTGAAATTATTACCAAAAAAACCCCCACATGAATAACACCTTCCCGCTAAATCCACATTTTAAGTTGAAAAGTTTGGCGTCTGGTGTCAATTATACAGGAAGTCAGACAAAATTACTCAGTAGTGATTTTTGGTCTTAAAATACCTATTTACTAAAGATTTGACTTCCAGTCTGCACATCCTCCTGCATGGCATCCTCTCTTTGATAAGATTATAACTATTAATTAAGGCCTGCTAATGAGGACAGTGAGATAGGATTCTCCCATCTCCCCCACTGTATTTCAAGTGTTGCCAATGTCAGTGCTCTCTTGAATCTTCTTCCAACTTTTCTGTCTGATATGTTTCTTCAGTAGGAGGAGGGTTTAAAACAGCAAGTCATAAATCACCAGGCATCCTAATTTTAACAGGATGATCCCCCGTTAGAAGAGAATTTCACCTCATCTTGTGAGTGGGAGTAATTTGTCCTGTGATTCCTGGTTTCTCTTTGAAGCACGTGGGAGAGGCACATCCTCTTTTGAAGCCCAGCTGTGTTACAGGACCAGCGGCAGAGGAGGGAGATGCTCAGTAGTGATGCTGGCCTGTGCTGAGGAAGCTGCATGGGAGATCCCTGGCTGCCTGGTCCATTGCTCCTCAATGCAAATATCTAGTCATAAAACATATGCCTCCATTTCCCCAAAATTTCTAGAGTGGCAGCTCATTGAACAAAAACACATAAGGTCTGGCTTTGTCCTGCTCCTTTGAGGTAGTAGCAGGTTAACCAAAATATTTTTATGCATTTCTGCCTTGTATTGCTAACCTGAGCCCATCTGTTCAGTTTGGTTTTGAGGCTCCTTGTGCCAGTTCTCATCTCCCTTTAGAAATGCAGCTTCCAGCTCCATCCACAGCTCTAGGTGCTGCTATACTACCAATACATACAGATAAATTTCTTTTTGTTCTTTTTTAGTCTGGTGTTCTGAGGTTTAATTTATGAATAAAAGAAACTTGGATCACAGTAATGGCAAGGCAGCAAGCCTCATCCCTGCGGCAGGAAGAAACACACACTTTTCTTTTCAAAACCAAACAAGCAAAACTGCAGAGAAAGTTTTCGGCAGCGTCCCCGGGAAGTGGTGGAACATTTGAGCAAGGTCTGTGGGGATTGATGTCTCCAGGTCTCAGAGCTGGGAATGCTCTGAGGACTTTCTGGGGTTTTTTCCCTGTTCTGGTCAACGTCCTATGTATAGGATAAAAATAAGCCCCAAGTCCTCCTCCTTCCATCCTTTTCATTAGAGACATCCCTCTGTGCAATAACAAAACAGGCCCAGAGGAAGCGACACAGACCGAAATACAAGAACGATAATTTTCCTAACACAAATAAGCAGGCAGAGGAACTCGTCTAAGGAAACAAGTGAGTGAAGGCAAAGCCACAGATGAGCAAGCAATGGAGCCAAGAGCTATGCTTAGGCAATGCAAGCCTGCCTCCAGCACATCTCCTGAGCCATCCCTGCCAGGAAAGTGCTGGGCAGTCACTTCGCGTGGACCTCACTGCAAGAGGCTGCCCCCCACCCTTGAGCAAATGCCCCATGAGCACCCAGACCAGGAGTGATCCTTACCCTGCTGTTGGGCAACGTGGTAATGGGAAGACTCTCCTTTCTCTCATGAGGACCTTGACTGACCCTTGACCAACTGTAACTGTGTTTTTACAGTGCTTCAATAGCATCGAGCAAAGCCACTAAACAAAGTTGTACAGGTTAAGAGAAGGGATAGCAGAAGCCCTCTAAATCCAGAAAATAAGCCACTGGGCTCCGTTCACTCTATTATTTGCCATTTGGAGGCACTGAGACTGCATTCTTCCAAAATAACCTTGGCCTAAGTGTTTATTTATCTAGAAATTCATCGTGGATATTTGCTGTCTGTTGTAGTTCTGTTTGGAAAGCTTCAATCATCAAATCAAGGAGAGGGAAAACAAAAGCAAATCTCTCAGCTGGCCGGTACCACACTGCAAAAAGGAAGCAAAGAAAACAAATCATTTGCGAACAGACCGGAGGCTGAATGTTTCTTGCTGTAAATGATCAGTGAATATCTCTGAACACTAACTCAATCCAAGGAAGTCACGATCAGTTTGTGAATGACTTGTTAAGCTAAAATGAACCATATTCATAATAAATAGTCTTTGAAACCAT
This sequence comes from Tapera naevia, assembly GCA_033556795.1. NCBI lineage: Eukaryota > Metazoa > Chordata > Aves > Cuculiformes > Neomorphidae > Tapera > Tapera naevia. The sequence continues at coordinate 32,454,337 of JAUMJJ010000079.1, read as the reverse complement.
TCTTTCATGCACACTCCATTTTCACAAAGCCGTTTTTATAGGTAAACAGCCAAGCTCTCACTACCCAGGAAGTCAACAGCAGAGATAAGAAGGAGACCAGAGGCTATGTCTGTTTTAGAAAATTAAACATGGCCTAGACCACTCTCTAGCCTGGAGGCCAACTGGCACAGAAATGCCTGCATCCATTCATTAAGCTTTCTTGCTTTCCAAATCAGAACAGCTATATCCAAGCTGCACACTGGGAATGGTCCCTGACCATGCCTGCTGCCGAACAGAGCTTGGAAACTCTAAGGAGCCAAGGCCAAAGCTGTGCAAAGCACTAGTCTGAGGATCAAACACAAATTAAGGCATCTAGGAATGCCTCTTCATATTGTGTAGTTCTGTAGTGTAGACATTGCTTAAGGGTCTGATGTCATGCTTGACAGAAGTGTCACAGAACCCATGTAATTTAGTCAGAAAGCCTTGGTCCTTCATTCATATCTTGGCTCTGTATATCTGCTTTAGAGAGGAGTGAAGAAACTGGTTAGAGCTTGACATGTCTGAAGGCTTGAGGGCCTCTTTCACATCTGTATTTTCCTTCACTGGTGTCTCCTCTACTGAAAGGGGCATCTGGGACAGTGGTGTTTGCAGATAGATGTTCAAACCCAACTGGTGTTAGGAAGCTCAATTTATACTGCTTGAAAGCCACGAAAATTTAGTCATGTCTTCTGAGAACCTAAGTCTGATGTCTCATCCTTGCTAGCAAGCATATCAAGAGGCAACAACATTTATAATTCATTTTAACAGTCTCCTAAGGGAACGTCTCGGTGGCACAACTACCTATAAACAAGGGAAAGAATAGGAGGGAAATCAAAATGTTTAATATCTACACAAGCATTTCCCACAACGATCATTAAATTAAACCATTGAAAAGTCCTTCTGAGGCTGACTGGGGCCTCAGCATGGTTTGTGAGATCCTTTCTTTCCTCTGGCTTAATGAATTATGCAAGTCAAGACGGGCTGGACAGAAAGGTGTGAATAAGAAACCTACTAATTCCCCCCAGTAATCACCTGCAAAAGTGTTTAGGAACAACATCTATCAGGCACTAAAAAGTAAGAAAAGGAGCCTGCGGGAGCTCTTCAGTAAGAGAGAAGAGGAGAGCCAAGCCAGGGAAGTGTCACCTTGACATGAATCTACTCTGGGCATTGAGCACACAGCAGCCATCAAATTGGTTGCTCATGGTCCCAGGGCTTCTTCTGCTCATATGGCAAGCACCTGCACTTTGCTGGAAACTCGTTTCAGCACGTGTGAGAGAGTCCTAGCTTCAAAGCAAGCCTTGTGATTTTTAGTTCCTGTGTGTGAGAAGGGTATTAATAAATGTTGTATTAATAGATCATCCACTTGCGCGCTTCCCGTCTTAAATAAAGAAGATATTGGATCAACTCCCTTTTCCCAGTACCTTCAGTCTTCTTGAATGTGTGCAGTGTGAGGCAAAGGCAAGACAGCAATAGTAGAAAAGGACTTTGTAGTCCAAATAAATAGAAACTCAGACTTTAATGTGAGGAGAATTTGGAGACCAGTTCATGACCGGATAACAGAATGTGGATGGATAATTGCTCTCTAAATTGGCTGAATCCAGGCTCAAAATCGAATATTCATCCTTGCAGTTTATGGAAGCTGGGAATCAGAGCCAAGGTCTGTTACTCCTCTGGCTTGATTTAATACGTCTTCTAATCTGTTTCAGTAGGGTGGGAAACCTTCCTCTCTTCCTATTTCTATAAACGGATCTCTGTTCTCATCACCCTCCATATGATACCTCCAGAGGACAGGACACAAGAGGTATCCCAAAAACTGTATCCAGTAATGTCTCTGTGGATGTTCTCTAGTTTCTGCCATCTTTTCCAATATCGCTCTTTTTTACAAAGCTTCGTGTAAATAGTTTGAATAAGGATGTCACTGGACACTTTAACTTCATTTCATCTTCCAGCCTTTATCTGCAATGTTGAACTCCTTCTGTTTATGATGTCTTTGCTTTAAGACTCCACAGGATATTACTGTGAATCATTTTAGCATAAATACTTGAGCTTGTTGAAAATTTTTAAGCCATTTTTCAAAGGAAAAACACAAATCCTAGTAACTAAAATACTACAGGAAAGCACTGATTTCAGTTAAACTCCTGAGTCAAAGTATGTTGAAAAAATAAGCTACTGAAATTACATGTTGTAACATAAAAGAAAAATTAAGGTTATTGTTTTGAGAAAATTAGAAAAAGTAAAGTTAGGTAAAAATTGAAAATTTCTAAAATTAATGATTTCATAATTAGTGACATCAAATGTTTCATTTGATACAAATAAAACTTTTAAATATTATTTTTAATTTCTCGGAGTTTGGGATATTTTTAAAAAAGTTTAGGTGTTTGTATCTGTATGCGATTGTGCTATATCGCATATCATTTTCTGCCCAAATTTAATATGGAGCTACTCTAGGGCAATGCTACCAATTCAGCTTATAACTACTCCTCATGGGAAAGTATAGAGAAGGCTTCAGCAGAAAGAAAAAGTGGTCTCAGAGAAAATAAATCTGTTTAGCTGGCATTTGGCAACGCAATCAGTGCTGCCTCACATTAAGAAAACTGCAATTGTCATAACATGCTGACTTTGGGGGCTTATTTCTATGCTTTGCCAGGAGGTCTAGCATCTTTTGAAGTCATGCAGCTTTCTCTAATGTAGTAAAATTCATCACTAATCACAGATATGCATGTCCTACTGGAATCTTTGATCTTCAGTTTTTCTATCCATTTCGCTCTCTCTGTTTATTGGTCATAATGATTTATGGCAGCTGTATGCTACATATTGTCCAAACCTCTTTAGTCATCCAGCACATCATGGAAAGTTCCCAGGAAAGCTCCCTAGCTGAAAAGTAACAACTCTGCAACATAACTCTCAGCGCAGTGTGCAGTAATTCATCAATAACACTTCTTCTGTAGAAACCAATGCACAGATCAGTTACAAAAGCAGAGCTGTAATGTGACCAGCCAGATAGATGGAGATCCCCACAGAGAATTCACTGCCTGTACAAAAGAGAATAGAAACTCCTCTAGTGTTTCGGCAAAGAGGAAGAGCTCAGTGCTTGGATTAGTTTGAGCTGAGTATAAGAGATTCCCTCTCCGCTCCGCACCAGTCTGTTGCATAGCCAGAGGTCTTAGAAACAAATGAGAAACAAAATGAAATAATACTAGTAAGAAAAAAGCCAGCTCTCCTTTAGGAATTCCAGTGACATATTAAAAGAAATAATTTATGCTCAGCTGCTGCATGCCTTAGGTCTGTCTGTGCAATTACTCTTAGTGCTGTACTAACAAGAGACTACTAACAGGGGAGTCTAGCCAGGTTACAGCCTGACATCTGCTTGAGGAGCTTTCTGAAATAACAACAAAGACCAACCTGTGGTTTTATTTCTGCGTTCTTTGCACAGTGCACCTGAATATTTTGCTGAAAAATCATGGCAGTGTATTGAGGTACTGCCTATTTCTACCACAAATCTTAATTTTAGAGGACTTTTCAACTCATTTTTTTAATATACTTTACTATTTTAGTTCACAGTATCATATCTTGAATTTTAACAGATTTAGGCTGTGTCATGGTGTGGTGGTGATGGCCAGACCTACTGGTTAAGGAGTTACTTGCACTGATCCCAGAGTGAGAAACATAGGACTTATTTCTAATCCTTTTGTTCTTCTCGTGATTTCCTAGTCATGAGGCTGAACCCAGATATGCAGAAAGAGGTCATAGTTCGCATAACTTGTAGAGCATTTAGAAGGAAACAATGTAATATTAATATGGATTAGAGCTATGTACTTAGATTAAAAAAAGCTTAAAAACAAACTGAGATCTCCCACTTAGTAACTGTCTAGAATGATACAGAATTAAGTTAATTTATGTAACAGAGGGAGGTCACGTTAAGTTCCACATGAAGATGAGTTTTGTTCAACACACTCATAAAATCTGGGAAACAGTGATTCATGAAATAACAGAGTTTACAGATTATAGGATCTCATTAGAATCTCATGACACTGAGTGATACTCATTGTTGATGAGATCTCACGGCACTGAAAGAAATACAGTGTTGATAGATGCCAAGTAATGAATAAGGGATAAAAATAACCCTAATTATACATGTGTTACAATAGACTTAATTAGCTGTGACTGTTCACAGAGATACTGGGTTTTGTGGATATTTCTCTGAAAACATTAATTCGGTGCTCAACAGTCATCAAAATGTTGACAAAACACAAAGGATGATTAAGAAAAGAACAGAGAACAAACTAGAAAACCTCATTATCTCGTAGTAGAAATCTATATTTATTCCCGTTTGTCTTGACTAAAGCGTGCCTAGGCAGACCTCCTCGGAAGAGAGCTGGAAATTGTGCATAGGAAGAACTGAAGCAAATATATTCTCTCATTGGCCAACTCTGCTTCTCTTCTGCTCCGGATTAACAGGACAAGAGGTCTCTCTGGACACAGTTCTGGAGCAAAACTCGGCAGAGACACCAGAAAAAAACCAGAAGGTTTTGGGAGGTTAACTCTAGCGTTTGCATCTCCCAACACCTCTTGTTATCATTAGCTTCTGCAGGACACATTCCCAGGTCTACCACAAGTGTAGGTCTCACAGTCACAGCACTGGGATTCACAAGGTTTGGGATTTCAGCTGGTAACTGACATGAATTCTTTACTTACTTTGTGTTAGCATTTCTCCTGTGCTGGGACCACAATGTGCACCAATCATTCTACAGGATAGAGCAGAAAAACCGACAACATTTTGTGGCTACTGGATGTTATTATTCAGCAGACTGCCTTACTGGTGTAAAACAGCTAAGGAACCTTCACTCATTCTCCCAAAGCTGAATAATTTCTTGAGAAAGCAGAAGCGTTTTTTAAAATGAAGAGCAGATATAGAATAGGATTTCAGAGCCAGAGAGTAGAACTGTGTAAAGGGGAGACGTGAGATTTAAAAAAGAAAACTGTAAATGGGGAAAGTTGCTGAAAAACATTTTCCAGGTGGTGGAACTAGTAGAAAGCAGATAAAAACTTTAATATAGACAGAAATATTTACTATTTTTCCAATAGCCTTCACAGAAATCCACTTTTTTCCCCCTAGGTAAAAATCTCCAGATTTTTCAAATTAGCACATTTCTTCCATTCTGCCCCTTGCTATGATTCTCCTTTATGCTGAATACAGAAGACACCGAAGACTTGTTACTATAAAAATATCTTCAATCAACAATTTTGCTGACATTAGGTACAGAGAAATTTTCTCTTCATCCAGTTAATCACATAGTTCTTGCACCCAGACAACAAAGACTGCACACATATGTAAAACTTGCTTCGAATGAGTTCTTGCTTCCAACAAGTTTTGTGCTTGTTTTGCCGTATTTCCAGGGATTTATAGTAAAGGCATGAGGACTGCATTGAAATCTAGAAGCAAAAGATGCTGCAGAAAAGGCACATCCCTCAAAATATTTAACATATGGTGAGAGAGAGAGAGAGGGTGAGAGGGGAAGTATATCAGAACACTGTGTAATAAGAAATTAGAGAAAAATGAAAGGGTTGCTCTCTCAGGGATGTTTTAAGCCCTTTGGGGATGAATGTCAAGACTAGAATCAACACTTGTGAGATTGTCTTCGGCACAATGCACTTCAAGAAGAAATAATCCAGTGGATCTGACATGTTTGATAAAGACAAGGTTCATCAGACCGCAACATGCCCAACATCAGAGAGAGCCCCCCAAGGCCACAAGTAGGCTGTTAGCTTTGTGGCTGTATCCTACTGATGGAACTGCTGCTACTGGAGGGTCCCAATCAGTGTGACTTCACAGGCAGCATCAGACGGAACGCACGGTCTTGGATACTTTTTTTTGCTCTTTGGTGCAACCTGTCTTACCAGTGCAATATTCCAGACCTAAGGACAGTGTGCTAGGCCATCCATCATCTCCAGTAGGGTCATGCTTGCTCTTGCACAGATCGTTCCAGAACAGATGGGACAGGTTTTTGCCTGTATCCCGCTGCTCAGAGCAAGAGAGGCATATTCAGATTAATAGAAAATTTTGCAGTCAACATATTTCAACAATGATTTTCCTCCAGGGAAGCATGTGGTTGAGTTCAGGGAAATGAGAAAGAGAGCAACTTTTTTCTTTAATTTTATATTTCAAGTAATAGCAGTTTTCTGGCTTCTTGGGTAGGTCACTAACAATGTTCCCCAGTGAAAAAAATTAGTAGTTCCCATGTCTGTGACTCACTTGACTGTAATACAACCTGAGGCAAAAAATCTGTAAGAAGACCTGATGTGCATTTGCACTACAGCCTCTTTTTGCTTTTCCAGTAGTATGAACTACGCTTACTGCAGGAATCAATGTCAAAACTTGCACATTATAAACTTGTGGGTGTAAATAAGATCCAGCTTCATCAATGTGTATGTCATCACTGTGGGAAAGGACAGGAGAATATTCATTTTGGGTAAAAACAACAAGGCCTTTAAGGCAATAGGAGCAGAAAGGAGAACTGGAAGTAGGCAGAAATAAATCAGTGCCAAAGTATAGCTAGAATGTATGTGTTCCTGAGGGCACAGGACTGAAATCCTGTCTTAAGATTAGCAAAATGTAATATCAGTGGAGCATAAAAAGAGTGATGGAAGGACCGGTTGACTGACAGAACCAGTCATTAATGGGGAGTCTTCACTTTATGGGGGAACACTGAGGCTCAGTAGAGAGGGCTCAAAGATTCCACTGTTTCTGTTACTGAACTCTGGAAATAAATTTAGCATCACTACTAATAAAAGGAGTGTAAGGATAACTGGAGTGCTAACCAAGAGAAGAACAGGAGTATAACCAATAACTCACTTGATAAACGAGGTCAGTTCAGGCAAAATGCTAAATAATGAGCTGAATGTAAAAGTACAGGTTCAGAAATGGAGAATACAGACTATATTTGCAAATAGAGGTTGTTACCTGCCCCAGGTAAAGCTTTGTTAAGATACTGCCTACAGGAAATACAGGTGTTTTGCTCCTGGGCAGGGAGTGGTTGTGAATGCCATCACAGCCTCATTTTCAAATGTGGTTGGGATAGAAAGAGTTACATGCCACTGAGCACCTGCAAGGAGCTATCCAGTCTGATTGTCTTTTCCTTTGGTCTATCAGTGACATAAGGAATTTAAGCACTTTGTTCTGCTTAAGCTAAATGCCGAGCTTTTCCACTTCTAGCATAGACACCCACAAGGAAATTTAAGACACAACTGCTCAGTTCTGCACTGGGCAAGCAACAGTAGAGCCTGAAAAACTCTCAGTGAGAACTGGAGCCCTTCTCAATCCAAAGATTTTAGGAAAATAATCAGTTTAAGATCCTTGTATGCTTTGTGGCAGGAGGAATGGATACTAGATATAAGGAAATGGTAGGAATTTTCTCTGGGAAGGAAGATGACCAGTGGGTGCCATAGAGACCTGTGAGGGTAACAGGTTCACAAATGATCTTGAAAAGAAAATTAATAGTAACGTGGTCATATTTAGTGAAGACACAGTATTTTGGAACAGAAAAGCTTGTTTGTGAAGGAGTTTATTACACTGAGAGACTTGGTGTTAAACTTGCAGATGAAACTGAACACAGATAAAGGCATGGATGCATAATGGAATAAAATCCACTCTAACTTCACATATAAAATTGTGGGCTTGGATTTGTCTATTACAATTCAGAAATGAGAACAGAAGATGACTCCAGTAGACAGCTCAAGTGGTTGCTGAATTCTTAGTAACACACAAAAAACCCCAAATTGAATGTTAAGAATTATTAGAAGTAGAGAAAATTTATTACCTGAGTGTGTTATAACAGTGTTACAAATCCATGATATACCTGCATCTTGATTAAAGTGTACTGTTCTCAAACAGATTATAACAAATGAGAGTATGATGGCAAGAAGGACCAAAGAATATGAAGAAACTTCAGCCTTTGGCAACTGAGGGAGGATAAGATGCAGCTGTCTAAAATGAATGAGAAAGACAGTATACTTAATTGTTCCTTGTCTATTCCAATTCAAAAATGATGGAGTATCAAAGTTAGGCGTTGGCAAATCCAAAAGATAAAAAGGAGGTGGGTTTTTTTCAGAGGACACACCAATAATCTTTTTTTTTGCCAACATGATTCTGTGGATGCTGTGGATGCTGAAAGTTTTCATCAAGGAGAGATTGTTCATTTTCATGGAAAAGAAATCTCATTTGCATAACTAAAAACAAAGACAGCAACTTCTTGAGCCATAAATGATTGGATTTTGGAAGTGTCAATATGTGCTTAGCACTGTCTGCACTTCTTGTTCTCTGCCAAACCATATAACCCTTGTAACTCAAAAGAGGAAGGTTTATACTTGAGCTCCTCCACAACCTGATGTTTAGAGCTATTCCCAGGACATGGTAGGTCAGGTTTAGTCACCTCAAGCTGAGCATCCAGGTTTTCCACTTGCAAGGTATGTGCTTTTCCCCTTAAACCTGTGTGCCAAAGGTGGTCATCATATTTAACTGGTTTTGACTTCTCCATCAGGGTATAGGAATCCTACTGCTTAAACCTGGCATGGTGCCACATGCCAGAACAGGAACTTCTGAGCATATGTGTGACTTAAGTTTTGAAGAAACTCCAAGACAAATACAGAGATGCCTTTGACGTTAGACACCAAAGAACCAATCCACTTGGAGTGAATTCCACTCCAAGAGCGCAAACTGTCGAGCTCAGTGACAAGGAGACCGAAAGAGATGATATTGTTGTAGCACACTAATACCTCTGAGTGAAGAGATATCAGATATTAAAAGGCCCTGTAGTTGAAAATGAAAAGGCACAACAAGAACTGAAACCCAGGGAAATTCCAATTAGAAATAAGGTACAATTTTTGTAACAGTGATTGTGGTTAACCACTGGAACAAACAACCAAAGGGAAGTTGTGGATTCTCCACCTCTTAATGTCTTCAAATCAAAAGAGGATGTCTTCCTGGAAGACCTGATTTAATGAAACAAAATATAGTGGGCTCAATGCAGGAGATCTGGATGTAATTCAGCAGCTTCCGATATTCCAAATCTTGGGTTAAATGACCTTTTTTCCTTTTGGGCATTTAGCTTTACCAGCTTTAACTCCTCAGGAGTCTGTTGCATGCAGAGGGACTAGAGAGTGAGCTGAAGGGGCTAAGGTATGAATGGGGCTGGGTTTAGTAGCCCTTCTCCTCCAGGAGGCTCCCCATAAAAGTAAAGTTTTCAAAGACAAACCTACCAAAAAGTAATTGTAATAAAATATTTCAGAACATTACACTGGCAAAACAGTATAGACATAGAAACACAGCTGGTATTCCTCCAACACCCATAGCTCAGGGATATTTGTCCCCAGCACTTTTACAGCAAACTATAGAATTGCTATTTCATGTGCCCTATTAACTTGCAGAGCAAATGGGAAAAATACAGATGGCTCATGCACGGCTAGGAAACCACTTCCCATCTCTTGTTTTCAATCCACTAAACAACAGAGCACCTTCCCCCAAGAGCATGGTGCCACAACTCGCTGCTTCTTTGTATATCACACCAGTGTTTTAAGGGGTTTTCCATTGCAGATGTCACTACAGAACATGTAACTCCCACCTTTCAAACCACACCAGAACAGACCTACCTATGAGTACCTCTTGTTCTCACCTTAAGGAAGAATTCACACTGTTCTGGATAAAAGATTTACTGTAATTATATCTATGGTAAGGATATGTGATGAACTACGCAATCCTTGTATGCACAGATGAATCACACCAATGGAACAGAAGGATGTGGTGTCAGAGTCAATCTTGGAAATGGAAAATGCATACTCCAGTGTTTTAAAACATTTAGGCTTACACAGCCAAGATTTCAGAATTTCAAGTATTTTTTTTTTAATCTTTGTTTGAGCCTGGATTTGGGGATGGGATTAGTTTTGGTATTTAGATTATTATTTTTGCTGTAACTGGATTATTCTTTTCAGTAACTGTTAAGTCACCACAAGCTTGCTCCTTTTTCTGTGCCGGAATCAGTTAAGCATCACAGATAGGGAAATATTATTATAACTGTTTTACAGCCGATTTTGGCTAAGAATAGGACCAAGAATGCTGACTTTCAGTCACCTGCTTTCACAGCTAAGCTAATAAATGAGTTAGAAAGCTAATAAATGAAGGAACAGTGTACATTAACCCTCATATAATAGTACTTATCGCATGCTTATGTTATGTGCAGAAGGTCAGAGGAGATGATCAGAGCAGTCTCTTCTGGCCTCGAAGCCAACGAACCTATTTTTAAACTTGAGACAACATTCAATAACCTGCATCAGCTTTGATTAAGTGTTCTGCAAGACTGAAAGCAACAGAAGCAGAACTAATATGCACTGTGGGCAAAAAAAGACATCAAGGCACAGTTCATGATATCAAGGTTTTTAGTGCATAAACACTGTACGGGAATCTTCGCTGTACAGTTCATGCTGACCCTTTTGAAGCAATATCCTCATATCCCCAGACCATTTTGTTTATGAGTCTCACAGAAAGGCAGTGACAACTGGAGAGTGAAGCTTCCTTCACGCCTTTAGCTAACCCCAGTCTCTACCTCTTAGATATATAAACAGACATATATATATAATCAGATACTATATATGAGCTACTATTAAGGAACCAAATTTTTTAAACATGCAAACAAACTTAGTAGAAGCTCCATAAAACAGCTCTGCTTTTTTTCTGGTATTGATATTGCTTATTTTGAAGTTAAGCGTATCCATAAATATGCTCTATGGTCCCTTGAGGTAAGTCTCATAAGGTATATTAAAAAAAAAAAAGAGGAGGAGGAAATTTTGGCAGCAATTACCATCTCAGATAACCTGCCTGGGGTTGGGAAAGTGTGCCAGCAATCTGCTCAGAAATAGCTTTCATTTGGGCTGTTTATTTTCATATGCTTTGTCTGACACTTCACTGCTGTGGCTGGGTACTTAACTGTCAGCTTCCATTAAACGCTTTGTCAGCTGTTCCCACTCCAGGCAGAAACCAAAATTATCGTTCATCTCCCATTATTCATTAATGTCAATCCACTGGCAGGAAGCAAGCAGGATGACAAAGGAAATCATACTTGTACCAAATGGTGAGATTTCTTCATGGTCTTTCAATCCAGTCCTCCTCCAGTTGCTTGTCCATTCCTTCTCTTGACTGTCGCAGACATCTGCCTTGCTTGTGTCAAAAAAGCAGGGACTCGAGGCCAGCTGTTCCACTTTAAAGCAAAGTTGGGGAGACTGAAGTCCTCTGCAGCAGCTTCAAAAACCTAGGATATTCTGAAAGAGAATAATGTGTTTACTTCACATTAATTTGGACTATCACAGCATAATCATATGGGCAAGCATCCCTTCCTATTGTAAGACTGAGTAAATAAATAAAAAAATAGCTTTGGGAGTATCTATTACATGATTTCTTGTTTTGCTGTTTCAGAATGTGTGGATGGATTAGTTTTTTAAATTATTTAAACCAAGTTTTCCTAATTCTGATATATACAGAGAAAGAAAAAGAGGTTGACCGATTCCAGAAAAAGCAAAACACATCATTTCAGGTCAGGCGAGACATTTTAAGATGATCCAGACTGTTCCTCCTTCTTCCAAACCTGGTCTTATCCAAACCAATGGCCCTATCCCCCCAACACTTCAGTTCACCCTTTGAACCAGAGAATCCATTACATGTATTACTCTAATTATGGTATGGTTTCTTTTAATAAGCAGATGTGGAACATTATAATCGTAGCCCCGGGCTACTGAAATGGTGGACTCCAGTCTGGATCTGAACCTCACATAAATTTACTCCGTGCCTTGCCAAGGTCCCAGACATATGACGTCTCACACATTCCTGAAGGAGATCCCTTATTTTTTACCACTCCTTTTGGTTTTGCAGCAAGCAGCTGCAGGGCCGTGCCAGGACTTCCAACCACAGAGGTGGTGTGCACCACAAATGGCCCAGCACAGGTAAAATCAGTGTACAGCTCCCTGCTGACTCCCCCCCAGTAGGAATTAGCAGATTTCAATAAAATGACCCAGTGGGTCTTCATTAAAACTGAGACTCTATTGCTCAAGATCACAAAGTGTTCACCTCTAACGAAACAAAAGCACCCTGCAAACAAAAATAAAGGTTGCTCAACATGGGATCTCTATTGTTGTTCTTCTTCCTAAAGAAAAACATTCAGTCTTAATATATTTGTTCCCACTCATGCTCCTGGAGCTTTCAATGAAAGTTTTGAAGCTGTCCAAGTAGTTCATAAACTGGAGTCCCTTTCTGATTCAAGTGTGCCCTCCTGTTCAGATTTTGGGAAATGGGATGATTAATTGATTTCCGTCATTGGTCTCCCCATAAGTCACGAGCCAAGCTGCTATTTCAAGTTTCCATTGACAAAGATTTTATTATAAGAAGCCATAATTTTTAACTGGCACTGTGCAAACTTTTTAGTCTTCAACCTGAATTAGGCCCATATGTTCCAGAAAAATGCGGTGACAGCAAGCTGGGGGGGTGAAGTGGGGAGGGGAAGGGAGCAACTGGTCTATCTCAGTGGCTGAACAAACTTCCACCCACATCACAGCATAAAGGGGCTCTGAATTGGTCGTCTTAACCCTTATCTAAACAAAATAAATCAAAAATACAATTTTCCGATTGACACCGAAGGATTTGTTTTCTTAGCCAAAAAGCAATTTTAAACTCCCTTGCTGAGTGAGCTCTGCCCAGATCCTGAATTCCACTGAGAGCTCCTGGAGTCCAAGGTGGTATGGCTTAATTCGCCTTCTGGTGTTCTGTTGCTGGGATAGAAATTCCCTCAAATAGCACCTGCCACAGGAAGTAGCTGAAACCACAGCTAAGTAAGTGTTGCATGTATTCCTGAGGACCGGGAGAGCCTTCCTCCAGAGAGCTTGACAAGTCAGTTGAAAAGACATGAAAAACATGAGAAAGACAGGAAAAACAGCAGAAAGGCAGTGTTGCAATCCTTATTCTACAGGGTCAAATGGGAGAGGTGTATTCCAGTAAATAAAACACTGCCAAGCTATGAGCTCAAAAACCTGCTAAGGCAGTCTACATATTAGCATAGCCCATGGTCATGAGCAAGGGGCTACTAGTAACAATTTTCAGTCACCCTGTTGAACCAGCTTTAGTAGGAAGTGGGATTGACAAGAAGATGCAAAGCACATCGAGCTGACCTGTTTTACTTAGCAAAGGCTTCATCTGCATTGTAGCTGCAAATCAGGGATCCAGATACAGGGAGATCTGGAGGCTGAGTGCTACTCCTCCTATGATAAAGAAGTTCCACTTTCACAACACTGTTGCTTCATCGCAGAACTACCTCTTCCTTATCACATATGTTTGATGAATTGTCCTTTGGAAAATGTTGTCTAATAAAATGGCAATACTCTACTTGACAGGGCTGGGGAACAGCAAGATCACTGTGAGGATGAACCAGAAATACCAAAGATTAATCTGCGGGTCTGCATGATATGGCCAAGCCAAAAATTGTAGAGAGTTAGGAATTGATAAGTCTGTTTCAGTCTCTTTGATTTGTAATGTGGCCTTGGACAAATCACTTGGTTTGTTCCCTGCAAAACAGGGATAAATAACATCAGCCTGCCTAAAATATTCTCTGAGAGATGCAAACAGGACCCAACGTACAAGTGCTAGCTAGTAATGCTCTTGAGGTTTGTCAACTGGCATGCGAGGCAGCACCTTGGTATGGTGCTGTCACACAGGTGGGTTACAATACTCAGCAGCCTGGTGAATCCAAGTATTACATTCATATGATGGCTATTTCCAGCATGACTGAACTATGGTAACAGCTCAAGTCATGTTACAATCTGGAAGGGCCATAGGTTCACTTGAAATTTTCCAATTCAAAAAATATTTAGTAGTCATTGAACACAAGCAGAAATTTAATTGTCTTCTCTGACTTTTGAATGATAAATACAGTGAGAGCCCCAGGTCTTTCCTTCTTCTGTTTGCTTTCTTTCTTTCTTTTTAGCTGAACACAGCCTGGCCTTGAGATCCTAGTTCACAGATTCCTGCACTGTAAGGAATTTGTCTCAGTTCAGGTTGGATTGGATGGCGTTGCAATAAGTTAGTGACAGACCAAGAGTAATATCCTGTATCTGACTTGTTTCCTATTCTTGCTGAGAGTCTGCAGCTTGTGAATCCAGTTCTTGTCCCAGCAGCCTGTTGTGTGTTGTCAAATCTCCAGTTAATCTCATTATTCAAACAATCTAAGCTGTGGCTTCAATGGCTTGTGCTCAAGTAGACTATTTTTTACAGGATGACCCATAATTCCGATCAAAAGGACCTAAGAGAGGAAAAATCCCTCATTTGCATTAATAGTTGTTACTAATTATTAATTATGCCAATAGTTAAAATGTTGGCCTTGTTTCTTATCAGAATATGAGTTAAGGAGCGGCTTTCGCTAAGAGTTTTTGTTACATCTCTGTGTACTTGACTAGAAGAAGTGCTTTAGTACTGCTATTTTATCTCTATGAAGTTACTTCATCTGGCATAAATAAACCACCTCATAGCCTTGTTTTTCACAAACTTAAAAACCATGCTCTTTTAAGTCTTCCATTGCAGCACATTTTCTTTGGTCCTTGAATTATTTTTTTATGTTACTTTTTACACCTTTTCTACACATCTTAAAATAAAAGACATGCCTGAAAGATGATTTTTCTGTCTTGGAGTGAGGAACTATCTGCACAGATCCAGGCTCTCACGGACATTCAACTCAGGATGCCAGTTCACATCCTGTCTCGTGGTTAGGATGTGGATCTGTGCTCTCCAGAACATCCTGATGTAGGGCTTATGCTCAGACTACCTTCTCCAAATTGGGCTTTTCTCCAAATTTCCGTCAGGTTTCTCTTGAATTTTAGTTCACGGGTAGTTTCATCTAAATGCACATCTGAGCCCTGGGTTCAGCAGCCCGACCTCGGCAGACTCTGCGGTGATGTCTAAGTCTTGGGAATTGCAGTCAGGCAGTAGCAAGAGGTGAATTCAGCCAACTCTTTCAATCCTGGAGGCTGATCTTGCAGGACAAATCTCCACAGAGCTCTTTTTGCATCTCCGGTGCTGGCACACAGACATGTAAAGCAGTATATGCCCTTCCCTATGGGACACTCCTCCATGAGTTCATTCCTGGCTTAGTTGGAGGAGCTGGATTTTACATTATTAAGTATTGAGTTGCAACATGAAATTACCAAAATGTAAAACATGGGAAAACATACTGTAAATCACTTATTGGCAGGTCTCTCACCTCTTTACAAGTGCACAACTGGATACATTTGAGTGTTTTGGAATTTCCAAATTAGAGCCCATAAGACCTTCCCAAAGAAAGGTATTTTCTGCTGGCACCAAAATAATTTTATCTGAGCTAAACAACAGAGTTGCGATTTCAGCATTCACACAGCCGTCTGGAGGCTACAAATCCAAATTTAATTTCGCCTCCTTGCACTGTAGGTCTATTATTATTACTTTATAAATTAATGTTATTTTTCTTGTAACTCTCCTGCTTTGGTTTTTCAAAAGAAATATACAGAGACCCAAGGGACCCACAGTGAGAATGTAGAACCTTTCACCTTCAGGTGAAAACACTGATACCTTTAATGAACTTATCAGGAAGTAAATGTACCTAAACAGAGTAAACATATGTTCTTAGTACTTGAACCTCCAGCTCTTCTGCCCCTGCTGATTGCTACTTTCGGCTTGTGGTGACAGAAGATGCTCTGATATGAGGAAGGAGTGATTGTGGTTAAGGCACTAAACTGGGAACCAGAGTATTGTTCCTGGCTCTGCCACATTCTTCCTGTTTGACTTCAGGCAAGTCACTTAATCCTTTCATGCCTCAGTTTCCCATCTGTAAAATATTTTTTTTTCAGCCCCTTGCTATTCTTGTCTCTAGGGCAAGAAAGATCTTTTTGCTGAGGCACAGAACAGTTGAGTTTAGACAGTATTACATGGTGTTTGAGTGTCCAAGGGTTTGGGTCATGCCTTTGGTTGGCTCAAGCTTTCAGATGGTTGGGGAAGAGGCATATTTCTTGTGTCAGGATTTGTCCAAGACATGTTATTGTTCTTTGCCTGTGAAGATAGAGTCGCAAACTTAAGGGGAATTCCTGGAAAAAACAAAGGTTTAGGTTTATCTTACACTGAAGATTCAGAAAGTAGAAGTAAATAAATAAGCTATACCTATAATATCCTTAAATTGATCCCAAAATGCATCTGACTTGGGGTTCCACCTCTTGCATGGAGAGAGTTCAGGGTGATGTTACTAAGAGCCAGCAGTTCAGATCCCTACGATGAGTAGACTTGAAAGTGATAGGAGATTGAAGCCTTCCACATTTCCATTTATCTGGACACCAGTTTAAATTTTTGTTGACTTCTTTTACTCTTAGAATTTGTGGAGGTAGTGCAAGTAGCCTGGGTGTGAGTTCTTCTTCCTGTTTTCTTCTCTCATTGTCTCACAAATTTCTCATGAACACAGTTTTCCTTTAGGGAGCAACTGGCTTGCACAACATTGAGAGAGTAGGGGACTGCAAAATTACAATGAATACAGCTGCTGGAAAGATGTGGCAAATATCTGTTATCACAGTCTTTATCTTTCAATTTTGATCATCCCCAATAACTACTAATCTTAAATTAGTAGCTGTTTTTAAAGTTTACTTTAAAAAGAAGATTATTTAGAGTAAAAGGAGTTACCAGATAACTCCTCAGTTGCACAGAGCTGGTTGCTTTCTTGTTGTTTTCACAACCAGTTATTTTCTCCCTAAGCAAGAGATACATATCTGCTGGTCTTGAAGAGAGCACATTGGATCCCCTGGATTAGCAAGTCTTCCAGTGGATAACTTGACGCGAGGCCGGCGTCCCACAGGAGCACCCAGATCACAGTACTCATTATGGAGAACACTGCACTTCAGTGCTCAACTTGGATGATGCTCTGGGAGATAAAATACAAAGTTATCCATAAAGCATCAAATATTTCAGACCTTTTGGAATACTCTTCGCTGATTCCCTCAGAAATTTATTAGCTCTACTAATATTTTCTTTCTTAGTTTTTAAAAGCAAGCTCCAAGCCTGCTAGTACTGACTATGCAGAGCCCTGAAACCGCATGTTTATTTTCCTAAGTTATAAAAAGTTTATAAGGGTAGTTGGTATCCTTATGGGCCACTGTACAGTGATTTGCTACTGCATTCCACACTGATACAGAAGAGCTCTGTGTTTTATACCAGAGGGAAATCCTTGTGATACATCTGTCCAGCAGCCAACAAGAGTACAGACACCTTCAAAAATATAACCTTGATAAAAAAATGAATAGCTGAAATGGCAGAAATCATCCCTTCTGAGAAAAATCAGTTTGAACAAGGAGATGACCTTGGGCATTGCGAGATCTGTACTGCTATACCCCAGTGAACATTGCCAACAAAGTCCTTTCATCCCAGTCATAGTTCTTTTTTTAACTAGATCACCATTTGTACCTGAAAATGCTGTATGTTCACATTAATTTTAAGAAGTACTATGTAATGGTTACTTTTTGGTTTGTTTTGCAGCAAACATCTAACCTCAGGCTTTCAGTTTTCACAACTTCATGTTGCTTCATTGACATTAAGAGTCTTTGGTCAATTTACACCAGAGAATGAAGAGACTGTTATTCATTTATCTCTTAAAATAGTGAGTACACAGCTGCACAACCTGAAGAATTAAGTCACTATTTTGCTATGACTGTCCTGGAAGGAGAAATTCAGAGCAAACAAAGTAGATTTCAGGAGACAGTCTGGAATGTGTGAAGAGTTAGCAAAATTGACATAGATGCAATAGCAAAAATAAGTAATTTTGCAAATCCCTAAACCACAATGGCTGGATTAGGGCCCTCATCATACAATTCTCGGGCATGTGAACAATCCTTTTTTCACTTGAGTTCATTTCATTAGCTTCTCTCAGCTACATAAATACTCATACTCTCAATGGGACTACTCACATCAATAAAGTTCCTCAAGCGAGCAGAGACTGCAGCTCAATTTTAGTGGAACAAACCCAATCTCTGATTTTGATTGCATCCCTCACTTTTCTAAAAAACTTTGTTTCCAGCTAGAATGAGCCCACAATCCCTGTGGAGCTTTCTTTCACCACTTCCAAGCACAATCCCAGTTATTTGTCTTGTCAAATGTAAAAGCAAACAAGGCTCCTCCAATCTCTCTAACTTCACCTCCCTTCATAAAATTACTGCTGGGCCTTGAGCAGGCCAACTTGGATGTCTTTTGGAACTCCTGGGCATTGTTCTGCTCTGACTGATAGATCCCTGATGGGGTTATCATGCTGACATCAAATCCTGATATGCCTCTGCCAGCCAGCAACCCTCTGAAGTCAACATACTGCATCACGACTAATGACAGTATTTGCAGAGCAATTATTATTCTGTTTTATTACTCAGTTGCAAACTGTTTTCTGATTAGGCTTTTAGCCAATGGTCTTTGACACTGATGCACAGCATTGACTGGGTTTAATTCACTTATAGTTAATACAGATGTCATGGAAAATTGCTCCTTTGCCTATCAGTTCCAATATAATTCTGGTAGAGGTCTTATTTTAAGGTTTCCCATAAGGAAGACAGGATGGGCAGTGCTGGAGTGAGAAGTGCATTGCAATACTAGCAGAAGACCTCCAAGAGCAGCATAACAGCCAATTTTTGTCCCCAGCTGGCAACAACAACCACTTGGATCCCTAAATACAAAGGGCAGATATTGAGTTAGATGTTTCCTGCATAGTTCGCAAGCAGGATTTTTTAGTGCCATTCTGCAGAAAGCATAGGAGGAATTTCTCTTTTGCCTCCAAATCTCCCTGTTCACCCAAGAATACACATTAACAACTGGAAAGACCTACAAGTAGAATCAAACCCAACAAATATGCTTAAAAACAAAATAATGTTGAGAGTCAAACAGGATTTTTCCAGCAACACATTTCTTACAATTCAATGCTGCTTTGAACTCAGTAAGGCACTGTAGGCTGTGGGCGTACAGAGGACCACATCCTGAAAGCAACTGACCAACCTGCATAGACTTACAAACATTTTTACTGAAAAAATATCACATCTGTTTTTAAGCCATGCTTAGATGTATCTATTTTTCATTGAAATACAGCCATTTTTGATCCAAGACACAGAAAGATCTGGATTTTAGAGTTCTTTCTCTCTTTTTTTTTTAATTTACAAAAAATGCATATATTTATTAGATAAATGCATATACAAAATTAGACAAAAATATAAACCCTCTATAAGACCTGAAAGAGTTTAGACTGATTTTTATGACACAGCTTCTCTGAATGTGTTCAGGTCTCACGTGGTTTATGTCCTCCCAGCCCCCATCCTACTACAGGGAGAAGAAAAGTGTGAGCAGAAGTTCTTTTCTCTTTGAGAAGGGGACATGAAAAGTTGATTCCAACTCAAATCAGCCCTGATCCAGATAAACTTTGTCATTTGCACTGAATACCTTCTGTGTTCCTATGATGTATCTGTAAACTTTTCTTAGGCCTTTTCTTTTCTTAGATTGGATAATAATTTGGTTTGTAAAATGTCATCTGAAAGGGTTACACGGAGAAAATGGCAAAGAGAAAGGTTAAGGTAAATCGGTCTGGGAAGGATTAGATCAGAGGATGCAGCTATTTTTGCCCGATGCTTCAATTACTGGTTTCTTATGTCAGTATTTATCATCCTATCCAAAAATATGCAATAAAATCAGAATATCTAAACTCAGCCATTTCCTCTCAGGACTGCGGTCTTGAAAACTTCGCTGATGTGCGTTTCTTCCACAAATAAATACCCATTGGATATGACACGTATCAGGTAAAGGCTTCATAGTGGAAGGCATGACTCTGCATTTAGTGTACTTTCTTTCCTTCAAGGTAAAAAAAAGGAAGTGGGAAGACAGTGAGGAAGAAACTGAAGCAAGATCTACTCCTTCCCCTCCTCTGTCATTATGTTCAAGGACTATATGTCCAAAGAGCTCTATGAAGATAGTTGTAGAAAATAAATGCAAAAAGCTCTTTCTGTTCCATTGTTATTTGATACAAACCAGTAAATAAACTCTTAGTCCTGCAAAGAGAGACAGATGGAGTGATCTGGTCTCTAAGTATAGTTGTGTTGCAGCAAGTACAGGTTCCCTCAAGTAACGGCAGTGTTTGAAAAGTGCAGGAAAATAAGACTTGGTAAAGTAAAATAGACAATTGATTGAGCTTTTCTCTGCTGTTTTTTAAGTACAGTGATAGTAACATATAAAGGTGTATTTATGGACCAAAAGGACAGGGACTTCTGGAGTACTGAAAACCCTGATTCAGTGATTCCCTTAACAGGACTCAAGCTCAGCATTGAAGTATTCATTTCAATGAAAAGAACACGTTTTCTCTAGAGTTAGGAGTCACAGAAAACATCTGCAAGGTTAGAAAATTTTAGTAACATTCAAAACAACTTGTTCTCCGCAATCCTTTCTATGTACAAGCTTGTTGTACATGAGTACATGAATGTTAAGATTATGTTTTCTGGGGAAAGGGAGAAACATTTTACATTGTAATATAAATGTAATGAAATGTAATATAATATATATAAATGTGAAACCAGTCACTGCTGCAGCTTTCTTACACAGAACAGCATCTTACCATTCATACATTCAGATACATATGCAGTATATATATTCCCATACATAAGCATGCTGTATTATTTAACTTAAAGCACAAACATGTGCTTAAGAGAGACGAGTCTGACAACCCAGAGACCTAATCTTTTCATTAGCATCCCTCCATCTCTATTACCTTGTCTCACTGGATTTCCTTCTGTGTCCCAGGGAGAATGGCTTTTGCTGCCGTACAAGCAGAGAAACACTGAGATTTACATAAAGACCATGCTTGCCATTTCAAGATGTAGTAGTGCCATTGGCCAAGACATTGTTTTCTCATATAGGAAGAATCTCAGCTGTAATCATCAGCCTTTTCATAACAGATTGCCAGGAGTCTTTTATTTCCTTCACTTGCAATTTGTCTAGCTCAGAGATTTACATGAAAGGAATGAATGAAATATTGATCCTCATGTGAAAACCTGTTGCATAATCTGGAAAATCAAGGAGTATCTCTGGAGTGTAACAATTTTGAACGTGGCAACAAGATGACAATTTTTTCCCCAGCCAAAATATCAACTATAAGAAGGTCACTTAAGTGGTTTACAACTATGATGCCTTGTTCTTCATCCCATATTTAATTCAAATGTCTTTAAGGCAATTAATATAAATGATACTTTAAGCATTTTAGGAAGCACTATGCTAACTAATACAGAGGTCCCATTAGTGGCCTCTGCTCCACTAAGCTTCATTGTCAGGACTGAAAACTGGATTACATTGTCAGGATTGAAATTTGATCATCAGTCTTGACTATTACGAGTCGATAAACTGCTTATGGGGAACAGAATGGATTACCAGTAGCTATAGAATGTAATCAAGTAATGCAGGAATAAAGTGAGAACCAGAAGTAAGACATGGGTCATCTCAAATGATTAATAGGGCAAATAATAAAAATGTTTTTCTTTAGGCACATGAGTTAAAAGAAAAAAATGATTGATGAAACAGAGCCACTATGAGTATATTCAAGACTGAGAATGACTGAAGAAGTTAGGATTTGCTTTTTGTTTTCAATTATGATGATGAAGAACACTCTTGGGCACCACAAAAGCAGCAGCATCCCATGCAAAAATACATCCATCGTGGGTGAAACTAAAGTCTCACCTGGGCCTTGCACCTTGCAGCTTGGCAAAAGGTTAGAGACTTCAGGAAGTTTGGCATTTTGCAAGTTTTCATACAGGTTTCCAATCCATTTTTATCCCTGACACAAAGGTCAGTCTGTTTGCCAGCTGTCAAGCCCTTCCTGCACAGTACACGGGTAAAAGAGCAGTTCACGTAAAGGTTGTCAGGATTTTTATGCATTTTTCTGATTTTGGCTGACATTTTCTAAAATTATTCAGCCTGAGGCAGATACTCAGCATGAAGAATTTAAATCCAAATGGTTAAAGCTTGGCAAAGCTCTGAGCAACTGAAAACAGAGTCTTGTAATGGGAAGTGTCAGACAACCTCAATAATAGGCAACCAGCCCCGTCTGTAGCATGCGTTGTAATGCATTGATGATTGATGATATCAGACTTGAAATTTCACAGTTAAGTAGCTGCAGTACTATTAATCCTCCCTTGCAAAGAAGATCAGTATTATAGCCCATCTGGTATGTATGCACAATGTAAGATTATGCTCCATAAGAAATGTAAGATTACGTCCATCACAAAAAAAAAAAATTACTTCACCTTACTTTTTTAGAGAAAGGAGGAAAATTTGGACATTAGCGAATGAGCTGATATGGCATAGTTTGGTTTAATGACAAGTATGGGGTATGGCAGCTTCCATATACATGTAATATATAAGTTACTGAGTTTCAGATATTTTTTCATTAAATGAATATTAGTTATAATTTACTTCTTAATTAATTGAGTTCAGCTTCCATCTTGACATTCTTGTGATTGAACTCCACAGGCCTATATGGGCCAGGACAGAACATTTCAGGGTTGAAGACTGTCAAGAGGAACAGAATCTTAAATATGTGCACCTGTATATTTGTACTGGAACGGTCGCAGCAAAATTTCAATGAAGTGAGCAGGAATACCATCACGTGCCTGGCTTGACCGACATGTCTCAGATTCTGTTATTCATTAATAAGCCAGAGAGTGAAAAAGTTCATAATCGTATTTGTGCAAGCAAGGACTGTCTAGGAAACTGCACTTAGCTCAGAGCTATTCACTTAGCAGGAAAAAAATGCTGCATTTGAATAAATTATTTGTGGTGAATTATCCCATTAGCTGTAGTCATCACAATTCTATCCTGATTTTTATGCAGCACACATAAGAAACTTCTCTTTTCCATATTGTATCTTCACTTAATTTGTTGCAGCTGGAAACAACAATTAAACATTATATTTAATGAATATGATTATCTGACAAACACATATTTTAACTGATGTTTGCTATGGAAATGCTGTAAGCAAAACTTGAGTAATGAAAAAGATGTTCAAATTTATACGTGAATAGATCTGTGGGCAAAACCAGGAATACTAGGAGTAGCACTATGCCAAGTGAGGATTATCATTGTTAGAAGAGACTAATTTTTTTTTTTTTTTGTGGGATATGAGACTTGTAAAATTAACATCAGTCTGTATTAATTTTATTTCTGAACTCTCTAGAGAATGCTTGTGTGAAAGTTTGGAACCAAAAGCCTTCGTCTCGTGCTGGCATCAGCAATGAGGAGAGAGTGCGAGAGCCTTTCTGCAGCTCCCGGCTGTGCAACCATGTGGGACCAGAACCAAGCTCTCAAGTGCTACAGAGATCAGAGCAGCAACAAGAAGGATAGAGAATCATGAAACTCAAAAAAAGCAACTTCATCTCTGGAGAAGAGAATTTTATTCTTTTATCCTAGTGAATGAAACTTCAACATGGGGAAAACTCCTTGGCACGATCAGGATCGGGAAAGAGCTGAGTGCCTCTGCACAACCACTGACTGAACATCCAAGCTGACTGGAGGTGAGGCATGGAGTAACTCACCCAGCTGTGCAGGTTCACTTTGTGGGCACTCATGCAAATCACTCCTTTTGCTTTGGTTTGCATGGCCTTATGCCCTTCTGAGTTTTGGTTTCCTACAAACTTCATAAAGCAAAGTCATCCAAAGCCAATGAGTTTTGCCCAGTGTCAAATTGAAAACACTTTGTTTTGCAGGGTTTCTGTAATCCTGAATTGGCCCAGGTGCATTCCAGTCTATGTATGCTTAAAAAACTAACACTTTTTCATCACAGCAGGCTCAAATGTCTGGGATTGCTACAGTCCTCCCAAACCAGATCACAACAGGTTCGTCACAGGAGGAATAACTGGAAAAAACATATCCCTTACCTTGGCATTAAGAAGGGGTGACATAGTCTGCTAGAGTGAAAAGTACAGTTTTATATGAACAGCTGGACACAGTTGAAATTTGGGATAATATCTACCCCGTAATACAGGGCAGAATTACCCCATTTCTTCTAAACAAACCTGGATGGCTAGAAAGGAGGAATCAATTTGGTGATGGCTCTTGGTTAACGCCAAAGGTTTACTCTTCATATAACTATGATGACAATTACCCTGGATCAAAAATCCTGTAAATTATAAAAGTTTACAGATGTAAGATACTTCTATTTGGTAACATATGGACTTCAATGTGCACTTGCAGGCCAGAAGGCCAACAGTATCCTGGGCTGCATCAAAAGAAGCCTGGCCAGCAAGTTGAGAAAGGTGATTCTGCCCCTTTACTCTGCTACACACCTGGAATACTGTGTCCAGCTCTGGAGTCTTCAGCATAGGAAAGACACAGGCCCATTGAGGTGGTTCCACAGAAGGGCCACCAGAAAGATCAATGGCCTGTAACAGCTCCCCTTCAAAGAGAGGCTGAGGGAGTTGGGGTTTTTTAGCTTGGAGAAGAGACGACTCCAAGGAGACCTTATTGTGGCCTTTAAATACTTAAAGGGGGCTTACAAGAAAGATAAAAATTTTAGCAGGGCCTGTTGCAACAGGACAAGGGGTAATTGCTTTAATCTAAAAGAGGAAAGGTTTAGAATAGATATTAGGAGGAAATTTTTCACGCTGAGGGTGGTGAAACACTGGAACAGGTTGCCCAGAGGGGTGGTAGATTCCCTATCCCTGGAAACCTTCACATGGGGCTCTGAGAAACGTGATCTGGTTGAAGATGTCTCTGCTCACTGTGTGTGTGGGGTTGGACTAGATGATCTTCATGGTGCCTTCCAACCCAAGCCATCCTACGATTCCATGACTCACAACATCCTTCATGGGCACTGGCTTTGTGAAACAAGTCTGATGAATAGGGGAAGGGGATTTTTATTTTCTCAGATTTTTTTTCTTTTTTTTTTTTTTTTTTTAATATTATCATCAATACCAAAAGCATACTAGGCAAGGAAATGATTAAAAAAAAAAAAAAATGATTGAAAACCCAGACTTTCTAGTGCGGGTGTCCAGACAGACTCTTGAATCAATCTTTACGCTTACAAATGAGTAACAATTTGTTTATCCAACTTGCTCAATGCCCCCTTGTCTCAGAGAATTGTGGGACACTCTGTTCTTTAAAAATGTCAGGTGTCATTCCTTGGGATGGATTTAGTCTCATGTGACTTTACAGGTGTATATATCAACTGCAGGATTAAATTTTAGTCATTCTGGAACCTCTCTCATAGTCAACCGTAGTTCATCTAAGCTATTTCAGATATTTGTCGTTACAGGGGGTAGATTCCACCCTCAAAAAGCCTATTTATTTGCTCTGACTATGAAGAGATTCTAGACATCCAGGTTACACATTGACATTCATCATCTGTCAGATGCATCCCATCATAAATAAGTTTAAATACGGCTTGATCTGATCAAGTGCAGACAGCTGCAGTGTTGACAACTACCTTTACTCTCCTTTTGTACTCAGTTCAAAGAAACAGATGTCTTTAGGGTGTGATTCATCTAATATTAAAGCAGACAATTAACATAGGTCAGATTGATCACTCCCTAAAAACATCTATTTTTCTCCACTGGCTGGAAGTGAAGTCTATGACAGGGAGCTGTGGTGTGAATGCTGGGTGGAATGAACTCCACACTAAAAGTTCATCTATAGCTTCATTTTGGCTGGAGTAAGAAACCAGAAGCAAACAAAAATTAGAAAGCTCATGATGAGCAATGTGGGACAACCAGACTTTCCAGGATTTCTTGGGAAAACACAGGTGCACATGAACTTTCTCAGCACAAACCCCTCTACTTTTGAAGTACTATCACCTTACTCGGGGATCAGTACTCAGCTATTAGCTAAAGCTAATAAAATAAACTCCTTTGATATTTTTTTTAGGTAAGTAAGTATGTGTAGCCATCAGAGTTGTAATGAGGAATAAACTAATAATAGCTGTTTCTGTATGATACGAATCTGAGGAAATTAATGCAGCTAGAAGTAATTAAAAACATTAAAGCTCCAAACCCTCATGTGCTCATAGTATTAGGCAATTCTTTAGCAGACTGCAGGTCACCTGAAGCTAATGAAAATATTTTCAGAAAGAGCTACAGGAAATATTACATCATTGAAGACACGATAGGGCTCTATGCAATGAGCCAGAAAATGTGACTCTCTGCTTGTCTTAACCCAGTACCTGTGTCCTGCCTGCCTGAAACCAGCCAATTTATCTCCTATTCTTCTTCCACTCTTTACTTGACCTGCCATTGCAGGCCTGTGAGCACCTCTCTCTTGTGTTTATCTAGAACTGTGCCCCATACAGTACCTCTTGTAAAAAAATGTGGGACTGCAGATGAACAGACTGACCAGCTGCTGCCCTCCACCAAAGAAGTCTCAGCACGTTATTATTCTCTTAGTTGGTCAAACCCTTGCTGGTTTTTGCAACCAGACACATCCTGAGCAATGCGCTCTTAATTATTTTGCCAAATTGTTATTTTACATCTTTTTGTTCCTGAACTGTACATTTTTCCAGTGCAGTGTTTATATATAGGGAATGCTGTGAGAAAGGCAATTGTGTCTCCTTGTTGCAGTGCCATAGCCTGTGGCAGGGACAAAGGAGCCAGATTTAAGATTTCCAGTTCAGTTTCTCAAATTTAAGAGTCACTCTGCAGAGTGACACCTCCATCGGAGAGCCACAACCAGCTCGAATTTGATTCTCTCAATGCTAAATGCAATCTTATAATCATAGGCTTCATTTCTAAGTCAGAAAACTTCTATTATGGCCAGTGCTTCATCTTCATAGTGCAGGGTTTTTTCTGTCATATCTGCATTTTAGACTGGAAAGAAGTTTCTATTAGTTTTTTTAAAAAAAAAAATCTATAAAGATACATGGCCAGGGAAGTCATGTTTCAGAAATACCATGATCTCCTACCTCCTTTTCCAAATTTCACTTTATTTCAAATTACATCCCCTTAAGTATTCAATCTCCCTGAGCCCTTTTGTCTCCAGATGGACTGCAGATTTTGCCATGACAAAGATGTCTCACGAACTCATGACTCAGACAAGTGTGATTACAGTGAAAATCTGGGTCCAATGTTTGTCATGAAAGAAAACAATAAAAATTAACGCAGACTTCAATACACAGTCTTAACATGTAAGAGCCTCATGACAATGGGCTTGGTTTTATTACAAAGTAAGTACATTTCAATATGTCAATGAGAAAATTGTTCCTTGTTTTTGTCAAGCAAAATATATAGATGGAAAGAAAAAATCAGCAAAGTTTAAATACCACCTGTTTTCTACTCCAACATAGAACTAGCAAAGAGCTAGATCTTGAGCTGAGGCAGGGTTTGTCTTGCCAGTGACAGGTAAATTCTAATGTTCACTGTTTAAAGAGATCCTATGAAGGCACAGATGTGCCTCAGTGGCATAGAGTACGAAAGAACTACCATAAAAAATACTTCCTTAGCTTGCATAATGGAAATGATCCTTTCTAGCACTGCAGATTGCAGTTTGAACCCTACAAGCAGTGTGAGCAGGATAGATTAAGCGCAAACTTGCACTCATTAGGTCACTTACTCTCCTCAGATTTAAAGTTGCAGTGCAAGCATTTTATATTGCCCAACGTATCATTTTTATGTCATTCTTCATCATTATTTTTAACTCCAGTTTCGACTTTTCCAAGAAGTTTTGATATTTTTAATACCTTTCCTTTTTTTTAAAAAAAACCATATCATTGGATAAGCCTATGTATGCCACACCTGCAAGTCTGGCAGAGGGATGAAAATCTCGTTTGCAATTTTAGCTGTGGAGTCACTGGAGCTACTTGCAGGCTGGTGGATGTTCTGATAAATTTGCCATTGGCATTGTGAAAGACATAGATGAATGTAATGTAAAACTGTAAAGAGGACAGACAGAGGGTCTCTGCCGATCCACTTTTGAGTAAAGGAAGTGCTTTTAGTGTCTGGACGAATCAGGAAGCAGGGGAGTACCTGATCTGAAGGCATCTCGCTTCTAGGTATTATCCAGTCCTTCAGAATAACGATATCAGCTCTATTCCAAAGATGAAGAGAAAATCCATCCTCTGCAGACGTCCAGCTCTGAACCTCAGGGCCACATCTGAGCTGCAGAAGAGAAGCAGACATGGTGCAGCATAATGTCTTTTCTGGCTTTCTGCACCAAAAATTTTAGTCATCGAAGCCCATATAAGCATGTAATCACATAGCACCTTGAATAGCCAGAACTGTGATTTAGGGATTTATTTGTTTGTTTTAAGGTAGTAGCCAGGACACTATAGGGACATAAATGCTTGATATACCAGACAGTGACATTGACTTTAATTGATAATTTGCTAATATTAAAAAATAGCATGCTGCTCTGTGCACACATTGTGTATTTCTATTTCCATTTCTATTACTTCTATTTCTATTTCTATTTATGTACACACATGCATACGTATCTTTTCATCTTGTACCTGGGCACATAGGTATATTGTCTTGATAAACGTAACTATATACACTCAAGTATGAATTACACTTGTAGAAGCATACAAGTGTGTGTAGTATACATCTCAAACAACAATCTGGGAACCAGGCAATTTAGTTAAGACAATACTGTTTGGCAGACTGAGAGGTTAATGGCATTGATGTGGTTCTACTGCATCTGGTGGCCTTCAAGGATGAGCCCCATC
Organism: Tapera naevia; assembly: GCA_033556795.1. NCBI lineage: Eukaryota > Metazoa > Chordata > Aves > Cuculiformes > Neomorphidae > Tapera > Tapera naevia. Next base: position 32,425,568 of record JAUMJJ010000079.1, on the reverse strand, counting down.
ATTGCTTACCATTACCAACAAAGCCAAGGAGACTTTCAGGGCCAAGTGATGGCAGTGGTTTATGCAAACCAGCCCCTGACTATATAAACATTGAGCACAGCTAAGGAAGGGATTTTACCATTGCCCATGGTGTGAGTGAGACTGCTTTTGGAAAGCTACATCCCGTGCGGCTGACTACAATTTTTTTTAAAGTGCTGATGATATTAGAACAAGTTCGCAGTCTTAAGTCTGGCAAGTCTGCTTTGGACTAGGAAAATATACTCTTTATTTAGGGGATTGTTAAGAAGCAATTTAATTGCAGGTTATATGTGTAGAATGTTTACGATAACGGAGTAGGGGGAGATAACTCATTTATTGCTCAAAACTGACATAGTTCAATGGTGGTGAAAGAGGGATAAGAGATAGCTGACTAAAAACCAGATGCAAATTTTGTACTGTCTCTTTCGTAGCAGTAAAATGATTTATCCAGGTATGAAGTAGTACTTTTTGAAGACTTTTTGCCAAGATTATGGTCTCTCTAATCCTATGAGAAGCCATGGATGGAGGAAGAATCACAAGTTTGGGGCTAAAAGTACAGTAATATGTTCGATCAGAGGAGATTCCCATGGTGGGATCTGCCAAACTTAAACCTAATCCACAATAAACCTTTTACCAACAGCTATGTCATCTTTTTATCCATCTTCCCCACCAGTAGTCATTATCTTTTAGCTGAAAGTGAACAGCATTCTCTCTCTATCCTTCCTCCTACTGGAGTATATTTTGGATAGCACTGGCATCACTGCTAAACTCAGAGAACACTAACCATATTTAAAGAATCACCAGTCTTTCTCGTTAGGATCCTACAGGATTTGGTTCTCCACAACTATAGCCTCTCCAAAGCCACATTAAAAATAGGACTGGTAATACTTTTCACATTTGTAGGCTGTCACAAACAGTTAGCAGGGAAGAAGTCATTCAAACACACATGACTTTATAATTAAGGCACCTAACTCTTATAAACCCCATTTTTCACAGAAGCAGTGACTTTTAATAAAGTGCAGTGGAGCTGTGGGGGATTCTGTGGTTTCTGTGTGCAGGCCTTGTGCGAACATTTCGACCCTTAGCCCTGACCACAGAGACCACAGTCATCAGGAGGAATATTTATTTCCACTCCAGCACTTGTCTGGTCCAGTAGACAAACCCCTGAGCCGTGAGGCCAAGGGCATGGTGCTTTGTGGGAAACTAACGGTAGTAATTTCCCTTTGCTTGGCCTCAGTTTCTCCATCTATAAAATTGGGATGATGAGTTCTTATTCCTTTGAAAGCTGCCTTGAGAGTTATGGAAGCACCCAGCAAGATGATATTATTTTTTCAGATTAAGTGGTTGAGGTGTGTAGAGGGGATGAAGTTGGAGAGAGAGATGGAAATGAGGTCCAGGAGTCCCGAGTCGCATTCCCATACAGACTCTGAGTGATGAAGCTCTTTTTATTTCACAGCCTCATGAGAAGTAGGATGCAGGAAATTAAAACCTCAAAATTAAACTGATGAAGCTTTTTTATCCAGATCAGTAGGAGGATCACACGGATGAGAGTATTTCAGCTCTCTCTATGCATGTAGTAACAACACATTCAAAACCAGAAAACCCAGATAAAATTAAAAAGCCATTAGATAATCACTAGAAATGAATTTAACTTCTCAGTAATGGATATTCATTTCAGTTCACCTGCTGAGAAAAGTCAGGGTAAAACACCTGGTTATCAGCGTGACGACAACTGGTCATTCGCACCGTAAATTAGAAGAGCAAATGCTGCAATTGCTGCCTGTCAGCATTTGCCAACCTGTCACCAGGCCACCGGTAGGGGTGAGAAAAGGCTACATGGTGAGATCATGGGCCTTTGAAGAGATGCAGTCCAACTCTTGCTTGTGATGTCTGTCTGGCTGCAGGTCAGGTTGCCCCTCCCTGTGACTCTGGTACCTCAATCCTTCTGTCTCCCCATTCATCAACAGGTTGAATAATCCCCTCTTTTTTAGTTAATCCTTTGTCTGCTCTTGAGTATGCGAGGTGTAGACTTTTGGTGGCCATTTGAACCCTTGTTGTGGGACCTCTGTGACAGGTAACAAGCCTTATGGCGAAGGAAAGAGCAATAGATTCATCATTGGCACCTGCAGGCTCCTGACACTGTCTCATATTCACTTTCCTAATCAGGTGAGGGAAACATGGGTCCAGATAAAACTGCTAGAAAGTGAGGACAAGGCTGTATATATATGTACCCAGAGAGCAGTTATCAATGGCTCATTGTCAAAACAGAAAGTGGTGCTGGAAATCCAGAAAACACAACTTGGGAGAAGTGATTGATTTAGTTATGTTTATTAGCCAAAAGAGAGAGTCTTGGTGGGATATAACTGCCTTTGAGAACAGAAAAGGCTGCTACAAAATACACTGGTACAATATATCCTCACTAGTAGTACAAGAAAATTTTTATATTGCAAAGAAAAATACAAACCAGATAGGAAAATAATTTATGAGGATCAAGAACATCACTAGATTCAAGACTGTGAAATCTCCATTCCTGGGAGTCTTTAAGCACAGTCTGGATAAACTTCTGCCAGGATAAATAGTTAAAATGGACTCTGTTTAATCAGGCAATTCTGCTATTGGCTTTCTGTGTGAGCTTGAATGATATCCTCACTTTTCACGTGTTTCTGGCCAGCCTTTGCCCGCATCACTTGGGTGCAGGTTGCTGGTACCTCAGTGCAGCCTACAGTGATAACCTGCTCTCAAGACATCTGAAAACTATGAGCTGATATTATGGCAGACAAGTCGGGGACTTCTCTAGGAGAAACTGTGGTTGTGCAACTCTACTGAGAGGACAGATGGGAAAAAAGCCACAGTTAAGCCAAGCACACAAGGACCTGAGTATTCTCACTGTGCTTCCCCCGGGGTGATCTCAAAACAGCTCTGTAGCAAGGACTTGTATCTAAGATGTGTGGAAACAAGGCACGAAGTACTGGAAAACCAAGTAGAATATTGTCAGATATTGCCACTCGCCTGGTGGGTGATGCCACGTTCCTGACTCAACACTCTGCTGGTGTTACATGAGTGATCTTGGGGATTCAGGTGCCATCTGGGACAGACTGAAGTCATTCCACTGCCTTCACACACACACATACACAAGTTATAAGCCACAGACTGTACCTACTTCTGCTCAGTCTAACGTGTGACCAGGACTCCCGAATCTTGCACTGTCAGAGGGAAGAACAATTAAGAGGAACATGAGCCCACGCCTACTCATCTAAGTGGCATTCAGGTCTGGTGCTTATAGGCATATGTGCTGGTTTGGGATAAGTCCAAAGGAGCATATAGGACACATTGTGGACTCTCACATAGCAGTCCACTAAACAGCAAATTCGCTACTACCACAGCACTGTCAATTACTGGGTTCATCCATAGCATAATATGTACAATTAATTCTAAATTAAAAATGAAATGTAAAATAGATTTGAATATAAAGTGCACACTAAAATGTAATTTATTTGGTCTCTGCTTCAGCGACTCTATGGTAGCAGCAGATATCTTTAGGGAAGGTGCTTTACAAGAATTAACAGCCAGGTGGGGATTAATAGGCCACAGCTGCACCATGATCCACAACTCCACCCCAAAGTAATGATCTTCTGTGGACATATCCTTAAATTAGAGGAAATGACAGGTTTAAATTGGCATGTGCCACACACAGTGCAGTGGCAAGCCCAACAGTTAGTATAATTTTTAATATGGCCGTAGAAAACACCTTTTTATACTAATAGAATAAATCATGTTCTCAACACCTGGAGTTTACACCAACCAATCTGTAATAACGTATTAATGCATAGCAGTTGCACATCCTGTTACAGAGCAGCAATAAAATGCTGAGGGACCCAAGGGTAAGGGTATTAGCTCTGGCTAGTGAGACTCACTGACGATTACAGATCACCACTCTCCAACAATGCAGCTGATTAACTTCAGCATCACACAGTAAACCATTAAGTTATTTTCCTTCCTAGACTTCCATGGGCTTTTCTTTTTTTCTTCTTTCCTAATAATGAAGACTTCAATTCAGGAAGACTTTCCTATCTACAGTCTCTAGTTATACCAAATATTAAGCCAGCTTCAAGCCGGATGGGTGGCAGATGCTGCCCCTTCCCTTAAGGTCACCATGTGTTTCTCCTCCATGCAAATGCACTGATGGTGGCAAGGCAGCAAATACATCTGCAACGTAAGGGTACTTCTGAGGAGGGTTCAAGAAGTAGGTTTTTGCTGATACCTCATTGAGAAAAATGGATTGCTTTCTTTAAACAAGTATGATTGGACTTGATCATCTTAGAGGTCTTTTCCAACCTTATGATTCTATGATCTTATGATTCTTCTTCTGAGGGGTATTCTACCAAGCTGCCAATGGCATCAGGCAGACCTCAGCAAACTGGTTATGTGGAGGTCCCATTTCCAAGAAGTGCTCCGAGAGCAGGAGGGCTGCTTTCTTCCTTTCTTAAAAGAAAATCTGAAATTCCGATTTCAGCCATGAAGTTGGTGCTTTCATGGGGAGTTTGTTGTAGATTTACAAATAGCATCAGTCCAGAAAACTCAGACATTACCTTGTGTATGGTACCTTTACTGTTCTGCAACAAATGACCGATTTGGAGAGATTAAATCAGAGATTGTTTTGATAACTATGGTTTAGATGATCTTTAAGGTCCCTTCCAACCCAAACTATTCCATGATTCTACAATTTTACAATCACGTTTCAATTATTTTGCTTTCTATTATGAAGAATATAAGAATTGTGTTCAATCAGCAGAGGGAACTCTGAGCCAATAACAGCCTTTATCAGGACTCAGTGTCTTTCTTAGACGTTAAAATACTTGGGGTTTCCAAATCAGAGAAAACAAACAGAGCATTTGATAAAGCAGCTGCTCCGGTTTTCCAAAGCCGTGGTGGTCAGTTTTTCAGCTCCGGGGCTATGACAGCTACCACAGTATCATTTTTTATTTTGAGTTTTGGGGGCTTATGGGCTTCTCATTATCATTATTATTTTTAAAAGACTAGTTCCGCAAATTCGTTCTCATGATACAGCTATAATAAACTGAGGAACTGAGAGGCCTGGGTGGGAGTCCTGGTCTGCAGAAACCCATTTCAATGCCTTTACCTTCAGCATGTGTTGGTAAGAGGTTGGGAGGGGGAGGAGGGGGGGAAAGCACCTGCTTTCTTTTAAAAAAATAAATAAATGAATGACTAGATGTGCCCAATTGGATATGATGGAAAATAAATATAATACCTAATGGAGCAGCAGGCAGCTAGGAAAGGCAGTGACCTACTTATTTCTAGACTTGGAATGATATCACCATAACACCTTTGACAAGGAAGTAAACAGGAAAAGCTGAGTTGGCTGAAAGTAAGAGTCAGTAAGAAACAGAGAGGGAAAAGTCCATGTTTACCACATGGAAAAGGACAGAAAAAGGTACCACAGAACTGAATGTTATTTTCAACATTCCCAAAAGAGGATGAGACAGAAGAGAGGGTAAAGACACAACTACACTTGAAAAAGACTTTAAACAAGTACTTATTAGTGTTTCTTTCTGAATCGATTTAGACTCTGGTTCCCTGTGACTGCACAAGACAAGGAGAGAAAGTTGGGCCAGGCCACAGTTATTGTTGCAGTTGAAAACTTTGACAGGTTTTGTCTGTTTTCATATCCCCATACCAAACTTTTATCTAGCCTTAGAGTGCTCTGATGCATGTCTGAAGACAAACTTCCAAAGACACATACCTACATTTACTGTCTCCACAATCAGATAGCTTGCCTCCTCCTGAAACACATTAGAGTTACTGTCTTCATAGTTATACAGCCATCCACAGGATTTGGTGAAACACTCAATCAGGAGCTGCTAGAAAGAGGGATATTTATTGGTTCTTTAGGACTCTGTTCTGCAATCACAACCAATAAGAAGTCATTGACAACGTGAGAGCTTTGCAGCACAAGCATCAGGTATCCGTGAAAAACTGTCATTATACAAAAATCTAGTGCTTCTGAGCAGAACCTGTGCCTCGTATTCCTATAACCTTAGCTACTTGACCAGAGATTTCATACACTGCTTTATCTACTGGCTGTCAAATCAAAGCTGGGACTTGATTGCCACAGCTTGTACTGTAGAGCTGGTGCTCCAACAGCCAGAAGCCACTGCTTTCTCCCAAATAGAAAGCACTAAAAAGCTCTTCTCATTGATAAGCAAAACTTTCTGCCATGAGAGAAAGAAAATACTGACCTGGGTGAGCAGAAAAACCTACATTTTGAGCTATGAAAGATTATGACCCATCCCACCAAAGTCAAGTATACTCCTAAGCTCTGCACCTACCGGTTACCAGGTGCTTATCTGGGAAATGCTCAGTTGGGCTTCACAGGTCTTCCCACCTAAGCCTCAAGAACTACCATTTAATTCAGTGGAAACAAAGCTTGACCTGTAATACGAGCACCTTTTTCAAAGAAAAAAAGCCACAAACCTTCTTTTCTGAGGTAAATTTGCATCACTACAGGATTCAAAACATATGAGATGTTTTTACCTTTTTCCCCCATATATTGCAAATTGAGGGACTATCTCTGACCTTCCCAGCAAGTTTAATAGTAATGTTTTTAGTATCCATAAATTTTTGGGTGTCATTTGCTAGTAAAAAGTTGGATAGGAAAAACAGGGGGAAATAGCCTATCCATATGAAAACAATAATCATGTAATATTTATTGTCTGGGATTGAAATTTTTCAAATATTCAAAGCAATAAAACGTTAGGAAAAGCTAGACTTCCTGACGTAAAAAGGCCATAAATTTCTTCCTTCATAAGACACAAGGGGGGGGGGGGGGAATCAATGTGATATTTAGTGCAAAAGAAAGAAAAAGGGAAAGAAAAGAGAGAAAGAAGAGAGAAAAAAGAGAAAGGAAGGAAAAGAAAAATAAATAAATAAATAAATAAAAGTAAGTAAGAAAAGAAAGACAGACAACAAGAAAAGAAGAACAAAAAACCCAACACCCTTAACTCTAAGTAAAAGCTATGGAAAGCCCCCAGAGGGCACAATCCACTTACCTTTGGGAGTCTGCAGGAAGGAAATGGCAGCCAAGAGCACAACCCATGTCTTACAAAATATAAAGAAATTTCAGACACAATTTCATGGAGCAATAAGGTATCTCTGCAGTGTCCAGCTCTGACAACCCCCTTCAACATTCAAGCACTATAAAAACATCTACTATTGCCCTCATGTATAAACTGGAGGCTTATTCCCAGCCCTTTGAGATTTCTCCCTCTCAAACAATATTCTCTTGGGCATAAAAACCCAACCAAATAGACACCCAACATCCCCCTCCAAAACATACCACCCCCCAAAACTTCCCACACCCCCAGATGAAAAAAATGCCCTTTTCGTACAGGAGAACAAAAATTATTTTTCTAAGAATTCACAAAGCTTTACAGTCTTTAAGGATTCACAAAGTGACATTAAACTTTGGGCAAGGGAAAAATGAATCTTACAGACTGAAAATGAACCAAAGTTTGCTATCGAATTATTTTCATGTAGTAAAAGTTTTATCTTTACAAGGATAAATCTATTTTCATTGCAGAGAGAGGGAGGTATCCAAGAAGGGTGAAGTTTTCATTTGGATTTGTAAAAGCAGAGTTGGTTTGGGGAATTTAGACTTGAAAAAAAAAATTCATATTTATTTAATATATATGCATACAAATAAGTATATTTTCTATGCCTCTCTTGCTCACCTATGAATAAAATCTTAATAACAGTCTCTTTAAGTACTGCATTAATTTTGCCCTGCCTTTAGGACCACCAAAGAAACCAACTAAGATGCAAAATCCCTTCAGAGCGTGCACCACAAATACATACCAAAGCACAAATAAAACAAGCCTCAACAAAATAAAAATGAATTGAGCATCATCTACAAGCCCAACTTCAACACCTTAGAAAACACGTATAAAAACTAGCCTTGGCAAAAACTGGGAAGATTTGGACTTGGGCCAAAAATTCAAAAGTTTGGCTGCTTATTCCAAATTTAATCTTCACTACCATAACACTAGGAAGACTGGAACTTGCAAGCGTGGCCACACCTCCTATCACAGTCCCTACCTGAGCCTTTCCTTTTTCTCCTTTAGTTTCCGAGTAGCGTACATTTGACCCCAATGTAACATTAATTCCCTACATTAGCCCTATTCAGAGACATGAGGATGTAGTCCTCTGCCTCACAGACACCTGTCCAAAGAGGTTTAGTGGAGGATTGGAGCATACAGATATTTAAACTGCAGAGTCCTGGTGGAATAATCCACATACTCCTATTAACCCATGTGTGGATGGAGCTTTGGGCATTCCTTGGATGCTTTTGTTTCAGGGGACAATATCCACACTCTCTCTTTTCTGGATGCACCAGCGGTGCAATGTGGACTAGCTTAGATGCCTACACCTGGTACAGGTACCATGAATAAAAGTAAACAATTCAGAGTCTGCTCCAAAATAGATTTGCCCTTAAAATGTGAAAGGTTCTTAACACAATACTGAAAACAACAGCTGCAGAAACCTGGAGAGCTGTTTACACTCTATTGACTCTGAAACCTGACCACATAGCAGAAATAACTATTCTTAACTATTTCATTGCCAAACACGAAGATAAAGATCTAATTATCAAAGTGTGGAAACAATCATGAAAAAACTGTAAAATAGAAAAAAAATATTCTCAAGTGACACGTAGCTGAGTGTCAGATCAAGGTTATTTTACTTTGCCTTACCTTGGAACTCGACCTTCTAATGGAAGAAACTGTCATGCTTTTTCTTCTTGGTCTGTGTCTAATTTTCACAGTAAGGAGACAAGTGGGATGCATCTGACTTTGAGGGAGACCTCAAGGCTGACCTTGACTTTTAGTTGCGTATGTTCAAGGCCTACGGAAGCCACGTATGAATTTTGCCACCATACCAGAGAAGCTGAATAAGAGCAGCACCTTCCATGAAGAAGCTGACTTTCAAAGACACGCTTTCCCAGGTACTAAAAACATCCCTTAATAGATACTTCAATTTATTTCTGTGCTGTCAACATCAAATTCTGCTGAACAGTAAAAATTTAAGACTAGCAAAATATTATAACATTACAAAACAGAGGAATAGCAATTCTTTTAATCGTAAAGTAAGGTGAAATTGACGTGGAGAGTACTAGACAGATCATGTCGAATTTACTGAATCATTTACTTGAAGCTATACAAAAAAATTTGTGCATGTGCAGCAGATTTCAGCACTGGCAATCAGCAGGTACACAACAATCTGAGCAAGGGATCTCAGGGAGGGAAGCTTAGCTGGAGCCTTGCTCCCATAAAAGCCTTCTTTCTCCTTCTGCAGTGATGTTTCAGATTTGTTTTTCACAGTTGCTGCCATTTCATTTGCAGATCTGAAGAACTCATGTCAGTACAAGAAATGCAATAGTTTCTTTGGGTTTGTTTTTTGTTTTGCAGATTAATTAAATACTTATGGAAATGAGGCCTAAACAGAAGTGGTTTGAGCCAACTCGCTTTATTGACTCCTGACTATCTGAATCCCACTATGGCTTCAGGTGTCAAACCTTCTCTTCTTCCAGGTCTAGCTATAGGCTGAAGATCAGCGACCACACTTCAGCTGCACTTTATTAGATTCAGACTCAGTCCATTTATCATTTTACTTTATCTTTGTGAACACCCACCACAGCTGTTGCCCCATTTAAAAGAGGGCCTTTATACTTCTTAATTGCGTTTCTGCTACTATTTCTTGCAGTTCTGACACACTAAATAAAAGTAGGTTGGGAGAAGATCAACACTCTGAACACTCTGGCACTGCCAAAGTAGGATTTTTTTAATGACCACAACCCTTGTGGTGATTCCTGGTGCAGAAACCCTGCAGAATGTGGAGGAGGGAAACCGTCCCACAGTCCATGTTTTGCTGGAAAACTAACAGTTATGTTTCTGCATGAGGTCATTAAGTGGCTGTGGCACATTTTAGCCATAATGTTTCGAAGTGTTGAGTCCTGGATTGGATCCAAATTGAGTGATTGCACTCTTCCTCCCCAGATTCCTGCCGTAGATCCAGTTGGACACTACTTTTGCCACGTTCTCTCCTAACCTGCAGGGTTGGGTTTTGTGCTTTCTGACATACCTATCATTTCCACTGCAGAGAGAAGATCACTGCATGATGAGTATCAGTATGGATTTGGAAATCCAAGCTTTTTGAACCATCCCAGGTTTCCCAACACAGAACCAGTCATTTAGCCTTTCTATGCCTCAGAAGAAACTGAGATAACAACACACTATTATTTCAAAGGAGTGCTGCAGGAACAAATACAGGTAACACTATGAGGTATTCAGATATTATAATAATCAAAGTCATATGAGTACCAAAGTCTGATAGATAGCATTTTCACAAATTCTATGAGAAAATGTGCAAAGCATCTGGATGAAGACTAGTCCAGAAATACACAGATATTAGTATAAGGCTCGAGCCAATATTTCTGTCTGAAAGGAATTAAGATGAATTATCAATCACAAATACAGAAGATAGCTACAAAATGTAAAACGAAACTGTACTATTATAATTTTAGTTCTTGGTTTTCCTTATTTATCTTTCCAGCTTTCTTCGACTACTAATCTATCTTATTTAGGAAAAATAGTATGTAAGTAGAGTGGAACTTGATGACCGAGCTATTAATGTAGTGTCTCAGAGTACTCTCTAGACAGTTAAAAGACTTTTAATCGTAAAATATGAAGGTTTCATTCAAATTTGCAGTCATCTGCCTTCTAAAAGTTTGTTTCAGTTGCCAGAACTTCAGTGATTTATAGAATTCAAAGCATTTGATCTTTGTCTCCCCACAAGAGATGAGGGCTATTGTTTCTTATTATTAAAGGTGACATCACTATCTTAAGCAGAAAAAAAAGAGAAGAACTACATTAAAGATACTGCTTTCAAAATAATTTTGTTAAGGCATCTGGCCTTATTTAAACCATCAAATTTACATTCAATTCCTTCAGGGATGGCTTCGTTGCTTTGCGCTGGCTCCGTGCCCTCTGAATAAAGCCTTGGATTTAATGCATGCCACCACGGCGTTTCCCTAGCTGCACCGCCACGCAGAGAAGATATACAGCAGAGGTATAAAAAGCCTAACCTGGGACAAGATGATTCACTCAGGCAAAACCCTCCTCCTTTAACTGTGTAAGTTTCAACTAGAGGTTTGACTTGTGACTAATGTCACTATCTATTTATTCTTAAATTATTAGTAGAAGTGTTTATGTACTATGAAACATTCTGTATGAGCTGGACAGGAAGCTATAAAACATTTTATGAGATCTACACATGGCTGATGGCAGAACGTTAATACAATGCTAAGGTTCATCTAAATTCAAGAAGTGCCAGAAAATACTTCTTTTTTTTTTCCTCCCCAGCGAGATCTTCACTTGACAAAGAGAAGTGTAGTTTGGAAACTCAGCAGGGGCAAATTCTGCAAGGGCCTCAGTGTCTCCCCAGAAATATGGAGCACTGCCGGTTTCCCCTGATTTCCAGACAAAGGCAAGAGCCTTTTAAAGGGCTTTATTTTCTCACAAGAAAACCTGAGGAAGGACAGGTCAGGAAATGAGCTGAAGCCCAATTAGAAATCTGTGTTGTGCCTCCCTCAACTCTGACAATTTTCAAGCTGAATTATTATCTCTGTTTGTGGATGGCTGGACTAAGAAACTGAAAAACTAAGTAATATAAACGCGCAGCAAGGCAGACATTGACTTGTGAAAAGATCTCACACTCTTTTAAATATTATGCAGTCTTACTGCTACTGAAATTTGTCCTGTTTCCCTTCCTTAGGTAACTAATAATGTGTTAAAACAAATCAGCATAACTTGATTCAGTTACTATGGAATTATACTAAGAATGAAAATGATTTGCAAGTTGAAATTATACAAGCACAAAGCTTATTTTTCTACACACAATAAAGAAAAAAGTTTTAGATAAAATTTGCAGCACCAGCTTAAACATGCTTCTCTTCTTCTGCAGCACAGAAAGTGGTGCTAAGGCACGCTCTGTATGCAGCACAAGTCCTAGTGGTCTCATTTTTGGTTTAAACAGACATAAAGAAAACCCTGAAGATGAGGGGAAAAAAAAAGCAATTACTTCCCAAAATAAGAATAAACTGGGTTAGTCCAAGATAGGGCGACATAACCTACCTTGTTTTACTCTAAATTCAGCTCACTGCGTTATGTAGAGAAGTGAAAGGTTATTATATGGGTTTACTGGGCAAACCCAGATTTTATAAATAATTGCCTGTCAGACTGTTCAAGATAGACAAACATACAGCAGACCAACAAAAACATGATCTGTCATATTTCTGAGAGAAATGTATGCTGAGTCTTCATTCTCTGGGACTTTAAGTAGACCAGTAAAAAATAAGTGCCAGTATTTTTCCTGCTTATGCATATTTTAAAATGTAAAATCTGGGAGAGATACAGCTATGGAAGGAATTTTGATTCCAGTACCCAGAGCCTGAAACAGTTTCTTCTGTCTACATCCCTGCAGATCGAAACCAAATACAATAAATGCTGGTGTCCTTTTAAAAAGTCTGGATGTTTACAGCAAGCATATAATTTTCCATGATTAAGGACGCCAACAAAAATAAGAGTGATGATAAAAAGAAAAGTTTAATCATATATTTCAAGAAGCACAGATGAAACATCAGAAGACTTTTCCCCCCCTCCTGTTTAATACACTGTGTTGTACACATTACTTTTAGTCCTTTACACACAGATTAATTCCAGAAAACAGAAGCACAAGCAGGTTAGAGAATAAAGCAATATATGAGTGGCAGTAATATTTGACGTACACAGTTCACTTTTACAATATTTTGGTTGCAAAGACAAGAGGCTTTTTTTCTGTTTATTTAAAATATACATTTCTTTAAAGTTTTTTCAAGTGGGTCCGGGAAGACAGGGCAACAAAACCACTTACAAATGACCACAAGAGCATAAAGTGGGAGTAAAAATTAAGACCTCACAGACTAAGCACAAAAGAGCAGGACGGCTGCAATACATAAAAGTAATATTTTGCTGATCTCCTCTCGATCCCTTGAGTGCTCTGTCTTAATTTGAGGTTTAAGTTGGATTTCCAGCCTGGGCTAAGAGTGGCTGAAGCAGAGCCCTGGGCCCATGGGGTACCCACAGGGACACGTGTAGTACATGCCTGTAGATCCTGATGATGGGCTGAAGCATGAGCCCGTCTTTCTGGTCAAGCATCATCGTGGTTAGGTCTATATTTGTACAGTTTTTATGGGAAGAAATGAATGTATTTCTGAGGCCAGCAAAGGCTGGAGGAGCAGGGGACGGGAAGAAGCATAGAGGGAGGGACTGAGATTTAAAAAATAAGTCTGAAAAGAAGCAACATGAACTAAAATATCAAAAAAAGGCAAAAAAAAAAAGAGCCCGTTTCTTTTTTAACCAAATCCAATAGTAATGCTGTCTTTGTCAACAACAGAGACAATGTCTGCTTCCTGCAGCAAATGCTGAGCAAGTACAAAATGGTAAGGCCTTGCCTAGAACCACTGAGACAGACACAGTTATTTAAATATTTTAGGATATATTTTTCTGAATAGGGACCCGGTCCAGTGGCACATCACTGCAAAGGCCTTCCTTGATTACAGAGAGTGATGGCTAAGCCTTAGGAGATCTATTAATATAGAGAATTTGGGACTTACCACTCAGTCTTTGGGTCTGCAAAAAGACAAGTCTCTAACTGGTAAAGTACAGTTTACATGAACTTTTTTCTGAATATCTTTGGATCTGGACTCGCTATCACTCTCATCAAAAAATCCCTTATTAGATTAAACTGGGTTACACTACCTGAACACTTAAAAATTAGTTGAGAGAAATAAGTGGAAAATAGGGGGAAACAGTTTTTTTTTTGTGAAAACCACAAGAAGAAGCTATATAACCTTTATAAAACCTATATAAAACTATAAAACCCAGTCTATCTCTGGTTTCTTTATGCCCCACCAGGCTTTACAAAACAAAACAAAACAAAACAACTCTAGGAGAACATACAGACTTCCAAAAACTCAAATAAAAAAATGACATCGCTTTTCAGGAAGAGGCTGACAGCAGCAAGTCCCCTGCAAACTTCAGCATTGTCTGATCTACATTCTTGTCCACCTACACGCTATCCCAAACATCCTGCCATTAATTAGCTAAATGTTCCAGTTAGTAAACAAGAATAACGATTGAGGGGGCTGGAAAAAGAGACAGAGTCAGCCAGCAGATAGTCACAACAAACCAGCCCACTCACTGGTACACGGAGACATTGGAGCTTGTATTTTTTTCCTTCCTTGGAGGGGAAAAGAAAATCATCTTAATATAACACTGCCTTTCCTGTTGCAGCAGCCACATCCATATTAGCAGGCGAGAAAAGTCATCCCGTTTCTGCGGTAGGCACTCTGTCAAAGAAAGAGAAAATCTGTAATGAATTATCACATCAACTTAAACAAGGGAAGAAGGCAGAGAGAAAGGCAAAGCTTTCTTCCTGTTTTGTAGACTCTTCTGGCTGCAATCTAATAGTGTGCTTAATCTGAACATTTCTGGTGGTGAAACTATACGCAACCACTTTGACTATTAAAAAATCAGTGTGGTTAACAAGTGGTTAGCGACTCTATTTCAGGAGAGCAAAAGATATGCAAAAATGTTACATCCTTTTTTATTAATTGCCTGCAAATTAGATGAGGCCAAAAATACACTATTATGCTGAATCTCCTTGTCTTTTATAAGCATGTGTTCTCTATTCCCTATGTTCAAGCATCATTTATAATTTATCTTAATAGTCTATAAATTACTGAATAATTACAACTTTCCAAACTTAATTTATAGTCTAAAGCTACGTAAACAGACACTGCTAAATGGCCCACCCGCACAAAAACAAATTAATCTTAAAGATCCTCTGGTCAGTAGCAAATAATTTGATATCCCATGTATTGTAACATGGGATCAAGCATTTCCAACGGTCAAGAGTTAAACAGCATTTGAGAAAATAATTTTAAAAGATCTGGTGACACTGTCTTACTAAAATACCTTTCATGCATTTTTAACTTCTCTTTCTGAATCAATATAGGAAACAACGCCTTTTTAACTCAGGCACACTGGAAACACTATATTTTAAAGGCGATATTCTCAGTTTAAAACTGTGTTGCTTTTTTTTGGTGTAATATTAATGATATCTTCAAAAAGGAAAGTCGTTTAAATATTTTTGCTTCATTTAGTTCACCTTCAGCAGTCATTGAGTTTTGAAAATACAAATATAGTCATCGGCTGCCTTAGTGCTTTGTCAGGTTTATTTTGTACCTCTTAAGTGCAAGCACTTAGGAAGTACCATATATAACTACCATTTTTGTAGCTCTACCAATTTCCTAATTAATTTCAGTCAGATCAATTTCTCTTAAACTAGAATTAGCCGAGTATCATTAAAAGCATAAGATAACCTCAAACAACTTTGTATATAATTAGTTTTTGTACTTAACTGTAAGGAAATCGCTTCAAAACCAGTAAGCATGAATTTCGAGTGACACTTACAATGAGTACGCAAAAGGAAATACGTACAAGATGTTCATTACAGCATTTTTTACATTAACACCATACTTCAATATAGAGATTTAGCAGCACATGGCTTTAAACTCAAAGAGCAGAATATTAGCTATGAGATATATAGCCAGTCATCAGATCAGACACAACAGTATCACCACAAAGAAAAATCAAAATAAATACAAAGGCTGTGTATTCAAACACGAAATGCTCTAAAACAGACTAGCCGATAATTTTGAAATGATCTAATATACTCCCACAACCACAAGCAGCAAGTCCAAAGGAGTCTGGATCTGCAGCTTGCCCAAACCATTATGGCTGGCATTTTGAAGTCGACACAGAAGTAATGATTTTAGCTCCTTGACCCTGAAACTTTTACAGAGCTTTATAACCCAAATGACAACCTTTAACACATAAACAAAATATTCAGGACTATTGTGCAGTTTGCTTGAAGATAAATGAACCCGAGTTGAAAGTTGGATCCACATGAAAGATACAAGGTTGAACTTTTTGTGAAAGGAATTTTTGGTTGTAAGGCAAAATTGGGCTTGGCTGGGCTCACCTGGGAAATAATGAAGTTTAACATTTTCCAATAGGGACAATATTACACAGTTAGTTATATCCCTGAAAAGGTCATTTTAGAAGCAAGTCCTCAGAGGAGGGAGGATAACACCTTCAGAAAGCTGGACACACCCACCAGTCTATATTTAGCAATATATTATAACTAGTGTGGCTATAGTTAGAATTGAAAACTATTTCCTACTTAACTCCATGTTTCACATATTTTAAACTTTCTGAAACATTTGCCCCTGGGCTGAAATTTCCTCTGCTTTAATCTCTGTCTGAAGTTCAATTTCTTTGGAAAGGAGCAACAAAATTCCTTACACTATTTTGAAGTTCAGCAATAATGAAAACAACACATTTTTCTTTCCCAAGTCAGAGAAAGTGATTCTGATATATGCATATTTTATTACGGAACTTAGCCATAAATTGAAGTATTTTACCCAGAAATAATTTTTTACCTCCAACCTCAGCTTAAAGGTAACTGTTTTGAAAATCAGTATTTCAGAGGAGGAAGTTTGATTCATCCCAGTCCATAACAAGATATCACATCGTTCTTAGTTTGATGCATTACTAGATAATAAAGGTTAACTTCTACAATGCTTTTATGCATAGCAAAACTATTTAAGAGTCATCGCATAGTTCTGAGTTATACTATACATAATTAATTTGTGATACTAGAAAGTATATCTTTAAGTGCTAGGAATTGTGAAGAGAAACATCAAGATGCTTTTTATAAAACTTATATGTGTTTTAGCCATTGCAAGAGACAGTTTATATGGATGTGGCAGTCATTTAATGTGGTTTGATATAATGTAAAGGGTCTGGATGACACTTTTGTAAAAAAAAAAAATTATTATTTTGCCCAGAATTACAGATAGAGGGCGATGCTCTTGATGTGGAATTAAAATGACAAGCCATAGCTGTTTCTGTTTTGCTGGATATGTCTTGCTTTAGGCCAATGTCAGGAGACAACATAAGCCCATGGTCTCTCCTGGAGCCCTTGTTGGTAAAGTGTTTACTGCATCCAAATGTTTGTCTGTGCTCTCACGAAAAATTTACTACCTACCAACCCATGCTTTGACTTTACCTGCTGTGGGCTGACTCTTTGCTATGGCTGAAGGCCAGTCAGCCTGTTACAGTACCGGCTATATGTGCAAGTGGTCAAGAGATCACCTTTTAGACATGAGAAATCATTTAGCTTGCCACAAATTACTGAGTTCACCTTTCCAGAACAGATTCCATGATCTGAAAAGTTGATGTGATCTTATTTGGCCAATTTAGCTCTTTACAGTCACTGCTGCTTAGTCTTCTACTTCCCACTCTTGACTCCAGCCCATCCAGGCACCATGTGAGAAGCATTCTCATAGCTTCTCAAGTATCCTCTGTCTCCCTATAGTATAGGACCCTTATCTAGAAAACATTACACCTTTAAGTTACCAAAGCACATTTCATTCTGATATAAAGATTTACCCTGGGAATGTTGGCAATAATTTATAAATTATTGTAGTTGGAAAGGAAGTAATACGGAGCAGAAGAGGAGAGCAGTTTCCACTGCTGTCAGTCATCTAAAAGCAAGATCACGCTTTGCTCTTTGTTTGGTGAAATAAGGGAAAACTAATAGCTTAAGAAGTTAAACTTGAACAAAAGGTTTCATTTGAGTAACTCCTCAAATTCCATGAAAAATCATCCATTTTCTATTCTCTTTTTTGGTCGTATGTCTCTCCTGTAGTGGCAGTGTATTAAGAAGGACCACAAAGAACTACTCCAAGAAGAGGGCAGCAAAACTCCTGTCCCCACAGTAAGTCACATAAAATGAAATAGTGTATTGACGAGTTCATAGGACCAATTGAGGGGCAGATAACCACGTTTATTAACACAAGATATACTGAAGTTTTGATGTACAGAAACAAGTCTCAGACAAACCTGAAGATGTGAGTACTCCTCCATTAGGCAACATATCAGATTAGTCTACTAAGTGTTCTGAACGTGCACCTTAGTTAGAAATGGTTTCCAGTTAACAATTTACACTAGCGCATAATTTCACAGCTGTAGCATGATGAGAAATAACAACTTCGGCTAGAGAAAGAGTGAGCTGTGATTTTTAAGTAGGCTGATGTTCTTATTTGGGATAAAAATTTGGGAAGCCTAGAGTAAAACATCTCCAGCGGGCATTCTAGCCACTAAAGTTTATTGGGCCAAATCCTCCACTCGTTTACACCTGCAGTTCTGCTTACTTTACAGCTAAGGCACACTGTCACACCACAGGTCTGAAGACGAAAAATCCTGAATCACAGGTCCTATAAAAGCAAGTTTCTATAATTCTAAGTTACAGAACAGCACTTTTAAAACTTGAAGTCACCCTTTCTTCCTCTTGTATGTGTGTGGGCAAGTGGTTTAATTACAATGCATAAAATGGAATGGCAGACAGAGACATCAAAATCAAAGAGCAAGTCCTGTCTGAACTTCATTAGCAAACATAAATACAAATAGGCGCATCTTGTTCGTGGCATGTCATGGTCCTTTCCTCCTTTGGTAATTTTACTCTATTCTCTGATATTTGCATAAATGTAAATCAAACCATATGACTTGCACAGGCTTATGATAGGGGAATCATATGCAAACTTCTTTTCATCAACTAATTCTCTTCATGCAGTCTTACAATGTTACTGTGAAAGTCAAGGAGGACTGGGTCTCAGACAGTGAAAGCCTTTATTTAAGAACAGTGGAGGGAGCCCTGCCCTTTAAATAAGAGACATTCTTGGATCAGACACTGGCTGGCAGGATGGAAAAAAGGATGTAGCATTAACTTTCATTCCATTCCAAATAACCTGGAACCCATAAAACACAAAGATTCTCTAATTTTAAATCTGCTCCTTTTCTCCTTGTGTCTTCTTGCCATTTTGTTTGGGGAATGTTAACTTTGAAATTTCATTAGACAGCCATAATATCGAATAAGTCATCCTGAACTTTCATAGCTCTTTGTACATAAAAATATCTACATTAAAACTTTTGTGATTAAAAGGTTACTTTTCTAATTTTTCCCAGCCTGCATAGACAAACCACATGCAAAAAAGTGTCAGCTTATTTAGAGATTAAAATAATACTTAGTTTAGGAGGCAAAGTACAAGCATCATTATTTAAAAAAAGAAAATCCATATGTTGTTTAGAATTAGTCACTTCTGTTTAATTTTAAATAAATTTGTGTGGATATAAAATGTCCTTATTAAAAGTGCATACATATTACAAAAGAAATATAATGGATAATTCTCTCCCCAATTTAAAACAATAGCCTGAAGGCTCTAATTCTACAAATCCATCTTTAATCAGTAGCTAAAGCACAGACGTCTGATATTACTCAGAGAGTGATGGAATGTTTAATGTAATAATAGCACTTGGCCAATAATGAATAACAAATTCCAAATACTATCTGTGAACACCAAGGTTTAGTAGATTATGAACTTGTACGATGCTCTGGGTGATCTACTCTGCTGTATTCATGAAAACTCACAATTTCATTTATGATGAGGTCAGACCAACATGTTGAAAGCTACAGCATCCATTTATCCAAACATTATTGGTCCTCCTAGAAACACAACCATGTTTATGCTTAAGGTAGCCCCCAAGAAACTGCAGTTAGGTGTAAGAAAGACTAACGGAACAACTTCATTCCTCAGGTCTGTTCCCTGAGTCTCCAGCCATCCAGTGAAACACCAGCGACAGCAGTGTCTTCCATGCTGTGAATATCTGCCCTCAGGAAGGGGTCTAAGATTACCATAACACTTCACATAGACAGTCACAAATATCACAAACTGATAAAAGCAGTGCTTCAGTAAGCCACCCTTCAACAGCTTGTAACAAAATGTTTTCCATCTAAGTCAGTTCTGGGCTTTAGTTTATCTTTTATCTGCCAACGGCACAAACTTTTTCAACAATCACATAAAACTGTGTTGTTGTGCCCTGAAATTGGATATATCCACGACACATCATCCAAATCTGTTAAAGAACATAGTCTAGATCTCAACTACCCAACGGTTTTATTGTTGCTCTCTGTTACTGGGAATAATGACATTCTCAAGGCTGATGGAAATGTAGGATCTCTGAAAAACAAGGACCAAATGTATTTCTCAGACACCTCATGCAATATCAACAGTAGAAGAAGAATAAAATGTAGGGCTTACACTGTTGTTCTTCAGCTCATTTAGACCAATTTGAAATACTGCAGTTAACTTGCAAACACTGTTCTCAGGGCTGAGCTGGTATTATAAGAAAGAAAAACAAGGCAAAAGGATCATGGCTTCTGTTGCAGCAAGAACTGGGGTGTGGGAGTGGGGGACCAACGTCTGCCAAAAGAAAAAAAGAACAAAATTGGTAGGGAGAGAGAGATCATTTTAAGTTTCTCAGAGGGTACTGTAAACAGTGGAGAAAGAAGGAAAAAATGGAACTATAAAACAATACTTGGCAGCCAGCTTTGCAAAACAAACATATTTTCGCAAAGGTCTTCCCATCACTGCCACCAACTTTAATAGGCTTTATTTGTCTACAGCAAGAAACCCTTTTTAATAGTCAGAGAAAAGGCAATACTGCTTAGCACACTGATAGAAATTCTTCTTCTAAGCCCTATTTCAACAACATGCTGCTCTCTGTTCATAGTCAGAGAGAGGAATTCCTTCCCCCAGGCGGTAAAACCTGTAACTGGGCTCCATCATCACCCTTCCCTGGACCAAGGGAGAAGGCTGCTTGTACTGTGGAGCAAGCCTAAATCCAGTCATGGGTAATTATTACCATGGGTCTAATGGTCCATAGCTGTCTAACCATGATACGTTACTGGTAAAGCACAAAGCAGGTCTCCACGAGGCACCAGACCCTGATGAATACGACCTGTTGGATTGCAGTGTAATTGGTAAAATTTAATCCCCTTGCAACAGAAATGTAGTAGTTCCTGGCTATCCCTGATCTCCTCATAAGCATCGTAACCAGTTCATTAATAATTTTACCATCTTAAGGCAAACTGCTCAAAACACTTTGGGTTGCTCAGAGGCCAACGTCTCCTTTTCTGATGTGTCTCAACTCGCTGCTCTAGCTGCACAGCAGCAATCATGTATGCAGGCAACTTTATTATGTCCGAGAATGAAGCCTTGAGACGTACAAAGAAAAGACTTCAGGTATGACTAGGTACCAAAACCTCTAGTTCATGACTCAGAGCACTACACAGTCACAGCACTGCCACGTGAAAATATATCACCAATAATAAAAAAGCCTTCAACCTGAGAGTAATTCAGCATAAAATAACCTGGGCGGCTCTCTCTCTCCAATGATGATTTTCCTTGACTTTTTGAGGTTTCCTTCTACTACTGTAGAGGCTCAGTTTTTTTTTTCATTTGCTTGTTTGTTTTCTGTAGGAAGTGACAGAAGAGGTCAAATTCCCCCTTCCATGGCACTATTGCTCACGAGCTCAGTGAATTTATTTAGAATCCGTATTGTGTGGTAGAGTTGTCTGAGCACAAGGGCAGGAGCCAGGACTGGGCTCTACTCCCAGCTATGACACTTACTTGCTGTGTGGCCTCAGACAAACCACTTCATGTCTCTGTGTTTCAATTTCCCTTGCCTTTGAAACAGAAATACTACCATGCACTGAAAATCTTTTTTGAGGGTTGCTTGATTACAGAGCTAATACACAGTGTTTTGAAAACACTGGACGCCATTCCATAATTATTATTTTCATTACATTATATCTTCCATTGTAATGGTTAAAATACCAGATGTACAGAAATGGATGCTTAAATTGGCAGTTACTGGATAGGAGGAACAGGTATTAATTTGAAATAAATTAAATTATTTGGACAAAGCAAGAAACTTCACCTACATTCTTTTCTTAAAACTGTTGAAACCATAATGAAAAAGAGCATCTAATGACATTTTTGCAACATACTTCTCTTACCCCACCCCCTGAAAACATCCTGTGAACGCCCTCTGCAGAGAGCATAGCACCTCTATTCTCCCTTTGATTCAACGAAACATTCCACTGGGGAAATTAAAAACCAACCAACAACGCAGAGCAGAGAATAAGTCTGCAAATAGAGATTTTCTTAGGTTCCAAGGCCCTTTGCTGGTGGCGGCATTCGGGTGTGGCCACTTCTACCCTTGCTCCTTACTGACTGATGCACTCTGTCTGCAGCAGGGAGCCTGCTCACCGGAGCAGTGGGAGGTAAGAGGAATTAAGGTAATGCATCAGTGGCTGCCAGTGGAGGAGATGGGAAGGAGTAAAAAAAAAAAGCAAAAAAAAAAAAGGCAAAAGAAATATACTATTTCAATCAAAGTCTGAAATTTGTAGAAGTGGTTTTGGTCTCAATATAGAAAAAATATTTATCCAAGAAACTCCTACTCGGGTGCGAACATCCTACTTCTAGTGGGATTTTGTTTGGCAAAGTGCTGTGAAAGAGTGGAAGCTAATACAGAGCATGTCTATAAACAAATATATTTATTTAGTACAGATTGACACATTCACTAGAGTATTTCAGTGATTACACGTGTAAAACTATTTCCTATAGTGGTTTCCTTTTGTGATTCTGCTAATTTATTCAATCCATCCCATTTTCATGCATTGAATATTATGAGCCATTTCAGCCACCCAGACTGAAATGTGTGTTTGGAGACTACATGCCTGTTTTTTCATTTCATCATCTACACATAATTATTTGGTGATATTAGGAATTTGAGCTCAAATGGAATCCAACTAACATTTTAATAGCTTAAAAATCATACAAAATGAAGTCTGTCCTGAGGTTAATGAATGAGAGCCAAATCTTGAGGCTCTTACCCAGTTTTTACTCACTCCTTATTCAGGCAAAAGTTGAATCAATTGTAGTCAGACTGATTAAAAACAGAAGTACTTATATTTGGACTTTCCTCTCAGGTAAAACTGAATAAATTACCTAGGATTAGGCTGAAGAATAGCATCCAATTGATCTTTCACACGTATTTCTGCAACACACTGGAGGAAAAAGTGCTGAGGCAGTTTAACCAGTTAAAACAATACTTTAGCAGCAGAATAAATTATTATACACTACCAGGTTTTATGGCATTTATATTAGAAATAGCCCTGAATCAAAATACATTTTCTGTTCGCTCCTGAACTTCTTAAGACCAGACTGAACTCCAAACTTAAAACTGGTCCATTAAAGTACAAAAGCCAAGAGCCGTTACCCTTCAAAAAAAGCTCCAACCCTAATCTGAACATTAATTCAGGCATACATTGGTGCAGTTATTTGACTTTTGACGACTGGAAGCATTTATAATTTAGGCAATTAAAGGTTATTTTTTAATTAAATGCAGGATGTCCTATTCCTTACGCAAAGCACGCAATGTGACTGCAAAAAATATAAAGCAGAGCAGTTAATTCCTTTGAACAGTTAACACTTCACTTGTAATTCATGATAATCACAGAAAGAAGCTCCTCCCTTAAGGAACAAACCATTTTAGTACTGGACAGTCATTTCAAAGTAGCGACACGTTTATCCCATTCAAGGCAGATCTAAGCATGAGGATGTGGAAAAGGAAGTATTATGAGAAACAGATTTCTTCAGTATATGCAAAGCGAATAAGAGAAGAGAAAAACTGGTAACAGGAATGATCTGGTCATCTGTGAACAATACCAGATCCTCTGACTTCGTGTGTGTGATCGTGACCCTGCTCACTATCTCCTGGCAGCCTGCTATTAGGTTCTCAATGCTGAAACATGCTGAGCATATGAAGAGCTCAACTGTGGGTGGCTTCACTTGTAAATGAGGAACTGGGGACACATGAAGAGGACAGTCCCCTCCCAGTCATCACATATGCTGCATACCCAGCACTTTTCCAAGCTGCATGGACTGGTCCTGCTGCCCTAAAACATCCCCTGGTGGTAGCTGTCCTGGGTGTCTGCCCAGCAATTCCTAGTAGTGGCTACCTGCAGGACAGACAGACTCCTTCAGGTATTTAGATAGGGGTCTAATGAGCACTAACAGCATTAATGGCACATTGGCAATCATGCAGAGAGTGCTCAAAGCCTTGCAGGCTCCAGCATTACGCAGCTTATACAGAAAAGAGACCTTGTTGCACATTCAGAGACCTTCTGGCAAGTCATGAGCTGGGAGGATCTAGCAAGAAACATGGGATAGCAAGGAAGGCCAGGCTGTTTTTTTTATATTATACTTTTAAAACATTGGAAAAGTTGTTTCACAAGGCAAGATAGATTTCTAGTCTCCCTGATTTATGGCTCAAGTTATCTGTAACCTCTCTTACTCTCCTTTTGCCCATCCATCTCCTCCCTACCTGCCTAACATCTTGGCAAAACGGCCCATCCTGGAGACACCAGACAGTTGCTGAATCATAAAGTGTCCTTCCTAGAATTGACTACAAATTCCTTGTGGTCATTTCTGATTGATCTGCCTGTGGAGGGGGGCAACAATATTTACTTTTCAAAGAAAATGAAATAACTAGATGCACTCTGAACTTTCATACTATGCTCCCTCCCCATAAACCCACTTATACACATTACTTGCTATGGCATACTTTACTCAAATGAAACTTACTTTGAAACACTAGGACAGACCAATGTCATTAACAGTATCTCAGTGGTCTGACCCATCACATCAAACTCTTCTTCAGTACCAGGTCTCATCTTCGCTTTTGTATCCAGTTTTACAGAAGACATACTTTTATATACACATCTATAAAGCTGATATTTTTCTGAAAACAAGCTGTCCAGGCCATGAGATTCTTTTGGCTGATTGCCATTGTTCAGTCAGTAAATACAGACTTATGAATAGGGAGATGGATTACCCGTTTGTAACTCCATCAAGGGCTTTTCATGATATTGTGGCCCATATTTTTTTAATAACATTGAGGAATATTTAAATCCTGTATGAAAGTTTTTTTTCATAAGTACTTCTTTGATGTTAGAACATTCTGATTTGTGTGCATGCTGACACCAGAACAGCTCGATTACTCCATGTTCATTTATCAAAGAGTGTGGGGTCAATCCTATTCGGATGTGCAATTATTGCATCAAATACATAACATGCGCTAATCACGCTGACAGCAACACCCCCACTTCCGATGGCTGTAAATACAAGAACAGTAAACAATTACTGTAAATGAACAGTTAGTTAGGACCCATTTAATGTTAATGTTACTAAAAGTTATATTACAATAAAGCAGAAAGGTGGTAGAGGTGTTACTGAGCCCCAAACCTAGAACATGTTGCAGTATCTGATCTGAAAGCTGATGGGACCCAGTGGACTTGGACTTCAGCAAAGAGAAAGCGAGTTGTCTTAGTCACATGATTTATTGTAATGGTTTAACTCCATTTTTCTTTGTTTCTCCTCTTCTCCTCAACAGAATGGCTGTTTCTAAGACAGGAATGTCAAATCCAGGTTTTCAGCTCTCCAGTAGCACTGAATTTCCTGGCTTTTGTGGACTGAAATCAGACCCTTAACATTGCTTATGTGCATTTTGTTTTGGGTAATTGACATTAATTTTCAGGTTGCATCACTGACATCAATCAGTGTTGTTCTCAGAGGACTAGAGTTAAGGGGCCACAATAAAAGGGCATCACATTGTTTCTTTTGTTTTATTTCTGGAGCACTTTGCCTACTCTATACTTTTCCAGCTGATGTTACATTCCTTTTGTGTGAGACAGTTTAAAACATTACTTGCCTGTCTTGCTTACAAGAATAATTTGCTATCACGGTAAACGGTTCTAGAGGCTGGGAGTTTCAACTCTGGTAAAAATTCAAGTTGATACCTTCTGTCTATATAACACTTTGAACAAACTATGAAACAACAACACATTTCTTCACAGAGAGCTATGTTGCCCGTCACAGATGTTTTCCATATGGGAAGTGGAAGGTCGGCCCCTTCCCCCTCCATTCATCAGTGTTCTCACATCGTAGAAGGCATCTACAAAGACAACATGGCTGTAAATGATATTCCACAGAAGTCTCCATCAGCACGTACCGTGAACAAACAAGCTGATTTTCATTGTACAGGGCTGGAATATGCACCATTGTAGACAGTTTATGGTGAGTATTTTGACTCTTCAGCTGACTATTTTACCAGAATAATGAACAAATACTTCGGTAAGTGGCCAAAAGAAGCCACACTATCCTTCAGATACTAAGATAATGAAATGGAACAAACAGATTAAATTAGCATTTATTACTAGATTACTGCAGATTATCATACTGCATCAGAGCGTGGGTTCAGAACCTCCACCCTCAGATCCTTATGGGTGGGAGGGAAGATACTCTTCAACACAAGAGAATTATTTCAAGCGGAGATGAATCTGAGGCACCTCAATAGGGCTAAGACCTATTTTTTAGATTAGTACATAGTCATATACACAGGATCACAGGCACACGTTTACAGTAGCCTTTGGGTAAAAAAAATTGATCTGCTGCCCCATACTTTGTGTTACTCCCATCAATAGATACTAACAGCTAAAATTAAAATGGACTCAGAAGCACAGTTGAACCTTTAAGAGAGCAGAGTTTTATTTCCAAATGTTCAGCAATTGTAATGGGAAACATGTCTTCAAAAGAACTGAGAGCTCCAAAGCACCATTTTTTCATGGTTACATTTTGGCTCAAAAGAGTTCATTACCCTACAGGATGTTTTGTCCTTTAATAAATCTGGATACTTTTTTTTTGGATACTGGAGCTATTCTGACATTTGAATCATGAATGCAGGTGTGACTTCCTGAAAGTTCAAATTGTAATTGAGGCATTTCCTCATCTCAAACACTCTTTTCCCAAAACACATAATTATCTTGTCTCAAAAACAGTAAACTTCACAATCAAAAAGAAGGCACACAAACACAGAATTTGTGGGGAAAAAGAAATCATTTTTCCTTTTTTCTCTACACTTTTGGTTTTAGACAAGGCAGGGAACTGTGTCTCTTAGTCTATGCTTGATGTGTACCTGGATCATTAAGGTTCTTCAGAGTCAATATTTGAAACTTCTACAGATACTAGTTTGTATATTTTACCATTATTTAATATATATTATTGTACAATGATAATAGAATGTCTAACATTTCTACAGATTAAACTCTGAGATTTTGAAAGCCAACTAAAGATCTTGGCTATTTCACTCCCAGTCACTGGACCATGAGCTAGGTGAATAAAAATTTAAGTAGGGTGAGAAATAAACCTTAAATAATATCTACTTAAACTTTCCTTCTTTGCTTTTTCATTCTTATTATCTCCTTTGTTTCCTAAAGTATGCATCAACATTGTCTCATTTCTTAGAATCTACAAGATATTCCCAATAACCTGAAATATTTTCATTTATTTCTTTCAGTGTATTTTCTTGTTCATATTTTTTATTCCTCATGACAGCATTTTTTTCTTATTCTTTATTAGCAACTCTTTTCTATTTCTTCTTTCCTTCTACTTATCTCTGTCTTTGTATTTCAGTTCAGTTTATCCATCCCTTCCTATCCAGCCTGCTCTCCCATCTTTCCATAAGCAATCACTCTCACTCACTTTTGCCCAGCATCTCTCTTTACTGTTTTTCTCTCCAACCTTATTTCTGCCTTATTTCTGCATCATCTCCTTTATAAAGAAGTGAAGGGCTTCTCTGTATAAATCCATTCAAATCTTTCTTTATCCTCTCCTGACCAGATTTGGCTCTGTAACTGTATTAGCAGGCTTTGCAGAAACTATAGAAAAGTAGATCTATTGTTTCTTATAGTTGTAGGACAGAAGAAGAGTTTTGAAATTTACTAAAGGGGGCATTGGGAATGCAAAAGAATTGAAGTGCTTGTACATAGGAGCAGGAGGATCATAAATGCCAACGTGGAGTAGACAGAAGTTAGCATCCAGGGCGCAGAGCCCTCAAAAGCTTGAGGGAGGCTCACACTTCCCAGAAGCTTAAGTTCAATCTTGGATAGCAAAAATAAATGAAGCATGCAGTTTTCTTTTTTTTGGCTTTAATTACGCAGTTTGCTTAAGGAAAAGAAAGCAAGAGGCAGAGGAAAAAAAAAGAAGGGCACAAGTCAACTTCGTGTCAAAGAAGCATGCTTGTTCCTAGCCCATCGAAGAAATTGCTCAAAACCATTTCACCATCGTGGAACTATTGCCCTTGTAAAAGGCTGGGGTTTCTGCCCCAGAAATGATGGCCCTTAGGTTTGAGATGAACTCACAAGCCATCATTTCTAGAAAGCTTCTATTTTTCCTTGATAAATTGGTGTCACCTAATTGCTGTAACAGTTTCTCCCTGTATCTTTAGCTGTGCATGAATCAACTGAAAATGCATGACTAAGGCTGACATAGCTCTTAGCAAATGCAGAGATTGTGGAGCAGAGTGTGTTTTGGGGTAATATTTATTCCTTAAGGGGAAGCTGATAATGGGGTGAACAATTGATCCAGGCCCTCTGTTGAGGGACGAAATTAATCCATCCCAAAGGAAACAACCCTTTTTTGCTATGTTACATGTAGTGCTTATGACAGTTGTTACAGAGAACAAAACTAGGGACAACAAAGTATAAGCATGTCCACACCGCACAATAAAACATCTTGGTCCTGATCTGGAAGGGAATATAGGAACAATGGCTGCTGATTCAGCTCTGGCTTTTGAAGAGACTGATCAGGGTGCCAAATGGGTGGCATTTTTGTCTTGTGGGCAAATTTTAATCAGGCACCAGGCAGAGTCAAACAACTAATTACTCACAGGCCACTTGCCCAGTATGAAAAGGGAGCAATTTTCAGTCTTTGACAGATTGGACTTGAACAGGCAACAGAAGTGAAAGCATCTATTGTCCATTATCCAGCCCAGCCCTGAGACTTCCAATTTCTCAGTTACCATGTAGCCTGTTCAGAAAAGGTTTGTCAAGCAACAGCCTCTCTAAACAAATTACATCAAAATTCCTTACACTATGCCACATATTCAACTTGCCTTTCCAAAAAGAGCCACATAATAAGTTTCTAACAAGGACACTGGTTATTAAAGCACTCTAGATTTTCTAGGTCAAAGAGGTGAAAGGCAAAGCCAAAATAACTGAAATAAAATCTTCTATAAATCATGTGTGTTTACTTATGAATACAAAAAAAGCGAGATATGAAGAGACCTGTTGCTATACTCAGTAAAATTCAGCTAATTATTTTGAATTACCATCTTCTTGATGAAAGAAAGATTTAAGGCGCCAGAGTTGGCTTTTGGAAATACCCAAACAGTTCAAAACCAAATAGAGCTTAGAAGAAGCTGGATTCTTCTTTCTTTTCCCACTTCTTCCTCCAAAATGTATAAGACAGACATGGCAAAGAAATACATTGGTAATGCATGTTGTTCCTTTTTGTACAATTAAAGGCCAAAAGTAGATGCCTTTTTCACATATATGCTTGCTTAGGGAACCCAGAGATCTAAACTGAAAAGTGCGAAATATCTTAATGCATTTACAAGGAAACTTTTAAAAATTGTCATCTATATCTCCTACTTCCTAGAAACATTAAGACTTGAGATTTCTGAAAAGAATATTGTAGCATTTCAGTATACTTTGAGACATGTTTTTTCAAAGTGCTGCATCTTTGTATTATTAGGTAGGAAGAGAAAAACATATTTTTGCTGCAGTTTTCTTTAGGAGACACCCCTTATTTTACTACTTCTCAGATGTGTCCAAACCCATACTCACTGTGAAGCCTAGAGTAGTTTATCATTTTTTCAAGGAATATGTTTTGTCAATAATACAGTTAAACCTCCCATTTCCTAATTTTCTAAGTTTTTATCTTCAGTGATGATTTTGTGATGGTTGAGTGACATTCACTGAGAATGGATGTGCACTTAATTTTTTTCTTTTTTTCTTTAAGTCAACTAAGAGTCAGATTGAGGGTCTAACATGGGTGCAAAAGAGCTGCAGTCTGCCTTCTAATATGGGGCATGGACCAGCCCAGTACAAATGAAACAATGACATGAGAAGGAAGCGGCTAAGAACAGTAGAGGATGTTCTTGTTCAATAAAGACTTGGAGCAGTCTCTGTTGGTGGGCTCCATGGACGCCCAGATGTAATTCTGCCCCCACCCCAAACACTTCCTGGAAAAAAAACAGAAAACAGTTGGGGTGGGCTGTGGTACCACTTGTCTTCCTTCTGGGTGAGTCTGGAGGAGGAAAGGATCAGGATAAATTATAGGTCCCTGCAAAAGCTCTGTGCGTTTATGATCGCGCCATCTGGAAACAGTGATAACTGCACTATTAATGGAGGCATTACTACAGAAGATCTGCCGTGTCTATTAAAACCAGCCATGCTGTGTGCTGGCTCATGATACATGTTTGCTCTAATTTCCTCTCTGACATTTCATTCCTAAAGCTGTCAATAACCCGTTAACCTTACTGGCACTGAAACTCTAAAACTAAGTCCTATTTCAGCTCTGATTTTGAATATGAATTGTGATAAGCAATAACAAAGGCTAAGTTTACAATACACAGTTACCCTAATCTAGATCATTTTATAGGTGGTGGGTGTTTTTTTCTTGCTTACTCAAAGCTCTTTGCATCACAAACCAGGATACAAAAATGTGATATCCTAAAATTAATTTCTTAATTTGATGGCAGAAGAGGAAATGTTCTTTACTGGTAACTGACAGCTTGATCCTGCAGTTTTCAATGGTCAGAAGTGTCCTGTAATCAAAGTAATTGCTCATATTCAGACAGTTTAAAGCTAGAAGGAAAACTTACGTCATCTAGTCTGACCTCCTGGGTACCACAGAATTTCAGCCAGTTGCCCCTAGTTTGGGTCAGTTATCAGTTTAACAAAAGCATATTTTTTTCAGAAATTCATTTGACATCCATTTGGAGTCATCAAGAATGAGACAATTCAGAGCTTCACTTCATAGTTTCTTCCAATTGTTAATTTTCTTGTGCCTTATTTCTAACTTCAATTTCTCTGGTACTATTTTCTACATAAATACAAGTTATAAGGACAGAAATTATGTCTGTCTCCACAATAATGGTAACATTAATGTGAAAAGAACATGTCCAATCAGGATGTTAAGAAGCCTTTTGGCCACATGCACAGAAATTTTTAAGCATCAGCTGAACCAGATAAGCCTGTTACTGGATTTACTGAGATGTCTGAGTTAGGTACAAAAGGATACATCTATAGAAGCATTTTAGTTTGGAGCAGGGGTGCGGTTTTGAAACAAATCTTGCACTCATCCCTACTTACTGCACATCGATTTGCATCATGGCATGATTTCATAGCACACTAACTGGACTCTTTTTGGATAAAACCAAATCAAAAGCTGTACTCCAAACACTAACAGGTTTTTCAGTTAACAGGGTCAGACTAGACCTAGTACAACAGTAAAAGTAAAACTCACTGAAAAGCTTATCATGTGAATGTCAGGTCAGCACGAACCATTTGTCTTCTACACATCTGCTCCTATTTTACTACTTGCAAAGCAGTTACAGCCAAATTCCCCCTGCCTTTAAAGAAACTCGTGCCAGCAGCAGCTGAGAACGGAAATTCAAGGCTTAGCAAATCATTTCAGGAGGACAGTAACTGGAGGAATTACTTTAGTTGAATAGGTGGGGATTAATCCATAATCTGAAGAACAACAGAAATGATCAGAAGGTAATGCAGCCAATAGAGTTCCTTTTTTTTTTTCAGGGCTATCCTTAAATAACAAATATTGTAGACTAACTCACCTGGCTCATCCTACAAAGACCAAGTCAGAAACAAAGGGCTTCTAAAAGAACAGCCAGGAAAAGATAAGGGGAGACAATAACATAGACAAAAGACAATGAATTAGACCTAATAAATAACAGAATTCAGAAATGGCTATTCCACACACTTTTAGGGACAACTAGGATAGATGGTTTTATTCTTTGTTTTCAGTCAATAACGTTCAATATACTGTCCATGGGAGGAACAGGAATAGATCATTAGAACTTGCATCCACTTGCCCAGTCCAGAGATAAAGGTCAATCGAACATTTAATGCAAAACGAGCCTTAAAATGAGACTTCAAAGGAGACACGAGATTTAGATTAGATACTAGGAAGAAGATTTTTACTGTGAGGGTGGTGAGGCACTGGAACAGGTTGCCCAGAGATGCTGTGGATGCCGTGTTCAAGGCCAGGTTGGATGGGGCTTTGAGCAATCCGATCTAGTGGAAGATGCCCCTTCCCATGGCAAGGGGGTGGAACTGAATGATCTGTAAGGCCCCTTTCAACGGAAACCATTTTACGATTCTATGCAATTCCACACAAAACCACTTGAGAAAACTGGGGTTTTTTTTATGGCTGCCAGACCAGCAGTGCCATTCTCAGAAATAAGTGTTTCTGCTTGGGACAGAAACAGCCAGAAATGAGCAAAGAGCAGTGAGAAGATGGATAGGTCAATGGTCACTTCAAAATCTTTTTTATTTGTTGAGGAAACTTCATGGAGGTTATAAAGGTCAATGTATCATAGCAAACCAAGATTTATTACAGAGATCTTTAGGGAAGTGACTGTCATAGCAGAAGAACTGTTTCAGTCTTATTTCACCACAGTTTTCTCCATCTTTCAAAACATATTTCCTGTAAATATTCATTTCCAGGTGGAAATGAAATGTGGAAGAGTTATCAGATTGGCCAGGATAAGCTCTTATATATCACAATTTCTAATTATCCGATCTTTTCAGAACCCAATAGTAGCATATAACTTTTATAAAGGGAAAAACCAGTCACTAGAAATTTTAATGTGCACTTTCAGAAGAGCACAAACCTCTCTTTAGCGTTTTCACTAAGAAAAAATATCGTCTTCTGTTTGCTTCTAATATTTTCAACTTTCCAAAAGATTGATTTATTTTTAATTTCTTTCATTTTTTGTGATTTCTTCTTTCTGGAATGAAGAACTAAAATAATGAAATATTAGAAAAACAATGAAAATATTTGTTCTGAAGCTTTGCTCTTAGCCTCCCAACAAAGGTCTGCCAATCAAGAAGTCTGAAATAGGCTGCAGCAAAGGGCAGACAGAGTTCATGCAGACTCAATCAATGACTTTTTGGGATGTCCAAGACTAGAAATAGGTGATATTTGTAAATGAGATTTTAGGTTTTGGACTGTTTGGGATGGTACACAATATCCAGAAACATTTTTCAAATTATAAGCTTGGTCTTTGAATTCCACATATGACAGAAAGAAAATAGAAATTCCCAACAAAAGGGGGAATCCAAAAAAGAATAACAAGGTGATTTTGGAAACCTTGTAAGGTTCTGAGAAGTCTCTTTGGTCTTTGACTCTGGCTGGTGATGTGGGATATATGCAAACAGTAATCAGTCCCAGGCCTGCAGTAGCACTGCTCACTCATAATAGAATAAAATTATAGCTTACATAGGAACACAGAATTGGGAAAATCTCTGGCTATTTGGCAATGGAAAGTATCAGGAAAACATGGGGTAGAGAGAGAAAGGCTGCAAGAAATAAGAAAAGAAAATTATACTGTTCAGACAAATTACACAACATAGGAGAGAAGAGGGGCAGAAGGACAGCAACAGCAGAAGGATCACAAAGCAAGCTCAAGAATAAACGGATATGGCACAAGTCAAAGAACTTGAATTTAACAGCGGGTACGTTCAAGGAACCTGGTCCATATCATTATCCATGGAGAAATGTTCTTGCCACTGCAGTTAGTTCTCTCCAGCATATCAACACATTCTCTGATGGACTGGCACATGTACATGACAGTCTTCGAAATGAAATTCAGTATACTCTTGTCCCCACTGGAAACCTCACCTTCTTACCCAGTTCCTGCTAGTGTAACCAGTTTGGCCTGGAAAGATGCCATATGTGATCATCTCCTGTATTACAGCTTTCTTTCTCGATGCTGGAAATGAAACCTCAGGCATGATAATACCAAGAGTTAACACACACCAGCACTGCTGTGCCAGCTCAAACCAGCTACATTTTTCCTGACTCCATGGTGGTTTTGAGTTTTCCTTCTCTCCTTCCCTTCCTCTGATCAAGGACACACATGGCTACCCAAAAGCAGCAAAGCCTTTCTACCAAAATTACTCTCCTTTAGTATCAAGACCACAAAAGACTGAAACGCACAACACTGTCTGCCACCACCCTATTCTGGCTGATTGTCTTTTAATAGCTACAATAAAGTTGTGCAAAGGAATAATATTCCACATCCTTGACTCTCCCAGGCAGTATATGGACAATCCCAAAGGAAAGTATGCCTTAGCTGAATCTGCTACTTTATGACTAAAACAGGAAATTCAGTCCCCTTTTATTGTACCTTTTTATTTTTGAAAGGCTGCCCAAACAGTTCCAAGTTGAGTTGAAGTAAAGTTATTGATGTCAAGAAGCCAAGATCTTTCACCATGGCTTGCTGAATGAGGAAGGAAGAAAACTGTTTGTACTGAGCTGTCCTTTGCTTCTCCAGGCTAGCTTTGAGCCAAAGAAGCAGGAAGAGGAGAAAGATGAATAAGTGAAAAGGGATAACGTTTATCTTTTAACAAAATCACAATGTTCTGCTCCTAGCTCGAGCAGCCAAGACTTGCTGTTGCATCTTTAAGACAGATAGTCTCTTCTGTGAGAGACGACAGGCTAATTATAGTGCTCCTGCCAGAGGGAACTCACACATGCAAACCATTATGTAAAATATAATTTTTTTCTTTAAGAATGCTCAAGATCATTAGACATGGTTTGTTCAATGCTAGAAAATCAAGCCAAAAATGAAAATAAACAGTTTCAAGTATTTGCAACATAATTCCCTCATGCATTTATGGAAATATAGTAAAAAGCGCCTTAAAAATGTGGTTTGACATTTCATGCTGCTCTGTTTTTCCAGTTCTCAACATTTGCCCTCTTGTCCTGTATCATTTCAGTACCACTGCAGTTTGGGAGAGATGACGGTGGTAGCCCTTGTCATCTCTACAGTGCTTTTCAGCATTGTTTCAACTGATGGGTGACAGAAAGCATCACAAAGACCTGCTGTAAATGATAGGAATTCTTTATAAATTCTATTCTGCATGAAACAAATGTAAAGTCATTGTAAGTAAATACGATAGAAATATTCATCAAGATAATTACATGTACAGCATTGCTTCCCTAACAATGTGCTTTGGTAAATTAAGGCTAAATTCCACTAATCCACTACATTTAACATGGCTGCAATAGGAGAAGGGGTAATGGTTTTAAACTAAAAGAGAGTAGATTCAGATTTAGATATTAAAATGACGTTTTTAGCAATGAGGGTGGTGAAAACCAGAACAGGTTGCCCAGAGAGGTGGTAGATGCCCCATTCCTGGAAACATTCAATGTCACGTTGGATGAGGCTTTGAGCAACCTGATCTGGTTGAAGATGTCCTTGCTCATTGCAGGAGAGTTGGATTGGATGACCTTTAAAGGCGTCTTTCAACACTTAAACTACTCTATGATTTTACTTTTCCATGAAACACCACTCCTTTTATAAGCTCCCCTTCCTCCAGAAGCAGAGGTTTGTTCGATACATTACTACCTTCAAGAGTAATTCTCACTCTAAGACAAATATGGAACAAATTCACCAAGTTTGGCTAAGATGATGATGTGAAATGGCTTCATCTCTGCTTTATGCAGAGAACTCAAGTCCTGCCTATCTAAATTAACTGGTATTTTAAAGGTTTTGTCTAGTTTATAAAACATGGGATGACTGACAAACCAAATACACGGTCTAATGGATTAAGCAAGCACCTGCATACCACAAATTCCTGAGTTTTAATCCCAACTCTCTTGGTGCTCACCTTCTTGTTCCATAAAACTGAGATAATATTTATCCTCTGCTTCATGAGGGTGTTGTGAGAGTGAGTAAATGTTTGGACAGTTCTTCAAAAGGTCAGGTCCTAACCAGGCACCTGTATTGTACAAAAGTAAACCGTTTCCTCAGATTCCCATGATATAATCATAGCCCCCTTCTCCAGAGCCTCTCAGATCAGTTCATAATAAGCAAGCACATCCATAATAACACTACACATGCATGAAGTTAGGCACTGATTTGGGGCTTCAGAATGATTTCTCCTGCAAACTCATTATAAATTATCCCACTAATACAGGTATAATTCAGTAAGCGCAAAAAATTTTTATTTCTGACTTTCACCTAGAAGCATGACACCTCCTGAAGGGCTAGTAATGAGTCAATTTTAAAATCGTAATTTCACATCCAAATTGAATAAAAGCATAAAGTAGAAAAATAATTTATTTTATAGAAAATGTTTTAAGAACCACTTTCTTCCAGATACTTCAGCAATTCATGCACTATAAAGGCTTAGAATAAAAGTTTTGAAATCTCATGCTTTATTAGATGGGCAGTTCCAGAGACTCAGCACACTGTATAATCCCATCAGTGGTTAGTTCTCAACAAACAAGTTACACATAAGGGAAAAAGACTCTAGACCAAGGCAATCGGCAAAAAAAAGGTTAAAAGGGTTACAGCCAGGTTTTTCCTCAGTTTTAACTCATAAGTGATGACATAAAACCCAGAAAAAACAGCTCCAACTTGAAAATGATTTAAATTTGCCAGCTCCGGCTATTTCTGGAAACGAGCCAGGCTTAATTTGGATTTAAGCTTCTCAAAGTTTGCACAGCGCTAACTTTAAACTGCTGCAGCCTAAAAAGTGAACCTGGTTAAGAGACCCAAAAATTAATCCACGTAATTCAACACAAGTGACAGTCTGTTCTCACCAGGTACCTGATCAAGATGTTTTCGTTGCTTTGTTCCAGGAGAGGGTGGTGCTGTGTCTTTATAAGCAAAACTGTCCACCTTAGAAATGCCTTCAGTACTTATCTAATGCTGCCTAAGGATAATGCTCACAGGAGGGAATAGGACTTGTTTTCCAGGAGGGAATATTTTCAGAGTCAAGCTTGTAATTCGTATTTGCGAATCTCCAAATTCAACAATTTCTCAGCCTCTATAAACTTGCAGATGGAAAGATCCCGTATTTGGAATAAATAATGTCTATGCTTCACCTTCATTACAGGGCATTTTCTGTCAGAAGAGTGCTATATCCTGACTCCTGAAATACACAGAAGCCCCTTGTAGTAAAGCTATCGCACCAGGTTGTTCCAAGTGTACAGCTAAGGACGCTAACATTAATAGTACCTTGGAATGATTGGGGGTAAAATAAAAAGAAAATATCCTGGCAAGCATTGATTAAGAATGCCAATCGCTCTCTCAGGATTCTGCCTAGGATTCAAGGGAATTTTTTATTTTAATATATAGAAATGAACTTTTGTACTTGTTAAAAAAATCACAACATGGAAACATAAGTACATTTATCTTTTTACTATTTTTACAGCCCTTTCCCCAAAATCTGCTGGTTATTAAAACATTGCTGTGTAAATAAAAAAGGTTCTGCTTTATTACTTGCCTTCTCTTTTCCCTGCTTGCACACACAATGTGACCGTTGTTTGCTAGATTACACTCATTCTCATAGCGACAGACTTTGATGTCACACAGTAAGAGCTCTGACTTCATTATATGCACACAGAACACAGAAGAGTTGTGGAAAAACATTACCAGTCTACAATAGATATCCAGTTCATGAGTTGAAAACCAACAGAAGCTTTGAAGTAGTTCTCTGATTATCAGGAATACACTGTAAATATACAGAACACACTGAGGTGCACCAGAATAGCAGTCACAGGGTACAGCACTTGATCAGCATATCTCAAAGCATAGCTTGACATCAATCCTCCCAATAGCATTAAAGAAGACAAAAGATATTCTTACAGGAAAGAAAAATTGAATAAAAAATAATACTTGTATTCTACTTGTCAACAGCAAGTTGACATCATCATCATCATCACCATCATCACCATCCTCTGCAGTTCACACAACCCTGAGGTGAGCACCAGTGATACCTGCAGGGTGCAGTAAGACTGGGTAAACTTCTATAACCCTGAAGGCTACAAAATTAGAGACTGATATTATTGATCTTATAAGCATTTTATAAAGAGATGTATTGGATACTGAATAGTGTTGAAAGGGTTCTAACATGACAGTTGTGCATTTCTTAAAGATGACTGCTTTTTCTACACTTTAACAATTAAGAATCACATTTATAAAACACAACTGATCACATAAAGCTACTGAGTGGAAGGGATCTTTCTTCTAGATCAAACAGCATGTGGTAACACCATGAAGACTGTGTATGTGGCTGCTCTGAGGGCCAGGGTTTAAGACGACAGCTTTAGAGTAGCAAATGACACTAAGTCTTGACCTCATACTAGAGCAGTCTCAGGGAATATTCCTGGACTCTCAAAAAAAAAAACCCTTTGCACTTAAATTGTTCAACTAGCCCCAGGAATGCTTTTGGCACAGGACAACTATCATTCCCCAATGTGGGACGCAGCACAGAGGTATGCGGGGGCCAGAGACCATTCCCAGGAGGCAGTCTGGAGACGTCTGCCTTATTCTGGAGGAGAATATTGAATATTATGGATGTGAGCCGTTCCACGTTTGTTAGCCTTGGTGTCAGAGAGCACAGACACAGTTAATCTCCTGCTACAGACATAGCTTTATGTACAGTCAACTCCCTAGGCTCCTCTGAAAACCTCAGCCCAGATAGCTGGAAAAGTGTCCTAATTGAGGAGTCAATAATTGCAGTGCAAGCAAGCATGCTTTCTAATTTAAAAGCTATTATTTTAATATCCACACAAGAAATATACTTTTGAGGAAGTCAAATCTGAGGCAAAACAGGTATCTTTGTGTTGCCATGCAGGCTGTGTTTATAAGCTGATAAGGTTGTGTTCCACTAACGAGGGGGAGAAAAAAAGCCTTCAATTTCAGAAAACTCAACCGCTTTATCTGACACAGCCTCCCAGAAAAGCAGTGTCCTTGCCCATTAGAATGTGCAGCCTGCCAGATTGAGCTAAATTGCCTACAAGGAAGAAGACATAATATTGCAGTTAATATCAGAAAACATTGTAATTTGCTTTTTGCTTGCATTTTTTTCTGACAAAAACAAGGTGATTGGGGAGAAAGAAACAAGGTAAGGTGTGTCTGGCTGCCAGCAACTCCTTAACCCTATCTTGCCGAAATGCTTTGCTTGATTCAGAGCAAACTATCATAGGGTTGATAAAGACAGGATCAATAAAAACATGAAGCTGAGAAATACGTTCATTGGTATGAGAGAGAGAACAGGTCAGGACAGCAGAGTTAGCAGCAGTTCTGGATAACAGAAAAAGGCAGAGGGAAGGTAAACAAGGATCTCCTATTTTGTCACCCATGTCAGAAAAGAAAGGACAATAAATAAATAATGACATTTAATACTATGAACACTTAGATCAGATATAGTTCAGTTAGAGGATAACCTCTTCCTGTGAAGAGTAACCTAGAGAAACATCATAGTGATTGTATTAGAGTCATAGTCAGTATTTATTCTTCCTTCCATTCTCTCTGTTTAGACTTCAACACTATATGTGACACTTCACACTTCATCGCTATAATTATATCCCATATTTGAGTGTTTCAAAGTGTATGAGGCACTTCAGGGATGCAATGCATAGCAGACATGGCAGACTAACAAAGAGGAACAACTGAAAAGAAGGGAAACGAGAGAAAGGTCAAGGATGACAATAATGAGATCATTAAATGCAGACGGAAATGACATTGTAAACTAGCAAGGATTTTCTGGAGCTGTTCTCAATGGGCATGTAAATTCTTTCTTCAGATTATGGAAGAGCATACTGAATTTTTTCACGTTTAGAAAACTATTTTTTAAGAAAAAACATGCACATCATATTACTTGGTTAAATTGTATATGTTAGGCATATGGGTAATGGACCGAATATTTTGGTTTAGACTGTAATTTTGCAACAGGCAGTGCATTTCTGGACAATTATAACATGTCTCTACTAGTGTTTTAAGGCATGAAGCCAAAAGGCTGGATGACTTAATTACCCGAGATGTGCAATAATCCCCTAGAAATGCTCTGGATTGTCTTACAGCTATTATTTAATGTGATATTTATATTATGCATATAAATAAGAACAGTTATGACTGTGTATTTAAGTAAGTTTTACTCACATCAGAACAGCCCATTAGCAGCAGACCTAAATGTTCAATGCTGTCAGAAATTCCTTCCCGTTTAACAGCTGCCATCTCTACAACTCTCACCAAGATGCTTAAAGGTGGCTTCATGATCAAAACTAATGGGTACACTCGTAGCCTACTTAGAATCACAGAATGGTTTGGGTTGGAAGTGACCTTAAAGCCTGTCCAGTTCCACCCGCCCTGCCATGGGCAGGGACACCTTCCACTGGATCAGGTTGCTCAAAGCCTCATCCAACCTGGTCTTGAACACCTCCGGGGATGGGGCACCAGCAGCTCCTCTGTGTAACCTGTGCCAGTGCCTCACCAACCTCACTGTAAAAAATGGCTTCCTAATATCTACATTAAATCTCCCCTTTTCAACTCAAAATTGTTCCTCCTCATCCTATCACTGCAATCCCTGATAAAGAGCCCCTCCCCAGCTTTCCTGTGGGCTCTCTTTAAGTACTGGAAGGCTGCTACAGGGTCTCCTCAGATCTAGTTTATTTAGCTGCTTTACATATAGTCAGTTGTATATCCTTAAAACCACAGCTTCCTTTAGCAATCACGACTTTATCCTCTTCCCTCTCACCTTCGACTTCTCATCGTTCCTTTAGAATCTCCCTTTAAGAGACCTGCTTTTCAGTCCCTTTCTCTGGGGCCTACAGTGCTGGCTTGAGCTAATGACATGCACCAATAATGCTTACAAAGCAGCCATTGGACTGCTCTCTTATCTCTTCTGTCTCATCCTGCTGCTCCATCATTGTCCTTTGCAGCTCAAACTAAATATTTCTCATTTTAACCCACTTCGCACATCTAAATTGAAACTTGCATT
Organism: Tapera naevia; assembly: GCA_033556795.1. Lineage (NCBI taxonomy): Eukaryota > Metazoa > Chordata > Aves > Cuculiformes > Neomorphidae > Tapera > Tapera naevia. The sequence continues at coordinate 32,384,528 of JAUMJJ010000079.1, read as the reverse complement.
CATACACTGCTTAGCTCAATGAAGTTTTAGGGTTCAGTTAATAGCCTTGGAGTGTGATTTTAACCAACATGACAAAAAATAAGAGAAATCTACAACAGTAAAATGAATTTTCAAATCCATCAATTACTTAAAATATCTAGGTGCCACTTTTTTCTGTATTTGGGTATTTGTCTTGCAAGTAAATATCTGCCTATTCATGACATTGAACCCAATTCCTATTAAGCATTTAAAATTCAGTTCTTTTTCTATCTAATTCTGGACACGTAACTTGTTTAAAGAGACAGAATGTAATAACATTGCATAGAATTTTTGCTGCTGTTTAAAAAAAATTTAAAAAAAAACTTTTAAAAATTTCACATAATATATTTAGAAACATAAAATATTTTACCTTTATAGTTTTCCAACAGTTAGTATTAATATAAGATGGAAAAATCCAACAGAAAAACTAAGATCTATCTTAAAATATTTTTGCAAGCTACTGTTATAAGTGAGATCAGTGGTGGAGTCACCGACCCTGGAGGTATTTAAGGGGAGACTGGATGAGGCACTGAGTGCCATGGTTTAGATGATGGGTTGGTGTTAGTGTTGGTGTTAGTGTTGGGTTATAGGTTGGACTCGATGATCTCGGAGGTCCTTTCCAACCTTATGATACTGTGATATGTGATACTGTGATCTCTCATAGTTCTAATTGAGAGAGAAAAAATATCTCCTTGTTTGTTTTACTTTTTCAATAAATCTGAGAATATTTTTTGGTATAATAAGTTCCAGGTCTTCTCTTAGCCTCCATTTTTTTAATCAGTATTTGTATATTTTATTTACTGAGAACAGAAAAAAAAAATTATATAATTAATAAAATGTGATTATAAACTGATATAGAAATTCAAAGGCATAATGGATATCAAATCCACTTTTAAGATGACTAACTAGTACTGACGTATGCAAAACCAATCTGACTACAATATTCTGAATATAAAAATGTCATAAGTTGTTAACATTCTAGGCTTAATAAAACAGATGTAATTTGTACTGTATCTAACAGTGCTATCATTGTCTTTACAGTGCTGTCTAATACCACTTTGTATCTGAATTAAAAGTAAGACATCCTGAAATTTTCTGCTTATTTATAGTGCTTTCATCTCAACTAACTTTTTTCATCCCACAATCTGAGTGGGTCATTTCCACCTCCATTTACAGTCATTGCTGAACAACATGTGATTTAGAAGGACATGCATCTCTGAAAGTGCCTTCTCCCATATGCCTACATTTGGCAAGAAGAATTCCAATCTCATTGTTTCGGAAAATGGAGCTTCTTTAGTTGACCACATAAAAGTCCATCATTTAGTTGATTACTTATGTTATTTTAACCATTGTAGCCATATGAAGTTGAGTTTTATGCAAAAAAGGAGCGGCTAATCATGAACAATTTCATCAAATGATAAATTGTTATTGGCTTCCTTTAAATACCAAGCCCATTGTCAACACATCAGACTGTTAACTGAAGCTCCTGAAACTGTAGTTCCAATGACTGCAAAGTTCAGTAAGCAATATTGTTAAAGAGTGATTTGTCATACAAGCAACCCCTACACCATAAAGATAGGAATTTTCACTAGGAAAACGAGAACGCACAGACCTCTTTTTCCAAACAGGAGAAATTAAGTCCCCACAGGATAACTGTTCTGAATTTCCACACCTTACACAGTGGGAAGAGAACAGTTCAGAAAAGTATACACCTTTCTTTCATGTGTAGGATGACAAAAGCATTGCATTTATAACATCTGAGAGTATAATGAGAGTGCAGAGAACCATCCTTGTGGCTTTCTTAGACCACAAAATAATATATTCAAGTTGAGGCACTGGACTGCATCCTCTGCACGCACACCCTACAACACACCCCAAATATTGCTGTTTTTTGAAAACATATGTAATATGCAGCAGTAACCTCCTATAACACAAGCCAACCAGTACTACTGCAGCCATCTGGGTCCCTGCTGAGCAAGAGCATGAGGGTGGTCCTGCAGCTTGGTCCAGTTTCACACACTCGACACGGCACAATATGAGTATGTATTTCTGGATGAGCTTTTGTGCCTTCTCAGGATAAGAAACACACCTATATAGTTCAGCAAATGCCATTTTCAGGCTTCTCTTCTGATAGTCCTAGGATTGGAATTAGTAGCATGTAGAGATCCAAAGTTAATCTGGCTGCAAGAGCAGAGAAAAATGACTTTCAGATTGAACCTTGAAATATTATTACTATTCCTCCCACTTTGCTGGGAACGCAGATAAATAAATGCAGATAAATAGAATATATTCTATCACGGAACCCTGGGCCTACAAAAGTGCATAACTAAGCATTATAACTATAAGCGTGACTTTCAGTTTGGTTTAGAAATAAGCGACAAGTAGATAACCAAACTGGTTCTGAAATATTTAATCCAGGAAAGATATCTCAAAAAATAACCTTGAAGCCATAAAATGACTGTTTACCAAGTCTTGCTCCACTTTGTTATGACCGCTTTGACTCAGTGCTAAATTAAGAAATATGCCTCAACAAGAAGCAGGCCATAAAGATACGTTATCGGGCTGTAAAGAAGCAACAGACACATCTAGACACCAGGAAAAACAACCCCTTATGAAACTCACTCAGAAAAACACGTCTCAAGTTTTTATTTTTGTAAAGACTCACCCCTGACTGAGCTTTTCTGAAGCACAGTCTTCTGGCAGAAGGACTGACTGAACTCGTCATTGACCATGGATCCCTGGTATATCCCATGGCATATTTTATGCTGCCTTAATAGAAACGACTTCATTAATGTGAATCCAATAAGTCACCTATTTGCAAAGCTTAAAAAGTAGAAAATGATAGCAAATTCAGCCTTTCGCACACTGGTTTGAATTTCAGCCTTCACAGAAATCTACAGTTTTAAAACAGAAGGATCATCTTAAATACATTTTGAGACCAGATCAAGACAGAGTAGCTGAGCTTCCGGTGAAGTCCTACCAACACTTTGGTGGTTGGCAACACAGCTACTGTGATCAATTAGGTTAATTAAAACTATACGGCATACAGACTTCATGCATAATTCCTAACATGATTAGAAGGAAAGCAAATGTGTTACAGCATGTTTTTAACTGTAATGGGTACATCTGCCAAGACTTTTGAACGCAGATCTTGAATCCAGAGAATGATGAAAAGACATAAAACTTCAATTTAAATGATCCCTAAACATATTCTCAACAACATTGTAATTCACAGACTCATTGAGGCTGAAAGGCACCTATAGAGATTGTCTAGTCCAACCCTCTGCTCAAAGCAGAATCACCTAGAGCAGGTTGCTGAAGGATGTGATCACTTGGGTCTGGAATATCTCCAAGGATGGAGACCCCACAGCCTCTTTGGGCAACCTATTCTGATGTCTGATCACCCTCACAGTGAAAAACGTTTTTACTTTTTAAATGCAATTTCATGAATTTCAATCTGTGCCCATTGCCTCTTGTCCTTGCAGAAGGAAGCATTGAAGGCTCTGTCTTCTTCACCCACCTCTGATCAAGCATTCATACATCTTGTCCAAGCTCTTCTGATGCTTCTCTTCTCCTGGTTGAACTCTCCCAGATACATGAGAGATGTTCCAGTCTCCTAATCACTGGACTTACTCCAGTATATCAGTGTCTCTCTTGTACTGGGAAGCCCAGCAGTGGACCCAGTATTCCAGATGGGTCTCACAAGTGATGAGCAGAGGGGAAGGATCACCTCCCTCAATCTGCTGGCAATGCTTTGCCTAATGCAGTCCAGGGTGCTGTTAGCCTTCTTTGCCACAAAAGCACATTGCTGGGTCATGGTCAACCTGGTGTCTACCAGGACCCCCAAACCCTTTTCTGCAGAGCAACTTTTTAAGATCCTTCCGTGTGGAAAGACCCAACATGACATATGGCAACAGAGTCCAACACAGGTTGAAAACCTGATAAAGGCACCCTGAGGACAGTATCATGCCACACTATCCAGGCGTTTCTGGTCCAAACAAATATGTGAATGGAATACGGGTAAGAGAGGGCACCATGCTGCAGATTTTTCTAACAAACTCCATCTGTCAATATAAACACAGCCACCACACAGCAGTATCATTATTTGCTGGCCAGTAAGAAAAGGTAGCAAGCTTTCTAATCCTCACAGAAAAAATATAAATAAGAAAAAAGATAATGGAAAATTACCAGCACAAGAATTAGGCTGAAAATAAAGCCCTGGGGGAGGTATCTCTGAACATGTCGAAACTTCAGACACAGAAGTGAGCGAAGCAGCATGACTCAACGTCACCCAAACTAAAATTTAAACCCAGCTGCTCAAGGATTTGAAGAAATAGGGGTTTCACAGGCAGAGCCAAGCTTGCAGTGCCTCAAATGGAAGATTTCTCTCAAAGTGGCGGAAAATGGGTTCCACAGTTCAGCACTTCCTGCAAAGAGAAAGCTTAAAAGTGAGGTTCAAGTCAACTGTGTGTGGGCAGGTATCTGCAATGATAAGGTCTGCAACGATTCTCCATACTCAGTATTACATGAAATCATACTCACTGAGACAAGAACTAGCAAGATGAGAGGAGTTTTCTTCACATCAGGATTGGAATTGTTGATATTTTATTTTAATCTTGGTATGACACTCCAAAGACAAAGCTACAAATATTAGAGATTACCTGGTTTTCCTGGTTCAAGGCTGAGTTTTCACATGGCTTATATTAAAAGCATCTATTACTAATTTATCTTCATTTAAATTGTTGCTTTATGGCATTTTTAATTATTTATTTTAATGCTGCATAGCTGAGAGCCTACTCACAGCCCATGACCCTACTTTCTAAAGTACAAGAGTAATATTAAACAAAAGAAAACTTCATCCTAAGATGTTGAAAATCTTCAAAGTGCACACAGAAAAAAAAGGCAATGCAAATCAAAAAAAAATCTCACCAGGATGACTGATATCTGCACACTGACAACCTAGCTACTGCAAGGTTTTTTTAAGCATTGCAGAAAAAAGAAGTGTTTTGAAGGATGATAAGATAGTTTCGTATATATTTATTGCTTCCTCACAAGCATGAGGGTTTCAACATAGCATAAACATTCTTGTTTGTTTTGTTAGTTTTTTTAAAGAAGTAGTATAAGTGGACAAGCAGTGCCGCAATTAATCAGAATAAAATGTCACAATAATCCTGTTTCCCCTTAGCAACAAAAGAATTCACTACTTAGATTTTCCCATATACATAAATTAGTAAGGAAGGGAATGTGTGTAGAGTGGAAACAGGCCCGTTAATTTGTTGCTCATCCATCATTGCCACAAAATTTGCTGTATAATTTACACACTCCATTTTTGTGACCATTAAATAGTTTCAGCAGTGAAGACACGAAGTTTGAGGTTCATCTTTGACAACGGACCTATTCACCTTAAATTATGGAGAAGTTTGAAAATCCTTCTGGTTGTACCATCTCTTAAACTAGTCAAAGTCACTGCACTACCTTCGCAAAGCAGGTGTTTAAGCCCCTCCTCCTCTGCCACTACAAATCCATCACAGTAGTTAATATGGAAGACAGAATGAGGTTTAAACTAAGAGATCACCTTGTTACCTCTACAGGAACATCAATGATTTTTCAGAAATGCAGCATACAACTGCTGATATGATGGTATTTAATGTTGGTTTCATACATATTTTAGGTCAACTAAAGATCTTCTAGGACCACAAAGATGATCAGAAGGCTGGAGCACCTCCTCTATGAGGACAGGCTGAGAAAGTTGGGCTTGTTTAGCCTAGAGAAAAGAAGGCTCTGCAGAGACCTTATAGTAGGCTTTCAGTACTTAAAGGGACCTGTAAAAAGATACAGAGGGGATTTTGATCACGGAGGGTGGTGATGAGATGAGGGGTAATGTCTTTAAGCTCAAAGAGGGTAGATTTAACTTAGATATTAGGAAGAAATATTTTACTGTGAGGGTGGTGAGGCACTGGCACAGGTTGCCCAAAGGAGTTGTGGATGTCTCATCACTGGAGGTGTTTGAGGCCAGGTTGGATGAGGCTATGAGCAACCACGGCAGGGGGGGTTGGAACTGGGTGATCTTTAAGATCCCTTCCAACCAAACCATTCTATGGTTCTATGAGTTTATAATTCTACTTTCTCAGTTTGTTAAAGAGAAGATTTTAGCAAATACAGAGTAAAAATACATGCATGTGCTCAGTATAGTTAACATTTACATCTACTCATAAAAAAATAATCCATGATATTAGAAAATAGTACGGAGCCAAAAATGTTAATGCAGTCCCTTCCACATGCCAAAAACTTGTGTGGGTATACACACAAAGAATGTACATACTCTGAGAGACACACTAACATCTTGTAATGCAATATGTTTCTGTTATACACACTCCAGACTTCCTAACAGCTGCATATTTTAATATACATAAACCCATACTTGAAAAATAATAAAATGTATTAGTTTTCCACATTAGCCATTTATGACCTAATTTAGAAGAGTATAACATCTTTATAACTTTTAAAAGACCCATTTTGATAAAACATCCCTATAAACAGACTGAGAAAATCAGGGTAATAAGCATCTGTTGCTGCGTTGTTTTCTTAATGGGGTAATAAAATAATAACACATTTTTATAACTTTTCACAATAATATAAAGTATTAAAATTGAAAATGATATTGAAAAATGTTCCCATGGTCCATTTTATTTTCTTTTTCCACTATGTAAAGTTACAGTAATTACCAGATCAATATTAATATATCTTAATTATGTTGACACAATGGAAATTTTCCAAAGACATTCAAAGAATGGAAATAACTTGTTATTTCCACTACTCTAATTAAGGTGATGTATTTAGCCCATTTTATTCACAACATAAGAGTAATATGAATATTCATAAGAATGTACAGAGATACTACATATAGCAACAATGACCCAAATTTTTTGAAGGTTTGGAAGAAAGGTTATTCTGTTGACTTTTAAGAGTAATGATTTTTTTTTTCTAATCTACCTGTTATAACAATGAATTATCACAATGTCATTTTAAAAAAGTCGCAATTTCATAATCAATAGCTTCTTCCCAAAAACTTGTCACATCAGCTGTGATGTTTAATTTTTAGAAAAAAGATCAGACTATATTGTGCAACACAAAATAATGAATAGGTATGAAAATAGTAATTTGGAAGCAAAATTACTATATTTAGAAAGAAAAATTACTGCAAATTTTGCTAATTATTTCCTCTGAAACTATGCACTTGAACATCAGGATTTCAAATTGGATAAGCTGCTGACCTGCATTCAAGGTGCACTTGCACATTTACAGTTTATCGAAGCACCAGAAAAGGATGATTAGAGACAGAAACACCATCTAATCCAACTTTGCTCCCTAAGAGAATCCACATATTTTTCTTATATCAGCTCTCCAGATCAAATAGCTCTGGGACAACTTGATCATAGCTTTTATGGAAAAATCTAAGCTCATTTTAAACCTTCCAGTTATGGACAATTGTCACAATCATTGGTTAAGTTATTTCAGCACTTAGTTATGTTACTAAAAAGAAAATGCCTTATTTCTAGGTTGAATTTGTCTCTTAAACGTCAAGTTGGATACTAGTAGAAAGACTCCCCTCACCTAGCCTACAGTTCTGCAATGTCAATATCTACACACATGATGCTGTCAAGGTAGAGAAAAACGTACCTCCAAAGCATAGTTCTTCCCCTCTTAAACATCGACCTTAGGAAGAGATAAATTACATCCCAGAATTGCCTATTTGCCTCAATTGACTATAAAGGAAATCTGGTCATTGTGGTCAGATGTTTATCTAGCCTGAGAAATCCTACCATGAATATCCTTATAGCTTTGATTGTAAGGCTTTAAAGACTGACTACTCAACACTTTCCTCAGTTTGATAAACTTCATCAATAAACCACTGCGTATATCTCCATATCAGGATTTTCTAATATTTCACAGTTTCTCTCAGATCTTTGAGCCCTCTCTAATTGTTGCGGTTTTTACTGAAACACGAACACCCAAACTGGAATGATATTTTAGCTGTATTTGCCCAGTACAGAGGAAAACTTCTATTTCCTATTCCCCTGCCCAAGGACTGCATCAACCCCTTCGGCTACAGCGCTGTATTGGTCCCATCATGTTCACCTGATTCCTCAAGACTCCAGGACACACTTTCAAAATCACTACTTCGCAGGAATACACCCCAGAGTTTTTAAATGTCACCCACTTTCTTAATTTACAGATGAAATACTTAACATCTGGCTCTTCAGGAATGAAAATAGTTTGCTTACACTTCATTTATCAAATGGTAACTCCGTAACTCTCTGTCACTAACTTGTCCTCTTCATTACTTTACAATCCCAAATTAACTTTTTTTTTTTCTGAAAATATTTGACAAGGAAACTAGACCCTAAATAAACAACATTTGGAGAACTGGAAAGTTTAAGAGTTCGCAATGTAAATTTTCCAAATCTGCAACACTCTCTATGAATGCAGCTCCAGCCACTCTGCCAACATCTATATTGTAATATACAGCAGCATCAAGGACTTCTCAGACCAACCACTAAAGCCTTATTGTCTTTACATTATATTGCACTTGACTCTAGATTTCTTCTGCACCCTCACAAGGTGTCCAAAGGTCCTAAGAGAGAATATTATTCTATATTCCTGCCTCAATTCAAAGTATATATGATGAAGATGGGGCTACCCAACCAGCATCACATCTTCATAGCCTGAAATAGAAGGTACGTTTTCAATTCAGTTGATTCATGGCTTAAAAAAACATGATAGTGTTTGCATGCACAGAGCTTCCTGGCATGGTGTTAAAGAGCTACATAGATGAGGATATCCTGATCTGGATAGCCTGGCTTTGTCCCTCTGGGAAAAGTTTCTCTAACTTGATATTACAATGTTATAAAGGTGAAAGTCAAAACTTCCCAATAACTCCTGCTATACTTGGGGTATGTGTCAGTAAGTACTAAAGCCAAAATGTTGCTTCTCTCTACAGGCAAATGAAGACTGTCATATCAGTTTAAAGTAAAATATTACTTTTCTGGAAAAAAGACATTATTAAAACGTTGAACCCACACTTTCTTAAAAAGAAAGTCAAGAATGAATTCTTTCTATGAAAAAATAAGAAATACAAGGGGTTGCTTCATCAACCTAAAGGAAATTGTGCTTTGATGAATTGGGAAGTGTGTAAGGGAAGCAAATAATACTACGCATTGTAACCTTTGCTCACAGCTATGGCATTAAGTTTTTCTTACCCTACAATACAACCAATAAAGATTCTTGGCTGAATAACTCAGGGCTAGATAGCTTTTCATGCTCCTCTGAGAGCTCCCGTGTCATGCTGCCAGCTCAGGCTGAACATGGATAAACTGGATTTCCTCACCTCCCGCTTATTCCAAATCCTCAATCTCTGTTCATCATGAACCTCACAATCACCACCACCACCATGGTGTATAATATGGGTGTCATCTCTGATACTGGATGCTCTCTATGTTCACACTCGGACTGCAGCAATACTTCTTTATTTTCAAATAACAAACCTAGTGGCACCTGCCTTCCTTACCCTTCCTCCTGATTCTGAACTTCTCAGGAGGAAGTTACAAAAATAATTATGAATCTAACCTTGAAAAAAACCATTTTCTTCTTTATACCATGTCATAAGGCTTCTGCTGAGCTCATTTCTCCTGCCCATCACTTTGAATCAGCTGCATACATTAGAAGCTATTTTTCACTTTCCTACATGACGCATCCTCCTCCTCTGCAAAAGTACATCTACCACCAAATGTCAGGTTCCAACCTGGATCAGTGCATTTACCTCTCTTTGATCTGCACACACTAGAAGTTCAAGCCATAAAAGCTTCTGCATCATCTTTTTGGTAGGAACAAGCAAACAGCAGGCTAACTTCATCACCCAAAGTCACTTAATTCTTAAAACTCATCTGTGCTATGACACCTACTGAAAAAAAATCTCACACCTGCTGGACAATTTATACACTGAGACCACTTTCTCACAAGCTAACTAACACTATCTCCCTTTTACTCTCCTGTTTATCTTATAAAATCTTGTAATTTTTTATATATATATATTGCAAAATCTATTTAGCCATCATTTCCCTCTGTTTGGCATTTGTGTATTAAAAATAATATAAAAACACAGAGGAGTCCTGCATCTTGACCAATGTCCTTACATTGAAAAGCATTAGTAATAAGATTTTTTTATCCTTTTTAAAAAAAAAAAAAAGTTGAATGACAATTTACTTCTGCTATGAAACTTGAGACCCCAGAAAAAACCCTCTTTCAGGAAATGTCATCATGCACCTTTAAAAAATATAACAAACCAGTACTTTTTTATGTATTTCAGGCTAAGCGATAAAAGTGTCCAGTGACTCTAGATAATCTGGAACTACATATAAAATTATGACACAAAATTAATATTCTTTGAACACATGAGAATGGTTTTCAACATGTTCTAAAGAGCTGTGATTAGCAGCTTTTAATCAATTTTTTGATTCATCCAGTTTCTCTCTTTTGTTTCTAGTTATCTCTATTTTTTATCGCCTAAGTATTTATAGACACAGATAGACCTCATCTATCCAGTAAGCTATTAAATCTCAAGTTTCTTATAGTGACAACAAGCATATACACTTCTTCTGTACCATAGGATTTTTTTAAAAAAAATCTCCATGCACAATGGTGAAATTGTTTAAACTTTCCTGTTAACAGATGCAGAAAAAGCTGTATGCTTCTTCTCAAAAACACCTAATCTACACTCCAAATCTACATTATATCTTCTGACGGTAATTTAGGTATCGTATCTAAACACCAATTAGAACTGTACTCTTCTTGATGTTAAATACTAATAATCCTTCTTGCAAAAAAAACACCCAAAGCCTTCACCACCAACAAAATTAACCTAGTGAAATTAGTATGTCTCACTTCCAGGCTGTTTCTGTTGCAATAATTCTGCGTGGAGACTGTTTGCTTCCAGCAGTTTTATCACCTTCTGCAGTAAAACTAACACATATAGACCTCTAGAGAGTCTTATTTTTTTTTCCTGTTGTCTCAATTCTTTACCATCAAAAATGACAAACCTGTCAGCACATCACCACATTTAAAGACCGACCTGTGCCGGTACACAGTCTGAAAGGTTGCATTAGTACAATTTCCCCAGGCTGGATACCAGCCTCTTCCCCACCAACCTAACTTGCAACATTTTGCAACCCTGTGCAAACATTTATTGTGTGATTTTTTTTTTTATTTTAATTAATAATATTTATAGTTTTTATTATTTATTAATATTAATAATCTCCTAGCATTATTGAAACTTAAATTATGTGAAATTAGAGGCATATAATTCTTAGGTAGAACTCTTATCTGTGGAATTTATTCCAAATTGGTAAAAGAGAATAGGAAATGTTTTAATCATTCAGGTATATTCTACGGTCTGTAGTCATTCAGGAACTGAAGTCTGAAGGAAACCACTTATTTGGCACACGTTCTCAGGTCTATGAGGAACAGCTCAAGATCATTATGACAGAACATTTTATATTTTTATCCATGTACACTTTAATCCATTATTAACTAACACAAATACTTACAGAGACATAGAAGTGAAAAATTCCTTCTCGTATCCTCTTTCCTTTAACTAATTGTCATGGAGGAAAGGGCATAACTCCTTGAGAAGGCAACAGAATTATGCAGGGTGATAGGAGTAAGAAGCTCTTGGTTTAAAACAACAAAACCATCCTGATTGAGAATTTTGGCCCCATGGAACAGTAGATATGAGGGATGTACTTGAAAGCTCTGTTTGAAACTTCCTAGCAAACAAGACACAGTCACAGATACAACTACAGTAATATAAAGCACTAAAACATGACTGATTAACTTTTTTTCTTTCTAGAGTATGATATTCCTTTCAAGAATTTCCCTTCACTTTGTGATTTTTCTCCAGTTCTGCTAACAATGTAATATTAACCCAGTGCTGTAGCTTATTTAAATTTAAGTACTTTCAAAACTTTCCAGTAAAGCAAATATTACAAGGTCAGAAGAAAGATCTGATCTTAATTTCACCCCATTTTATGATTATTGCTAGTACTTTTTAAGGACCCTTAGCTATCTTCTCTTATTGTGGCATCTACCTTTACAGTACCCACAAATGCCTAATTTGCACTTCCATAGCTGAGCAGTTTCCATGCTTATTTTCAAAATGAAACAGAAAAAAACAACTGAATCTCACATTTCAGTCTACCTCTTGCTTAAACTATTCCTTCTCTCCTCTAAATATATTTTTAAAATATTCTACCTTTCATTTTAGCAGCAGAAATGCCAAGATCTTCTCTTCTTCATCGAATCTAATACTGGTGCCTTTTAAGGTCACCATCACTGACAAAAGAACTACTGTAAATTAAATGTCCGGAGCAACCAAGGAAGAATCTCTTTATGTATAAATAAAAAATATTAAAGCCTTTCATATTGCAAAGACTATTTGCTTAATTTTGTTGAAATTACAGAAAAATCAAAACATATTACTAATAATACTGAAATTTAGCACGTGCTTTTGACAGACTGAAAGTATAGTTTAAAAATTAAGCAGATGACTGCTTTGCTGAATTGAGGTTTACATGACCTTGAAGCTAAAGTCAGAAAGCTGGAATAAAGCAAAACCTCAAGGAAGGGAAGAAACACAGAAACCCCAAACTGAAATTCATAAAATGTGTTCAGTGCCTCAAGCCTGAGGTTTTCATTTGATTCGGCTGGAGAAATATTTGCAAGTGCTACCAAATGCGCAGTCAGACTCCCTGAAATGGGTTTAGTTTGGAGAAAAAAGTACAACTATGGTGTTAAGGAGATTTCTGAGTAACCATATAACAGTGTTGCCTTCTGCTGCCTGGAGGTACACCAGTGGGATAAGGGGAGAACGAGCATCACTGCCATGGGGGATAGAGAGGACAGCAGATGTAAACCAGAGGAAATCAAGCACCATTAGTACCACTACTCACTATACAACTATTTTTGCTGTTAGTGGTATTAAAGATTTAATTGAGAACAGACACCTCACCGCTTGAGGCATGATAAATGGACAGAAACAAAACACAACATTCCTGTTTAAAGTTCAGAAATCTTTTCTCCTCTGCACAATGCCACGTTCAATAGGTGAGCAAGTTTGAGCATTATTACAGGACATGAACAAAAGAACAGGCAATTAGAATGGAAAAAGATTCAAAAAGCTGTGAAAAAAAAATACATTTGGTTCTGGTGTTCCCAAATTATTATTTATTCATTGCCAGAGTTATCCTTTTAGAGATTTTACATTCTTTATTTGCAAGGTGACAAGCCAGTGTTGCCAAAGATGTCCACAGGTATAGCTTTTGTCTGGCTCAATACAATAGGACAAGTTTGTCAAGTGTTAGTTGTAGAAATAACATCTAAAATAAAGATCCTGTTCACAAGAAATTAAGTTCCATACAACTGTCTTCAACCATAGATTAATTACAACTCAAACAGTTCTATTACATGATCCTGAAGTTCCTATAATGTTTCATCCAGACAGCTCACATCCTGTGCTACAACGCTGTGCGGCTTTGCTGCAGGCTTACACAGCTGCTGCATTTCACATCCGAGCTGGCTCAGTCGCAGTCTATAGGTGAAGTGACAACTATGAGCAGAGTTTTAGATCATAAAGCACTTTTAAATCTTTCAGGGAGAAAAATATGAATGGATGCACATTTTCCAGGGAAATCTGAAAGAATTGCACAGAATACAACTAGAACAACTCATCTTGCATTATATAATGGTATAAACACCTGATGCTGTCCAAAATCTGAGAGACTCACACGAACATGAAACCTGCAGGGAGCTGCACTATTATCCTGTGCAATAACAAGCAAGAAAATAAACACGTTGTTCTTAAGATTCTTCAATTACCGAGTTTCTATTTATTAACCTTTGTACCAGAATGCACATGCTACATTGATGCAATGTCAGCTATTTTTACAAAAATTAATGTCAATTATTGAAGATGGGTGTGTTCATATACCTTCCCTTTTCGGAAAGGTTAATAAAGTTATCTTTTCTCCTAGTATCTGCTGTAGAATTAAATTTGCTCACCTTACCCTTGAAATACATATTTATTAGACTGCCTTGAGCAAAGTACCGGAAGGCAGATTCTCATTTATACTAAGGTCTTTTAAGCCTCTCAGGAGGCATATAAGAACATACACTTCATTTAAAAAGTAATGTATTCTTACCCTTTGATCCTTTTGCATTAATACAACTGTGTATAAAATGTATCTATTTGAATCTACCCATGCAGTGAGAAAAAAATAATTATATAAGGCTTATGAGATTAGGAGTTGCTTTGTTTTACAGGAGTGATTGGAAAATTCACAGCTTACAAATCTTCTGCTTAACAGAGCCAGTAAATATATCTGTTAAAACAGATTTTTTAAAAATTATTACACATGAAAAGTAATAAAATCTTACAGTGCAAGCTCCCACATTTAGCAATATTTGCAGTGTAACATGCTTGAACAGGCAGCGACACAATGGAGCAGCAACCACCCTCCACGCGGTTGTGCAAACGACATTAGCAGAGTCATTTCATGCCTGTATCTCCTACCTCAACAGAACCACATCTATACAGCCTGAAAGCTTTGCGCGCTGCTTGCAACAATTCATGTACTGTGTTGTGTAGTAAGACACTGATGTATGTGCAATCCAAGAATTTTAAATGTCCCCACAGGATATCAAATACTATCCAGACCGTTTGTAAATACTTTCCCAGTGCTCTGCAGAAAATGAGCCAGTTCTTTTCATATCTACTTAAATGACATTTTTGTCTTATCTAAAAATCTGTGTTCCTGTTTAATAAAATCATCTGGGCAACTTACTGTTTCATCAGTACTGCAAGCTTATGCCTTCATTAATAAATTCTGCTTGAGCGTCAAGATTACCCCCAGTAGAGACAGCTGGGAAAATGCAATATAAAGTCAAGCAGCACATTTAATGACCAGCGAACTTCTGGAAACTTAGTCCAAAATGATACATCATTGTGTCAGACACTCTTAAGCAACACACAGCTTGGTCTCCCTCTTTAGAAACATGAAACCCCCTGAAACCGCTACCACAAATTGTGAACCTTTTAAATTATTGCCAAGCCACCTGCTTTTCTCCAGGAAACTTAATAAAACTCTCCAAATTAGTAATGTCATTAAGTAAAGCTTACAGTACTGTTGTTATTCTGAAGGACTATTAGCTATTTAGTTTAAGGAAACCAATGGGGATTTCTATCATGGAAAGAACTATCATGTATATTGTATAATCTATTCCAAGTGAAATGCTTTAAATATTCTTAAATAAGCTATTATTTCACATTTTAATCTTTCTGGGAGAAAATTGTATAATATTATTTTCAGGATTAAACCCATATAATGAGGAAGTTCAGGTCAGGAGAGAGTACATGAAAGATACTCAGTTTATGTGTCTTCAGATGGTATTAAGAGCAATATAAATCAAATGTCCAGTTCTGCATTTTTTGAATGACACTGGAAGAAATAGTGCTCAGATCGAAGAAAGAGCGTGATTTCCCCTCTTCAGGCTCTTTTTTGAATGTTTCTATACAGAGCGGGCAAGCATGGACTATAGGAATGCCTTCTGTCGAGGAGTCGGCCAAAACCGTACCATCTCATCTTGGAGTAATTTATCCAATAAGATGATTTAGAGGACAGTTCAGTGGCACCATTTTTGGAAGGCAAAAGCAGAGGGGAAGGAATATAAATCAGAGGTGACTGGCAGGTAAAGGATATATGCAGCAATCAGCCAAACCATGTGCACACTGGCACAAATTCAACAAGATCATTTATAAAAATTTTAAGTCGGGAGTACACAAAAGGGGGTCTGGTGCTAACTAAATCCACAGATAGATTACACGCCACTGAAATAAACACTTCCAGATGCTGGCATACAAAAACCTTTTACAGAAAGAAATGTTTTCTTTCATAAATCTGAAAGGAGGAACCTCGAGTTGGGGGTTGGGAGAGAAAGGAACAAGATTGCCAAACTGAGATTTGACTTCCTACTGGTTTTATGGAATAATAACTCATATTTTTCAAATGCAGAGTGTTAACACTGTAGAATAACAAATAGCTACACACAATAGCTTGAAGTACAGACAAAGAAATCATAAATATGTAACTATTTAATGAAATAAAATGCTTTTTTTATCTTTCAAAATGAGAAGAAACAATAAAAATGTCAATTTGACTTTTTCTATATCAGAGACTGAATGTATAATTAAAGGAAAAGTTTACAAATGCCTTTTGATGTCATTACATAAATTTCTTTTTTTCAAAAGTGATTAAGAATGAAATCCTGACTTATTCAAAACGGGTATTATTTGATTTTGAATATCAATAGAGGCAGTATATAATATACAGGACCTTAAATATCAGAGATTTTTTTATTTAGTTTCTATGTACTTAATTTCTTTCAGAAACAGCATTCAAACTTTTTATCATCCAAGTACTTTAAAAAATTTAGATCTAATGCATCCACATTGTGTACATTGAAGAAAGTATCGAAGACTGTATTCTAGAACTGCTTCTCATTACTATTTTGGTCTGAAATATGCAGAAAGAAACTTACTTCCATTTAGAAGACCAAGTTGCAGACAAAACGTGAAGCTAAATATTTCTTGACATTTAAGGCACCTAAAATAAACTTGTTTTTCACAGAATCACGGAATCATTTAGGTTGGAAAAAACCTTTAAGATCATCAAGTTCAACCATAAATGTAACACTGCCAAGTCGACCATTAAGCCATGTCCCAAAGTGCCATATCTAAATGTCTTTTAAATACCTCCAGAGATGGCGACTCAACCACCTCCCTGGGCAGCCTGTTACAATGCCTGACAACTCTTTTTGTGAAGTAATATTTCCTAATATCCAATTTAAACCTCTCCTGGCACAACTTGAGGCCATTTCCTCTCATCCTATTGCTTGTTACTCGGGAGAAAAGACCAACACCCACCTCACTACAACCTCCTTTCAGGCAGTTGTAGAGAGCTATAAGGTCTCCCCTCAGCCTCCTCTTCTCCACACTAAACAATCCCAATTCCTTCAGATGCTGCTCATAGGACTTGTGATCCAGACCTTCACCAGCTTTGTTGCCCTTCTCTGGACACACTCTGGCCCCTCAATGTTTTTCCTGTAGTGAGGGGCCCAAAACTGAACACAGGATTCGAGGTGCGGCTTCACCAGTGCCAAGTAAGGGGACATGATCACTTCCTTACTCCTGTTGGCCACACCATTTCTGATGCAAGCCAGGATGCTGCTGGTCTTCTTGGCCACCTGGCCACACTGCTGGCCAACAGCAGCTGACCAACACCCCTAAGTCTTTTTCCTTCCTGAGGTGTTGCATGAGGTTGTTGTGACCAAAGTGCAGGACCAAACACTGAACCTTGTTGAACCCCATACAGTTGGTCTCAGCCCATCAGTCCAGCCTGTCCAGATCCCTCTTCAGAGCCTTCCTGCCCTCAAGTAGGTCAACACTCCTCTGCAACTTGGTGTCACCTGCAAACTTACTGAGGGTGTACTCGAACTTCTGGTCCAGATCATTGATAAAAATATCAAACTGAACTGGTCACAGCACTGATCCCTGGGAAACAGCACTGTGACTGGTTGCCAACTGGATTTAACTCCATTCACCACAAGTGTTTGGACCTCGCCATCCAGCCAGTTTTTTACCCAGTAAAGAGTACGTGAGTCCAAGCCATAAGCAGCCAGTTTTTCCAGGAGAATGTTGTAGAAAACAGGGACAAAGTCTTAACTAAAGTCCATGTAAACAGCATCCACAGCCCTTCTCTCATCTACTAAGTGGGTCACCTTGTCATAGATGGAGATCAGGTTAGTCAAGCAGGACCTGCCTTTCATGAACCCATGCTGGCCAGGTCTGATTTCCTGGTTCCCCTGTATGTGCCACATAATGGCAGTCTAGATCATCTTCTCCATAACCTTCCCCAGCACTGAGGTCAGACTATCAGGACTGTAGTTCCCCAGATCCTCCTTCTGGCCCTTGTTGCAGATGGGTGTCACATTTGCTAATCTCCAGTCAAATGGGACTTCCTCAGTTAGCCAGGATTGCTTATAAAAGATTGAAAGTGGATCGGTGAGCATTTCATTTCAAAATATTCTGTTGTTTAGCTCCACAAATACCACACTGCCACACTATCTGTTATATTTTCAGTTTCCCTTTCTTCTTTCCACCCTCAAAATCTGCTGTTTTAGTCTATCCCATGCTCAGGTTTGCCAGGTCTTCAGCTGCTATTTTACAAATTTTGGTTTCTAGGGGAAATTAGCAGAGACAATACAATTTTTATTGAATTGAAATTACTAAAGGTTTGTGGAGAACATAGGTATTTTTCACAACAGATTAATTTAAGTATTTGTATAATTTAGACCTGATGTTAGGAAAAAGTTCTTCACTGAAAGGGTGACTGGCCATTGGAATGAGCTGCCCAGGGAGGGGGTGGAGTCGCAGACCCTGGAGGTGTTTAAGGGGAGATTGGATGAGGCACTCAGTGCCATGGTTTAGATGATGGTGTTAGTGTTGGTGTTAGGGTTGGTGTTAGTGTTAGGTTATAGGTTGGACTCGATGATCTCAGAGGTCCTTTCCAACCTTATGATACTGTGATACTGTGATGCTGTGATAAAGCTGAGCTCAATCAGGATCAATAACAAAGACTTTTAAAACAACAGAAGTAGAAGGCCTTAACTAAGTATAAAATGTCATTGTGAAACCATTATTTACATGTACATGTAACATACTGATGTCTACATGGAATACTTGCATTTGTTATTTAAGCACTTATACAAGTATAAGCAGGGTTGTATAAGACCCAAATAATGTAAGACTCTGCCAAATAGCATTCTCTGGTGTTGCATGTTCTTTGTGCAGGCAATGTTACAAAAAATATTATAAACATGATTCTGTAAATATTCATTGTTTTATGACGCTTAGGCAATTTTATGGGACTGAAATTTTTAACAAGAGAAGGTTTAGACTAGCAAGTCTTTTCATACTGAAATGATTTTGAGCCTGAAGGAGCATTCTCCTCAAAAATTAAAAATCCAAACAAAAGTTGGTTATGCCCTCTGTTTACTCAATATGCTCCATTTACACACATATAAGCTGCTAAACAATGGCCACGGTTTTCCACTGGTCTATGCAGGATTATAATTTACATTTATAAATTTGGTTTCTCTTTAACTAAATATCTAAAACATTTCATTTTAGAAGTGGCATAAACTAGAGGGGACAAAGAATCTGGTTTTGAAACATTTTCTTCTTATTCTTTTTACCTGTCCACTGTTAGAGTTGACCAAATTGTTTTTAATTTCAGGGTAAAGGTCGTTAGCTGTACTTTTTTACTAGAATTGTTCTCTCATGGTCATAAGTACTACTTACAACTGTTCATATCGAAGTTTCATGTAATCACTATATATTGATCATTGAATAAATACTCTTAAAGGATTATTTATTGTATGTTACTCCAACTGCTAGAAATCCAGTCAATTCAAACAACAAAATTATTTCTCTAGAGACATTATGCTTGTAAGAAATATCCATCTGATATTTTTATGAACACTTCGGCATACTAAATATTATCATTTAGAATAATATTTGGATGCATATTAGGATTATACCTATAGGACCAGTCAACACTGCCAATCATTTCACTAATAACTTTACAGAGATGGTTTTTTTAGATTAACCTAAATCTGACATATAAATATATATTTTTTGCCAGTCTGTAGAAAAACTGAGCTGGCTATAAATTGGTTTGGTATTGATTTTGACTCCATTCAGATCCTGAATCTTATTGAAACTAACGATACTGCAATGTTGTAAAGTAAGTAAGACTCCGTAACCAAAGAAAGAGGGATGTATTCAGGTCATGCTGCAAGATATGCCAATTTGCTCTTTCTCAAAATGACTTTCCACTGACTTCCCATTGAACTCCAAAACATTTTGTATATGTAAGAGGAGCAATGCTCTTACTCTCTTCATTCTAGGTCCCACTTCATCGTGTCTAATAGTTAACTCACTCACCCAAATGAACTATGAAATTACCTAATCAAGCACTTATGGTCTCTGTGTAAAGGGCTGTACTACTAGTATTATTTTACTTGAGATCCTGGGATAAATTGAGTTGATGCTTAACAACTGGGCACTCAGGATTATTCTACTCCTTAAATATCTAAATGACTAACTAGAAAAAGAATATGTGTAGAAGAGTACAAATACAAATAGATGCTATATAAAAACATTAGAACATTCATATATACTAATTTTATACCCAAATATAAACACATCTCTCCACACAAAAGGTCTGTTAATCCCATGATGGCAAATTTCCTGTTTTCCTTGACCAAGAAAGCAAGATTTATCCTGCAATGAATCATTACACATAAAATTTGTCACTTCTTTAACTTAAATGCACAGAGAACAGAGAAATAGAAGCAGGGACAGCACATGGAATTGCATCATCCCAGATGATGAAGCTACATATTTCTCATTACTGTCTTGCAAAATTATATGGTGATATTTTTCAAATCAATTACTTTTTTCTCTGCTTCTTGAAAGTCTGGACCATGCTTTAAAGGAGGCAATACTGACTGCCACCCAATACTGTTACTAGAGATTATATGGATAAAACATATGTGTAGACTACCTTAGACATGATACAATGCAGAAGAATCTAGAGTACACTTGCTGATTTCCATTGTGGCTTGAACTTGTAGACAAAACCTAAATTCTGTAATTATGTTAGTCATTTTGACATAGCTATTAAGGTCAAAATAAATGCACACAGATCATTTTCACTAGTTTAATGTTAGTTCTCTTTTACCATATGATTATAAAATTTTCAAAGTGCTGTTTTTTGCAAACCAAGATCCATCAACTGCTGCTAAAGAATAAATTACATAGCTTAACCCTTCTTCCAAAACTGCCTTATTAGGAACACTTATCACCAAATCAGATGGAAGAGAGAGGAAATCACGATGAAACAGCAAAACAGGGAGAGATGTCAGAAAATATCACTGTTTATGCTTAACAAATACATATTAAGCATCTTAAGAATATAGTCCCAAAAGGATATGTATTTTCTTAATAAAATATTCTCTTATATTTGCTTTTTAAATAAAAATAAAATTTAAATTCTATATATGGGACTGATTTATTCAGCAGCAAAAGATAAAATCTTCAGGTCTTCCATTTTAGAAGTAACACTAGTATTTTGAAGAGTTCTATAAAACAGAAGTTCTCCACATGATTTGCTTTGAAAATCTGGTCATTTTGGAAAGAAAATATCTTTGCATCTAGCAACTAAAACTGATGAGATTAATTTCACTTCCATTAAAGTCCAACCAGTCAAATCCAACAAGATTCAGTGAAATCCAAAATAAAATATGAATCACCTCGGTACAACTCAGCAATAGCAGAGTTCTACCACGTGTGCCTCAAACTGCAGGGAAATGCAAAATCATTTTGAACATTTGACTACAGGTCAGCCCAGGTCAGCTGAAAGAAGGAAGCTGAAAGAACCCCTATCAGGATGAGGATGGTGAGATACTGGAACGGGTTTTCCAGAGAAGCTGTGGATGTTCCATCATTTCAAGGGTTCAAGGTCAGGTTGGATGGGGCTTTGAGGAACCTGATCTAGTGGAAGATGTCCCTGCCCATGGCAGGAAGGTTGGACTAGATGTTCTTTTAAGTTCCTTAACAACCCAAACCTTTCTATGATTCTATGATTAATATCCTGGTCTTCACGGTGGAGAGTCTAGAACCTGTGGAACACTGGGCATAACCTCCAAATTACTTTTAATATACGCAGAAGCCTGGAGTCAGAGAATATCCATTATCCCATACTTGCACTTTTGTTTCCTCGCCACCAGAATCAGTCAGCACCACCCTGCCATCTGGCCTGCAAGTCCATGAGCCACAGGCTCTATGAGGAATTCTGTATGACAAGGGTTTCTCACAGTCATTAAGCATTCTGGGATGCATAATTAAAGAAAATGTGCTTTATTTCTGTTCTTTTCTTTGTCTTATCCCTCATTCTGGTGTCACAGACCAAGACACATTATACTGCAGTATTTTCAGAGAAATTGCCAAACATAGCATATCAGGTAATACCCCATTATTGTCAAAAGAAATTTTCAACGGATGTTACCAGCAAAAAGTTTATGGTTTGAGATGTCCATAACAAAGGTGTGACAAAAATCCAAGTGTCATTGCAATTACAGTTGCTACTATTGTATAATTTGTCTAATGCTTGAAAATACTCAGTATCTCTATTTCTGTAAAAAATATCTAGCTAAGAAAACTAGCAGATACCTACCAGTCTTTAAATATTTATTTATTCACCTAAACCAGTTTATATTAATTGTCAGATAGTGACATAACTGGTTCTGGGCTAAACAGCCACCAGTTCACTACGACTGCAATTAAGAAGCACACCTCAATTCTTCATGGAAATCTATTCACACAAGAAAGCAAAGCAGGACATTAACATAATAAGTGCCATCTTTGATTCATACTCAGTTAAACGCTGGATGCTGAGTGCAGAACGACTGTTGGTATATTCAGGAATAGCTACTTCCTGAATTACTGAGAAGCCATCAGGATCCTCAGTCAAGTGGATTCTTAGCAACAATTATTTTTTTGCATTGGTTAAATTACCAAAAAATGCCCTTTGCTTCTCTCTCCCTAGGAGTCTGAAAAAACTGAGAAAAGACAGGCAGATGAGAAAATATAAAAGAAAACATATGCCAATCCATTACAGAAAATTAATCTCTCCATCTTCAAAGGCTTACTTCCACACATATTCACACTGTGCATAACTCTAACACAATTCTCTATCCAGACATACAAGCACATGTTTAGTCTAAGACTGAGTTCTGGCTCACCAGAGGTGAGGAATGATACAAAGGAGAGAAAAAAAAGAGAATATTAAAAACTATAACGCACAAAATCACTAAAAAGGGAATTAAAATCTGTATTTTAATATCAAGGGCCGTTTTAACATTAATGGTCTGGTTTTGGTTTGAAATGCAATCATCTGCATGGGATTTTTCATATAGAGAATATATTTTATAGTATCTCACAATTTTAAATGGGGAAATATTATCGGATACTTTGCAGGTCCAGATTTTCATTCATTTCTCCAGATGTACCGCTGATTTAAACTCGACACATTTATACAGAGGATTAAGTCTTTCAAAAACTAATGTTGCCAAATCATAAACATTAAAAATTATACACAGTGAATTTTGGGGAGACTACTGAATGCCTCACACTAGGCAGCATGGTAAAGTGCCAAAAAACTACTCCAGTTAAATTAAAAATAATCTCCCAAATGAAAAAGAAAATGTTTGTTCTCTGTCTCATATGATTGGCTGGAATGAGATGGAAAATGAAATGATTTAAAATGAAAAAGTAGTTCAGAGCTTTCCATTATTTCTTATTAATTTACAGCAAGGGTAAAATTCCTCTGTAAATCCTTCTTATTGCTCAATAGTCACATATCCAAGAAAATTTCAGAATAGCATAAACCTACAAAATTAAAATAATTTGTTAAATCCCAATAACTGTATTACACTAAAGTTCATGCACTACTACTTTAAAAGACAGGAAAGCATTTGAAGTGATTCTTTTTTCTCTCCC
This sequence comes from Tapera naevia, assembly GCA_033556795.1. Classification (NCBI taxonomy): domain Eukaryota; kingdom Metazoa; phylum Chordata; class Aves; order Cuculiformes; family Neomorphidae; genus Tapera; species Tapera naevia. The sequence goes on along the minus strand of JAUMJJ010000079.1, from coordinate 32,360,779 downwards.
CAATCTTTTCTCAAGGATCAGCACTCAAGAGAAGTAAGATTTTTTTTTAAAAAAGTTGTTGAATATTTTGGATAACTTATTTTGTATGAGATTTCCTGTATGTTCCTAATACATGTTACATTATTTGGGATATATAAGTACACAGTTGTGTTTCTAGGACTGAGTCTACATTCATCTTGTTCAAGTATCATAAACTGATACTGGAGTAATACATCATTGTGGCATTAGCAGAATTGGTTATTCTTTCTATTTTAAGAATGTGGAACTGTCTTTTACTTAAGACTTATGTCTAATCTCTAAATTTTAAGGACTGAACTGAACACATACATAGCTCACAAAAATGTTTGTGATTCTTTTCCTTTTTTCTGTAGTAGGACTGTGAACATATACAGTGTAGTGCCAACAAAAAAAGTCAGTGTAAAACTTCTTGACATGCAGAAAAATCCTTTATCCTCACCTACAGCAGACTCTGTCAGGACACCTATTGCTTATAAAACCAGATCTGATGTGGAGGAATGATGAACAGGTTTAAGAGAAATGAAAGAGACAATGTGCGAATGTATATCCATAACTAGGCTTCACGACCTTTAGGTTAGTTTTAAGGGTGGAAAGTGCTGAAAGTATGATTTCACTGAATTTGGTTACAGATACCAATTCAGTATTTCTCACTTTGCAGTTTTTAATATGTCACCACAGAATCAGAATGATCATATCAAGAAAAAAACACTTTTCCTCTTGGCTCTGTCATCCTGCCTAGGAGGCCACGCAGATACACAATGAAACTATCATTGGAGGCAACAGGAGAAAGCAGAAGGCATTCAAAAGAAGTGTTGCTGCAGTACTGTTCAAAATGCCTAGATAATACTTCTAACATAAAAGTGTGAGTCTAACAATATGAAAAGGTAGGGTTAAAGGAAGCATCAAACGACCTTCACGCTTTCTGCACCTGTAAGGAACTTACAGGAAGTTTGTCGTACTTTCATTTTGGACAACCATGACAGCAACATTCATCCCCCACAGTGTCAATGTGGGCACTAAAAGGAGAAGTGGGCAGATTGGCAGACATAAATGCATACTCTACAGTAGATCTCAAAATGTTTTTCCCGAACTTTCTCATTAAAAGCAGCTCCACAACATCTGCATGGATCTAGAAGATGACCCAATACTCCCTGTCTTGTTCTTGGCTTCTTTAGGGTGAACAAGATCTGCTCATCTCATCAACCATATTAACAGCAGGTAATGTCAACAAATTAAATTGTTCAATTAGTTGTACTGTTTGGAAAGTTCACAGGTTAATGGACATTAAAAAACCCAAACCCCAAACCATAATATTTTATTATATTTTGTGGTTGCAGAGAAATTTCAAACTTAGGTTAATAATTAATCAAACCACTTTTAGTGAGGGTGTGGGAAGGAAGATTTACATCTCTGAAATTTTTTTTGAGAGCTATTTACTTCTTTACAATTAAAATTAAACACATACTCTGCTTTCAGAAACTATTGTTGTCTTATTAGCTACATTTCTTAGCAAACTTCTGCTAAAGACATTTCTCTATTTTGGACCAGAAATTCTATCCTATGCTTTATGTGAAATTAATCTAGAATTTGTGAGTGGCAAAAGAGAGAGATAAAATTATATAAAGATTATTCACTGCAAATACCTATCAACTATCATGAATAAACAAAACGTTTATTGCCATTTATAAAAGCCTTGATCAGTTTTGACAGTAGGAAAAAGCAGTCACTTCACATGCTCTCTTATTTTTTCTTGTTCCTCACTTTCTGAGGTCAAGTCCTACTATTTCCTTGATATTTACAGTCTTCAAATACTTCTGTATAATTTTTATGTAAATGAATTTCCTCCAAATTCAGAATAATTTTCCTTTCTTAAAATGCCTCCCCAAATGGACAATTTATTCCTGATTTTTAGGAGCTCAGATTTAGTGTGGTGTTTTTTGTTTTTTTTTTCCCTATAATGATTTGTTTGACATTCATTCTTTCCAAAATCTAGATATTCTCAGGTAAGCAAGGCTATATGCCACATAAAACAGCAGATCAGAAGAAAATGACCCCAATTTATACACTAGAGATAGACTACTTTCACATTTTTATCAGCTGAGAAAGTTAAGTAAAGAATTCGAATGGCTACTCTGAACAATGGATTTGCAATTTGCATAGAAAAACTGAGGGCAAAACCTCATAACCCATCCGTGTTTTACCACAAGCTCAGTTCTATTACATTTTATTGGAGGTTCAAAGTTGTCTAAAGAAACCATTCTCTTCTTTCTCCAACCCTAAACGTTTCACTTGAGAGTTCAACTTCCAATAGAAGCAGTATCTGACACAAAGCTAATTTTAGAATATAAAGTGCTCCTCACCATATTGGAATACATATAATTTAAAATAACTGTAAACCTAAACTTCGCAAAAACAGAAAATTCAAACACTAACAAAAAGCATAATTTGTAATTGAAAGAAAATAATATTTTAAAGAAAAAAAAACTTTTTTGTCTTTCCAAAAAGAGACAGAAATTACTAAGTTTAATTTCCCGGGAGAATTACGCCACTTCTATAAAGAAAATTACAGTCACCACAAATTGCTCTCAACAATTCCAAAGCTTCTTCATTTGACCACTTGAAAATCAAAGTTCTTTAAGATTATAAATATAACTTTTTATAACTCTGTTATTACGTACTGTGAATGGGGAAAGGGGGCCAATCTTGTGGCCGTAGCGTCGAATGGCCTCTCTGATGTGGCTGGGCTGGATGGCATCGCTTTGAGCCTCTGTACCACAGGCTGCAGTGCTCTGCAACAGAAAAACACATAAATTGTTACTAAATCAAAAACACACAACAGACCTACAGTGCATAAAGTATGAAAATAAACCTTTATAAAATGGACCAATTTTTTTTTCCTGAGGATACACATCATTGCTGCCACACACTGAATTAAAGAAAAAAAGCTATTAACAAATCAAAGAAGACTTTTACATGAACTTTGCTTAAGAGACCCAAAGAACACCATATTTGTCCTCTTAAATCTTTCACCTACTGTTGCTGTATGTTGCAATTGAAAAGAGCACAAAATGTTCAAACTAAAATGAAAGGGTCATATAAGTCATACTGCAATAACCACAGAAACTATTTTTAAAACATTTCAAGCTCTCATTATGATGTCAAGGGGTGGGGGAAGTATTGAACAAGTATCCAAAGTGGAAAGCAATTTGACACTAAAATCGCCATTGAGTAATATCAGATTGAAATTTGAAGATGAAACATGTGACATAATGGCGTTAGAGGGATGCAAAAATACTTTAAGCACCTCAAAGTGGAATGGTTTCAAATTTCAAATTACTTTTTGGATTAAGGGCACTAATAGGATAAATAAGAATCTATTGCTACTGGTCAATTGATTTTAGAAAAATATCCTCAGGATTTTAAAAGACAAACTGAAATGTTGGTATAGGCTCCATGTAGACATAGCTCCTTGTTAGAACTCAGATGACTTATTGAAATGATGACTGCTTTGTAATAAATTCATGAAAATTATTAGTCAGTGCACTAAGAATGACAAAACCTTGTTACACAGTGACGTTTAACGTACACACATATATTTACACTTTACATTAATGCTTTCAAACTTGGGATATTTTTTACAAACTGTTTTATTTTCAAGAGTGATGAGTCCACTGAAGCCTGTGTGTGCACACACAGAATTATTCATAAAATGATTCTTCCCTTACTGATTGACATTCTAAAAGGGAATGTGAAACACAAATATTTTCTGCTGGACTGAGAATAACTTTCTTCACCAAGCTAACTTGTTTGTCTCAATGCCTCAGTTATACCCAGTATATGCCTAACCAAACTGGATAAGTCATGGGAAAATTTCATTAAAGTAGTGCGCTTTTTAGAATATAATTATTTTCAAAGGCATTAAGTCAAACATTAAGAACTTAAAATAAACTCACAACACTACTGAAATGTATCAAAATCTACATCTCCAGCTAAATCCAGAATCCATAAACCATAATCAGGTGTAATATAAAAAAGAAAGAGGAAAAACCAAGTCTTCAGAGAGGTTTTTAGGATTCTTTAAAGAATTTTGAAACAGAGACAGAGAGAACGTGGAACATATGAAGTCTACAGCACTGATGACACTAGAAGGAGAAAACACATTTTTTCTATCCATCTTTGTAAAAATCACTGGTTTAATTCTGTGAAAAATGAGTATTTCTTTGAGGAGAATAATAACACACATGCGAAAATCACAAGTCACTCCTTCTCTGCAGCAAGATGAGTATTACCATGACATTTTTTTCAAAAAAGCCCTAAGTGACTATGACGGTTCTTCTTTTCCATTTTATTTAATCAAATCTTTTTCCCTTGTGGTTTTAAGGCACATATACCCCCTTCTGCAACAGAAGACAGGAATTTTTATATCTACATTTCACACTCTGAATGTGAGACATCCATATTTTATGCAAAGTAAACAAATATTTAGATTTAATGCAATTAGTTGGCATAAAAATAAAGAAGGTCAGGCAAAGTTGTTACAGGCAAAGAAGGCAGTGGCCTAAGGCTGCTGGGAGTAGGAAAATCACGACCACTTCTTTGCCTGATCTGCTTATGCTTTGACCCTCGAAACCTACGCTTGCTTCTACTATCAGAGAAGGGGATGATTGTTTGGGGTGGTGTCTACAACTTTGGCTGTAGAGGAGCAGCTCACCTTAGAAGCAGCAGTTGTTACCTTAACAAAATCTAGTTTGCAGGCATTACTGAGATGCTTATGTATAGTTAATGTATAGTTAATGTATAGGTAATCTATTCTATTTAATAGATTTTATATTATAGTTTTAATAAAAAATAATATTTTTAATAAAACACCTAATATTTGATAGGCTATAATATTTAAAATGGCACACGTTATTTCCTGAAGATGTTTTGGCTTCTTTTTATTTTTATTTTCCAGGCCTGTCCACCAAATACCTTTTTTCTTTTCCTTTGCTTGGATTTAGTAGAGTCCTGTCCAATTCCACCATTCCCCAGGGTGCCTGATGGGGTTTTCCCAAGATGTTGCTGTCCTGCTGTTGCTGGAGGTGTGGGAGTAGGAGGTGGTGTGTTTTCAGGAGAGTCAAGATTGGTCTTCACACTTGTAGATTGCCCTAGGAGATGTGGCTATAAAAGCGAGACGACAAACAACCATTACACAGTCAAATCATACACAAAACAATAATTATTGCCCTCTTAAATTTACTGTTAGAAGAGTGGTGATGCAGAATCCAGTTTGCTGAATTCGGTTACTGTGACATCTGTATTATAGCAATGCATGCAACACAGCACTCACTGCACTTCACAGACTCACAGAACGACCTGTGTTGGAAGGGACCCACAATCATCAAGTCCAACTCCTATTCCTGCACTGGACAACCCCAAAATATACACCATGTGCATTGTCCAAATTCTTCTTGAATATTGTTAGGCTTGGCATCATGACTACTTTCCTGGGGAGCTGTTCCAGTGCTCCGACACCCCTTGCCGCTGTTGGCAACTTTAATCCTAAAATCTGCAACAGAGAGAGCCTTCAACACAGAGAGAAGGAACTTCGACTCAAGAAAAGAGGATTTACGGTTAAATTTAAAGATGCTCTAAGAATTTAAAATTTTGAGTTATAATTTAACGTCTTTCCATTAAATTCCATAACTTCAAAGTTCATAAACTCCATAATAGAAGCCTGTATCAACAGCAGATTCAATAGCATCTACTTTGAAAGAAACAAACTACCAAATACATGTAATAGTTAAATGCATTAATACAAGAAAACCCAAGATTTACCTCAGTAGAGTTGTGGTACTGTATGAAAGTTGCAGATATGGCATGACTGAATGGGTCACCAGCTTTGGGAGCCATGTCTTGCTTAACCAAAAGGGCCAGGTCCACCAACTGGAAAGGCAAAACCAGACAATAAATAGGTAGGTTTACTGACATGGTACTTACTATGAATGCCATTGTAAAAATGAAGAAAGAGAGGAGCTGTGGGTTGAAGCAGATTATTCTCAGTGTTTCTCAGTAGAAAACAAAATTATTCAGAGATATTTCAGCCTAAGGAAACTTTCTTTTCCATTTCTGTAAATGTATGGAGTAATCTATCTACCCAGGAGGGCTTGGCTTGGCACTAAGGTAAAGTTCTGTTTTCCAGGAAATCCTGCTTTTTAATCCAATTGTGCAATGGGGTTGTATGAGCCTCAGTGCACTGCCAAAGGTCACATAGTAAAGTATGTGGTTTCAGTTTGGACTTGAATAAAGTTCGTGCTGGACACCACTCTCCTCCTCCATAATAAAACATTTCTATTTGTGTATTAGATGGATGAATATGGCATAGTACATATCTGTAACACATTAAATTGAAAGACAGACAGGAATCCAGTTAGCTTGGTTAGCCAAAGCAGTGACTGCATGCTTCTGAAAGGGCTTGCAACAAGGTCACCTGAGACTGAAGTAAATCCAAGAGTAATTAATTCATTTTGTTTAACTAGAGTTCAATTAGCCTATCCCCTTACCTGTGCCACAGTCTCATATGCTAAATAAGCCAATATCTCCATTGCAACTGCATTTGGCTTTATTTCCATACTGCTGCAATCCAACCAGTCACGAAACTTGGACGCTTTCTTTGCTGTCAGTTAAAAAGATAAGAGGAAAAGGAAAAGTTAAAAACAGGTAGGCCAAAATAATGCATTTTTTTCCAGTTGTAGAAGATACTGCAAATGTGAAACAAGGAGTGTGAATGTGATGTGATTGGCCAAGGAATTATCAAAATGGAATTCGTGGGGCAAAGACTGTTATTTCATACACATTTTGGAGCCACATAAGCACCATGAAGTAAAGAGAAAAACACACAGTTAAATGCCGTATGGGAGATTTTAGATCAAGGAAGGGTCTACCTCAGAGGAGAACAGACAGGAAAAAATTGATTTTGAACATATTATAGTAAAAGAAATAATATCATTGTCTTTGCTGAATGACAGAAAACACTAGAAGAAATCAACACAAATCTGAGTCCAGTTAAAATGATATAATTATATGAAAAGTAGTGAAGACAAATGAAGGAGGATGGAGCAACTAGGAAGCCCTTGTGTTAACCATGCAGGGATTAGGTGCTGACAAGCTAGCCAAAATGATTTGTAGGTGGGTGTTTGTAAAATGTGCTTTGGATATAAAGCAATAAGGACAGATGCAGATCTGCAAATGATCAGCATTCGTATGAGAACTTCACACTCTTAATGTATGAGATCACTTAAGAGAAAGTACAGAGAAATATATGGGACAAAGAAACATGATATTTTCTGAGAGGGTAAAAGGAGGAAAAAAAGAATGATAATACTTAGGTCAGCAGTGGGCAAGCTGACCACAGACACTGCGGAGTCTTGGACAGTTAGCAATATGGAAGTCTTAATGAGGGCTGTTTGTGAAAACAGGACAACTAAAATGAAGTAAATACAAGGTGGAAGAATGATTTGAAACAGCTCTTTCAAAGAGTGTCTTCATCAAGGACTAACAAGCTAAAAAGAAGTCAAGTAGTTAGTAGGTACTAAGTCAGGTATTAAACAGAAAAGTCAGGTGTAAATAATTGTTATTTTTCAGGAGGAAGTGAAAAAGCTACGTGGCACCAAAAGAAGAAGTGTGAAGGTGACAGCAGGACCACAAAAAGTGCCCCAGAATTTAAATTTGTAAGCCTGTAAGACCTGATCCTTTGATAGGCCTTTTCTTTTGCCTGTCTTTAAAATTGCATAGAAATATGTAAGGCTATAATTAGGAACACACATCGTTAGAATGGGCTTCTTGAAGTCCCAGGTACATTCTCTTGTGACGCAGTTTCAAGGGCTTATATTACAGTTGAAAGGGTTTACTTCTGCAAACATAGCAATACATTCAATTTTTACTAAAATATAGGAAAATAAGTTAAAAAAAGAGCCTTTGCATTAGTTTTGAACAAACGTTCTCCACGGCCTTTAGAACATTCTATCTAGTCAAGTTCATGTGATACAACTGAATTTGTGCATTAGTCTCTTGTGCTACTATTTTCTAAGCACTTTACTTCTCCTATTCTTTAATGACATTAAAAATCAGTGAAAAAGCACTGTACAGACATGGTCATTTAAAAACATTGTGACAATATTGTTGAGACATTTTTATAGATCACAGTTCCCTGGTCAGCAACACTCAATTTTATTTCACATATTTAAGATTTCTATTTGTTCTGTCTCCAGATGACAATTTATGGATTTTCAAAATGAGTTTATCGCGAACCTCTCATTTGCTGATGTCACCCTAATTTGAAGGATCATTTATCTAATGGTTCACAGATGTGTGATGACAAATTATAACTAAGCTTACAAAATGTATTGAATTAGAAAAAGAAATTCTTAGAAAACATGTTTTGCTACATTTGCCGACATTTGCTGATACAGAACAGTACTTCAAATGTGTCATTTATTTGCCATAAATGAGTCACCCTTTCTTTGAATTTAAAAGGAAGAACTAGATAAGGTCTCTCATTTAAAGTCATCATTGTGTTCAAGTCTCCGTTGTAGGATCATGTGCTGTTTTGTCATGATTTTTACTGGCTCCTTCACCTTATTTTCTCTGACATTTGACCTAAAACCTTAGTCATCACTTAACCGCTTCTGTAATGATGTTTTGCTACAGGATCAAGCCCATTAATTTACAGCTCATTATAGTTGTGGCCCACAAGTACTTCTAGTAAGTTGGTTTTCAGTGCTAGTAAAGCCCTAATTCTGTCATCATGTTATTAGTGTTGGAATGGTGTATACTGATGAATTTGGCTAATGTTGAATAAATTCCACAGCAGGAGCTTACAGCTTAAAATAGAAAAGACTCTTTAGTAAGTTCTTTGTGTCTCTGAGGATAGGGAAATAAAAGCAAAACTTGCTGCTCTTCTCTAATTTTAGATGCATTCCGAAAAACCTACAACCATGAAACTTTACTAATATGCTGACTGTAACACCATCACGATAGACTTCAGACAAGTATGGGTGTTAATCCATTAACTCTTTAACAATTCTATCTTTTTCAGTCATCTGCACCAACAGAGTATTTGAGTATATAGAAATTCTGGTAAATATTCAAGTAAAATACACTGTCTGACAGCCTGAAACTATTCTAAATTAACTGTTCCCAGGAGTTATGTGGACAAAGAATTAAAGGTTTTATTATAGAGGATGAAACAAATGTGCTTTAAAAAACCACTAGGTTCTGCTGTGTTCTATTACCTGAAATAATAATCAAATATCTCAATACAGTGCAGCCATTATAATACTTACAAAAACTCAATTGCCGACTTTCACAAAATTCTGCATACTGGACTGAGTCCATCATTCGTGTTTGTCTTTCTGCTCTCTGACAAAAGAGAAGAAGTACATGATGTACCTTATTCCAAGAAGAACTACATTCCACAACAGAAGTTATAGCAGCAAAGGGCCTCTGCCATAACCTTGAAGTAACCCATCCAAACGAAACATGCATTGAACATGTTAAGACGCAGAAATATAAACCACAGATGGATTATTAGTCTCGAGAGTTAAATTACCCAGAGGAGAGTGTCAATTCTTATTTGAAAAATCTGCTTGCACGCCGCTCACCTACGACAGTGATGAGGGCTGAGTTAGGGAAGGTGCTGAGAACTCTTGCCATGACCAAGGTGCACATTTAAACTGAAGCATATGTGTAGTCTGCCTATGTGTTTACAGACGACCAAAGAAGTAAAACGTGCTCCAGGACCAAGAGCAATGTATGAATCTGTGTGTTTTAAAAATCAGAACATTAGCACCAGTGAAATAAGTACACTGAGGCTATATCAGACAGAGAGGAGCACTCAAGTGCTCCTTGCCACATCGACAGTAAAGACACTATAATTAAGTGGTAAATGTGTCTGTTTAATTTTTTTTTTCCACTGTGAATCTATGCTTGATTTTTTATGCTGCTGAACACTTACCGGAGAAGAAAAGAAATTAGACTGAATTAGAGTTCATTCAGGATAAATTGCTTCAAATGTTCACTACTGGATTTAAGAATGTATTTCACATGGGGTCCAAAAGTAAAACAAGAGGTTGCATCTCAGAAAAGCCAAGGCATGAAACCAGAAACATTAGGCACACCCTCCATGTACACACTGTGCCATAACTGAATTGTGGCTGAAGCAGCACTGAAGTTCATGGTGAGGTTTGTGCACGTGCTTGAGTTTTGTCTATTTCAACAAACAAATTTTACTGTGACCCTCTGAGCACTTCTGCATCTGTTGAAACTGAAACTGTGACCTTCTTTAACCACACTTAATGGAAAACAAAAATAAAAATTTCTCAGCCTATTCTGACGTGCTCCAAAGCACTCAGCTCTCAGTAGTTTTCATCTAAAGCTTTCCAGTTTCTCAGCATTTCTGTGGAACTGAAGAACTCAAACCTGGATGTAGTTCTCCAGATTTAGATCAACAGCACCAAGTAGAAGGTCAGGACAAATTCCTTCAGTCTTCCAAACACTCTTCTGCAAAACTGTGAGTTTTGCTTTAATACGATGAGACTAAACCGTTGAGTCATGTTCAACTTGATGTTCATTATCATCCCCCAGGTTCTTCCCAGAAGGGCTGCTATCCAGATAGCCGGTACCCAGCCTGTACTGATGCATGGAGTTACCCTGTCCCAGATGCAGGAACTCAATGACATTTCTGTTGCTTCAGTTCTCAAGGTTTTCAAGACCTGCTTGGACTGAACCTCCATCAATCAGTGTGCCAGCGACTCTTGATTTACTGTCACCAGTAGATTTGTAGAACGTGCATTTTGTATCTTTGCCCACAATTATGTTCACATTGTTGATGAAGACACTGAACAATATGAGCCCCAGTATCAATTCCCAGGATATTCAGTTTTTTAGCTGTTGTCACCTATATGTCAAGCCATTTGCTAATACCCTTCACATTCAGCAGTTCCAGGGATTTAAAAACTTTTTTCAACAATGAGGAAAGCTCAGGAAAGCAAAATGACATGAAATGCTAACATGAGGAGCTAAGCTTCGAAGTCCTACCTGAGCTGACAAAGACAAAAAGACATCTAGAAATTTGACAAAGATATTTCAACTTTTAAAGGTATCTCATAATGTAATGTGGAAATTCAAAATCAGATCAATCCCAAGAGCAGGTATGTTGAATTAAATGATTTAGCAATGGTTGGTCTCAACAATTACAGTATGAATGTCCCTGAAAATGCACGATGTCAAAGGTTAGTCAATACGCCTCTCAGTGTGCTCACTATCAAATCATTGGAAGTGTCTTTATAATAAGTCAAACAAAAAAATAGTAATTGAATATTTATTAAAAAAAGGACTGAGTTTTTCTAGTAGGGACTTCATTTTCTCTACAACTTGTCTACAGTAGTTGTCTAAACACTGCACTTAATTTTGGTTTGATATACCTGATGAAAACATACACCTTTTCTCTGTACAAATATATTTTATGCAGTAAAATTACCTACATATCTGTGAAATAAGATTGCTTTCTCCCTTCAGTTCTCCTCGCTACAAGAGGTCTTTCTTAGAAGAGGATTATAGAGTGCTCTAAACCACCACCAAACAAAATAGTTTTTATCATAAATAACGGGTCTATATTTTCTTCCCCAATACTTTAACAAAAAAAAAATGCACGTCATAGCACAAAGTCTCACAGTTCAAGGGATCCATTCCATCAGTCTTACCAGTTTTAGAATAGTCTATAAATAACCAGCAAATGAAGGAGAAAAATACGGATAGCATAGGTCCATCATCGATAAGGAAATAGCAAAGCAGAAGAAAAGAGCAGATCATCTTTCCTCTTCTTGTCTCAAGACTATAAACAGTAATTATTTCCTCTTACATCATCCCTGCTTTGGGAAAAAAAGTAATGTTCCCTTATCTCTGCATTTCTAAGGTATATTTTATAAACTCGAATCAATAACACAGGATAAAAAGGGAGAAGAAAGAGTGAGCACCTCACTGTGAACACTGTGCTACTCCAGGCCAAAAGAGCTTAAAGGAAACAGCATTCAATGTTGGGAAAGCCAAAGAAAGTTTGTGAAAATTCTATAAAATATAAGTAATGCTTTCCTTAAGTCTATAGAATATCCACTTGCTCTTTTGCACAGCTTTTATTTTTCAATTTTATTTTCTTGAAAACAAAAAATGAGACAGGACGTTTTAACTAAGAAAAAACTTTTATTTTTTACTAGCAAAATTTTCCAAATTTTGTTCTTGGAAGGAGAAGCAAGTCACTCCAACAGGATCAAAGTCCTCTTTTATCAGTATAAAAGCAAGTTTGCTGAGAATGTTCCCTACATGAAGAGACATTGAAATCGCCAATGATACATCAACTTGAAGTAACCTCAGCTTGAAATCAGATACAACAAATGACATCAACAACACTGCCCCACTGGCTTATCAAAATAATTAAAATATATAGTTTTTATTCCCGCTATAGTAGTACTACTCACTCTAAGCAGTTAAGAAGCTGAATTATTTGACGGACAGCAGAGTTAAAATACTTTGCATGCTTTCCTTGGAACATGCTGAAGGATACAGTAGATAGGGCCTGGCAGAGAAAATGTATGCTTAGTCTTCCAAAAACACATTGCATTATGTCTACCTTTTAGCAAGAAGAACTAAAAAGGAAGGTTAAGAAAGGAAAGAAAAGGTAGAGAGTTGCATGTTGTCACCTACCACCCAGAGTGAAAAATAATCTTATTTTGATTGCATTTTACAGCTTTCACATTTGACCTACAAAGCTCTTTGCGTGCGGAGAAGGCGAGAGGCCAAATGTTAACTTGCTTACCAACTATTCTGTGTGTGAAGGAAATGTGCCGAACAGCTGCTCAGCTGGAACATTTGGAAAACGTAGGCAGCAAGGCTGGACACCCTTGTGATTGGCAACAACCTTAATGATCAAAATGTTGGCTCCCCAAACTGCTTGCATATTCATATTGTGGTATGATTTCCTGATTTGCTTTGATAAATACCTCTTCATCGCGTACCTATCATGGCTTCAAAGCAGGTAGGTGACCACTGTAGGCAAAATACAATGTTGCCCTGCAATGGCTGGTATTACTAAAAGAGAATGCTAAATATATACATATATATATATATTTTATTAATACTAAAGAATATCAGAGTAGTGCTGTACCTAACAGCTCTCAGGTTGTACGTCAAAAATTATCTAGATTAAAAAAAAAGCACTTGAGAGTATAAGGTATCTTAATATTGAATAGCTTGTGAAATACACTGAAAATACATTTTTAGTCTTTCATATCTTGAAATCATCTGAGGATTATCACTATCAGAAGATTTTTGTTATATAAAGGAAAAATATATTTACTCTTCTAAGAAAAAGCTTGAATTGGCAAGCAAACAAAAAGGGGTTTTAAGAGTAAGCATTTTCAAAGATTAAGCTTACTCAGAGTTTTATACAGAAAATAAAAATGCTTCTTGGGGAAATATCAATAGCTTTGGAAATGTAATACTTGATTTGGCTATAAAGTACAGACATACAGGGAGTTTTTATCATTTTTATCCACCTCTTACAGAACATACCATACATTCTGCAGTAACCATTAATATGTTTAGCAAACTTGAGGCCTTTGATGTAATACTGGTGTTGAGTGCTCACGTGCTTAGTACAAAGTTCCCAATATTAGAAGAAAATATGAGGCCTTTTTCTGGTAGAACAAGATTATCCCAATCTTAGTGTATCTATATTCACAATTATAAACAGTAAAAATAGTTTTGCTTTTTCTCTACAATTTTATTAACCCTATTCCCTTCAATAAATGGAGTTTTAAGACCGTAAGAACCTTAAAAATATTAAGATCGACAACTCTAAATGACATGAAAGGAAACTGGGTAATGATAAATATACATTAAAATAGACTTTAAAAGAATATAAAATATTATATAAAAATACACATAAATAAAATATATATATTATAATTTTTTCATTATAGAAAATTGGTGATTTTCTCTCCAGGGACAAAAGATGGGACTGAATTGAACAAGCTAAATATCTGCATTATCTGAATTAGTCACTTTTAAGTATCTTTATAGTAAAAACGATACCAGACACTTATACAAAGCAACTTCATCCTAAACTACATGTTCAAAATAAGTCAGATGAATCACATTTTAACAGCTTTAAACTGGTAGGGGGAAGATTTAGATTAGACATTAGGAAGAAATTCTTCACGATGAGGGTGGTGAGACACTGACACAGGTTGCCCAGGGAAGCTGTGGATGCCCCCTCCCTGGAAGTGTTCAAGGCCGGGCTAGATGGGGTTTTGAGCAGCCTGGTTCCGTGGGAGGTGTCCCTGCCCATGGCAGGGGGTTTGAAAGTGGATGACCTTTAAGGTCCATTCCAAACCAAACCATTCTATGATTCTGTGATTCTACATCTAAGAATTTGTCTGAAGTTTACCAATTGTGGACACCAGCAATGGAACCCTAGAGACACTGTCTATGTGTCCACAGAACAGATGTCCCAGAAAAGAAAGACAAATTCTGCTCTGCTGAGTGAAAAATATCATCATGAATACAGTAACTTCCATTTTAGGGCTAAGCAACAGCCAAGACTAAAGAACGACTCAGTAAATGTGGTTCCTGCTCTGATCTCAAAGCAATGCAAGTGTATACAAAGGCGGCTTTGTACCCCTGGGCGTGTGTTAACTCCATTCATCTTCCTCAAAGTACGTAAAACGTAATCTAACAAAGTATGTGCTAATAAGCAGGGGGAAGGGAACTGGCAAGACTATTTAAGATTATGTAAAAAATTCAAAGGAATTATGAAGAAGGCAAGCAAATGAAATTGCACAGACAATAACAAAATGAATGGATTAATTCCCAGCAGTCATGATCTCACTGCTTAAGGAATAAATACAACTGACCTCCTGATAGGGACTCACTGCCCTTGTAATACTTTGCCCTTGAACATATGCAAAATTTACACATTTCTGTATTTATTTGAACCAGCTCCATATCATATCCAAATTCCTTGTCTAAATTTATTACTGTTAGTCTGAATGTGGAGCTGGAATCTGCAAAAGAAACATTTCCATTCCATGGAATAACTTTGATTTCTACAGGAAAATATTTTTTTCTGCTATAATAAGTATCATCATGAATTTTGTAAAACTGTGTGTTAAATTTATGGCTATCTTATACCAGCGCTTTCCAAAAATCATAACATAATTTCAGATTAACTATGCTACCAAACTTAAAAAGTTACATGGGATTTATTAACATATTAAGACCACTGGCCTTCTCTCAATTTTCTGGTTGGGGACACAGTAACACCTCTCTGGTTGTACATCAGAAACTTTACAGACCAGGCTAATATTAGGATACTTTTATACTTTTTGGGTAGGATTCTTCTGAACACTTATCCTCACTGTCTCAATTAATAGTTGATGTTAGTATAAACAGCTTTAGCATCACACAAGTAAAGCTCAGAGTAATAAAAATAGGTATCCCTGCACTGTCTCGGAGATACAAACGAAAGGCAGCCCCTTTTGCATCATGAGCTCTATATTATGTTGCTTATTTACAGTCAAAATCAGCTATCACACTATTTAACATTAATACGATAATCACAGAGGTTCACTTCCAAGCAAAAGGAAAACATTATAAGCCATGAGAAATTTTTAAAATATTTCTTTTAGCTTTATGACTAGAGATATGGATAGATGGATAAATAAAAAGGCTGTCAGCCTAGAAATGTGTATTTACTTAATACTTATATAGGAGTCTATGCAAATTTCTTGTAGGTATTATATTATGTGTAGTGTCAAAAAATCCTCAAGTACCTCACGCTCACATTTTCGAACATTGTTATTTGGATATAGCTTGGTTTTGAATCCAATTTAGATACAGTCACTTGCATCCAGGATAAGTAATTTAGCCCTGAATAACTGAAGAGTTGCCTGACAAACAATCTGACTCCATGAAACTGCTCGTCCTCTGCTCCACTGACATCCCTCCCGTTCCAGGCTAGTGTGTTGTTTGCTCTTGTGGCCAGAAACTTGTGGAATGTTTTTTGCTCAAAGGCTGTTTATGGTCTTGAATGGAGCTGGCTTGGTATGGTACGGGCACAACATGCCTCGCACAGTTGCTCACCATTCTGGATCTAGAAGAGGTCTAGAGGATATAGTCCTGATCCCACTGGTCTAAAAAGAATGGCATAAGATAAAGGGGGCTGCTTCAAGTCCAAGTTCACCAGCAGATCAACCCTAGACATAATCATCTTCAGCAAAACCCAGTTCTCACACATATACTACCCATTCACCCCACTACAATGTCTAAAATCATTCACTTTGCAGCCATGACTTGGTAAGCAATACATCCAGTAAGGCCAAATAAACAGAACCAAATGTAAGTCTGGAAACAGCTAGGGAGCAGGCCTCTTGTTCACTCGTTTTAACTGGTAAACGCAAGTAAGAGAACAAACCTAATTTAAAATACTTGCAAAAGTCTGTGCTTTTAATAGACAGTATCAATATATGCTTCTGAAAATACATTTGAGAGTTTTACTTCTATTAAATGAAATGAAGAAGGTGGAATTCCCCGAGCATCGTTCTTGTGCTCTTTATGTACTACATACCAAGGTATGTACTAGCAAACAGCATTTGTGATAAGATTCATTACCCTGGTAAGCATATTTCTGTAATTCTTTGTGAATCAGGCCTGCTGACAGACAAGTCCTCCTGAATAATACTCTGGAGTTCCACAGTAAAAGGAATCATAGAATCACAGAATCATAGATTATTACAGTTGGAAAAAACTTTTGAGATCATCGAGTCCAATTGTATCCATCATCTGCTAAACCATGTCCCCCAAAAACTCATCTACCCGTTTTTTAAACACCTCCGGGGATGGTGACACAACCACCTCCCTGGGCAGCTGTTCCAGTGAGGAGCATAAGAAAACTAAGGAAAATTTTGACTAGGAGATACTTGAATAATTTCATGAGTTACAGGCCAATACATATACATCTTCATTTTACTCCTGTTATCTTATTTGTAAATTTTATAATTCTGTCTTTTCCCTTACCTTCAATAAAAAGACATGTCTCACATTCAGTAGAGCAGCCAGTTCTCACAGTACCTGCCATTCTTTGGTATTCCACCATTCTGCACAAGAAACTACCATTCCATGCAGGAGATTCACAACTACTGCAATGGTGCAGGCAACCTTGGCAGGTGATGCTCTTTCCATCAGACTGGAATATGATTTATAATTTATAATTTGTAACTTATAATTTATAATTAAAATGGGTTTATTTTCAGTTGTCATTTCTTGAAAAATTATTTTATTTCAAAAAGCCTGACTTCCAAAATAATGGCAGAATATACACGCACAAATAACTAATCCAAGACACAAAATTTTTGCTTTACGCACAAATAATTTGGTGTGCATTATAGCAATCTACTTCATAAGTTGGAATTCGGTCTTACAACTTATAGCTGAAATTCTCTTTCTATATTTTCCCCAGCAAAGCTTCTATTAACTTCAATTAGTGTAGGATCTCACCCTAGGAACATCTGTCCAAACTTAAAGTTGCACCTGGTATAGTTATCACCATCTCGTCAAAGGAAAGCAGAAAAATGGGTTTTCAAAATGGAACACAGATCCTAAAAAGACCCTTTTCTTTATATGCTCTCAGATGGAGATCTAACTTTGACTCCATATATAAAGGCTGCCAGTGTATATATAATAATAGGTCAGTACAGCTCTTGAGAGGTGAATACCAGCTGCTGGTAAGCTGGATGCATTCTTTCACAAAGTTCACAGCATTGTTTCTTGGGCTAAGACTCACCTCATACAAAGTGGAGTGTTTCAATGTAATCTTGACACCCTTTATATCTAATGGGAAAACAAAGACACTTCTATAGCCTGATCACACCTATTGTAGGTGTGGTAAGGGAATGCATCGCCTCTGGATGTGCCCTTCTCCCTGTACACACAGGAATGTAGCTGACTGATAGAAACAGATGCCTGGTTGACAGCTGAGAACTTCACCCTTTACCACCATTAATGCAAATTGGGAGACTACAGGATGAACATAGCATGAGACACTGAACTGGTTAATGAAAGGAAGACCGCTAATTAATTAATTCTTACAACCTACTAGCTACAAAAGAGAGTAAAACAATTTAGCTTAGACATTTTCTATGACAAATGCAAATCTGACAGCTTTTATGATGAATTTGTGTAAGATGTGCATTCATGAATGTCTTTAAAGAAAACATTAAATAAATTCATTAAGTATAAAATACATGGTACTCCCCGTACGTAGATGTGCTTTCCTTGGCATGTGACTGGAGAATGCAGAGTTACCTGAATTTACTTTTTCTGTTAAAGTCTACTGCAATCAAAGAACAATATAGCGGTATTCAAAAATGTATTCTTGCTTCCCTAACAGAAGAAGTGTGCATACAAACATTTCATATTTTACTCGTGGCATTTACACCACTGAGTCTAATGCTGTGGTTAGATCTTTATTCTTTTGGAAAAGCCTTTCTAATTTGATAATTGCAAGACATGGAATTCCAGATAAAAATCACATCATTAAATTCAGGGAATAAGTGAGTCACACATTGAGTTAAAAAGGAAGTGCTTTCTTCAGTAAAACAGTGACCACTATGCATTACATATAATCTGCATGTGTTTTTATAAAGACAAAGCACATTTCTCTTTAAGTTCAAAACAATTGATGAGAGATGTCTCTCAGCCCCCAAGGCTGAATTTGGCTGCTTGCTGCCTCTTGAATATTCCAGGCATCCTGATCAGAAAAAGAACAGGGCTCCAACATTCAAAACTACTACCTGGGTTCTGCCACTAATTTGCCATTCAAGCATGACTGAGTGCAAATGAAGGCTGAATTAATCACATTTTAAGGCTCATTTCACAATTGTTGGAAAGCTTAGGTTTTCATTTGCATTGACACTAAACCATTGCAAAGTCTGTGTGCAGTGATGCAATGATGCCCACTAGCCATGCACATCAGCTTGCACAGGTTTAGGGAGAAAAAAGCATAATCAAAACTGCACAATCTGCCCAGGTATGAAGAATAAGGAGACTCTAAAAATCAGTGCCTCAGTTGAGAGGCTTTGAACCAAAGCATTAAGATTATTTATTTATTTATTATTGGGACTTACTTCATGACACAGAACAGAATTTGGCCCAGTGTGAATATTTCATTAGTCAAATGTTAATGACTGTGTGACACTTGCTCTTTATTTAACTATGCCAAATCTTCTATGCTGCTATTCATTAGCCTTTCTCAATTTCTTTAAATATGAGCAAATATAACTTCATAGTAGCCTTGTAAGCATTATCCCCACCATATGCACTAGAAAGAGACTCATACAAAGATTATTTTTCCAAAGGCAGTTTGTTTCATTGGCAAAAGTTTCTCTTTTTTTTCTCTACTTTCTCTTTTCTCTTACTAACATTAAAGGGGGAAAGGGAAATGTGAAGTTTACAGGATTTAACAAAATGTTTCAGCATTTAGAATTAAGTTAATTTGAACCATCAGCGAATTTGTCTAATTTGGAACAATGTATTTAATTAGTCCCTTACACTATGTCTATTGATAAATATATGACAAAATTATTAAATATTTACATAAGACCAAAGAAACATGCTGTCATTAATTCAAAACAACCACCAGCACCCAAAGTCATTACAGGAGTTCTCTTATTAAACATCTCCATTTCCTTCTCCAGGAATAACAGGGAAATCTAAAAAAAAATATTTCTAAATCGCATAAAACTTTCACAATAATACTTAAACCAGTTAATTTTGCAGAAGAAGTAGAACTTTGACTTTTAGATGGAACTTTACTGATGAATCATGTAAAAGCTGAAAAAAAATTCAAAATTTGAATTTGTAAACAAAAGTTGCCATAATTTGTTAGTTTTGTTACGATTGGAGGAATACCTTGAGAGTTTCAAGGCTGGACATCAAACTTATTGTGAAAAACTACGCAAACATATGCTGCCAGCTTTTAGTATCTGAAATGTAGATTTTCTGTACTAGTGAACCACAGTTTCTTAAGAGCGAGCTTCCAATTAATTATATCTTAAATAATCTGAGCCATTTTACAGCAACACAAAACCAACAGTTATTTTGGGGAACCTCGTTGAGTCACCATAGCTTACCTTTAACAGAACAAACTGGTCCTACATATTCTGGTCTTTTGCTGCACAATTCTGATTGTCCTCCAACACCCATTACTACTATAGAATCTTCAAGCAGTTAAAAAAAAAAGGGGTACCATTACAATAGTTTTGAAGGGCTTTTTGTTTTTTTTTTTTCGTAAATCTTGAGATGAGACGAAGGAAAGTAAAGAGCATCTACTGTACATGGACTCATTACCATAACTTTACCGATAGTTTATCCTGTTTCCTAATGAAAGCAAAAAAAACCCCACCATGTCTCTATTAAAAAGTAATCAGATTTGGTATCCTAGTGACACTTTAAAGAGCACATTATGTGGGAAAACAAAATAAACATTTACCCTGGCAAATGAAAGTGAATTTGGGTTTTGACATACTTGGCAGGAAGGCAGAATTATATTCATGTCAAGTATGCAGAAAAGCTAATATAATATTTAAATATTTGCTTAAGTCATATAGAATTTGAAACAACACATGAGAAGAAACATTTTTTGCAAAACATTTCTAAGTTTTTAGCAGAGGACTTGCCATGCAAGTAATAAGTTCAGTTGAAATTTCAGACTCCTGCAGCCTTTGTTACACATTCCCTTCACTTGAAAAGTGGTAAAGAGTCTTCATCTTCTACTGACAAGTCTTTATTTGTATTTCCAAGACAAAGGCAGTTCTTATACTGATGGTTTAAACTGATAATGAATATATGCAACCCTCGAGAATCTGAATCTTACAAATGTTGACAGAATGAGGTAATGTTAACACTATCACAGCTAAATCCTATAGCACTCTTCTGCTCAATATTACACAAGACAATTAGTTTAAAACTCCTCTAGCTTGCAATAAGACACAATTCAGTGAAGATAGACCTTTATATTACTCAGAAGGGATCTAAATGCTGTATGTCAATGACCTCCGAAATTCTGAACCATATTTAACAATGTAGCACTAGTTCACAAGTTGAGCTGGATACTAGACACTAGTTTTAGCCCTGAAAATAAGTATTTTGATGCACTGTCTAAATATGCAAATATTTGTGATTCTCTGTCTAAATATACAGACATTTGACTTCGTTTTTCAGTATAAATCTAAAGTAAGATTAGACACAAATACCTACAAAAAACAAATTTACCAGTGTATCACAATTTTATGAATTACTAAGAGTATTTTAAAACATTTATTTTAAGAAAAAGCTTTGCTTAATTTTCTATCATTTAGAGAGCCATTCATAATTAGAAAATATTTTGAAACGTGTCTACTTTGTCATAATAAAACCATAATAATTTATTGCAACACCACTCGATTGCAAATATACATCACAGAAATGTATGATTTTAAAATCACTTGAAAATAACTCATTTAAACATGACATGATTTGTAAATTTAATTATGAACTATTAAACTAACTGCTCAGATTTTCAGTCCTTCCGAATGAGCCCAGGTCTGCTGAGCTCCGTCATAAGAGAGAAGCCACTGTTTATTTAAAATCAGCAACTAAAAGTGATATAAAGAGTATTCAGACTGTAAGACATTAACAAAAAGGGCTAGTTTGGGGAATTCGACTTTTGGTCTTCTTAATTTGCAGTGCCCGATACTCAAATTGTTAAGGCTGCATTTATACTAGTTTTTGAACATAATATTTATTCATTCAGTCTGTTATAAAAATAAATTTAACAAAAGACTATTCACTGCATATGTTCTTAAAATCATTTGCAATGAAAGATTGCTTCCAAATATGTAAGTACTGTTCAATTCATCATGCAAAATATTCAGTCACTTACAAATCAGGAAAATAGATAATATTTCAAAATATAGGAAGAATACTTAATTTTTTCAACACTTGATTAAATGATTTTAAAAGATAGAAAGCTTTGAATTCAAGATCTTAGCAAGAGATATCCCAGAATCCCACTATGATGATAATCTCCTGAATAGGAAGTCATGGATCTAATTTCTGCTGAAAATGCATTATAGAATCATAGAAAGGTTTGGTTTGGAAGGAACCTTAAAGATCATCCAGTTCCAATCCCCCCCTAAACCAGGTTGCTCAAAACCCCATCCAGTGCCTCATCACCCTCATAGTGAAGAATTTCTTCCTAATGTCTAATCTAAATCTTCCCCTTTCCAGTTTAAAGCCATACCCCCTCATCCTATAACTACATGTCCTTGTAAAAAGTCCCTCTCCAGATTATAAAGATATTCAATATATGTCATAGTTCAGGTTGATATTCTTATTGTTGGGAATTGACAGCTTTGTAAATTTAACCTGAAAATGAAAACAATTTAATTTGGGAAGTGTCGAAACCTGGTTCACTTTTATAAGGGCTTCTGTGAATCTATTTAGATTTTCCTGGAAGTTCAGAATGCCTGAAATGGAAGGGTTAGGGTTTTCATAGGAGGTGGAAGGGTGGAAACGTGAACCAAAGATGAGTAAAAAGAAAAAATTAAAAAAATCACCTAGCCCTACTCACAGAATAATGGTAAAATATCTTCAGTTCAAAATATTATAATTAGCAATTTAACATAATTGGGATGCACAGACCAATACCTTTAATAATAATTTGAAACCCATCTTTGAAGGCTGAAGACTATTTAGTACTAAAGGTACTTGGCATTAATTACTCGACTGCGCTGTGAGAAGTCGCTGTAGATTCTCATGCCATCACATATGCCTATTAGAGAAAATTTTCCCTTCATTGGTGGTTGTTTGGCTTCCTCAGTGTCTCTGATTTTTTCTGACATTTTTACAGTCAGATTTAGCATTTTTCAAATATGTCAATGGCTCTTCATCATTTTTGTCTCCTTCTTTAAAATACAGTTCAGGGTAAAAAGGTCAGCAGGAACAGCAGTCATCTCACTAATACATTAACTACTGGAATTGGCAATCGGATCTCCAGTATTGGCGTACATCAAGAGTTAACTCGTCTTTTATGAAGGGTGTGATTAGTAGCTGGAAATCTGCCTGAGTTTAGTACATCTGAGGATGCTATTACAATTTTCAGATATAAAATAATTAGCTGATGATATGAGCTGACAGCTAATACATCTACAATAAAAACACAAAAAAATATTTCCAAGCGGATGTAGAGAATGTGTTCCATTTCTAAGCTGTTTGATATGGTCTGTGTAAGGAGCTAGGACTCAATACCAGATGCTGTATGTTCTACAAGCTTTTTCTGCAGATGTCTGTAGCCTGAGAAAATCAACAGTGCTTTGAATAACACTCCTAGTAAACGCATCTTCTTGTCAGAGTCACTGTATGATATAGGATACGAATCCCACACAAGTGGATGAACTGATTTTAAATAATACCATCTGACAATGGTAGAAGAAACTCTTAGTAGGTCTGACAAAGTCCTGGAAATGGCTGTTAGCTTTGGGAAATAAAATCCAGCCCTCTGACAGAGACTACCCGTCCTCCTTTCGTTTGATCAAATGGAAAACCAAATTTAATGATTGCTTCCGAAGTTCCAGAGGCAAAGTATCAGCAGCACTGAACACTGCTGCTAGGAAGTCCACATCTTTGCCCCTTAAATGTGCCACTAAAAAGAACAGTTTGGAAAAAATGTGGAAGAATTATTTAAGAGTAAAACATATGCAATAACGTACATTCGCTATTACTACTTTATTTTCTTGCTATTGTTTTTAATAAGGCTTTGAGCAACCTGAACTAGTGGAAGGTGTCCCTTCCCATGGCAGAGCGGTTGGAATAAGTGATCTTAGGAGATCCCTTCCGACTCAAACCATTCTATGATTTTATGATTCTTTTAGAACACCAAAAGAAAATATATTTAAGCCTCAAGTACAGTGTAGAGATACCAATAAACCAAAGAAATTCTAAAAGCCTGCTACTACTTGCATATAAAAGCTACATCTTAAATCATAAATCCACATATTCAACTGAGAATAATTTTTTTTGCTCAGAAATAAAACTGTGTATCCTAATTTGATAAAATTCTTATTGAATTCAGTTAAAACAATTTCTAAAAATAATACTCTATGCAAAATCAGTATTTTTTTCAAGTCTTAATATTATGGGGTTTTCCTTGAAAATTTAGGTCTAGTTGTGGATGTATTTTGTCAAGACAATGAGGCAACAAAGCCTGATTTTTGCCTCATAAAATGTCCAGATTATTAAAGGGGTCAAATGCTGATCTCAAGGATATCTGTAAGATTGAACTCTTTGATTCACTCCATGAGGAATTTATGCAAGGTAGTTATCTGAAAATAAGAACTGTTACTGTGTCTCGCCTATTCAGATTAAAATAACCTTTTCTGATTCATTTAATTAAAGTATATAACTGTCTAGGTATCCCCAATTTTAATCAAAAGTGGTAGAGCAAAATGGAAGAGAGGAGAGAAAATTTAAAGCCTGAGTGGCAAAACATACAAATGGAGATACACTGTCTTGCACAGTGTTAATAAATTGTGCCAGCTTATTACCCACGTTGTTCTGTTAGGAACACGCAGGTCTATTTTCTAATGGATTCGTTCAGGATGCATCTCCCATTCTGTGACACGTAGAGCTTAACTATATTACTTCACCATTTCAACAGACACTTAAGATGTTTAAATCTTACTGCTTCTGATTCCATAGCCACGACACATGTGTGAAGCTATCACTGAGAGCAATTTCACACAGCGGCAAGATCATATTCTTACGGAAGAATACAGCAAGCACTTTTATAGATAAAATAAACCACAACGCCTGAGACAAAATGAAAGACAGAAAATGCTGTTCCTTGTATACATAAAATGTCTATTCCAGGAAATAGCAGCAGTTACAGATTACAGAAAGTGCAGAAGCTGGAAAGTCCAATTATACGCTACCGACATTTTTAAACAGTTTTTAGAAATTTGAGATGGTTCATCATTTATGTGTTTTATAAAGGTTCTTCTATTTCTACCACCTGCCATTCTAATATCCAAATGGGAAACTTCAGGACAAAATCATAGAATTGTAGAATAATTCACACTAAAAATGTTTGGGACCTTTCCAGAGATCTCTAGTTCAATTCTCCACTTAAAAGGGGTCCAGTTAGATTAAGCAGCCTGGGGCCTTGACCAGTTGGGTTTGGAACACCTCCATAGTTAGAGACTTCCTTAATCTCTCTGGCCAATCAGCTTCAATCTTCGATCAGAATCTTTTTTTTTTCCTGTTACGTATCTGTCCAAATGCTGTCCTTTACCTCTTGCCCTGTTATCATGCACACTGAAGCAGGGTCTGTCTCTGTCTCCCCTGTCTCCTGTCATTAGTCAGTTGTAGTCAGCAATAAAATTTCACACAATCACAGAATGGTCAGGGCTGGAAGGGATCTCTGGAGGTCATCTAGTCCAACCGCGCTGCTAAAGCAGGGTCACGTAGAACAGGCAGCAAAGGAATGTGTCCAGATGGGTTTTAAGTATCTCCAGAGAAGAAGACTCCACACCCTCCCTGGGCAGTCTCTTCCAGTGTCTAACCTCACAGTAAAGAAGTTTTTCCTCATGTTGAGGTGGAACTTTCTATGTTCCAGTGTGTGCTTGCTGCCCCTTGTCCTGGGCACTGCTGAGAAGAGTCTGGCCCCATCCTCTTGATATCTGCCCCTTAGATACTTAAAACCATTGATTGACAAGATAGCCTCTCAGTCTTCTCTTCTCCAGGCTGGACAGACAGAGCTCACTCAACCTCTCCTCATGAGAGAGACACTCCAGCCATGAGTGGTCCTCCACTGGACTCTCTTCTAATTCCTTTCCTTTCTTGAGTTAGACTGCCTTTTTTCAGGCTCTGAATGAGCTCTAGTCTCCCCGTCCTTTGTGATACGTCAGGTTCTCCACCCCCCTCAAGATCTTGATGACCCTCTACCAGATTTTTTTCAGTATGCCGAAGTCCTTCCTTGTACTTGCAAGCAGAAGGTTGGACACAGATTCTAGATGTGGTCTCACAAATGTAAAATAATGGGAAGCATTATTTCCCTTGACCTGTTGGCTAACCTCTTGCTAAGGCAGCCCAGTATGTGGCTCATCCACAAGCTGTACTGGCGTATGGGGTTACTGCAACCCACATTTGTTTTAGTTGAACTCCGTGAGGTTTCCATCAGACCATTTCTCTTGCCTTTCAACCCAGTCCTTCTGAATGTCAGGCTTGCTTTCCAGAGATTTGACTGATCTGGTATCATGACTCAGTACTCATTTGCCATGCTATGAATTACTTCTTTTATTTAGTTTATAAGACTCAATAGCTAATCATTACTGAGCTTCATCAAAAAAAAAGAAATGCAGTACAAAGGGAGGCAACTGGTTAAGAGATGTTCTCTGATCACTTTAACTCCTTGCATGTTAATTTGCATGAGATAAAATCACATTAATATGTATACTTTGTATTCTTCATTAGAGTTGTGTTCTTACTCCTACTCTCAGTATTAAAATCATATCTCCTCTAAAAATCTGCTATAGGGTCATATTTTAGGGGACTGTCAGGTTACAAGTGTAGTCCTATCAGGAATAGCCTTGAAACAGAAAACACTGGTATTTCTAACATACTTCTTAATTCAATAGGAAACAATGTGCTTATGATTAGATTGCCTTAATGACGTTCACCTTAGGCAACAGATCTTTTTGCTTTCCTAATGACATCTGAACTCTAGTATGAATACAGGTGGTAAGGCTTGGTCCCTGGTGGCTTTGCAAATGGGAATGAAAAATGACAGCACTTGTACTAAGAAACTTGGTAATACTGCAATCAAATCTTGCGACCTGCTAGCTTTTGGACTGGAACTTACTGTAAGGAAGATATATAGTGACTATTGAGTGAATCAAGTGATTCTTGATTTTTTGCTTAAGTGCCTGAGACGAATGTTCACAAAATCCTATCTGAATTTAATCAAATACTACATAAAATACAAGACAAGAAGCTAGCAAAACAATCAGTACTAATACCAGTCCAGGCTAACCCTGTGGTCAGAAGGAAATGAAAAACCACAAAACAACCCAAATTCAAAAGGAGAAAAACAAAAATCAAATGTACCTGAGGTGGGACACAGCAAATCTCCATTTAGCACAGGTTCCAACAGCAGTTAGCCATGAAGGCTTAGGGAATAGTATAAATACAAGACAAGCTTATAATAATTCTTTCTCTGAATAGTCATACAGCACTTGGTGATCCATGGCTCAAGGACTTCCTTAACGAATGTCTTTGTATTCAATAGCCATCAATAGATTTTTTTTTACCCCATTGTTACGCAACTCAATAGTTCTGAGGTAATTTTAGCTACATTTAGCTGCAGTGCAGCCTGCAAATCACATTCAGTGCTCCTCTATACTCTCTAGTACATTACAAGCTGTGTATGGAGAGGCTATGATGACACACAGCTTGCTCATTCCGCTATGAGAGGGTAAACACCACTTTAAAAGAAAGGAATTCTTAGTAATTTGGTAGATATTTGCAGGGCTGACCCACAAACATGATTAAAACTCTATTTGTGTTCCTGGCTGGAGAGCAATACTGGGAAAGGCATTGCTGTTCCTGTTGTGAATACATAGAGTAAGGAGAGGAAAAAAA
Source organism: Tapera naevia (assembly GCA_033556795.1). Classification (NCBI taxonomy): domain Eukaryota; kingdom Metazoa; phylum Chordata; class Aves; order Cuculiformes; family Neomorphidae; genus Tapera; species Tapera naevia. The sequence goes on along the minus strand of JAUMJJ010000079.1, from coordinate 32,332,993 downwards.
GGGGTTTCTTTGATGTGCCTGTCAGTGTAGAAATAGCAGGCAAATGAGCCTTCAGATAAATTAATTTGGCACTACCTTAGGTTGAGAGGTGTGCACCAGCCTCCTATGGATGATGCAGGAGAAAAATCCTTTCCTGAATACTAGTTTGTGAATGCTGTCACCCATCAGTTAAATTCAGGACCTTACCTTTGAATCTCAGAATCCCCTCTTCTACAGTAGCTGAAATAGAACAACATCAAGCACCTTTCTATGTCATGCTATAGAACGTACCTCTATTATATTCATTTGTGAGAAGGTCTTATTTTCTTCCACAGAAGGCTTTTTGTGATATGAATCCTTGATAACCCAAGGTGCTCCTGCACCATCGAGCTTTACAGGTGGGAGCAAGAGAAGTAGGTGGTTGTGAAGCCTTCTGCCAAAAATATGGGGTCTCTGTGCTGAGGTTTCAGTCTTGGTTTTCACAATAGAGTTAGAAGTCTCAGGTGAGAAGTAAGAACGTCATAGAGTAATACTGTGTTTGAAATTTTTATATAATTTTCATTGATGCTACAAGTCCACGTATTTATCTTTTCAGTTTAGTGAACTCTGTGCAAAACACTTATGCAAGTGAACAACTCTTTCAGGAAAGCTGGTGATGATAGAACTGTTCCCAGTGTATGCCTGGTTAACATATTACCTTAAGAAATAAACTCTTGCTTTTTTTAATTAATTCAGAAAGAAATTGAATGTGAAGCTAAGGAGTTGTACAAAGGACATGTTTAGGTATAAAAGATGAGTAATTTGCTACATAAAGGCTCAAAGACTTGAAAAAAATCACTTCCCCCTCCCTATCCAAAAAAAATCTGAATTACATTCTATCTTGTAGAAAAGATTTGCATTATTACATCTCTACACGGCTTCAGAAATACAAATCATTATCTGCACTGACTTGTTTTAATTCTTTTTAAGCCTGACAGTAATTTCAATTACCTACTATCAATGGGACCTTTCTCAGACTTCAGCATCATTCCTTCTTCCCAGTTCTCCAAAGTCTACATAAACAATAACCGTGTTGTGAGTACCAATATATAGTGACTGGTATGTCGAAGCAACAAACACGTTCAGCACAAGATTGCAAACAGAATATTAAAATACACTGTGAAGAAGAAAGCTTCTTTATCTTACACTTGGCTTCAACTGAAATGCTTCATGGAAATACTGTTTATATGTATGTGTGTCCACATTTAATTATAGGTATAAATAATATATGTATAAAGTTTCCTTCCAAAAGTTAAATTAAAACACAGTCATTTGGGTGTCAAAACCACAAAATACAACAACCCAGAGTCTTCCTCTTTCTCAGAGAAAGCAAATGGTGGCAAAAGAATACTCAGAGCATTTTAGTGAACATTGCTCATACTGCAAATTTAGGCAGTTTTACTGGGAGGACAAGATGTGATTTACTTTTATGTCTTTTAGTTCTTTAAAATCAACACTATTTTACTATGACTGAAGCCTCAAACAAATAGCACACTTTATGTAACCATAGCAATGAGCTCCAATGTGTGAAAATTCTAATAATCTTAGATTTGTAGCAGTGTAAAAAGTCTATCGATATCATTGGTTATAACAAGAAACATTTTCCACTTGATAGCTTTTTCCCATTCTGATGAGAACGATACAGTATTTACAGACATATGGATAATAATGAAAAACTGTTTCTGTTTATTTTCTGTTTACTTTTAGCCAATTGAACCATTACCCAAGAGGAACAGTGTTTTTCCAGTATCCCAAACATTCCCAAGCAATGTGTAATCAGAAAAACCATCAATATCAGCAGGCTTATTTTTATACTGAATAATGGTTGCAAACACTTTGATGTCCAGACAGCTAATACACAGTTGAGATGTTACTCGTGCTATCTCTGCACTCTTCTGGAAACACTGGACTGATGCAATGAAATTCATCCCCTCTGTACTTGGATTTGTCACTTTGGTCACGTATGTTTTGCAATATTGAAAAAAAAGTGGCTAAAGAATAAAAGTTTTTTTTTCTTGATTGATATTCCACCTGCTTCCTTTTAAATCTTTCCCTCTATTTATATCAAAAGAAGCAGACAGTATATAGGGTGCTGCTGTTGACCTTATAGTCTATTAGAGATCATCATCACATTCTTTTTTTTTGATATCACCAAAGTCCCACTGCGTACACAGAACTCAATTTACTCACCAAAGTGAACCAGCTGAAGGTATGAGAAATACTTCTCCTAACATCTGATGGATTCCACTTAAATGTGACTTAAATGCTTAAAAAAAAAATAAAAATAATAATTTGGTGTCTTGCCTAAGAAATTAACTTAACTTCTCTCTCATTTCTGAGTATAGAAGCTGGTGTAAGTTACTGGGATGTTTAAACATTTAGGCAGGTACAGTTAAGTGAAATTCAGCCCATCTTGTGGTATCGATTCACCAAGCTCTGAAAGGAGCTTAAGGGGTGGGAGAAAGAGATACTCAATTTTTTTCCATCACTATCCCAGGAATCTGGTGTCCCTGGGCAGGAACTTTCTTACTCCTATTTGAGTGCTTTACTTAGTCATTACAAATCTCTTTTCAAATTCAAGACTACTTCTCCTTATTTGTGCTGGACACAAAGGTGAGGATGACACTGGTTTACACTTAAGGTTGCAATTATTTAGCCAATACATAAATGTATCATAAGACATAAGGTTTTTAATGCTATGTCTTGTCCTTCTGTATTCAGTCACTGGGAACACTTAGCACATTTTCGACAAACTTGAGTAAAGAATAAAGAACCTTATTTTGTACTCCTTTTTTCCCAAAACTTAAAGACTTAATTTTTAAGTATTTAATGTGAGTTGCTGCTATAAATGGCATAATATTAGAAAGCTGCAATTCTATATGTGGACCAGCTGATATAGATCTGTGAGAATATTATTAAAGACAGAAAAAAATGCAACAGGGATTACCTAATCTCAAGTGAACCTGAGAAACCATATATAATTGTAGGCATATATACTCCACCCCTTTACCTGTTCCCCCAAACTCAAGCCTTTTCCACTTCTAACACTTTTTGGTTTAGTCTTTCAGCCTCTACTCCCCCCATATGGGCAGGATAAAAGCCGAATGGTCACTGACAACACAGAGAAATTCCCTGAAACATAAATATATCCAAAGGAGTCTACAGAGCTGTGTAGCTCACCGTAAAGAAGACACAAACATTTGACCAGCTGAATAGCTCTATAAACACCACTATTTAAAATGCCTGTGTCTCCATTAACTACAGTGGGAGCTGAGACACAACAAAAACCCAAGATAAATTTAAATGGTTTCATCTGTAGTCAAATATTACCCCAAGATATGTTCTTTCAAAGGGCATAGCTGTTAAAATCTAAGAAGGGTTAACACTTACAAAATGATGTTAAAAATTAATAAATTATTAGAGTTGAGCACAATATCATGAGATAACAGAAAACATCACTCAACTAAATTGAAAGATTTTGTCTTTAAATACAACTTAGGTTGACAAGAATCTGCAATCAGTAAGAAAGTAAAAAACATTTTTTTCTGAAGAAACAGAAAAATAATTTTATCATTAAATTATATAGCAAAAAAAAAGTGATCTGAGAAACAATGTTTATTGTTTAGTAACAAAAATCTTTTTAGTTTGTCTTTTGACATGCATTTTCTATTAAGTATGTGTTGTCTGTACTACAACACTAAGCTTTCCATATGGGTTTTAAATCAAATTCCAGTTTGTTATTGATACACTCTGCGTGAACAGATACTCCCTAAAGAGTAATGACCCCACACAGCACTTAAATTGGTATCATTTTCATGAGTGAAATGTGCACAGTAGTACCAAAAGACATCAGAACTATTTCTAAATAGTATTCCGCTTGTTTTATTTGTATATCTATTCCAAATTACAATTAATTTGAGGACTTCAACACCATCTTTCAGATCCTCCCTTAAAAGAAGAGCTCATACTTTTTTTTTCTGAATTATTTCACCATATTTTAGCTACCTCAACTGAAAGATGCCAGGTCAGTGCCCTAGATCCAACGGCAGTCAGCATGGAGCAACGTGTGTCCGTGCTCCTGCACTCCAAGCCTCCCAAACACAGTGGCCATATCCAAACCGTGCCACAGAGAGAGCTCTTGACCGAGGCTGATCCCCAAACCAGGCCCAGGAATAGTTTGGCCCAGCGCTACTCGGCTCTGGTCAAAGAGTGACCACACAAAAGTTTTAATATAGGTGATCTTATTCCAGCAGGAAGGAATCTTCTTGGTCACTAATTTACTACTATAGAGGCAGGTAAATGCAGGGCCTACGTTAATAACAGGATTGAAACAGAGTGGACTTCCAGAACATGATTCCTTGTACCGCTAAGGTGCAATCAGGCGAGTTTAGATATCTTATCATAGTATCATCTGGTTGGAAAAGACCTCTGAGATCATCAAGTCCAACCGTACCTGTCCCCTTACTAAACCATGTCCCTCGGAAACTCATCTACCAGCCTTTTAAACACCTCTAGGGATGGTGACCCAGCCACCAACCTGGGAAGCTGTTTCAGTGCCTATGTCTGAAAAAAAGACAAAATTAAATGGGAGTAATTAATCCACATGTGAAAAAAAGATATATTGCAAACGCACATTGCAATCATCTACTGCACTTTGCACAGGGCCCACTGCATTTTTGCCAGCTTTGTACAGATTTCCCACTAACACAAGCATACTAATGAGCAGCACAGGAAAAATCATATCCACAATGAACTTTCTAGAACAATTATATGTATCCATAGTTTTAAAATTCCTAATGTAATTCACAGGAAAATACACCTTTAAGAACCACAGGCTGTTGCCTACCCCTTTTTATAGGGATGTGACTTAGTTTTAACATTTTGCCAGCATCGAGCCTGCTTTCAAGGTAGTGTATTCCTGTAGGGAAGTTATTTTCCCTCCACTGTTTACTCAAACTTGCCATGTACTATGAAAGCGTTATGGCAGCTACTGCAACTGAATTACTGCCATGTAACTTCTGAGTGTTGGAAACATTTCCCTGAGCTAGCAGTCAGAGTGACAGATGAATGGTGTTTCTCTTAATCCTAGGGGGACAAAAGTGAAACAGAACATTCACAGTATGATGCTCTGTGCATTCATTGTACGTCAGTTCAGATTTCTGATAGGAAGACTTTTTCCTGGAGAAGGAGGTACTGGAACTATGAAACAAATGATAAAAAATGGATATTTACAGAATAAGAGAGAAGTCAGTGATGTCGACTGAAAATAGCTAGACTTGAATTTAATATGGCAAATTTGATAATGTTTTTCATACAAAAATTTAGCTGGAGATACCATTCACAAAATCACAGCCAAACCTGCAGCTAGCTTTCCTATCCACAGGTCACTTGAGAGGTGCAGAGTAGCAACATAAGGACACAAGCACCCAAATTTATATTTCTGCCCAAACTGCAAAATAAGAAAAAACACAAAGATTTTAAATGCACAGGCACCCTCTTCCCACACCAATTCAGCCATATCCCACACGAACCACAACTCTCCCCTCTAAATGTCTTTTAAGTAACAGAGGAAAGGAAGATGGCAATCCACTCACAAGGTTTTATTTCTCATGGATTCTACTGTACAACAGGCAACATAAGGGAAACTTAGTTCTCGAGCACCACCAGTTCTGGTTATCCCACAGCCTAATATGCACAATAAAAAAGGGGTTTTGGGTAGATTACCATTAGATTTTATTCTCAAGAGACTGTTACTTGTTATGAAGACAAGTTCTATGATCTGGAGCTCCTTCAGATGGACAGTTCTGTCATATCTATGAACTAGAATAGCTTATTCCACATGTAACTGTTCTTACTCTGATGAGCACAATTTCACTGTGTGTTTTACTGCTATCTTAGGAGGGCAAAATACCATTATGAAGTGAGACATTATATTTTTTTTTTTATTCTGCCAACACAATTGGCTAGTTTGCCACCCTTTATTGCTATTATTTAAGTTTTTATAATAAGTCATCTAATCAAAACGTATCTATAACACAATCACGTTTTATGACAAGTAATGTGACTTTTGTTCTTAATTTCTACCCTGTCTTTTAAAGTGTTCCACTTTCCTTTGCACATTGGTATTATTACTGTTTCAGACAGTCCTTTTGCTTCAAATTAAAACCCCAGGATACATCAATAGGTTCTATATATAATCCTAGAAGAACATACTTTTTAATATGACAGCATTAGTGGGTGTCTTTCAGTCAAAAGTGTAGAATTGTTTATTCTCCTTTAGTGATGTTTGAAAGTGGCTTGGAGCTTTGCTTACTCCTCTATGGTACAGATACGGAAAAGATCTCACAGATCAGTAAGCGATCTCATGAATTCTTAGCTCTAATTTTATAATACGTTTTAAAAGAAAAGAGCATAAACAATATTCGCTTTTTGTATCATAACTGAAACCATACTGCTAAATAATCATATCCTGTTTAGCCCATAATGACATCAGAAATACATGTTTATCATCTGGACAACTTAGCATGATTTTGGCCCAGGGCAAAGCAGAATTGAAATCATTTACAGTTGTCCAAATCAAGATAACCACACATTTCTGAGGTAATTGATACCTAAAAGGATCTGCCTTTAGATTGCAGTTCATGATTTAAGTATACTAATTCCTTAAAGAACACTGTTAGAATTTTGAAGTGTCTATCGGATTTCCTCCAAAACTTAGCCTGGATTAAACAATCTACTGCACAAAGGAAATGTGATACACAAGATTAGCCCATCCAGTAACAACTCTTCCTTTATGAATAGATCACATTTCCTAGTGTCATTGATTCCTTTCATTCACCTCAAAGTGGCAACAAAATCTTAAACAAAACAAAGCCCAAAATACGTTAAATATTTTGAATACTATGTCTTAAGCAATCTTTCATGTTTGTCATCAGTTATAAAAACTAATAAGAAAGAAAATACATAATACTGACTTCATACCTGTATATAATTCATGGATCTATTCTAAAATAAGTAGATCTTCATTTTTTTATTTTTGTTTTAACATGAAATCAGATCAAGAGTTCACAAAATGTAATAAAATAGAGCAGCAGAGACAAGAAATACTTTATACATATAAATACAAACACAAAACAATTAATTATAGTCTAGTGAGAAAAAACAAAACATGTAGTCAGATGAAAGACAAATATTTGATTACAGGAACACATTCCTTGACAGATAAACAGCAGATTTGTCCTTGCCTAGGATGGGGAACTTCCTATTTCCAGTATCTTGCGAAGTTTTTTAGAACAAAAAAATATTGTACTGGAATGACAGAAGAGAACATAAAGTCAAGTACATAACCCATTCATTCAGAACAGTGCTGAAATATATTTTTGTTTATACAAGCTGAAAGGACATTTTGCATAAATAAATAAACAGGAAAGCAAAGAAAAGAAAGGAAACCAGCAGTTTCCAAAACAAAAACAGCGGTTGGGAACAACTTTTCTATGACACTAATTCTCCGCTGGGGAGAACTGGAATTTGTTCCTAGCCAAATGCTTAAAGAGAAGGGATTCTTGATTGGGTTTTGAGTTCTCTCCGCTATGGGTGAGAAGGAAGGGTAAAAACATTTGGGAAAGTCCCAGTCATAAAAAAAAAGCTCTATTAAGAAGAAAAAATGAGAATTATAATCAGGGTAGGATTAAAATTTTATTATTGCTTTGAATTTTCCGTGAAAACCTGAATGTGAAATAAGGTTCTAAAAGTCAAATATTAAATACACAAATATTACTGAACACCTTTGCACAGAAAAAAATTCAAACCAAAGCATCCAGCTTGTAGCACTGAAAGGGTGTAAAGCACTCCAACTGCCATTTATATTATAGTGCTGTCTAGAAGTGGAGGGAAATTGGCTCCAACACTAGTGTGGAATTGTATCACAGTATCACAGTATCACAGTATCATAAGGTTGGAAAGGACCTCTGAGATCATCAAGTCCAACCTATAACCTAACACTAACACCAACCATCATCTAGACCATGGCACTCAGTGCCTCATCCAGTCTCCCTTTAAACACCTCCAGGGTAGGTGACTCCACCACCTTCCTGGGCAGCCCATTCCAATGGCCAATCACCCTTTCAGTGAAGAATTTTTTCCTCACATCAAGTCTAAACTTTCCCTGACGAAGCTTAAGTTCATGCCCTCTGGTTCTGCCACTGGTCACCTGAGAGAAGAGACCAACCCCTGCCCGACTACAACCTCCTTTTAGGTAGTTGTAGAGAGCAATGAGGTCTCCCCTGAGCCTCCTCTTCTCCAGGCTAAACAGCCCCAATTCCCTCAGTCGCTCCTCATAGGGCTTGTGCTCCAGCCCCCTCACCATCTTCGTTGCCCTCCTCTGAACACATTCCAGTATCCTAACATCTTTCCCATACTGAGGGGCCCAGAACTGGACACAATATTCAAGGTGAGGCCTGACCAGTGCCGAGTACAGGGGGACAATAACTTCTCTGGTCCTGCTTACTACACTATGTGATCGTGTTCTCAGCACAATTTTGTACTTGACATATAGTTGCTCACAGAAGATATGAAATGGAATTGAGCATTTTAGCATGAAGAGGGGCCATGGACTGCTGTCTGTGTTCACTATGGACAAGTTTACCAAAAAGACAGGGTAGCCCAGTCCACCTACAGAAAATTTAGCCTCAGGGACCCAAACCAGGTCATGTCAGCTGCCTTCAGAGCCAGAGAACTGGCCCTGACCCAGTCTATTGATTAGTACAGTTACAGCCTTTGGGTCTTACAAACACTTCTGTGTTAATATAATTCAAGAAGATGCTCTACTGATAGAGAGGACATGGGGTTGATAAGATCTATAAGGTGTACTTGCTATGATGTTCTATCTTGTGCCAGAATATTTAAACCTCAGTAAAATTGAGTAAAACTAGTGCCAAAACCACTGGTATCAAACCCATTATTTCACAGACTACCATGCTAATACAGCTATAGTCCTTCTTGATCCCACCTACCTTTTTGAGAGTTATATGGTACTGCATTCCCTAGTATAGACATAATCTTTCATAAATACATAGACGAGAAAATTGGACTTGAAAGAAAGAGGGAGAGAAGAGCATATGCTAAAGCATGTTTGCACAGAATATTTTATCTGTAAGTTGTGTTGTACGGAAAGAGTCTTCAAATAGTATTGAAACATTTTTTTAATGAGAGTAATAATGAAAAATAAAAATATTATTGTGAAAAAATGTGTGCGAAATTTTTATGAATAGAATCTGCTTTCTACAAGAAGGAAATACAAAAACATGGCAGATAGAAACACCCAGAACTGCCCTTTCATAATCTTCCTTGCCAGCATGCGTGCTTAGATATCAGAAAATATTTGAGGGAATCGGAAAAATATGGAAATAGGATTCCTTTAGGCCATCCAGGCAAAAGGAAAAAACATGTAATAATGATATGATATGCGGTATGAAAAAGGCATCAGACCAGCATGATGTATTGAAACACTTCATAGTTTTCTCTGCTGGAGCTGGGTAACAGTAAAAGAAAAGAATTACCTCCATTCGCTCTTGCTTGACATCATCGATCTCATCATCTTCAAACATTGCTAAGAGCTCTCCAGTTTGGTCAATGGAGTTAAGAAAGTCTTGAGCAAGCTTCTGTCGTTTGTTTGCATTATTACTGTTGAATTTGTCTTCACAAAGGTAAGCAAAGAACAACAAACTTAAGTTATTTGACTTCTCCAAACATCAGCTGATGTCTCGAGGAGAGACAAGTTTTAGAAGTATGCACTATGCAGAAAACGCCTGTTCTTACTGTCCTCCTCATACAAGCTGTGCTACGTAACCAAAGTGATTTCTCCGCTCCTGCTACAGTAGCATTGTAGTAAAAAAATCACTTCTAGTGTTTTCTAGTATAGCGTAGTGGTTTTTGGTAATCTAGAGAAACCTAGTCTACTGCTCATATAGCATTATTTCTCATTGAAGGACACACAGTGGACATAGCTGTAGAAGAAACCACCCTTTGGTTGTCAAACAACCTCACTTGTACAACAAAAAAAAGAGAGAAAATGCTCTTCCCTGAATGCATGCAGAACATCTTTATCACCTACATTCTAAAGCAAACCACAAGAAATACTAGGATGCAACTCCACAGGTGATGGACCATTGTTCCACAGTAAATCCTGGAGAACCCTGGCAAGGTGATTTCTGTCATCCAAAACAGAACAGCAGCTATAAAGACATTAGCATCACAAAACAAAAATAATGGCTTTAATTACCAAGGCCTGCCAGAAAATGGTCTTTAATTCTCAGATGAACTATGCTTAGGAAGTATTTCATGAGCATCTAAATGGCTTATGAAAACTTTTTTTTTTTAAACAGTGACACAAACTTAAATATTAAATAATCCCAAAGTTGTCAGGTAGGAATTTATGCTGTCAGATTGCTTGCATGGAAAAATATACTTCTACGTGTGGTGAAAGTAAAATGCCACAGGCAAATTAAATCTCAAATGAGTTGACTAAAACTTATCCACAGATTGACTAAGTCAAAGCAAAAAGTACAATGTTTATCTAACATCAAGGTGGATGCTCAGAGGAATCAAACACAATGATTTCATTATAAGAGGGAAAAGGGGTCTGAGAAAGGAAATAAGTTAAATATAAAAAGTTGTGTATGGACATTGCTAAATCTTATAAAAGTATGACAAGGTTTAGATTTGCTGTGATACTTTTTAACTTTTTACAAAGAAAATGCTATTTTTTCTACTTCTACAAATCAACAGAACTTTGAAACGGCAAAGTATACGAGTAAATTCATATACTATTAATTCAAAGAGCTTCTCCTTTAAATACATTGATTATAAAATCTGTGACATCCTCATAAAATGAGAAAACAAAAGTGTTTTCCATTATTTAAATCACAGATTCATAGTATACAAAGATAAACCACACTGAAAACAAACCCAGGTCATATATCAGTATTCAAAGGCTTCATGACAAAATAATTTGATAATAAATTAACAAATGTCCATTCAATGGCACGTGGTAGCTGCCACATTTAAATTACACATGATGAAATCAATTATCCCTTGAATCAGCACCAGTTTCTTAGTTCAACTGAGTTCTGACATTAAGCAGTCTTAGTATTTTGATGGTAGATGTTGCATACTTAAAGTGCTCGAAATGGAAAAGCAGAGATTTTTAAACTAAATTAGTCAGAAGACAATATTTTTGTGCCTTTAACTATTAAGTGAGACATTAATACTTTGCAATGAGCTGTTCAGCACATTTATAAAATATTAAGCCTCCACCAAATTAATTTATTTTTTTTACCTTCAAGGAGGTCATCTTCTTCTATTCCTTTGACGATTTTAGATTTATAGTCTCGAAAAAACATGTATTTCAGCAGTCTTCTAAGCTTCTTCTAAAAGAAAATAATAAATTTACATTTATTAATATAATTTTATTTAGAATAACTTTGTAACACACAAACATACAAATAGGTAATCCATTACTTACTTAATAAATACATTTTTTTAATGTTCATAATTTTTGATGCTGTAGAAAATCCATACATAAGAAGCACATCAAAGTCACTAGCAGTTCCACATTATCTATTATCTACTCCTTGGTATTTGCTTGTCAACTGTGAGACAGAAAAGCGTTTGACTTTCCAAAAGCAGAAATCAGTTTCTTTAGGGCACTGCAAAATTTTTGCTTAGTTTGGAAATTCAAATGTACAAATGCATATTTCCACCAAGTTTGACATCCATATTAAGCACTGTTTTCAGAATAGCTTTATGGATCATATCAGAAAAAGAAATCGTAATAGGTTTTCACATTTTACTGGTTTTTAATTTTGATATGGCTTTGGTCATTAGCTTTCACCTACCAAACAAGGAAAGAAAAACAAAGGGGAGAGAAAAGGGGGGGAGAAAGAGGGGAACTAAGAAAGAAAGGAGATAAAGGGAGAATAAATAATGTTGATAGAAATAGTTGATTTTTTTTCATAATTTTAGAATTTGAAGAAAGAAAATGTATTTAATCTTCAAATGAAAAACTGTTTTTTTTTAAAATGACTGACCTCCTCTAGTTATTAACCAGAGAAAGCAAGACCATCTCTAAATGTGGAGATTTTACAGACATAAAGTACAGGAAAAATATTATAAAGAAAAATTAGGACAGGATTTACTGATAGCCTAAATGACAAAAATGTAATGGTCACGCTGTCAAATGTCACATCTGTGCCCCGCATAACAAGGAGGAAATTAGAATGATTGATTTTTAATAAAAGGGATATAAAGGATAAAGATCAATAATTACACCTTTATTAAAAAATTGGTTTGAGCTCTAAGGTACATTATCCACCCCAAAGCTAGTGAAAAAATCTATTCATAACTGAAGTTAATGTAAAAAAAGAGAATTAATTGGAATGTTATACAATTACTGCACTGTGCTCAATACAACACAAACAGCAGAGCAACTATGCCTTCATATAAGGCTATTCATGATGATGGACTCCTTTCACATAGGTTAAGCAAGCACTTTAAAAGATGATACACAGCTTATTATGTAAATTAAGAAATTTCTCTCTTACTACCATACCTTATCTTTGCGCATTAAGAACAGGAGATCTTCAGCAGAGATGACTCGAGCTCCTCTCAGCTGAGAAACTTCAGCTGCCTGCTGCAACTAAAATAAAGTAATAAGTTAAGATTTCTCTTAGTGTGTTAAAAATATTATTCATGAGTTTTTTTTTTAAATAAGTTCAGATAATATTTTGCATGGTAGTGCATAGCAAGACACAACGTATGCACTAAAACACAAGCTGGGACTCTCAAAGGTGTCACTCACTCGGCTCTCGTTAGCCAAGAAGCGAATAATAACTTTAGAAAAAGACTGAAAGACTTTTGACAAATCTCAAGTAAAAGCTTTTTTGTTTATATTTAAAAGGATTGCTTTTAGAAAGCACTACATCCTTTTTTTTTTTTCCTTTCCTTGCGCCACATTAGCCCAGAATATGAACATACAATTCTCTCAGGCAATGTAAAAATGCCAAATTCTTGCCATAGCACTTTATCTGCAACTGTGGAAGGGTGCCTGATCCCTCTCACAATTTTTTAGAAAAACAAATATTAATTTTAAACAGCTTACCTAAGTATTTTTGGAGAGAAACTCTACTCCTACTTGACTTATCATTAGTACAAACCAGACTTCCATGAAGACTTTTTTAGGCATAATCTTATTTCATTTGAGAGAAAGAAAATGAATTGGTAGGAAATACCAACTCTATAAATACTGTGACTGGAAAAAACCTTATTGAGCAGATCAGGCCATTCAGATATGAAAGAGATAAAGATGGGACTGAACAATGAATGCTATAAAAATTGAAAAGAGATGGACAAAGGAGTATGAAGCAAAGAAGCATCCTCATTTCAACCATGACAGTGCCTCTAAAGCCCCTAAATTTCTCAAATTGTGCCGTAAAGAGCAAAAATCTCTTCACAAAGGAGTAAGCATGTCAGCCTGGGATTCACCAGTAGGTGCAGGAAATTGGGCTAGTTTATACATGTATAGATCACATCTAAACCAGTATAAGTTTAGAAACCAAACCTGCACAAACTAATGCTTATCAAAGTGCTGGGCAAAGGAGATACAATCAAATGCACAAGAGAAGTCTACGGCATTTGGTTCTGGAGTAAGGTGATGTTGTAGAGTAGGTGGGATGGAAAAAATGCTTCACAGCATGGAACACAACTCATCCTCTAAGTTCAAAAACATTATCTAAAAGGCAATATTTAATCATAATTTTTTTTGCTGTTCTCCTTGTTGACCATTCTGGCAGTGACTATAGTACAGAAGTTAGCAAAAGGAGAGGCACATTAAAAATTTCTTGATCTTAAAACTCATACACACCTGTAACATGATAAACAGAAATTTGTTTTCAAATATCTCTATATTCTTCTTTCAGAAATGCATTAATGCACCTGAAAATAATTTAAAGAAATCCTATCCTTCATGCTCACACTAGCAATGGTTTCACTCAGTATCACTGGCTGAATAAGTATATTATTAATCTGAGCTCCCATGCTGCTATGACTTGAAATAGGTCTATTCAGAAGTTAAAAAGATCAACAAAAACAGTAGCTGTTTCTAATATCCAAAGAGGAGTGGGGTGGGGGGGAACGATTTTCATTTTGGCAAGTGTTCAGTGGGCAAAAGATTCAGTCCATAAATCATAATACCGGACTGCATTAATTTTTTTCCACACTAATCACATGCATACAAAACGTTAACTGTATCTCGTATGTGCAACACAAAACATACTGCGTGAAGAGTTTCAGATTTTCCCCTTGAAACCCTCTCTTGGCCCTTGCAATCACAGAGACCAGAGAGATTTCAGGAATTCAGAAGTCACAGTAATATAATCTTACTTGAAAAAAATGTAAGAATGTGAAAAATGATAGTTCTATTTTTTGGCATAAGCAAAACTGTTTCTTATTCTGATTAGTTTGAGGGCACACAAGCTACTTATATTTCTAATATAAAATATAAGAACTGGATAAAAATAAATTTACCAAGAATGAGCCAATATTCATCTCTAGTGTAAATCTATTGCAGTTAATGGATTTATGCCAAGGCTGACTTTGGCCCCACCAAGCTTAAAAGTGTTGCAAAATCTGACCTTAGCATGGTGATAACACAACACAGCTTTTCCCAATATCATAAAAAACAACAGCAGAAATATCTGACGTGAAAGTATGCTCTAGTTCTCTAACACACAAAGGACTGTAACTATAATCTTTAAGGTCCTTTCCAATCAAAACCATTCTATGATTCTGTAAGACATTAATTTCCTGACCATAAAATTCAGATATGTTAATTTCTGCATGTAGATGAAATACCTTATTTTTCCAAATGATAATCATGTGATAAGTCATTTAAAGCCAAAATTGTGTGCAGCTGCTTATAGGACCCTCCCAATGAAATAAGGGAGGGTAAGGAGAGGAGGCCAAATTCAAGTCCCATTTGCATCTAAGTAAATCCTGAATAACACTGTTTACTTTAATGGAGTTATTCTGGGCTAAACACAAGATCAAAATCTGGAATAATATTCTCAGTTTCCACCAAAACAATGAAAACTTTATTCTCGCATTGCCTCAATTTTTGCATCTATTTTATTTTAAGGAATGAACACACAGTATTTAATTTCTTTGGCTTAAAGAAAGCAAAATACAAAAATAATTACTTCCTGTACAGTTATAAAATATGGATTATTTATCCAAACAGACCATAATGAGTTCTGCATTGGTACACATATTTACCTGGGAAACCAGGATATGCTCAGGTAAATATGTATCCAAGTAATTAAAAAAAAATTACATACCACACAGTCGAGGATGGGGGGGAAGATGTATTTATAGTTTTAACACACACATAATTGACTCATTCAAACCACAACATGAGTGCCTTGCTATAATTAGTATTATAACAAACTGTCTTATTTGACTGTCCCAGAGTTGCCATTAATATGCAATAAGCCCCGATTCCTTAATTTCCGGAGCTGAAGGCCTTGTTGAGTCATTACCACAGCTGTGTTACGTGATGAAGGGGGATTTCAGGAAGCCATTCCAAAGAAACGATCCATCTCTGAGCACCCGAGCATTTATCATTCCAGAAAAGCAATTTTCAGCTATGCAACCTTGAAGTCAGGGGATCTTTTTACTTTGCAATAACTTTTCATTTATGAGGTTACTATAAAGTAACAGTAGAGATATGGCAAGAATTTCCCACCATCTCCCTTCTGTAACCCTCAGCTAAATTCAGTCACAGTATTTGTGGCAGCAGAAGTTACAACACACTCACTGCCTTTTCCTAAATTTGTTAATGATTAAAATTATGCAGTCCACATAACAAAATATTTTGTTTTGGATTATCTTGAGGAACAGCAAACAATCCAAATTACAGAAAAACAGGCTAAAGTTCCTAATACCTGCAAATAATATTTGAAACATCAGATTCTGAATATATTTTTGATTACGGCAAAATTATGAACCCCTAAAAGTGAAGTTTAAATAACGGAAGCATTGAAATGACTTTAACTATAGGAGGGCAAATAGCTCTGCTAATAATTAGGAGTTTATGAAAAATAAGTGTATTTTACAATTTTTCACATTACAAAGAAGGCAGTATATAGAGTAACTATATTTTAGAATCTAAGAAGAAATGGCTGGGGAATAATATTTTAAAATGTAATCACTGGTTTAATGACTTTATGAAGTTAACTTTCTTGGCAGGATGAACTGAAGTATGTTAACAGTCACCTTACGGCTATTTTCTTTTTGCAACTTCTGCAAATTATAGATTTGTTGAAAGGAGTATTCATTCTCCTATGACAGAAGCACAGTTACTTCAATGGTACTGTCTGCTTTTTTTTTCATAATTATTTTTTCTTCCACCATCTCCAAAGTCAACAATAATTGATACTTCTACAAAAACGTCTTGATGGACAAACAGACAAAAAGCTGGAAAACAAACATACTATGTTGTGACATAATCCTTCCAGTTAAACTGCAGGACAGAGTCGAAATGGTAATGTTTGCATGTCTTGAAACTGCTGGGAGCCAAGAATAATGCTTCAGGAGCTATGATTTTGTTTTGATTATAGAGAAAAATTAGATCATAGTTCACCTGCCTGAATTTTTTTCTGAGGCAGGAAGGTTGTTTTGTTATTAAATATCCATTAAAATGTCCTATTTTTTAATCTTTAAACACGCAAATATAAAAACTATCAATAGAATATTCTATATTTAGATACAGTGCCATCAATGTATTCTAAACAGAGCACCTCAATAACTTTTTTTGAAAGCAATTAAACTGTGGTTTTCCCTTAAATCTTCCTTACAATATCTCACATACTACTAATGCTGAAAGCTGAGCTTCTAATCCTAACATACACAGGAAAAACACAGAATTTGTTCCCACTAGTCAGCATAGGAATATGCTTTACACAGTTAGCACATCCTGGGAGGATAATTACATTATGGAGCCCATTTTAGTACTGGGTAATGATTTAGGATGACCACACAAGGGTGAAACAGCTTGACAAAATTGTCACAAGCTGTCTAAAATATAAAACTTTCACTTGCAGATTAAAAGACAATCAATTTTCTTGTTACTAGGTATCTGTTTTCAAAACTAATATTTTTTTACTGAAGATCATTTAATGTAACACCAGGTGATTATGTGTGACCCTGAGAAGATAAAGCTCTGTGTCCCATTTGGAGGCTTTCGATGAGAACTTTCTTGCTTCAGACACAGTGAATTTCAGTCCATACAGACCATGAGAACAAGAAAATATCAGTTTGTACCACACAGTCCCTGGCATTTCTGAGAACTTCTTTTCAAGTACTTAATTTATTATATTTGTTGCTTAAAAAAAACCCCAAAACCAACAACAAAAAAAAACACCACAAAAAACCCAAACCAAAATAAACAAAAAAAAACCCTCAGCAACTCTTTAGCCTCTGAAGCAAGATCAGCTGCTTTGTTTTGCTTTCTAGCAGGTGGCAATGACTTTCAGCACAGCCGAGTCCGAAGAGCTGGATCTGGATAAAGAGTCTGCAGCCAGTTACCAGTAGCTGGACAAGAATTATCCCAAAAGGACCTCCAGAAATAAGCAGGTTACACAAGGACTCTTTTGCTCTGGAAGCATAAAGAGATTTAGACCGGATATTAGGAAAAAATTCTTTACTAAAAGGGTGGTGAAGCATTGGAACAGCCTTCCCAGGGAAGTGGTGGAGTCACCATCCCTGGAGGTGTTTAAAAAGCGTGTAGATGTGGCAGTTTGGAAATGTTTTTGTAGACACAGTGGTGCTGGGCTAATAGTTGGACTGGATGATCTCAGAGGTCTTTTTCAACCTTAATGATTCTATGAGTATATCTACAGGTCCAATACACAACGATGGCTTTGACATCAAAGCAATTGATATAAATTTAAGCAATCAGACTGTTCTTACAAACACAGGAGAAAACAGCCCCTTCCTCAGCTGCCTTCAGACTGAAATTGCGTGAAAGCCAGTCCTACAAACTCCAATGAATAGCCCCACAGCTCAGCATGCACATTTTTAACCATATCACTGCTATCAAAGACCTTGGCTGATGATGAAAAGATACCTTGTTATTATTACCATTTGTTTAAATCAAACATTTTATATAATTTTGGACATCATCACATCTTTTCTTTCTACTGACAACACATGTAGTTCTTTTGATTATAGAAAAGGTTGCAGGTTTTGATTTTTGTTTTTTAGCAACACAGTTGAATCCAAATATGAATAAATGTAACAAAATAAGGTACATACTGAAATGCAGAGAAAATAGCAAGAGCAGAACACCCTGTAGCTTGCTTGAGCTGATATTCGTCTTGTTACAAACAAGATCCTTCTAAATATACAGAAGAAAGGAAAAAGAAACCCCCACAGTTTTAGAACACTGCATGGACTCTGCCTGTGTAATGGAATGGGCTAACAAGAAAACGCAGCGTGCTCCTGGAGCTTACTTATGGTGTACTCTTCATTTCACCCTGCTAGAAATTCCTACAGCTGGAAGGGGAAGGCCTTCTATTGACCAATTTCATAAAACAGAACACTACTGCATAATTATAAGTTAAAGTACACAACATTTCTTAAAAAAAAAAAAAATAAAAAAGTATAAATACATCATCAGAACAGCTTGGCCATCCAGGACATCTTCAGACTGTACCCCACAATTCACCTCAGAGCTGCAGATTCCCAGACACCAGTGATTCATGGGGTTATTCTGCCACAGTTGTGGATGCTTCCTAGATTTATGTCTATCTGGTCCTCAGGTTTATGAAGCTCCTGCTGAACCGAAGCTCTGCCATTTGTCACCCTTCCACACATACACAATTTAGTGTTACTAACAAACCTCCTGAGCATAACTGTTCCATCCCTCCAGGTTGCTGAAGAAGACATACAGGCTTTGTTACTCCAGTTTTTACCAATGTCTGAGAGACTTTAGTGTTGCTCCACAGGACAAGAGAGGGAAAAAATATGTTAAAACCTTTTCTCACGTGTGGAATAATTCAGTTTTTACAATGGATTCCACATGATTGTTGAGTTCATTGGACATGGTGTAGTAACTCCTGCGCTTCAATAGTCAGGAGAGAGCAGCAATTCCACCATGAGCTGGGATTAAGGAAAACTGAAACCTTCTGCTCCCTATTTTTGATTTTTTAGCAGACATAACCATAGCAGAGTCCCAAATTTGATGACAGTCTGAATTATTCTTGCTACTGAAAGTGAAGATTTGCATCTATTTGTGTGCAACTTGTATGATTTTTTAAAAAAATTATATTGGGTAGATTAAATAAGGAAAACAAATTTCTAAGTAAATGGCAAAATTAACACTGCTATTTTGCAAAAGATGAGCAATGAATAAATTTTTTTTTTAAAAAATCTCATTTATGAATAATTTAAGCTCAAATCCTTCAATTACAGTTTGTTTTTGCATTTTCTGTCACAGCGGGAAAATAATTTTACGCATTTATGAACAATAACTATATTTCAACTTAAGCTTCAGACATGACTTTTTTTCTTATTTTTTCTTTTTGTAATTATAATTCCAAAATCAACATTTTTGGGCCAATAATTTATACCTGTAATTCTTCTACTCTCCATAATACATAAGAAATCCTATTGCACTCCCAACAGTTATAAAGGCTATACTGACCAAAAAAGCGAAATTATACCAATAACATTAAAGATATAAAGTCTCTAAGAAGAGAAAAGCATTCAGACTGATTGAATTCAGTCTTAATATGGTCAAATTATTCAGTTGCTACATGGAATTTGTTAATGCAAGATATGGTGTAGTGCTGGAAATTGCCACTACGGATATTCTCTCCCACTGTTGGTCACAATAACAGCAGGAAAGAAAACAAAGTTGGAAACTTCTACTCTAGTTTTTATCGCTAAAAGGGAGAAAGAACAAACCTAAAAAATATCATTCATGAAGAAATGATGGAGTAGCATTCTCCAGAATGAGCAAGAGACTGTGAAAAATGCTTTGTGAAATGTAACCTTTGCAGATATGAAAGATTCATTAGTCAACATGAAACTGAAAAATTCTCACAGCCAAAAGCACTCCAAGCTCCGCAAACACATCTCTGTTTACAAAAAAGATGATCTTAAAGGTCCTCAGTTGACTGTTCGTGTTCTAGGACTGTCCAAATATTCTAGATGCTGAAGTAAATGGTGACATCCCTCTGTAAATCACGGGTAGCATATTTCCCCTGTATCTAAACTAAATAAATGTTGAGGATTTGGAGAAAATTATAATAAAAATAACTACATTTGGATTCAGACTTTCACAATGAGCTGTTCCATTTTTACATCAATATCACTATAGTTATTCCAGGTTGAGGATCTCAACTCTAACTATTAATTCCACCTAAGTTATGTCTTTGATAGGTTTTATTAGGTACTAAATGTTACTTTTCAGCAATAAATGCATTTGCCTTTCCTTTAGTAGAATAAAAAAAGCAACTAGAATTTACCCTTCTTTAGAACTGAAAATAATATTTTTTAATATTTAGTCCATTAACTCAGATTATTTCCTCTCTGTCAATTAATTCTGTTTCTTTTCTTTCTCCAATATTACTATGGCATGCAAACCAGCAGAGGTTTACATTATACCACAGCTTTGGTATTGATTGAGAGACCATCTAACATAAAGAAGTTTCTTTCTCCCATTGCTATAGAGACTAACATTTGTTTAAATCATGCATCCTCACATTGCTCACAGAGGAAAATAATTATTGCCCTGTATTAGTTTCACCAGAACATTAAATACTCCTCCTTTGCATGGGACAGTAAATTGGAATCAGTCTTCAATGTCTGTCATAGGGAAAATAAGACATATATTTATCTATTCCAAGCACAGAAATAAAGTGCTTTTAGATCAAGCCACAGGCAAATGAAAAACTGCAAAGTACTTGCTATGAAGAGCAGGCAACCATCACTGCATTGAAAATAGAGAAGACGACTTTGAACCTCTGGCTGAACTGATCCCAAAGTTATTTAAAAAAAATCTCATCAAATACCTCAAAACGAAGGACAAAAATATACTTTAAAAGAATAAAACCTGCAAAGGACACATGCAAACCTTTGCTTTGAAAGTTTAGACCAGGAGACAGAGAAAAAAAAGGATCCAGGTTCAATCAAAAATAGAAAATGGCAATATCTTTTCCATTAGAAAGCTCTGAAATTATTCACAGCCCTGAAGAGACATGCCATTATGTTCATACTTTGAAATACAGTGCTAGAGGTACAAGACTTCATAAGTTTAAATACTTTACCTGCAATAATTCACACTTTCTTCTCCTTACTTTTTATTCTCATGTGTTCAAATGTACCTGCCCACCAAATGGGAGCTCCTCAGCAAAATGCTTCAGAATCACTCAGATTAAACAGCGAGATACAGAATGCATGTAAATAGCTACTGGTTTAAGTGGCTTTGGATGGCAGAAAGGCCACACAAATGTCTGGGCTTAAGGTAAATTATACTGACTGCAGAATTTTGTCAGACACATAAGCGTAATCTTGCAAAACACATCCAAATTATAAATAAAAAGTGAACACAGTAACAGAAAAAAAAAGTGAAAAGCATTTAGTTTTAATTCTTTAACCACAATATATGCATGAAGTGTACATTATGAAACTACAGAAAGTATCAGTCTGCCCTATAATCTTTAATTTTAGGGAGAATCACTTGTGAATAGGGACAAGGTATAATCAGAACGTGTAATAAACTAGGAAGTTTTATGATTTTTTTCTCTTCTGTCAGAAAATATCTCTGTCGTTCATTTCAAAATGGCTTCAAAATCCTAAATCTACAGCATATTTCTTCCAAGAGTATTCTAATTCAAGATAATTTATGATAACAATAGCCCCAGTCAGAGATAGACCCACTTTCATGTAGAAATAGTAGGAAAGGCAGTCCAAATTGTCGCATGTATGTGTGCTGTATTTTCTTTTTTATTTTACATGAATTATAATTCTCAGACCTTCAAGAAATAAAAGGTAAATTCTACAGATGACAGCATGAACACAACGGATTTTCTCTTGGGAAGATGAAAGAAAGAAAAAAGGAGGAAGCTCTTGTTGAGAAAGAAAAGAAAGGATAACAAAGCAACACAAAGGACCATAAATTTAAAATCTGAACACCAGATATTTGTGCTTGAAAAACAGCACCGATTTCCTAACTTTTATCTGATTTTCATTCTTTAATTAACATTCATTTCCCAAGGACATAAGTTTGAAAAGGCTGTTTCACATTACTTTAGCACAAAGAGAAAGAATAATTTTTAAGCCATGAATGGCTGGGGGAAAAAAATAAACATGCCTTCTGAACATAATTTCCTCTTTATTGCTACTGCAAAGTTATGAAATGATATCTATTATTTAATTACATAGGATCAAGCAACAGGAAGAGAAGGGAGTATTTAAGTCACAACATCCCTGTAAGGATAAATTACTACACTTCCGCTTGCTAAAATACAGTTTTAATGAATTGAAACTATGCAAATGGTTAAAATTAAACTACTGGCAGATAGATCTTCTTGCTAACATAAAAAAACTATAAAATGCACTCTGAAATTCTTAACAGAAATATCAGTAACATTAGGTAGCAACATTTCTGCCTGAATATCAAGCATTTGAAATTTATTACATCTATTCAGATTCTCTCTAAAATTGAAGATGGTTTAAGAATTACGCAAGAGCTCCTGGGCCTGCTTTGTTTTATGATTTACATTCAACATGTTTAGATAATCTATTATGAACTTCAAAATTTATCCGCTATTACTACCAAAATTTTATTGCTCATAAGGGATTTCACTTAGCTGTGCTTCAGTAATGTTTACTGGATCCTTCAAATTGAATGGAACTGTTGGAAAAGTTAAGGCATTTTATTTCTCAAGTATGTTCTTGGCATAAAAAAAAATGGGAGAGCTTTAAACTATAATGAAAAGATAAGCTGAGTACTAAAATGTTGGAACAGATAACTTGGCAATTGGTATAGAGTCCAGAACTGGGAGTTGAATGTGCAAATGATGTGATCTATATAATTTAAATTCACATTGACTTTTGTGGAGATGCCCTGAAATAACCTTTCACTAAAATAATATCTTCTACTAGAATACACTAAAACATGAGGGCATTTCACAGATAGTTTGAAGAATGATGAAAATTACCATTGAAGTTGTTCAGGAAAGCTCCTCCCAAGCCTGAGGGTTGTATGGAAGAAAGCATTTATTTGAAAAAGCTATACTGGAAGCAACAGAGACTGATAGAGAACCTGGACTTCATCTGCTGAATGTAGGAACTCACGAATATACAGCATAAATCTTATCATACATAGCTGATTTCTTGGAACCAGATGATCTTTAAGGTTCCTTTCAATACAAACCACTGTATGATTCTATGATTCTATGACTCTATGAAACTCAGTTTATTGGCCACTGTCAGATTGCAACTGGCTTTGGAGACACTGGGTCAGATTCAATGACTTTTTTCCTACATTTTCTCTACCAATACTTCACAATTAAAACTTGCACATCATGCAACTTCTCAAAATGGTTAAGAATCAGAAAGGCTTGGGCAGACACTCAGTAGAGTCAATCCAATAAACTATCAACTGAATGAGCCTGATGACTGATAAACAGAAGACATAAGATTCACGTCAAGGGACAGAAATACTTATTTTTTGCAAAAATCTCTGGAAACAGGCAACAGGTCCAAACCATGGACCTACACACATCCAGTAGGAGTGGACAAATAATTTCCCCTGCCCTGAGGAGACCTCTGCTTTGGGAATTCAGCTGTACAATCTTATAATTAAATGCAGCTCCACTAAAACTGCTCACGTGTTAAGTTACTAAGGCTGAGCAGAAAGCCAGGGTATCCATTACCAGTACCAGAGGAGTCTGAAGAAGATAATGTCAGTGATGCCACTGGGGAGGAGAAAAACTAGTGTTTTAGCATTTAGCTTTGTCCTTCGAGAGCCACAAAGGAAAATGTCAGCACTACTGAAACATGAACAAAATCTTTGAGCGGACAGGCTCAGGTCAAAAAAGTAAGGATGGAAGAAAAATCTTTATTTTCTCCAGGAAAATCATGCTGTAGATTGTCATCTGAGCACAGGAATTCCAACTATCATAAAAGCTGAGCCTTAGCACAATCACCAGGACTGAGATCATTCAGCTACTAAAAAAAAGGTATTGAAGATCTCTTCAAGAGGAAATCCTGATATTTCTGCAAGAGCATGTAGTCTAAAGGGTCTGCAAAAGGGTTCCTGCTTCCCTAACTATTTGAGGTATTCTCTGTGGTGTTTATGGAAACAGCGGAAACACTATCAAGATTAAAATACAACTGCTACAGAGTGGTTGATGAATTCCTAAAAAAACAATCACCCCAAAATTCCAACAAAAAGCATCAAAACATAAATGGGAAAGTACCTTCATTCCTCAAAAACAATGGAAAACTTCCATTTTTATCATATATTTATAAAAAATTATTATCCATTAATGAATGGATTTAACAAGTCAAGAAAGTAAAGGATAAGATTACTACTAACAATAAACAAAATATTTTCCATTAATACAGATCACTCCCTTTTTGGGTTCCTTTTAAGGTTGATTTCTTTATTGTGGAAAAGATAGGTTATCTACACGAATTTTATGTTTTCATTCATATAACAGTGACATCTGTTCTACAACCATTTTAAAAACAGGAAAAACAAGGCATGGAAGTCACTGCATATGGACAAAGACAGGACCAGGAGAAGAAATCCTCTGTCCACCTCCCTCACCAACCAATTAGCACCAGCCCTTCACTGCTAAAAATTATTCTGTAGGACAATAGAAAACATATGCAACATAATGCAGAAACACAAAAACCACACCAACCAAACCCCTTCTGAGCTTTAACGTGAGTTTTTTGTATCTAAACTTGCATGCACTCTTAAGCAGAACTATAAATATTTCCCAGCATCTAAAGCTGTGAAATGCAGAGGTGATTTAGCAGACATACAAACCATAAAAACTGTGCCCCATTTCTAATTTAGAGTAAGCGAGCCAGACTTATATCATATACAATCATAATTCCCAGTGACATTTAAACCAAAAAAACAAGCAAACATTTAAACTAAAAACCTGCAAACCTCTATAAACTTTATAAATAGTATCAGTCATTTTAATATAAAGCTGAGACAGTAGCATAAACAATGTCAACACAATCACTAGTTAGCAGTTTAGAACCTTGACCTGCAATATTATGAAGTAAATCCTTACATTTACAAAAACACACTTTTCAGTCAGTGGCTTCTGAGGAGAAATAGGATCTGCAGCCCACAGCAATGTTGTATCATTAGAGGTCAAGAAGCATAGGAATGAAGAACTGCCAAAAGAAAAGCTTAATTAGCTTTGCAAGTCAAATTAGGAAGCAAAGCAAAAGAGCCTTCAGACATAAAGCAGTATAAAGAAAGATCATCTGTGAAGAATGAAATAGAGATGGAAAATCTAAATGTAGTTTCAAAACAGGAGAATAATTTCATTGAGCATTGAGAACAATTGAGATATTGCGCATGGGAGCAAAGATACAAGAACTCATGGAAGAGGTATATGGAAAGAAATTACTGCTACTGTATTAAATGGAAGTAAAACTCAAAGATTTTAATGCACTCCAGTCATCAGCGCTGGATATCTCAGATGTGAATGAACTGTAAACACAACTGAATGTCTGCTAGCATTAATATTCAAATAAATCAGCTAACTTCTGGGAAGCTAAAGGGATCAAATAATTACAGGCTGTTTCCTACAAATACTTGAAGAGCAATTAGAAAGATGACGGATCCAAATTTGTCTTGGTAGTATTAGATGATAAAATGAGGGGTGACAGGCAGAAATTGCAATTTGGAAGGATCAAGTGGGATGTTAGGAAAACTTTTCTCATGGGGAGGGTAGAGCAGCCCTGTAGCATTTAAGTAGGAGAAGCTCTGAAAAATTCCTCTATGGAGCTTCCAAATCTTGAGCTGACAAAGCCTTTGCTGACTAGATTTTAGTACTGGTGAAAGTCCTCCTTTGAGTGAGTAGGACTAGATGTGTCAAGGGGTTTAACTGTTTCCTTCCCTCTGTATTTGGTATATTCTTAAAGCCCTTTTCAGTAAAGGAAATAGTTTACTTCTGTTTGTACAGGTTCCAGCACAACAGTCACCTTCCCCTCCATTTGGAATAAGGATCCCTATCTACTGCTACATAAAAATTAAAACTCTTTTAAAAAGCGTGTCAAAAAAAGTTGAAGGGCAGAAAGCCAGTCCTGAGGAAAAGAGAGAAAACAGGTGGAGCTGAGACAAACCTCACCACGTCTTTGAATGCTCCTACAACCACCAACTCAGTCAGCTGTAGTGAGCTCCCCAATATCCATCAATCACAAGAATAAGACTACAACAGCACTGCTAATAAGGAGTAAAATAAATAAGATCTGCTTCTTCACAGCAGCCGTCCCACTGTGCACTGAACAAAACACAGTTGCTGACTCCTTCAGTAAGAATAAACAAATGCATTAAAAAAGGGGTTTATTCGCAGCAAGTCAACTAGGCTGATGAATGGCAGTTGTGTGTAAAATGAGTTGAGCAAGGTTATTGGGGTTTCCTTTGGAAAGGGACAACGCTCCGCTGTCAGTTCTGTGTGGCAGACAGCTCTCTGCGGGACAACACTACACAGCCAGCTCTCCGTAGAAACAACTCCATATGAGGAGGGTTAGGGTTAAGGTTAAGGTTCGAGCTAGGATTAAGGTTTAGGGCTCCCCATGTAGAGTTATTCCCACAGAGAGCTGGCTCTGTAGACTTGTCCTGCAGAGAAGTGTCTGCTGCATAGAGCTGACTGTGGACAGTCATCCTAGACCTGTTTCTTTTGATACAACTTGAATGAAAATCAGTTTCTATGATGGTGTAAATATTCCCAGAGCAGAGTCCTTAATTATTTGCAGCCTTGGTTCATTCAGATAAATAGGCTGTTTGAGCTTCATTTAGAAAAAAACCCCAATTATTCATTACAGATGTATCTCTGCTCTGTGTACTTAGCCACATACTGCAACTAATGGTAAAATACAGAGCAGTTGAGCTCATACCTCACAGTTAGCTTTAAAATTTCATCTAGTTAATATTTGCCTTCTTAAAACCCTATAAGCTAAATCCTAAAGACCTAACACGAGTTTTCACAGAAGCTCCAGAATTGAGGCTTTTTTTAACGGATTCACATAAACAGTGATTTATAGTCCAGAGTTACTATTAGTAATAAACTTAGTGCTGTTGGGGTTTTTAGATTCTCTTTAGATATATTTCCCTTTATACCTTACAGATGTAATAAACTGTAATGTATCAGCTAATGAAAGAGGACATTGGCCTCATGAGAAGGCAGCAAGACGTCCTGCTTTTTAAAGATACTTGCAGTGAAACTGATGGCAAAGATGATGAAACTGAGACTAAGGTCTCACACACCAGGACAAAGTTGAGGTTTTAAACAGAGAACACCACAAAATGCATATACTATTACTGCTCTTTTCTAGTAGTCTCAGAGCACTTCACAAGGAAACTCAGCAACATTATCCTCATTTTTCCAATTCAATACCTGAGACACAAATAAAAATTAATTTATCTAAGGTTACTCTACATTTTACTGATTCCGGGTCATTATTTCAGTACCTGGCCTTGTCCTGAGTATGACCCACCAGAGAATACTTATATTTTATCCACTACTTGTCTTCAGGAGCAAACTATATTTCAGATGTCTCACTCCAATCATCTTCAGTCTAATCAATATGATGGCAATTTGTGCACATAATTCTTTAAAGTACCCTGTGATGTCCACATTTTGTTGTCTTACCAAAAAATTTAGTGACATCTAATGTATAGTCAGTTAAGACCTGACTATTTTGCTAAATGACATTTAATTTCAGAAACTAGATATAAAACAACAATTTCGTATGCTGATTTGCTATAACTATCTCACAATGCACGGAAACATGCATCTGGGGGCTTCTCATTTCTTTAACCTTTGGTCAGTTGTGTAAGTTAAAGCTTGCATAGCCAATGCAAACAAAGAGAGAATCACTAACAGAATACACAAGTTCCACGTCTTTAGGAAATGCTTCATCCATCATGACACTGGTTTACATACATCAGGTTCCTTAGTGAATCTGCATTTATTCTCCTAAAGACTACATTCTACAATATAAAAGCAAGGCTTTGACACAAATACAAATTTGAGTATTGTAGCAATAATGTGAAATTCTTTTGACATACATTATATTGAGATGTAGGATAGAACAGTTCATAGTTTGAAAATCCAGCTTAATTTGAGTGCATTTGTATCCTTAAAAGAATAACCTACTTTTGCTAATAGCGTCTCATAATGGAAGTGGTTTTTAATTAATTAGAAATAGTATTATATTTTATCAGATTAAAGCAGTGGATCTGATCACATTATTAATATTATCTTAGATGTAATGTGACAAATTTCACATCTAAATATTATTATACTTCTACTAATAGTGTGCCTTCTCCATTTAGTGCATACAATGGTGTTTCTGGTTTCAGTATAGTTATGCGTATATGATTCCTAGGAATTAAATGTATTCATTCTTAAAATTTCCTTTGCTTCTACTTCCAGTGTGTAAATCTCAAGTATTAAAGTAAGCCTATAAATATTATTTCCATTTTTGGCTCTATAGTTATGTCAGAGGAGTTTCCTGCAATCCAGCAGTGTACTTGGACTTGCACTTACCTAGCAGAAACTGAATCCCCTTGGTCTCAGCAAAGCTAAATAGTGAAATTATTTCCTGAACTTATCTTCCATTTTCTATTTATTTTCTGCAGCATAATTTTATGCAGGTGTTATTTCCAATAGATAGATGGTGGTCTAGTGCAAGTTCACTCTTTGTTACAGTGGTGTAGCCAGTGGAGTGTTAGAACAGCTATTTTATAATTATATGTCGTAATTTCAAGTGTGTCATTCTATCTACCTAAACCAGAACAATGTGCCACAGTTTACCTCTCTGTCAAGGAAAATAATCTAAATAGTATTTGCTTTGATGGGGGAATAGGTAATCAGAGTACTCCCCTTTCTAACTACTTTTATCTCTCCTCTTTTCTTTCCTACTACCCCTCACATCAGCAGCAATTTCAATGACTATGATTAAGAGAAAACTGAATTTTGTGCTTCCCTTTCACTGCTGAGACCACAATCTGGTTCCGATCTCATGTCCTAATTAGCACTTCATCCTTAGCTGCTATCCACTTCACAAAGTACCCTGTCCACGGTTTGCTGCCAGTTGCCATCAGTTTCAGTCTGCCTACAGGAAAAGAAGACCAGAACACTAATTATCACTCAGCCTAATCCAGGGTTGAGGTCATTGGCAAGGAAGTGTGTGAAATGGGACTACATTTGCCTCTCACCTCTTGCTTCTCAGGTTTCTAGCAGTTTTGACAAATACAGATATTAATTTGCAAAAGATGTTCTGTGTTTTCTGTTTCCACCACATCTCTCTTCCAGTAGCACCAGTGCTGGGTAGTAAAACATAATCTCCATTCAAAATCATTCCATACTCCTGCTTTTTAGATAAAATACAAAAAAGTTCAGCTATGTGTGACTGGATTCACATGACAGCTTAATTTAAATGTCCTTTCACATTTATATATATTTTTTAATATTCTAAAATCCTTTACCTTTCAAAATGTACTGCTAAGCTTTTAAAAGTAAATTTCTCTATAAATCCCTTTCTCACTTTTCTGCTTTCCTTTTGCCATGTTCTGTCCCCTATTTCAGTTAAGAAAAATGTTTTGGTATGAGTATGTGAGAAAAATGCACTTCGTCAATTTCAAGTTAGCCAAGATGAAAAAAAAAAAAAATTACTTCAAAAGGCTTATGGGTTTTTTAATGTACTCAAATAATATGAATTTTGGAAAAAAAGTAAATCTTCACTGGACAATTATCAAAAAAAACTAATAAATGTTCAATTAAGCTAGAAATACACAAAGAAATTAATCTAATTTAAAATGTTTTCTAATATCTCTCTTTTTCCTGTTTTACTGTTTTTGTTAAGAGGTTAGAAAACAGATACAGAGTAAATGGTAAATACTGTTGAGGTGAAAACAGCAGCACAGGAAGGACATGGATCTGTTAGAGCAGTCCAGAGTAGGGTCACAAAAATGATCAGAGGGTTGAAGAACCTCCCATATGAGGACAGGCTGAGAGAGTTGAACTTGTTCAGCCTGGGCAAGAGAAGGCTCCGCGGAGAGCTTATCACAGCCTTTTGGTACTTAAATGGGGCCAACAAGAAATATGGGAAAGGGCTCTTTGTCAGGGAGTGCAGTGACAGACTGAGCAGTAGCAGTTTTAGGCTGAAAGAGAGTAGATTTAAATTAGATATTAGGAAGAAATTTTTTCTTGTGAGGGTGTTGAGGCACTGGCACAGGTTGTACAGAGAAGCTGTGGATGCCCCAACTTGGGAGGTGTTCAAGGCCAGGTTGGATGAGGCTTTGAACAACTTGATCCAGTGGAACGTGTCCCTACCTATGGGGTTAGAACTGAATCTATCATTCTATGATCACAATGCTAATATTTATTTCCCTTGAACTCCAAAATAGTCAAATACTACTGTAAAAATATAAAGAGGAAAGACTCCTATCACATTGGACATGGAAGCAGATGATAGTTTTGGCAATAGGAAGATTAAATATCTAAAATAGTATTCTACAAAAGTGGCAAGATTTAGGTATGGTCCAGAATGAAGATACAGAATAAAAATACGCAGAAGGCCTCAGGTCAGAGGGAAAATCATGGTGTTACTCAACTCTCAAGAGAGTAAGGAAGGAAAGATTAGGAGCTTGGTTTTGTCCATCCTGAACTGCAGTGGATAAAAAACTACATCTAGGGCAACATGCCAAAATACAGTCCTGGGTAAACATAGAAGAGTTGAGAGTGGAGAGAGGAATATTCAATACACCAGTGTTAAGATGATATTGAAACCTTGAAAGCAGATGAGGCTAGAAAGCCCACTGATGAAAAGGAAATGTTATAAGAACAGAAATTTGTGGGATGCCTAAAGAATGTAAGAGAAAACTGTTGAAAGACACACTGAATTACATAGTGGAGGGACAGGAAGATTAGAGGAATATGGTATTTCTCCTTAGGCTGAAAAAACCCTCCACTTCAAGATTTAGAAATGATGTAACCCCTGTAAGAAGAATCACTTCATAGTTAGGGCACCGGAGATCAAAAGAGTCTAAAAAATAGCCCTTCTCTCCAAACACAAGAAGAGGAACCATATTTTCCACTGCTAATGCTTACTAGTTGTCACAGACTGGGAGCACGTCATGATGAGTTGTACTTTCTCTTCAAACAGTTCATGGGGTAAGAGTAAAACCACTCATTAGAGCATGTATTTATGATGGAAATTATCAACCTAGTCCTATTCTTACAATGTTATATCTCATATAAAGTTGCACATTAACTTTATCTTCTGTTTGAGCAAGTACAGGGGCAAACTGGTCTGCGCCTGAAGCTTTCATAAGGCAGGAGTGAGATTTTGAAGGAAATGCCGAAGCATGTTCTCTAGATACTTACATTTGCTTAACTAATAATTACCAGTTAAATTAAATTTCACACTGAAGTGTGAAATATGGCACTCTGAAAAATGACATATACCACTATCATTCACTGGTGGAAAGAATAAGGTAAGAAAATAAGAAAAACTCTCAAATCCTTCATTGGATTTTGAGCTTTAAAATGGCAGTCATATTTTTCAGAATCATAGAATGAATTATAGAATGGTTTGGGTTGGAAGGGACCATAAAGATCATCCAGTTGCAATCCCCCTGCCAAAGGCAGGGACACCTCCCATCAGACCAGGCTGCTCATGACCCCATCCAACCTGGCCTTGAACAGTTACAGAGAAGGGGCATCCACAACTTCCCTGGGCAATCTATTCCAGTGTCTCACCACCCTCATTGTGAAGAATTTCTTCCTAATGTCCAACTTAAATCTTCCCCCTTCCAGTTGAAAGCCATTTCCCCTCATCCTATTACTACAAGCCCTTGTAAAAAGTCCCTCCCCAGCTTTCCTGTAACCCCCTTCAGGTACTGGAAAGCCACTATGAGGTCCCTTCAAAGCCTTCTCTTCTCCAGGTTGAACAACCCCAACTCTCTCAGCCTGTCCTCACAGCAGAGGTGCTCCAGCCCTTTGATCATCTTCAGAGCCCTCCTCTGGACTGGCTCCAACAGGTCCAAATCCTTCTTATGTTGGGGATTCCGGAACTGGGGTCTCAGAAGAGCAGAATAGAGGGGAACAATCACCTCCCTTAACCTGCTGGCAATGCTTCTTTTGATGCAGCCCAGGACACAGTTGGCCTTCTGGGCCATAGTCTTACAGATGTACACTTTTAAATGGGTTCTATCAGAGAAGTAGCAGTATTTCTTACCTAACTCTTTTAATCAGGGAGTGAGTGGGTTTAAGAATCTCCACCTCTTAACCCACTCAAGACGATGTTCTCCTAACGCTTCAGTATTATCAGTTGTCTCCTTAACCATCTTCAATTCAGAATTAATGACTGAGAGAGGTATCTCTCTAGTGCATTTGAATAAAAAAGCATGTAGAGCAAAATGCAAGGCTTTGATGAATTCAGAAAGAATGGGAGAACTACTAATACATATAAGTATGTATTGTAGCAGTATCTGTTCACAGTTGTGCTCATGATATTCCAGCAAAATTACAATAAAAAAAGAGCTTTGACATGGGAGTGCACAACTGCCAGACTAAAGCAGATTTGCAGCTAAGTGTAGGATATAGTGAATAGGGAAAATGAAGCCAGAAAGGCCAATTGTAGCATAAACTGAATTTTCTACCAGTGTTCTGAAAAAAGAAAAGGAAGCATTTTGTTTTGAAAGTATTGGTTCTCCAAAACTTTCAAAGGAAATACAAATACTAGAGACAGAGTCCAGTCATCACTATCGAAAGCCAAAATCTGACTATGAAGCATGCACAAATTTTCTTACCCTCCCTTTGAAGAACTCCTCTTTATATCAATACTTCCTTATTTTACTTTATAAAAAGTAAGGGTTTTTTTTTTAAGTACATCATGCATGAAAAATTCTGAAGGGATAGGGACTTGATCCTTGTCACTCTACTTGGCCAACAGACATTTAATTCCTCATAAAAAGTGAAATGGCTCACACAAGAAAAAATACAAGAAGAAAAGAGAATCAGGTTTTATGGATCTCATCTATGGATCAACTTCAAAATACTTTAGCCTCACTCAAATATAGGACAGGTCTCTTTCCAAGCCTTTTAATAACAATTGTTCTGGAAAGCTTATACCATTACCTTTAGGCCTGATGATCACCAAGTTCCAGTGGAAAAGGAGATGAATTCATTTCTCTTTGGTTATTCACAAGAAATAAATAATTTGCCTACTACTATAATTAGTCAAAAATATCTGTTCATAACAATGCAGACACTACAAGTAATGCAATATTTGTTTGATGAGGCTCATAAATCTTTGCTGGTAATGCAATGCCATACATACATATGTTGAGTTACACCTGAGCTTTTTTTCTGCATTGTCTTCCCACATAACATCTTCAAATGCACATTCACCACATCTGGGACTCAAAAATAAATGACACCATAAGATATGGATGTTCTGAATCCCTCCATTTACCCATACGAGTTGGGAAGCTCTCAAACGCTTCCTTGGGTTCTTAGAAATTAATGCCACCTTCGATTTTATCACCTCAAGCTCTTTGCCACTCATAGTTACAGAGATGTGATTGATGAATCACTGAATTGATGGATCAGAACGGATTATCTGGTAAAAGCACAGGCTACAGAGTAATGATGTTGGCAGTTAAGCATAGGCCTGATGTGCTTTATATAATTTTGATTCTTTTAATACGCTTGAGATAAAGTGCAGCAGAAATATCTCACTACTTTACTGGCATTGTGTAAGGAAAAAAGAAAATTTTGGTAACTTTAAAAAATATGAATTTTTTTTTTTAAGAATTATAAGCATCTTTATTCTGCTGAATAAAAGGTTACCCTCATACAAAGGGTTTTGCAATATCTGAGAAAAATCAGCCACCAGATGTGGCTGATTTGCCTTATGAAAAAAAATGTATTTGCATGTGCCAGTGGATAATTGTTTGGAATTCAGAGGCAAAATCTACAATGTTTCCATCCACTGAAGCCAGAGCGCTGGAAATGGAACAGAAGATCTCCTACAATTTCTTCTCCTAAAGCTCTCCCTGACAGCGGTATGGTAGCACTGGGCATAAAAAATGAAAAGGGAATGAGGTTATTTTCTTACACTCTCAATGTCTCCCTTTCTGTCCCAGAGAAGTTGTTTGAGTGGCACACATGAAAAGACTGGTGACAGAGAGATTAGGTATCTTCTCCTATATGGATGCTTAATGACAGCACTTATATATATTTTATGTTTTAAAGACACAGAAACATTCCTCTCTACAGTCAGAGGAATGCAGCTCAGAGGCACTGGGTAATTTGCCTGTGCTTACACAACCAATAAATAACAAAGCCCACAGCAAAATTCAGGAAATCAGTTCTACCTCCATCCAGACAAGGCACAGCACCATATCATCAGCAGAGGAACAAAAATCATAATGATTCTTGTGATTTGTCATCCTGTCCTGAGCATCCTGAGGGACTATCAAACCAGGCAGTGGAAGTTCAAGGACAGAATATTCAAGAACTCAGCTAATTAAAGGAAGGAAAAAGTATGGTCAGCTGACAAGGGAAAAGAACCAGCTATTGTTCTGATGATGAAAGACACACCTCAATAGGCAGGCAAGTTGTCCCCACCCTCCTGTTATAGCTCAAACAGTTTTGTTGGTGGCTCTTCTACAAGAATTCAATGTTACAAAGATATACCTTCCAAGAACAAATAAAGTAATAAACCTCCTACCTTAAGAATTTTAAATCTAGAATTTTATCTTTTCATGCAGGATTTTGAGACAAAACCCAAATGTATTTTCATCAGCTGACACTCAGTCAGGTACTTTGAGAAACCAGACTGTCAATGAAACCAGAAATAATGAACAGGGATATTGGGAAGACAGGAGAATATGATGAGAAATGCCATGACAGTGAAAAATAAAGGTACAACAAACTAACTTACAGTGGTGATGAAGCATGGCATATGTGTAATAACTTGACCTTGTTCAGGCCTCACAGATTTTATTTTTAATTAAAAGTATTATTCATTTTAATTAGCAGTCATGATTTATAAGTGATGCTTTATTTGAAAAACACATTGAGCAATGATTCTAGACTATTCAGTCCAATCTACCTGTGATGTAGCTCACAGACAATTTAGAAACAGAGAAAAATGCCCTGTGAATGAAGAAATAAGACAATCCCTCCTCAGGTCAAGGATTATATGAAAGTCATGAACATAAACAAGATATTAATATTTTATTTTCAGTGTGACAATGAGTATCATAATTTTCAAATCATCACGGACATAACCTAGTCCAGTTCAAAAAGATATGATGAACAAAATTTATGCTTAAATTAATTCAGCTTTGACAGGTTTGTAACCATAGCATCTTTGGAAAAAAGAAAAAAGAAAAAAACCAAACAAAAAGCCATCCACTGACCCACACTGTTAAATTCAGGGTTATAGTCCAAAATCAATTGTGCCTCAGCCAGCTTTCTATCAGCCTAGTCTTTTGTTTGGCAAAGGCTCAACTCAAAATGAAGGGAATTCATTGGGGTGATAATTTGCTGTACGAGCACCTATAGGGTTGTTAAAATAAAGGTGCTGTGCCATATGCAGGTGTTCCAACATTCTTAAACAATTTGTCCAGTATCCCCAACGCACTTGCAATTACAAAGTAAGCAAACTCAGAAACTGCAATTCTTCATCTAGCATTTGGTTTGGAGCCCCGTCTGGCAAGCACCACCGACTCCTGAGTTAAAGCACATCCCTTCTGTTCAAATGATGATGATGTACCGCAAGAAGCTGCATTAAGGTCTCGGTCAAGTAAATTACTCTGGCTTCAAACTGTCAAGTAAACTTTGTAGCTTTGCACTTCATACAGTACAGTTTGTGATAAAGACACAGGAGCGCCAGCCTGCTGGGTTTGGCCATAAAACCACCCACTGAAGTAATCATCCTGTTCAGTATGTGATGGGGGAATATCACTTACACTGCAAGGACATACGGTAGGTGAACTGGAATAGTTTCAAACCTACTGAAAATTGCTTTTACCCACCTAACCCCAAAATCCTTCCTTCTAAACCTTCATGGCTCAGGAATCCGGGACAATTTCAGTCCTGAGATGAAACAACTATCTGATCAAAACTTTGCCAATTGTATTTACATTTCTATTACTGCTTACTTACATTCCTGTTAGTGCAATCTTCCAAAACTATGAGACCATGTAAGCCAAGTTGTTGTATGGATCAATAGTGTTTATACATGTATATAAAGGCACACATATTTATTTGTTTGTATGCATACATATATTTTTTTCCACACACACCCTTTCAACCTGATCAGCCAAAAAGGGGAAGAGGATGAGGCCAAGGCTGTTGCCTTTGCATGAATTTTGTATTTTCCGCCTGCACTGATCTTTCTGCCTGGCCATGTATATAATTACAGATTTGTGTGTGCCTTGGGGTGCTGGCTGAACATGAATCAGCAGTGTGCCCAGGTGGCCAAGAAGGCCAATAGCATTCTGGATTTCAACAAAGACGGTGTGGCCAGCAGGAGTAGGGAAGTGATTCTACCCCTGTACTCAGGACTGGTGAGGCCACACCTCAAATCCTGTGTTTGCTTTTGGACCCCTCAGTACAAGAAAGATATTGAAGGGCTGAAGCGTGTCCAGAGAAGAGCAACAAAGCTGGGAAAAGGTCTGGAGAACCTTCTCGAGTCTTATAAGGAGCAGCTGAGGGACCTGGGGCTGTTTAGTCTGGAGAAAAAGAAACTGAGGGGAGAACATAACACTCTCTACAACTCCCTGAAAGGATGTTGTAGCGAGGTATATGTTGGCCTCTTCTCCCAAATAAAAAGTGTTAGGACAAGAGAAAATGGCCCCAAGTTGCACCAGGGGAAGTTTAGATAGAATATTGGGAAAAATTTCTTTACTGAAAAGGTTATCAGACACTGGCAGAGGCTGCCCAGGGTAGTGGTGGACTACCATCCTTAGAGGTGTTAAAAAGATGTATGGATGTAGCACTTTGTGACACAGTTTAGTAGGTATGGTGGTGCTGGGATGACGGTTGGCCTTGATGATCTTAAAGCTCTTTTCCAACCTTAATGATTCTGTGATTCTACGAATCCACACTCAGCCTCAGTACTGGCTGGACCTGGGGACGTGCAGCTGCAGCAGCCTCATTTCTCTCGGCCTATGCAATCAGTCAATTCCAAACACATCATCCAATAACACAGGCAAAAATTAAGCTCTCAGTGAGAAAAAGAAATGAACATATGACATTTTGTCATAAGATATGGTTAAAAAAAGATCATTATTTGTTCTCAGTCACTTAATGAACCATGTTATCACTGCAGAAACCTACATACCCAAGCAGTATAGAAAGATAAACTCCGTAAATCTCACTAGCATGGTACAATATGTCTTTTTATTTTTCAAATGATAAACCACCTCATTTCCCTTTTCAGCACACAAATAAGATACCAGACACTTCTAAGAAGAGATAAGGAAGCTAAATGGTGAAATGGGAACTGTTCATGTTATCTGTTCTCAAAAATGTTTTTGTGCTGATCCAGTCTCCTTGAATAAAAATAACTGTATATACATAACACATTGTTTGCTCCACTTGCAGGTTTTATGAACTTTGGTAAAAACATAATAAAACCAAGTACTCAAACTGGATGAAACTGCTTTGAGTAGGAGTCTGCATGTTAGAGATGAGAACTGCCCTTGGCCATTCAGTCTGCACGGTATTTATGAGCAACACTTCATTTTCACAGTCTTAGAACACTTACAATAAACAATAATGATAATCATTTTCAAAACACTTGTTGAATTTCAAAATATTTTTCCAGAGAATAATGTTTGCCTCTCTTGTTTTGATACGTGCTTCTGAGTCAGTATGTTGTATATAACTTTGGAGAGGTAAGAAGCTTCTGCTTATGATATCGAACAGTAAATCTTGAACATTAGCCTCTTAGATCTTAATAATATTTACTCTTGTAATACACACAGTTGTATAATCCCTTTTGGAAATTAATTTAGAATTAGAAGGAAAGTATATAAATTTTTCAGCTCAGCTGTGAAATTACAATTGTATTCTCACTCTAACTACATAAATAACACCTTTATTTGTCAGTCATGGGATGCGCAAATCCTTCCTCTCCACAAAATTTATCATCCTAAAAAATACTGACTTAGAATCAGCAGTCTTGGTGTATTCTAGATACTAACTGATTTCATAAATCTACTTAATAGTGGGCAGTACAAGAATCATTTTATATAAATCTATATAACTATTTCACATAATATATTTAATAGTCAGAAACATTACACATTTAGCTGGCAAGTCTCTCTTTAGCATTTAATAAATGCCACACCTTTACATTAGAAATTGTATTTCAAACTAATGTTTATATTTTGACTGCAGCTAAAATGTGCTTATTGTAGCATACTGCATCAATAAATGAACAATTATTTCTCAGTGGCATGTAAAATACCTAGTGATGTCAGCAGCATTAAATTCTAGTGCCAAGTAGGGAAACAGTTAAAAGTAAAACTATAAAATTAATACACTAATTTCAATAAAAGGAAAAGATTTACCTTATTATTTTTAGTTCAGACATGCAGTCATGTGCAAGGTAATTCAATACCCACTGTATAAAATATGAACTATGAAAATGTTTTACAGATGTTTTTAATCAGCTTCCTTTGTTTAACATCAGACGCTAACCTCCAGAAGATACATACAAGCTGCACATCCTACAGGTAATGCTATCCAGATGGGATGTTTTCCCTGTACATCACGCTTAATAACATAAAGAATAAGGAATAACATAAGGAATATGCTGTGAATAAAAAGCACCTTGGCACAAAATTTCTAATGTCATTTTGGATTCAGTGGCACAACACATCTTTTCCAGCTTGCCTACAGTATGTCTTGTGGAAAATTCCCAAAACATACAGCATAAAAATGTCTTGAATTCAGACAGCTTTATGTTGACTGCTCGGCTGTAGTATATACTAAAGACAGTAGTGATATCATCTTAATTATTAACTCCTTCCTTTGGTTAAATCGTACAACTTTCCAGCTGTTAGATATCTTGGTTATTCCTGCAGTCTTATCCCAGACTGAATTTTCTCAGTCTACAGCAATTTCATCACGAAGATGCTGTTGCAATGAGTGAAGCATGTACATATTTCTTGGAAACAAGAAATGAGCTTTCCTTGCATGGATGCTGGTTGACAGGGAGGAATAAAACATCAAGCTTCTTAAATTCATTATGCAGTCATGAGTAAACAGGTAACACTTGTTCAGAGAAGAGCTGACCAGCAAAGACATTGCAGTTAGGTGGTGAAAGCATTCCTTGTGTGTTACACCACTAGGTGAATTTGCTGAACATCATTATCTCAATATCTCATGCAAGCATTACCTACTTAGACAGGGAAAATTCCCCAAATAACCAGACAACTTCAGTGATTCTTGCATAAATGCACCCTTCATTCTGATGATTTGAACGAAGGAAGGAAACAAAATCTTCCTTTAACCCCTCCAGAGAGACAAATCAAGGCATATGCTATAATCTCACCAGTGTAAGAACTTAGCCTATATCCATAAACTTCTCATCGTTCCTCAAGTGGAACATGGGAGGAGTTTAAGCCCTTGTATTTTTGCCATGGATGTCCAATATATTTTATAGGTTTGCCTAAAATTGTGTGCCAGAGTGACACTGTTTTAGCAGGGATAAAATGTTCAGGGTCTTATCCGTCACCTAACAACTCTCTGTGTGGAAGGATTTAGTCTTCTAGATAACTTATAAACATTGGGAGTACTGAGCTCTGCACAAAATTCAAAAGCAGGGTCATCTCAATTAAAAAAATCAAATGCAAAGACACTCCCTAAAGTGAGCCCCTTATGGGTCACCACTTAGGGATCAGAGCTGTCACCAAGGAGATGAGTTAAATTCCTTCCTCCAGCCAGCAAAGATTAAAATGTGACCCTCAGCTCCGAGGGTAGTGTTCAAACCAGGAGCCATAAGCCAGGCTGTGGAAGGGAGATCTGCACCTCTGTCCTGAGACTACATTTCCACAGGAGGATTTGATATTTGCTGGATATGAAGGACAGTAAGAGGGAGAATGACCCTTCATACTAGTGCTGAGGGGACTCAATCAAGACAGGGTACCTGAAGATTAATACCGCTACAGTTAGAACTGCTTGTGCATGTTATTTTATGGCTGGCGACCCCAAAATACAGGAACAAGGCTGTAATTAGAGATGCAATTACAGAGAAAACAGCAAAATCTACAGGTTTAACTTAATGGCTATAACATAATTTTCTCATAACTACATCATTTTTCATCATAACTACTCATTTTCTCTCTCTAAAATACCTGAGTTCATATGTTAAAGTGATCAGAAATACACTCCTTTATGGAATGAATATGTTAGATATCTACTATAAGCTTTCCATCTCACTGAGAATAAGGTGAGCATAAACAACTATCTTGGGAACATAGGTCTACCTGCATTTCCCATCAACTCAGTCCTACAATTATAAAGTAGCATTGAATTATGTCAGCTATTTGTAAACATAGCTTGTTTCATAGGAGAAAAAAAGGCTTTGTTCAGTAACAAAAGCAGCAATGAATATAAAATATGAAGAAATCCAAGAATGAGGATACCACAATTCAACATATACTTCTCCACCTACTGCGTTCAGCTCAGAGGGCTCGAGCATAAGACAGACATAGACCTGCTCAAGGGGCTGGAACACCTTCAATACGAGGACAGGCTGAGCGAGTAAGGGTTGTTCAGCCAGGAGAAGAGAAGGCTCCAAGGAGACCTTAGAGCAGCCCATCAGTACTTAAAGGGGGCTACAGAAAAGCTGTGGAGGGATTCTTTATCAGACAGTGTAGTGATAGGATGAGGGGGAACGGTTTTAAGCTGAAAGAAGGGAGACTGCAATTAGACATTTGGAATAAATTTTTCACCGTGAGGGTGTTGAGGCACTGACGCAGGTTGCCCAAAGAAGTTCTGGATGCCCCATCCCTGGAGGTGTTCAAGGCCAGGCTGGATGGGGCTTTGAGCAACCTGATCCAGTGGAAGGTGTCTCTGCCCATGGCAGGGAGGTTGGAACTGGATGATCTTTAAGGTGACTTCCAACCTGAACTGTACTATGGTTCTATGAGTCTTCACTTCAGAGTTTTGTAATGGGAATTGGGGGTAGAATTCAGCTGGAGATCAATACCTCAAATTCTGCATGTAAAATGCATGTAGGCATCTAAGTTCCCAAATAGGAAAAGGAGCCTGGAAGCTATCCAGTTGAATTGACAGTACATGTTTACGGAGTTGAATAGTTGACTCTGCTTCAGTGGCTGCAGTGGGTGCTTAAGATATCTACAGCAGACACACACGCAGATCTGAATTTAGGTATCTGAATCCAGACTTGAATCCTGCCTTTCTTTATTCATCATGAAACCATGCATGCCCTGTCCTGTCAACCAGGACATAAAGTATATCAGTCCAATTACATTTCCAACACAGCTCATCCACCAAGCACAGGTTGGAACCATCAGTCCAGGTTTGCAATGCAAAAAAAAAAAACAAAGAGGAACATAGAAAAGCCTCGGACACAAATATGTTTTCAAAGAAAATGCATTTAAGAAATAGATGTAAGAAACTACATTTTCCATTAGAGAACTAGATCTTTCCAGAAAGAGTCTTGACATTGCTATAGGAGCAGAGGTGTTCAGCATTTCTGCAAAAAGACATGGATATCTACAACAAATACATTAGAGATTATTTTTTGAGTGCATGCAATCGCTAGTCTACAGTTGGCAAAACAGATGGGAAGAAATCTGCAATCCAGCAATCTTGAGTTGATTCAAGCCCATCTTATGGGGTTCACATCCCTTTGCAGAGTCTGGTTGGGAGTGTCAGCACACTTAACTACTAAGTACCAATAAACACTATTTAAAATGCTCCCTTCATCTGAGAACAGTAGCAGCTCTTGCATAACAATGCAGTCTCGCCTTCCATACTTATATTACTGAAGAACTCGTAAGTTTAATAAAAATTTAGATTTGAAATGGGTTGTGACAGGTTAAGATTAACATTCTCCAACTGAAATTGCTTAAAAGTAGGGAACTGGCAAGGCACAGGTTATTTTTCAACCAGACGGGCATGTTTCTACTGACAGTGACAGAAACATTTCCACAAAATAGCCTCCTGCTGTCTCCAGCACTAATGAAACGCACTGCATACAGCGGCGTAACGGCACTGTATTTTGCTCTGAATATGAAATGTAAACTTTGTCAAACATCCTCCAGAACTGCACAGTATCTATAATTTTTCTATAAAGCCTTTGTGAGATTAACTGCTGAAGGGCCTAACTGCTCATAAATATACACTCTCCCTGCCTCCCCTGTCCCGCCCCAAATTATGTGATTAAGAAGGATTTGAAATGGAAATCCAACCAGACATTCCTCTCACCAACCCATTCTGTTTATAGGGTGAAAAGGTATACAGGATCTGCAGTAAACAGATAAGAGCAAAATCTCTAATTAAATCTATGAACAAGGAATATCTCATTCCTGCTCCCTAAAACAGGTGTGTATACATTTTTATGACTGCAAGTATACCTATTATACATACAAAATGCACAACAGTGTGATGTAAGCTTTCATTATCACAATTTTGAGCAGCTGTTTCAATCACACATAGTCCTGCAAGACAGGGTCTCACGTAGCTTAGACTGGTTAGTTATATCAGACCATAGTCACACCAAAACATCAGAACAAGGGCCTGCTTGAAGTCATTTGAAGTCCTTAACTCGAAATTCTAATATGTTCAAAGATGTTAAATTAAACCATAAATCCATTTCCAATTTATTTGTTCAAAATCCACTGCTATGGACATTTTTGCAGATATTAGAATAATTAGGAGGTTTAGCAAGAATTTGGAAGAAGCTAATATTTGCTATTTGGAATGAAATGAAGTGCCTTATTTTCATAAGGATGCATAGAAGAAAATAAACTTTGCAATACTGACTTTATTCTAATGCAGAAGATTGAT
This sequence comes from Tapera naevia, assembly GCA_033556795.1. Lineage (NCBI taxonomy): Eukaryota > Metazoa > Chordata > Aves > Cuculiformes > Neomorphidae > Tapera > Tapera naevia. Next base: position 32,289,587 of record JAUMJJ010000079.1, on the reverse strand, counting down.
GTGTTTTTTTTTAATGGAGGTCACCAACCCACGATAACAGAATATATTGGAGAATTGTGACAGACTTCAAACACACAAACATGTAGCATTAATGCAAAAAGTCCACTGATTTTTTTGGGGGAAAAGAAAGCTCATTGATCCCCCCAGATTTAAATTGTTCAGAATAAGTTTTCTCCACAATGACCTTTTCAAAAACTGTTCTAATATGAAACTATGGAGAACAGCGTGGGAAGAAAGCTGTCCTTAAATGAAGAAACATTCTTCTTTATAAGCAATATCAGAGGATTGCATATGATGAAAAAATAAACACCACTAGATCAGACTACCAATAGATACATCTAATGCTGCATCATATAAAATGCTTGGACAACACTTTTCTGCATTTGGCATTGTATTATAGTATTGCAACAGATTTAAACCTACAAAAGGTTTAAAATAACTTTTTGTAAATAATTGCGTTCATCACTAATATCAATTAATTACCATTAAAAATGAATAAACACAAAAATACTCAAGCTTCTACAAGACTGCTGCAGCTATAACCAAAGCAGAAGATTTATAAAAAATTAAGATGGATTTTTGAACTAAGAATAATAACTATGAAGTGTTATTTTGGATTAGATGCACATGCGAAATACATGAATAATTTTATCATAACCACTGCTCAGTACCTTGAGATAAAATATTTTTCCATTGGAAAAGTCATATTCCTTGACACAAACCATTTTCTATATATGCACTGAGTAATATTTCACAGGTCTATGGCTAAGATTACAGAGAAAAATAATGACACCAAAAGATGTCTTCTATTACGGCACTCACTCAGCATAAGGGATGCTCAGTTTTATGCTTATGTTCTTCCAGCAAGCAGAGATCTGAACATTGGTCTTTCCTGTCCAATGCTCTTGCCCTATCCTCTGGACTACCAGCTACATTAGATTCCTCTTTATCTCAATAGATTTTTACAATTTTTTAAAAAAGTTTTTAGTTTTGTCCTCATGAAATAGTAAAGCAAATGTCAAAACCTCTAAATTTTTCAGGAAATGGAATTCTTGTTTTCCAGCCAGACATAGTAATAATAGAGACCTCTGAGCAGGACATGAACTCTGTAATGCTTGAGCATGAACCTGAGTTTTAGGTTTGCAGTGTTTTACTGAGTCCAAAATCAGGCATAATTTGAATCAACTCTAACAGTAATATTAGAGAAATGCCACCACCTCCTATTGTAACTGCTCCCATACACAGGGATTTGAAGGAGTTTCAAATGTATGTATAAATACTGGAAAAGGACCAAAATGAACACAAAGGAAATTCAAGTCCTAAAAGCTATATCGAAGCAATCTGAAAAGCTTGCTTTAAACTTGTTAAAGGAAGGAAATTTACAGTTAAGACTAAAAACCCTGGCTGAAACTCCAGCCTTCAAATACAGATACTGTTTTGCCGAAATAAGAAAGTGGAGGCAAACCATACAAATCAAGGCCACAGTGTCAGATTGGATTTCCAGTTTTAACTATGATTTGTGAGATATTAGAGAACGCTTTATTTCATTCTGTTTCCATGAAGTTGTAGCATTCAGATGGACAGGCCAAGAACACTCAAACTAGCTGAGGTTTTATTATAGAAGGAAAATCACTACCTTACTTGAGGAATTGAATAGATTTCTTGCTAAAGGTCCATGAAAAAGGAAGCAATACTTCCAGAAGTCACAACACTAGATGCAAGAGCACTGCCTTTCCCAATATAAATTTCTTTGTAGTGCTAGTTCTTCCCATAGCAGTATCAATCATGATATTCTGTGCAAGTATTTCAAAGGAATTGCTGGTAGCTTACATCAAACTTTGGTTGGGCAGTTATCCATAATTATTCCAAAAATGGGACTTGATTCAATAAATAATTGTATATATACAAATATATATACATATACATGCAAATATTTAAGAACATTCCTGAACAAAGGCCAAAACTAGTTCAGGAACAGAGATATGGCTCAGATAACCTCTTGAGGCTCCTTCCAGCATAGTTGTTCTACAGGGTTCAGGATTGAACTTCTAGAGCCATCAGGGTAAAAATGTGTCATAAACCAAAAGGAAATGCTCAATTTATAACTGGTGTGCCGCAAATCTGGCGTGTAGAGAGGCCAGAGAACTGGCCTGGGTAGTGCAGACATGGAATAGGCAGACTGAGTCCTCGCACAGGTGTCAAAACCATTACACAGTTTTAAGCAATTCATCAAGCTCAGTTTTCACATGTGAAGAGGAATGACAGTGAAATCCAGGACTAGTGTGAGGATTAACTAGTTATTACTGCAAAGTGCTTTGAAGACAACAGGTGCTGAGTAAAAACGCTGAGTATTACTGGGATGATTAACCAAAAATGTTAGTTACAAGGAGAAAGAATCAAAGACAAAGAGGGGTACCACAGAAATCCAAGACATCTGGGGAGGAGAATTGGTGTAATAAAGCAAAAACAAACCCAAACCGTGTTATTTGGCAATCCCACATGCAAACCACTTGAACTCTACACTTCTGGAGCTTATGTCATCATTGAACCACCACCTTCCGACTTTGAGAAAGCGTCAGTTTAGAGAACTATTATTTAAAGCATACTATAAAGCTGTCATGGAGCAGCTATTCAAGAAAAAAACTACCAAGTCACTAATCAGGACACTGTGAGAGTCATCTTTCCCCAGAAATTAATACACCTTCACCCAGCATTGACAAGAGGGCATATAGAAAATTACAGATGTTCCTCAAGATTTCAAGAACCTCTAGTATATTCGGATAATTCAAGTATATTGTGTATTAAATAAATTTTAAAATATCATAAACAGCCCTCCATAAATCCTGCAAACCCTCTCATTAATGGTTAAGGTATGATTAATGTTTGTATTGGGCCATTTTAATTACTTAAACAATTCAGAGTTCTACCTTAAAAAGCAGCTTTGTGAAACTGCAATAGCTGCAGAATATTTTACTCCTGGGCTTGATAAAACACTAAACCAGAAACTGCTTTAAAATAACTGCCTGCCACAGCAGTTTTAGCCAACTTTTGCACCTGGTGCCGAGAGAAAAAGCCAAGTGAACTTTCACTCACTTGTTGCATGTCAGCTTCAATGCAATGTCTTTCTTCTGTTGTGTTTGGGTTTCTAACTGAAAGAGACAAGTAAGCTAAACTAGCAGCCAATCAATCCCTAAATTCTAAGAATGCAATAAAATTTGATACCAATAAATCTTTTCTTTTAACAGCCAGAAGAGATTAACAAAGTTATTTGAAATTTTATCCTTTTCTGTTCTTTCAATAGGACGATTACCTGACAATCCCATTGAATCAAATAGCAAAATTAAAAGAGACACAATTAAGCTTGTATATACATAGGAACAGGATATGCATTTATGCATATCCCTAGTAGGTCCTCCATTATTTATTAGCCTTGATGTATTTTTCTTCCTCTTACAATAAAACTTATTACACCTTTGGATTGTCAAATAAAAACTCAATTGGCTGAGACATAGACCATCAATATAAAATAGCTTTGCACAGCTTCCCTCTCAACTATAACAGTCAACTTTTGTCAGCTCTCCTATTCATTTGTTTCATAACATGAGGAAAATACACTTCATCTTCTTTGTAGTTTAATTTCTCATCAGTAAATTGATCCATTTTTTTCGCTAATTTAGAATGAAAATGGAACAATGTAAGATGAAAGTGCCAAACAATGTAAAACATATTAAAAAATTAGAGATTATAAAAAAATGTAGTTACTGAATATTGTGAGAAGGGTTCCTAGGAACAGTATCTTGTGAGTGTGTTGGAGCTGACATATTAACATCAGGCTGTGCATCACTATATAAGTGCTCATTATTAAGACATATACATGCATATATGCACATAAATGACAAAGATGCATGTAGACTTCCATGTGTATAGCGATGCTCACCGAGGAAGAACCTGCCTCAAGACAAACATTTTGCCATAAATTCTTCACTGAATTTTTCTCTCTCTTTCTTCTTAGCCTTGTTCTCTCCTTCATGGTTTCATCATTATCCACCTACTTTCTCTGGCCTCATATGAGATTCAATTTGGGAGCAATTCATCTGCAGATTTTCACTGCATTTGCTACTTTTTGATGGCTTCCTTGTCATCATCACTTCACGTCCACAAAGCCGCTTCCCAAACTCATTCTCCACACCAGATCTTCTGCAAGCTCCAGTGCACCAGCTACAACTTCTCTTTCAAATCTCTCTGCCTCTCATTTGAATTATTCCCATCCTTTTGCTATTAAACACTTCGAAAGAGGGTCATAGGATCCTCTTTGAAATTCCTTCCACTACATTTTTTTTTCCATCTTTTTTTTATTCCACTTCTTCAAATAACTCTTTGCTGAATCTCAGCCTCCTTATTCCTTTTTTGCAACTTGGATTCCTCTTTTAGTTCCATAATTTCTCTGCTACAAGAGAAGATATATGCATTCCCACAAAGCTGCACCTAGATTCTGTTCACAAACACCTTCTCTTGTCACAAACCTCTGACCTTTTTCCCAACTCTGACCCACCTCAATAAATGCATCACATGTTGCCTACTTAGTCTAATTTTTCTTTGCTCTGTGGCACTTTCACTCAAGGTGTACAGATGTCCTCAGTATATACTCTCTTTTAAAGAAACCATATCTCAATCCAGCCTGTCTCTCTCTTCATACGTAAAAAAGCAGAACATGCAGTTTTCAGCTAATGCACAGAATTCCCCTCTTCTAACTCTGCCTTGGATCAGCTCCAACACGACTTTTCTTAAATCCTCTCCCTTAAAACTATTCATATACGGGACACTATGTGCCTCTTCCTGGCCATAAATCCAGGCTTCCAGTATATCTTTATTTTCTCTGACTTTTCTGCTGCTTTTGACAGTTATCAACTCGTTTTGTGATCACAGAAGTTCCAATTACATTCCTTTTTTTTTTTTTGTTTGTTCTCTTCAAGGCTTTTGTCATGGGGGAGTTATCACTCAAGTGGGAGTTATCTGACTAAACAGAGATGTCTGTATATGAGTTGGTCACCCAGGCCATCACTTACAGACACTAGACAGAACCATCATTCTGGATGCAAATTCACCTCACCCTGAAAAAAACAAATGCCTGAAAAAAGTCAAATAAATTATATCCTACAAGTAACATTTCTCTCTGTTGTCACTGATTGTTTCTCCAATAAGCACACTATGACTGGATATAACTATTGATAGGTAATAATATAGTATAGTATCTAATATGCCATGGGCACACAGAGAAGTACAATGCCTTTACACGAGACACAAGAAAACGAGTAGTCTAATTTAGCAGATTACATGTTGGAGTTTAAAGTAAGAGTGTATGAAAACAAAGCTACCTGAGTTTGGGAATCTTTATGTAAATCACAGATACAACTACTGCATGGAATCCACAGCAACTAATGGCTGTGTTGAAAATGATTCAGCTGAATTGGACTGAATCTAAAGCACACACTTTTTTTGAGAAGATCAGCCATTTATCAATTGGTACCGAGCTCCTGACAGGTCTTCTCAAATTTATTTCCTTTATACTTTCCTCCAAACAAGCCAACAATTCCATTACCTTACACAAAAAGGTCTTATAACAGGCACACAGTCCTTTAAAACAGATATCTTTCCCTTAATTTTGGGTCTGAATAGCACAGGAATCTGCAGATTGCACAGTCAGTGTGTCTGTAAGGAAAAAAGAAGTCTCTGGAAGGAAAGCTTCAGTCTAAAGTAGTAGAATTAAATAGTGAAATCTGGCTAATAAAGTTTACCAAAGTTTATGTGAAGAGACTTGTTTTATGGCCACATTCTGGCCTTTTAGGAAACTGAGTAAGAACTAAGGGCTTCCTCAAGAGGTGGTTATCATCTAGGCAACTACTGCCACTGCTTTCTAAACTCATCATTAAAACACAAAAAATCATTGACGCTTTCAAATACAGCTACACAAAACTCTTAATATATTATCCTTTTTGATGAAAGATCCTTAGTTAACATAAAAAAAAATCTCAGGTATTAGAGTTAGAGAGTAAATTTTACTTTGCCAGTTGCATTCTTTGTCAGGAATGGGTTACATTGAATTACATTGGTTACATTTGATTACATGGGTTACATTGGGTTACTTGGATTGCTCCATTTATTTTCAAGTCTGAGATAAAAGACCGTGCTAGTTTTTGTGTACAAGTTCTTTTCTGTCTACTCAAGGACTGTGCTGCCATCAACACTCCTATCAGGTAGAACTCGTGGCTTGAAGATAAAAGAACACAGAAATAAAAAGTGTTGACATCCCCCCCAATTAAATAAACACTGATCTAAAGGTTTCTGCTCTTATCACTGTTTTTGTTGGCCAGTGGCACTTAGAGACACAAAAGAGCTATCTTTGCCAAAACTAAAGCACTTAAATATTAAGAAAACAAATTTTGCAGTGTTTCAAGAAGAGAACTTTTGCCAAGTTTTCCAGTAGTGGTGTACTATTTGTATATCCAAAGTAAATTTTTTTTGAATGATGGTAACACCTTTACCCTCAGTTTTTGCTTTCTTTTGAAGAAGAAGAGAAATGGAAGATATTGACAAAGGTGGACAACTTTGGTATCAACAGTTGTCTATTAATAATAAAGTACAGTATTAGAAACTCAAGACCTCTGAACACTAGGTGTCAGTGTAAGAAATGGAAAAATATCAAAAACCTGTTGTTTCCAATCAGGTGGATTAGCTAAGAAACCAGAACCAGCTGTGACCACATTTCCTTGTAACTGCATAACACTGTTAACAAGCCAATCTTCCTAAGAAAAGTTATTTTGAAACTATCAAGTTTGCTTGAAATCAGATAAGGTGATTTAAAAACTACAATGAATTTGCTCTGTTAAACACACTGCGATGACCTTTAGGGTTTATGAGTTACAGTTAAAGACCATGCAGAATTTACTACTACTCTTCTTTCACCACGGATATCCATAAATTAGTTTGTGTCTTTCACAGATTTGTTTGACAGAATCAATGAAAAACAAAATAATAAAAAAATATATCTAGTGCCAAAATCATAGAGGTGAGATGATGCTCGCTTCACTTACAAAGATCAGATTTTACAAGGATGGCCAGAATGTTAAATAACTACTTTAGGAGATGAAGAGTCACATCCTAGAAGTGCCCAGTTATGTCTCCTGATACAAAAGATGATCTGGCATCATTATCTGAGGCAGAGAAAAATAAGTTTGTTTGCCTTTATGTTTGGTTTAAGTGAATGCACTCAGGATCTCAGACGAAAAGCAGAAGGAATGTTACCCTTCACTAGGTACTGAGAATTAACATTTGAATAATTAGCTGAAAAAGTGCAAGTAAGATGAAAATAATTAAAATCCCATTGTTTATTGAATTCTAGAGCTGATTTAAAAGATATACAGGTGTTTTTCAAGGTAATCTGAAGTCCATGTTCCTAAATATTCATGTATTGCACACCATTGATAAAGATAATATTCTTTACATTTACTGTCTCCAGAATCAGACTAGTAGATTAGATGAGTCTTTGCTTGCAGATATGGACTTTACACACATATTCCTACACTTATAATATTCAATGTACATCATATAAACAAGTCAAAGAAATGAAGAAACCCTGAATATCAGTTTTACAAATTCTGAAACTTGGGATGTAATTATGATTTTTCACAGATAAAAAGATCCTTCAGTTCAGTCCACATAAATGATTTGAGACACTTTTTAGGCTATGTCAAAAATAGTTTTGGTGAAAACCTGCTCAGTCATAAACACTTTCAATAAAGGAGACCAGAGCATAAAACCATTGACAAAATATTGATTTACTAGAGTGCATCATATTGTGCAATAAAAATCTAATGATTACTGCTCAACTTCTTAACTTTTCATTTGATCTTTTCTTAAGAGCTAATCGCTGAGAATTTCATAGGTCTTTTAGACAAACAATAGTGACATCATCATAAGCAGCCAACACATCCTGGACTCCATACATCTGTACACTGAATGTCTCAGCTCATCAAGACTTCAATAGTTATTAGCCTATGCTATACTCCTAACAGTATGTATAAGAAGAAGATGTTTAGTCCAGAGAAGAGGAGGCTGAGAGGAGACCTTATTGTTCTCTGAAGCTACCTGAAAAAAGGTTGCAGCAAGGAGAGTGCTGGTCTCTTCTCCCAAGTGACAAGAAATAGGACGAGAAGTTCTATTCCCCCCAGTTTCACCAGGGGAGGCTTAGACTGGATATTAAGAAAAACTCTTTTACTGAAAGAGTAGTGAAGCACTGGAACAGGCTGCGTAAGGAAGTAGTGGAGTCACTATCTCTGGAGGTGCTAAAAAAACATGCAAACATGGCACTTTGGGATATGGTTTAGTAGGCATGGTGGTATTGGGCAGACGGTTGGACCTCATGATCTTAGAGGTCTTTCCCAACCTTAATGATTCCATGATTCTATGCATTTGTATTTTGGAAACTCAGGTTGGGATGAGCTTATCCATTGATTCATAAAAGCCCCAAAAGCCAAGATAACTGAGTATATATATATTTAAGAATGCCAGAGATTCCGAAGCTCTCGTAGTGAAATTTCATACATACATAATTCCTCTTGCTCAACAGCCTAAATAGGAGTTTGATGTGTTAAGGATGGAATAAACAGACCCGTACACATAGACACATATTTATGTACTTATATACACCACATAAAACTTATTAAAGCCAAAAGACATAGAAAATCAGGATATATTGGGATTATAGCTGCCTATACTACAATCGCTCTTTATATTTTATATGCACTACAAGACAATTTTAATCATTGATCACATCGCTTTCTCCATTCAATGTAATCAATCGTTCGGGTATTTTTTGTAAATATTGAAAATGTTGCTATAGTTATGTGGGCATAATTATTCATATTCTTCTTTTTTTTTTTTCTGATAGTTCTTAATAATATTATCACAGTCTTTCCAATTTTTAGATCAATGAAGTCCATCATCACTGTATGCTGAGCATACAACTAAGCAAAAAGCAGCAGCCCTATCCCAGCACGTGTTGACTCTGCAGAAAGATCCATGGGAAATAAAACTTCTGATCAAGTAAATCCATTCTCATCTTAAGAGAAATCACAGAGAGGGCCCAGAATCCCTGACTGGGACTCCTGAACTGTGTCCTGAAGTAGATTCTGCACTTTAGAATAAATATGTTTTAATATGGTGAACAAGAAGCAGGAAATGTTAGAATAGAAAACCCAAGACATAACTTCATACAAATTACCATGAAGAAAAGGCAAGACTTCATCAAAAGATAGACAAAATACTTCACTGTTTCCAATTTAAAATTTCCATAAAACACCTCCTTAACAAAAATTTTGAAACACTCTAATGTATGATGAAATGCTACTTGCTCAAGTAATCTAAAGTCAAGCGCTTGCCAATCAAGAAATATTAGAAAATAAAAAAAATATTTTTTAATAAGTAATTGACAAAGCAGTGTCTTGTGTCTGATGAGTGCCTTTTTAAACCTTGTCTCTACCCACAAATGACAGACACACTGCCACTGAGCTCCTTTGGTACAGGAGTAATAGCATCTGATCTCCATGGAATGGCAGTGAATGGCTTGAATCTATCCAGATTTTTTCACTGTTAAAAAAAATACACTCAGAATGACAAAACCTACTCTATTTTACACAGAAAACTGAGCAAAAAAAAGTTTTTTTTAAAAAACAGCCCTTATTTTGTAGTTGCATAACAATCTTTTAAAAATGCAAACACTGTTAATTAATGGCCACAAGTTGCACCAGGGCAGGTGTAGACTGGATATTAGGAAAAATGTCTTTATTGAAAGGGTTGTCAGGCAGTGGCAGAGGCTGCAAGGGAGGTGGTTGAGCCACCATCCCTGGAGGTGTTTAAAACACAGGTTGATGAGCTTCTTAGGGACATGGTTTAGTAGTGGACAGGTACGGTTGGACTTGATGATCTCAAAGGTCTTTTCCAACCAGATGATTCTATGATTTCAATATAATGCCAAAGATGCAATTTCAGTTAAAGAAAATAAGGATAAAACTTACTTCTACCAATGCAATAGCATAATCTAGAGACCACAGTTAAATGGTATAAATGCAGAGGGAATGATTAAAAACCACTTGCTAGAGATAAAGTCTCTTCCCTTCCATCACAGATGAGCAAGGCTACAAACCTACATTACTGGTCCTCGGGAAAGTTTTTATATTTGAGACTTATTTTCCAGTTTGATTTCTTCAGGGCAGGTGTGCCATGTGTTCACTGCAAATGTATGCATGTTTTTTAATCTACCCTACAGTAGGAACAGAATGAATAGTGGAAGGATTTTTCCCAGATGGTTTTTGTGAACTCCTTTATCCCATTCGTGTAAACACACAACGTGTTCCGGTTTGCTGAGTTGTATATACACCCTGTGACTTTGTACAAAGTCTGAATGTTTAGTTAGCCAGAAGATTGTTTCCATCCTGTGATTCATTAGGTCCCTATGGTACCCTCAACTTCCTTTATTTTGTACAATCACAAATTATATTAGTTTGTCTTATTTTGATAACCCCACTAATTAATGTCCCGCACAGGAAACTTTATTACTGTTTTAAAACAGAGTCATAAAACAAGGACTTTTCCTGTTACTAAAGTGGCATAAGTGACAGTCACATATAACTTTGGGATCAAGAGTGAGCAGTGCGTCACACTGTTTGTTTTTATCAGTGAGAAATTTCTGTTCACGAACAAGGTGGTTTCTATTCTTTCTTTTGTATAAGGAATGTCAGAAATTCTACAATTATGTACAGAAAGGTTACAAGTCTAACATTTAAAAAAAGGCAGTAAACAAACCTGGAACTGAAGGATTACAGAATAGCATAGAGGTTACACACATTAAAATGACTAAACTAGTTTGTGAATGAATAATGAGTGGGAATTGCTTTTTTTTAAAAAATAAAAATAAAAAAGCAACCCTGCAGGAGCAGACAGTAAAGAACAGAGAAAGCTCTACCCTTGTTTCTGTTTAAATCCTCACTTTTCCTGCTTCCTTCTCCCATTGCCTAAATGTCTTTTTCAATGGATGGGCATGCGAAGATAAGTCTTCCCTCCTCCTCCTTTTGTATTAAACTGCAATAAAACGGTTAAGAGCTGCAGGAATAAAGCTAGGAAGCAAAGAACACACACCACGTTCATTCAGAAAATGTACAGCCCTTTGAAAACACAAAATTCATGCTGATCATGATTAAGTACTTAGCATTTTGTATCAGTAAACCTATCCCATGCTCCTGTATTTTCACCCTTCCTTTTCCTAGTCATGGCAAATGACTATCCAATCTTTATTTAAAGTCCCTACTATGAAAAGCAATTTACTCCACAAGATGGATTTACTCTGGAATTACTCAGGACTTGACATAGTGCTGAATCTCTGCATCTCACTGTAAGTGTTCTACCTACAAATTACTGCCACAATTTAAAATAATCTACATATTTCAGCACACATTATTCACCTGCTGTGTTCTGTGCTTCAGCTGAGACCAAAGGACTTATTCTGAAATACTGATATTATCTGTGTAAGGGACAATTGATTTCCAGTAGTAATAAAATGCAAAAAGTAAAATTATCTATGTGTATACGCAAAGTGCTCATCTATACTGAGATCTAACACGAGACCCAAACCATGCTCCTACAAAGGAAGCAGGAGTGGAATGTTAATAAGTATTAGGTAGCAGCATAAGTTGTATAAATTTAAATTCTTCCATAGGAAGATAAAAGTAAGTGATAAAAAAATCCCAACAGATAGATACCATGTACAACATGATTTTGGGCAACTGAAATTCCTTTAAATTGACACTACTGCATTCTAAAAGGGATAGCTGAGTGGGTTTGACTTAAATCATCAATTGAAGAGATCAGAGTCCATCTTCTAGCAGATGGACACTAGCTGACAGGGGGTAAACCACAACATTGTTAACATGAATCTTATAATTCTTGACAGTCTCCATAATGACTTATCACATTTTACTAAGAATTCCAGTGGATAAAACATTCAAAGGATGCAGTTAAAGGCTGTTGCGATGTGCCATGGCCTTCCCTCTGAGCAGCCAGTCCTTCATGGTGACCAGTAGGTACGGACACCAAACCTCTCAATGGCAGTTTAATTACCAATAAAAATTCCTATTCCATTTCTCTTAATTAATGCCTCTTTTTCTTGAAAAAGTGTGAAATAATATTGATTTGCCCTAAAAAAGGATCTTTGAGTTCCCGTTCTAAGGGTCTGAATAAATATTAATAGATTATTACAAAAAGATCATGCTTCAAAACCTTTATTGAACATGCAAACTGTATTGGATATGATGAAAATACTAACTAAAAGAGGCCTCGTTTCACTTCAAATGTTAAGTAATTTAAAGGCTTGTCAAGTTTTCTAGATTCCCCATTGAATCTTTTTTGTAAGCACTCTTTTCCTAGTATTAGACATCTACTACTTGTGCTTAACCATAAAGAATAATAAAGCCTTAACTGGAATCTCTAGTCTTAGCACGCATAAATAAGTATAGTTTTAGGGTAATATTAAGGCACCTATAAATACATACAGATGGGTTACTAACCAGATACTATCAGACAACAGTAAATTTGATTTCAAATTAAAATTTGAATGTGCTGTGCTGTTCAAATACATTACAGAAAACCTCTTCCCTGGAAGTGTTGAAAAAGCATGTAATTGTGGCACTTTGGGAGATGGTTTAATAGGCATGGTCGTATTAGGCTGACTGTTGGACTTGATGTTGTTAGAGGTCGTTCCAAATCTTAAAGATTTGTGTTAAGTATCGAATGAAAAATATACTGAACTTTGTCATTGTAGGGTGGGGGTTTGTGGTTTTATGTTGCTCAACAGGTAAATAAAATATTTACTCTAATTACAATATATGCAAAACATTTTCAAACTCATGCTAGCATTCTGACACAAACTGGATAGAATTTCTCTCTCAACTTTTATGCCTATCTCCTAGATATTCAAACTATAGTAAGCTGCCAAAAGCTCTCTTTATTAGTCAGCTGAGGAAATAAATTCCTCAAGAGACTGATGTCATCTAATTCAGAAGCTAATTCTAGGATGATGTGAATCATCCTCTGAAGATGTTCATTTCCTTCTACACATTGGTATAAACTTTTAGCAGAATTGAACTTAATGTAAAGCAGTGTACATATTGTTAAAAAAATACACACAAAATTGATTGTTAAATGTGATGCAGACTTTAAAAAGTCTGCTTTTCAAGAATTTGACTTGCTAGTGCAGTCATCTGCCATGGCAGCTGGTCCTCATGAAGAATATAGTGGTTTGAAGTAGTGATCGTATAAACCGGTCCAAGCCAACCTCAGATTTAATAGAGTTCAGATCAACTTTGAAATAGGAAGCTGGAACTATAAACCTCTGAGATATCAAGAGTAATGACACTGGAAACTTATTTTTTAATTCAGAAGCTCAAATCTAGACTTCGTCTATAAACAAGAAGTCTTCTTACAGACATTTACTATGAAAGATGTATGCAATGTGCCAGTTTTACTGCAGGCATAGAATTAATTTCTACAGTTCAGCCTTATACATGTATTATAGATGGCAAAATGGACATGAATTTTGAGAATAAATCGTTAAATTACATAATGAGAACTGTGTAGTCCATTAACATGAGTAATATGACAAAATCCAGGTAGTAAGTAATAAATTTACATCTGCAGTCAGCTTCAATTATAAAAACAGCTTTTTTCTGGTGCTGGATGTTTACACACACGAACACCTACATCTAACGTGAAAATATAACTACATAGTAACAGCTGAATGAACATGCACAGTTATAAGATGAAAAATGTGCAAAAGCCCCTATCAGAAGTCCGGAGCATGTAAAAAGCTCCCTGATTTAGGATTTCCGGCATCTGAATGTCAGAGGTCAAAGCAATGAGCTATTAAAGATACTTTCACTTCCTCAGAAATAAAGTGCTGTCTTGGGCTCCAAGGGGAAAGGTTAGAAAAGCTGTTTATCTGCCACTCCGTTCCCATTCTTCCTCCTGTCAGGAAACCTTACATGCTCCTACACCCCATGCAGGGTTAACCCTGGGTCACGGTCATTCCCCAAGTAAGTGCCCGGCTTTGATTTAAGTGCAAAGACCACACGGCTGCAGGTTGCATTTTCTGAAAACGCAGGTTTTGATATAAAGCTCAGCTCAGATAAGTCTTGGTGGGACATAAAAGCACAAGACTCTTCACATTATTGCTAAAGAGTGAAGCCATAGCCATTGGTTTGAATAAATTAAGGGGATTGTTAACAAAAAGAAAACGTTATTTTGTAGTAGTTAGATCTAGAATAAAAATTACAACTGTATGTTTAAAGTGGCAAGTTTAAGCAGTGGGAAACCTGTGGAGAGGAGAGAGAGGTTGTCCCCTCCCAGGAGCCACAGGGCATGTTCGGGACAGACCCAGAGGAGCAAAATAAGCAAAGGAACCACAGCACAAAGATGTCAGGAGAGTGTAGAGACAGAGATACACCAGCAGGCTTTTGAGATAGGAGCAGAAAGAAAGCATCTGGAGCTGGAAGGAACCCCAAAGCTTTTGCTGAGAGCCAGGAAGCCACCAAACAGTTGCTGGATTAAGTGCAAAGCTGAAGGAAAGGACCTTCCTGCAGGCAAACAGTGGGCAGAGGAGGTTTATTTATATTAAATTTTTAATTGAAAATACTTTTTAAATATAATATTGTAATATTGTATATATGTATAAATACATATAAAACATAACTATATATAAAATATAAATATACTATACATACACACATATTTATGATATGTTGTCTGCTCCCATTTTGAATTTTCTCAGTTTACAAAAGCTTTTAATTTTAGCTAATGTAGTAACAGAATCCTGCTTGAATCTTAAAAACCTTTCTGCTTGCTGAAAGGGCTCATTATAGAGAAAGACCTAGGAACTTACAGCTTAAATCTCTAGCTGATCCAGGGACTCATCATATGTAAATATCAGTAATAACATGTATTAATAATTGATACACATTAGTTTCATACAATTTGCATACCCATACAGATTAATAATACAATACAAAAAAAAATATGCTATGCTTTCTAAACTGCATATATAAGAATATATATTCATGAACAGAATGTCAGATGGCAGGTTTGTGCCATGGTTTAAAGTACTGTTGTTGATTTCTTAAGAACTGTTGTTAAACTTTAATTAAAAACTATGGAGAAGTTAAAATTTAGAACTGCTTCTGACAGATAAAATTTGAAACAGCCCCATTTAGCATGGGGTGTAATCATCTCAAGTTGCATCATGAGAGGTTTAGATTGGATATTAGGAAAATTTCCTTTAGCAAGACTGGTGAAGCATTGTAACAGGCTGCCTCAGGGAAGTGGTGGAGTCACCAATCCCTGGAGGTATTAAAAAACCATGTAGATGTGGCATGTCAGGACATGGTTTAGTAGGCACATTGGTGTCAGGATGATAGTTGGACTAGATGATTTTAGAGGTCTTTTCCAACCTTAATGATTCTATGATTTATACAACAAGGAAAATATAGTCAATACTTCTGCATTATTTTCAACAGAAATCAAAATAGCCAGTAGTAAGAATATTTGAACATAAATACCAAGCAAGTAATGCATTAACACAAGAACAGAAAAAAATAGCAATGAGGCCTTCATATGCCTAGCCAGATTTTTTCTTTTCAAAAACTTGAAGACTTTAACAAAAAACACATCAACTTTATTCCCAAGGTTAGGCACAATTACTGCATAAAACCATAAGCAAAGTACACACTGTATCTGCAAGTGCAACAGTAGCTTCTACGTGTGTTCTACTGAGGACAGAATGTCCACCTCTCTTTCTGTTTTATTTGTTTCTAAAAACAGAATGATCTGTTATTAGTCATTTGATCATGAACATTTCATGCTGTTTCAAGGAGGTTTAGATAATAGATAATTTTATGAGGTATTTCCTTACCAAATTTATCAGCTGAGTGTGGACAATGTCTTCCACCAGTACTGCAGTTTCATGGAGTGGCCTGCGAGCATCTCCTAAGGAAAACCTGAAATAAGAGGTTTATCACAAGTTTATGAAAATGGGTAAAAAAGAAACAAAGTAGGTGGTCACCAGAAAAATAAAAAAAAATACAAATAATAACAACAAGCTTAGTAGACCTGTCTGTATAGAAATGGATCACTCATTGTGGTGCAAGGAATATAACTCAAAGGAATCTGGTTAATGGAACAGAAGATCTGCTAGTAGGTATTTAATCTCAAATCTAAATGCATATCTTAGTATGGAAGAAAGTGCTATGAATTCAAGGTTAATATTTTTATACATAAAAATATATGAGAGGCTCTTAAAATCTACACTGCAAGATTAAATGATGAGAGATCATGAAGAGATGAGAGTATTCATATAATATTGGAAACAAAAGGCAAAGCTACTGCAACAGTCATTATTAAATGAGAAATTGTGACAATGCTTTTGTAAAGTTTTATCTTTACAAAATACCAGAAGCTGCTCTCTATACAAGTCTTAACTGCCAGCCATTTAGCTGAAGCTGGGCTCGTTCCTTTCATCTGAGATGGACTGTGGCCATCACTACTCTATTAAGAGGTGTAGATGCTGCCAAAGCATTTCCCATACAGTGTTCAGCCCTGTGAAACTATTATTCTAGAACTGAGACATTTGACACAGTGTGCTTCAGCTCCAGCTGCAGCTCCAAACAGAGTACATGGGCACTTAATCTGGAACTTCTAAGACATCCTGGGGGGACCAACAGATTTTTTCACTTGTTGATAGCTGCGCTCTTTCAGAGAGGCAGCTGAAGTCCCAGTAAAGGTCTTTTAGTGTCCAATTGACTCTAGGATGCAACCAAACTTCTTCACTAATCACTGAGTGAGTCTAAAGAGCTAAAGTGTTCCTAAATTCTACCTTTGTCTGGGCAGCTGAGCTGCAGGCTGGAGAAAAAAAGTCTCTTGCTGTAGGCACTGCCCTTCAGCGTATAACGTGAAAAAAAAAAAGATGCTGTTTGTTTCAGTTGACTACTGTCTGCTCCTTGCTTCTGAAACCTACACTTTCAGTTCAGTCCCAGACAGCAGAAATGGGGTATTCAGGGATTCTAGGTATGGATCCTTTTTATTTTTTAATGTATATATGTATGTAAACCCTTAACATTTTTTTTTATATACTACACATAACTTTGAAAGAATTTCTTAATGTATCCACCATTCTACGCATTCAAGAAGGATGCTGTAAGCAAGTAACACTGGTTTTGCCTATTTACTCAGTCATTTGTGTGATATAGGATTCAAGAACATGAAAATCCTTCACTTTTCTCTTATTTCCATATATTTATTTACATAAAAAAAGATGGGCAACTTTTTCTATTCCATCTTATGATTAACAGGATCAAGAACAGACTTCAAAAAATTTGCTCAACTGAATCCTACATCACCTACATGTAGTGCAAGCCTGGTGGAAAGCTATGGTCTGCAGTTGTTTGGACACCTGCACATGACATCTTTCATGCAAGCTGAATCTTTCAGCCAGAAGAACAGATCTCAGCTCTAGTATCCGCTATTTACACTCCAGCATCCTAAACCAGGCACAGTATTTTAGAAACAAAATTACCCACCAATGGCAGTCTCGGGAAATCAAAGTCATTAACCATTCTAAAGATTCACTTGTTCCTCTACTTTTGCTGCCTCTGTATCTGAATTTTGGCTACATTATTCTTAAAATTTAAGGCTGTTAATCCCATTGAAAATATCTTACCGTTATATGTGTATTAAAAAAAAATGCTATTCCAATATTACATCATTATAGGGAAAGACAACTTGCAATGGTCTCAATTATTTTCTCAGGGCATTTCTAAAAAACTGTTCTCTCTCCTCCTAAACTTGAGTTTTTAAAACAAGAAAAATGATACAGTAAAACATATTCACTTTAAATGAAGTAGTACTAGTTAAAAATAACATTACAGTTGCTTGTAAAAATAGTGAAACTTCATTTATTAGTAAGATTAAAATTCTCATACTCAACTGAATATATCAATTATTTCCTTACAAAAGCATTCCTCAAGCCTGCAATAAAATAACTAATATTTTAATTTATAAACAACTAAAGAGTTACATAGTGGGGGATTTTTTCCTTTCACAGTATCATAGCATCACAGTATAATAAGGTTGGAAAGGACCTCATGAAGTCCAACCTATAACCAACACTAACACCAACCCATCATCTAAACCATGGCGCTCAGTGCCTCATCCAGTCTCCCCTTAAACACCTCCAGGGTCGGTGACTCCACCACCTCCCTGGGCAGCCCATTCCAATGGCCAATCACCCTTTCAGTGAAGAACTTTTTCCTAAGATCAAGTCTAAACTTTCCCTGACGAAGCTTGAGTCCATGCCCTCTAGTTCTGTCACCGGTCACCTGAGAGAAGAGACCAACCCCTGCCCAACTACAACCTCCTTTTAGGTAGTTGTAGAGAGCAATGAGGTCTCCCCTGAGCCTCCTCTTCTTTAGACTAAACAGCCCCAGCTCCCTCACTTGCTCCTCGTAGGGCTTGTGCTCCAGCCCCTTCACCATCTTTGTTGCCCTCCTCTGAACACATTCCAGTATCCTAACATCTTTCCCAAACTGGGGGGCTCAGAACTGGACACAAAATTCAAGATGAGGCCTGACCAGTGCCAAGTACAGGGGGACGATAACTTCTCTGGTCCTGCTCGCCACACTATTCCTGATGCAGGCCACAATGCCATTGGCCTTCTTGGCCACCTGGGCACACTGCTGGCTCATGTTGAGCTTCCTGTCAACCAGCACTCCCAGGTCCCTTTCTGCCTGACTAGTCTCCAGCCACTCTGTCCCCAGTCTGTAGCTCTTCATGGGATTGTTGTGTCCAAAATGAAGTACCCGACATTTGGACTTATTAAACATCATCCCATTAGAATCAGCCCAGCTCTCAATGGACTCAATCCCCTCATCCAGATCATCAATAAAGATATTAAACAGGATGGGACCCAACACCGATCCCTGGGGGACACCACTGGTGACCGGCCGCCAACTGGATGAAACACCATTGACCATCACTCTCTGGGCTCGGCCATCCAGCCAATTCCTAACCCAGCACAGAGTGCTCCCATCTAACCCACGGGCTGCCAGCTTCCCTAGGAGTCTACTGTGGGAGACAGTGTCAAAGGCCTTGCTGAAGTCCAGGTATACCACATCCACAGCCTTCCTCTCATCCACCAGGCAAGTCACATGGTCATAAAAGGAGATCAGGTTGGTCAGGCAGGACCTGCTCCTCCTAAACCCATGCTGGCTGGGCCTGATCTCTTGGCCGTTCTGCAGGTGCCGCATGATTGCACCCTGGATCATCCTTACAGCCTTTCTTGTGGATGGGCATCACATTGGCCAACTTCCAGTCTTCCAGGACCTCTCCAGTCTATTTATCTAACAATGAAATTAGATCCACTATTCTTCAAGTAGCATTTGAAACTAAAATTATATTAAATTTCAACTTGATACAGGTAAGAGCATAACAAGAACTACTTGGGCAACATCTGAGCATAACCCATTATACTACTCTAGTCATAGCATGAGGAAATTACACTCTATATTTGTTTCCTATTATTTGTCTCTCTTTTTGAGAATATTAGCATCTTGAAGAGATGGTCACGTTTCATAACATGTCACAAAACATCTCTAAAAATGAGCACAACTCAAATAATTTTCTTTCTTATGCAGGAGCGTATGTGTCCATGAATTACAATGTCAGGTACTTCCTAAGACTATAAGCACGGAATACAATCCAGATCCTATAAAATAGTTTATAAACTGCAAATATCTGGATAGTAGATAGGAAATACATATAGAAATAGAAATATTTATTACCATATTGCACTGGAATGTAAAATAATATTAAAAACAATCCAGATTCAAAACAAATGGTCATATAGGATAAAATTGAAGTATTTCTCTTTTTTTAAAGTAAGGTGCATGCATATATTGATAAAAAAATACTTTTTTTTTTCTAATCACACTAAGTATATAAAAAAACCTCAGAATTCAGTTATCACAAACATAGCATGTTCCTTCTTTCTTACTGGCCTTCACATATTTAAAAGTGATTTTTATTTCTTTCTAAGACTTAAAATGGGAAGTAAAACACCTATTTAGTAGTCCAGATTGGATGAGGCTTTGAGCAACTCGATCCAGCGGGAGGTGTCCCTGCCCATGGCAGGAGGGCTGGAACTGGATGATCTTTAAGGTCCCTTCCAACCCAAACCATCCTATGATTCTACGAAGAGAGTAGGAAACATCTGATTGCCAGCATTATCATCTCGTAAATAAATTTATTTTGTTCACCGTTTTATTACCAAGCATTCCACATACATAAACAAAACAATTGGTTTTATTTTCTGAAGGTAACCAAGTGCAATTACAAAACCTTGGTTTTGAGGCAGGAAATTGCCCCTATGTTGTGATGTCCTCCCTGTCTGCATGTAGAAGTCTCTCTCAGAAGTAACTACCAGTTCCCTGAATGTTAAGCAGAAGAGATACAATCAAGATCATAGAATCATATCATAGAATCATAGATTGCTTTGGGTGAGAAGAGATCTTTAAGATCACCTAGTTCCAACCCCATTGCCACAGACAGGGATACTTTCCACCTCATTAGGTTGCTCATAACTTCAGCTGACCTGGCCCTGAACACCTCCAGGGATGGGGCATCCATGACTTCTACGGACAACCCGTTCCAGTACCTCACAACCCTCACAGTAAAAAACATCTTCCTAATATCTAATCTAAATCTCCTCTGTTTCAGCTTAAAACTGCTACCCCTTGTCCTATCACTGCACTCCCTTATAAAAAGCCCTCCCCATCACATTTATCTGCAAGGAGACAGATATCAAATTTTTTTTCTCCATTCTGAAGCAGAAGGATACATCAGAGGAGATGCTGAAATACAAAGAGAGACACAAAATCAACTGCACTACCTGATCACACAGAAAATCAAGTTCCAGATGCACCTACTTTCCTCCTCCCTCCCTTAACCTCTTCCTACATTCAAAAGCTATTTCTATCTCAGTTTGCCTTCACAGTTTTCCCACGTAGCTTCTGCCAGTGTCTTTCCCACACACAGAAAACTAGATACTGGCATGGTGGTTTCAGCAAAAAGTTAAAAACACCACACCTACAACAGCCATTTCCTTTTTCTTTGCAATGGATGTGGGATTTTCTTTGGCAGGAAAAAAAAATTGTAAAGCTTTGATACTTGTTAATTGTATTTGGATAGCACTTGATATGTTTCTTGACATCCCCTCTAGATTCTAACATTATTATAGGATAATACAATTTAAGACACAGCTTTTTACCCCTTCCTGGTACCAGACGTAATAATTACAAATGCACAAGCAGTTAAAGTAGTAATATGTTCCATTTTCTTCTTCGCTTTTGCCATTGTACTTCTCTGTGATAGACCAAACACCAAACTAAGAGTCCAGGGATTCAGATATTCAGATTTTTGCCAAGTTGCAGAATGTGAGGTAGGTTAAGAACCAAAAAAAAACCCTAGAAATAAAAGAAACACAAAACTTGGTGCCCTTACTTCTGGGATCTGAAACTGAACTTGCTGTTTTAATAAAACTTACAAATTTCATTTCACGTGTGCTTTGCTTTTAATAGTTCATTGGAGAGTCTTTTAAAGAACCTGCCATTCCCTATGAGTATAAATAAGTATTCCTATGAAACACATAACAATTTTGCTAAAAATAAAATAGAAAAGAGCTGTTTCCCCACAGGTAAACACAGAATATAAAAGGTCCTAAAATATAACATCAGCGGTGCACCAAAACAGTAAAAAGATACAGAAGACTGTCCTGCTAATAGAAGCATCCACCCATTATCCATGTCATACAATAACAAGGCCTTCTCAGAAGATCCAGTTTCAAAGGTTTGTCTGTTTTACAGAAACGTTTTTACAACGGGGTGATCAGCTTTACCCGGATTTTCACAGGAGGATTAAAATAGTCACATGAAGAAAGGAAGGACCGATGTAATTCTTTTTATTGTTTGCTTTCAGCTTCTATTTCTGATTTATTTAAGTTCCTGTAATGATGTTTCCAGACTTGTCAAAAGGGGTAAATGTCCAAGCCACTAAATGCCTATGTGAAGCATCATGGCATCCTATGTGTAAACACACACGCACAAACTTGGCACATGCCAAGGTTCAACAGCTACACAGGGCACAGGGACCTACATTTGTAAGAACCTCAAAATCTTGAGACACTTCAGAAATAGATAAAGCACTTTCTTTGCCTCATTTCTTAGGGTGTTAAATGCCCGTGAAAGCTACTGGGCCAGGCACAGAACAGTCTTGCTTCAAAAAGCCCGATCCAGAGCTCTCCAGGTGGCCAGACCACCAGGAGAGCAGCATGGAGACAGAAAGCTGCTGCAATCTCCCATCCTCCACAGCCCTGAAAAGCTGTCCTGGCCAGAAAGGAAGTATAACCAGGGTGGCTGCGAGTGCACTAAGCTAGAATAAATAGTTCCCCTTACTGGGGCTTCCATTGAGTTCATACCATAACAAAGCTGCCCCAACTCATGTGGAATTTACCACCTTGAATAAATTTGATGAATATTGCCTAGGAAAAGTATAGAAGCAGTGAGCGAGACTGGTTGGAAATATGTGGTTTTTTTTTTCTTTTCTAGAAATCCCTAACAATTTTCCCTGTTTCTACATGAAGGATTTGCAGAAGCAGAGGTTGAACATCCTGACTTGAGGGGGTTTTATGCATCTGAAGATCTCACACAGGGTAAGCAGATACTTCTGTTCTCAGCACAGAAGTATTTCTTTGCTGCTGCATGCAACTAGACTGGAACGATGGGTCAAAGGGGCACATGTGCCTGCAGAGCCAGCAATGGGAGAGACCTGAGTGGGAGCACATTGTATGTGGGAGTTTAACTGGTGAATCATAGAACCATAGAACGGTTTGGGTTGGAAGGGACCTTAAAGATCATCGCATTCCAACCTCCCTGCCACGGGCAGGGACACCTACCACTAGACCGGGCTGCTCAAGATTCCACCCAACCTGTTTCAGTCTGTGCCTCTGCATGTGAAGATTGAGGCCCTCCAGCATTGAATGACTGAGCTTGAGGCTACCAGATTTTGCAATTCCTAACTTAGGATATGTTGAAATATCAGACTCAGATTTAGGTGTGTTTGTGAAGACAAGTATTTGCACATAGAGAAGTACACACACAAATATACTGAGGAGATTCAAAAGGAATCAAAGGAGCTTGGAAGGTGTTCAGACAACACCTAATGAGAACCTACAGACTAAACTAACATGTAGACAAGTACTTGCTGACATTCAAATCTGGGTGTCTGTATTAGCAAGCTTTTTAACTGACCAACAGAGCAGAATATGATCAAGATATAATTGCTCACCACAAATATAACCAGCTAATTCACTGCTACAAATCTAAAACCAGGCAAGGATCCGATAAAATCACAGAGGACAAATCAACTACTAGATATATTTGGACTGAGTAATATCTGGGCTCACATCTCCTCAGCATTGTAAGAATATAAAATAAATTTCTGTCAGCTGTTTGGCAGGAATGTATTTGGAATACAAAGCATACTAATTTTCAGAGTTGTTTTCATACTGTAAGTAATTGTAGTCCTAAATGTAAGTTATTAGAGACTTGTAAATCAGGTGGTGACAAAAAGAATCAGTTTTGCAGTACTGAACACGAGAACCTCCAGAAAACTTCAAATACCAGAAAGACAAGCACTGCAAATCACTGAAAAAAACCCCAAAGCAAACCAGAAAATCAGTAATACATCATGTTGAAGTAATTCAGCTTGGTGTAATAAGATGCTGACTATTAAGGCAAAGAGAAAAATACAAAGATCTGGTCCCTTAGGTGTCAGAAAGTTGAGAAACTACAGGTTTCTTTCTGATGAGCATGGGAATGAGCTTGTCATTTCAAAATACCTCTCAGAAAAAATAAGATAAGCATAGCATGTTTTTCAAAGTCTCAAAAGCTAAAGCTAGCACTTCTCTCTCCAATTTTTTTACCATGGCTGTTGCTGAACAAATTAGGCAGAAGTAGAGTATAAAAGGAAGGTGATGACGGGTGCCAAACCAGAGAATTGATTAGACATGCACAGGAGGACACTTATGGAGAGTGGAGGAAGAAAGAAAGAACAAAATCTACGAAGAAGAAATTGCCCAGAGTAAAAAGACAATTGCAATGGGGAAAAGAGGTATAAACGACATCTCAAAATTATTTCTATTCTATGTTAAGATACATATATGAGAGAGATGATGAGGCAGATTTTTGTTTTGTAGACTTCATTCCTTCCTAATACTATCAGTGAACTTAGTATAGAGATATAAATTTAAAAATTAAATAATCTTGCTTGCTTATTGCCTTGACTTAATGAAAAATGGAACAACTTAAAGCACTGAGTTATGTTAACTAACCAGCACATTCTACCAGTGCGACCTGAAAAAGCACTGGAATTTATTGCTATGTTTATATGTTTACCAGCATTTAGTGCAATTATAAGAGATATAAAGTCAAACTGTAAATTCTAGCTGTGTTAGCTTTTTCTTAAAAGTTTAGAAAAATCATGTTTAAGTTACAATAAAAACAAGCATTCAAAACCTACAGCAATTTTAATACAGAAATTACAAAAATTAGGGTTATTTTCTAGGTTTTTTTTTCTGCCAAGACTGTCAGTGGCTAAACTTGGATGAAAATACTAGCATTTTGCAAGAAGCAATTCTTGGAGGTTCACATGGTCTTGTGCTGTTTGGTACATCAGTAATAACCCAACAGTGGTTTTAAAAAGCCTGTGTGGCAAATTCTAAATAACCTGCCTGCAGTTTACACCATCAGGGCTCCTGAACTCCAGTTGCTGTGCATAGGTTACACTCCCACTGAGCAGATTCCCCACTCTGGGCAAGACCAAGGCAAAATGCACTGCACGTACTGAGGTGTGTTTGGGAGAAGTAGATGGCACAGTCATTTGGTCTATCAGGAGAAAGGGATGAAATGAGAGAATTCAATTCTCCTTAATTTTTTTACTTATTGGGAGTGTTTACCACCATCCTGACTGAATCTGCTCTCAGCGCTGACAGGAGTGGTCCTAACTGTGAAGAGGAAATCAGAAATGCTGATTTAAGCAATATCACAGACTTCAATTTGTGCGGTTTGTATGCTCTATAATCAAGCAAGAGCTACACTAACATTGCTAAATACAGCTTCTCCCTAATACAGGGGTGGTGCAAACTTACAAAGAGGTTGCACTAAGCCCATTACACAAAAGTACCAACAAATTCAAGTGCCAAATTACAGAAAAAAAACCCCAGCATACTGACTTTTTTTTTACATCCTTACAGAAAGAGCAACTGCAAATGTAGACTGAATATTTTTAGAGTCCCATTTACTCCAGGACAGCGCTCATCCTTGTGCTAACTTTAGTCCTGCAAGGACAAACACTGAGATTGCCTGTTCTCAGCTGCACTGAGCTACTCCATTTACTCAAACCACTTCAGGATTCAACCACAGTATTGTAAAATCCAAGAAGAGTTGAGTAGAATAGACTCATTCGCTAATACTAAGACCCAAGAGACAACTGTGAATCACGCTGCCTTTTAAAATGAATATGTAATTCATATGATTAGTTTTGTGCCCACAGTTAATGGAGAATGCAACAAAGCCCACAATTCCCAGTTGTCAAGAAGCTCTCTCCAGAGAGCATTCCAGGCTGAGAGAGTTGGGGCTGTTCAGGTGGGAGAACAGAAGGCTCCAGGGAGACATTATAGCAGCGTTCCAGTACTTAAATAGGGCCTACAGAAAATCAGTGCAGGGATAGGACAAGGGGTAATGGTTTTAAGCTGAAAGAGTGTAGTTCAGCTTAAGGAAAATGCTTTTTCAAAAATGTGTATCGTAGTGAGAACAGTGAGTACAGGAGGAGATGGAAAGGTAGCAACAAAATATTTTGTTTTCAGTATAAAAGTAAGCCATCATGATGTCTGTAGATATTGGAAAAGCATAAGCAACAAGAAGAGAAACATTATATAATACCATTTAATTATTCAAAAGTACATAGTGACAAGTAAAGGGATTAAATTTAGAAAAGGAACGTTTAGGGTAAATTCAAGGAAAAACAGCTGTAACTATCTCAGAAGGAATAGAATTTTCACTGCTGGATATACTGAAAACTAAGATTAACCAAGAACTGGGGGAAGGGGCGGGGGGGCTTGTGATGTTAATCAAGTAAACAAAAAGAAATCTTGATATACTTATGAGATGTGATTTCATTCTAAAATGGTACATAACCTGCAACTAGCAGATGGTTGTTGGAACTCTGTATCTGGAGTCTGAAATGAGCTTCACTGATTCTTATAATTATTAAAATTCTAAAACCAGAAAACATATTAATGCTGACTTGATGGTCGTCACTACAGATACTTCTCAATTACCATGGTCGTAAGCAACGTCCAAAAGTATCAGTCAAGTTCATTGCCCCACTAAGGCAAGATCTAAACAAGGCAAGACCTTTGTAAGAGCAAGTTTGTTGACCTGAAAATGGAAGTACCTTGTTTACACCACAAGTTTTTAAATGGCAAGGCCTGCCAGACAGCAGAATTAAGTATGTCTAACATCTTGCCAAATGAAAAGTCTGATCCTTCTCACATAAAGACAAACCCTGTCCTCAGTGATGCCACCGTAAATCAGGAATAACATGAAACCCTCAGGGAATTCATTTCAGAAATGCTAAAACTCTCCCAACTCCAGGGGAGGTCACTATGCCTTGATTCAATAAAGCATTTTGTTTAAGCATAAACTTTCTGAACTACATTCTTAAGCTAAGACAAAAATTGTTTTAATAACTTGTGGAAAACAAAAAATATCTATTTTTTTCTCTTTAAAAATGGACACTATGGTTAATGTTAAATACAATGTAATATATGCTGTAATTTTACCTTATATAAGAAAAAATATATATGCATATATTTTACAGTATATACAAAAGAAGTTTGTATCCAAATTTTGCCTTAATAAAATCATTCTCATACCTGGAAAATGGCTGTGTTGAAGGACAGAAGGGGAAGTAGGTGGAAAAAGGAAGATACCACCATACCACTGCTACTCCATGAATCACAGAACAGTTGAAGCTGGAAGAGACATGTGGAGACACTCAAGTTCAACCTCCCTGCTCAAATAATTTGCTCAGGGCTATGTGCAGTTGGGTTTTGAGTATCTCCAAGGATGGATACTCCACAATCTCTTGGCATAGTCTGTTGCTGTTTTTGTGAAAAAGTGTTTTCCTTATGTCTAAGTAGAATTTCCTGTGTTCCAACCTGTGCCCACCACCTCTTTCTCCTGGCACTGGCAATGCTGCAAAATCGGTCTTGCATACATTGCTAAGATCTCCTAAGCTTTCTGCTCTCCAGGATGAATGACCCCAGGATGAGGTTCCTACTGGCCCATTCCTCCATCTTGTTGAGATCTCTCTGAATGGCAGCACACACTCCTGGTCTATCAATCACTCCTTCTAATTTTGTGTCATCTGCAAACTTGTTGGTGGGTGCATCGCATTCTATCATCCAGGACACGAATGGAGCCATAGTATTGACTCTTGGGGTACACCACCAGTAACTGCCTTTCAGATGGACTTCATGCTGTTCATATCAACTCTTTGAACTCACCCCTCAGCTAGTTTTCAATCTGCGTCACCATCCATCATTTTATCTACTTGATCAGCTTGTACAAAGTCAAGCCTTGATTGACTTGCTAAAGTTAAGCTAAACAACACCCATGCATAAGGCTCTTCCCTCATACACTGCTCCAATTATTTCATCATAGAGGCCTATCAGGTTCGTCACATATGATTCTCCCCTTTGTCATGAATCCATGGTGACAACTGCTAATCACCTTCGTTTCCTTAAGAGGCTCAGAAGTGGTTTCTAGGGTGATCTGCCCTGGGATCAAGGTGAGGATGATTGGTCTGTCACTCCCCTAGATCCTCCCTCTTGTCCTTTTGGAGACAGAAATGGCACTTGCTTTCTTCCACTCCTTAGGAACTTCCCCCAGGTGTCCTAACTTCACTCAATGAGAAATATCATAAATGAAAACAAAGCAGAATGCTTTTATTATATTATTGGAAGAATAAACGTGCAAATTAAACTCTGATTTCAAGCAGAAAGTATAAATAAATTCACGTATATAAAACTACAATTTAGAAAAATCATTTGAGTAAACAGTTTTAAAAATATTTTTCCTCCCCTATAGTTTATTACTTTAGGAACTGCCATTAGGCAAAAAGTCAATTTTTATGCAAAATGCTATACAGATCTACTTCCAACAAACTATTTATAGGTATATCTCTTTCAGAGTGAATACGTCTAAATTCCATCAAAACCTAATTTTCTAAGTTTTGCCAAAAGCTCTACAGAATAATCGGTCTATGTACGGTTTCACTTAAGTAACCTGGTTACTCTTTGCAAACTGTTTGCAAAAGAAGACCCATGAGCTGAGATTGAATGTGATTTTGTAAAATAAGTAAATTCTAGAAAATAGAAAATGCTAAAATATCGGTAGCTATGTTATACAGGTGCATCTAAAGTCCTTCTTATAAAGGAAAACAATAGACTTCAACCTGGTTTGTTTGTTGTTTTTTTTCTCATACTATTGTAAACACTTTTTAACTGCTGAAAACCAACAGATTCATCCCAACACAAAGCTGCTGCAAGAATTCTTTTCAGGGCCATTGTATACTAATAAGAATACACCAAATTCTAACAGTTAAGTGTCTCAAACGTAAATTAGTTTTACAAATCCTTATGACTGGAAAAAGGAAAAGATATAATTTATTCCAGTTGCATAACATAATGTGTTCCATTCACTCATTCACAAAGGGTTTCAGTTTTTCAGGAAATAAATGAGACAACCGTCTTTCCAGGCTATGCAGACTGGACCATGATCAGTCATTTTGCTCTAGGAAAAAGTTCATCTCAACAATACACCCAAACACAAAGGCAATTTAACAAGGACAAGAGAGACAAATATTCAGTCTGCTCTCATGAGGACAGGGTGAAAAAGTGACAAGGAGAGCAGGAAGTCAAAACACCATTTCTCTGTTTATATACATTGTAAGTGTTAACCAAATGTGGAAATCCCTAGCTATTTTAAATCAAGATGAAAACCACAAGACAATTTAAACTAATCCACAAGATACAAAATATGAGTGAGGATGAATGCTTTATGCTAATTTTTAGAGAGATAATATTATTCTTTTTATAGTCTTCAAAATACCAAAACGATTTTTTAATTGTTCTAAAAATTCACATCTCAACTCTCTGAATGAGATCTTCGGGTGTTAAATTATCACAATGATATACAATTCTGAAGTAATACACTTCCTTATCAGATGTTAACACATTTTACAACATCTTTTTTTTTTTTTTTTTTTGCTTTACTACCCTTCCAGAAGTCCATGCCTGGAGAAGGGAAGCAACTTGTTCACAGTTGCTCTGTGGCAGAAAAAGCAAGTTATCCTCCTGTGCCTCCCACTGCTGGGTGGAAACAAGAGTTCTCTTGACACATCACGCTTTGCAAATTAGATTTATTTTAATAGTACATTAGTAAATCTAATCTAATTTTAACAGTAGAACAAATGATATGAAAAGCCCACCTATGCGTATAGAGAGCCTGTATTCTCATTATTCATCTCTGTAGTACTTGTGTCAGATAGATTCTGCAATAATGGGGAGAATTATATAGAGGTGTCAAAAAATATGACAAAATATGGAAATACTTGAAACCAAAAGAATAATATGAATCTCAGCATTTCTCATGAACACTGTAAAATCTAATGATGAAATGAATATTTGGAGTATTTATATATATATTATATAGATTATATAGATTTTATATATATTAACAAAACTGCTGTAAAATACTTAACTTGAGTTTTGCTTCACCAGTGGTCCACAGATTATACTTGGAAATCTGTAGTTTAAATTACAGTTAACAATTTAAAGGCATGAACTTTCGTGCCCCTTTAAGGAATGAAGCAGCACAATCTGTTAATTACCAAAAAAAGAACCAACTCTGAACTGTTACAGTTGCTTCTCTGTGTCATTACTGACCTTGTCAGTGAAAAATAGAAATTTGTTCCTCATTAAGTACAGATGAAATATATCCACTAAGAAGAAAAGATGCACAATAATTAAAATACAGGATAATTTTTCAATAGTTGTTCTTAATTTAGGTTTAACATTAGAATGCACTGAACGCTTCAATATTCTCATTTTTTTCTAAAAGTAAAATTCTGCTTTAAGATACCTCAATTTCATTGAAAAATGCAATGGTTTAGAAATATGTTTTAGTTCAGAAATCAAACTATGCAACCCTCCAGAAAAAAAAGGAAGTTCTGTGATAAAATCTTTTCTGGAAAGCCAGTGCAATTTCATATCAATGGTGTGCTTTTTCCTGCTTTCAAATGGATTACTTAAATGTTTTAAAATGTTATAACCCACAATAATCTGTTCCAGGCACCAACAAAAAGGAAGAAAAAAATTACAGAAGTCAAGATGTCGCCTGGAAGCACTTTATGGCAAACATTATAAAGATAACACAGAGCAGGGAAGCTCTGGTTCAATCCATTATAAATACCCCATTCTTCTTAAAATCACAAAAATGTATTTATAGTAAAGAACTCTTAAAGGCTTTTTCCTCAGAAGACTTCATTTAAGTACAATTTGGCAGAATTTTTGGAACAAGAAAAGAAGAGTTTTGTAAAATATTGATGTTTTACAGTCACCCTAGGCTTGATCTACTTGCTACAAAAACAAAAGCAAGGACTTTGGAAGATGACCACATCCGTGTCTAGTAATTACGCTTTCGTTTTTCATTTTGTCCAAAATGTGCTCTGTTGCCGATATCCTGAGCACAGACACTAAATCTTCACTTAGACAATTAATATCTCAATAAAAACAGAATTTATTTTTCTCATTTTATTACTGACATAATATATTGTTTAAGGAAATATAAGGGATTTAAAAAAAACCACCAATCACAAAAAAACACAAAAAAAGGGTGAAAATACTGGCAAAACATATCCCTGTACGTATAATCTACAGATCAACCTCTATAAAAAAACCCTCTTTTTTCTCATATGTTCAAATGATATTTTAGATAGCTCCTCCCAAGATTTAGGGATGGATTTGTACACAGAAATGATGGCTACTTGACCCCCTTGTGCACTGAAATTATTAAATAATCTCTTTGAGTGTAGAGATGATCAAAAGACAGTAAGAAACAGTCTTCTTACATTTCTCAAAATAAATTGTTTTCTTTTTTTTCAATGAGAAGAGATTCAGTGGAAAGTGGGCAGCAGAATGTGAAAATCAGGACTTTAGAAAGATTTTTCTAAGATGATAAATGAACCCTTAGCAATCTTAACCTAAAAAATAAATTGCTAAAAATATGAAAAAGAAGGAAAAGGAATATGAAAATATGAAAAGAAGGAAAGAAGGAAATTCACAAGTGCCAAATATACACTGCCCGTTTCATAATAAAAATACTAAAAAGAAGAATGTGAAGTTATAATGGAGTATATACAAGCTTTAAGCCAAGTATAAAAGACAAAAAAGGGGGCCACGTATTGCTCTCGTAGGGCTCAACAGAACATCACATGAAAGAAATGCACAATTATTTAACTTTATTGATGGCAGTTCAAAGGGGGTCAATGTAAAGGACAATCGAGTAGGTATTCCAGTTGCCTTAAAAAAAAAAGATCGTTTTCTGATCTTTCTCAATTAAGAAAAACACAACTGGTAATTTGGAGAGAATGTACTAGAAAACTACGGTATTGTACGGGATTAATACCTTAATAAGAAATTACAATTTCAATTTACAACTTTCAGGCTAGTGAAATAAGGTCAAAAGCTGTAATAAAATATAAGCATTTAGAAAAGGATTTTGTTTAAACACAGTCCACCCACCATTATGCCGAGTACATGAGTTAACAAACGAAATCATTATCATGGATATTCTATTTTGCTTTCTTATATGTATCTGCAGAACATAATGTGAAATGTTATCAGAAACTATCCTAATTCTGTTATTTATCAAAATGGATAAAATACAAAATAAAAAGGCATATCAGGGAGTTCAAAAGTCGTTCCCGTGAACTCTTCAATTTTATAGCATATTTCTATGAATGCAGAAGGAAAAATTCATGAAGAAATTAAGCACATGTGTACCCATACTGGCAGATGCTCACCAGCAGAATCACACTTCCGAAACAAGAATTAATCTCTATAGACCAAAGTCAGGAATTGCCATGCCTGATGGTCCTATATTCAGCACCCCATATTTCCCTTTCTCTTCTTCCTCAGAAGCCAAGGAAGCAATGGCTGGCATCAGGGAAAGACAGAATTCTCCTAAGAAAAGCTGTGGTTTCACTGAAACACACGACAGAGGCAAAAGCAAATGTAGGTTTTGGTATCAGAATGATCTGTTACAGGAGAGTAATTAATGTCTCCGTGCTGCAGTTATTGAACACTTCTCATTTCCTTCCTTTCAGTTTTGAAGCTGGAGAAGAGAGAGCAAGAGCCGCACTCCGCGGTACCCCGGGTGCCACAGAGGGGGCAGCCACAAAACGCCAAGATATTCTCTTTTTTTAAAAAACATCCTGACTGTGCTTCTATATCCAGGCACAGTCGTTGCTTCTTAGAGCTCCAGCTTGGCATCACTCAACACACAAGCAATGCTGCTCGTGGCTGGGATTTGTGTGGTCTACGGTAAGCTCTGCTTCCTTGAAAATGTGTGGCATCATACAGAGTTTATTTAGAACCTAAGTCTCTCGGGCACACTATGTAAGTTTATTGTTTATCATTTGCTGGGGAAGTCTTCTAAGGTCAAGGTAAAAAGCAGGAGGTGATATTTGATGTAAATGTTCCAAAGCACGTTATGTGGTTGCATGGTTGCAGTGGCCCCCGGAGCACTTTGCTGGTGGTCCGTGGAGATCTGGCTGGTGGAAGGTGCTGGCTTTCCCGATTTCCAGCAGTTATATCATATTTAATGTATTTTTAGCTTCACTTAATGTTTTGCTAATATTCCTTTTCCATGTAAGCAATTAGTGTGGTTACTAGGGATGGCAACAGAAGTGACATTCAGCAGCCAGTGGGAGAAGAGGTGGTCCTAACGGACGTGAATGGGAGAGGATCCACAAGACAATCTCCTTATTAAGAGATGGGGGAAGCCCACCCAAGAGCCATGGTCTCAACACCTCTATTTCTCCATTCACCAAAATGAACAGGTTTTTTCCCCTCAGAAAATTCTGCTGACTTGTTCATTGTTATCACTGAAGACAAAGGAACAAACAAGATGAAGTTTTTGGTCTTTTTCTGTGAAGGAAAAGAAGGAAGGAAAAAATAACAAAACATGAAGTCATTGACTTTCCCAATTAAGCTGACAAAAAACACATAGACGAGCTATAAATTAAATTAAAAAATATGTGAAATCACTGGCCTTGATTTTTGCAAGTTTATACATTTTTAAAAAAGCTTTATAATGTAACTGGAGATTAAAAGGTAGAGCAGAAATGTCTGCAGAGTTTACTGACGAGTCTAAAAAGTAGGAAAAAAGTCTTCTGAAGAACATTTGGCCGTGACCCACTAGAATTATGCTATTTTAACATTTATTTTTGAAAAAAAAACAAAACGTTGCTCAGATTCAAATAGATCTCCCAGTTAGTCTCCACTGCCTTCACTCATATTTACTTACTTTCATCTTGCCTTTGACTAATCAAAAGAGACCCATCAATTCGAGACAAATCAATTGGCGGCAACTTAAAAAATATTACATGGAAAAAATATAAAATGAGGAACATTTGTTGAACAAAGTCTCCTTTTATACTTTTTTTCATTTTCATTCTTATTTAATTATCCATGAAACTACATTGACTGCAATTTGCTTGTAAAGATACAGCTGATAGAAGCTGGTTCCTATCCATGCAGGCATACACAGTATTACATTTACAGAAAAATATACTAAATATTAGAGAAGTTACAAATTAAAGTGTTCAGCTTCTGAAATCTGCTACCCACTCTAACAACGATGTTTATGTACAAGTGGTTCTTATGTAGGAAAACAGTCCCAGGAGATGGTGATTTCATATATTAGAGGGAGTCCTTGCCTCCCTCTGAAATGCAGCAGTGCTCAGGCTCCTAACGGCTCTCTCCTCCTCTAGGTAAAAGAGGGGGATTTTTTACTATTCTCAAGAGCTTTTGCTTGATGCCTGGAAAACACCAAATCCTTTATTGGCTTTAGATGTCTGTAAGATTTCAGTAGAGCAGTCTCGCTGAATCACTTTTCAAGACTTTGCAACTGAGGGCCTTCCTAACCCTCAGCTTAAGAAGGATTTAAGGAGACTAAATTTCCTCATCAAGGGCTGACAGAGTAAAACACAAAATTGCACAAAGCCGGATAGAAAAATCACTTCCATGTATGAGGGCTTTCCTCATTTGTTTTTTTTCCTAGAAGCTTAATCATCATCTAACGGTTACTGTTATTCCATCACTTTGACAGAGAGCAGCAGCTAATCCTTAAATATAAAGAAACAAAAATAATATTAACAAGGTAGAGTTGTTTTTTTTTGGGGTTTGGGTTTTTTTAAAGAAATATAAACCAAAAACCCATGGATTCATATATCCTGACTATGGCATCTGCCCGGACAGTTACAGAAAATTAGGGAGTAGAAATATGTTTTCAGAACTATATGAACATTTTTCTCTTTTTTCCCCTCTCCTTTTCCACAAAAGCATGATCTACCAAGGTAGCTATGCTAATAACACTGGTCCTGAAAGCCCAGTCCATCAAGACAGAAGGAAATAAAAACTTGTAAGAAAAGTTGTTTTCAGTGACACACTCTGCAATCCTGAGCCTGCTTTGTGTGTTCAGGAAATTCTCATGAGTTTTCTTAATGGAAAAAAAAAAAAGAACCAATAAAAAAAAGATTTGCTGTAAATATCTCGCAAGCCATGACAAAGTACCTTATAAAATATGACTTTTCATAAACAGTCTAGCCTCTGGAATTAAAACACTGACACTTTCTATTAAAAGGTGCTTAGTCACAGTTCACTAAATATTTACAACGAATCATTTATTCTCTAATTTCATTGACTTTACTGTCGTTAGCAAAAGTCAAGAAAACTTCCTGCATGTGCATGAATGACTTGTGTATATAAACCGCAGCTTGCAAAGTCAATTTTATGGAGGCAGAAAGATTTTCACATTGTACAAGTAGGTCCTCTTCTTCCGTAGGAAACTATTTGCTTAAACTTCAATTGGATGCAAGCATTCAAATTAACTGGAATTGGTAGGTGCAAGAGTGAAATCATCCCTTACAAGTTAAAAGGGAAAATTAAAAAGAAACACAGTTCCTCATATTCTCCAGCTCCTCATTTCTATCAGTGAGTTTTACAGACAAATCATAGCATTCTTTCTCTGTCTTTCTCTCTAAACTCAGCCATGGAAATAAAAGCTCAAGCAAGGAAAGGATGAAATAAAAGTGCATTATGCAACACTACAGAACGCATGTTATCAGAAAGCAGTGTCAAGATTTGAGCTATTGGTGTTGAAAGGTATTTCACCAAATGAAAACGGAAGGTTTTCTGCTGTTGTTTGGGTGGGGAGGGAATGCGAGGTTCAGGGTTTCTGTTTTAAGAAGCTGACTGAGATACAGCCCAAGCAATGGAAGCTCATATAGCTTTGCAGGGAAATGAGGTGCTTATAAAAATAAACAAGTCTGTCAAAAACACAGGCTTTAATACTATCAGAAGACAGACAACCCAGCACACAGCACTGACAGCAACATAATTCTTCTACAGGTTTGTCAAAGACAGAATACTGTAAAATGCTGTGGTTTTATGACACACAAACATCTTTCCACTGAGGTTTACCTTAAAACCACCTGATGGATTTATACCTATATCTGAATGCAGTCTCCGTATGAAGGAGTGATTTGTTGTAACTCAATCCTTCCCGAGGTTTGATATCATTAATTTGTATTGTACTAGCAAGGTTATTGCTATCCTTTTGTTGACATAATTTGTGCCTTGTTCTGACTCTTGGTTCCCATTTTTGTTGCTTTAAATTCCCCAATGCACTTAAAGACAAAAATAAGTTTTGGGTACATGTCAAGTGACCGCAATTCCTCAGACAGTGAACTTGGATCATGAGTTGGCTGGCCTCGGAATCTTAACAAGAACTATCTCTGTCCACAGTTCCTTTAACAGCACTGAAGGCAAAGTGGCCACAGAATTACTAGGGGAGATAAGAGCAGATCAACCTCTAATCTCGATGTACTGAAATGGAAATATAGGAAATCTATACCTAAATTTTTGAGGTGTAGTTTTGTCCTAGAGGAATCATCTCAGATAAAGGATTCCATGTTTATTAATTCATCTGCTTTTTCAGAAGATTAAATCAGGTTCATGTCTACCCTTTTTGAAGAATCTGAGAATAACTACTATACTACATGTATCCATATTTATTAGAATAAAATCTTCAACTCAAAGAATCCCCAAAAAGAACCTCAGAGAAATGCTTGCAGACGAGCATTCTCCAACCTCTAACCAACAATCCCAGGAGTTACTCGCTTCACTTGCCAATCAGTATCTATTAGCACGCAGGATTGAATGCTCTGAAAATCAAGAGATTCAGTCGACATCGTCACTGGGATCTGACAGAAACTCAGTTGATCAAATGTAGGGTCAATGTTATGGTGTTATAACTGAATCTTTAGATCGCATAAACTTCAAAACTTCTATTGAATGTGAATTGGATGCTGACTTTGACTACTTTTTCTGTGAGATTACAGACCTTAAATTTCCATGTTAGCCGTGACCCGACACCTTCTGAAATTTTATCTCATAAAGTACACAGTAGAAGAATAAAAGACACTATGTATGATTTGGAATCATTCCTGACACTATTTTCACAACAGCCCATCCATCAAGTGATGAAGATCTATCATTACCTTTAATTCAAAATAAATCTCACACAATTAGTCTAACTGAGATAATCTTGACCAAAAAAACCCATATAAAAAGCCAAACAATATGCTAAACCATTAAATACTTCAAGGATAATTCATATAACAATGCCTAACTAATGCTACAGGTTTTAAGCATTTGTATTTTGCAAGCCATTTTAACCAATACAAATGATGAATATTGCATAATGCCTGATGAATATAGAAGTCATACAGAAGATGGCATTAACACTGATTTTTCATGTACCCTAATGAAAAATAATACACTTAATATCTCACAAATGTCTACTACCTGCAAAATCTTGATGATATCTTTTAGGTCTCTTACATGTTTTAGATTTCAAATTGTCTCTGGATGTTACCTTTACTCACCAAAGTATCACCACAAATTTCTTAGGCATATAATGCATCTGAAAATACAACACCCTTTGTTCTAAACCACTTATGCTGAAAAAGAATCAGGTAACAATGAGTGACATAACATATATGTTGTAATTTTATTTTTAACACAAGTTACCAAACTTGAAACAACCCACCCTACCTTATCTATGGTTTTCTGGAAACAATTTTTTCATCCTTTCTTCCAAAGCCATAAGCAAGGCAAGTTAAACATCTAGTTTTTATCAGCCTTACATGTCATTTGAATTCTGAATGAACAGAGGAACTTAGCTTGGAAAAACACTGTAGGAAAAACAGTTAAATGAATTCAGAGGCCTTTTCACCAACTGAAAAAAAGACAAGAGGGCTGCTGGTGAGTGATTAATGTGTAAACACAATTAACGTGCAATCACTTCCTTATAGTTATATCACAACCTTATGTTCCAATTAATGGAATGGCAACACAGGTAAGTACTGAAAGCCCAAAATAAAAATTGGCATGGATTATCAGGCTGAATATGGGGAACCCATGCAATTTCAGTGCAATTTTAGATGCAGTAACAGAATTTTTTTGGATCACCAGTTAAACATTTCATAAATAAGTTTAGGGAAAAAATCATTACAGATTATGCTTCCGGTAAATAATGAAGCTGATTATCTGGGTTTCACCTGGCACAGTAATAATTATTCTTATACTTCCTATTTCTTTCAAACACAGTCCTCATATAGTTGTAAGTTCCCTTTCCTAAATTGCATAAGCTATTCTAAACACTGACAATATTATCAAATATGCCACTTAAGATACAACTGATCTTAGTGTTTGCTACCTAAGATGGATGACTTTCTACAACTAGAAGAATATACCATGTTTGAAAAAATGTCAGCCTATGTTTTAAAGAATATGATTACCACTACAACTTTAGTACATGTACATATAAGTCAAGACATACTGAAAAATGACTGACTTGTGGTCATACCTAGATCTTAAATGTCCATATGCATCTTGGAGAAACTGGAAGAGCGGCAATAATTTAGATATTTTCAAAAGTTTTTGAAATAGAGAAAATGTAGGATCACAGCAATCATAATTAGATTGTTGAAAATATATTTTACTAAACTAAATGCAGGGAAGGAGAAAAAAATCATTCCAATTAATGAACTTCGGTAATTACTATTGTAGTTTCTTGTGCTTATCAGGAGTAAAGTAAGCATGAACTCCATGTATCACAAAGACCTTTACAACTAGCAAAAAGAACTCAGGTTAGATGAGGATACGAGGGGACTGTTTAGTTCCTCTCTTGACTTGGTTTTCATCCAGCTTGTATACTCCAAAGGCCTTTAATCTCGTAACTAATGTTTCATTAGCATCTCTGCAGAGATTCTGGTGTTTAGAATATCTGGAAGGCTTTCACGTACCAGAGTTGAAAAGCTACATATAAGAAACCAACAAGCCCTAGCAAAGTAAGTCTTGGCATAAAATACTATATCATTTTAAGTTTATAATATATGAGCACCTTGTTCCCATGCCTAGCACTGCAAAAAGCTGTAAAGAAACTATCCTAGCTTGACCAAAGCCAAAAAGAACAGATATTCAATACAGAGTGTAAATGCTTATAATGACTTCACCAGAGAAAACACACAAACACCTCACAGCCCTGAGTTCTGGTGAATCACCAGGGAGGAACAGGCACCATTTAAAAGCTTGACAGCTGTTAAGATTCAGAGGAGATGTTAAAGTTCTTGTGAAACCTCTGAAAGTCCTCAGCAAAGAACATGCTGAGCAAATACGCCCTGGAGACCATTTCTGCATGCTTGGTCCTTGCTCAGCATAAGAAGATTCCCCTGTCCCTTCCAGCTTTCTGAAGATTATTCAAAAAGGTTATTTCACTTTACAAAATAACATTCACAAAAGAAAAACCCATGTGGAGTGACATCTGTTCATTTGCATAATCCTTGTGGCTAAACCAAATGAGTTTTAAGACACTCAGGTAATGATACAACGATGTTTAAGACAAAAGAGTCTGTACCGCACTCTCAGGAAGTGAAGCAGAAAATTTGCAGATTGGAAAAGAAAGTGGGAAACACCACTGGAAAGGCCTTTGTGTCCCAGCCAGAGGCACAGGCTGCAATCCTGTCACCAAAACACCCCCTCGCAAAGCTGGGACTCAGACAAGATTCTTAGAAGGCAATCAGAGAGCAGTCGTTGCATTGCCTCTGGTGACGAGACTTTTCAAATATCAGCTTTCAGGTAAAGAAACCCCCTCCCTTCCCAACCTTTTTCTCACCTATTCCTTTCATATTTCAACATTCTTCTTTTCCCTTTTCACCTTAAACAATAGCAGAAATTAATTAATTATCATCAACATCTATTCCATAGAAACCAATTAAATGGCATAGGGTGAAAAAAACATGAAAATGGCACTACAAATGCTCAAAAATTTATTATCACTAAGAGGTTTAAACCCAGGGATGGCAAAAGAGCAGCTTTGTATTTACTACATCTAAATTCTTTCACTTCAAAAAACTTAGGTAAAGAATAACCACTCAGACACAGAGTAACTGGAACAAAACTGCTGAAGTGGCAAGTGACTATATACCTACTAAATATTTTGCTCTATAATGTCCTATATTCTGAAAAAATTTCACTAAAAATTTCACTAAACTTTTAGGCAAAACTTTTTAAAGATGTTTAATAAGCATATTCTATTTGTAATATAACAGTTACTACTGACTAAATATAATGAGACTGTTGAGAGATAACTACCTCATATGTGAAAGACAACCACATCAAACCATTAATAAGAAGTTGCACTCATAAGACAAGACCTTAGGAAAGACCTTTTGAAACACTTCAAAGCCAAGACTTAACACTTTCTTTTATAACCTGGTCTCGAGAATTAATTTTTGGCCGTTCCAGGCCAGAGCCTGAAAAAGTTGCATTTGATGTCACGAGAGGACAAGGCACAGAGGTCACACATCCAAAATGTATGCAAGATCATAGTGCACGTACTGGCAGCTCCAAACCACTGCCTACTTTGCATACCCTGCCTGCTTCCCCTGCCTTTGGATGTAGCCAGCCCAAAGAAACCCACATCCTACACCACAAGCTCGAGGCACCTGGGCTAACTCTTCACACAGGATGACAAAGTGCTTTCAATTAACCAATGTCAGGTGAACGTCCTCAAAATTTGTATAGTGTTTTTAAATAACAAAATTACTACATCCTTCCTGACCTTTTCTGCAGTGAAGGTAATGCAAAAAAATTAGTGGCTCTTTCCAAACCCTTAGCACCACATTTAAAAAAGGGGACTGTCAAGCAGGTAAAGCATGAGATTTGCCTGCTCTTCTTCAGCACAGATTTAATGAAGACAAATGACTACTTCATGATGTCATTTCTCAATACACTACATTTTCCTAAGACTCAGCAACACCCATCTTTTATTCTCATCATGAAAACTTGCTCCCACAGCTAGATGGCTTTGAGTATGCACACATATAAAGAATAAGAGGATATTCAAGGGAGGAAATATCAATGAAATCTCCTTCCATCCTTTCATCCATCAGCAAAATATTCAATTACAAACTCTAATGAAGGATTATAAATTATTCTTCACATCTAGCTTGAAAAGTCACACAACATTATCTTTTGTTCTAGAAAATTGAAAATGTCTGCTATTAAACTGGTCGATTTTTAATCATTCTTTAAATTCTGAATTTACTGGCTTGGATAGAAAAATTTAAAATCACAGATATAAACACATAGCATTACATCCTTATTCAGTGTATAATGCAGAGGTAAATATGTAGCAATAAATCTGCTTTTCATTGGCTTGATTGAAGAATTTCTGCAAACAAAGTATGTTATTAGTTCTTACTTCAAAGGCTATAAACACAAGTTGCCAAAAATAGTTTTCATGGTGGCAAATTCTGTCAGCCCTCACACATTTTACTGAAAAATATATAGTATTTTGTTAACTTTCTTGCAAAAACAAAACATGGCACGTGTTATGTTTTATTATACAGACAAAGAATCACATTCAAAACCATTCAGGAAATCAAAGAGAGGCTGAACTTTATTTTACTTCAAACCCTTTGGGTCAGAGAGCAAGTAATAATTTAACAGTAACAATTAAAGGCATTGATTTGTTTCATGTTATGGAGTAATTTACTTGGCGTACATAGGTCCTCAGTTTTCATATCTGCCTTCAGAAAAGTTATAAAAACTTTCAAGGATAAGACTTCTGCTTGGCAGCAGTACACACTATAAATTATATCTCTTGCTTCCTATCCAGCCTAATTTTTAAAGATCTAATCTCTAAAATTAAGGTTTTGCAGTACATTAATTTGAGCTTTAAAATCAGAATTTACTAGGAACTACAAATATTTGTAGAAATAAACTATTTGATGCTAGAAATGCTCAATCTAAATCTAAACAAATATGATTATTTTCTCAAATAATAACCTGTACAGTCCTCTTAATGGGAAAATGAGCATTGTTTTATTATTATTGAACTAATTCAGTTTTCCTCACTTCCTTTCAACAAAGCTGTCTGCTTAGCTTCTCAATGTGTGCATTTTGTAATTGGATTGAT
This sequence comes from Tapera naevia, assembly GCA_033556795.1. NCBI lineage: Eukaryota > Metazoa > Chordata > Aves > Cuculiformes > Neomorphidae > Tapera > Tapera naevia. Next base: position 32,247,486 of record JAUMJJ010000079.1, on the reverse strand, counting down.
GTCTTCACGTAGTACTATATAAGCTTTATTTCACATCTACAATATATACTAGCATTTTTTAAAGTTTCTATTAATCTTTCTTTATATGCTTCAGTCACAGTGAACCAGTTAATACGGATCTTTATTTTCTAACTAGCAAAAGAAAAATCCCCTAGAAATACCCAGATAAGTTTCATTGGTCTAAACTCAGAAAGAAATCTCTCTGCAATCACACATATCTCATATTTGGGGAGGGTTATCAGTCATAAAGCAGCTGGAAAAGATTTTGATGTTGTTCATTTCTAGTCATCCTATATCTGCAGCTCCCCCTGAGTAAGTTCTGCTCGTTACCATGCTTTGTGGTACAGAATTGTCCAGTCAATGTCCAGTCTCTATTTTCATGGATGTAAACTCACAGATGCTTCTTTTGAATGTAGTCTATGCTCATAAATGTTTAAAAGTGTTCAGGATCGTATGGAGGAACTAAGTAAAAGAGGTGAGGTTTCTTCAACAATAAGCTGATGCATAGTTTCATCGGGATAAAGTAACTACAAGATACACTCATTAAACTATTACTTTAATGAAACCATAAAGATCAGTAACACAACACTTCTCATGCCTCAAAAACACAACCTGCATCTCAGCCACATCCTAGATCTCGATGGCACAACTTCACCCTACAACTGTGTCAAGTGACGCACTTGCTTCTTTTTAATATAAAACCTCATGTTATCATCTTCACTTGTCTTTTTGGAGAAATTAGATTGATAGAATTATAGAACAGTTTGGGTTGGAAGGTGAGCTGGTTTGAGTTATTTTCCCAAGCTCTCTAATGCTCAGTTTAAGCCCCTTTTCCCAAAGCCTTCTCCTTTTTAAAGAAAAAAACTAGAAAAACCGAAATCACTCTAAATATATATATTTTCTAAATATAAACAACTACATATAGCGAAGATATCCAAGAAAAGGGAAGAGGGAAATGTGAAAAAGGACAAAAAGGAATCAAAGCAAAACAGGCATGCACACCTACAACACTTGGTAACTTTATCAAAGTATAGAACCAGCGAAATCTCACCACCTCCCCCGAGGAGAGCTGGACAACCAAATCCAACCCATTAAAAAAATGTTCTGCAGGCCCTCAGCAGCAGACAGGACCAACACAGGGACCTCCTGCTCTCCAGCCTTGCTGGAAGAAGAAAAAAAAAAACATATTCCTTATCTACAACTTATTTATATGTTGTGTTATGTTAAAGAAAGATATGGAATACTTCTGTGGATCCTAACCTCTGTTGTTAAGGAAGGCCTGTAAAGGCCATTTTTAAGGAAGATCTGAAGCCAAACCACTACAGAAGGGACCTTAAAGATCATCCAGTTCCAACTTCTTCCACTGCACCAGGTTACTCAAAGCCTCATCCAACCTGGCCTTGAACACCTCCAAAGACAGGGCATCCATGACTTCCCTGAGCAACCTGTGCCAGTGCCTCACAACCCTCACAGGAAAAATTTTCTTCCTGGTATATAATGTAAGTCTCCTCTTATGTTTAGCATAAACTCAGTTCTTAGTAGTTAAGATTTAATTAATTTTCTATATGTAGCATAGACCAAGCGTTGTGAGGCAAGGAAAATAAACAAGAAAACATAACAAACTCATGTACCAAGTATGCACTTCGAATTTAGTCTAAAATCAGATTTCTAGAAACAAAAGTCTTGATGTGAAGCATTTCAATAAAAACGGATGAAAACAACATTGGTGGATTTTGCCGAGCATAGCAGAACTGAAAACTAAAAATATTGTTTTAGGTGGTGAAAACAAAACTTTTTGCATATGTAAGTGAATTATAGTGGGTTTTCCTGTTGCCTGTAATTTAGCTCCAGCAATGAACATCCTATTGGGTCTTTTTGTGTTGAGTGTATTTTTCCTGGGGAAGGGGGGATTTCCACATTACTTAGAAGTCAACTGAGAGGAACAACATCTGAAAGAGATAAAAACAACTAATAATAAAATAATTGGTTTTGTTTCAACACAGAGGTTAAGGAAATGCTGCTTTAGAAAACCAAGGGCAGAAGTGCCTTAATTGTAAGTCCTAACCCTCCATTTAATTGTTTAGTTTCCAGAACCTTCACAAACTTATAGTACACTGCATGGGACTTTCAAAATTAATTCAACCCAAAAAAAGCTAATGACTGCTTCCTACAATTTCTAAATAATGCTACAATTCAGATTTTTATATCCTATGTTTGTCCATCCAGAGGGATTTTTTTAAAAACCAAAAGTCTAGGCAACTACTGCATTTTACTAGAAGGTTTATGTACTTAAAATAACTTATCTCCCCCCTTTTTTTACAAAAAGTAGGAAATAGAAATAATATCTAACATTTCAATCATGTTTTCAATCATGTGGAGTATGGAAAAAGTACTGTAAAAATAAATTACATTAGTTTTTCAAGATTACCTAATAATAAGGGAAAAGATTCAATTGTAAGTAATATTCATTTTCCAAAACACTTTTCTTTTGTAAAACATATGCCTTTTTTTTGTTGTTTAACACTTCTCATTTCAGCAAAAAAATCCAGGAAGAAGAGCAGAGTTTTGTTGTAAGCAAAGAACAGGGATTAGGTCCACTGAAACATCTTAGGTGGAGATAACAGATTCAAGGGAGGCATCAAGGAATTCAGATCCACAGCAAACACAACCTTGGGACTGAATCAGTGTTCATGATGGAAAATTTATCAAGGCGACAAAATAGCTCAGAGGTCTACCTGAGTCAATACCTTGCAATAAAACTACACATTTTACTGGCTATTCATGAGAAGGACACCAGCAGTGACACACGGGAATTTACCCTTCCCAATACTGTTGCATCTTATAAACTCCTTAATTGCAAATCTCATACTGTTGTTTAATGAAGACCTAGGTATCAATGGTTCAACAAATCAAAGCAAGTGGTTCTCTACTACTTGCAAAGTTTGAGCACTCTTGGTGGAAAAGTTTACATATGAAGAACAATAAAAAGGTTGTCTGAAAGTCAGAATTCAATTTCCTTTTCTGATGGAGATAGTATTTTACAGCACACGAAGAGCCATTAAGGTCCTATAAAACAATCAATAATCAATCTGGCTTTTTGTAATCAGAGGAAATAAAAATAAATCATAATGGTTAGCAATGCTGTTCAGGAGGTATATCAAAGGTCTCATTTCCTACAGAGATGACATTCTGTACCTCAAAAATACTTCGTCTCTACCACTTTCAAGAGTTGATCTTTTTTTAAAAAAATGACATTTCCAGTAAATGTCTCATTTTTAGATCCATCATCCCTGATCATTTTAGTTTCACAGTGTATTGTTGACATTTGCTCAAATATATTTTAGTTTTGTTTAAAGTGACTCTCTAAGTAAGCTGTTCCATAGAGAACCATGTCACCATCCAAAGCAAACCCATATTTTGAGAGATGTGCTGCTTGTGCTCTCCATGGTACAGTGGTTGCCTGAAAAGAAATGAGCAATTGGTGACCATTCCAAATTTCCAAGTGGCAATACTTTTGTATTAAACTCTACCTGACCAGCAAAATCCTTACAAAGCTTAAACTGTTAACTGCACACAGGTTAGAGCTATTGTCTCTTTTCTTCTTCTGTGTTCATGTACTTTCATAGAATCATAGAATAGTTTGGGTTGGAAAGGACCTCAAAGATCACCCAGTTCCGACTCCCCTGCCATGGGCAGAGAAACCTCCTATCAGACCAAGCTGCTCAATGCCCCAGCCAACCTGGCCTCAAACACCTCCAGGGAAGGAGTATTCACAACCTCCCCAGGCAAACTGTTCCAGTGCCTCACCACCCTCATCGTGAAGAATTTCTTCCTAATGTCCAAACTAAATCTCCCCCCTTCCAGTTCAAAGCCATTACCCCTCATCCTATCACTATTAACCCTTATAAAAGGTCTCTCCCCAGCTTTCCTGTAGCCCCTTTCAGGTAGTGGAAGGCTGCTATGAGATCCCCCGAAAACCTTCTCCAGGCTGAACAAGGCCAACTCTCTCAGCCTGTCCTCATAGCAGAGGTGCTACAGCATTTTGATCATCTTCATAGGCCTTCTCTGGACCTGCTCCACCAGTTCCATATCCTTCTTATGTTGGGGATTCCAGAACTGGACACAGTACTCTAGTTGGGGTCTCACAAGAGCATAATAAAGGGGGAGAATCACCTCCCTTGACCTGCTGGCAAGGCTTCTTTTGATGCAGCCCAGAACACGGTTGGCCACCTGGGCTGCAGCGAGCATTGTCAGCTATGAACTGTTTTAAAGCTAGAGTTACTAAGGTGGCCGATTTCACTGCAGAAAACCAAGTACTTCCCTGGATTATTTCAGAAGTCATTGAAAGACTTGTGAAGATTCAAGTTTTGCAGGGCATCTTCCTAAAATCTCACAGCTAGTAGGAAGTATTAATCTTCATTTTCAGAACAGTAGAAGTATAATCAGGAAAAATCAGAAAATAAAACATTGCTTGAGAGTTCTTATCCTGAGTGAATAGCCCAAATTCATCAAAATATAAAATTTCCCACCTTGTCCACAACCATCCTTATTGATTTTGATTAGGTGGCAACAAATGGCTTTGTTATAGGTCTTACACACTGGCTGTTTCCATTTCTATATCTGCAGCACATCATCGCTGTAAAAGCAAAACTCACACAGAGCAGTGGAAGTAGCACAAACTGCAATGGTAGCAGGGTAGGAAGTAAAGCTATGTTCTTAGGGGAAGGTCATAAAGAAAGTGTTAGTGAGCTGTTACAGGCATACAGCCACAGTCAGGGCAGTGTGTGACATTCAGCTCTATAAATGCTGACTGCCCTGAAGAGCCCATGAGATTCAAAACTTCAGACACATAGATTCAGAGGAATCTTTCATAATTGTTCATGGTAACACCCGATTTTTGTAAGTTCACGTTTTAAATTCACATCCGTAATGCTTGCTGCAGCTAGGAAGAATGAAAAATATCAGAGCATCAAAATCCACAAAGCAGGAAAGGGAGGAAGGAAGGACAGAAATCCCTTGCTCACATGCCTGATCCCAGACCGATAACAAACCCAGAATGGTTCTTCGAGGAGATCTTTATCCTCAGCCCATAATCAGCATCGCTCATCACGTATCATCACACACGGAACAGTGTGCAGTCCTGAAAAAGAGCCTGGGCACTCAAAAGCTTCTCATTTGTATCCAGCTGTCTCATGTTACGTAATAAATCACCTCTCCCTACAAATCCTGCTACACTTAAATCAATCTCTATAAGCACTAAATGATCACATAAGTCACCTAATTTATTTCAATCAACATTCTGGAAAGAGGCCATAATTGTGACTAATTATTAAGGCTATTAGGGGATGGAAAAAAAGACCAAATTCAGTACCAAATCACAAAAAACAATTCCTAGGACTCCTTTTACATTACTGCTAATGTAACCATTCTTCTTTGTTTTTTTTCCTATCCCTGATAATCTTCTGATTAAATCCATCAGCACAAAAAAGCAGCGGAAAGGGAATCTCTGCTTGTTGTCTCTGGTGCCCAACTCTTGCAGACATTGTATGTCTTCTTCTCTGAGAGGAGATCTCCTCGAAGGAGATTCTGAGCAATACATGCTTGTTGAACAATGTGCAACCTTCCATCACCATCAAGTGCAAACTTCCATCTAAATCAAGTAATGATTTAGAAATAACTAAACTCCAAGAATTTTGTAAGTATCCTAAAAGCAATTATTAAACACCCAGGAAATTCACACGTAGCACCCATGTCATTTCATGGAATATTTGTTTTGTTTTTTTTTCCCAAGGTCCTGTTTTTTTGGGCCTGAATTTTTTTAATAACTTTTTTATGCCTTGTCATGACACCAAATTATAGATGGATGTTTTACCTTTGTGTTTTCATATTTTTAAAATTTTGCATTCCTTCTGAATTCAAACATAATCCTCAATTTCCTGGGATTTTGAAAAAAGGTGTTGAGATAAGTATGATTTATTTATTCATGCAGTTTAACCTTTAAATTGTTAACGTTAGTTTCAGATGCATATGTTCTTTCCTGCTTCAGAATTTTTAAACTCCATTTGTATCACAATCATGATTCAGTCTCACTAGAACAAGATGCAAAGCCAAATGCCATCATACAATGGAACATCATCTTCCCTATTTTATCAAACTTGATGCACAAAATATTTCAAATGCACCGACAGACGAACCGATCTGTTGTTTCACAGTTATAGATTATATGCATTTATTTAAGATTATCTTAAGTCCAATAAAGGAACATCTAGAAAGACAATTTGAAATATTCATTTTTAATGCTATACACATGGACACTGAAATAGTAGTATCCATCCCTTTACATCTTGGCCTTTTTTTCAGGAACCTACCAATTTGACTTTTTTTTTTATTTTTAATATATAGTCTGTAGCCAGGTAAAAACTATTTCATTTTACGCTCCAACTACTATGCTTAGATGAGGAATTTGGTCACTATCACTTCCACCTACTATTATCAGAGAGATGTAGACATCTCCAAATTGTCCTTCAGTCTACTTAGGATTTGACCCATCTCAGCATTTGTCCTTCCACACTGAGAACTGCAGGTGAATAACCTCCTAGGTTACCCAGTTTGAATGTACCATTGTTCTCACAGACACATGTAACTTCCTACTCTGCGGTCAATACCCTTGTGAAACCGGTCTTCTTAGACAATATTTTAGATGACAGAAGAACTAACTCATTGTTTTTAATAAATATATTAGTAACAATGAAACAAAACATCCCAAAGAGAGAAAAAAAGGTAAGCATAAAGTTTATTTACATCGGAGAGACTCATCTCATAGACAAAGCAAGGAAGTAACAAAGCCCAGTTTTTAAACTATATGTAAGTTTTTGCTGGTGCTTCTGTTCCTCTGGATTTTCAACTAGCAGACTCGACAACACATCAGGTATTCCATTCATCCATTCCCACCATGTGCCTCCTTACCTTTTGCCTGCTAGGCAAGAAATGGCACATAACATATCTAATCCATTGGGAAGTGGGTGCTGCTCAGCTGCTGGGCCAAACAAACAGCTCCCTTCCAATACCTTGTGCCCATGAAGGGGGAATCTAAAATTTCCAATATCTTCATCAGACAGGTAAATGTGATTAAAATAGGCCAATTATTTCAGTTGACATTAGCAAGACGATGTAACTGTGTAAACTCATCATCTTAGCACATCACTTTAGAATGGAAATCTGTTAGGTACAACCATCATCCACAGAAGAGAACGTCAGGGCTCAGTAATGAAAGCAAACAATGTTGTCTTTCAATCACACTTCCACGTTCTCTGCAAGTAATAACAAGTGTTACACATCTAATTTGCACGCAGTGCTTTTCACAGATAAACTTACTTTAAAGATACAGGCAAAATGTGACGAGCTCAGCTGAAAGATTTGTTGAAGACTGCAAATAACAGCAATAGTAGAGATGAAAAGACTGCACTTCCGTTCGCTTGACACTCAAGCCACTGCTCCAACCATACAGCAACTTGTCACCTATGTAACACTTGCCACTGCTAGACCTCAAGGAGACTTTTTTTAGGTGAAGTTTGACTGGACCCTAGGTAATTGCTTTAAAAACAGCTTCTATTTTCTCCTTCTGGATGGTCCTGCCCTTTGTCACTACTTAATCATCTCAGTGCTGAATTAAAAAAATTGGTAAGTCTGAGGCCTAATCAACATGGTGAGCTGGGGGCAGGATCATGACCCTGCATGGGCCCATGATTTCCGCTTCTGTGCTCCACTACCAAACCGTATCTTGTGCTCAGGAGTTTTCACTGATGAAAAGTGAAAAGTTTGGAGGTGGCGAGAGCTGAGTGGGGAGATCGTTTCAGCTGGTTTTCTGAACTGAGGGTATATCATCATAGCTCTCCTAATCTAATCACAAGTCATATCACAATTTATTTTCAAACACTGAAACAAGGCTCAGACATAACGACAGAAACACCATCACGAAGCCATCTCTCATTTTTGCCGTTATCATACCAGGTACTAATTTATGCAAAGAATCACTCACTACTGAAAATGATCCTAAAACTCTGATGTATGACCAAGTGTCTGGCTAAACTATAAAATAACTAAAATGATGGGAAAGGAAAAGGATGTCTGTATTTGCTATTTATATGAAAAAAAAGTAATGGTAATGTCTTTTTTTTTTTTTCCTAAACCCTCAGGCATCAGACCACACAAAGACATTTTAACTGGTCAAAGCTCAGAAATTTAAAGAGGAAGTCCTCTGGACCAAAGAAAACAGCACTCATTCCAGAAGAAACTATGGTGGGTCTAGCTGAGATCCTTAAAGCTGAGACCCTTTCTAAGACGCAAGAATAAATTGATTCTTAAATATCTTTCTGAAACTAGAAATAAGCAACTTATTGACTTTAGAATGCTTTAATTTTGTGAGTAGGGACCAACATAATGCCCTGAAATAAACCCTAAAAAAATATGGTTACCTGACCTATAGATTAGCATCCATTGGATTGTGCTGAGGATAAACATATTTCTCAGCTGAAGTTATTAACATCTCAATTACATACACATACATGTATTTGTATGTGTAGACATACAAATATGTGTAGACGAGGACAAGGCAGAGGTACTTAATGCCTTCTTTGCCTCAGTCTTTAATAGGGAGGAAAGATGTTCTCTGGGCTCCAAGCCTCCTGAGCCAGAAGACTGTGAAAACGAACCCTCAATGTTCCAAGACAACTTGGTTAAAGACCTCCTTGGGCAATTAGATGTCCACAAGTCTATGGGGCCAGATGGGATCCACCCAAGGGTACTAAGGAAACTGGCAGAGGTCCTTGCCAAACCCCTTTCCCTCATCTATCAACAGTCCTGGCTGACTGGGGAAACACCGCTTGACTGGAGACTGGCAAACGTAACTCCCATTTACAAGAAGGGTCAGAAGGACGATCCAGGGAATTACAGGCCTGTCAGCTTGACCTTGGTACCAGGGAAGGTCATGGAGCAGATCACACTGAGTGCTATCATACAGCACATGCAGGACAGCCAGGTGATCAGACCCAGTCAACATGGGTTTATGAAGGGCAGGTCCTGCCAGACCAATCTGATCTCCTTCTATGACAAGGTTACCCAGTTAATGGATGAGGGAAAGGCTGTGGATGTGGTGTATCTGGACTTTTGTAAAGCCTTTGACACTGTTTCTCACAGTACTCTGATGAGAAACTGGCTGCCATTGGCCTGGCATTTGACCCACCCCCTGTTGGGTCAAAAACTGGCTGGAAGGCCGGGCCCAGAGGGTGGTGGTAAATGGAGTTCAATCCAGTTGGAGGCCGATCATGAGTGGTGTTCCCCAGGGTTCAGTGCTGGGTCCAGTCCTGTTCAATATTTTTATTGATGATCTGGATGAAGGGATCGAGTGCACCCTTAGCAAGTTTGCAGATGACACCAAGCTGGGTGGCAGTGTTGATCTGCTTGAAGGAAGGGAGGCGCTGCAAAGAGATCTGGACAGGCTGGATCAATGGGCTGAGATCAACAGGATGAGGTTTAACAAGACCAAATGCTGAATCCTGCACTTCGGGCAAAACAACCCCACGCAATGTTACAGGCTTGGGGAAGAATGGCTGGAGAGCTGCCTGGAGGAGAAGGACCTGGGGGTGCTGATTGACAGCAGGCTGAATATGAGCCAGCAGTGTGCCCAGGTGGCCAAGAAAGCCAATGGCATCTTGGCCTGCATCAAAAACAGTGTGACCAGCAGGACAAGGGAGGTGATTGTGCCCCTGTACTCGGCACTGGTGAGGCCACAGATCGAGGACAGTGTTCAGATCTGGGCCCCTCAGTATAAAAAGGATATTGAGGTGTTGGAGCGTGTCCAGAGAAGGGCAACAAGGCTGGTGAAGGGGTTGGAGAACAAGTCCTACAGGGAACGGCTGAGGGAACTGGGGTTGTTTAGCTTGGAGAAGAGGAGGCTGAGGGTAGACCTCATTGCTGTCTACGGCTGCCTGAAAGAAGGCTGTGGCAGAGCAAGTGTTGATTACTTCTCTCAAGTGACAGGTGATAGGACAACGAGAAATGGCCATAAGTTGCACCAGGGGAGGTTCAGACTGGATATTAGGAAGAATTTCTTTACTGAAAGGGTGGTCAGACACTGGAACAGCTGCCCAGGGAGGTGATTGAATCACCATCCATGGAGGTTTTTAAAAAAAAGATAGATGAGGTTTTGAGGGACATGGTTTAGCGGATAATGGGTGCGGTTGGACTTGATGGTCTTAGAGGTCTCTTCCAACCAGAAGATTCTATGATTCTATATGTGTATATACACTCACCAAGCAGGTTTTAAGTCTTGTGACAGATAAAACATTCTTTAAATACTCATTTTTAGTATTTTGGGGGCAATGATAAGGACTTAATGAACCAGAGTTAGGAAGCTCATTGACAGAGAGGGTTCAACACAAAATCCTCAAGTTTATTTCTACAATATTATTTTTGGCAGGAGAGTTCTTTTATAGGCAGAAGAGGTTAAGAATTACAAGCACTGCCAGAAGAAGATCATAAGTATTATTTTATCATAAAATATAACTTTATCAGGGTTAGCAGTGATGTGGGTTATAAGGAGACCCTGACAGTAGCATGTCACTACCTAAACCTACTCACAGCTGAAAAAAATCATCCCATTTTAGTTAAAACACTTTTGAACAGACATCTGTAATTGTTTTTCAAAAAAATTACTCACTGAAATTTCTCAAAAAAGTATCTGTATCAAAGTGCTCTAACTCATAGAAGAATATGCTGTATTTTCCTCTATTATTTGAAGATAAAAAATTGCAACAGATCCTCTCATCTTGTACTGACAGCAAAAATACTGAACATGCAGTGTACTTCTTGGTAGTGAGATAATCTGCCATCCATTGTCAGAATTTAAACCTAATATTAAATTGACCTCAACTCTTAAAACCTAGAAGGGCACATAATTTTTTATAAAAGTACAGTATTTTGTTACAGTAAAGTAATTCACAACCTCAGAAAGCAACTGTCAGTGGCATGCTTTATTTTTACTCTTTGCTAAGTGTAATCACACACATAACCATTTCAACACCACTGCTACTCAATATTTGTATAATTAAATATAGATGTGCTGTATAAACTATCACAGACAACACCTCCTGGTGGATCCCAAAGTACAATAAATAGAGCATGTGTTCAGATCAATTATTTAAGTAAAAAACGCATCCAAATGCAAGGATGGTCACCTTAAACCAAAGCTGGAAGGCTGGAATCAAAAGCCAACAACTCCATTCAACTCAGGACTATAAAACAAAAGTAAATAACCCACAAGGTTGCCGGATCAGGGCAGAAAGAGCTCCATGTAGCCAGCACAGTGCTATGGCAAGAACAGAACTCTAAGGCACACTGCTAAGATTGGAAATGTAACTGTATTTCTTCAGTACACTGGAAAAAGATTTTGCAAAATTTGGAACTGTTCTATAGTTATAATTTGAATTGTAGAAGGAGTTGAAATTTAAAAACATAAATCAGAATTCATTTGAATTTAATGAATTGCAGTCAACAATGTCAGAAAGCCTAAATCAAAAGGCCTATTTCAAAAACTGGCTACAAGTAAATCAAACCGTAGCAATCAATTAAAATATTGACTCCTGGTAGACATTATGATTCACATAAAAAAACTCATCAGCCTCCACAAACGAGCTGCCACATTACAATGACAAACTTATACAGAGGGTTAAACCATGCCATCAGTTTGGACCCTTCCTAAGCTTATAATCTAAACTGATTATGTAATTAATTACTAGGGTTGAGTAAAACAAAAACTTACACCTGACATTTCTGAAATGTTATGAGACAAAAATAATTAAAAGGCCTTTTATTTTTAGAAACAAAGGAAAATTTGAAAAAGCTGTTTCCAAAACAATCTATCAAAATATAATATGATATTTTCTGTGGCAGGACTACATTCACCATTTAAATGGCAAAGAAATATAACATTATTTAAAGTATTAAATGCTGCTATATCTGGAGAAATAATTTACATGACAAATTTTAGGGAACAAATGAAACTGGTGTGCCAACACAAGCCAGAATTTTAATATTGGATTTCTGGCCTCCTACAATCTTTTATTTCCTCCATAAATAAGATTATGGGTAATTATCTGTCTTGTATGACATTTATAAGGAATAGTTAAGCTAGAGAGAACTGGATATACATAATCTGATCTACGAGGTGTTTAAAGTAATTCCAATATCCATATGGATAGCATGGAAATACAGGGTGAAGGTATTCCTCTGAGTAGTTCTATTTGTCCCAGGGCTTGACCACCCCAGACAATACAGATAAAGGTGTGAAGACAACACAATTCTGATTTTGAAAACTCCTCTGCAGCATTCTTGTCAAGAGAGACACAGTTATGAGTCTGTCTTCAGAAGGACTCCTACCATTCTAAAAATACTGTCCCACAGCTGTTTAAAATTTATTTTTTTAGACCATAGCACCACTGTTTGGTTGTTTCCAATTTCTGAAACCACAAATAGTAAAAGTGTACTCAGTCTACTGCAAACATAAATAGCAAATGCACGCTTCAGCACTTTTAAAAGGATATGGAAATTGGCAACAAAAATGCAGTTCATGTTGAAAATTTACGAGGGCTTTGCCATATTTCTTCAGAAATACAATCAGGTAAAAATTAGGAAGATCTCTACCAGCTGGGTGGCATTTTTGTGTTTTCTTTACTTAGATTTTTTTTCACTGAAAGACTTTCATTATGCAACTTCTGGCACTTGATAAAATAGAGCATGGTACCTTTGCTAAAACCACAGTTTCTTTGGTTATGTTTAGCATTACACAAACATCTTTCACCTTAGATATCCTCTTGCATTAGTGTGTTTAATTTCAAACACTCTAAGGCACATTACTTTTTGACAAAATTATTTGAATGACAATCAGTAGATCAGATATACAAATTCTTCTTTCGCTTTCCCAGTTTCACAGGTCACTTAAATATAATCCAATCCCTCACAATTCTGTTTCCATATATTTGGAACTTTATGCATGTATTTCTATTAAAAGCTAAAGTAGTCCAATAATATCATATTTTTACATGGACTTATTTCAAGAAACACAATATATAAAGGCAAAGTGTCTTCTAGGTGAAGGTAACAGTAGATATGCTAAGAAATATGATTACATTCTTTTGACAAACATCAAAAGTCTGAAAACCTGAAAGAAATGTCAATATTTTTTCGTCTGAAGTACACTTCTTGAAAGAAGTCCGGATCCCAAGGAAGTTGATGGGAGTTTAAAGTCAATGAGGCCGAGACTTCAGTTCTAGCATGTGTGAATTCAAGTGAGCTCAACAAGGAAAATATCTATTTAGCGTGCTATCCGTGAACTATTTTATCTGGACATAAATGAAACTAAAAGTAGAAACAGGTAATATTCCTTCTGATCAACAGCAGCCGTCTGTTGGTTTCTATAGCAATAGACTGTTTCTATCAATGGTGTAGAAACCCTAACATTTGAGATGTAATAGTCCTGAAAAAATAAAAATACAGTAATCCACGAGTTCATACACACAAAAATCTTTTAAAGTGTATATATTTTATAAAGGATGAAGAGAATTTTGTTTTCTTTTTTATTTTCTGATCACTTGCAGCTAAAAAGGTGAACTAAAAATACATACAACTTCTTATAATTTGGGAGAAACTTCTTTTGGTACAGAGGTTGGTTACTACAAGCTTTACTAACCACGCAATTTGGAGGCGGCATGGGCATATATTTGTGTACTTTAAAACAATTCCGTGAAATTTTGCTTGAGTAGACATTTTGTATATTTGCAGAAACCAATTTCTTAGCAACCTCCAGCAAACTGCAGGCATATATGCATGATTTTACCATGTATATTATATTAAAAAAAAGAAACTGGTGATAAGGCCATCACAGACTATGAAATAAAAATTTGTCCAACAGACCACAATACATTGGATAAAAGCCACATGTTAAATACTCTGTTAAATATATTTTTGCTGTTGACTTGATAATTTTTTTCTTTCTGATTTACTAAATCTGAACTATTGCATGTTTTTGACCGTCAGTAGGATAATATGATTAAAACTGTCCTAGGATAAATTATTTTTTTCCCAAAAAAACCTGGACAGGGATGAGGTGCTTTTGTACTGAATTTCCCACTGGTATTTGACCAAAATAAAAAATTCCCAAGTCTGGAGTTGAAGTCTCAAGAGGAGACACGAGTCTAGAAATAACAATGAAATTGGTATCATGAACCTGCAAACGATCCCCACTGCAGAAGTGCCAACTGGTCACGACCTCAGGCTGGCCAATCACTGCCCGAAGAGGTGGCAGCACGAGCTGAGCATGACTCAATTTCCTTCATGTTTTCATATGTATTTTAAGATTTAAGAATGTACCACAGTAATTTTGTGCTCTCAGGTTAGTTTATAATATACAAAAGAAAAAAATACTTGACTTAAAACAAAAACACAAATAAGCACTTATTGGTGTTACTTAGCCTAACTTGAAGATCTTTTTTATATGCTATATCCTAGCATATTTTAAAGTTATCATTAATATTTTAGAATGAAAATTATATCTTGCAGAAATAAAGTTTAAGAGAAAATACAAATCCTATTTATTAAGAATAAACTGATGTGCACATCGCACTCTATTTCTACAGAATTAAGATTAGGACTGGGAATTGTTTTGGTTCTGGGAAATGGCAGGGGACAGTGAGCAATTGCCTTCCTTCAGAAACTTTGCATTACACAGGTATTTTTCACTGGATATTATGCTTTGTGATGGAAAGTCTTTCTCAACTGCTCATTAGAAGAAAAATATTAGTTTAAAATTTAAACTGTTTGCAATGTATAATTTTAACTAGGAAAATTCCTGTTGCAAATATAGAACTGAAATACTGTGATGTGGTTAACTGCACCTGCCACCCAAAAGGGTTTTGCAATATTATGCATACTTTAAAGGAAAAAATATTTCAGACAAGCAAATAATGGCAAGAGTACCAATAAATGTTTGATTAAATTTACTTAAAGAAATTATTTAATTCCTTCTAAAAAATATTCTGTCCAGTTTACTGAGATCTACATGTTCAGCATTTAACTACCTACTTTTGCATTTACATTAAGAATAATATTGAAACACATGATTTTCTTGAAGGTCATCTTCTGGCCTAAGGAACACAAAAATTTCATTTAACAGAATAAATGCTGTTTGTCCATCTGTTAATATCACTTGAAGGATAAACTACACTGGTAAACCATATTCTAACATGCAATGAAAAAAACCCTAAATCTTTAAGGCAGTAAAAGATACAATCTAATCCCACTGAACACAGGGAAAGAAAAATTGGATGCTCCTAACCATCATGTACGGCACTCTGAAACAAGAAAGTGTTTTATTCTACAAGTTGCAGTTAAATAAATTATACTCTCAATATGCACAGTACAAAAATTTCTACACATCATGCAAAGCAGTATTGAGAGAAGCAAACAGTATCAAATATCAAATCTTAACTGCAAAATTATTCTTTTGAAGAAATATAGCAGAAGAGTTCAGAAGTAGGAAGTCACTGGGAATATAACAGGAAAAATAAAGAAAAAGTTTCAGGTCTGCCTTTTTCTTACTGGGAAACAGGGGAGGAGACATAGTATAGAACTAGTACAGTAGAAGAATGAGTGTAGATACTGGAAACAGGAGACAGCACAGGCAGAAGGGAAAGAGGAAAACCATTCACTTTTCAATCTAATTTCCAGGGGGCTTTCTAAATGGAAAACAAATTTTTTTTAACTTAACTTTTTTTTTCTTTAGAGAAGAAAAATATTTGATCCAATTACTCCATTCAAATCACCCTAAACACATTTTTAGAAGAAAAAAAAACCAAAAGAAATCTTCATTCTTGTAGGAACAGTCAGACATTTGCCTTCTAGACATATACATGCTTAAACCAAACAGGCAGCAACAGAAATTGGTCTTTCTCTGGATACATGAAGAAACTATCAGCAATATTTACATTTTAAGAAAATAAGTTCTACAGTTTTCCTTGAATATGTTTCAAAATTTCCTAAGCAGATTCTTCAGATACAGCAGGACAGAACTGCAACCAAATCTGAAAAAGCTGAATAAATTAGATTTATACATTGCATTGAAGAGTTATTTGGTGCTGAACATTTGTGTAACTTCTACATAATACATTATTTCCTTAATTTGATGGACTTGAATGTGCAACTCAATATAAGCAATGCACTGACTTTGGAAATGAAAGTAACTAGCACCACCATTCTAACAACAGTAAGCAGGCAAATACTTCC
Organism: Tapera naevia; assembly: GCA_033556795.1. Lineage (NCBI taxonomy): Eukaryota > Metazoa > Chordata > Aves > Cuculiformes > Neomorphidae > Tapera > Tapera naevia. The sequence continues at coordinate 32,231,151 of JAUMJJ010000079.1, read as the reverse complement.
TAATTTTAGCAGGATCCTATCCTAAAAAACAAAAAGGCCATCTTCACTTGGAAAACCCAAAACATAGAAGAACTTGGGCTGCAGTCCTTCAAAGACACACATCAGTCTGTAGCAGCAAATGATGAGACACTCATTAGAATCTGCTGGCACAGGTCCAAGTGTTGTAGTTCAATTTGCTCTTAAGTATCAAACCCTAAAATGTGCTAAAATGCACGAGTTTGCTTAGCTTGAACCACGTGAGCACACTCACTGTTTTAAAAAGGAAGTCCTCTTATGTACAGCTTTCCGCACATGCTGAATCTTCACAGCACAAACCCTCTGGAACTGGGTCTGTCTTCTTGTCTGCATAAAGGAGCCCAAATCATGACTGGGCTCTTTGAGCACTACCACAACACAAACAAATAAAATTATACACAAAAAATTTGCATTAAAGACATTCAAATTTGTGAAAAGACTGCATTCATAAATTAGGAAATGCCAGTCTTATGGTGCACTGATTTGCGTTTGATGATGCACATTTTCCCCCCTCTTCAACTGGAAGAATGTCTGTTTCTATCCCATCCTTGGTACCATGCCGTTATCTTCCTGGTTCCTGGCTTCTCACCTCAGTTCACTCTTCTCATCTATAAAAGCGTGGTCTCTTTACCCCACCAATACATGTCTTACCCCCTCCAGGCACTCTCCAACTTTCACAAATAATTGCTTAAGAAAGTAAAGGAATCCAGGGCTGCGCCACAGTGCTAGGTTCTTCCCCCATATCATAGAGGGAAGTATGTTCTGCTGCAAACCATCTTTCGGTCCAGTAACATTTACAGTCTTTGCTTAAGTGTGGTTCCATTCCTCATACAGCAGATGCCTGCCCTAATTTTCTTTTAATATCCTCTCCATTTTAATCAAACTGACCATTTTAATCTCCCTCCCTGGTCCTGGGGCGCCAAGAGAAGGTGTCACTTACAGCCTTGCCAAGCTGCCAGAAAAACCATCTGCAACAGTACAGAGCTCAAGTGTGCTCCATAGGGATACAACACAGAGTATTTCATCACCCAACTGAAAACCTTCCATGAGTACGTGCAACCACACTCTTTTTGGGACATCTTTCCGTATGGGCAATTTCAATTAACATGGTTAAACTGGGGCAAAGCTACTGACACAGAGGAACAACAGAGCAGCTCAAGGAACCTTAATACAGGCAACAGTGCCAATCTGAGCCATGCTGACATCGTGGCTGAGTTATTTATATGAACATATTTATGTACTTCTGTTCTGAGAATTACTGCTCCTTTCAGATCATTTAACAATAAATACAACAAATTTCCTTTGTGAGGCTGAATCACATATTTCATAGTTCAGTAAGACCATGCTGGAATCTCCAATGCGAATGACAAGAAATACTTCATAGGAGGAAGCAAAATTAATGTTCATATTTTTAAATGATATGCATCTTTCTACCGAGCAGCCTCTCTACAGAGCAGCCACATGACAGGAATGCCACAAACATACAGCATAAACGCAATGGCAGAAATACTCTCAAATAACTATTATGAAGGTCAGTAAATTGGGCTTTGTTTGTTTTTTTTTTTTGCTTCATTGAGGGTGGTAGAAATTATGGAGCATATGAAACGCCTAATACAACGTGAAAGTAAGGATTGGTTCTAAATAAGTAGAAATTAGCATAAAAAAAAAGAAGGGTGATAAGCATAATCAGTTAACTATTCTATTCCTAACTATTTTCAAGAAACACCTTAAAAGAGAAATGCCTAGACAAGGTATGCACAATAATTTACATTTTTTAAAAAAATTCAACTTTAATGTAGTATACACTTAGTAAAATCTATTTAGGTTAATACTAGGAAAGATGTCTTCTATACTAAAATCTATGCCCTTAACTAATTACCTCATACTTTTACTAATTTCTTATTTCTCAGTTGTTCTTTCAATAATGCAGTATGTAACATCTCCCATTTCCCTTTCCCTATTTTTTTTTAAATTCCATACATAAAACACTTTTACCTATTAGGCACATAAGGCACATATAAATCAGAAATTCTGCAGAACAGAGCTTTTGAACTCACATTTTCAAAGATCAGTTAAGAAATATGTTGCTTTAAGACCAGAGTCTTATTTATACGAGTTTGTGGCTTAACTGACAAGTATTTTTTCTGTGACAAGTAAGGGCAGACAGTTTGTATCTTAAATACCATAATCTAGATTTCAACCCATGTAGACGTCTGGAAGAGAACCAGTCAGTAAAGTAAATTATATTATATCCCACTGACACTCCAAATACAATCCATGAGATTCATAACTTCTACCAAAGACAAAAGAAAAATACGGGAGAGGTGTGGGAGGGTCAAAAATACTTGCAGTTCACAAGATTGCTTAATCAAAGTAAACAGATTTCTATTTTTAAAAACAAAAATAACAGTTAGTTCTTGGTTTAAATGCAAAGGTGGAATATAAGCAACAGCTTGCTACGTTTTTATGTGACGCCATGGGCTAGCTGTTTCTGTTTTACAAGCTGCCAGGAGTTTGACCTCTTTAATTTGCTGGGAGACATGGAAACAGCACCTTGAAAATTATATTTCTTACCTAGTATGAATATTTTCTCTCTGCATTTCTTTTACATGAGTTTATGCAGTATTCATTCACAAGAGATTTTTCCAATTTTTAGATACTGCTCTCTCACATATGACAGACTCCATTGATCTAGAAGCCAAGATGTACAGATAATTGCAGTCAAAGCTGTAATTTAGCCTTTTGAATTCAAAAGTAACATCCGAGAAGGAACATTTTGGCATGAATTAGAATCTCAAGCTAAACGGTACTTTCTTCTCTTTCACAAACTTCTTCAGTTAACAGCAAAAACCGGACCTTTACAAACTGGGTTTCACCTTTACCTTAAGCGGTTCCATATGAACAAAGACAAATTAAGTTTATTTTCTTTTGTAACAGGAATTATCAATACACAGAAACTCAATCATTATTCATAATATATCTTTTTTCAAAATCAAACTAATTTAAGTCTTATGTATACAAAATATTATTTATACTACACATATGTAGATAGCTCCTTTTCTTATTTCCTAATGAGAAACTGAGCAAATGCCATTTTAATTATCATACTAGACTGAATTTCCACATGAAGATATCATCATGTTTTACAGAACAGGAAACTGGAAATAAGGCACTAAAAACATAGCATTAATTTTTTGTCTTAATTGTACTTTGTGATTCTACCCTAACAGTATTGTATTGAAAGTTACTTACGTTACTGCATTTTACCAAAATTATTAATAGTTCAAAGATTTTAGAAATAGAGAATTTTTCACTGAGCTCTCTTTTCCCCTGAAAATGTCCACACAGCCATCATTACATTTTGGTAATACTCATAAACCTGCATCAATGGGAAAAATTCCTTTGCTTTGACTGAAACTGGAAAGTGAGGAACTGGGTATAAGGTCGGCACGAGCAGCTCCTCAGAAAACATTGCATCCAACCCTGCACTTTCAGCAGTTCAATTGAAATTTATTTCTATAACACACAAAAATGTTCCATTTTTGTGAAAATAGGAAAAACCTCTGTGTAAACTTGAGAGTTACAACTGTAAAAATATTTTAAGTTGATGCATAGGAGAACTTGTTTTTACTCCGTAGGCTTGTATTATGGGACGCTTAAATACAGATTATCTCATTCAGCAACTCCCCACTTTATAGTAGTGGCAATTCATTCTAATTGCTTAGGTAGCACACTCAGGAAAAAGAGTATTTTTCCTTTACACTGAATAATGTTTCTTGTCCAGTTAAATGCAGGAAGTTACACCACCATTGGAATGCAATTGTCTGCATCTGCAGAATTATTTCATATTCATAGGTTTGTGTTTAGCTAAATATTAAAATATTAGCCATTCAAGCATTACTTCTCAAAATATCTGTAGCTTCTAACTAGCTAAAGTGAAAAGGAATCTATCCACTATAATCAAAATAATTTTAAACCATGCATAATCATTTTTCACAGAATTTTCATCCTCCTGTATGGAGCAGATTATAGTAAATGTAATTCACACATGCTGTTTCTTATTCAGAGGAAAACACAGAATAAGGATGTGGAGAATTTCTAGCCAAATCTTCATTCAGATCCAAGATCCACGGACGCCACTGTAATTGAGAGACATTCACAACCAGATAGCTGTAGACTTCATTTTCGTTTAAAATAATACCTCTTCTACATGAGTTCCAACTAAAACATTAATGTTATTTAACTTCTAGCAAGCTGAATTTACAACAGATTGCAGTTTCTTGTTTTAATTTCATTGAGAAAAGGACATATCTTAAACCCATATACTTCTATTCACATGTAGATTATGTAAACATGCTGCTTCTTTTTGGACTACTATAAAATTATGTGTAACTAACAAGATTCTTCTTTTGGAATTTGACTTGCTTGGCAGTTGACAATGGAAAATGAACTATTCCTCCCATACCTCAATACATACACTTTACTAGGCAAGTTATTAGAGTTCATCATGTGCAGTTTGAAAATGCCTACTCATAATGCCTGGCCTCCCAGGAATCTGAAATGGTTAATTAACTGTCAAAGGAGCAGTTCTATTGCTTTCAGATTTCAAATAAGTTGTGATTTAGTTCCACTGTTTTGACACTCTGTTTTGTATCAAAAATAATTACTTCATAAGCCACTTTTAAAATTTTATAATAAGAGGGGATAGGATGTTTGAATTATATCATATTAAAATGCATAAAGTAAATACAACTCCAAGAAATATTAAAAGAATTATAGCTTCTCAGTGTTTTTTACCAGGGCTCCTTCACCTAGATAAGAGACACTTATTTTAATTTAAAACATTATAAATTTCATACTGTTGACACCGCCAGCTTGCAAAGAAGAAATCCGGATTAAAGCACCAAAAGTTGATTTCCAAGGTGATCGTATTTCAAAATTAACTCTAAAATAACAAAAAGGCGCTTCCTCAGCTACTCCATACACACTCATGTGCTGCTTCTCGGCTTCATCAAAGGACACTCCCCCAAACCTCTGCAGCTGAGCTGACTGGAGTCACTTCAGTCCTTTGATTTCTGATTTGAAAAAATTATACAGGTATTTACTTAGTTCAGTAATTCTACAACTTTAAAAACTTCCATTACTAAGTTGTGACCAGATAATGTCCATAAAATCTCACTTTAAAATTATTTTATCAGTTTATTCCATTTCTGATTTTCCACACATAGAATGTTTACAACGTTTTATTTGCTAAATTCATTTACTTTTTGTATAAATGTTAACACACTTGAAACAGATGTTTGGATGCCAAAAGAAAGGAGCATCCTTTATGCAATTACGGCGGTCTAGTTTCATTTGGCACAACAGAAGGGATCGTGTCTCTCAGAATCCATAATAAAAACAGCCTGATAACCAAACACACTGCTTTTATATATTCAACTTCACATATTTCCAAGACAATAATATATAGAATAAACATACTCATTTTAGAAAAAGAATCAACAAATACTTTTGACACATGGTATGCATACAACAGAATGTAATACTTGGAAGTTTGTAAGCTGGGGTGGCATCGATTTCCAAGCCCAGGAAGAGTGAGAACTACTGAATGACAGAGCTTACATCTCTGCCTCCTGAAAACACTTTTAGAAAATGAAAAGTGGGCTGCTTAAGTATTATTTTTCCCTAAAATACATTCTAACTGCAATAAAAATTATATAAAAATTCTTTGCAGAACTTTAGCTTTACTTCTAAAGTAGCAGTAGCTGTTACTACACCATAACCTTGCCTAATGTTCAGCACATGCCTGAATTTGTTTATTAAAAAATTATTTCATGGGTAGTTGCTGAGATAAATTAAATTAAGTGAAATCACAGAAAATTCCACATTGCTGAAACACTAAAATTCGAAAATATTATGCCAAAGGAGTTGAATTTTTTCAATAATTTTAAGCTTCAATCACATTCCTAAAAGTTTCTAAATTATCATATTTTTACAAATATATAAATTCACAGTTAAATAACACCTTAGAAAGCCAAACCACATCTTAATGTTGCTTTTCAATCTTGTAATCATCGCTAAATAACATTTTTCTCCTCAGTGCAAAGACAAAAATGCAACTATTATATTTTTTAATCTAGATCGATAAGGACTCTATTCCTAATCCATAGTAAGTTTTTATTATGACACAAAAAAAACCCTGGTTTTGTTATGATGTCTCGTTTAAATGCACTTAAAATAAAAATACATGAAAGTCAGAAATATCATTTCTGAGGGAAACATTACAATTTAAATGAATAGCAAAGAATAAAATAGTATTAGAAAGCAAAGACTAAAACAGTACTTGAAAAAAATCAGTTTCTTCCTTTGCACCTCTTAAGAGAGTTAAGCTGTAAAAATACCTATAGATATAATAAAATAGCTAAAAAATGTATTTAAAGTTATTTTCCACCGTGATCAGCAATTTTAAAAGTGAAAATAAATGATATTATCACGTGACAGGCCAGCACGAGACACGTAGCTTTAATATTGATTTGAAATAGCCATTTTTAAGGAACAGTTGAAATAACAGGGACTAAACGTTCAATGTTTGAAGTACGTACTGCTAGAAATGGCAAAAAAGTGTCAATGGAAATTCAGTCACCACATAGACTCTTCATTTTCCAACATCAATATACTGAAAAGAAGGTCTCCACTTCAATACTCACATTCAAAAATTGTTAGCAGTACAGAAACCTATGCATTCTAAATTTCTATAATTATTAAATTTGTTTTACTTTTTATGCAGCAGATTGGCCAGGCAGGAAAATAAAATTGGTAACCTCTCAGCATTTTAATTTATGATGCCACAATTCAAATCACAGCAAGTAAGATTTCACATAGTCAGCACTGAAATAAGATCTGTAGCCACTAAATGAAACATACATTTAAAGAAAAAAAAGAAAAAAAAAAGAGATACTGTACACCAGGTAAATTTTAAAATTAAATTAAATTAAAAATACATGCTACTGTAGATCAGATTAAAAGTACTAATTATGGTGTGTTTGACTATGGAAGACACTAATCAATGAGTTTTAAATTGTAGCATCTCAGAAGAAATTTTAGTTAACAATAACAGAGTAACTTTTACAAAGAGCCATTACTCTATAGAGAATTCAGCTACAAAAATCCTATTTGTCACAGTAGCCTATCATATTCGAGTGTCACATCTACTCATTAAATCTATTCTGTCTTTTCCTCTAATATTTTTCTGAGCTCTGATGATTCCACAATAGTAAGATAACACTGCTCCCATGTACATGGCACCACAGAGACACCAGACATTCAGTTGGGTTCCAAACCACCTCCCTAACAAATGTAAGCATATTAAACTATAAATAAGAACAGCTAAATAGGTATCATAACTCTAGTTTTCCATAATTTCTCCATAAAGATGCACATCAAAAAAGGCCAGGTTCTCAATTTGGTACCTTTGACTTCTGTCCCTGGTGGCACCTTGGTCCAAGCTCAGCAGGATCAAGGCACAGAGCAGTTATTAAGACCCTCTGGGGCCTGATGCTCACACTGTGGGTACAAGACAAACCCCACAGATGCAAGAACTTTCCAACTGGCTACAGTCCAAGCTACAATTTCTCCCAGATGCCATGAGGGCACTCTGAAAAAATGGGCATCATTAACAATATAGTCCATTCTATATTAAACTTTTATCTGGAATACCAGGGCAAAATTCCGGTGCCTGTCTTCTTAAATCTGTTTGTAGACAGGAGACAGATGGGAGACAGATGCCCACTTCCCCAGAAGAGGCTTTTTTTGAGCATTTGTTGAGGAAGTAAAGGTAAGTATACTGTAAACTATCATCCTAAATACCATTCTAGAGTAATTGGGTTGGAAGGAACCTCTGATGATCACTCATTTTAAATTTCCATACCGGGTGGAAAATTATGTAAGTTATATAAAAGACTAGGTAGTCTTCAAAACCTCAAAGGGCTGTCTGAGCCTTAGGCAGATATAAGTGTCCAATTCTCAGCTCAGGCTGATTAAAGTCTGCTTAATACTGACATTAATTTCTCATTAATGCAATCCCTAAGTTCACATATATTGAAATTCCCATTTTTCTGCCTCAAGCATTCTTTATGAATGCCATTAATGTAAACCTACTTACTAGCACAGTCCAGTCCTGCCATTGCAAATAAACATCAACCATAATGCCATCTGCAATCTGAAATGCTCCATCTTCATTTCCAATAGAGCATAGGAATAATTTGTATATTGCAAAATCCATCTGTCTTTATCCCCACTAGCAAACCATATGCAATTTTTTTTCCACCTGAACTCTTTAAACTTCTCTTTGGGATTGTTCTCTTACTCTAGGTTTTCCAAGTGCTGATGAAACCACTGTACATTGCTATCACTTTAAGGCATCAAAGGTGTTTCAACCTTTCATGAAGAGATTTTCCAGTCACTTACCCTCATCCTCAAATTCAGCTTTTCTTGACTTAACTCTGGCTCCTGTAAAATTTAACAATTCATTTCCTCCTGTCAACGTTCTTTCTGTCCTATTCTTTTTCCAATATTAAACTTCCTTCTCCCTGGCCACTCTAGATTCACCATTTCCAGGAAGACTCCTTCACAATACCCTTAGGTTTAGCAAATAGTTTGTTCACAAGAATACACTTTATTTTTATTTTGGAAGGTCATGTAGAGATAATCCAATAAGACAAAGAAATCACCACTTTCTACTCATGCAGTGTCGCTCTTTCCATGAGTGACAGGCTTACCTAGCTACTTTCTCTTCAAAAAGTGACTGTTTTTTTGCCTATTATATCAGTTTGGACAGTAAGATTTCCTGAACAAAGTATATATTATTTGTTCTGAGAATGCCATAAGCTATAAAGGTACAATACATAAATTAGCTTTAATTATTAGGTCTTTGTAGCTGACCATGATAGGTAATGTGAGAAAAGCCCAGCTTCAATGGGTATCATTATGCTGGCAAACAGTGAACAGGATGAGAACAGTAAAAATCATCTCACAGCACCTCTGAAAGATACTGTTTTTTACAGAGAACAATACAGATAAACTCAACTATCCTTTGAGATGTACAGTTTTAACGTGCTGAAAAACCAAGTGGGTAAGTCAGCTACCAAATAAAAAAGGTGCCCCAGATAATTTCACATGCAACCTAGTAAAGAACCGAGCATGCAGAAAAGCCCATGTTTTCAGTTTGGATTTCACACTACAGATACACTTGCAGAAATAAGAGATTTAGAATACCAATCTAATCTACTGCTATACTAAATGACAGAGCAGTAATTTTCTCTTGAAAAGTACGGTTGATGAAAAGATGCTGCAGAAAGATCAATGAAAAATATTGTCATACACTCAATGTAATATATTAAGTTAAATTTTGCCGTACCATAATAAATTTCAGCAAGCCAAGAGCACACTGTCAAAAACTTTATAAACCTGAAAATTAAACTTTTATAAACCAGAAAACTGTCAATATAATGATAGCAATTAACTGCAGGAAGAGATTTTAAACACTAAAGCTATGTATAAATGAGCGGCATGGCTCATAGTGACAGTGTCTAGCTATTCAATGACCACCCAAGTACAGAGAAGTTTAGAAGCAAGTAACGTATTTCCTACAAGTCAAAACTTTCTGACCACACACAAGCTGCGTGGCAAAAGAAGAAAAACATTAAGGAAAACAGTCCAACAATTTAAACAAACAGAAGTTTATAAGTGCGTTCTATTAAAAAAATTCTAATTGATAACATCCAAGAGCCTGAAATATGAGTAGAAAAAAAACAGCCATGAAAAATTTACAGCAATTCGAGGGGATATGAACTATTTAACAAATTGTCACTGAAAGGATTGAAATGTTATCATGAAATTCAGTTACAAGTGAAATTCAAATCTCTAGTTATTATACAGATTCTAACTATGTCAGGGTGATAAACCTCAAAATACACTGAAATAACTCTACATAAATAGAGATACTGTATGTAGAATATACAAGTTCAAAAACCTGATAGTCATGATGTCAAAACCAGCATCCCTAAGTATGATGGCTTTTTGTATTACAGCAACAACACATGGACTTAGAAAGATCACAGAATGATTTGAGTCACAAGGGACCTTTAAAGATGATTCAGTTCCAACAACCCTTGCCATGAGCACGGACACCTTCCCCTGGATCAGGTTTCTCAAAGCACCAGCCAGCCTGATTCTGAACACTTCCAATGATGGGGCATTCAGAACTTCCCTGGGCAACCTCTTCCAGTGTCTCATCACTCTCATCATAAAAAAATTCTTCCTTATGTCCAAGCTAAATCTACCCTCTTTCAGTTTAAAACCATTACCTCTTGTCCTATCACTACAGGCTCTGCTAAAATGTCCTCATCTTTCTTATAAGCCTTCTTTAAGTACTGAAAGGCCTCAATAAGGTCTCCCCGGTGCCCTCTCTTGTCCAGGCTGAACAATGTCAACTCTCTCAGCCTTTCCTTATGAGAGGTGTTCTAGCCCTCTGATCATTTTTGTGGCCTCCTCTGGACTTGCTCCAATAGGTCCATGTCCTTCCTGTGCTGAGGGCTCCAGAGCTGGATGCAGTACTGCAGGTGGAATCTCACCAGAGCAGAGCAGACGGGCAGAATCACCTCCCTCGACCTGCTGGTCACTGTTCTTTTGATGCAGCCCAGGATACAGTTGGCCTTCTGGGATGAGGGGCTACAATTGCAAGCACAAGCAAGCAGAGAGGCAAACCAAACATGGATAGCCCAAAAGGCCAGCAACATAAGTTTAAAATAAATTATAATAGGAAACAGCAATAAAAGAGAAGACAGATGTGTAGATGCAAATACTTGGTAAACAGGCACATTTGTTAATATCAAGGAGTAATCACATCTCGTTACCTGCCTAATTACTATCAGCAGTGGCCCCCAAGGCACTACAGCTAAGGCAATGAAAGAAATTTAAATTCTCTAGGAACTATGCTTATAAATATCCATGCTCCTCACCTTGACTTTTTGCTGCTTTCTAGCACTGCAAATGACATCCTTCCTTTTTTTGCTGCAGCTCTTGGAACATTTCTCTGTTTCACAAAACACTTCTGCTCCTCCACCTAAATTTCCTTCACTACATAGAAACAAGGTTCTTGGAGAACCACAATTTCATTGACAGTTCTAAACACACTTTATCTTCCCTCATATGTGTGGGATGCCAAACTCTTAATGGCCAACAGAGTATACCTTTATTTCTCCAGTGTTGTTAAAATCTACTTATCACCTTAAGCACAAAGTTTTATATGACAGTAGCAAACAAATAAAATTGAAGGGAAGCGTGAAGACATCATAAATAAAATAATTTTATACATATTATGAATAAAGAAAAGCTTTTTAGTAAGCTATAATTTTAACATACATTATACAACACTATTGGAATACATTATCATAATCTTCAGATATTTTTAAATATTAAAGATTCCAATTTTGTCTTAGATCTACATGGTTCTACGGAACGAAACATATCCACATCATCTATAAGATCCTCTTTGTTTCCAAACTATGGTAATATATATGCACAAAAAATATATTACAATGTTGGAGTTCACTAATACTTTTAACTATACATATATATACATGACATGTTATTTTTTTTTTAAACTTGCAATTTGAAAGTTAGGACTATATTAATTTTCTTCTCCATTTTATACATTTCTTGTAATACCGTTACACTATCTATAAGTAAGCAAAACATTTTATATATATTTTAAGCACTTAAAACTAGGTTTCTAGTTTAGAATTCTTTTTTCTAATACATGGAAATGCTTTGTATTACCTTCATTACACACAAAAATACACTACTAATGCAGTTCTGCTACTACAGATTGTATGTAATTTTCTTCATTGGTCAAGTCCCTTAGAAAGTATGTAAAGACATCCCTTTTCTCACAGCATTGTCTCTACACTTGTAACTGCTAAAAGAATTAAGCTATAATGAAACAATCCTTGTTTTCCATAAGAGGAGAATGTCCTTAATAAAAAATACTAGAAATGCAGGTGTTACAACAGAAATCCAAATCTTGAAAATTGTATGAACTTTCAGCTTTCAGCCACGAAATTGCATGAACCTATTGAAAATGACCAGCATTTCATCTCTAATATATTACAGAAATGAACTTTCCATAATAAATTTCTTTCTTGTAGTTTCCTCAAGTCTCATGATGCTGGCTCATTTCTACATGGCTACAAAACACATCAAGACTGTTATGTAATGATTTTCACTCCAAGGAGGCGTTTATACACATCTACACTATGTGGTAAACTTGCTGCAAATAATAACTATTATTTCTGATCACTGAAATAAAATGTTCGCTTAATTATAAAAATTTAATCATAAGGATCTGCAACCTTCCTGAGTTAGCCATAGAACTTGTAACTCCTATGTAACGCTCTCTCCTCCAAATGATTTCTTTCATGGAAAGCTACACATTCAAAACCAAATACTAATGCATGCTAGATGAGCAAGATTCATTTAATGACTTAAGGAGGAGGACTTTCACGAAAGAAAAATCTCCTACTTTGGGATATCTTCTCTGTCTTAAAATTCACCACATACACAAATTGATCAAAGAGATTTCTATGAGCAACTGACCAACATACTCAACTATTGAGCATCATAAGAGAAAAAAATAACAACCTGTGGTGTACTATTATATACTTTAAAAAAAATTCCAGCCTTGAAACATGCAACAGCAACATAAAAATAAATGTAGCACTCTTTATTACCTCATACGACCAAAAAGAACAGAAAGTTTGAAAGCCCTTACAGGGTGGTTTCCAAATATCCTGATGGAGACTATTTACAGGTTAGTTAAGACTTTATTGAAGATCAAAATTTAAGGAATAGGAAAATTTAAATAACTGAAATTTAGTAATGGTTTTCCAGATAATGATCCAAGAATGGAAATTTTGAATAAGCCTCTAAATACCAACATGCTGATAGGTATAAAATATAATGGTCTCTAACAGCCAGTACAAAAAGAATGGAAAAACGCAATCAAGCTATGCTAAATAAAGCTTCCTGAGTCAGGAAAACAGATTTTACATGGCCTTCAAAGGAAAGCATTGCAAGAAAGGATCTTTTATCCCATTTTTTTCACATAAGCTACGTTTGGTTAGAAAACAAAACCAATCAAGCTTAAAATAAAGTGTTGCCACAGACTTGTAGCAACTTCTTTACAGAATAACTGCATAATATAAACATTACTAGAGTGTCTGGTAAGATGTGATGATCACAATCACGAATTTTCACCCAAGTCTTAGGAACACTAACCGTTTATGATGCGACACCAACACATCCCCAAAGGATATTATCACGTATTGAAGGACTGAAGGCATCTAGTTCAGGTAAATGTCAATTCTGCATCTTCATTTGTCCTTTTGACCTGACATAGAGCATCCTAGTCAGTGATGTGAAAGACTCAGTGACCATTATTTCTTTCCTGGTTTTCCCCATCAGAAAGAATTAGAGTTACGAAATCCAGTTATCAGAGAATTTGGGACAGGCTTTGCCAAAGCAGTCTATCTTTACAAAGTAAGGAGTCTGCTGGTTTAGAATTTGCTGTAGCCATACTTGGTGACTACCTAGTCCATTGAAAATTAAGAAATAAGCACTACCAAAACTGGAATAGGAACTTTGAAAGCCAGTACTCCTAGCATTTGCAACTGGAATGAAAAGTGGCCAGTGGCAGATCTGTCTGCACAAGTAGAGTTACTGGAATTAAAGGTAAGTTTTCTCAAGCTGGAAAGTGGGAGAGATGCACCCACAGACAGATACACAAAGGACGGTATTGTTTCTTTAAAAAATCCTATTCCCATTGTTACTCTTGGTATTTGGTTTTTTGAAAAAGTTCAATTTGGAGAACCAGAATAATTGATAAGATCATAGAATAATTAAGGCTGTAAAATACTTCTAAGGTCCTCAATTTCAACCATCAGCCCACCACCACCATGCATAATAAACCATGTCACAAACTGCCACATCTACACATTTTTTGAACACCTCCAGGGATAATGATTCCACCACATCCCTGTTCCAATGCTTCACTACTCTTTCAGTAAAGAATTTTTTTTCTAATATCCAATCTAAATCTCCCCTGGCAAAACTTGAGGCCATTTCCTCTCATCCTATCACTTGTTATGTAGGAGAAGAGACCAGCACCCAGCTCACTATAACCTCCTTTCAGGTAATCCTCTCAGCTTTATTTTCTCCAGGCTAAACAATCCCAGTTCCCCCAGCCACCCCACCTAAGATAAAAAAAAAAAAACACAAGAAAAAAATACAGCAAATTCTTGCTATTTGCATGCAAAGAGATAATAAGAACAAGTGCAATTCAGCATTTGGCACAGCACTTTTATTTATGGTGCCAGATTTGGCAATACTGCATAAAACAAGACTCCAGTATTTGACCATTTGAAAATAATTCATGAAATCCTTTGAAAGAGGAAAGCCACACATCAAGCAATCGATAAATGACTTCAGCAAAGGCTTGAAGTCTGGGTCAGTCAGTCAGTGAGACTGCATTAATCAGTGCTAAGGAACTGCTGTAGCTTTCCAGGGCAGCGTCCTCACAATTTTATCCCCCCCCATGTCTTATCTTTTCTTCTTCACTGCTCACCTGTCACCATATTATCCTATTTTAGATTCCTTTCCTCTCTTCCTTAACCAGCATTTACCTGTAACACCTACTTGAGTTCAGTCTCTCCAAACACTCACATCACATTTTACCATGTCCCATGTCGAGATGCATCCACACCTTTGACACGAGTTGCTCCTCTCAGGCATCACAACTCAGTTCCACATGCTCTCACTTTCATGGTTCACCATCACAGCACTGAGAAGGACCACACACACAGAACACATAGGGATTTACAATAACGATCCATATATTTACCACCATATACTTTAAAACACCATCACTGCTGTCTAAGAATGAAGACTAAAACCCAAAAAAGCTTATAAAGGTGCAAAGTTTAAAAACCCATTGCCCATAAGAGTACAAAGGTCTGAAGCTCATGCAATTGGCAGTATGCTCTTCTGTTGTGCTTTTTATGTGCCCATTCCTACTAAATGTTAATCCATCGCAAATTCTGTTTCTTGTAGGCTTTTCTGGCCTCCATACTAAATATTCTGCTGAAAAAGAAAACCCAATTATTTCATAGAATGGTTTGCGTCCGAAAAGACCTTAAAGGTCACCCAGTTCCAACCCCCCCTGCCATGCACAGAGACACCTTCCACTGGATCAGGTTGCTCAAAGAAACTTCCAATCCAACCTTGAATACCTCCAGGGATGCAGCAACCATGACTTCTCTGGGCATCTTGCTCCAGTGCCTTACCACCCTCACAGTGAAAAATTTCTTCCTAATATCTGATAAAAATCTCCCTTCTTTCAGCTTAAAACCATTACACCTTATCCTACGACTACACTTCCAGATAAAGAGCCCCTCCTCCACTTTCCTGTAGGCCCCCTTTAAGTACTGCAAGGTTGCTACAGGGTCTCCCTTAAGCCCTCTCTTCTCTAGGCTAAACAAGCCCAACTCTCTCAGCCTGACAAACTAGTGTAATCCAACAGGTAGCAGGTGATAAATGAAGGAAATTTCTTCCTAGAACCTTTAATAAAAATTTTAGAGCTCACATGACAGAATGAAGTTCACAACGGCCCCTATTTCACTTCACTTCATTTGGACAAAATTAGCTTAATTCACACATTACAAGCAGAAACTTTTGCCGAGAAAAATCAAGCTTTTATCCAAAAACTTCTGCTCATTGCATATACTAAGGCTTTCATCTGGTTTATTTCCCTGTCTTCTAAATTAAAATAATCCATATTATGTGCCATACTATGGATTAGCATTAACTTATTCAAAATTTAGTTCAATTCCATAAAGCGAACTGGTGATAACACAGCATCTTCAATTAGATTTGAGAGAGTAGAGGGGCACTGAACAACTTTACAAGGCACTGGTCAAAGGTTATACTTTGTGGTTACAGCTGTACATTTTGTACGCAAATGGGGCTTAAGGAAATGGTTACAAAAGGTAAATTTTCTTAAGCTAATTGCATTTTGAAAATAAACCCTGCCCTTTAGAGCATTATGGACATTTTTAGGGAATTTATACAAGAAGAAGGTAAGCAGAATATTCTAGAGTATAAAGTATTAAGTTTTTATTCTTGGCTTACTGGCAGTGTCATCTAATTTTTAAGAATATGAGTCTTAAGACCAAGTCATACTGTACTTTCTTCAAATGGTCCAAAACACGAGCTCTCACAGCACTTTCATCCACAGTTGTCAGAGTATATTAGCATATATTTAGCATACTAAACGTAAGCATTATGACCATTTTGTTTTATAAAAGAAGAAATAAGTCATATCTACCCTAACAAGTGTAGGAAGTTTTGCACTTACTCTGCTCAAAACCAGCTGGATGTGTTTTAGTCCTGGTTCACAGAACACTCAACTGCATTTAACATCGCTATGAGTCAAGTACAGGAGTATTAGGCCTCAGCAGAACAGTGGCATAACTTGATCAGGACTGTACAGTTAAACAGCCACTGACACAGGACAAAAAAAATCAGGTTTTTTGGTCCCACTCTGAAGTTCTACTTGCTTTATTTATCATACATCAAACTGACCAACTAGACTATCTTACAGAAATAACAGATAAAACTTATTAACTTCTCCAACCATTCCTTCTACCCAGGGAATTTTTATAACCATTAGAAGACATGCTGTATAAGCAGGAAGAGGAGACTTACAGAAGTAAAGGACCTGCTGCAAGCTACTACTAAAAGTTTAGATAGGTTCAAACAGCAGCTGGATAAACTCATGGAAGAAACATTCACTGAGAGCTACTGAAAACAGACGCCTCTAGCTCAGGAAGTCTGAACTACACATAGCTAGAGGTTAGGAAGGCATTCAGCAAAAGTAAGCATCCCTATATGTTTCACTTTTTCACATTTTCCTTTCTTAAAAAAATCCACTCCTGGTCAGCACTGGAGATGCTAGAACAGGTTAAATGATGCTTTGGTCTGATCCCAGTACAAGTTTTAACAGTCTTAGTCTAGATACCTTGGGATTAAAGCTTTAAATTTCTAATCCTACCTCTTATTAAGCTATAATTTTTCTCACATTATTCTTATAAAAGCTCGTTGATAGGTTGTCCCTTTCTTGTGTAATTGGCAACTGCCATTTTATGTTATTTAGTGGTATTTTTAAACAGGGTCAATTCAATGTTTGATTTAGTTTAGTGTACTTAAACTAATGTATCCCTATGTTTTGTCTCTTTATTTGGTGTTTATCTTGTATTTATCACATTTGTTAAAAATTTGAAGTTCAGATTTGGATTTCATCTTCTTCCACAAAATACTGGGTCTCCCAGTTTACAGTTGTACAATACCCAAAAAAACTGAAACAAGGAAAGTGCAACCTTGGTTAAGGTTCTCCTCCCAAATGTCTTAAGACATTGTGAGTTTTGAATTATTGCAATACACATTATGACCAAACAATGAGTTTAAATCAGTGCACAGAAACAGTCTTCCCTTCCCCAAACAAAACTTAAATTTTGTATTAATTACTTTATCTAAATGCTCTACTGAGCATTTGAATGGAGAATCTAGCACGTTATACAAAAAAGAAAAATTGTTAAAGGTGTTCTAGAAATAGACAAAAAACTAATCAAACACCATAAAACAGCATCAAAAAACCTTTTGTACTGTAATCCTATTTGTTAAAATGCTTTCCAAGTCTCTATTTGCAACATGCTACACGATCTTCCTTTCATCAAATATGTGAAGTTCTCTAAACACCAACATTATAGATTCACCTGACAAACAAATTTGATAGCAACACCAGATTCTTCCCAACTTCAACCCTAGCTATCAGGACATGCAGTATTACAAAACTGAGATGTGTCTTTTATGGATTTGAGCCAAAGGAATTGCTCAGTTCTAAAGTAAATTGTAGTGCAAAAAAAAAACAAAAGTCTGTAGATCTAAGAAAATGGCCCTTGAGGATTACAGGTGCATTTGCTGGGTTAGGACACCCACACACTGACATCATGTGTATCTGACCACCAGGAAAAGACTGTGGTGTGATACCGATGACTGGAAAAGACACCAAACTGATACCCTTCCTTCTGTGCACAAACCCATCCAGCAATCTGAGGGCAAGGGAGAAGCAGCAGCACAACTCTCTGCAAACGTCCAAGATGTAGATACCAGCCTGGTAGGGATGAGAGAATTAAAGGTAGGCTGAATGAGCATTGCATTGAGACTGTGTCACTTCGTAGGTCTCAAAACTGTTACAGTATTAAACAAAGTGAATTAATTCCAATGCCAACAGCTCACAGTATCTGCAGTCCAGTTTTAGAAAAAAGTGCTTGAAGAGATTTTTTCGTATTAAATGTTAAGAATCCTTCCAGATACAAGAAAAAACTGTTAATATAGGATAGGTTAGCACCCCATTGTATCAATATGGGGTTTAAAAGTAAGAAATTGAAAAATAAAACTTGATTTACATTTAATCTAGCTTAAATTCTTTCTCCTTCCTCTCCATACTTGTGGAGTGCCTTATGCCAACTACAGCAGGAACTTGACTTGATGTGATTGACCTCATTTAGCCTTCCACTTGTGCTTACATGAACCTGCAAAAAGTCATCTCCCCTCTCATATGGCATCAAAATGTCTACAATCTTAAAATTACTTTTAAAATAAGAAAAAAAGAAGCCATGAGAAAGTGGCTGTTACTTCTGAGAGCACTGTTCTCTCCAAATGTTAAATTGAATTAACTCCTAGCAAAAATAACTAACGATATGTATAAAGCTGATGAGAAAACACCACTAAGAGCAAAGAAAAACATTTTAAGCTTCAACACGTACTTGTGATCTGCCACTTTAGAATAGTTTCTTTCAAAGTATCCTATTTGGAGACAAATCACAAACCAAAGCTTCAGAGCTCACATAACAGTTAAATATTCATGTGTAACTGAGATCTTCACATTACTTTTAAAACACTGAATAGTATAACACCACAAAAATGAAGATTAAAAAGATGGTTATTTGTCGCTACATTTATTTTCACAAGTACATTAGTTTCAGTGTATTAGCTGCTGTCTTCCCTTCCTGCTTATCTGCAAATTACTTTTTCCCATCTCAGCTTCCCCACCTCAGATCCTCTTCAGATATAGAGGGAATTCCCTTACCAAGGAGAAATTCTGTAACAGTAAAAGGAATAAACATGAAATGTTTTAAAGGAATTCAAAAGTCAAGGTCCTTCTGTTGCTGTTAGTAGAACGGTAGATACAGGATTCCTTAGAAAAAGGAAAGGTTTGAGAAAGAATAAAGTACTGTGTTCCACAGGTCTAAAACTATTCCAGAATTAAGCTGACTTCTAAACTATTGAAGCTGTACATTCACTAACTTACCTGTGCTCCTCTCAGTCTTAACCACGTTTCTTACCCTTAATTTACCACAGAGAGAATTTCAGATCTGATTTTATGTAGAGTGCCACATTTTCAGATGGTCTTTTGGATCCAAGTATGCTCCTCACTACCCTGAATCTCTAGTGGAGCTTGTATGAATAATCCTAACCATCAGAAACTTTTCTCCTATAAATTTCTGCACCACTAATTTCAACAACAAACTCTGCAGTGAAGTGGAAAAATACCCAGTGTCCTTTGAATATGTTACAGCAACACAATCAGATGCTGGGCACTGCTCAAGCACACTAGTTCACATATCATCATGACCACGGCACCTACAGCAATAGGATCCACTCGTGTTCACCATTTGCCCTGAAGAAACTAAACAGGCAAGAATGTTGAAAATTAAAGAAACAGAGGAACCAAAGTGAAAGGAAAGATAAGCATATAAATGCTACTTGGATTTGCTCCAAAGGTTCCTTTCAATTTATGTGGTCCAAGTGACAGTTTAGTGGCATTCCAAGATTTTGTGTTTGTATCTATACAGATTCATCTATTTTCTTCTCCCTCTGAACACCCCTTGTTCTCTAATCCAAATATTTAATAATCCTTACTTCAATCAGAAAGGTGTTTTAACCTTGCTTTTATCACTAGGGCTCCCACTCTGGGAATGCTCTTTTCTCCCATGGCCTCAATCAGCTGTGATTATCACCTGTTCAGCCAGTAAACACAGCACTAAGGTTGATTTAAACAAAGGATTTATATGGAAATAAATATTGTCTTCCAAAAGATTATTTTCCCCGCCCTAGCAATTACCTAGTTTTAAATGTCACTAAAGAAGTACATAAAAATGAAATTAATCTGGCAAAAAACTTCAATGAAAATTGATACATTATAAATTACATCCTAACAGTCAACTGCGTTCCTAAGTCGTACTAATCCTACTTCCAGCTACTGTTAATTTCCTACATTCTCCACGTTTCTGAGTGCAAAGGAAACCTCAAAATTTAAAGCTTTCCAGGCATGTGTTTGTGATAGATCATTATACAGAGTCATCGCCAGGGAGGAAGGGAACACCGAACAGGAACAACACCTATTTTAAGACCCCAAAGTCACATTCTGTCTTAGGGATGGGTGAAAAACTTGGGTCACTTCTGAAACATAAGAAAAAGCCTTAAACAATATAAGGGAACAATGTTCATATAATCATCAATTCTGCTCCTGAGAGTTTCTTAATCAGAACTAACTTCCAGTGTAACTGCACTGCATTTACCTCTGCTTATATGAAAAGGTATTTCGAGAAAGAGTGGGAAAGGACTGCTTCCAAATTAACAATAAAAATTACATAATGCTCCTTTCACATTATCTTCTTTCCAGTAACTAGGACAGAATCCAGGTGTTTTCACCTTGTGGGATTTACTGTCAATTAAATCTCATCATCCCCGCACAACCACAGAAAACAGAACTGCCAGTCAGGAGTGACACTTACAAGCACTGCAGCAATTTTCTGTTTTATTTTTTACTTTAACTGTTCCACATCTAGGTACTAGACAGTGCCTGACCACAAACCAGCCAACTGGTGCAATTATTCATAGTATTGCTAATAATCACGTCTGCATAGTTGCAGCATAAACCTGTAATTACACAGGCAGGATATCCCGAAGGCTTGGGAAACAGCATTAGTTTTACAATATGAATTTAACAAGCCAAAACTTATCCATGACTGAAAAAAAAATTCAAGCAAAGCTGAAACCTTGCCAGTTATAACTGAAAAACTAAAAATACTTCGGGGACAGAAAAACAGAATGTGAGGAAAAGGCTACAGAGGCATCTCATGGGATGCAGACCTATATAGAAGAAGGATCTAGGAGAGCTGGCTGATCTTGCCAGGTTGGATGGGGCTTTGAGCAGCCTGGTCTAGTAGGAGGTGTCACTGCCCATGGCACGGGGCTGGAACTGGATGATCTTTAAGGTTCCTTCCAACCCAAATCATTCTATGATTCTGTGATTCTATGATCTTCATGGATCACCTCCTCCAAAGCTCAAGCTGAAGAGAAGTTGTGGATGCCCCATTCCTAGAGGTGTTCAAGGCTAGGTTGGATGAGGCTTTAAGCAACCTGATCCAGCAGAACGTGTCCCTACCCACGGAAAGGGGATTGGAACTGGCTGATCTTTAAGGCCCCTTCCAACCCAAACCATTCTACGATTCTCTAGTTTCCTTAATTTATGAAACACTACTAAACATATTGCCCTTAAGTGTGTAGCATGGGAAGAGAGAGCAGATCTGATGGGCAAAGCCAGAGGCAGCAGCACTCGTGAACTCCAGCTGATCAAACAGGATAACAAATTTCTGATCTTCGCATGTACTAGCAGAAGATGAAGTTGATGAAACATGGGATGGATGAGCAGTGAGGTGGGTTGAAAGCTGTCTGAATTGCTGGGCCCAGAAGGCAGAGATCAGTGGAACAAAACCCAGCTGGAGGTGAGTAACTAGAGGGATCAACAGTGGATCTCACTCCATTTAACATCTTCATTAATGATCGCCTGGCAGACAATTAAAGGCGAGCTTTTATTACTCTGGCCCTTTGGTTATCCAGAAATGAAGCCTCTAACAGGACAGTAGGCACCATGTTGCCTGCGGCCAAGCCTGTAGCCCTCTTCCACTTATGTAATCAACTGGTGATAGCAAAAGCGAACAAAACCTGAAGGTGCATCGAAGAGCATATTCCATGACTGACAGTGACTTTCATTTTGTTTGGCTCTGTTCAGCTCAAATACATTTTTGTCTTTGACCAGTGAACAGCCATTGGTTTGACACAGTATGATAAAATCCATGTTTCGTAAGTACTTTAATTAGGTGGATTTGTGACGCATATGAACATCAAACCAGCATTTGTTGTCTTTGGTGGAATAAAAATTGAATCCAACCAGCCAGTTTCAACAAGATGAAGATAAACACTGTCAATAATTGCCCAGCGAATTCAAAGATGCAAAAAAAAAAAATCTTCATCAGCAAGACTTGCAATAGCACATTTGTCCCCAAGAAGGGACTCTTAGGCCAACTACTTTTACATACCTGCAGTAAAAGCCAAGCAATAAGAAATATATCTTTCTTGTATTTAATAGGTTGCTCTGATTTCTCCTGGTTTTTTTCCTAATGCTGTAATTCCATCTATAAATACAAATATTTATCAACTACCTATGTCATAAAAAGAAAGAGGGGAAAAAGCACAGCATATTCTGTGTTAGTACATCTTAGATCTAAAAAAATCTAAAATAACTTTACATAACATCTCTGTTTAAACAGCAGCATCCTCAAAAGTAAAAAAAATGTAGTAACACCTTACGTCCAGTGGTGCACAAAACCCATCCTTTTATCTTCATTGGTTTCTCCTCCAAAATTTGCAATAATTAAGTAATATGTATGTTAATAAAAGCATAGAGTTAGTAAATTTGCTGTAATAACTGAATTTTATTACATGCCCTCCAATTCCTTAAGTTCAGCAGGTTCCTTTATGATTGCTGTCATGGCAGAAAAAATACTTTCACATGCCAGAAAATACAAGATATGGAAATGCATTCCAACGTATCTAACTTGACAACAATGGCAATGATCAGATTATCAAAACCATGTAACTTTCTCAAGGCTAACTGTTATAGCTCGTGTGTCTGATTACCATTTCAAGAAATGGAAAGAAAAAACTAACCTATGTGTGACATGTCTTTTACCAACAGAATGTTGAATTAACTTGCATTTAAAAAAAAAAACCTCAACGAGAAATTGGTATTTGATATCAGCCTTTTTTAGTTAAAAAGGCCACACTCAAGGTTAAGAGATGAAAAAATAGTTTGTTTCTGGTATTTCATCAAAATTCTTCCAAACAGCTTTTAAAAGATCCTGAAACTATGACTGTTAAAAAAAAAAAAAAAAAAAAATCACAAAATTTCATGGAAAATATAATGAAGTTAAGAAAGTAAACTCATTATGTATATTTTGTTCCTGACACATACGCCCAATTTTGCGATTGCTGCTTCGAGCTCAGGTAATCCAGCTTATTATAAAACAGACGACAAGTGAATCAACAGAGTCGAATATATCCAAGTTATGTGTGATAATATAGACATTTACATCCCAGTTTGCACCTCCTTTAAGGCACAGTTTTACCACAAGATATGAGGTTTGATTAGTGGTGTAACAGGACCAAGATCCCTTAACTTCTAATAAAAAGATACAAATTAAACACTGACAAATCCTATCTACAAACACTCTGACTTTACAGGGAGGTATGAAGCTGTAATTCACTACACAGATAAATTCACACGGAGGATTTGGAACAGTATTCATGCAGTGCTTCAAACCCAAAACCTTTCTGAACCTTCCATGAGTGTGTTTCAATACCACACATGATGCATTTATACTTAACACCATTTATAAAAACAGATCAAAAACATTTCTAAAGGAAACCAGCTTCTATAAAATGGATTTTACAAGAATTTCATTCTTGCAAAATTACACGTGTAATGTACAAAACTCCTGCAAAAGGACAAATTGGTCTTAACAGTCTCATTTTTGTTACATTTTTAAAACCACTATCCTGATACATGAGCTTCTGTCAATAGCCTGATATTCTTCCATGCATTGCAAAGGGAACACCAAAGTTATGAAGAAGAAATGACACTTGTATTAATATCTTGTTTTTCATATTAACCTTCTACTTTCTGTTGGGAAGTCCTAACCACCTCAGAAATCCTTGGAGAGTGTTGAGAGATAAATTGTTATTTAATTATATGAGTTTAAAATATCTTCAGTATTGCTGGAAGATAAGCACACAGCTGCCTTTATAACTTTAGTAACATTGATAGGTGTCTATACTACTGAGTTTAATTTTTTAAAGCACTGAAGAGTTTTGAGGTGTGACAGGTGCCAAAGAGAGAACTAAGTTACCGAATTCTACCTAGCTAACACTTCACATCACTGCAACAGCAGCACAAAAAACTTCTTTTGTTATCACTTAAATCAACATGGACACATTCTGAATAAAAAGATTATAAACACATGAAAGTATTAAATGACAACAACAACCTACAGAAAAAAAAAACAAATTTAAGCCTACAAATAGAAGCCTCAAGATGCTATGCCTAAAGCAACAATTTACACCAAATTCAAACACATTTCAAAGCATTTTAGTAGTGATTCACAAAATATTAAAGCAATTCACAGTTCCAGGTAGGTGATTTTTTTTCCTTATCTCCTCATTTGTTAGATGCTTGAGTGACAGTGAACAACAAAAATACTCCAGGTAACTCACATAAACAAACCTTACCAATTGCAGGGTGTTTTCACTTCTAGGAAAACCTATTTTTCCTGAAGTTTCTATACTCAATTTTTAACTTCTTTTATAAATGACTATAGGCTGCTTGATGTAGCTGATCCACAGAAATCCTGCTCATACAGCTATGGTACAATTTTTTTTATGGATCTGGGCACTGCCCAATTCCATAAAAACGTAGGAATAGTTTTTTAGTAGACATAAAGCCCCTCTTAGTAAGATGGAAATAGTCAAACACAGTAGGCGTCTTGCAAAACTCTGTCCTAAACTCCAGAATGTGAAAATTTCTCTCCTGGGAATTTTCAAGATTTAGGCACAAGGACAAAGAAATACTTTTTTATTAAAAAAAAAATCCCACTATAATTTACCCAATGAAAAAAAACCTCAGAGCAGATTTGAGAACACCAAGGACTTTAAATAACACTGCAAATAAAGTGGTGATTGACACCTTTTAAAAATTTGAGAATATGAACTTTAACCATTAAAAACTTGAAGAAAATAAAATCAAGATTTCAAAGCGGATTTTCAGAGGGCCTTAGGGTCAATATTGAGTTTTTATGGGGCCACCAAGCTCTGCTTTTGCATGTATGTGTGTGGCATGGAAAAGGGTAATAGAAAGGAATCTGTGGAACTAAATAGATTTAAGATATCTTTAAATACTTGTTTATGATCTCCAACTTCTAAGAAGCTGACTCTGTTGATATAGACGGGAGAAAAATGCTGGCTTCTGGGATGGATTGGGATGGAGCTCTGATCAAAAGCTTCAGGATAAAGATAAATATTTAATACTGCCTTCCTTAAATTAGCAGTGACTACCACCATAAACTTTCTGAAAGTCTTAGGGCAACAGTTAATCCAAAAAGTTTCACCTATGAATTCAGAAAACCAAAAGGAAAAATATTAACATCAATGAGCAGGACCAAAATGCAGATACACTTGCTTTAAAGGGAAAAACATACTCCTTTTTCTTAGCATGGTGGTCTTAACACATCAAAGTTAAAATGTATATCTTGGTATGTACATAGCTGTCAAACATAAGTCACAGCCTTTTCTACTGTTCTTTACAGTAAATGATTATTTTTTTCTTGTTAAATTCTGCATTTGAAATCCACTGCATGGGCCAATAGCTGTACCTATTCTAAAATTACTAATCTATCTGTTCTAGTAGTCCAAGGGTACAGATACCACATGTAGAAACTGTCATTTTTACAATGGAATTAGTATAGTTAATATTTTATTCAGCATACTAACAGATCATGCTGCTGATAACTGGCTCAGATGAAGATGATTCTCTACCTCCTCCTCCAAACTTTTCTGAGAATTTCTGACTACCTATTTCACTGTTGTTTCCAAAATTTTAGTGCTCTCCAGACTGGTCTATCATTTGCTCCTACATTCAGATTCAAGAACAGCATTCATATGCACCTTTAACACCTTAGCCTAGTTTTTTAAGAAAACAGATGATAAACATGTTTATATTATTAGATGGTCTATCTGCCAGCCTCTCCTTAATAACTTGAGAACCACAAGCTCATTAACATCTTATTAAAAAGACCCAAATAAAATTAAGTCCTTCTGTAGTTTAACTTAAAAAAAAAAATCAGCAGCTAGACAGAAAAGAGAAATCCAACAGCAGAACTCCCAACACTAAGGGATGGACAGGCATTACTCATTTATTTACTTATATGTTTTGGTTCACCTGCCCAAACTTGGGCAGATAAATATAAAGATATGTTTATTGATTAATTGTCCTACACTCTGAGCAGACAAAAAAAAACAAGTCCAGAGATTCATTTTATCCTAAGCTGAATGATCTAGTAGCACGCTGGTCCTCTCTCTTTCATAGATCAGAGAGCAAAATGCAGAGGTATGCATTGTGCATATTCAAGTTCACTTATCAATATCCACCTGTTTTACCTCATCTTACTTTTAGAGAATAACAAGATGCAGTTTTGTTCTTCATAGATCCAAATAACTGTGTTCTGGTCCCTGGTCACAAATCCAAGGTGCTAGAGTGAAGCAAGGCCACTGGTGCTAATACACAGTATCTATTTATAAAGCCAAGAATTATCCAAACTAGAAAAAAATCACAAAGAATGATTTATTTGTGGCATTACAGAAGAATTTCAAAATTAGGAGAAAAAAAAAGGCCAGCACTCAGAAAATACTACCTGAAGATTATGTTGCTCAGGAAGCATCAGAAGAGAGCACAGTTTCCAGTAGCAGAGAGAACAAAACCATACTTAGAAACTCCTGTTCCACTGTCAAGTGTTTCTTCTCTACAACACTTTTTTAAAGCATGAAGCCACCCCAAAAGGTCTTCTCTAACATGGTTTAAACCTTAGTTTTGTTATAGAAGATAGAATCATTAAGGTTGGAAAAGTTTTCTAAGATAATCAAGTCCAAGAACTGACATTCCATTAATATTAGAGTCATTGTATGTCTTGACTCAAAAACATGAGCACATTAACTGGATGTGTCATTCTAAGACTCATTTCCGAGCTAACACAATTTTTCCCTAGACACAATCTCTTATCATGTTACCAAAAACGTATTTCAGACCTAGAAACAAAGGTAATCATAGAATCATAGAAAGGTTTAGGTTGGAAGGGACCTTAAAGATCATCCAGTTCCAACCCCCCTGCCACATGCAAGGACACCTCCCACTGGGTCAGGCTGGCCTCTAGACAATTCACTGTGTCTCATCCAGTTCAAATGCAACATCGGAATGCATGCTCTCACCTGTATAAAACACAACTGAAGTAATTTATATTCATTCCATGCCATTCATCAACTGAAGCCTATTTTCTGGTCACTCAGAAATGCATTTATTCACATTAAAAAAAAAAAAAAAAACAACAAAAAAGATTTGTTGTACTTCAGCAGCAATCAGAAATCTGAAAATGTTTCCTTTTCCTGAATGAAAATTTAATACTAAGGCAGGTGGCCAGACTAACTTACAGCACGAGTGAACATAGCTGTGATCAACACAAAGTTTTATGGAACTTTAGAAGAACTGAATGCAGACTTAACAGAGAATTTCATAGATACTTCAGTCACACACTCTTTTTTGTTGCATTCCATTGCTGGGCCCTGGTTTAAATATGTGATGATCCCTGTAAGAGCATCATTACTTAGATTTAACTACATAAAATGGATCCAGAGAATGTAAACAAAGTTCCCTTTATTGTAACCACAATTTGATTCCATTAAGCCCAGAAGAAATATATAGGGGCATACATCAGAATAATTTATTTTGTCTCTGGAATTCTTGCACCACCTTGACCCCAAGGATATCCATGAAGTTCTACTTCTGAGACAACTTAAAAAAAAGTTTAAGTATCTCTGTTCACATTAGAGTTCTGAGTTACACTGCAACTGAGACCTCCCTCATCAAATTCTGGTCTTCTTGTGCTGAGGAATGAGGAAATTTTGGGTGTTCTCAGAGCTCCCTTCTTATCTTCTCATTTTCCCATTATATTTTATTGACCTTCCTTTCCACTCCAATTCTTCCATCAGCTTTTGCTGTCCTATATCCTCTCTCCCACCCTGATCTGTTGCAACCTTTGCCAAGGGATATAAGTTGGGAGATTGGAAAACCTGAAGATGATGCGGTGGGTTAACCCCAGCCAGTACCTAAGCACCCCCACAGCTGTTCACCCCCTCAGCTTCCCCCGAGTCCACGCTGCTCCCACAATGGGATACCATCTCATAAAATCATAGAATCTTCCAGTTGGAAAAGACCTCCAAGATCATCGAGTCCAACCGCACCCATTATCGGCTAAACCATGTCCCTTAAAAATTCATCTACCCTTGTTCTAAACTCAACCACCTTCCTGGGCAGCTGTTCCAGTGCCTGACCACCCTTTCAGTAAAGAAATTCTTCCTAATATCCAGTCTGAACCTCCCCTGGCACAATTTATGGCCATTTCTCCTTGTCCTATCACCTGTCACTTGAGAGAAGAGATCAACACTCGCTCTGCCACAGCCTCCTTTCAGGCAGCAGTAGACAGCAATGCGGTCTCCCCTCAGCCTCCTCTTCTCCAAACTGAACAACCGCAGTTCCCTCAGCCATTCCTCATAGGACTTGTTCTCCAGCCCCTTCATCAGCCTTGTCGCCCTTCTCTGGACGCGCTCCAACACTTCAATGTCCTTTTTATACTGAGGGGCCCAGAACTGAAAACAAGACTCGAGGTGTGGCCTCACCAGTGCTGAGTACAGGGGCACAATCACCTCCCTGCTCCTGCTGGCCACACTGTTTTTGATACAGGCCAAGATGCCATTGGCCCTCTTGGCCATCTAGGCACACTGCTGGCTCATATTCAGCCACTGCAAACCAACACCCCCAGGTCCTTCTCCTCCAGGCAGCTCTACAGCCATTCTTCCCCAAGCCTGTAACACTGCAGGGGGTTGTTGTGCCCCAAGTGCAGGACTCGGCATTTGGTCTTGTTAAACCTCATCCTGTTGGTCTCAGCCCATCAATCCAGCCTCTCCAGACCCCTCTGACGAGCCTCCCTTCCTTCTCACCACCATCCAGTACAAGAGAGTGATGTCATTTAACATGATCTGGATTACCTAGCACATAGGAGTCCCTTCAAACAAAACAGAATTTGATACAGATCTCAAAGTACAGCTACATTTTTTCAGAGAAAAACAGATGCCACACCTGCAAAATGTACAATACTCGAGAAGACAAGACTGAAAACTTAAGATTTAGAGCAGATATTCAATTTAATAGGAATATGGGGTAAAGTAAGTCCAAACGTTTAAAGAAATCACCAGATGGAAGTAGCAGAAAGTTATATCACCTCTCTATGCCTTGTTTGTCATACAGATATAAAAACTGTATGCCCCATCCAAGGATTCAGTTTTAAAAGATTAGAAACAAGTTACTGACTGGAAAACATATTTATTGCAAAAGACAGAGAGAATCCAACTTGTCTAATTTAGCAAAAAATCCCAACAAAGTTGACTAGAGAAAGTATAGTTCCTGGTGGATGATGGTTGAAAAAGGAGAGAAAGCCAAACTGACTGTAAATCAACACCAGACACCCTCAATTATAATTATAATTGTAATTCTTCTTATTATAATTATTATAATAATAGCACTATTTCTTCATAAAGTGATTGAGATTTATTAAACTGAACACCAAGTTATACATGGTAGATTCACTGTCTCTTCGTGTTTTAAATCCAATCTGGATTACATTTTGGAAAAAAGTTTTAATCACCATTCATTGACATCAGAAGTTTTTGGGTTTTTTTAACAGGGATAACTGATGTAATAGGTTAGACCAGACAAGCTAAAACACCCTTTTGGTTTTTAAATGCATAAACTGAAGACATGTCCAATGGCTCAGAGCAAAAGGACTGAGAGATCCATGGATTAATTAGAAGACATTCAATTTTAGGTTGGATTAGATGATCACAGAGGTCTTTTCCTACCTTGTGATACTGTGATACTGTAATGCAATAGTGAAATTCAAGGAAGTGAAATATGGTATTGCTTGGGGAAATCAAGTTGTACAGAGGAATAAGTAGGAGGAAATTGTATTGGGTTACCCAGAACACACAAAGGAAACTGAGAGGAAGCACCTCGTAAATATGGCAACTCAATGAAAAGGTGGTGGTAAAGTCTGCCTTCTATGAAGAAATTAAAAATGATGATGCAGACTGACGATGGAGAGAAGCAGGAGGACACTACATAATGATAAGGACTGCTGGCATGTAAAGGTGCTCTTTGACTGTGGCCGCTGTACTGGAAACACAAAGTATTTGCGAACCGGAAACTGCTTAGAAAATCAGAAAAATCTGCTTAGAAATCAAAGAAATAGTAACTATTTTTGTATCTCTATTATTACATTATACATTTGATCATTTTGGCATATGCAATAATTTCAAGGCATAGTGATTTTTATTGATTATTTTTTCTTCAAAGAACAAGATTAAAGGATGTTTTCTTATAAACCTAAGTAAGCAACTGTTTCCTTAGTTGCAGTGTCAAGTAAAACAACAAGCAAATTAGTCAGAAAACACGTTAGTGATAAACATATGCATAAATGCTTCAAAGTTACCACTAATTTTATTGGGAACTGGATCAAGCTCAAACTCAATCGAGCAAGAATTAAATCTAACAAATTAAATTTAACTATCTAAAAAACCCAGCAGCATTTATTCTTTAGAAAGCTGTTCTTCTCATTTTATATCTCTTCGCATCTTTCTAATTTTCCTAATATTAGTATTCATGTTTAAAAACCTAAATACATTTGGACTCATTTGCAAAAGTGTTGAGAATCTGCAATTTGCCTTGAAAACAACACCAAGTGCCAGATCTCCACACCTACAGAACTCTTACTGTATTTCTGTAGATGTCCAAATATGGATTTGTCTATTGAACTTCATAACTGAAAAATATAGCTTTCTTTTATAATTCTATTATTACTTATTAATTCTTATTACTTTGATACTGCAATTGTAGTTATTAGTTCAGCATCTCTCCTATACCATGCTATCCTGGGATAATCACTGGTTTAAATGCCAGTGGACCAAACTGTTTTCATTCATTCCAATATTTCTTTCAAATGTTGATGCTTTTTAAATTAAATCATTCCCCCTAAACTGACATCACAGATTTAACAGTTACTTCCTGATTAGAGAGGAGAGGAAGATGAATAACTCAGACTTTTCAGATATGTATGAGAAATTTTTCAAAGCATACCTCTCAAACCCCCAAATCCCAACAGTTAAATAATTATAAACCAGATAGGTCTTTACACAGAAGTTTTATCATATAATTATGATGCTGATCATTTAGAACTATCCAAAACGTCTCCAGCATTTTTAAACAGCTAAGCAAAGTTATTTTTAAAATCAAACATATGTGCTTTTTTCTGTTTATGTCTTCAGAAAGAACATTCTGTATAATGAAAAACATGACCAAATTTTTCACAGTACATCACTATAAAACCCTATAATTGGCTTTTTAGGTTGGTTTACTCTATATCTATTTTTGTCCATGTAGAAAACAGCAATGATGTGGCGAAAAGACTAAAATGTAGGTCCCATTGCAGGATAAGGCTCCATCCTGATTAGTGAAGAAGTATCATGTTTTCCCTGGGAAACCTGCCCATTTTGTAAAAGGGAATTCAGTCCACATGAACCTCCTCTTTAGAGGGAAAAAAAAAAAGGAAAGAAAACGAAAAATACAGACTCCTGTGATTGCTCTTAGCTTTGGCTGAGAATGCCTCAACAGGGCCTTTCCATTGAAAAGAATGCAACTCAGCTGATTAAGTTTATTACAAGTTGTCCCAATATGAATTTCCTACTTTTCAACAATATTAATAAAAGTTTAGAGCAAAGACTTCCTTGTATTATTATTTTAATTCAACCTGAAATGACCAAATGTTTAACATAAACATTTTCTTTTTCCCCAGAAGAAATAAACTTTCTAAAAATCAACAAAAATACAAGTACAGTGGCAAGAATATATTAAATGTTTCAATTGCTGAGATGACTATGCACATCACTCAATGGAAATGAAAGTCGACTTGAAATAGTGTCAGAAAAAACAAACACCTGCACTAAAAGAATTTCTCATTTTAGGTATTATCCACTCGAAAAACAATTTAGACTACGCATTTTATTTTACATATTATCCTGCTTCCTCTTGGAATGGCCTTTGCGCTCTGTTATCAGAGATTACCTAGGTGACTCAATCACACAGCAGAAGGAAACTGTGCAGACACATTTCCAAAGGAGTTTGCATGCCAAATGGACAAAAAACCCCTACTTCTTTCTGAGTTAATGAAAATAAATTGCATGGCAATAAACTTTAAGTCAAAAGATTAAAGAAAATACTGTTATCTTGCAAATTGTTTAACAGCAAGATATGCCATAATTGCTCTGAGGTATATCTTGAGAAATTGAAGGTGACATCTAAATCACAAGCTTGGGAATCAGGAAACATACCATCCACAGTCCAAACAAGAGGACACGTTTAAGAGGAAAGGTAAGTTCTCTCCTTTAGCTCAGAGACCAAGTTAAACTGCAGTTGCAATCACTAATAGGGTTACTAATATTAGATACTCCCAAGATTTCAAAGGATCTAGAGTACAATCGAAAAATCAAAAGTTACAATGAACCAGTTGGAAGTGCTAGAAGTCAGGTGTAGTTTCTCTCCTGTGGTGACAGACTTTTTAGTGGGCTGCTCTCACAATGTAGTACCTTTGGGAGATCACCCTCCCCTATCCAAGCCTCACTGAATTGTTTCCATAACTGAAGATGCTGATTTATAAAAGTGAATGCAGGATCTGTTTCAAACATGAAACGTCATGAATATCATATAAGACCTTAGGGATTGACTGATGTACAGTTCTTGTTTCTTTGGGGTTTTAATAACTCAAGAAAAATTACAAAACTTGCCCTAACAAAATTTAAAAATCTTAGCTATACTTACTTGAGAAGTTTTAATGATACAAATGTCATTCAGAAATGTTAACAGGCAATTTTAACTAAAATATAATAAACTGGTTGTACTTTGAGAAAAAATAATTAAGTGAGCACATTTAAAAAGAAAGGAAAAAAACCCCATATCTGAGATTTAGGTCCAGTTACACAGCAAAGAAGAAAATCGTTGGTATCAGTAACCATACTATTTTATACCATTCACACAAAACAACATAAAAAATACTCTAAAGGCCTGTCCCTGTGACACACAGTGCACAACAAGGAGAGCAGCACACATTTATGGCAAAGAATCTGACTTAAATAAAGCTAAAATGCAGTTAAAGACTCCACTTCACACCCCTGTTCTCTATGCCCCTCCTTCTTTGAGTATGAAATATCATGCTACGGGTGAAGCATGATATTTCTGAGGGGGACCAAATATCTAGATCTAAGTGAGGCTGCTTATGCTTCCTTCAAAGGTAGTGGGGAGAAATCCGTTATGATTTACACACTTATTTTCAAATGAATCGCTACCTGAAACGGTTCATTTCTCTCTGCTGGCTGTTGAAAGGTAGGTTATGTTCACTCCCTCAGGTGCACACGCTGACAACACAGACATACAAAGTTAATGAAATGAATCCCTCTTGCAACACCTATTTTGTCATAAATTAACAGGAAGAGAAGATTCATGCCTGGTTAACAACAGAAACGAAAACAAAGTCTACTTAGAGTTACAATAGAGGTTTCTGCCATCAATGCAAGGTTTTCCACCAAGGAAGGGCATACACTTCAAGACCCTGCCCTATATCGAGGGGATGCTGTAAGGAGAACCAGCAAGGTTCAGACATCACTCCTGGAACCTGAAGGCACTCGAAGCAGCCTTCACCAACAGACCCAACAGGTCTTGGAACTAGAACTGCCCCATTAATTTATAATTAATAATTATATAATTTATATATAATAATAATTATATAATTTATAATTAACCCTTAACCAGAGGGTTAAAATATTCTGGGTGACAGAAGGATTCAGAGGGGAAACACAGTAAAACTTTCTCTTTATTCAAAGCAAAGACTGAGCTCAGTCCTACTTTTACACAACAAATTTTGGCAAAATTCACAGCAAAATCTATTACCTGTGGATATTTTTAATCACTGAAAACAGGGTAGGCTTTTAAAGCAAATCTCTCACTTGTTGATATCAACCCAAAATAACTGAGAACATTAATCTGTGTGGTGCTTAAAATACTGAAACATTCTATCGACATCAGGTGTAAGTACCCTAGGCAGAAGAGTCACAGAAACATTTCCTCTGTCAGTGCAGAATCTTTTGATGATACCATCAAACCCATCAGATATCATATCATCACACATCAATTGTATGTCATGGCCCTGATGGAAAGCAGAAAGACTTGATGGACCATCTTCACTCTCTCTGTTGAATTCCAAAGAACAGAAATACTCATTTCCTTGCAGAATGTAGCCCAGCTCTCAGACTATCCATTAATTGAGAGAAATAATCTTCCCATGGAAAGCACACACAATGTAGAATTCATTTACAGTTCATGATGCTGAGGACAAGTTAGCACAACAAAGATAAGCAAAAGGCAGCTTTAGAAAAGGCAAAGGGGGAGATTCCAAAATTTCCACTAACCTGCCTTACAACATCCATAACGTAAGTGCAGTTGTCATTTAAAAGGCGAAGATGCACTCACCGATCTCTCAGAATCCCTCTCCAGCACTGCTTGTAGTGTTAAGAAAAAGCTTCTACAATTGTGCTGAGCAGCCTTCTACCACCCTCATCCCTCCTAATTTTGTCAAATTTCACTGAAATGGGCCAATGCACAAATGGATAATAGTGATGCATGAGGTTTGTAAATAAACTGTTGTGTAAAGAACAGAGTCTTAAATCAGCTGTGCTCCAGCTCCCCTGCCAAATCAAAGAAGTAGAGCTGGAGCTTCTGGACAAGAGAAAAGTAGGATTTAAGTATCAAGAAGAATAAGATGGTAGAATGATTAGTTCAATGGCTTTATAACTGAATGCTTGCATGGACAACAATTATCTGTAAGTACTCAAACACGTCTTGGATTCTTGAAAGCTAGTCTTCAAACACATTTTGAAAGAAACATAAACCTCATGATCTAAGGTTAAAAGTTTTATCTTGGTATAAAGGATTACAATGAGACTTTCCTGTAAAGCTAATTATCCCATATATCTACTGCAAAGTTGCAATCACCTTTCTCTAAAACACATGGTGATGGACATAATACAACACAATACTTCAGGTTTAAGCTGAATTAAAGAATTTCTAAATTCCTGTCATACATAATATGCTTATATTTCAGAAACTCAAATCAATAACTGATGGTCAGGTGGGTTTTATATCCATATAAGCCAGCTATTGCACAGTTGTCCTCTCTCAATTCAGATACTTTCTTCTGACCACTGCTACAGACAAAATACTGAAATACATGAACGAGAGACTCAATGTGGGTTTGTTATAACAAGCCATTAATTCCACCTGATTAAACAATTTGTTCACATTTTAACAAAGCTATTTTCTTGCTACTTTTGAGGAAAAATATCAACTTATTTATATTTGCACAATATTTGTTTGAAACTACTATAAAGCTACAGGTATCCCTGTATTATGCTATTTGTCTTGCTCCATCCATATTGCAGGCTTTTCCAGAGATTAGGGAGTACATGTGGCTACAGTGTTTTCCAATTTTAAACACCTTCAAAAAAGTCACACCGCTACAACAATTAAGCAAATAAAAAATGTTATGGCATTTTTTACTAGATCCAAATGATTTTGCTATTTAAGAGAGGGCTGTGTTATTAGTCATACTATTACAGTAAGAACAGACACTTAAAAGCTTCATAAAGTCTATGCATCAAAATAAAAGCTATTTGCCTGCTAAACAAGAAAAAGACAACAAGTTCACCTCAAATGTCCTCCTCAGCCACATTGTAATATCAGTCCACTCTTGGATAAGCAGGAATGTACACTAGGTACGCACTCCTCCAAAAGGCTGTCATACAACAAAAATTTCATCCTATATCTAATCTTGTAAGGTGATTTCTCAAAATACACAACCACATTTGACAATCACTGATCTGAATTGTCAGTGTCGCTTGACAAAAAAATCAGTGGACTGCCTTAAAACATTCTTGGGGGTTGGGGGTATTCACAGGCAGGAAGGGGAGGAAGTGGAGTCTGCTGTTAGAACACAGCATCTTAAAGATACTCCATTTTAAATCTAGGAAATACAGGCAGGAAATCCAGTTCCATTACCTTGTTATCACACTGATAGAGGCACAAGAATCACCTGATGATGCAGAAATCAACAGTCAGGCCACAAAACTGCTACCTCACAATACTCCTTAATGGATGAGAAAAAGGAAGAGGAAGTTGGAAATTTTTACCTGCTACCTCTGGAAACAATCAGGATCCAGGGAAAACAGGACTTGAGTTTTATGCAACCATTAAAGAACCACTTACAATATGTGTGGTCCTTCTGTAATCCAGAAACACGGTATCAGTGCTTTTGAATTGAGATCTGAATAGACTTTGGATGTGAATAGACAGATTTGCACCAATCAATCTTTCAAAAGGAAGTTTTGATTTACTAGTCTACCATGTTGAAATGTTTGAAAAAGAAAACATTAAGTGTTTGAATATAATCATCATAAATCTGCGACGATATGAGGATAAATCAGTCCAGATGGAAGTGTGATAACATTTTCTGTTTCTAATCTATAAAAAGATGTATAAAGTTCACCCTCAGGCATATATAAAGGCATTGTTGAAATTTAAGATGATAAATCTTGGATTCAAAACTGAAATTAAAAAGAAAATTGTAAATAAGTGCTTAATAATAGATACATTCTGTTTTCAGTATGTTTTGCCTGTCTATTACGTTAAGAGTTATTATAAATCATCATCTACAATGATGATCTACAAACTTTACTGGAGCTTTTTTATTGTTAAGCACATCTTAACGCTTAATTTAGTTCATACCTAAGGACAAAACAGAATCAAATTTATGCCTTCAGGGTTTCATCAAAGCATATTTTTTAGGAAATAAAGTAGGATAATAGTAAATACACATTTTAATCCCTCCCAAAAGTCAGTCATTTTAGATAAAATAATAGCATTTTAGTTGCCTTAAAACTAAGGGTATTTATACAGTTTTCAATGGGACTATTTCCTTCCGAAATGGAGTACAAAATTAAGGTGCAGATTACTAAAATCAGCTCTTCCAGGGTTTTTAAAGTGGTAGTTTCTTTCCGATTCAAATCCTCACTTTTAGCATATGTACAGCTATTGAGTGTTGTCATATCATAGAACTTTCAATAGGCCAGCTCTTCCAGAGAGATGAGGCAAAAATCATTAAGACTATCAACAACTGGAGCACAAAATATCATCATTCAAAGAACCACGCTTAAAAATGTTAACAAAACAAAGATAATATTTCAATGGGGGGTTTATGAAAAAAATTCAGATTGATTACTCCGGAAAAAAACAAAACTGGAAAATCTCTTTTTGTTTTAAAAATTCACGGTGAAATATTCATATCTAGATGGCCAATAAATTAGAAATCAAATTAATACTATTGCTTTTTAAATTACTCCTGAAGAAGTACAGACTACTTCATTTTGTAAGAATAAGGAATTAAAGTTAAGTTCCTCATCCTGATTTTACACTGGTTATTCATTTACACACTAACATCAGATCTGACTTTTCTTCCCCTCATAGTAATACACGGCTACACAGTACTTAGAACTATAATCTAGATAGCTGTTATCAGTCTATCTATACACAAATCCTTCAAAATAAGGATTTGTACAGAGATCAAGGACTTTAAAAAGACCAGTACTGAATTCTCAGGGAAAGCCCCTACTTGGTTTTCTCTCCAACAGACCTAAAGTTTAGCCCAAGGTTATGACTAGACAATTGTGTTTTATAGCTACAGATAAACCTCACCACCGTGATCTTCCCTTATTCCTTTTTAAGCTACTATAACTTTTGGCTTCTACAGCACCTTGTGGCAACAAATTTACGAATTCAACAATTTAATTATGTGCTGTTAAAAAACTACTTCCTTGTACTCATTTTAAGCGTGTCATCTGATAATTTAATTAGGTGCCCCTGCTTCTGTTATGAAAAAGGGAAATAATTGTTCCCATTCACTTTCCTCGCATTGCTCATAATTTTAGATTTCTATCACATTCCCCTCCCAGTTGTCTCCTTCCAGGCTTTAGCACTCTGCCAGTTTAGCTTCTCCTCATATAGAATTCATCGAGCTCTTTTCCAACTCTAGAACATTGGGTTTAGGGTAAGCATGAGAGCAGAACTATTGGTGATACTCCTTTCCTCATACCTGCTGAATACCTTTAAAATCCAATTTTTGACAACTGCTAAGCCTCAACTACTATGCTTTGAGAGCTATCTGTCTTGAATTTTGGATCTCTTTTTCCAAGAAAACAAAGAGAAAGAGTTCACACACATGACTTTGGGTTTATCAGCAAAGCATTTCACCTAACTTTTCACCCACTCAATTCTGTGAAATCCTTTGGTGGCTCTACATAATCAGCATTTGATTTCAGTTCTCTACACAACTTTGCCATTGGAGAGTTTTCTCACTTCCTCAAGACCCTGGATAGATCTCACAAGCAGCTTTGATCTAGTGTAAAACTAAACTGTTTATACCCTTAATTTTTCATGTTTTATTTAGCTGGTGTTTTGTAAAAGGATCTCTTATTTATCTCCCAGAACATTTTTTAAAATACTGAGACACTGAAGCTGCTAAAAAGCCACTAAGCAATTAATTAAAAAGATTAAAACTACTGGGGTTCTACCAAATTCCATGCTACTGTTGCAATTACTTCTAAGCAACAACATGGAACCTGAAAGTATGAAGTTTTGTAGTTCCTTTTTAAATAGGAAGTTCAACTGAAATTAGAAATAATTGTATTAAAAAATGTGCAGTATAGACATTTAATTGATTACCACTGCTTTTAGACATTTGTTCATTCTTCCAAAAAACTTTATTTTTAGTCAATAGCTAGTTATTAAATCCTTATTTTGTTCTATATGAGTACAAGTAAGAAAAAAGTACACTGAATACTGCTTGAATAAGTTAAGTAGCAATACTTGAAAATAATAAACATTTCTACTCTTGACATTTTTTTATTCAAAGCACACAAAAAGGAGCTAAATGGAACAAATAGAGGATACAAAGAAAGGGTAATCAACTCTCACATGACAACTGAACTTTGTGTTAAGTCATGAATGATCTAAATTGAAGTTACATAAACAGAAAACTAATGCCACTGGCAAACAGCCCCGTTCTGTAACGTTCTATTTGAGAACCACTGGTTAAAGAAAGAGACGCTGAGCTTTGACAAAGAACGATATGGGAGATGACATCAACTTCTTTCGGCAAATGAGCTCAGCGTGCCAGCTAGCTGACAAATTAGCTTCTAAAAACCACTAACAGTAGCTTACAAAGTCACAGCTGTTATCCTGTTTTGAACAACAAAATGTTGATCTCGGTTGAAATGTCTAGTTTTACAGAAGATTTGTAAGTGCCCTGGTGGTTTCTTTTTTTTAAAAAAAAAAAGCAGTAAGTTATATTGAGGAAAGCACAAGAGACAAGCAATGACTGTACTCTGATGACTCCACGGTGATGTTTAATAGACAGGATTAAGTGGAACACTTGCTTATGTTCTGCACCTTCCTTAAATTTAAAAAGTCCCTAGAGCTACAGGCTCAGTAGCAACATAAACCTACAAATGTGAAAGTACCATAGTCACTAGCAATTGCTCCAGCTAACTCAAGTAGTTCCCAGGATATTAACTTTGATAGTGGGAAGAAATGCATCAGAAAACCTGGCATGGGAAAACTTGTAGGAGATTCGATTAAGGGAGTTCAAACAACTTAAAGATGCTAATACTATAACTAAACAAATATTCTATAATGCTGACCAGTCAACAAAGCAAAAATAAATAAAAATATTACTTAGAACTTCAACTATTTAAGTAGCGAAAATAGTCAGTTTTATGGTAAAATATGTCAGTCTTCCCCATTCCTCAGTTATAGGGAACTAGAAAGTATTAAAAACAATAGAGCCAAACTCAGTCTTAATGCTGGTACTCCTACTACCTTCATCATTGGTATCTGAACACCCCTCAAATGATATAAATTAAATTTATTAAAGTTTAAAAAAAAAAGTAAAAGAAAATTATAATTCCTATTATAGAGACAAAAAACCGGACAGAACAATTTAAGTAACATCCTGATAGTTCAAAGAGAAGTCTGTGGTTCAGCCCCAGAGCTAAACTCACCTCTCAAGCCCCCTACCACAACAATATTCTCTCTTCATTTTTTCACAGTTCTTTCACCTCCATAAAAGTGCAATGACTTCAGCATAACCACTCCTGATTTATGGTAAATGAAAGTAATAATCAAATCAAGACAGATGCATTCCGAGTTCAAGTGACAAGCCCAAAGGCACCAAAGAAACCACTGGTCAAACCTTGGATTGGAACTTCTAAGATCCTACATTTAAACATCTAATAAAGATATTTATTTAATAATGGTACTTAAGGCCTATTTCTATCAGCACATTTTCATATGTTTTCATCTTTAATGTAGAGATAGTATAATAATGAACAAAGTAAGACTGCAGGCATGTTAAGATCTGAACACAAGGACTTATTTTCAACGGCAAGTCTGGTACTTATTTTTGGAACAAGTACTATCAACTCTCAAATTCAGACCCAGAATTGGTCGGTCTCCTTTATGGACCTGAAAAAAACAGAAATTAATTTGTTTACCTCCTAAGCAAGCAGGAAGGAAGACAGAAGAAGCTAATATCTCTAAGTTAACAACTAGTACCTCAAAGCCAATAACATGTCAGATTATCCAGACCAATCATCAGCCCAACACCACCATCCCTACTAAACCATGTCCCAAAGTGCTAAGTCTAAATGATTTTTGAACACGTCCAGGCAAAGAGATTCCACCATCTTCCCAGGCAGCCTGTTCCAATATGCTTGACCAGTAAAGAATTTTTTTCTAATAACTAATCTAAACCTCCCCTGGTGCAACTTGAGGACATTTCCTCTCATTCTATCCCTTGTAGGTCAGGAGGAGAGACCAATATCCACCTCTCCACAACCTCCTTTCAGGTAGATGTAGAAAGCCACAGGGTCTCCCCTGAGCTTCCCAGTTACTCCTTGTAATATTTGATCTCCAGCCCCCTCACCAGCTTCATTGCCCTTCTCTGGATGTGCTCCAGCACCTCAATGTCCTTCTTGAACTGAGAGGCTCAAAACCGAGCGCAGCTTTTGAGGTGCAGCCTCACCAAAGCCAGGTACAGGGAGAGAATGCCACAGCATTTCTGATACAAGCCAGGATGCTGCTGGCCTTCTTGGCCATCTGGGCACAGTGTTGGCTCATATTCAGCCAGCAATGGACCAACACCCACAGGTCCTTTTCTGCCAGGCAAGTTTTCAGCCATTCTTCCCCAAGCCTACAGTGCCACATGGCATTGTTGTGGCCCAAGAACAGGACCTGGCACTTGGCTTTATTATTGACCCAGCCTTTCCAGATGCCTCAGTGGATCCTTTCTGCCCTCCAGAAAATCAACACCCCCGTTCAATTTGGTTTCTCCTTGCTGTGTTTTACACTGAAGTGGTCTACAGGAACATTGTCATCTCCTTCCCATTAGTCACCTTAAAGTTATCCAACAACCTACACCGCCAATATGTCCAGAGTTTAGGCCACATGAAGATTCTGGTATTCAAGCGAAGGAGACTTTTAGCCTCAACCTGTTATTTCCAGTATTGTGATGAAACCATTTGGTCTCCAAGACCACTGGAACCTATAAAAAATTGCATATGTTCTTGATCATAAAAGTGGACATGGTGAGTTCCAAATTGTTAATTTTACATTTGGAAAACACATACAAAGAAGCTCATCTATGTACAAGAATAAAGAAACATCATACTATTCAGGACAACATTCCATTTAACTGTATACCCTTTTAGGAAGTGTATCCATTCCTTGTTTAAACCATGTATTTCATTTATAGAAATTTCATACATCCATCATTGAAAATTCAGCTGTTTAAATTAAAAAATATATAGATAAAGATAAGTATTTTCACAAAAAGTACACCCTAGTTGGGTACCACAGGGTGACTGAGAAGTTTGAGGGTTATTTTTTTAATATTTAATTTTATTCTCTCTGTACTTCCACCAAACCATATCTGACTACAGAGAATATCATGTTTTGCCCAAAAGGGAAAAAAAAAATTATTAATATTTGTTATCCTCAAAGCGTCACATGTGCCACAAAAGAGCACATGAAAGTTAGTAATTCTTCTTCATAGTGGAGTTTGAATCCTGTGCAGGAAAGATGGCAGACAGCCATATAATGAGCAATGAGTGATAAAAAGAAAGTCACTGAATAATGAACTTTGAAGTGAGCAGTATTCGTTCCATGCAAAGCATGAGTCAGGAGTTCTAGGGACAAAAAAAGCAATCAATTAACACTATTATAAAGTACCACACACAATCGGGCTGTGCCAAAGACCACTGGAAACCTTATTACAGCATTTCTGTTCTAGTTTCATCAACTTATTTCTCTAGTGTAGAGTTAAGCTAATCTTACATTTTTTAGGAAAAGAACACAGATTTAAGGAAAAAACAACAAACTTATCAGTTGGGAATAGTTCTATTTACAAGTTTTTCAGATTTCACCTCTAAATTAGTAGGCAATCTTGCAGAGAATCTTTACTATTTCAGCTCCATATCCGTCATATGTCCAATCTAGGAAGAGTTACTAATGAGAGTTGAAAAGAAAAGCACTCGAAGAAATAGTGTTCTGTAAAATTCATGAATTCTAAAAAAGTGTCTGGCCATAATAATATCATGTAATGAATGTCTGACTCTCTCAATTTATTTCAGTTATTCAAAAGAAAAAGTAAGCCTGAACTGTTGTAGCTCCTATGCAGAGATAAAACAGCTATTTTCTACCCACATCAGAAAATGAGAAGATTGAATTGCATTCAGTTATGAATTAGATTTGTTCTTCAATTAAAAGAGAAGAAAAATAAATCATACCGAAGTTAAATGACAAACCAAATGCTATTCCATTCTAATTTTGTCCAAAAGACAACTAAATTTGTTATTTCTTCAATTCTTTGATCATTATGTTTAGCTTGTAAAGATGCCACTTACTACTGCAAATACTCCATTTTTGAACACACTGGTATCATTTTTCCCGAAACTGAAATATAAACATTCTGCTGCAGAGCTGCTTCAAAGCCACACTGGGCAAAATTGGGCTTATAAAGCAAGAAAACATTTAGATATTCATAAAAAATAAAAGTAATTTTAAAATACTTTGAAGGAATTACAATAATTACAGTTTTTACAAAATGAGCAGGATAAAGACGGCAAAGTAAAATACGTATTCTACCTTATTCCCAAATCCCAGCAATTACTGCAGTTTCTTTTTAAAATAAGAAAACATATTCTCCCTCTATTTATATGTAAAGGCACAATATGTGAAAGAAAAAGGTAGTCTCATTTCACACATTACAGAGAATACAGTTGTTTCTGAGAGCCACGACATCAAAGCCCATGCCATGGAATGAATTCCGGCTCATGAAAAGCCAGAGTTCCTTTAGCACTGGGGTTCTTGGCAAAGCAGCAAACGCCCAGAGCACTGCTGGATTCTACAAAATGGTCTGGTAGCACTGACGTGTACATCCCACGGGTTCCCCAAATATAAGACATGAAGGAGTCTGGCTGCAAGGCTCTGGTAGGACAACTACATACTCTGAAACTCAAAGATGACAACTGCCACAACAGATGTAACTCTCACAACCAACCTCATCTAATGAATTTTGGTACAAACTAAGTGGTACAGGAATTAATCTATAATGTAGATCACACACCCTTAAAATACAGCTTCCTTTAAAATACCAAGCTTATGAAGTACAAATACATTTTAATATTCCACAAAAACATTAACCAATTGACATTCTTAACATCAATCAAACAAAACAGATTTGTTTGATTCTTGAGCTAATTTTAAATGGAACGTTGAGTCTAAAGCTTTTTCAGGCACAGAACCACCAAAAAATACCACGCCAGCAGCAGAATGCTCTCAGGAAAGGCATTTTGAAAATACTAGAGAACATTATTTTTCAGCTTGGATTAATTTGCGACTATGCTGCTGAATTTTCCAACAAAACTGGGGTTTAGAACTCTCATTCAAACATACTCCTATTCCAATCACTAATAAGGAATTT
The DNA here is from genome assembly GCA_033556795.1 of Tapera naevia. NCBI lineage: Eukaryota > Metazoa > Chordata > Aves > Cuculiformes > Neomorphidae > Tapera > Tapera naevia. The sequence goes on along the minus strand of JAUMJJ010000079.1, from coordinate 32,186,548 downwards.
GGCTGCACAGTTCTACGAGTGGTTTGAGTCCTAAGCGCCCATTCATCAATATGGCCTGTCCTTACACACCGCACAACGAGCAGGCAACACTCGATAGTCTCTGAGCTGTCCACCATCATCTTTATGTCTTAAAACACAGAATTGCATCCTGCTTAGAACTGCTAACCCCTCACAGTACATACATGGTTGAGTCACCATCTCTGGAGGTGTTTAAAAGACTGGTAGATGAGTTTCTGAGGGACATGGTTTAGCAAAGGGACAGGTATGGTTGGACTTGATCTCAGAGATCTTTTCCAGCCAGACGATTCTATGATTCTATGCAAGCAGCAGACCCAGAACCTGTGTTTACTTTTGAAATGGAAACCTAACAATACATTTGGATTATAGGCTGGGTCTCCAATTACAAGCACCCTGCTCATCCAACTGTCAGTACTCTGCAGTGCTATTTGATTCAGGTACCCACCAAACACATCCCTCAAGGAAATAACAAGTAGACGCAATGGCATATCTTCTTAAAAAAAAATTATTACTTTTCCATTACACAGAAGTGAAGCAAATGGTTAAAGTAATAAAATATATAAGCATTAAAAAATAAATAACGCATATGTGTCTTATCCACACAGAATATTTCCTCAAAGCTTGTATTATTCACCTTAGAAGTTACAGGTTTGGATTTTGGCAACCTAACCGCAGGGTCTCTCTAAAAAATGAACCCTGCTTCCACACTTTTGAGGTTGGAAGGTCAGAGGAGGGGGAGGTAGGAGTGGAAGGAATGACTGCAATTCATTTCTATATTTTTCCTTCATTACCACCATTCACTTATTCAGCAGTCTGTTACTCAGAACATGACGGAAAAAATATCTTAAAAGAACTGACACCTGCTTATCTGAACATGAGTGAATGGACTGTCTGTAAACACTGCCTGCTTTCTCCTCCAGATGTGAAAAGTCAGCCAACCAACTCTCCAGCAAGGAAGGCGTCACACACCGGAAATTTAATACAAACAGCTGCCATACTCCTCCCAACATCACTTAAGTTTGATCCTCCTCTATCATCCTTTAGGCATATGGGCCATTTTAAGGGTGATGCAGAGACAGCCCGATTCACTCCAAATGAGCTCCACAACCACTGAACACAGCCAGGCTGCTTCCAAAATCTGAGCTGACTGTTTCAGAACAAGCCAGGTTTCACACTGCCTGGGAGACTGAAGAGCAATTTTCTCTTATGCATGCTGTCACCATGCAAAGTGGTCCATGTCCTTCATCCTGTTTCTGGGTCTCCACTTCTCCTCACCCTCAGTATTCCTTCTCTACAAAAGTGGAGCCAGACTGTTAAAAAAGAAACTAATCAAAAAACAACAAGCTTCTCTTTTTAGCTCTCCTCCTCCCAATTCCATTCCTTCTATTCCCCTCTCACTCTCCTTCCAACAGTCTTTCTCATGAATGGTCTTGGTATCTCTTCTCTAACAAAAAAAGCACTATACATTTTTAATTACAAGGGAAAGCTTAAACTGTTGAAAAGCTGCGGAGAAGAAGTAGATCCAGGTACTAAATAATTTACAAAAAAAAAAAAAGATATGGAGACATAAATGAGAGGAAGGATGAAACTACCTTATTTTACTATTTTTTTCTCTAAAAATACTGTTTACATGATAAACTTATGTAAACATGATAAACAGCACAGAAATATTTCAATGTGCATTCATTGTCTGAGGAAATATTACAGGGTTGAGGGTTTTTTCCAAAAATATAGACAAGAAATTGTTAGGATCAGGCATCATGCTCAAGTTCAAGCAGGTAGGAAGATCAGCCAATCACACACAAAAAACTAACATTCCTCATACTAGAATATGTGGGGAAAGTTAATAATAAAATTAAAACTAACTTCTCTCCCTTCTCCATGAAGGTCTTCAGATCACTTGTTTTTATTACAGTTCATTATATGGGTTTTTTTCCCCTCCCTCTCTTTCATACTTTTCTTAAATGGCTAACTGCATATATTTAATTATATACTCCTCAGGGCAGTGACTATTTCCTTAATTGTCTGTAAAGTCCGCTGCTATAAACAACAGTACTATGCAATGTTAAGTAATAAAAAATGAGTAATGTTTTCTTGAGAAACAGTCATGCATTAATTATCTAAGATAATCTGGAAAATAGAGAAATATGGAAAAAACCCATGCAGTTGTGAATCTATAACTTTAAAGCATCACTACCCAATGAATGGTTTATGATAGTCCCTTTCAGTATTATATTTAATTTCTCTTGGGGTATTTAAAAAACATCTGTTCTAAAAGTTTCCAAGTAAACAATACCCATTCGGTAAGTCTACAAAGTGCAACCCCCTTCTGTACTGTCAGTTAAATGTACAATATTTTAAATACACATTATGTAGCCAACTGTAGAAGTAGGCACTTAGAATGCAAAGAATATTCTACATGTTAAAATACACATGAAAAATACTGTCCAAGAGTTGTAACATAAATCAAATACAGATTCTAAATTCAGTATTTAATAACTACGCAATTTGAAATAAAAAAACATTTAGTTTTTATTACTTACTGAACTAATTTCATGTCTTAAGTCTACATTGCTGTAGACTTATAAAGCACAGAAGCTACTGAAACTGGTACAATTTCAAAACCAGAAGCAAATTTTTATTGCTGAACTGTGTCCCTGAAAATAGGGTTTAATATGAAAACACTGACACCAAATCTGAAAACGGTGAATATTCTGCTTTCATATTTCTAAAATTCTGTTCTCCAATCTTGACTAAGGCTTGAAGGTAGCAACTCAGTATTTTTCCAGTGTAAATGTTGTGCAAAACCTTTACAAACAAAGATCTAAATCTGCAATTGCCATTACTAAAATAAATGAAAAATCTATAAGCAGCAGTGAAACTGGCATGCAAATAAAAGAACTGTCAAGACATATATTGCCTAAAAATAAGCTTACAATAACTATTTTAAAGACTGTGTGTGGTCTTACCCATATATTTTGGCAAGATGCACTTTCTCCAACCACAGCTAGATTCATCCAAAAGCAGTGGCACTGGAGAGTCTCTGTCTCACCTGTCAAACTTGAAGAACGTTGTTCAGCAGACCACCATGAGTCCATGGATAGGATCCACAGCACTACAGCAGCTGTTCTTGATAAGTTTTCTCTAACTATTGAGGCAAATGCTTCAAAAATGTTCTGGAAGAGGATCACCCTTAATATACGTGCATTTAAAAACAAACAGAACTATATCTGGAATGAGACTTTCGGGACATTTATGGCAGGGCAGCATCAGTGACTTCATACGTACCTGTCCAATACTTGGAAACCATCACAGAAGATTCAAGTCTATTAAATTTACCTTAGAATTGAATTATTTTTTTTTACCTCTCACAAACTACTACAGTCTTGAAATTGCACGCAATCAAATGAAACAGCTAGAACCTGTAAATCTCCATATAATCTAGGAAGATGAACGTTCTTCTTCTCAGTTCCTTTGCCACATATGACATGGAAAATATTTTCACACTCTACAAATAGGTTAAGCGGGAAGGAGAGGTAAAAGGCTGCCTGGCTACAGTAAAGGTAAGATGCAGTGAAAAATCAGAAGCAAGAAAAGCCACCAGATTTAAAAGTACATAAGGGGGTATATTGATGACCAGAAAAATCTAAGGAGAGAGTTTATCTGAATTCTGTCTACATAAAAATTTCAACTGTTATTAAAAAGCCTATAATCCTTTTAATTTCCAGAGCAATGTGAATATTTTCTAAAAATAGGTCACCACTTTAACTACTGAGATTTGCTCTGGTTTCACTCCTGGTAGCATTGTATCCTAGGAGCAAGAAAGGCTCTAGAGAGATTACTTTCACTTTTCCCTAGATATATTTAGTGTACTAACTAGCATAGTTAGGATATTATTTTTCTTTGGTTTTGTCAGTAGCATGTTTGAAATAAATTTTATTAAGTGGTAGTGTATGTAACATTGCATTGTGGGTAGCAGTTTCCTGCCCTAACCTAGCCACATCCTCAGCTGTTATATGAGACAAGTTTCCCATATTTTCTGCAAGCTGACTTTAAAAAAAAAAAGAAAAAAGAAAAAAAAAAACAGAGAGGGTTAGGGTGATCTAAACACCATATATGGACCATTTAGAATGTGCGTGTCTCATCAAAAGGGTTTTTTCCTCAATTAGTGTGCAGCCTACTTGATATGTATTTGAGGAACACAAGAAAAGTAATGCTTGTCAAAAGAAATGTCTGAGCAGCAAGAATAATCCTGATGACACATTTGACCATTAAGATGCAGCCACTTATTCAGTCTGATCAGGAGTTAGATTATTCCACAGGAGAGTATCTTTTATATAGTACGGAGACTTGAGAGAGTGGCAGCTCAGGATGAATGAGAACAATTTACTACTACTGCTTGCTATTATATGATGCATTCACTGCTTAACAGAAGATGACTGCCCTTTTAATTTTAATAAAAGTTCAGTTGAGGGTTTAAATTGATCTTCAGTAGCCTGATTCCATTGTACAGAAAACAGACATTTGTTTACACTAGAAATATAAAAGCATTTTTTCCACTTTATATGCTTAGTAGTCCCAGGCACCATCTGCTTCAAACTATATGTTATTTAGAAGAAGGTTATAAGGCAGAGAACATAAAATCATAAAAAGGTAGCAGTAAAACTCAGATGTTCAATGCCACTCCTTGCAGACACCAATAGTAGCATTTTAAAACAAAAACCGCTAAAATAACCTTGCTGTTACTTCTTTTTTTTTTAATTAACAGGCAGTTTTAGGTTTTGCTTTAACAGATTAGTATATATGTGATATTTGCACACTTGAAGCTGTTGCAGATGTTGGAAATCAGAAGTCTACAAGATACAAAAGTTCCATAAAATGTGAAAATATTTTATAAAGAAAGGATACATTAAATATATTAGCTAAGAACCATCAAAAACCATAGTACTATTGCTCTAAAAAACTATAATTACTTTTCAGTTATGAAAAACAGAGCTAAGGAGAGAGGTTTCACTCCTTAAAAAAAAAAAAACAAAACACACACACACACAAAAAACCCAAAAAAACAAACAAATAGAAAATATTGCTCTAGTGGAAGCAGATACTTTAATAACATCTACATCTAATACCTGCATCTGAGAAAACTGGATTAGGACTTTCTGCATTAATAAAAATCAGCATCCTGTTACAGTATATATTGTAAAACTTTTAAGTGCAATTTAACAAGTTTGTCATCATAGTGCTTTAAGCAGAATATATATATGTCTCCATTTGTAGCACAGAAACAAACATTTAAGTACAAATAAACTTTCAGCGGGGTCTCACACTGTTTATACGCTGTGTGAGCTTTGACTGACATAAGCCAAAATGTTTAGAAATAAAACATGGCTTAAAAGTTTCAAAATACATTTCAAAAAAGTGAAAGACGTAATTATCTTTTAGCGTTGCATTACAATCAACTTTAAATAAGATTTCATTTGTGCACAAAGATCAGGCTCATAGTTTACCCGAGAAATTCCTTAGCATAATACTTCCTTTGTAAGTGTAATTGTGACTTAAAGCATCCCCTATGGAATACATAAGTTAACATCGATTTTTGTAGATCCACCTTTAAACAAAAGACTGTCGACTGTGCAATTAATTCATTAACAGCAGATTTTCAGGATTTACGCATCTGCTTCATTAGATGTGCAAACAATATTGAAAGAAGCCACCAGTTTCACAAGTATGAGGTCTGCATAAAGTTTAGCTTTTTAATGTCTCGATGCTAATAAATTAGCATTTTTTCAGTGACAGTTTCTGCAAAATACATCTAGATTGCTCAGTTAAATTATTTGGTTTTCTGCTTTTAATGGATTTTGCCTTACTAGATGAAGACTTCACTGTAGTGGTCTCGATCTTGACAGCACAGGTGAAAACATAAGTACAGTAAAAATAAAAATCTTATAAAGCTATCTTATCAAAACACATTAACAAACTTGGAGACTACCTTTGTGTACATAAGTGAAAATATTAAAAAGCCATTTCAGAGTAAGCCTGAGCACAGCATTTTAATGCAATAAATTAAAAATTCAAACTTCTGTAGGAAGTTCAATATTCTAATATTAAAGATGTGAGTAAGAATAAATTCTGCAGCTTTAAAAATCAAACAGCTGCATTCATATGAGGGGAAAACGGGTATTTAAGATTGACAGGAGTTGTCTAGTGTATAAAATACCAGATCTATCCACCATCAAATAAAAATTGATAAATATCTTCAATGAATAGCTGTAGTTGAAAAACATTCTGCTTACAATTAAGGGTTCCACAAATAAGAGGCAGCAATCTCCAAAAGCTTTTGCTGCTTCGAAAGTTGATTAAAACTGTAATGCAGATAAACACATTTTGTTTATATGAAGATTAATATTCCTTCCACCATTTTAATACTGTTAACTTTTTTTCTGTTGATATTCTTAACCATGCTGTGAAAATATAAAGAAATAAAAGCAATTCATCATTAGGAGAGTTAAATATCACCTTTACATTCATACAAGATGGGTGATTTCCAGAATAGTTGTTTTTCATTTTAATGTGGAATCCTATAAATTAGACAATATCTAATCACTATTGAATTAAAAACAACGCCATTTACCTTACAGTAAATATTATGAAAGAAGTTTTTATGGACACAGTTTTACATTGTTTTGACAAATGCATAATGAAAAACAAAACACAAAATCTGTAATTTTTACTGAAATCTCCTCTCCTGTTTTCTCTCCATCCCTTCAAAACAGAGAACCTGCTCTCCACCCACACCTCCAGCCATTCATCTCACACCTTTCCTGGCCAATTTCTTACTGGAAAGCTGAGGACAAAGAGGAAAGTAAAAAAGGAAGGATGTCGGCTTCAAAGATTTGTATTTTATTTTACAAATAAAACCTCAACAATACCTAGAAAACATTTTACACAATTCTTCTCTTCCCAAAATACAGATGACAACAACAAAAAAATTAAAATCACTCAGCTAAAACTAGAAAATACAGAGCATCTGTGATAGAATCAGGCTAATAAGAAAAGTTCTAGACGTAATGTCCAAAGGGGCAAAAAATAAGATACTTTCTCAAAGATGTTTCCAATTTTGTTCTGAATCTGAGTGAGCAAATCAAGACTACTAATACACACTGTCTGTGCACATTATTCCTTACTACACACAGCATTTTGCAATTTATTTCAAAGCCTCTATTATAAACAAAAAAAAAATACTGCTTTTGTTAACCCACTCTGTACCAATACAGTAAAGGCTTATATTACACAATCAAAGTCAAAGTTACAATATGTTAAGTATATAAAATATACTATACACTTACGCACACATACGATGGTATGGATTTAAATCTTACATATGCATCAAATTTATGTTTCATTTTATAACTGTTAACATTAGCTGGTGAATAATGTTATTTACAGTCTCCCAAAGAGTCTAAGAGTCTTCTATTTCTCTTAATCACTGAAACTATAATAAGCAATTAATGTAAGCACGATCAAACCCTCCCAGCTCTCATACTTCATTCTCTTAAGCAACATCTACATTAAATTCCAGCAATACCGGTATTAAAAAGCATCACTCAAACTGCATTACACAACTAGTTATGATATCCAAATGACACATTTTACCCCAAATAGAGAAGAAACATAATTGCCCTTAATTTCCATTACATAAAACTGTCAAGTAGTTTTGACGCATGTAAAGCAAGGCAAAGATGATTTAAGATTTGCAAAGGAATCCCCAGACTAACACTCCTGTGGCAGCCAATTACAGGAAAAAACACAACTCCAACAAGCAGTCGGCTACCAGACCTTCGGAAAGGTAAAGTTTCTTACAATGAGTTACAGATTCACAAGTATAGAAAGACAAGGAGAAAAAGTAAAACAGAAGGAATCCAGCCACCCAGCAAATATGAAGCAGACACAAGATCGTGATACAATCCAAAGATGTAAATTATTGTAAATCATCACTGTTGTTCAGAATTTCACACAACCACTTGTGCCAATTTTGCTCACTTTTCCACAGACAGAATAATGAAGTAGGGAGAGGGAAGGAGGGGGGGGGAATAAACGAGGGGGGAAGAAGAGTGGGGGGAACCTGAACTGAGACTACAGATAAAGTTCTGCTGTCCATATGCTTTAACTGTACAGAGGCTTGGGCTCTTACAGTATTTTGTACTCTCTCCAAATCCTCATGAGTCACAAAAATTAAAAAGCTATATCCTTCAGGATGCCAGGAAGGGCCTTACCATGGGCCTTTTGTCAAAAAATAAAAAAATAGAAAAAAGAAAAATGAAAAAAAAAAAGTCTAAAAAAAAGGTGGGGGGAGAGAGAGAGAGAAAGAACCAGCCACAGTGTAGGCAGTCCTCCCGGAGTCCTCTGATGTCACAGCCACATGACTCGCTCGCTCCAGTAACAGTGCTTGCAAAAAAAAGGAGTTTTTAAAGCTTTTGCTTTTTTGGATTGTGTGAATGCTTCATTCGCCTCACAAACAACCACAGAACCACAAGTGCGGTGCAAACTTTCTCCAGGAGGACAGCAAAGGAGGCTCTGGTTTTTAAATGGTTAATCTCCGCAGGTCACTACCAGCCACTGAGACCAACAGAGTCAGTAAGTGCTCTCTAACCACAGTCTATGCAGTAATAGCAGGTCCTTCAAATATTTGCTCATTCTCTTTTTTTTGTTTTGTTTCCTTGCTTTTCACATGTTACCAGTGCTACACAAGTTTTTGACAGGGAAAAAGCCAACTATAGAGTCTATGCAATCCAGGAACACTGTAAAACTAAAACAAGGTTTGGCTATGGTTTATGTTTTCAGTTTGAGGATCCAAGAAGTATTTACACCAGAAGGTGAAAGCTCTGCGTGAAACAAGCAGGACTATGGCATCAAACAGCCTGTTCAGCTCAGTGACACCATGTCAGCAAAACTTCTTTTGGGGTAAGTACTGTAATATCCAAGCTGCTGGTTTCCGTTGTCGGGAGTTTTCTGACTTTTAACAATGCTGGTTATAGTTATCTAAGCAAAAAAGCTGCTGAATGGGATGCTAGAGTGTTAAAATAGCACATCTGGTTTGGGAAGCGGGGGAGAGACACTGTAACTTCTGCAGCTTTATGAATGGATTTGTTAGCTGACAAGCTGGGCAAAATAGTCGGTGGCTCAGTGCTTAGTGTTTGACAGCAGGTGTGCTCAGCTGTCACGGGGTCAAGGTGTAGCTACACACAGCTGGAAGAGTTTGACGGAATCTAGTGCAATGTTCCATATTAGCTTAGGGAAAAAAGATTAAGTATTTAGTGAGTTAATCAGCAACAGCACAGGGTCTCTTATTAAGAACTCTGGTGTGAGGCATAACACTTTTAGATGTATCCACCATGACTGGTTAATGAAAGATATCATAAGAGACCTAAAGTATATGATTTAAGACTGCTTGTTCTCTAAAGCTGTTGAAAACGAGTAGCCTGTAGCACATAGCAGCCTCTCCTACCCATAACTGCCCTGTCATTCCAGATCTTATTTTTAAGCATACCTCTCAGATGAAGTTATCAGTGTAAATCTGCAGCTCTCCAGTCTTTTGTTGCCCTTAGTTAACAGTAAAGCATGCTTGATAATATATTCACTTGTAAAAGCAAAATCTTCTCATTACATTTATGAACAAGGCAACACATTCATGCATAGAAATATCAAGCTATGAAATAAAAAATACATGATTTAACATGCTGATGAATGTAAGCTTTAATTGAACACAGGATTTAAAATACTGTAAGAGAGCACTGCCAAATATTTACTTCAATATTCTGAAACTTGCTTTAAGTCATATATGTATATTATGGTATTTATTTATATGCACTGTATACATACATGCTCATAAAAATCATAAATACGTTATAAAACTGTACCTCTATTATTGCTTACTTTGAAAAGTTTCTTCCTCTCAGATACAGTCTTGGGACAGAGCCCCTCACTCACAAAAGATTAAATGAAACTGAGTATGACTAAGTGATTTATCTGCAAATAAAACAAAGTTGTATTCTAAATCCTGTTGGAAAATGCTCTATTCTAGTCATCCTTGACAAGTAGTAAAAAGTATGTTCAAATTTTTTCTCAAGCCTCTTTTAACGAGACAGATCAGAAAAACTGAAAATTCTGAAAGATTTAGGGAAAAAAAAAACTAAAAACTTACAAGATTTTCTTAATGGTGTCCATCATGTTGAAACTACGTTGGGACCGTAGCTAAACCTATTTCTTTTCCTCCCCTGCCCCCTCTTTTAAGAAAACCAACAATGCTAAAACCATTTTTGGGATATAGATCCCGATTAAGCTTGTATTGTAATGAACTGATGACTGGAGTTCCTTTACTCCTCCTACTTAAAACGCTTTGACTGGTTCCCAGATAAGCACATGAATAAGCCACAAGGCTGAGCACAGGGAAACAAATGTAGAATAGCTTCTTCCAGGAGAGACACCAATTTAATTTATGGTCCATAGACACCAGAAGAGAGAACATAACCTGTGGCTGCTCATATAACTATAATACACCCAACACTGAGCTGAAATGCTAACTCAAGACTGGGAAAGCAGCTTTGCTACCGAAACTACTGTCGTAATGAAGCACAGCAGAAGCGTAGCCAGACCACATTATCCCAGTGTTTACAACAGGAAACACAGTTTACATGTATAGGGACTTTCTTTTGCTTTTACTTCCAAAAGAGATTAGATGAAATTTAGTTGGCTAAAATTATCAAAACACAGAGTGCTGACTGCTTAATTCATCTACTTTTGATCATTCCTAAAGCAAGCAAGAAGGACTGTAACACGAATAATACTTTGCCCCAGACTTCACTAAATAGTGTTGGGTACCCAAATTTCACCTTGGACAAAGAAAATAGATGCAAGGAACATCAAAATCTCACCAACTCTACCAATATGCAAGAAATAGATCTTAAGCTAAACACAAAACTAAAAACTTTTATAAAAAGGAGACAGAATATACACTAAAAAAAAAATGTCAGAAGACCCAATCTTCTCCTCAATTTGCCATTTCCTACCAACAGAGTCGCAGTACCTCAGAATGCATGATCCATTCTTCCTTTCTATACTGTCTGTACCTTTTTCTGCTCCCATCTCCACTGTATTCATTTCAGGACTGTAGAATTTAATTATTTTTCTCTTTGAGAATTAACTGATGAAGCATTATAATGACAAGTAATAACAGGGAAAGAAAACAGCGTTACAATGATTAACTCACCATACTTCTGAAAACTCTTATTTCACTTGGTTTAGTCTATCTGTTTTGTACTTCATATGAAAGGGAAAACAAGAGTAGTGAAGTGGAAGGACCCCTTCCTAATTAATGCAAACATATACATTCCTCTACAGTTTAGCATATTTTAATTAACTGGATGCGTTTCATATCCAGAGCATTTCTACCTTAGGCTACCTATACAGAGGTTTTGACTCCATCATGCCTATGTAAACCTCCTTTCTTAAGCTTTTAGACATAAGTGTATTCATTTCAATCAGCAAAGGATATTATATTCACATCAATATTCTTTAAAAAAAAAAATGCTCAAAATATACACAATGCAAAAAAAAAACCTTGACCGTATATTTATTAGAAAATTTGGTCAATATTGTTCACACAAACTCTTTCAGAACACAAAACACTTACGAAATGCCTCTCACAACAGTTATAATTTATTGTTTTTTAAGACAGGCTTTTTCAAATATGTTCTGTGTGTCTTCACAGGACAATTTAAAAAAAGAGTAAATCAGATCAAAATTTGGCTGATAATTTAATCAATTATTTCCCATGTAACTTCTGGAAGCTAATCACAACAGACAAACATGGTAAATAAATGAAAGTCTTCATGTTAACAACAAAAAATATACTCTGCTGGTATTAAAACACTCCTTCAATACTTATTCTTCAAAAAAACCCAAACCTTTTGTAGATTTAAGTTCTCAATTGCTCTAATATTTGGTAAAGAATCTTAGTGTTTTATTTTAATTAAGATATTGACAGGAGAGAAACAAATCCTCTTTTTATTATCTATGTACATAAAGAAGAAATTTCCCCTATATTCCAGCTCTGTTTAGTACTTGTATTATTGTGAATGCTAAGCAAAATCTCAGATATCACTACACTTTGCATACAATATAATACAAAATACTACGATTTAAAAAAAAAATACTGAAAACTATGCAAGAATAGCTATTCTTATGAGCCTGAAGAAAGGAGCAAGTTTCACACTGAGGCTGTCAGTATATGAAGTCCCCAAACCACACAGAACTGCATTACACGACTTATAGGACCCTCCGGCAGCAAACTGCACTGAGCTGTTTAATTATCTGTCTCAAACAAAATATTAATAGCCAATAGTGTTTAAATCAACAACACTGATGGAGAATTCACTAAGATTGAAATGTTCCAGTTTGTTCAAATATCTGATGGTTAAACTGGGGAGAAAAAAAAAAAAACACCTTGCCTCATTAGGAGCACTAAGATTTTATCAAACATACAGGATTAATCTCTATTGAATAGAACTATTCACAAATCAAAACTTGCTCCACTTCAATACTTTCATGCAGTGCTAATCAATTACAACCTTTTCTAGTTATTCAAAATCCATGTGCTTTTAATTTTATTCACTGGTGGTCTAAAATATAATATTCAGGCCAAGCTAAGTCATTCTGTATTGCAACTTTGCTTTTTTTCAATAAATATTCATCTAGAGGTTTTCTTAGAAAGAACTGCTCATATGAAGACTGTGGTAATATTTTTATACTGTACCTCCTTGTTGAAGCAAAAGGTTAGGGGTTACCTAAATACCTCAACTGTATATACAAAAAAAGGAAAAGGTAAGTATTCACATGAAAAATCCAAAGGGACTATATTATTTATTTTTGCATTTCCTATGATTAATGATGCACCAGTGCATACTTGAAAACTGAAGTCAAAATAGGGTAACACCTCAAATTCCTTTACAAACTGTACAAATATCAAACTTCCATGCTGTATTAACTACTCTACCAGAAATATTTAAAGGCTGTGCCACCCCACATTAAGAACATAACAATAACACTGACATTCCTCTCAAGTAGTGTGATTTCTTGGTTGGAGTCAGGTTAATACTAATCTTCGAATTGCACCTTATACCTTTATTTTCCCTGATTGCTTTTCAGGACACAGTTGTACTTTTTATAATAATACAAAGCTCAGAACAGTCTTAAGTAAATAATGAACTTCTAATACTGTATCCATTTAGATAGAAAGGGAAAAATACAGCAGTAAATAATTCTTGGAAGAGATGCAGTGCAGATAGTCCAAAAGGCAAACAGAAACTAGACAAGAACTGCATTTAAGGACATGCACACACTTATCAATGGGCAGCATCAGTAACAGCTAAGGAGAAACACTTTCTAAAACTGTAAGTTAACACAAGAAACTGAAAATACAAGCAAAATTTCACATGCTTTTATTCAGAAGTCCAGCACACTCCACTGGAAATTAAAGTGGAAAGGGAAAGGAGGAATTATCCTGTGCCTGCCAGGCTGCAAAGGTGCTGAGCACCCACATTTCTCCTGCTTGGCTACTACAGAAGCCAACGGCAGCTGTCAGTGCTGGGCACCTCTGGAACATTAGACCATGAGTATGTTTTACTCTATGTACCTAATAAAAATCAACATTGTGTATTGTAGGTGATAGGGGGGGTTCATTCTGAAAACTCATTAAATACACTCCATTAATAAGAATTACAATAAATTTCCATGTTTAATATGCCCTAGAGTATATAATATTTTAATTAAGGCAGCCTCAAGATAAATAGTGAGTTTAAGATGGTAAAACCTGAAGCATTTTAAGGTCTGAACTTCAGCACTGAGAGAATCTCAAGTTCTACACAGCTGGTTAAGAAACTGCAACATGAAAATATTCAGCTATTATTTTAAACATAAAAAAGTTAATTTGTCTAAAAGGAATAAATAAAACGTTCTGATAAGGGAACTCAAAAATAAGTTAGCAAACTGCGCACAGAGAGATTTTCGTTGTAAATTTTGCCAGATTTATGAATTAACCACAGATTTTCATCCAGAGACAGCAGACACCCATAAAATGCAGGAAACATCTCCCTCCTCCACCACAGAACCCCCACAAGAAACTACTGTTATCGACAAAATTAATTTATGCTCACATTCTACGCAACAGCTTTAATTTCTATTGTACACATTTATTTCAAACTGGCTTCTAATGTCCTAAGGGGAATGCACTAAGGAGGTGTATCTTCTGCTCTCAGGTGTTTTTGGTTTTAAGTTAATAAAGCTTAAATCTAAGAGCAGGTTTCCTTACATAAACAGGCTCTCTTCTACAAATAAATACAAGACCTGCCACTTAACACACTGAAAAGCACACCCTAAAGAGAGTATTTTAGAGATGAGCACAAAGACAAAATAAATGCCCGTTACTATAATGTAGAATAGTTTAACACTTTCAATAAAAAAATCCATTACTCATGCATCTGTTTCCTGTATATATATATTTTTTTATTCTCCTTGTTAGCATACTGTGTACTGTTCTAGCCTTCCTCATGTAGCTATAAGTTTCCTGTTTCATGTATGAACTTGCTCCAGGAGAGAAAAATCATAAGTTTTCTACAGACTCGACTTAACTGCTGAAGTCCTTTTAATCAGAGCAATTAAACTATCCTGTGCAAACTACTCCTTATTAAACATATTCTAGAAAAAAAAAAAAATTAGCATAGCAAAAGATAAAAGGGAAAAAGGCTACATTTTACATTATAAATATACATGGTGCCTTAAAAAGTATTTTCATATTTACTCAATCCTTAAGAGTTTTAAGAATATTTCTTCATCTCTAATAAACTACCTTTACTTGTACAGTAAAGGCTAAAAACTGCAGCTTCTGCTATCTGTCTCTTAAAAATGCTGCATTCATTAAGGTCCGGCAGTTCTGGAACTAACAATAGTTTTAAGCTTTACTATGTTGTAGCTAAAAACCCTGCGGCAAAAAATTTTTTTGGCCAGAAATCATTCAAATATGGTTACTCTATTTCTGACAGATGCTAGCTTATTTTACATATTTCATCAGAATTGCTAACATTTCATGATGACTTAAAATTTATTATCACTCATTTTCTGGAATAAGGAAAGTTAAAAGCTCATGATCTTACATACATTTATTTTGTAAGAATTTATTTGAACCAAAAGGGTGCCAAACCATTGTTTACTTATCCCTAATGGTCAGATATCTGACATCTAAATCCACTCTGTGGTTTAACAAAACAGAAAGACAGAGCCACTGCCAGTTACATAATATTTTATTGTTCAGAGGACGAAGATGCATCCCCAATCACAATAATAACTATAACACTGATAGGATGTGCTTGTGCCTATCTGCATATATATGGAAATACACCAACGGCTATGTGCTGGGTGCCATTCTTCTGAAAGTCGGGCTAGTAGGACAAAGCAGAGTGGGGTGATGTTACAAGTCATTATTAGTCATTCAACTGAACATATTACACACTTCTAATATACATGATCGTACACACTTAAGCAAAATAGAGGGGGGTTGTTGTTGGTTTTTAAGGAAAAACAATATAGACAAATAATTATGCATAAGTGCGTAAACTTCCAGATAGTATTAATCCCTTAAAATATCTTTAATTCATGTAAATGCAAATCAGAAAAGACAGAGTTAAAAAAGCATGATATTTCAGTGTCTCCGTGTGGGGTACTAGAACAGGGTATTCTTTCTTTTAAGAAATGTTAATGAGCTGTGTATGTGCAAACATGCACATGTACATAGCTCAAACCTCTAATTCCTACTAATCCATACTTCCAAAATTTTGAAATTCTTTAAGCAAACCACTACAGTAATAGTGTAAATTTAGAAAACTTCTGCATTGGTACAATATTTTCCACCCGAACGCTGAAGTTGTAAAAGAGAACGTGCTATCGCATTCAGCTCTGCCAACAGCACAAATACCCAGAGACCGTTCACAGCTCTTCACGTATCTCTACTGACTCTGCTAATATGCAGGAACCCGTAGTAAGGATCTCTTCATTAGAAATATAAATGTGAATGCCCATTAATGCTAAGACAGTGTTCTACATCAATTGTCAGCATTAGTGCTGGTAGTGAAATAATAGACGGCAGAAGTATTCATTTTAGAATACTTGGCAATATTTCTGAGGAAATAGATGTTTTAGAGCAAGTTTCTTGGTATCTTCTTACTTCTTCCTGTAGTCCCGTGAAGAAAGAAACTTGCTTTTGTGGACATTAGACCGGCCAATCTTAACTCACGTCAACTTTCAAAGTGAAACCACATATTTTAGCCATAGTAGTCTTATTTGTAGGTTGGCTGCTGGTTTTGACACAGCACAACGTATCTCTTCTGAAAGTGATCAAAAAGATAAAGCACATTTCACCTTTAAAATGTTCTGATGTGAAATACAGAGCTGTCCAGATAAGAATTGATATTACTTAAGAATATCAATATATTGCTCTATTAATATAAAAATAAAATATCGATGTATATCAATAATTTACTGTAAAACCCAACCTTCATGCAGAATCAGCTAGAGTAATTTTTACACTGCTTCAATAGTTCAGATTCAACAGAACTTAAAAAGGCATTTTAAAACACGGTGAACAAAAATCCTAATTTTTAAGACTGTGTCAGAATTTGCTGGTTTAATTCAGTTTATCACGTCTCAAAAAGCTTTTTAGCTGAACCATAATACTGAACTGCTACAGGATCTACGCCCTTGCTGCATTTTCTTTATGAATTCCACAAGTTACTGCTTGAATTCATAGAATCATCTACTCAATTAGGAATCTTCCACCTTTAAAACTTTTAGGGAACAAAAGTGTCACATTTACTCTTTAACATTGAAGGGACCCATGTGGTCCAGCTTAGCGATGATTTTAAAGCATCTGATGAATTAATGCTACCAGCTATTGTATACTACTCAAGCACAGGAGCAGCTTTGTAATAGAGCATTTAAAGCTTGCAGTGTATTTACTTCCTAACACAATCTGCAGAACTTGTTTCCTCCAACTGAAGACCACCAGTAAAAATTCACATTAAAGAAGTTCATCATCTGTGTTTTTCCAGTCTGTGGTATCAAAGTTTAATTCCTCTGTGTTTGGTTACTTGTGGAAATAACCAAGCCATAACAATGAATGGTTTATTTAAAACTGACAGGACCAGAAAGCAGCAACTATTTACTCAGGCACCGTTACCTTAGCATACACCAGTAAAAATGTTCTTTTCCCAAAAGGATTTTCTGCATAAAGGTCATTCACTTTGCTTCCGTCCCACCCCTCTTATATCCAACACTGTACATTGAAAACTAAGTGCTACATTTTTCTTACTATTCAGTATATTTTTATTTCCCCCTTTCTGATTAAAAAGTATAAACAGAAACACTAAAACAAATTCAGAGGGCGCACTCTTTATATCAACTTTTTTTTTTGTTTTTTTTTTAAAAAAACCCAACATTTAGAAAAAGCCCAGTCATTTGTGGATAAAAAAAAAACAACACCATCCAGGTAGCGAAAAAAAAAAATCATTTCATAACTGGAAGAAATAAATCTTGCTTTGGTATGAAAATGATTTGTGCTGTGGAAGAACAGTTTCATTCAAATGCAAAACTGTGTACTCCATATGCAAACGCTAGAACAACTTTTAACTTTACAGCATGTTAAGAAGAGCACCTAAAATCACGTTTTGTTGTCCTGTATAGCAATTGATTCAGTCATGACCACGGAGTAATTTGGGATTCTAGGCTTATTTAAGTAACATTTGAATATTACGTTTAAAAGCAAAAGCAAAATCTTAATTACAGCTGAGCATATTACAACATCTTAACATAAATGAAGACTTGAGCTTGTCCAGATAGAAAGATGAATTATTATAATACCCATTAGGTACAAGACAAAGGCTTAAAAAAAGTATAATTTTGTGACTTTAAATCACGATATTAATTAACTAACTAATTTCAAGGCACATGTGTAGTGCACATGTGTAAAAATCTACTTGATGGAGCCAGCTTACATATACACACACACAAGCTGGAATGTTCCAATTCTGATCAAAGATGTGTGTAGCCGGATGTGCGGTTGATTCACTGATCAAATTTTCACAACTGAAAAACATCTTGAGACATACAGTCCTAGTTACCAGCAGTGTGTGTGCTTTTTGCTTTAGCATCAGAATTACTCTTCCTAATTTCACATTTTAGGATGTATCTTAAAAATAATACATCTTTCTCACACTTCACAAAAAATAAAGGAAAAATCAAAGAAAAAATAAACACTGGTTTTCAGTTCCAGCTTTCTTAAAGGGCACAGCAAGACTGAGTGAAATAATTCTAAAATACCCATGCAATTTGAACCCTCATCTTGGTGACATATTCTTACAGCAAGCTTGTGCCTCATAAAACCTATATAAAAAGTCAGGAGCATAAACACACAGCACATGCACGCGATGTAAGACACAAATCTACCCTTTAATAATAATATACAGTAGCTCCTCAACCTGCCTGAAAGATTTTTAAATGCTCTAAATCTATAAAAATAGCCCCCTGTCAGACTTCAGGACTGTGTCCTGAATCAACCAATTGTATTGAATAAACACTACTTAACGGCTACTACATTTTATCAGCTTTATGTAAAGTTAGAAAAATTAGAACTAAGTCTTCTATTACCACGTCTGATAATCTTACTTATCTAATGAACTGGATAGATACAGTAAAAATACAGAATGTAATGGTTATTCCACTTGATATGCATTAAGTAAGAATAATCTAAACAAACTGACAAAGATACTGAGATGGGCAACAATTTCCAGACTCAACACTGATTCAAAAGACATCTTTTTTTCCTTCTTTACATACCTGTTTTTTATAATTTACTGATGTCTCTTCACCCCTTCTTGTTGCAAAACTTCCTTTAAAACTTACAGCACACACAGCACCACATCTGAGCCTTATACATATAAAAATACTGGGTTTTTTTCCAGCAGCCCAGAAAATCTGAAGGTTTTTTTAGCCTGACGATATCTTCACATAGAAACACAGAACGTCTGCAGACAGTAAGAAGCCTTTAGTAAAGTCTTTTTGCTGCACCATAATAATCTGATCCAGAAATTCAAGGGTACCTTAAACAACGGGCTACCTGTTCTAGCCATGCTTAGGAATGTGGCCAAATCATTTTTATTGATTTAACCTTTATAGGAATGCTACATATCCTCAGAGCAAAACATTTCTAATGCATTTATAATATGATATACCTCTGAGAAGTTATGAAAAACAAAAATCAAATGACAGAAAGGCAAGCCCCCCTCCTCTATTATGTTTTTTCTGATTTTAGTGATCGATAAGCATTCGAGTGTTAGAATATTTTCTGAGTTTGTATGTGTCTGTATTCATGGGATGAAGTTAGAAACTGTAACACTCAAAGGACAAGAGTAGTATCTGACCTGTCTTTGTTTAAGGAATAAGAACTGGTGAACTGATAGCCAAGGCTCTAAATACTCCTTTCATTCTAGAGTTACACATCAATCATGTTACCTGCAAACATATCAAGTTAAAACTCCCAGAATTTACAGTCCTTTTTGAATAAACTGAGCAGCATGCTAGTTACATTCAGAGGGCTTACAGAAGGTGGTTTGTGCATCTCACCAGAATTCTTAAAGAAATACTTCTCAAATTCTCTCTTCATTAGAAATCTGTTTCATATGTATTCAAATCAGTATTTCTTCACATCAGACTCGTATTCTATTATTTTGAAGCTCAGGTTTGAAAAAATAGCGTATTTTAGTATTTGTTGTTATTTGGAATGTTAAAAACCACACTTGAGTATTACCAGGAGTCACTTGTTTTTCAGAAAGTAAACTGTTTCGAGTTGCTCATTATGGTAAACTTTTTAACTGTGTAAAGCAGAAGTGAATACAGTGACTGAAGAGTTAGTCAAACAAAAGAAAATACACTCACATTACAAATTATATTAATTATATTTCTTATAAATAAGATCAGAGGATGGGAGGGATGTTTGGATTGGGTTATTTTCTTTTGTAAAAAGAAAATAAATGGAGAAAACCTAGTAATAAAAATTATTCTTACTTCTAATAGCTACTAGCATGAAATTCTGGTATGTTATTCTTCCCAACAGAAAGCACCATATCCGGGCACAGTTTAGTGGGCAATACACTGTAACACAGATTACCTATTTTAGTAACATTTACACCTGCATTTTTTCTGAAGTCATCAATGTCAGCAAACCACTGACATTAAGATGTCTTTCATCTATAAAGGAATAGACAGTAATCCTACAAAGAAAGAAGAACATTAAAAAAATACATTAGTAAGTGCTATCTACACACATAAGGCAGATAAATTAGTATATCAAAGCAATGAATGTAATCAGAATGCATGCCTTATCAAAAAACAGGTATCTGTAAATTCTGACAGGTTTTTTTTCTTTTTTTTTTTTTAATCAATAAGAGCTTGGCTTGTCTTTCAGAAAACACATCCCTAATATTATTTCTTTTTCCACTTTTTCTAAGGAATATTCTAAAGATGAATCTATACCCAAATATACAACATCCAAGCACAAAATATCCCTTACATTTAGCTAAACTACATGAAACCATAACCTTAATGTGACATGCAGCAGTGATTTTTCTAAGGACAGGCTCGTTCCACCTTCACACATGGTCCACAACAAGGATCTGATCAGATGAGTGCTTGCCTCTAAACAAACCCAGTAGACTGAGAGTATTCAGTCAGTTATCACATGCAGACCAGGGACAATATCCATGCATAACTAACTAGTAACTCCAAACACTATCCTAGAAAAGATCATGGAAGCATCTCTGACCATACTTGATTTCAACTTTAGTACTTGTAGAATGAAAGTTAATGGAGCAGGAGGAAAACAACCTATAGATCTTACAGAAAAAAATTGCTTTGGATGACACACATTAGGAAATCTTTGTAACGAGCAGCCTGGTGCTGAGAGCTGTATCTCTCTTCCACTGCTATGTTACAGTACAGAACCTCTGCTGTCACTTGCTATTACAGTGCATCTTAAGGAAGGACCTAGGCGATACTGAAAAACAGTGGAATATGTTAGAAATTCAATTTTTTACAGACAGATATGATGGAAAAAGGCCTAGTTTAACTGCAGTTATACTAATAAAACTACTTATAGTAGCGAACATTATTTTTATAACATAATAGATATAATTGTACAAGAGGATTTATTAGCATAGTTATCCCAGCAAACAATAACATTTTTTGATGCTGCAGAAAAGCTGCTCTATGCTGGCATGTGAGAAAGGTCAGATGGTGGAAAACTAACTTCATGCTCTTAACCTGTAAACTCTCTCCTTTCCTGACTACTGACAAACGTCCTAGTAGGAAGGATCTACTGCCTTTCCAAGAACCCATGCAGGGAACCTTTTGCTCTGTTCCAACGGAACAGACCATGTGCACGTTCACCTTCAAGAACGCTAGCCTCCGAGGCAGCTCTCAGAGTACATCTGTCAAACACAGGTTTGTCACAGGGAAATTGCCTCCAGATTGTCAGTTCATAAAGGTTTTATGTAAACACACACATATATCCATACATATATGTCTGTTAGAAGCAAGACACTTGCTATTCAACTCCGTACAACATCAGAGGAACAACTGTTATACTTCAGGAACCCCACAACTTGATTTCAGTGTTTTGAGTGAGAGAAAACAAAGTAAGGAGACAGCAAACTGCGGGGAAATATTTTGCAAGGCTTTTTGATAGAGACTCAAGCAGGAAAAGTGTAGAGACAAGGAAAAGCTAGCTTTCTGAGACGTGACTGGTATTATGCAGCAAAGAGAGGAGCACCAAAAAACACCTGACTCTGGCGACACACAGAGAGGTTTAGGGTGATGGGAGCATTAAGTGTCAGGCAATGCACACATTTTTGCAATGTGCAATTTGAGTAACACTGGCTGTTTTCATGACAACTCCGATAATTCTTCAAATTCAGGCAAGGTTATGTGGGGCTTTGAACAACCTGATTCAGTGGCAGGTGTCCCTCCACATGGCAGGGGGTTGTAACTGGATGATCTTTAAGCTCTCTTTCAACCCAAACCATTCTGTGATTCAGTCAAATTTCCCATTGGATTAATTTTTTGGTTTAATAGTTCCCTCCATATTTTCTAACAGTGAAATGCCATTTCACAGCCAATATTTTGACTCTGGCAAACATGTCTCAGCACTTCACTACCCACCTCTCATACTTCTTACCTTCTCAATCTCAGATCTTCAAAGTATGGAGTATAGGTCTGGTTCCATTTTCAAATGCTAGTTCTTGGCCATTGGTTTTCTCTTCCAAAAGTGCTTCTAAGCAGCTTACACTTGGCTACTTCTATCCTGCTATCTTCTCTGTTTTCTAATAGAACAGGGCATAGTTCCCACACGAAGCTGATTCCAAAAACTTACTAGAATGTACTATGATCATAAATCATAGTCTTCTGCTTTCAAAATCATCAAGAACAACACCACCACCTGACTAAAGATTTTTCAACTGCCTTATTTTCACCTGCCAATAGTTATCCGGTATGACTTTTAGTGGTCCTGGTCCCATATAGAAGTCAGACTCACTTGGAAATTCCAGACATCTTAACCAAAAAAAACCTACCTTTATTCTTCATTTCTTTAGAACGAATTTTGAAGATTACCATTTTTGTCATACATATTTTCAGTGACCACCATAATAAAAATACTGACGCGCAGGTATGACCCTTATACAACAACATAATTAAAGTAGCAGAACTTTTATTAACAGCACCATCCATTCAGATTGCTGACAATGTCTGGTTTAGCCTGAAGTAAAGCTGTCTCCTTCAAGGTCAACTTTTTGATGTATATTTAAGAACTCCATTCTAAAAAGAAAAAAATTTAAAAAGGCAAACTGATGACTCACATCATCAGGACTTGGTAATTTTGGTTCTTGCTGGAAAAATGCTTAGCAAATATTGTCAGCAAAATGCTTCCATTTTCTTTGCATAAGCATATTTTAAACCTGAAAATAGCAATGCTAACAATTGTGCCATCACCAAATATAGCTGTTCTCTACTTTGGGTAAGATCCTGAAGATATTTTTAACCAGAAAACTGGTTTGCCTGCAGCTAAAAATTCAAAAATATTCAAAGCATTTAAAAATCTTACTGACTGACTTGGTTGTGTCAACAGCACAATACAGGATCCTGATTAAAGAGTCAATTATTGTGCCTTTTCTCAGCCAGTTTCCCAAAAGCACAGTTTGTGTTGCATGCTAAGTATTGTCCTGCATCTGGGTCCTCATACACCAATACACCTCACTGAAACAACTGCCGCACGTGAGATTCTGAACAAACTGAAACACTCAATAGCGGGCTGAAAAGGGAACCGAAATGAATTATTTAAGAACAAATAACTACATATCAATCTTAATCAATAATTTCACATAAAACCTGAATTTATTAGTAAAAAATAAGCAGTAGAACCTAAGCAACTTGGCTTCAGAAAAAAAATGATGATGCCTTTATGTTATCCAAGAAAACTTGTAAACTCAGAAGACAGTAAGTGCTTGCAGTACAGAGTGTTGCAAACTGTAGTTGATAACAACTCCCTACAAAAATAGAATTTTAAGAGTCCCACAGAAATACACTATGCTCAGTTTTGTTTAGGTTAATGTATTCAGCCTAGATGAGAGAACAAGAACCGTATTTATTGCAATTTACTATGTCATCAAGCTGGAGGATGACCAAACCATTTGAAGAGAATATGATAGTCTTGATCAATTAGAGAAAGCCCAAAACCAACAGGATTGGGTTAAACAGAAAAGTGTAGAAATGCAGGCTTAGAGAATCAGCTGTTTAAATAAAGGTGAACAGCCTTCTCAAGAATGGTAACTTTGAAGAAAATCTGTACATTGAAAAGGCTCAGAAACAAAATTTGTGGCTGGCGTTCAGCTCACTCTCACAGATCTTATCAGACCTGCCATATACAGAAAAAGCAGGTGGCTTCTGCCTGCCTGATGAGAAGAGCTCAACAAGAAAACTTGCTTTTACTTTTTATTTTTCATTTTGGACTCCACCTTTTAAAAAGAGGAGAGGGAAACATCCTGAAACACTGCTGGAAAGTAAGACATGAATAACAGTTTCAGAAACCATAGTCAGTGTGACAAGGTCAAAGGAACTGGCTTAGTCACTATAAAGTGAATGCTGATCAACTCTTCCTTGGTGTTCCAGTGAAAGACAAAGAAATTAGAAGCAAAGGAGGTGTAAGATGATACTATGAACAATTCAGTATTCCATGGCTATGTTTCAACTATGCCATGTATGCCACAATATGACACACCAGCTTGGATTTTGTGGGCCTTTTAGGTCGGCAAACCTAGCTACATAGCTTCTAAAATCTGTTGGTGTCTTGAGATATTTACTTGGTTTTTTAGCAACTAGAAAGTTGATGAAAAACATCCTCCACACCCAATCTATTTTCACATTATATCCACAGTCACTAAAACCGATCAGTCCTATTCTCTCTACAGTCTTGTACAACAAAAGCAGTCAAGTTATTACAATCATCATTTCCATAGAGAAATAATGGGGGGATTAACAGAAAACAAAATCAGTTCTGTGGAAAAAGCCCAACCTTTTCCTTCACTAGAGTCGGGGCAGGTGAGACAGCTGGCTGTCAGAAGGGCTGTGGCAATACAGCATCCTTCTTCAGTAACCCAGATTGGAATAAGTGCATTCTTTTGGTTCCCATCCAGCTCTAAACCTCTTGTATTCAGTGACTAACAAGTAACAGTCATCAATAAATCAGACCATGCCATGATTCTATGATAAACGTAAGGGCTTTGGCACATAATCAACTTTCCACAAGAAAAGGTAAGAAACCTTGCAGCAACTCAGCTGTTCTGAAGGATGTGCTCAGGTGTACACATTTGCTCTTCACTTGTTCATAAAATGAACAAGTTTCTATTTAGTATGGGAAAAAGCACGTACACAAAGACGACATGGTGCATAAAGCAGTACAAGTGCACATCCTCGTTTACCTATGGGTATATGTTTGCATCCCAAAGCCTAGCAGTAATTTGTACCAGGAAGTATCATGAGTCTTGATATCTCTAGGTTTCAGGGAAAGGTTTTATTTATAAATAAATGGGCTTTACTCAGTAAACCACTTTAATACACGTGCAACTATTTGCATCTCATTCCCAAAGTCAATTCTAATATCCTGCTCAAAGTATGAAATCATCCAGATAATCTGCACACACTCTGTTCTCAACATGTAAAGTACATATAAAATGTTTCCAGTTCCTGTTACTGAATTTGATAAGTGATGCACAACTTATTTTTCACTTGTAATTACAAAAAAAAAGTCAAAATAGAATAGGAATCACTTCTACAATTTTATTTTGCTGTTGAGAGTAATATTTAAATTTCTGCAAGATACCTTCAGTCAAGATTTAAAGCACCCTAATGTTGACTCTGCAAACAAGAAATAGTGGTTGAAAATTAAAAAAAAGGTGCACATCCTAATTTTTAGAATATACTGAACAGTGTATTATTTTTTCATTACACATTAATAAAAGGAAAAACTCAAAAACTCAACACGAAGTTACCTGGTAGGCTTTCTCTTGCTTCTATAACAAATAACAGCTGAACCATCAGCTGAACTAGCTAGTTAAGCCAAGTTTACAGCCGCTTTTTTTACAGGCAGATGGCAGAATGGCTAGAGGCCTGGGCTAATAGACTTCACTGGCGAGTGGTGCTGTTATGGTTCAGATAAATTTTAAAACTGAATAAAAAAGTGTGTTGGTAACAGACTATCCCTTGTAAATTTTAATGAAGTAGCACAGATTTTTGAAAACTGATAGCTTTGTTGATAAATTACTTTCTAGCCTTTCAGCTCTAAGTTGATTTGAATTTAGAACACCTTATTTTGGTTTATAAATCAAGTGGCTTACTTTAAGACTGAGGTCCTGAGCAAGACTTAGAAGATGTGACTCCAATTCCTAATCCAAGACTGATCATATCGTGCCCCAAGGCTAAGAAGAGAGAATGACAATCTACCAACTGGCTCAAACGATTACAACTGAAACATATCGCAAGGTGATTAGAAAGGCTGCATGAACTCATCACTGCCTCCTTCATGTAGAACACTTGGCATTTCCATTTGGCAAAAACTAAAGATCACTTGCACATGTTATTACATGAATTATAAAGCAAATATATCAGAAAATGTACAGTAATTTAAATTATAACTACCATGGTATGCACAAAAACTAAACTGTAGAGTTTTAAAGTGTGCTGACACTCATTCCTTCAGTCCAAAAAATATTTCTCATTTGGTATTTTTGAAGTTTAAAACTCCCTGCAATAAATTTTTCTCATTTTGACTGTAATAGATGAACTACTCTTTCAATTTCTCAACAGCATGAGTGATAGCTGTGTTCTTACGATCAACACTAAAATATTTCCAATATCTTTGCTTTCATCTGCAACAAGAAAAATGAGTCACCTATCACAAAAAGACAAACACATGAATATTACCTCTCCTGTAGTATTAAAATAGAAGCAGCTGTTCTTCATGCTTTTATCACCCTACATATGAAGCATCATCAGCTGGACAAGATGTTACCTTTTCCGTCTGGTGCATGTGAATTGTTACCGATACCAGCTACCAACACTTGTCTTTAATAGTAGATGCTTTATACCAGAAACATGTGGCATGCATGGAAAGCCACATGGCAAGCTCACATGTAGCAAACGATACAAAAAAAAAAAGTCTAATTCCTATTTTATTTCTATTCAACAAGACAACTACCCTAACTTGTGTGTGAATAAAGAAAACAGCATTGCCAACAGAAAAACAGACATCCTTACAGATAAACACATTTCACCATATTACCTACATCAATCAGACTAGACAAACCTTTATTAAAATGGAAAAGAAGACAAAAGCCTCCATTAGAACTAAATGGTGTCTAAAAGTTTCTGCTCAGGGCCTCAATTTTCCATTGATAAAATAGTGTCATAACTCCCCTGTTTCAAAAGGATTTTAATGTTAAATCAATTAATATCCTTCCCTCAAACCCTATGTTGCTACACAGAGGAGTCTTTTTAAGAAAGAAATTAAATACCCTGCATATAGTTCCTCAATTCATGTTTAAATAACAAATTTTCAAAATTTTGGTCTATTTTTCTGGGTTAATCTAAACATTTAAAAATAGCTGGCGGTTTAGGCTTTTGATTTTTATCTGTCTTAAGAATTCAAAAATAAATATTGCCAATCTAACCCCAGCTCCAGAAATGTACTTGACTTTGATTCAAACATTGGAGCACTTTTTCAAAAATAAATCCACAATTCATTAGAAAGAATCCCTAGAGTTCCATCTCTGCTTCTATAAACTGATCACTTATCTTTTCAGTCATGTGAACCATAGCAGGACCCAAAAGATACTGAGTTGTCACTTTAAAGTCAGCACTGGGTGTGAAACTAGAGCAGTAAGGGACTGGGCCTACCTGGGCAGGCAGAGTGGAAGATCCTGCCAGTGCAAACTCACAAGCAGAGCTTGTTTTAGTACACTTCTTTCCAAAAGAGTCTCATTCTTCAAGAAATAAAACTGGCATTTAATACAGAAACAGAGGTTTGCCAGCTAGCTACAGAGCCTTTCTCTTGCAAGTCACCACATATGCATCTGGCCCTGTTTAACATGTATTAAAGCTGGTTTTATTTAGCAGATTTTCAGTATTCACTACATAGGGCTACTTGCTTGCCATTTCAGTTCAGTAGGCATAAACAGACCCAGAAGTGCCTAGTCCAGGATCAACAGCATTTCGGTACCACTTATAATACATCCCACTCCAAGACAATCAGCATTTATACCTGTACAGTTTTTAAAGTTACTTTGCATACAGCTATATTTATTTACATTATTTGTATTGCAGGTTTCAAAGTTACATAAAATTTTATTTCCACAACTGATCTGTCTACTATCAAAAGCAAAATTGGAATTACAAGGACATCAGCAGAGGCTTAGGAAATTAAACAAATCTAATAACAATGTATTTGTGCATTAGAAACAAAGTAAAAGACTACATGATCATCTTCAAAATGTTTACATTCTTTCATAGGTAGAGAAAACTAGTTCCTCTTACATTAAAGCTCGTAATATAAAGTCATGCTCAAAACTATGGTTCTCACAGTTATACATTCTTAACAAAGACAATATATTAAAGTCTTAGTCAATAATCACTCTCTTACATCATCATACTGCAATTAATAAATGTTTTTTCTTCTCTAAACTCTGTAAAAATACACAAATGTGCATACATTACAAAAACAACAATAAAACCAACAGGAAATACCACACTGATTTTTTTACACTACCTGGTATATTATGATGCAGTTCACTGAGACCGTAAATCAAGAGACAGAGTAATTGTGCATCCTTCTCTGCTATCAGTGAACTGCCTTACCAAACTATTAGCTAAAACATTACTGCAGAAGAGATATTTGGTTGTAGTGAATCCGCCAACTACAGTTACTATTCAATCTCAAGTACTAGGAGAGGAACAAGACACTAACTCCTTTAGGTAGTTTTTTGAGGAGTAGAAGGATGCTAAGATGTATCCTTGTAGATCAGCCTCTTCCTGCACACTAACATTTTTATTCCCACATTTTTTCTAGATAGCTAGGCAAATTAATTAATATCAACTGGGAGTCAGCAAAATCTTATGGTTGTATAGAAGCCTATATATACACTTGCATAGAAAGATATAGACATAACTCATTTTAATAAAACACAAATACTTTTTTCCCCTAAAAATAGGGAGGAATAAAAGGGTATTTTTTCTCCTTTCCAATATGATATCAAGTCTCCAGGTTTGCTCAAACTACTTACCTTTAAAACAAAAAATTTCCTTCATCACAACCTTCGGCACTGTAAAGGCCATATAAAATAAACTCCAATTCTAACAGTAACACAAAAGGTTTTATCATAACTGAGAAGCACATCTGTAAAACAGTACCTCTTCATTTTTGTGCAAGTTCTCCAAAGTTCATAAACAGATAACACAGTGTGTTTGGCTTTGGGGAGTGGGGGATGTTAACTTTAAATCGTATTTTTTCAGGGAAATTTGCAGAATTACTCCAATGTCTACATTTTAAAATACAGATTTGTGATCTAGCAGAAAAAAATAGTCATAGGTGTGGAGTCACATATTAAACCACATTGATACATACCTTCCATAAGGACTATATATTTTCTCCTCTTGGCTACTGAAAGGGACTTTCCAGAAAATCAAAGTTAAATATTATTTAGCAATTTCAGATGCTGCTTACAGTCTAGTCTACATTTAAGTTTTTCCAGAGTAATTATGCTAGCTTAGCTATATTAGAAAAAGCAGATTACTACCGTAGGCTATAGCAGTTAAACAAAGCAGACTATAATATAAACACACATTTTTCTCATAGAGTTGCGGAACCTGATTTAAGGTCTGAAGCAGGTAGGTTGGACCGAATGACCTCCAGAAGTCCCTTCCAAATTATATTTTTCTACAATTCCATTCTTTAGTTTTATTAATTAACTGGCAAAGAAATACAGCTCAACTGTTGAGAATGAGCGTGTCCCCATTTAAATGAAAACCTATACAATATGAGCACATAAAAAAAAGCACAGGCCTATCCCTCAGGTTCTTGTTTTCCTGTGATTAACTCAGAAAATAAAAACTACACAACTGAAAACTATAAGCTTTGTTTAGAGGTGGATCTACCTTATTTTCAGAATTAACAGGAACCTTTTCTAATACAAAAATATTAACTTTTTTAACAGGAAAAACACAGTTTACCATGAAATTCATTATTTGTTTTCTCCCACACTTAAAATGGCCTGTTACATTTATTTATAGTTTGTGGAATTCAAATTTATTCCTGTAAGGCTTTTTTGCCCTGTTTTTTATTTTGATCAGTGTGCACACATCAGGTGTTTATGCTATCTTGTTGTACTTCACCAGAAGCACAAATAACAGTACTTAGCCTTGTACTCGATACACTGAAGGCTCTACACATAAACAAGAAGTCAAATATAGACTGATTCATAATGAAGCATCACTATAGTTTCAAAATAGATAATCATGCTTTATTTCAGGACCAAAATATACTCCTTCAAGATACTTCATCCAAATGACTCTGAATCATAGTTACAGGAAAACAAGAGGACATCTGCTAGCAATGTAACATTGGTACAATATTGAATGAGTACATAACACTTCATCCTTTCCAGGGTCACAACACAGTCTACTAGAGGTCTGTAGTACTGCATCATCTTTTTTTCAGGGGCTAAGACTGTCATGGCTGTTACCTTTTAAAGTACAAAAAAGACCAGCTCATAAGCAAGTCAGTGCTTCTTTAGAAATACTCGTTCAGTCTAGAAATGGAGGATGATTCAAAACCACAACTACTCAGTTTTCTGAAGGTTGTACAAATCATGTTGGGGGAAAGGGGAGAAAAACAATCTGAGCTAAAAATAAGTAACAAAGAAACAGTATCATTCAGAGAAGGGCACATGAGGTCAGAAGCTGCTACTTTTGAACACCATGAAGTGTTTAGAGCTTTTTGTTCAGATACTGAAGTAGAAAAAAAAGTCACTAAATCAGGAGAGCAAATAAGTTGTTTATCCAGCATTTTCTGTAAAAAAAAAAAAAAGAAAAAGCCTTAAACAGAAACTACACGTTCTGTACAGTGTCTTTTTTTAAAGCCAAAAATACCTCATCATTGCTAACATACTAACAAATCACCAATAACAATTTGTAGAATAAACTAACACGTACCATTCGACTCCTCACCTTCTTGTCCTTTTGCCACCCACCTCCCACTCAGCTCTTCGGGACAAGGCTTAGTAGACACAGTGTTTTTAGACTCATGGCTGGTCTTGAGGATCTTAGAGGTCCTTTCCAACCTTAATGATTCCATGACATTTCTTCCATCCAGTTATATTACAACTGCTAATCTATTCTTTACCTTTTCTACAGACAAGCTAAAAGAAATGCTATTCACTTACTTCACAGCCAACAGAAGGTGTGGAGGAGAGGGTGGGTTCCCTTCTAATCACATAAACATCAAATGCTAGTCTATGGGATTCAAAATCAACTTAATATAAAGAGAGAGTGAGATTTAATATGTACTATACTATATATGTTATAGATATCTATTTTATAAACCATTCACAGACCAATTTAGGAAGAACATCATGATCTAAATTACTACATTGAATACACAATGATAGAGAAAAACACATGAACACATTTCTCTAACCGCTAAGGGATATCTTGTACCTCCAGAGAGGGAGCCATGTACCAGGGAAGGCAGAGTTCAGGATCAGTCCAGCAGCTTGGGAAGGATTATACAGGCTTACGAAAAGAAAGATGAGTATTGCTCTCCAAAGCCAGGGAGCAGATACCTGAATGAGCCAGAAATAGCACTTAGATAAGAAAAGCACTCTGAGTGAGCTACCTAGGACACAGTGCAACCTGCCATGTCCTTCTCTCCTTCTAAATCTACATCCTAACAGTAAATTTTCAATAAATTATCTGATTCAAGTGGAAATAATTCCATGGGGTGGAGTGACTTCAGAAGAATGAAAAAGCCAGTAGTAATTATAGTGTTTATCTCCATACTGTTCTATATGGATGAATAATGTTCTATAACAACACTGCACACTGACACATACAATCTTTACTGTCAAATTAAATGCGACTAAAACAGAGATTGCAAGGTCTGTAAGCAGCTGCAGTTTAAAGACTTCAGTAGTAAAGAACAAACATCTGCCAGTTATGGTCATAGATGTAGTTAAACTGCATTTTCAGGTTGTCTGCTAAAAACTCATTTATTACAATTCATTACACACAGAGGGAAAAGTAGAAAAAGCTGAACTTGATGAACATATTAGTTTACATCTCAATCAGTATTTTGCTACAATATGGGTACATCTTCACTTAAGTAGGACAGATCATTTCCAAACTTTAAAATCTTTTACATAGGTATTAGATGATACCCTAAAGCAACTTGGCAAAATCTGAAACCAGAAAGTTTTGGGAAACTAAGCACAGAATCCTGGAACCGTATGTCTTAAAATATTTCAATTCAAAACAAAATTTCAAACACAGGACCTACTTGAGAAGCTGTATGCAACTCAGAACAAACTGAGTAAAACTTTATGCATCATAACCTTACTTAGAGGAGCTCTTCTCACACTTACCAAAACTGATTTCACAAATTAACTGCAAAACCTACATGAACTCTGAACTGTTATGAGAAAAAAATAGTACTAGTAGAGAAAAAATACAAGATATACATAACCTCATCTAATGCTTAACTTCAATTAACTTTGTTTATAATAAAATCTGTTACCCTGATTGAGCTCCCCAGCCTTTCCTCATAAAAACATCCTCCATGTGCTTCTTTTGCAAGTTTTCTGAGTACAAATGTAATTTTGCAATTAGTTACAGGCATGTTCCTTCATAAGTCTGTAAAGAGACTCAGTGACTTATTTGCTCTATGTGAAAGACTGCCTGGGTACCCCTCCACATGTTAATTTAAGATTCTCCATCAGCTTTTGGCCCCTTCGTAAGCAGGAACAGGATACTCAACAATGACAAAACCCAAACCAAAACAAGAGAAAGAGACACAATAGATAAAAGTAGTGTATTTCAGACGTGATGTTTGACACCAATTAGGCCAAAGTTCAGGCTGTCTTTTGAGTAAACTCTGCTACTAAAACATAAAAAGAAACTGTAGTATTATAAAAGGAAGGTCTAAAATAACTACATTTCAAAATGCAAAAGAGAAATGCAGTAGCCTGAAAGAACGAATTTTCAATAGCTTTTCTAAAACTCACTCCAATTTCAGCTCTTGCATTTCTACTACCAGTTGTGTGAATCCTATAGGTTCACCCTATCCTCAGCAAAATCCTGTTGCACTGAGCACTTTACACAGAAGAGACTGCCATACAAAGCTTAAAAATATCACATCAAATCATCAGCAGAAAGAGTTGCAGGATTTCTCTCTCTAATGAATGTTCTTCCTGTACTCCATCCCGCCGATAATAGAAAAAACTAGCTCTGCTCCTAGTTTTCTACCTCGCATCACTCTTGCCTTAATTATTTAAGGAGGTAGACAAAAAAAGCAACAAACAATCTGATAAAGAAATGTCACATCTGCCACTGCCATTCTGCTGTTTCTCTACCAAAGAGGGGGGAAAAAAAGTCTTCCATGCATGTTTGCAGAGCAGGATTTCAGCTCAGTAGGCTAAACTGGTTATTTTTGAACGATGCAATCTCAGCACAATTCTGGGTTCAAATATGGTAAACAAGTATGAGACAGAATAGAGAAATTCTTTACAATCCCAAATTACAGTTTGGTTAACCAAAGTGCTCCCTCAGCCCGGTCATTACTGCTGTTTTCTTCCACTATCTTTCCAAACAAACTATCCAAAATCAGATGATTTTGCTGATCAAGTTCAAAGCAGACAGGGATAAGCATAAGACCAAGCAAAGCCATAAGGTAACAGTCACAATAGGATTATGTGAGTACCACTGTACCTCAGCAACAGCAAGAAAAAATAATTTATTCAACTCAAGCACATACTCATTGCGTGTTGAGTGCTAGATAACTTCTGGACCATTTCATTATAAATAATCAACTGGATTGTCTACTCAGCATAACATCCTAGTCTGTATAATCATTTACATGTTTCAAGTAGCATCAGGGTCTGGATGTGCTCAGCATTCCAAGAAACCCAAGACATATAAAAGCCAAGATTAAAAACTCTTCTTCCCGGGGAAGAACTGAACCTGGCACAAGGGGAAACCTCGTGAGGAACCGTGGCACGAGGGGAGAGGCAGCTCACATATTCAAGCTTGTATCTGCCTCACAAGGGTGAGTCAAACTTCTGCATTTGGGTATTACAGATAAAAAAACAAAAACATAAAATAACCAAGGCCATGGATTAATAACTGTGAACTGGACTTCAGCAACACTCATTATCACAGAGACATAAAGAAAAAAAAATTGTTTTTGAAGACTAGGATAACAAAATCAGCTGTTTATCAAAAAACAAGTGGCAGCCTGGCTATAATAGCTAAGAAGAATGATTTCTAGCTCTTGCCCAAAAATCTTTGTCAAACCGAGAATGGCTTTTACAAGTTATCTTACTAAATCACATAATGAAACACTTTAGTTAAAATATGCATCAGTAAATCGTATCTTCCAAACAGCATAAAATGCATATTGTGTATTTCTTTCCTAGACCATAATCTGAATGACTCAAAGTACTTAGATTATAATTATTCTGATATTCAAAACTGAATTACATACAAACTCAACCTGCCAAAGCACAGCTGTAAAAATCACATTTCCTTAAAGTTAGATACGGTGTGCATTTCTTTAATATTGAGCAAGAAGTTTCCCTGAACTTTCTAACTGATAAGGAAACACTGTTTTAGCATACATAA
Source organism: Tapera naevia (assembly GCA_033556795.1). NCBI lineage: Eukaryota > Metazoa > Chordata > Aves > Cuculiformes > Neomorphidae > Tapera > Tapera naevia. Next base: position 32,151,937 of record JAUMJJ010000079.1, on the reverse strand, counting down.
GCACTACTATTATTAAACAGAATTAGCATTTCTGTATTTAAAAATAAATTCAATATGCAGTACTAGAAGACAGCAGTGAGATCTTCCAGGGCCTTTAGTGCGGAACAAATTGTAATCTAACTGAAGTAAGCAGGGGTTATCCAACTAACTCAGTTGCAGAAGAGATTAGTTCAGAGATCATACTTCGATAATTGCATTTCACACTCAAAAATTTAGGATGCTATTCCTCAAGATATTGTCATCTGAGAATGGATTAGAAGTCCTACATGAGTTGAACAGAGTTCTAGGAACACTTATCCCTAAAAGCAATTATTTGATTGACGAGATTGCAACAATACAATAAAAAGAGTACATTTTATAAGATTACATTGTATATAGCAGAGAAAAAAACATTCATACCATGTAATGTCTGTGACTCTAAAGTACACTCAACCTAGACACTCCAATGAGTGACCAGAGGTCTAAAACAACCCTCTGCTACCCAGTTTGAACTGGCACATATTATTGAAAATATTACAATGAGAACGATCATGAAAGTTGGCTCCACTACACAGCAAAGCCTCGGTGTGTAAGAAATTATTACTGAAGGAGTACTCTAGTGGAAAGCCTTCTTGGTCAGCAACATAGATGTACTTCTCTATAATGTTCCATTTTATATTCCCAGAAGTATTTTGATGCAAAATAAAAAGAACAGAAGACACGTATCATTGTATTAAGCTCAACAGGGTAATCTTCTGTTTCTTTTAGCTTCTTATGCTCTACATACAGACACACTATTTCCTATCCCTTTCCTGTGGGCAATTCCTGCAGCATAATCAGTAGCATTAGAAAGATCAAAACTACCACATTAATCTTAGTAAGATGAAATAACACCAACAAAAAAGGCAAATCCTAACTTGCTTTACAAGCTTTTAGAGGTATTTTAAGTTAGATTTTGTGGTTTATTAATGTGTTTGCATACATGGTGAGACAGAAGACGAAAAAAAGGGAAAAAAACATGGAGGCAAAAGTTATGATTTCTGTATACCCTATAGATTCTGAATAGCTACCTGTAATAGTGGTGCTTCTAAGCTGTAAATTAAGAGGCAAGAAGAGAATCATAGAATGGTTTAGGTAGGAAGAGACCTCAAGGATCATCCAGTTCCAGCCTCCCTGCCATGGACAGGGACACCTTCCATTGGATCAGGTTGCTCAAACCCTCAATGAACCTGGCCTAGAACACCTCCAGGGACGAGGCATCCATGACTTCTGTGGGTAACCTGTGTCAGTGCCTCACCACTCTCACTGCAAGAAATTTCTTCCTAATATCTAATCTAAATCTACCCTTAAATAGACCCGTGATTTTGAGTTTTCCTAAGAGCACTGCAACTTCTCTAACAGCAATGCCATAGATCAAAGTCACTCAAAACAAGCCTCCAGCTTTGTTTTTCAACTATTTTGGTAGGCATACAAGTGGTTTTCCATGCTCTTGTAACTCTGAACTGAAACAAAAAACTTGTTCAAATTCACCCTTTAGCACAAACTACTGAAACTTCATCACAGAATTACCTTTGTGATAAGCATCTAAAAAGAAACTTAAAAATGGCATGCAAGTTACTCTTAAAACTATTGCCTATCCATAACCTTCTATACAGAAACATTTATGATGTTGCTAGTTAGCTACAGTATTCACTGTCCTTACAGCTAGAAATGTATCTCCAAAAGTATATATACGTATATACAGAAAAACATGACTGAATTATGACTTCACCTGACATAGTTTCATTAAATTTGGGCAACACCTTCTCCGAGGTTTTTTAGACACTCACAGTATTCAGACAGTAATTTCATCTCTGAAATGATCCTTCATGACTTTCCCAAATGAACACTTCCAAGTTTGTGTTGTTCTTACTACCAAACTTCTTACCCTACAATCAACATAGTGATGGCTCAATATCAATTGCTTATTCTACCACTGTTTGCTGGAGAAAGAGACACTGAATAAACAATTGTCAGTAAACAGGTGATGGATCATAATATAATCTTTATCTTAATGAAATATATTAAGTCAATGGAACAAAACTGCCAGTGTGTTAGCAAAATCAAAGCCCTTTGCTTTGTTCATCTATGTATCACAAGAGTCAAGTAAGGAAAAACAATGACACCAGCCCACAAAAAGAGAGATGTAAAGAACAGGAGAAAAACTATGACTATTCAGAAAACATTCAAATACTTTCATAACAGGGGCTACATAAATATCGCAGGAGTCAGACAGACATGCGCAAAAACTTAATGAAATACAGGTTTAAGAACTAGCCCCAGTTTTTACCAAGCCTCTCATAATTTGCTACATGCTAAAAGAGAATGAACATATTATAAATAATATATTTATAAATAAAAAGAGAATATGAAGTTTTTATTAAGATCTCTCCTGCACACTAATGCACTATTGGAGTGTATTAGAGATGGGTACAAAATACCAGATGGAGAAAGCTGAAATAAGAACTGTACTCAAAATAAGAACTGGACAAATTTTCACTGTCTGGAAAATTAGTAGCAATACTAAATTTGATATTATATCAATGGATACTAGTATTTTAATACTAACTACAGCAAATATAATGAATAATCAGAAAGCCTTACATAAAACCAACAGAACCATTGTTTTCTCCACTATCTCCATCATTAAATTTATCTTTACAACCTTGTAAGATCCATTTTTTACTTTCGGTACAAAATCTACCCTTAAGAGCTAATTACGAAACCAGGTTTAATTTATATCATAGATATTCAAGTTACATACAAAGCAGAAGAAAAAATAGCAGCTTTTAATACACTTCATTCAGAATGTTACTAGACACAGCCTAGGTGTTGTGGCTGAATATAGTTCAGCCTCTTGATTCAGTTTAAGTAATATATTATCAAGCCGATGATTCATGTGTTCTCATGCCTGAAAGATAAATATGGCCATCTGTTTACTTGAATGATGCATTTTTACAAAATTTTGGCTTCAGAAAAGCATCCAGTTTAAACAGGTATTCCAGGTTTTCCTCCTACAGCTGCCTTCTTACAGATACTTCCCTGCATATCAAATGAATTCCAGTGATTTCAGGAAGGCTTTACGTTGCCCATTCATGCACCCACACCAATGGTCTTCAAGCCATAGGAACAACAAAAATAAATCAGTTGCTTAAATATTTGAATTTTGGCAGCATTTTCAACAGCTTGCATTAGTGCAGTACTACAGCCTATAATTACCAATGATGCTGCATGTTGAGGCACAAAAAATGCAGCAGACAAAAACCACACTCCTCAATATGGAAGTTTAACAAAGTAGTACCTTATACACCATCATTCAAAGATTTATCATTGGTTTGGAGGCCAACTCTACAATTGTTTAGCGTTCATAAAACTACTGAAATATGCAAAGGTAAACTCTGAGTCATCTGTAGGATCAAGTTGTAGGGTGTAAGAAACTAAAGCATTTGATTCATATTAGTTTTAAATATATGTTTGCCACTGGAAAATTTTACACATGATTTTTAAGAGTGTTCTGTTAATAATCTAAACAATTCTTGAGTATGGTCTCTGTTCCCTCTGGATATGAATTTGCATAGGGACAAAACCCCACTGAATCAATAACAGAAACTTCTCCATTATGGTAACTGGTATCTCTCTGTAAATACCTAAATACCTTAGAAGAATCAAGATATTTTACTGAGGGGAAAAAAGTCCTCTCCATCTGCAAATTGTTCAGCACAAGTGCTTAGGACATCATGGTTTCCAGAAATTCACTCTGTAAGTAGTGCTTATATTACAAAACAGATGATCTCAACCAAATGACGTATTTTAACTGCTACTGTGAAATCATCATGGTTGTGAACCTACTGGGCAGAACTATAATTTAAGTGCAACTGACCTAAGGTTAGCAGTTAGTTTGGAAACAGATTGTAGATCAGCCAAATGAAGCTTTGTAAAACAAACCTCAGCAAAATGCACTCTTAGAACTGCTGAAAATGATTAACACCTACGGCTGTAAGTTCTATGGTAACATAATAAAATATTCAAATACGAATTAAAGATGTGGGACTGAAAGGAAAAGATACATAGCATTATGCTTCTTTAAATGATTATAAGATAAATATCAAATAATTCCAAGGTTCCAATTAAAATCCAAACATATCCATGTAAAAGGTAGCACACTGTAAATTGATATGTGTTTGGGTGGTCTGTGACAGTCTGATACTTCTAATTAAATTTGCATTCCTCTTACAGTAATCAGCATATTAAGCACTATCACCAGTTATGCTTAAATAATATTTACACAGGCAGCAGACATCATACAGAACACTTTCTCTGACAAACAAAAAAATTTCTACCATTTCAAATCATAGAATCATGGAATTACCTGAGTTGGAAGGGACCCAAAAGGATCAAGTCCAACTCCCATCCCTAGAAAGGATACTCCCAACATTCACACCATGTGACTGAGGGCATTGTCCAAATGCTTCATGAATGCTGGCAGACTAACCCGTGGAAATTCAGAACCATTTTATTAGTTACAATATATATATATATATGTATATTATGAGAACCTATTACATATTTTAAGATAGCTTTCTTGCAGTATTTGGGGATTCCATCTCAGGACTCTTGCCCTCTCAAATAGCTCAGAAACATATTTGTGAACTTATCATATAAACACAATTCTACAAAAGGATTCAGCTCATTCCCTAATGCTGCGGTTCAAAAACAGTTGTAGTATAGGTACAACCTCCTCACCTTAAATAGGATTACTCACAAGCTTAAACATTACATATAAATTTAAGTATTCCAGGGAATCAAACCCTGACTCAACACTGAAGTGCTGTAAATTAATAAACTAATCAAAGATACCACCTTCAGACTGTGAGGCACTGTTAGCCACAGACTCCAGATTTCACTACTAGGTTATAACAGGATTTGATACTCTATTTCAAAAAGAGTTACTCACATTCCTTCTGCCTTTTAAGTCCTTAAAATCCAACAGCCTATTTTTCAAATGAACCCAAACTCCCAAATGCCATTCTGGATTAGCACCCAATGTGACTCCTTTCTTACAAGCTCATCTTCTTGCTGCTCTTTTTTTTTTTTTGTTGAGAAAGGCAGGATAAATTGAAGTTCCTTCATATTACTCTATATGGATGATAATTCATAGGAAACAGGCGATCCTAATCAACTTCACAATAATAAACTATGGAGAAATAGCCTCTGTTTTATTTTCTTTAAGAAAGTTGTTACCTTTTTTGCCCTGTAATGCTATTTCCCAGGATCTTAGGATGTCAGCATGGATTTGTTACAATTAGTCTAAATGCAAGGATCTGTTACTTCCTAGATTATGTAGCTTATAAAAAATGTCAGCTTCTGTCAGAGCCTGGAAAGTTCTTTTAAAGTGGTAACTTCATTTAGCAGCCTTGGCCAAAAGAAACAGCTGTCATTTTTCCTTCACATGGTTCATCCCTGACACTGTATCATTTCGAAAGTCTCTTCTTTTACCAGCAAACAATAAAAATGTAATGTTGAATGAGCTCCTACTAGTTTAATGAAACTGTGAAAACTGTTCTTCTAAAGCACAGAAGATCTGTTTGCATACCTTCCTTTCAAAGTATAACGGCACCAGTTCTGAAGCAAATGGAAAATGTCTATTTCTTCCATTTATATGGCCAACAATAACTTCTAGATTCTGACAGAATCATGTGTATACTGGCAGGGAGGATAGTTTCAAAATACTTTATCAGGAAGTCCACAATTAAAGAAAATGAGGCTCCCCAGATACTGAACCGAATTGATGCACAGGCTCCTTCGAATCCAGCTGCTCTTTTGTTTTTTAAACAGTTATTTTCCCCACCATGAACAATACTTATATTTTCCAGTGTAGATGATTGTAATAGGTGTGAACAATAACTAAAGAGAACTCCCTTGAAAGGGAGAACTAATATTTTTCTACCTGAAAAGAATTCAGTGCAGCAAACCACTGGGTTAGTAACGAAGTACTCATCTACTCATTTACATCAGACTGAAAAATACTCCAGTGGAAAGTAGCCCAAGCTCCAATTAGCAACAATCTTGTAGTCTCTAAAGGACATGTAAATGAAAACAAATTGCATCTTCTACTTTTGGACAGGGAACTCTTTGTAGAATTTACCTGAAACAAGTAATTCCTTTTATATCTACTGCCTACATAGCAATTCAAATCAGAAAATGTTACATGGCCGTGAAGGTGAACGTACAGCATATGATGGAGCAAGCAAGGCAGCGTTCTTGCCGTAATTTAATCTGCATAAAATCCTGTGTCTCCTAAAAGTAGCAGTGAGTTGGTCCTAGGAGTCAGTTTGGTAGCAAGTTGAGCATGAGAAGGCTTGGAAAGCCGGGGGACTTGCATTGTCATATCCATAACTAACCAACAAAAAAAAAAAGCAGTTCAAATGTAGGCTTAAGTGACTTAAAACACCTTTTCGCTCCTAAATGAACTCCTTTACAACTACAAAAGCAGTAAAAAAAGGAGAACATCTAGTGTGATGCGGCAATACTAAACTGTTAAATTTACAGTAAAACACCAAATTAAGTTTCACACAGGTAAATAATTATTATTAGCTCCGGGGACTTGAAATACTTTAGCTTTACGGTTATAGAAGGAAACCGGAATGAAAAAAATTATTACATATACATATTTATAAACATATAAATAAAAATAAAGCTTTAACATACTTCCTATCCTAATCTTCACACCTAACACAACAGAAAAGGCAAGTAGGAGAGCAGAGTATTTCAAACACGACTATTTAAAAATTTTTTACTCACACCAGGTAATATTAAAAGCCACTTGCAAACACATTAATAGATACTCAACAATTAACGACCTAAGTAAAATGACCAAAAGGAGAGTATCATTGCAACAGTCAGGTGGTGTAATTTTAATAAAATTTCACTATCATTAAAATGTAGTTACTCATCTATGGGTCAGAAGGAAGGAACTGAAAAAATATGAAGCAACACTGTAAAAAGAAGTTCTCAAATATTAGGCATTTTCAATGATCTTGCCAAAGTAACAATCAGCAGCCCAAAACTAATTCCTTGTTAAGCTCATCCTTCCGTACCTTATCCTATCTTAAACAACATTCTGGACAGCCTTTCAGAGCTAAGTCTAGTGAGAAGAGCCAATGATTACCACTATCTTTTGAAACCGTGGATTTATGTCTCAGTACTCTGGGACTACCTTTGTTTCAACGCTGACAAATGAACACAGGGAAAAATCCTGTAGGACACTTTTGCAAGATTTCATATAGCAAAGCTCCCTTTCATGTGCAGCTGAGCTCAGCAACTGGCAAACGTGCATCCTCCCCCCTCCACACACATAACATTCATAATCATATATTTCTTTAAAAATGTATAATTTAGACACAAGCCACGACAGCCAAGCTCTCTGCAGCCTAAGGGTTAGAGATCTTTTAGCTCTAGGCTGAAGTATTCTTTAAAGTGTTTGATAAATTAGGAGCATGAATCCAGACGGGAAAAAGCTCAGTACTTCCCCCTGCCCTCATCCTGACAGCCCAGTGTCTTGGATACGCATAAAAAGGGGAAAAATGCCAGAGAGTGGCAGGTGAAATTTTTTGATGAATATGTTGCTTTCTACAAAATTAAGATTTGCAGTCATCCCAGTGTAGTAGGTTACCAGAGAAGATAAAGATGACTTCCACAGAAGGAATCCTTCTGATTACACAAGTATCTTTAAGACTGACAAAACCCATCTGTTCAAATAACATTCAAGGTTTTAGAAGCGGTAAACTACAAACACATAACATCACATCTTGGAGCTGGGTTTCTGAGTCCACTGTTAAAAAGAGAAGTTACTTATTGTTGTAAATTAACAAATTCACTTCCTATCTGCCCAAACCCAGTTATTCACAACGGTTCCACATCTTAATTTCATTAGTAATATGATCTCCACAACCTACCCCTCTGCATTAACAATGAAACATGGCAACACGAAATGTTTATTTAAATAACTGTATATGACAACAGGAAGCCAAGCTTTCTTTGGTCAAGGACTGAGAAAGACAGGGCTCTAAAGCCTTCTAAAGTAATATTAAAAATGTGTTTAGTTACTCAGCAGGACTTTCAGTACAGCATGTGATTTCTATTCATCCAACTCACCTCTGCATGTTTTACAAATCCAAAGTAAAATACTAACAGTTCCATCACTAACATCTCCTGCTCTTTCCCTCCCATCACCCCCACCAAACACACTCTAAGAGACCCGCTAAAAGATGTACAGAAAATGTAGATAATAATAGGTATTTTGCTGATTACTTACATCATACTTTGCAATTCAGGTGTAAAGCTTGTTGATTTTCTTCCACCGCTTGACGAGGCAACCGCTGACATTGGGCTAGCCACAGTGCTGCTCATCTGAGTAAACAAAGAAATAAGAGCACTTAAAATACTTCTCTTTTATTTTAAAGAGACCACATACATGCTTCTCACTAGTTATTCAAAAGGGAAGAAGGGCGTTTTGGAGTAGACTTATGGAGAAGTTTATGTGAGACACTGCAGAAATCATAAGAGAGTTTATGTTCACTGTACCCAAAGTACTGCATCGTCTGCTATTTTTAAAAATACCATCTCAGCAACCCATTCAGAGGTTCCATTGGAGTACCAATGGAAAAGTATTAAGATAAAAATCACTCCTATTCTGGAATACATGGTATTCTTTTAGAGATCAGTATTTGCTACCCAAAATATCCCTTTATATCCTTACAGTATCCTAAGCACTATTAAACCACATTCATACTGTCTCTACTGAGACTAAGAGGAGTAAAACAGATTCTCAGAAAAAGCCAGATAAAACTCAACCAGCACCAAGATCACAAGCTTCCTTTCTAAAACACCAGTTTAGGTACACATATTTTTGTCTCCAAACCAGAAATGCATCAGAAAGACTGGGACCTAATATTGTCATAATATTTATATGACTAAATGTATTACCTTTATACAAAATGCTTTACAGCTTTTCAACACAAACTTTTCTTTTAAAACGCAGGATAGTTCTACTGAATTAACTAATGCATCTGTATTTTCCTCTTTAATAAAAGGCAAGACAAATGCCTTTAAATAATTTAATTTTTTAAAATAATTTACTAAAACACTGGTAAAATGAAATTTATCTAATTACGGAAACAGAATAGAACAGGGAGCTGCATTTTTTCCTTCAAGAAGTTTTTAACAAAGCACTGCACACACTATGCAAGTCTCCTGATAAACTGAACAATTCCCACTACATTTCTTCCTCTTCTAGCTTGCTGCACACTAGTAACAGTTGAGTTGTACTGCTCATTTCTTGTACTGTTAGTAGTAGCAGTAGCAATGACAATGAAAACCATATGTGAACATACTTTGCTGCAAGACCTCTAAAGATACCCTACCTTTCTCCACTTTTAAATTTTACAGTTAAGATAGATTTCTAAAAACCAGTTTGAAAGTACATCACCAGATTTATATTAAATGCCATTAAAAGCATTGCAATCCATCACAAATATTCCTTGTAATACCCTAAACGCCAAAATAATAAGTTTATCCATTTAGATGTGGGTTTACTTTATTTATTAATGCTTTCAAGTAGATCTTCACAGAATTCTGTTCATCTTTAAGCAGATTCAAGATCCTGTAAGCACTTATGCACATGTGTAACTTTAATCACAAGTTTACTCCTTCTGAAGTCTGAGTTTAACCATGAGCAGTTATACACCAGGCTTAAGTGTTGGCAGGATCCTGCAATAATCAGCCCTTACCAGAGTCATATCATCTAAACACTCACATTATTGAGTTAAAAATTAAAAAATAAAATAAAAGATAAAACCTATCTATAACATGAAGGAAGGTGTATTTCTAGGAAAGCTCTAAGTAGTCATGGAAGGGAGTGAAGAGGAAGCTGCAATGGAACAGCCCGAAGATTTGGAAATTTTACTGTTTATTATTTGATTTGGACTGATCGATTTTAGTTGATATATACTCAAGATCACAATATTAATATGCCTAACTATAAATGAATGCACTGTAAATTCTGTATTTTCCCCAGACCCTAGAGAAAGCAGCCACAGGAAAGCCTCAGCAATACTTTCTAGAACCATACCAATCGCATATGCCTTAAAGTTTAAAAATTAATAACAAATAAAGACTTAGGAGGTTTTAGATATTTTTTTTTCAACTACACCATTTAAAGCATATAGCTATGCTGTTTTTTTTTTAAAAATCCAAGGCAGACATTTTGCTTTATTCATGAGTTTCTCCTCTGCTAGTTAATGAAGCGTTCACCCAAAATTCCCCCAAAAAATGGAATACACTTCCATAGTTACCTCCTCACAGCATAAAACTTGTGATTCAGGCATGCCCTACTTTGGAGTAAATACTTTTTATAGTTCCTGCTTACAGGTCCTTGCAAAATTGGCAAGAACAATTTAATTAAAAACATGTGGAGGACCATACATCTGTAAAAGTATCAGTAAGTTTGAGAGCTGAAAGCTTATCGGCTACCGCTTCACTAAAAGCTTAGCCTTCCTATTGCAACCAAATGATTTAACTTTCAAATCAAGCAGGTGTACAATATTTTCTTGACATAAAAAAACCAACAGCTTGTCAGGCTTCGTCAGACCCTTTACAATAATTACTTCCACAGCCCACGTTTTGTTTGATGGTTTAGATAATTAACTTCTTTACACATCAAAGTCCCATCGTCTGTATGTCCTATTTCCTGTCTTCCGGACATTAAAAATAATAATAAAAAAAATCATTCAAAAGCAGAAGCACTCAAATCAATTTTCTTCAATAACTACAGTGAATGTAGACCTGAAGAGCCTACTGTAATCTTCAACGGGTCAATATACTGTATTTGTTTTAGCTCTAAACTTAAATGCAGCTGTTTGCCATATTCTACAAAATGAATTCAGATGTTCAGATTAGGCCACAGATTATTTCAACATGCTGTACTTTAATTATAAACTCCAGTAAGAAGAAGATAATGTCTGATTAACATTTGGACTAATCATATGTTCCTATCCAAATATGTCCAGCTTTCACAAATTCTCCTCCTAAGTAAAATATTGCAATCAAATGTGTAACACAGTGAAAGGTATATATAAACATTAATATTTAAAAGCATCTACTGCAATCCCAAAAGCTTTTATAGATTCATTGAGGTTGGAAAAGACCTCTTCATAGAATCATAGAATGATCTGGTTGGAAAAGACCTCTGAGATCATAAAGTACAACTGTACCTGTCCCCTTACTAAACCATGTCCCTAAGAAACTCATCTACCCAACTTGTAAACACCTCCAGGGATGGTAACTCAGCCACCTCCCTGGGCAGCTGTTCCAATGCCTGAACACCATTACAGTAAGAAATTTTTCCTGATATCTAGTCTGAAACTCCCCTGGTGCAACTTACGGCCATTTCCTCTCGTCCTCTTGGATCATCCAGTCCAACCATCAGCCCAACACCACTGTGCCTACTAAACCATGCCCTGAAGTGCCATGTCTACATGTTTTTAGAGTATCTCCAGGAACGGTGATTCCACCACTTCCTTGGGCAGCCTGTCTCAATGCTTTACCACTCTTTCAGTAAAGAATTTTTTCCTAATATCCAATATCTAAAGCTTTCCCTGGTGCAACTCGAGGCCATTTTCTCTTGTCCTATCACTTGATACTTGGGAGAAGAGACCAGCATTCACCTCACTACAACCTCCTGGTAGCTGTAGAGAGTGATGAATAACCAAAAATAACCCAGTGTCCCTTCATAAAATTTAGACTTAAGAGTCACAACAGAAAAGAGTACTTCTCCCACGTGCATCAAAACAGTCATTTCACGACAGTCCTCCAATACATCTGTTCAATAGCTGATCTACACTCAATCAGGAAAAGCAAACATTGTTACATCTACTACAGTTTTCACTGAAAAAAAAAAAAGTGTGTTGACATATATCTAAACTCGGCCAATTTAAAACAAAAGTGGAGTCTCACAGATTTCATCTGATGTCTCCAGTACAGGCTAAAGAAGGTGAAGAATTACTCAAAAAAGTCCCTGCATAGATTTTTACATTAAATAAAAGAGTAGAATTTACTGTTATGATGACTTAATTCATCAGATACATCTAATGCAGTTACTGCATCAGTCCACAAATAAATTTTGCATGCAACACAAAATCATGCAAAAATTTAAAGACTGACATATTTTCATTTCTAGAAACCCAAACAAAACAGGAAGGAAATAAGAGCCAAGATGACTATGAATTAACACAAAATTAAAATTACGCTTTTGTTTTCACACCCTCTACTTCAAATTAATTAAGATTTAGTCTGCTACCACTGGGGATTTTACTGCATGCACGGCCTCACCACCACACAAGACAGTATACGATAACAAGTCTTCTAGGATTGGAGATGTAAGAAATTCATTAACTACAGGAAATATAGATTTTTGTTAGTGCACTTCTTTTATAAAAGAAAAATACAACCATAAACCCAGTTGAACACATACAAGACTGGCTTTCTCAGTGTGTGCACAAAATTATTTAAAAACATTAAAAGTAAGCTAAAAAAAATAATCCATAACTTATAGAGTAGGTATATTGTTTTGCTGATTTCCCACTCTCCCAGTAGCATGTAAAAACTGAATAGTAAAACATTACAGCATTAAGTCCTTAAGTTTTCTGAAGATATTCAAGCAGGCTGGAACTATGAACAGTCTACAGGGTCTCAGATAAGCACAATGCAGGGATAATCTATATTTTACTACAAATTAATGATTCAAAACGTATAATGAAACACCTTTATCACCCTCTAACCTGTTCAGGTTGAAAAAAAATTAGCTTCTTCTGTAACAATCAAGAAATGCCTTTGCTTACAGGGAATAAGACAACTTCCATATTCCCTAAATATGGTCTCTTAAAAGCCAAACAGATAAAGCAAATGCACAAACTTTCAAGGAACAGGCAGAGCCAATCCAGGATTAGAAGCAATCTGTGAGCAGGCAGCAACACATCTGCATCAGGTCTGCACACAATAATACTGTTCAAAGCTAAGGACGCAATCGCAGCTTTCTTTCATTTTTTAATTAATTAACAAAGTATCACAAAGTGGAGTGCATGCACTGTTCATGCTAAGGGTAATACAATACATCTGCTACTGCTGCTTCCATTTAGCACCTGATAGAGTGGATGCTTGTGATAATTCTGGTTTAAAGCGAATACCAGAAAGAAATATTCATCTTCTAGCGGTCAATGCACAGCCCAGCTTTCATCACCCAGACAAATAAGCATCTTCTCTTCAACCATGACCTCCTTCTTTCTTAGAGTGAAACATGTTTGGAAAGCCCACACAAGTATACAGTCTAAAACTAAACGTCATCTCTCTCTTTCCATTTATAAGGCAACTCAGTCATTAATCCTCATTTAGAAGCCACAGGAGAAACATGCATGTCTGTTAACAAAGGGTAAACCAAATTTTCAAATGCATGTAAGCATGACTTTGGTCCAAACAATAAAACACATCTTATTGATTTTATCTTTAAAACTGCCCTGTTATACATCCTGGAGATAAAATAATCCTTAACGTTCATTTCTATATCTCATAAGAAAGTATCTTTTTGCATTAATTTTAACAAAGATCTTCGATGAAAGCAGTAAACAAGCGTAACTCTCACTGACTTTTCAGGGAGGGAAAAAAGTCACTAACCAACTACAGACTACAGCAAAACCTTCTGAGTCCATTCCGCATTAACAACCGCTGTATTGTACTCTAAATTACTCACATTCTAAGCTATTATTTGTCCATCCATGAGTTTGACATGACAGTTATTCAAGCCTCTTCTGAAACAGACCACAGAATGGTCTGGACTACTGGAAGAATATTAATACACAGATGTAACTATTTTGTTTGAGACAGAGAAACACACAGCATAATCTTACATGAGGGGTACGACTCTACATCTGGAGATTTTTACCAACATTCTCATAGTTTCTAACTCCAGTCTAAGCAGAGCTCTGTTCCTCCCCAGAACAATTTATTTATTTTCAACCAAGAAAGCAGTAAAAATGACTCTAACATATATGCCCACCTTCCTCTGAACAGAACATGCAGCACTTTTTGCAGAACTCCATGCCACACTTGGCAGTCAACAGCACTGCAAATTAAGCACCAATGACTATTTTTCTTTCTTCCTAAAAATAATTTAACTGTGTAAAGACCAGACAACTAACAGCAAACTTTCTGTAGCTTCCAGAATCTGGCCCCTGTAACCATAACTTTGTTTGGAGTAGCAATTAGTTTTTCAAAATGCATTATTTCATTAGTATTCTGAATCTTCCATACCAATTACTTATTAATTGTAAAGGCATGCAATTTAGTGACCATGACCTTCCCACAGTAGCCACTGACAATTTTAAATAAAGGAAATACAAGGTGTGCTTTGCTCGCAAGCTTTGTGATAAAAACCGGCTTCAAATCGTTAGGAACTTAGATACTTGACTCCAGCATGCAAAGATGAAGAAACCCCAACCTGTAACTTACTCTGTATTTCACTTTTTCTGAAAAGTAACAGATTTCTATATGAACATGCAAACCTCAAGTGAGTTCTTCTAGTATACTTCTAGTATACTCATTTGCCAGCAAGCAAATCCATTAGACATCATGGCTCTCATCTACCTTTAGTTCTATCTAAAGTAACTTAAATTTTAAGGTTTTGATAATGCAGCTGAATTCTCTGTAAAGCACAACTAAGTTTATGCCATTCTTACCGTCAGCTTTAAACTTTACTTTCCTAGGTATCATTTATCTTTTCATCTGCCTTCATCTGTTCAAATCCTTTCCAGACAGTATTATCTTCCTACCCTAACACACTGATTGATTGCATCGATCCTCCTCTTTCTTTCACGTCACCCAAGCTGTGTTTAGTTCACTATAGGAAATACAATTTAAAAAAATCTCATAATATACTTCCTCCCCACCTTAATAGAACATTCTGGTGTATCAGGAATTTCACACTTTGCCCCATTGCTGCCTTGAAGTTAGGGCATCAACGACTGCATCAAAAATTCCCAAGAATGAGTAGCAAAATACAGAGCTGAGATTATAAGAATTTTCTCCAGTTCTTACTGTCGAACTGTTCCTCTCCTTTCTGAGTCACTGCTTGCCACCATGTCTAAATTCTCTAGAGCAGAAAACGTCTACCTCTATCATTACTTATTTGTACACCACTTAGTAAAAGGAAAACTACAGGAAACACAGCCACAGCTTTAATATAATATACAACCATGAAAATCAGTGCGTAAGAAGTAGGTCTAATAGTAAGTCAATAATATGCAAGGCACCAGCCCCCTTCAAAGGTCTTAGTCACAAAATGATGTCCAATAGGTTTCTGCTAAAATGTATTCTTGTTTACTTGAAAATAAGAGTTTTTTCTTCACATGATTTTTAAGGGCACTTAACACTGAATAGCTGTATCAATAATTCTTATGATTTACTTGAGAACTGTTAGCAAGTTAGGCCAAAACTCAGCTGCTTCAAATCACCTCCTCCATATAAGCTCCTGGCCTCTTTTCACCACTATTGTTACTTCTTCTGTGACAGTTTAAGGAGCTGTGTGAACCAGAAACTTTGCAGTTGACCCAGGGAATGACTGTAATCAAAATCAATACTTCAAACGTATGCAAAATACACAAGTGGGGAAAGCCAAAGGTTGTCTATAAACAGAAATCTATTCTGCATTAGCTTGCAAATGAACACATACTAAGATGACTTTGAATTAATAATGATAACATGTAGCACTAGGACTGCCAAGTATCTGTAATATAGATTACAGATCCAATCAATATCAATTTTAGTCCCTTTGACATGTAGCTTTTCTGATCAGCTCCATATAAGCTACTAACCAAGCCACTACTGCCTGGTTCCATGAGAACTTAGGCCTAACTAGTTTCCTTTTCTTAATGTACTTTGTACAACTACATACTTGGATATTTCACAATTGCGGCAAGAGCATCAACTCAATTAAGTTTCCATCACATAATTACACTGTTTGGGTTTGGCCTCATGCCTTAAAACACACTTGCAATAATGACCTAGAAAGACACTGTCTAGCTGGTCTTGCTGCTGGAGGGCATCACAACGGTGGCAATAATGACGTGTACAACGTTCAGTGTTACTCTATACACTATCACACACAACTAATTCTTAAAACACTTGTAGCTTACTAAATTACAGCTTGCTTACGCTGACAAGTCAGTAACTGACTAATCAAATTTCAGATAGCTCCATTCTGTCATTTAAAATTGAGCCCATGAGAGTAATTCAGCTGCTTATGACACTCAGTGGCTTAGCAAACAATCTAAAGGCTACTGAATTGTGTTAAACCTTAAGTAACATTTCTAAATCTATATATTTGAAAATCACAAATAAAATGTCAGTAAAGCATAGAAGGATTTATTTTCTTCTCAGAGACGTGACTGAGTTTATCCTCCTGCCTTTTTAGCATATGCTTGTTAGACCACAGCTGTGATTATTCTGAAGGAAAGCTCATGAATTTCTTTAGAATCATAGAATTATCTGGATTGGAAGAGACCTCCAAGATCATCAAGTCCAACCCTTAATCCAACACTATCATGATTACTAGATCATGGCACTAAGTGCCACATCCAGTCTTATTTTAAAAACCTCCAGGGATGGTGAATCCACCCCCTCTCTGGGCAGGCCATTCCAATGCCTGATTATTAGCTCTGTGAAGAACTTTTTTCTGATATCCAGCCCAAACCTTCCCTGGCAGAGTCTAAGCTCGTGCCCTCTTGTTCTGTTGCTGGTTGCCTGGGAGAAGAGACTGACCCCCACCTGTCTACAGCCTCCTTTCAGATAGTTGTAGAGAGTGATGAGGTCACCCCTGAGCCTCCTCTTCTCCAGGCTAAACAACCCCAGCTCCCTCAGCCTCTCTTCATAGGACTTGTGCTCAAGTCCCTTCACCAGTTTTGTTGCTCTTCTCTGGACCCGCTCCAGCACCTCAATATCTTTCTTGAACTGGGGGGCCCAGAACTGAACACAATACTCAAGGTGTGGCCTCACCAACGCCGAGTACAGGGGAAGGATCACTTCCCTCGTCCTGCTGGCCACACTATTCTTGATGCAGGCCAGGATGCCATTGGCCTTCTTGGCCACCTGGACACACTGCTGGCTCATGTTTAGCCTCCTGTCAATCAATATCCCCAGGTACCTTTCCACCTGACTGCTCTCAAGCCACTCTGCCCCAGCCTGTAGCGCTGTATGGGGTTGTTGTGGCCAAAGTGCAGGACCCGGCACTCGGCCTTGTTGAACTTCATCCCATTGGACTCAGCCCATCTCTCCAGCCTATCAAGGTCCCTCTGCAGAGCCCTCCTGCCTTCCGGCAGGTCGACACTTCCTCCCAACTTGGTGTCATCTGCAAATTTACTTATGATGGACTCAATCCCCTCATCTAAATCATCAATGAAGATGTTAAACAGAACTGGACCCAACACAGATCCCTGGGGGCACCACTGGTGACTGGCCGCCAGCTGGACGCAGCCCCATTCACCAGCACTCTCTGGGTCCGGCCAGCCAGTCAGTTCTTAACCCAGCTGAGAGTGCACCTGTCCAAGCCATGGGCTACCAGTTTATCCAGGAGTATGCCATGGGAGACAGTGTCAAAGGCTTTGCTCAAGTCCAGATGGACTACATCCACAGGCTTCCCTTCATCCACCAGGCGGGTTACCTGATCATAAAAGGAGATCTGGCTGGTCAGACAGGACCTGCCCGTCACAAAGCTGTGCTGGCTGGGTCGGATCCCATGTCCATCCTGAAGGTGCTGTGTGACTGCACTCAGGATGATCTGTTCCATAACCTTGCCAGGCACTGAGGTCAGGCTGACAGGTTTATAGTTGCCCGAGTCCTCCTTGAAGCCCTTTTTGTGGATTGGGTGTGACATTTGCCAACTTCCAATCATCTGGGACCTCCCCAGAGAGCCAGGACTGTAGGTAGATGATGGAGAGTGACTCAGCAAGCTCTTCTGCCAACTACCTCATCACCCTAGGATGGAATCCATCAGGTCCCATAGATTTGTGTGAATCCAGGTGGCTCAGTAACTCATGGATTGTTTCCTCGCGGAACACAGGGGAGCCATTTGGTTTCCTGTCTCTATCTGTGAGCTCCAGAGGCCAGTTATCGTGAGGGTCACCTCTCCTACCGGTGAAGACTGAAGCAAAGTAGGTGTTGAGTACCTCAGCCTTCTTCTCATCCCTGGTAACTATGTTCCCCCCCCAGGTCCAACAAAGAACGGAGGTTTTCCTTGCCCCTCCTTTTGTTATTAATGTATTTATATAAACACTTTTTGTTATCCTTAACAGAAGTAGCCAAATTGCGCTTCAAATTGCGCTTTTGTTTCTCTGATTTTCCTTCTGCATGATCTAACTATAGTCCTATACTCTTCCTGAGTAGTCAGTCCTGCCTTCCACAGTCGGTAGGCTCTCTTTTTATCTCCGATTTCCTTCCTTCCTTTCCTTACTTAAATGAAACCTTACATTTGCACACTTTCACCAGACTCAGAGATGAAGCTTTAGAAAACCATAAATATATACTGTTAGAGTTGGAAAAGCTACTTGTAACATCAGCATTCCCATCTACACAGGACAAAAAGGAACCAAAACAAAATAAAATCCGATTTGCATATTGGTAACATGCAAATATGAGCCTGTACAAAGTCCACTGAAGTTAACAGAAAGACTGCCACTGGGATCTGGCCAACAACGAAGATAGAGATGCAAAACGGGAGAAAAGGAGGGTGCGCTGCACCCTGCCAAGTCAGTCAGCATTGCACAGTGTGCTGTGCCTTAAGCCAAAGGGAAAGAGAGGCCTGTACCGAGAAGGAGAATGACATGGGAGTTGGATCAAAGACTTCAAAAGAAAATTTAAGTGTATCACCAACACCACTGCAAACCTTGAAACATACTGGACTCTTAGGAAATTGAATGTCTCACAACAGATCATTCAAACTAATGCCATACAGCAAACACGGTTGTTGGCAATGTCAGTTTCTTACCTCCACTTCACATACACAGTAATAAATATTTTGCATCTGTATCATGCTTTGCATTCCTAGACTGCAAAGCACTCGTTTGATTAATTTCTAGAAACTTATACACAGTTGATCAATACACAGAAAGTTCAAAAGTATAATTAGTAAGCAGCAAAACCACCTAAAGCCTACACAGAGAACTGTTCTTATGGACTGTCTGTTATCGCTAGGTTTTTAGCATTTAGCAGCAATTTCTGAAAAGACTAATAATTTCTATAAGGAAATTATAAGTATTCCTATTAATAAACCACATCTGTTTGTGCAAGATAAACAAAATGCACTTCCTTCAAAATAAAATTACAAACTACCAACACTTCATAGAATCACAGAATCACTAAGGTTGGAAAAGACCTCTAGTAACACCCAACAGTACTCGCCGCACTGCAGGCCAAAGTCTGGCCTCCGTCACGTAATTTTAACTCTACAATGAAAAAAAAAGTTCTAGAAACATCTTCAAGATTAGATGCAAGACAACAAAATGAACAGGGTGGGGTCCAATGCATGTAACAACATGGCAGGCCATGAGAAAAGTGACGCCAAGAATGAAAAATGGCAACAGACGCTCGCCATGACCTCTCAGCAGTGAGCAAACCCAGGCGCAGCGCTTCTCCTCAGAATCACAGGGTTCAGAGGATGCAGAGCTAGAACCAAGCTGGCAGCTGCATCCCAGGCAGCATCGCTGATGACAGGGCTGCTTTTCAGCATCTTGGCTTGGCAAAAGTGGCTTGACATGACCTCCTAGAAGCAAGAAACACCACGTGTAGGGCTTTCCCACAAAGCTTCAAGGTTCAGAGGCTGCAGAGGTAGAAGCAAGCTGGCAGCTGGGTTATAAGGTGCCAACACTGAAGGCAGGGCCACTTCTCAGCATCCTGGCTTGGCAAAAACTGCTCCCCATGACCTCCCAGCAGCAAGCAACGCCATGCCCCTGAAATCGGAGGGTGCAGAAGCTGCAGAGCTGGAAACAAGCTGGAAGCAGGGCCACTTCCTACCCACTTGGGTTGGCAAAAGCTGCTTGCTGTGATCTCCTAGCAGCAAGAAACCCCAGCAGTAGCGCTTCCCCCTGAAATCGCAGGGTGCAGAAATTGTGGAGCTGGAAAGGAGCTGGCAGTTGGGTACCAGGCAGCATCGCTGAAAGCAGAGCTGTTTCTCAGCATCTTGGCTAGCTGAAAGCTGCTTGCCATGACCTCCTACCAGTGAGCAACCTCAAGGCGTAGCACTTCCCCCCAGAATCACAGGGTTTGGAGGCTGCAGAGCTGGGAAGCAAGCTGACAGCTGGGTACCAGGTGGCATCACTGAAGGCAGGGCTGCTTCTGAGAACCCTGGCTTGGCTACCAGAGCGGTTCCCTTCGTGCAAGGAGTCCCTGCTCCAGGCTGCAGACCCCGCGGTGGTTACGCCTGGCGCAACAGCTGCTCACATCTGGCCTGTGCCACCTGCAGAACGCAAACCCGCCGGGATGGATGGAGCTAGCGGCACCCCCTCCCACCAAGCAGCCCTTCACAGGTAGTGAGGACTGGAACCCGCGAGGTTAATATTCCTGAAATAAGGCCCCCCAAAAAAAAACCGAGCAGCCCTGCTAGGCTGGTTAACAGCCACACGCTAATTGCGTGCCCTCGCTGGTGACTCACTTAGAGGCTCACCCCCAGGGATAGATGGAAGGATGGATGGATGAGGAGGAGCCGGCTGAGATGTGCAAGGTCGGGAGGAAGGAAGGAAGGACGGAAGGAAGGAAGGAAGGAAAATAGGCGCAGCCTGGCTTGGTGGTGCCCAGCTCCCCCCACCCCGTGTGCGCTACGCGAAAGGGAAAAGCGAGGGGCAGGAAATGAACCTCGTCCCTTCCCCTCCACGCGCTGCTTGGACGGAGGCAAGAAAGGAGGGGGGCGAACACCGGCGGCCTCTCTCCTTGACCCCCCCCCCCCCCTCCTCCACCGCCACCGCAACCGCTCCGGCTCCAGCGCACACGGGCGAGGGGGGGGGGAGGGCAAAATGGCGCCGCCCGCGGGGGGGAGGAGCCGGATCCGCCACAAGCGGGGGGGGCGGACACCCCACAGGGCGGGGGCGGGGCCACGGGGGTGGGCGGGGCCAAGGCGGGGCCACGGGGGTGGGCGGGGCCAGGGCGGGGCGGGGCCGGAGGACAGCACCGCCGAGAGCGCGCCGCGTTCCCGCCCGCCTCCCGCAGGTGCCGCCTTGGCGGCGGCCGGGATGCGTGCTTCCAGCTTCCTCGGGGCTGCCCCGAGTGCTAAAAACCGGGAAGGGTTTGGGAAAAGCGGCTGGATCCCCCTTCGTGGAGGGACTGCGTGCAGCACTTCACTCAGGGGGTGGCGGAGCACTGGAACAGCTCCCAAAGGAGCTCCCAAAGTCACGGCGCCAAGCCTAAAAATATTCAAGAAGCATTTGGACAATGCACTCAGACACACGGAGTGAATGTTGGAGTTGTCCTGTGCAGGGGCAGGAGCTGGACTCGGTGATCCTTGGGGATCCCTTCCAGCTCAGGTCATTGTATGATTCTGTGATATCTGAAAGGAAGTTATAGAGAGTTAGGTGCTGGGCTCTTCTCCCAAGTAAGAAGTGATAGGATGAGAGGAAATGCCCTCAAATTGTGCCAGAGGCGGTTTAGATTGGATATTGGGAAAAATTTCTTTACTGGAAGAGTGGTGAAGCATTGGAACAGGCTGCCCAGGGAAGTGGTGGAGTTCCCATCCCTGGAGGTGTTCAAAAAGCGTGTAGACATGGCACTTCAGGTTTAGTAGGCATGGTGGTGTTGGGCTGATGGTTGGACTTGATAATCTTAGAGATCTTTTCCAACCTTAATGATTCCATGATTCTGTGATTAGGCAGGTGTCTGGCCTCAGTGTGGGTGCCAGCACGCTCCCAGCTCAGCAGCTCCACCATTGTAGAGGTGTTTGGAAACATCGCCGTGTCTTCCCCTCACTGCCTAAAATAGCTCTCTGTGTACATTTTTGCCCCTGAAAACCCAAGTAGATTGTACGGCGACAAAGCCACTTGTGCTACTTCAATGACCTCAAGTTGTGCTGGGGAGGTTTAGATTGGATATCAGGAAAAATTTCTTTACTGGATGAGTGGTGAAGCATTGGAACAGACTTCCAGGGGAAATGGTGGAGTCTCCCTCCCTGGAGGTGTTCAAAATATATTTATAGCCATGGCACATTGGGACATGGTTGAGTAGGCATGGTGGTGTTGGGCTGATGTTTGGACTTGATGACCTTTTCCAACCCAAACCATTCTATGAGTCTATGATTAGGCAGGTATCCGGCCTCAGTGCAGATGCCAGCACACCCTCATCTCTGCAGCTCCACCACTTAGAGGTGCTGGTGAGCAGTACAGTGTCTTCCTCTCACTGTCTAAAATAACTGTCTGCATACAGTTTTACCCCTGGAAATCCCAGTGGATCCTAGGACAATAAAGCAACTTGTGGTACTTCAACCATATCGAGATGGCTAAAAGAATCAAAGTTGTTATATATCTTCCATCTATAAGCAGGGCCGATGTTTTCTTTCCTGGCAATAGCGCCTTTATCCTTCCCGCATCCTGTGAGCTCAACAAGTCCATGGGGAAAGGCACAACTAGGTGAGCCAGAGCATTTAACCTACCTTTCCTTTCTTCTTTTAACCTCTTCTTTCTTCAGCACCTCACAGTCATAGGGTTTTATGAGTCTGGTTTGGTCAATCCACCCATCTGCCAGTACACACACAGGTTTGGTAGGAAACAGCCTGATTTGTACGATAGTATAAACTGGAATAAGTGTGACCAGTAAAGGTAAATGGAGAAACTGTCAGTGCTTTCTTCACCATATATGCAAAACCTTGCTCTTCTTGAAGGTTTTCAGGGTGTATAGCTTCCAACGTTACACTTTGTCTTTTGCTTCCCACCATCAATCCATCTTTAATTCAAATTCCTGCCTGCATGCTGAACAGGGTCTATATTATTTCTACTATGATTTATTCTAAGAAACCAACAGTTTAGAGACTTCATAATTGTATGTACATCATAGCATTTTAGTTCTTTTTTGAGAGGTAAGAAAAGGAGGAAGCTCTAACAATCTTAACACTTTAGGGGCCATCAGCTTATTTGAAAATCATCTAATTTTCTGCCTTTTTCCCTTAGCTTCTTTCCTCTACCCTTTTTTCCCCTGTACCATTCACTCTCCATCCTCTTGCTATCTCATGTAAACACTCTATCAGTCCTCCTCCACATTACCTCCTTCCTGTTCCCACCTCCCACATCAGACCTGCCAGCCTCTCTCTCTTCTGCTGTTGCTTATGACTATGGAAGTAAAGCTGATAACGACCGAAGCACTGACAGCAACAGGGCAAAACACCAAGCAGCTAAAATAACCTACAGAATAAGGGGCTTTGCGCTGCTGATGCCTGCACGCCCAACAAAGTCTAGTCACTGCTGCGAGGAGTTCCTTCCAGCTACACATTTTAAACCACCTAGGCAACCCCAGCCAAAGCAGTGTTATTGATAAGCATTTTCCTAGACAAAAGGAGAATCAAAGCATTCTGTTAAGTTAGCCAAATTCTGTGATTTGCTACAACCTTATATTAAACTGAGTAAGGCAAAGCAGCATATTGCTGACATTTCTACAATATATACCAAGCATGTCTTTACATATCTCTGAATTGGTAGGACAGACTAATAGGAAAAGATAAAAAAAATACAGAAATTACTACGCCAATTTCATTTGGTAAATTTAATAAGGGAACTGGGATAATATGGTTGAGCATGTCAAATGTGAATTACATAATTTTCAGGAGCTTGAATAGAAGGAGTGTGACTTCGTGAGGTGCCTGAAAAAGCACTGACAAAACATTTTCTGACAATTTTTGTTGCTGTTCAAAACTCTATTGCTTGCAGTGAGAGGTTACTACTAGTTCAGAAGTGATTGAAGTTAGTGCCCGATGATGAGCTGCGCTGTTGAAAGAACATTTTCTCTGTTGCCGCTTCTATAGGTGATAAATCCTGGCAGAATGATTGAGCAAGACAGATACTTGCTGGGTATGGAATCTTAAATCTATACCAAAAAAAGGGCTGCTCCCTACTTTGAGTCTGAATTCTTACTATTCATCACAAACAGGAAAAAAATCTGAGCAAGCTTTTGTTATGCATTATAGAGAACCAAAAAAGGGCACATACAGAATTATTTTCCCTTTTCAGGTCACCTTTCAGATCATAAGTTCATTATAGACTGTCTCAGCACTTTTACAAACTGGAGTCTGCTCAAACCATAATGCTTACAAAGTTTCACTTTGAATAGGCCTGATTTTCTCTGTCATTTGTTTTCACTTTTTATTTCTCTGCAGAACACAAAAAGTCAGAAAACGATTTTATTTTCCCCTACATAGCATATAATTTACATCAATCATCCCAGGAGGTCAGTACCACTGGGGTGTCATTTAAATACAATGAATATAAAGTAATGGAGCTCTTGCTGGAGTGGATGGCCACAATTCTCGGAGAAAGAGAGAGAGAGAGTTTCCAAAGCATGTGGAGAAAACACAACGGGAGACCAAGTGAATTCATCACACCACAAAAATGTCTCCATCCTGTCGACAAAGTCATTAAAGGAAAATGAACCATTGTTACTCTAGACGCTTGCATTCCTTTGGCATAATAACCTCAGTATAGAAACGTTAGTGCAAAGAGAATTTGCACACGCAAGACAAAAAAAAAATAAATCTATTTAAAAAAAAAAAAAGGAAAGTATCTCGATTATGTAATGAAAGAAATCCTCCATGCTCCAAAGAAGAGATGGAGCCTTTGCAGAAGCCACAACTAATAAGGAACTGTATGCAGTGGTACAGGGTGGTTCCTTTACCTCTTGCCAATAAGTAAATGCCAACACGGACAATTCTTTTCAGATAACCCACAAATTATGTTCTCCTTTAATTACACAAGTGTGCTTACCCTTTGCTGATCCATAGCCATCCTGGTTTTTAAGATCCCTTGTTGAGATTTTCCCAGTACTATTTCCCTTTCATATTCATTTACTTTCAATTTTTTTTTCAGTCTCCATTAAAAAAATCTATGAGGAATGCAGGGATTAGAAAGGTTTTCTGTGTTCAATTTTATTTAATTCTTTGGCAGAGGGTGTCCAAATAAGAGAAAGTGTCATATGCCTACAGTAAATCATAGCATATACCAGTTTTAGAAAATAGATTGTACTTCCACGGATATCCCTCAACGAAATACCACCTAAAAGCCAACCATCATGCAATGCCTGGTAAAAAATGTAGCATTAAAAAGCTACAGCAGAAATCCCTCCCTTCATTACAAATTAGTCCATGCTCCCTTTATTACAAATTATTCCATGGTATGGCAAAGTTCTGTTTGCTATACTATTCAAAATAGATGAATGCCAATCAAATTGTCACCCAAATTGACAAAATTATATAGGAATGTAATACATAGAAATACATAGATTATATTAATTATTTTTTACACAAAAGCACTGCTCTGATTTAAGCAAATACGGAAAGGGAAATCTGTCCTTTATTTATTTTTAGCAACTGCATTGGAACAGGGAGCCCACTCACAAATTAGCAAAGTGCTACTGAGGAAACACATGCCAGCAAACACCAAATCACACCTCTTAATTACAACAAATGCTCACGGACAATGGCAAGAGTGCTACTTATCCATCATTTGCAGCCACTGGAGTATTGGGAAGTGAACTGGTTTGTTGGCAAATGTCCCAATTAACTGGGCGTGCTATTTATTAGGGTGCTGATTAAAGCAGAGTCTGCAATATAATAGTCAAGTATGAAGTTGCCAGCTCTTATTCACTCCTGGCTCATATGGATGAAA
Source organism: Tapera naevia (assembly GCA_033556795.1). Taxonomy (NCBI): domain Eukaryota; kingdom Metazoa; phylum Chordata; class Aves; order Cuculiformes; family Neomorphidae; genus Tapera; species Tapera naevia. The sequence goes on along the minus strand of JAUMJJ010000079.1, from coordinate 32,125,970 downwards.
GCAGGAGAGTAGACAAGCACAATATGAAAATAATGGTGTATTCTATGCCAAAATGGATCTAAGGAAATTCCAGTACCTGGAAATTAAAGACCTGGAGAAGTAGAATAAGGTAGCAGTGTGATCTTGAAGATAGACATTTGCATTGTGTAATCCAGTTTTGACCAAGAGCTTTAATCTGTAATAGTCATTTTGCACATGTATTAACACTCCACTCAGAAGCCAACACTATAGACACACCCTTAAGTAAGCAGCATACGAATTAAATAGAAAATATGATAAAAGCAGAGTTTTGCTCCTGACTGATCTGAGTCAACCCACTTGAAGAAAAACTGCTTAGAGGGGTCCTCTTCCCAGCCACTGATTCCTCCAGCCTCTTCAGTCAATTGCCTGAACTGAGACTATAGCTTAAATAGGGCTAGTTTGTGGTACGCCATTTTCAAAACTTCCACAAATGAGGTTGGGAGTTTCCACACACAATCAAGGAAATGTACACTAATAATTGCATATATTATCTGAAGTAACTCTTGAGGTTTGATCCCAACCAAGATAACCACCAGAGCAAACCAAAATCATGACTTGTACCAGCAAAGAATTTCTTGGTCCTGCATCATTCTTAACTTACTTTGTTAGCAGTGATGCAAGACCTAGGTAGAAGGCCCAGCTGGCCATGATGGTTAATGAACTTACAAATCTGCATCCACTTTTGTTCCTGCCCATTTCCTACAATGGTCACAGCATTTTGGCAATATCTTGCATTGCCAGATATATTCAAGGGTGACCTTTACGATTAGACAGCTCCAGCTAAAAAGCTCGACCAACAGAAATTAAGTCTTGGTGCAGAGTCTTACAAAGCTGACTGTGCTCCAAAAGCATGCAGCTTTGGGCAAAAGAGCACTCTGGCAGTATGCTTGATATTCTTGTCACCTGAAAATGAGAGCAGTTAAGAGGAAGCAAAGCTCCAATTCTCCCAAGCAAGAGTGAAAGCCAACACTAGTAGCCAGAGACTCCTCTAGCAGGTCACGGTTTTAGCTAAACATTCTCCATATGGATCTCAATGAACTCACTGAAGCAAAACATCAAGATAGATTCAGCACCTATATAATCACACCTGCCCATTACTCTTGCTCTCCTGCCTGCCAGCATTTAAGTGAAATCACTGGGATGCACAAAATGCATGAGCAACATAGCTTAACCTTGGCAGAACCAAAAGCATAGCAATTACTCTAATAACAGCATATATTCTGGCAAAAACAATATCAGGAGTATGTTTCTATTTCAGGTGCAGTCCCTCAAAATTGTCTCCATGTGGGCTGTGTTTAGGTTCCCATAATGGAAATTTGGTCAACATCACCAATGCAGGCAAAAGACTAATTCAGTCCATTAGAAAGTAGACACCTACATTTGGTCATTAGACTTGCTCTCTAGGAGCCACTCACTGTGTTTACTAGGGCTGAGTTTAGTTATCTGTGTCAAGTACTGGGCTATACTGGCTGACATCCATCTGCCTTTCCAAAGAGTAAAGGGTCTCAGACAGGAATCAGCTCATATGTGCCAGCCCCGTGGCTATTTCTTAGATATCCCAAGGCATTTATAATGGCACTAGAGACCTACCTTTAATGCAAGTGAGTTGAGCCTTAGATCTCTACTGAATATTATGGGAGCTTAAACAGCTAGTTTAAATGCAAACATTTGCAAACAAATTTAGGTGTCTGAACCTGGAACTCAGCTCTCCTACAGCTGTCATTTGTCCAAGGAAAATAACATATATATATTGTTATTGTTTTCCTTATATTAGATATACAAATTGGAGTATTATGTTGCTTGCAGAAAATTTGCAGGTTTCTGAATCCTTTGTACCCTTAACAAAAATACATCTGGGGTCATTTTGCCATGGAGAACAGGTGGGATCATCAGGTTCACCATTTCCAAATGAAATGGTTAGGTTATTATGGACTCCTGTCATAAGCCTTGGAAAGATAAGGGAAAATTAACCACAATACTGAGCTTTTCTCTGCAGAGGAAATACAGGCAAAGGCCATTAGTTCTCTTCAGATTGCTTATTAATATGAAAGTTTTGAGAATCAGTACATTCAAAACAGTAATTTCTTGAAATATAGGAATAATGCCAGGAATTTGCATCAAATTACTCCTGGACTGCAGAATAAATAACATCAGCCACAGGTTACTGTGGATTTTATTCCCTCAATGCCCTGAAAAAAATTCATGTTATTTGACTGTGCAGAGCAGGTAGAATGCTGAGTTTATGGTTCCCCAAAACTTTTTATCCCTTCATGTGAGTGCCCAGTGGTGGTAATGTGTGTACCTTAGATATGAGATACAAATCTCATATCAGAGAAGTTGCTTTTTTCTTCTTTAAATAAATGTTTAAATATTTAAGGCCAAGTTCCATTGCTAAACATATGAACACAGCTCTCTTTGAGCTTATTGGAGTTGTGTGTGTGTATCTAAGAGCAGAACTTGGCCCTTATGTTTTAGATTTTAGCACTAAGCTTCCAGTGTAAAATAACGTGTGATCTGTAACGCACGGGAAAGTGGTAAGACCTACTTTTAAAGGAAGGGTACAATTACACGTTTCTGTCTTTCTTTTGGATAAGAAGCACTGCCTTCAGCAGAGCCCCTGAGCATATTCTTACCTCTTTTCTAGACAGTCTTCCTTTTGTATAAGGTGCTTCTCTGGCAGCTTCAATCATTTCTGGGAAACAGAGTAGGATATTTTTATTTCTTTGCTACTTCTCTCCCCCTTCTATTCTGCCAGTTTTGACTTAGCATCATGATGGAAAATACAGAAGCATTTAAAAACACTCTTAGACTAATGAATTAGATGTATTTTTTACATTATAAATAAGTTAAAATGTTGAGTTTAAACTATAGACAATGTGTTCAGCTTAGCCAAAGGACATATCCAGTCACCTCTTCCAATGAACCAATATCACAACTGGGATAAGCTAAAACATTTTTGCTGGGAATTGCTACAGAGTGCCAAAGCAGAACTCTTGAATCCAGAGAGATACTTTCCCTTTTCTTTCTGTCTTTTTCATCCCTCTGTTACAAAGTATTTGTAAAGTATTTAGATTCTTGAGTGTCTACTTTATTTCTAAGGCATGTATTCATCTAACACCCAGGACCAGGGAAGACAACGAATGACTGCACAGTACTTGTGCAATCTTGTGTGAATGCCATAGGACACACAGTCTGATAGAAACCTGTACCGATGCCAAAAAACCCCAAAACACCACCACCCGAGTAGGAGTGCAGTCACTGGCCGCTCTGAAATTTCTCCAGGTTTCAAAATTCCTCAAAAATTCTTTCTCTTATCTAATATGGCTCTGGATTTTCTCATTATCAAAAAAATATTCTGACTGTTATCAACTAAGTGAGCATACTGAACAGTTCATATATTTTAGTGGGTTTTGTGAAAGTCAAGTTCTTGTTGGGGATTAAAGTTTTTGAAGGATGGAAGGTTTTTGGAAGATTTCTTATTAATTTCTCTGTCTACTTTAGATTTTTTTTCTGTGGTAATGTGCTAATGCTAATGGCACCCAGCACAGTAGAGAAAGATCTTGTGCAGTTTTAAAGTTTTACAGATGCAATTGTAAGTGATAGTGAGCTGCTAGCTTCCTTCAGTCTTTTCAAAATGATGCACAGATAGATAGACAGATAGATTAATCATTAATCCTTCTAAAAATATTGTTCCATTAGTGGCCAAAAATAATATTTTATGTCATTCATTGCAAAGGTCAATTAGAAGTTCTTCCATACAAAAGATCATCTTTTTTTTTTTAACAGTTTTAAAATAACTTCTGCTTCAGTTTCTTCCTCACAAACTAGATTATTCTTTGTGCAGTTGCAAAAACAAATACCATAAGAAAAGAAAGCATCTATTGCAATCCACTTCTTTCATAATGCTTCAGTGGAGCTGGTCAATTATTAATGAACATCTAAAAAGCAGAGATAGCAGTAGAGGTCCAGTCTGGTTTGGCAAAATAGTTTCTTTTTCATGTAAAAGTCCAGAAGAGCACATAGCATATGAAGTGGGCTGTAAGATTCAGGGTTATGCATTGTGTCATCAGCTTCATGTGATGCGAGTATTGACCACTTGCTTGTAGCATGGGTGTTTTCTTCTACTAACTGTTCTATTAAAGTTAACTTTTTCTTTAAATTAGGCTGCATAATAGTAAAAATCATCCAGTTTTGAAGATTGCCTTGTGGCCTTGCATACTGTTTTTATGTAGATGATAAGTGACAATGTATTAAACATCTTCTTCATCATCTGTCATCCTGCAAGTATATATTAGTGTATATTAGAAAGGAACAGTCCATGCTGACGTCACAGACTTTGCACTATCCCACGTTTACTGAATTGGGCCTTATATAGCATCGATATGTCAGTAGGTATGTATCTACCCCAGACAAACGACGTGCTTTTGACAGCTGTTGTCAAAATGCTCGCCCACTCTCCACACAGCTTGGAATAGTGTTGAAAACAAATGCTCTTCCAGCGCTGACAAAGTCAGTTGAGTCCAACACCTCTTGTAACAAATTCCTCTATACACTCTGAGACAAATATTGTGCAGGCAACTTGTCCCATGAGCCCTTGGCAGACATGATTTGCTACAGTAAGCAATGAACTTACCTGACCTTGTCCACACCAGTGAGGCAACAATTTCTACTACTACTTGAGTGGATCTGAGGGTGGAAAACTATTTTTGACACCCCTTGTCAAAACCAGATCATTTTTCTAGAGAAGACAGAGCCCCAGTGCCATTAGGTAGCATAAGTGCTGAAGAACAATGGGGTGAATTAAGGACACAGGATGGATCATTGCTCAGAAAGGCACACATTGTTTTAGATTCAGAATACTCTCATAGGTAGAACAGTATTTACTAAGGGTTGTGTTAATTATTTCCCATATGATAGTCAAAAGAAAACAAGCACACATATTGCATGCATCTTTTAAATTAGGTAGGCTTAATAGATAATAGCCTGGTTTTCCTCTCACACCACTGTAAACCAGGATGGGTACCACTAAAAGCCACCAAGTTACTTGTGCATAAGAAACCCTTTAATATTTCTGAAAACACAGTATAAAAACACTTACTACAATTCTTTCTTCCTACTTAATTTTCATGATTGCCTTAATCAGTTATGTCTCTGTTGGATCCAGAGCATAAAATGGAGAGAAGAAGGGGAGCAAGAAAGGAGTATAATAGTAGGAGTACAGGATGAACAGCAAGGAGAGAAAAATTGTCTGCCTCATTCTCATTTTCTCTGAGATACAGAGCAAACAGCTTTCAGACTTACTAAACATTTGGAACGTACTGAGAGCTCTCTGTTTATTTCAGATGTGTAAAACACCATAACTTGCCAGTAAATGTAGGTAGGCATGCAAGTGTGTGCATGAAGAGAACATATTAGTTACAAGAATTATAATTGTCCCATCATTATCTTTTATTTCTTTCCTGAGTCAGAGTGAACGTGCCTTAATCTAGCAAGAATCTCATGATAAGCCATAAGAAATGGCTTATTTTATTTTTCTTTTTCCTTTTTTTTTTCAGAGCTGCCAACTGTCTATTTTAGACATAACATCACCCTTTACTGTAGCCTTCCACATAAAAGCAACACGAACAGTAAGGTCTCTAAGCAGGCATGAATGATTGGCTTGCAGATTCTTTACCAAAAAGGGAGTTTATTTACTCCACACAGGTCATAAATTTCCTTAGAAAAACTATCAGTGGTAATCTACATGTGGTGTTTAGTAAATAGAGCTTTCCTCTGATTTCCTCAGTCCATGTTCTTCCATTGTCTAAAACAGTGGAAGATGTTTTTCTCACACCTAAAAATACGAAATATTCTAGCTCTTTAATATGGAGTGGAAACAACAAGCTGAAAGAGTTCACATATTAATCATCAAGATCGGCCTTTAGACATGGAAATGTGAAAGGATAAGGAGAGTAACCCAAAGTAGCAACAAGTTACCTAAAGGCTTGCCTCTACTTATGTGAAGTGATACCTTATTCCATGAAGGCTTTCATTGAAATGAAAGGAGCTGCAGACAGAATAAGGCTTTTCTTTCTTACCGAGGAGGGGGAAAAAAAGAGAAGAGGATGGGATCTGCCTTTTCATGTAACGGGCTTTTATCTACTCAAAAATCACACTAACCTCAGGGTGCCAAGCACAGTATGTTTGAAAGCATTCCAAGGATGGGAAGAGCTGCTCTATCTTCTCCACTACAAAGGGACGCTTGGTAGTAATGAGAGCTGCTGTGGTCTTCCAGAAAGGTTTTACATCTGCTTTGCCCCCTCTGAGGACCTCTTACTGTTCCTCCTGGATCCTTCCTGGTTACATCTTTGTTCTTATGCTTAAAGTAGGGAAACATCTGAGTGACCAACTTCATGATGAGTTTTACCACAGAAGGACAAAAGGATTTCTCCTTTCCTTTTCAATACGTATGCAGTTAATAAATTATCTAAATATTTATAAGATGAACTAGAATAACAGGTTTTTTGGTATTAAATCACATAAGCTCCTAATATCATAATGCTCCTAATATCATAATACTCCTAATATCCCAAAATCAGAGAATCTTATTCAGAGTTTAATGTACAATGTTAATGTTGAAGATTTTAATTACTTGTTTTCCTTCTACGGCCTGACCAGTATTTGCAACAAATAGTTTAAAATTTATCCTACTTACAATTGAGTTATGAAGTGTGTTATGAAAGAAATGCCCAGACTTTGTACATGACTATTTTTTATATCAGTTCAAAACAGACTACTTAAAAAAATCCGTAGAGATTTTTGACTTCTGAACTGAGAGTATAAGCCAGATTTCAGACTGGAAGGAATTTTTATGGTTGAATTATAGACTTCTAAAAGACACAATTTAAAACTGAACTGCTGACAGTCACTCTGATCATATTTTATAAGCTACTATTAACTAAGATGAGACGAGACCTTAAAGATGATCCCGTATCTATTTGCTGACTCTAGAGTTCCTTATCCTTGCCCCTAAAACATCTAGTGCAGCCTACGGTCAGACTAAACTGACTACAGATCCAATCCAGTCTAGCAAGCCTAGTGCTGCAATGGAGGCTTTGCAAAATTTAGCTGCCAGCTACTCCCATCTGCACTGAGCAGGCGCAAGAAAAACCTCAACAATTTTCAGCAACTTCTAACTCGTCCAAGTTCGGGTGGATCCTTTTGGTCATAGGCAACAAAAGGAACTTATCTGATTTTTCCTCCTTATTCCTCTCCTACTTAGTAAAACTTCCCATCCCGGCTCTGAAATAAATATTGAGATGATTCTAAGAAATTTTAAACTGCTGTGAAACAATGTGTTTTCTCTAAATGCTGATCTTAGGAACAGCAGAAATATTTCGTCTGGAAGATTCCAAAAAACTCAGCTTGAGGCAGACTGAGGATTGAAAAGCTCATCCTGAACAGTTAAAAATTGGCAATGCTATGTAAATGAAAACAAGGTCTTATACTGGACAGTGGTAGACAACCTTAACTGCAGATACTGCTGGCAACATCACCTATAATATTTTTTCTGCCAAATCTTTGCCTTTTATTACTAGAGGGAATCATTCCTGTGATGGCTAATGTTTTGTCATTGCTCTTATGGCTTGTTTCTGGACTGACATAGCTGTCTTCTGTCACTTGGCTGCCAATTCTACAAGAGTTGACTGAGGGACTGTGTTATACCCCACACCCCCAAGGTCTTAAGACTACACCTAATTTGGTGCACACATATATTATATTAAAATGTGGCCAGGATTCTCAGCATTTTCAGGATTACATTATGTCCTACTGTAAACATGATGGTGTTCCTGATCCTTTGGTCTGGCCTGACTATGCTCAGTTCATAATTTGAGTGAATTTTCAGGAAAGTAAGGGAAAAAATAGACTAATTTTTATAGTTCCTGAAAGAGATTGTTTGCTATGTCCATTATGTTTACTCTACATTCACCATTACCACAAGCTTTCTTCTTCTTCCTGTAGATTGCACCACCTCTTCCTTTGATGTTGCGTGTTTCCATTCTTTTTAGAACAAGTCTCGCACTATTTGGTGTTTTTTTCAAGACTCATGTTATAAACAGAGATTCTGCCTAAAAATTATTCCTGCCATTCATGCTGTTGAGAATAGATTTACAATGGGAATCCTCACCATTGCAACACTGAGAAAGTAAGGATCTGGTGGTGTGTTTCTGGTTGGGAGCATTAAAAACAACCTCTCCCACTCCAGACTGCCATGCACCTTGTAGGATCTTCTGTGTGAGCTTTGTGGAGCTTGTATCTAGCCAGAGTGCACTTCATTAGTCTCTTAAAAAACAGCATACAAAATTTAGGGGCTCTGCAAGGTTCCAAATCTATAAAGCCTTTTTAATTACAAACAGTTACACCGCCCAGTTTCCCCACAGTTAGGCAAGGGAACCAGTTTTCATTGAGGTCAACAGAAAAAATAACTGTAAAGTTTCTGGCTCGTGCTGGTCATATATGTTGAAAGAAGGAGAAAAAAAAAAAAAAAAAAGAAATTGTAAACTCTTATTTCTTAGCCCTTTTATCTCTAAAACAATGTGCTGATATTTTCCGAAATCATACAATAATTACTTTTTCCTCTTTCTGAAATTAGTTACACAGAAGTTGGAGGGATAATTAATGGAAAGTGAGAAAGTAAATTTTGCCATGAAAAAACATTTTGTCCCTAACTATGAGGACCCTAACAACTTTCTAAAGTTAATTTTTAGTTTACATGTTTCAAGACAAATAAAGAATATAATTTACTTGAAAAAAAAAAAAAACAGGCCATTTTTCTAATTGTACTATGCATTCAGATTTTTACTGCCCAGAAACACAGGCCATACTTTCTCTTTCAAACACTGTTAGAAGATGACAAGGAGGCCCACAGTTCTTTCCTTCACAATGGTGACATGGTCATTTGCTGTTAAACCTCACTGAAATGCATGCAGTTCTAATAGGGCATAAGACTGCAGGCAGGGAGGGAAATGGGAGAACCCCAGAGTAGGACTGAGACCTAGGCTTGTAGTCCATCCTTATTAGAGAAGCAGGAAATAAATAATACAGAAAAAAATAAGAAGCAGTAACTATTTACTTTGTTGTTTGTATAAAATGCATTTCCCTGCATGCCATGGAAAAGCCAACAATTTTAAGTAGTGACACGGCTGGTTTCTTACCAGCTTTTAGAATTTTCCCCCCAATATTATGGGTGTGCTTTACAGATGCAAAGTCCTGCACGTTTTTGGACTTCTAAGAACTTGACACTTTTTTTTATATCTAAAAAGGTATATGTTAATAGTTAATACCCCTTTTTATACAGAAGGAAAACTTGCTACAACGTTTCTCTGAGGTCACAGAGCAAGGCACCATCAAATGCCAAGACAGAATACAAGAGTCTCAGCTCTCAGTCCTTACTTCCTATTGAAAATAGCATGGGGAAAAGTAATATTCTGAAGTTTGATTTGTTTATGTAATAATTTTCTAGCCTATCTGTCAAAACTTCATGCTTATGTTTGTATCAGGGACTACAAATGTTAAAACCCAGTGCACGGTGCTGAGATATTAAATGCTAATTTTGGGACACAAAGAATCTTCTTTTATCTGGGCAGGGACACAGCAGTTAAACAAACCATAGCAGTCCATAGTCTGACTATGAATGCTGTAGTTACAGAACTCATTACCACACGCCTACTTAAAAGACCAAATAACGTGCAAATCTAGAGTTACTATTTGTCATACTTAGAAAAAGCAAAGAATAGCTGGGCAAACAGTCAATTTGCAACCAAAGCGAAAGTAAAGCGCTGCCAAGAGACACTGGAGCTTATCTTGCCCCTGCTGAAATGAATGGAAATTTGGGCAAAGCATTAAGCTTACTTAAATCACACATTTTGGCTTAATGCACATTTTCACGAATGAATAAAAATCTTTGGGAAGGTAGATTTTGGAAAGAGAATATTGGCAAGTCCTTAACTATAGTAATAATTGCTGACATTGCTGTAGTCACTCTGACTAAAAATATCCAATACAATAACAAACCCAGTGAACCCATTCATTTATTCCCGTTTCACAAAGGCTATTTAGATATATAGAGACACTCAAAATAAATTTTGTATTCATCATATTTACAGCACATTCCAGGTCAACAAACTGGCATTTAAACTGTTTATTTAGGGAGTATCATCCAAGTTAGAATCTTTCAAATTCAATAATCATTTTTCATCCTGAGCATACGGTGCTCACAACAGGAACATGCTGGGCCCACGTTTTAGAAATGTAAGAGTAAACAAACACAGTGCTCTTTATAACATTACTGCTTTGTCCAAAAGCAATCCAATTATGAGTGTGTTCATAATATACCTTAAAGTAAAAAAAAGCTAAAAGACAATCAAAATTCAGAAAATGTAGCTGTACTAATGAAAATCTTATTTCAGAAAGTGGATCTGAAGGTGTTTGTTAAGACATAATTTGCAGTGCAAGCACATTTTTTCACTAACCTCCTACAATTCTCTAGCATCTTAAAATATGACCCATTTTGCAATCAGTGCTAAAATTCAGAATAGTTCTGAACTAAAACCCAAGGAAAACCGAGCAGCAGGGTTGTTCTCGGTTTCAGCCAAATCCAACCCAACGTTCCAGATTATATATATCATAACATAAATCACTATTTCTGAAAAATCCCATCCAGCTTTTACGCAGGTCCATAAACATTACTGGTACTTTTATTAATTTGTCTATAACCATTGAAATAAAATTCTAGTGCTCTGCTCTGTGATCTGTTCCAGGCTGTAGAGGGTTCCTGTTAAATGTGTAAATGTTCAGCAGAAAGATATTTTTGCACGGAGACTGAAAATCAGCTGTGCCAGATACCTGAAACTTTGTCAGGGCGTTCAGTGGAAAGTTCTATTTCAACATTATAAATAACTGTGGACACTATTTTAAGTGACCTCTAAACGGGTAGCTTTCAATAACTTTAGTTTATCGCAATTAACTTTTTATTTTATTTTAGTAGGAAAAGAGGAGACTGTAAAACTTTTAGTGTGACTAATTAAACGCAGAAATGTATCTTGTTTGAAATGAAATAAATCATGATTGTCAGACTTATATAGTATTTGGATATAAGACAACCTCTCGCCTCTTTCTAGCACCTTTGGAATAGGTCTAATGGAATATATTTTCCCTTCTAGTGGAGGGGAAAAGGCAAAAGAACCTACGGTTAGAAATGCTTTACCAAAATAATTATGAAAAAAATACATTTCTAAATGGCAATTATAGCAAACCAGAACTTCTGGATATACAAGTCCTTATAGGTGACAAGTAATAGTCCTTTAGAAATGCCTGTGGCTGCTTTTGAAAAAGTGTATTTTCTATATTGCAACTATAGCCAACCAGAGCTTCTGAATATGCAAGTCCTTATAGGTGATGAGTAATTCCCTTTTGGAAATGCCTGTGGCTGCTTTTGGGGAAAAGGATATCCCTATGGGTGTCAGGGAAGCAGGGTGAACTCAGGAGGGGTTTGTGGTGTTACCCACAGCGACTGCATTTTCACAACGGGATGCAAAACTTGCACAGTCCCTCCACCACTGGATAAGAAAAGGGGAAAAAAAAAAGGGAGGGAAAGGGAGGGAAAAAAAATAGGAGAACAGGGATGCCGGCAAGGCAGTGGGTCAGGGGCTGTTACTCCCCGTTTTGACCGTGGGAAAGAGAGAGGAGGGGATGGGACTGGGGCAGAGCGCGGGCGCGGAGCGGAGCAGTGCGCGGAGCGAGAGCTCTCCCCTGTGACCGAACATCAGATCTTTCCTTGCTATTCTTCTTTCCAACCAAAGACGGAAGAGAGCGGCGCGGCAGCGCAGCTGCTGCTTTTGCACGCACCTTCCACCCCGGTTCAGAGACCGCGGGGCGGAGGGGGAGGGGGGTAAATTTGGGGAGGAGGGAGCGAGCTGGGGGTGCGCGGAAATATCCCCCCAGGGGCTGCTCTGCACCTCCCAATCCACCCACACTCCCCCCGTTCCCCTGTGCTTGGAGTGGCTTCGCTGTGCAGAGGCAAGCGGGACAAAACTGGCTACGCAGCTTGGGTCAGGGTGTCGGAATAAGGGTTTGCTGCGTGAACGGACACAGCTCCCTCTCCAAACCACCCCCCCATCCCCCTCCCCCGGACAGACAGACAGCGCCCCGAGTCACACACAGGCGGCGAGCAAGGAGCACACACGCAGAGGCGACTTTTTAGAAGGTGGAAGTAGCAAGTCGAAAGGGAAGCCTTAGAAATTAGAGGGAGGGTTGTGATAGGTTGTTATCTGCGCTGGGAGGCGTTGACACTTTTTTACTATTGGGTATGTAAATTGTTTTTAATAAGATCTGCTTTTTTTTTTTTTTTTTAAGGGAGAAAACAAACCAGACTCCTTAATAGACCTTAATAGTTTGGGGGTGGGGGGGTGGGGGGGTGTTATAGCTTCATTCATTCAAGGAAATGGTTTCGGCTTTAGACTGCCGGAGACTTAGGAAAAAAAAAATCCCAACCCTTTGGCACCAGATTATTCTTACTATTATTTTTTTTGCAAACAAGATTTTTCATGCCTTTTTTTTAAAAAAAAAAAAAAAAAACAAACAAGCCCCAAAGTGTTAATGGAAAAAACCCGGAGAGAAGTGGAGATCGGAGACCGTCTCCTGCTCCCCTCCTTCCCCGTCCCCCTCCCCGTGGGGGAGAGCGGCTTCAAGCGAAGTTTCTCCTCCTGTGGGGGATTCACATTGTTTTATTTATTTTGAAGGCTGCAGAAGTCTGAGGGCTGAAGCACCACGTGCTGCTGACTCTCATCAGCATAATGATCGCCTTAACCAGAGAGTCCTGTCTATATAAACCACAAAACCCTAATCATTAGAAATCCCAGCCTCCAAAAACCACATTCAGGACAAAAAAACTGTGGCGTTATATTTTTTTTTCTCGTCTCCTTCATCTTCCCCGACCTCAGCTTCTTGGGACCCAAAAGAAGTTTGTTGGGTTTTGTTGCCTTTTTTTTCTTTTTTTAACACGATTTTTCAGAAAAAAAAAAAGTAACTCAAACAAACTGACATTTTAATGACTTCTGGTTTTTGCTGCTGTTGTTTATCAAGTGCGGAAAAAAAAAAAAAGGAAACATTTTTGTTAGCATGTTCAACTCACCGGACTTGGATCCAGCAGCGACTTAATTAAAAGGACCGGACTGCACCGAGGCTGCTTTTTCCCAGAATTTCCTTGGTCATAATTTAGAAATCAGCCTAAGGAGGGGTGTTTTTTCTTTTCTTTTTCCAACTACGCTCCCCGCTTTTTTTCCCTGGGAATCCCAAAGTTCCAACTTTTCTTAAGTGCTGATCCTCCCAAAGGAACCGGCTGAAGTCTCTCTTTTCATTATTACTCCTGTGACTTCCCTCCTCACCCCAACACCCCCAGTAACTTCTTTTTTCACGCCGAAATCACTTCGGGAGCGCCTTTTTTTGTTGGTGTTTTTTTTTTCTTTTTGGAGGAGCCACTTTTCCCAAGCCCCTTCCCGAGCTCCCGCTTCCTGAAGCCAAAGGCAATAAGCGGGGGAGCTCCGGCGGCTCCTCGCCTCTGTTCCAGCGAGGCTTTTTGTTTGCTCCTTTTCTCTTTTCTCTTTTTTTTTTTTTTTTTTTTTTTTTTTGTTCGGAGGAGGAAGATTTCTTCGGAGGAAACCGGGACATTCCCTGAACACCCCCTCTCCGCCTTTGGGAGTTACGCTCCTCTTCTGGTGGCCGCCAACAGCAGCAGCCCAGGAAGCTGAACAAGCAGCGAGTTTTACTTCTCCCAAGACAACCTTCTGAAAATCCGAAAAGGAAAAGAGGACGGGGAGGGAGGGGAAGAAAAAAAAAAGCACAGACATTCAAGCACTTGAGGGAAGAAGCGGTGGCTAGAAGGAGGGAAAAAAACAGAGAGACTGTGCGAGAAGGAAGGAAGGAAGGAGGAGGAGAAGCAGCAGCGCTTTGCAGCTGGGCAGAAGCCGGGACGATGCAGTTTCCAGCCGGGCTTTGCTAAGAGGGGCGGCTCGGACCCCACAGCCAGACTCTTGCTGCTCCAGGGCTGCCGGCGCCCCAGACCAGCATCGCCTCCCGCCCCCTCCAGCTTTCTTTAAAAAGCAAACAAACAAAACCAGACTGATTTTTTTTTTCTTGTGCTTTTAATCCGCTCCTGTTGGTTTTTCTTTTTTTTTTTCTTTTTGCCCGATTTGCCTTTTTGCCCATTATCCTCACCCCTCCACTTTTTCATTTACCCCTTTTTTCGCTATATTTTTTTTTTTTACAACCCCCACCCCCCAATACACGCCTCCTCGAGCGATCCCCCTACAGCTCCCCCCCCCCCCCCCCGCCCCCCAATTCGCTAACTTGTGGCTGTTGTGATGCGTATTCCCGTAGATCCCAGCACCAGCCGGAGGTTCAGCCCCCCCTCCAGCAGCCTGCAGCCCGGCAAGATGAGCGAAGTCAGCCCGGTCGTAGTAGCCCAGCAGCAGCAGCAGCAGCAGCAGCAGCAAGAAGCGGCGGCCGCCGTGCCCAGGCTGCGCCCCCACGATAACCGCACCATGGTGGAGATCATCGCTGACCACCCCGCCGAGCTGGTCCGCACCGACAGCCCCAACTTCCTCTGCTCCGTGCTGCCCTCGCACTGGCGCTGCAACAAGACCCTCCCGGTGGCATTCAAGGTGAGACACCCCCTCCCGCCGCCGCCGCTGCCCGGGGCTGCCTCCCCCTGCGCTTCCTCCCGCAGAGCCGCCTCTACCCATCCCGGCCCGTAGGGGCTCCTGTGCCCCCCGAGCCCTGCAGGGGCTCCTCTGCGCCTCCCCCCCCCCAAGTCCTGAAGGGGCTTCTGCCCCCCCCCCCCCCCGCGTCTTGCAGTGCCTCCTGTGCACATCTCCCCCGCAGTCCTTCAGGAACTTCTCTCCCCCGCCCCCCCCCCCCCCCCCCCCGCAGTGCTGCAGGGGCATCTGTGCTCCCCCCCCTCCAGGGGCTCCTTTGCCCTCCCTGTCCGCAAGAGCTCCTGTGCCCCCCAGTCCTGCAGGGATTTCTCCGCCCCCCGTCTTGCAATGCCTCCTGTGCCCCCAGAGCCCTGCAGGGGCTTCTGTGCCCCCAGAGCCCTGCAGGCGCTCTTCTGACCCCGACTCTTACAATACCTCCTGTACATCCCCAGCACCCAATCTGGACGTGGCTCCTGTGCCCCACTGACCCACAGGGGTTTCTCTGCCCCTCGGCTCCTGTGCCCTCTGTGTCCTGCAGGAGCTTCTGTACCCCCTCAGCCCCCCTTGCCCTCCACCCCCGCCTTTGCAGTGCCTCCTGTGCACCACCGCCTCCAGACCCCCAGTCCTGCCGTGCCTCCTGTGCCACTTCTGTGCCTCGCCATCCGTGCTGCAGTATCTCCTGTATTCCTCCCCGTTCCGGCCTGCAGTGCCTCCTGTGACCCCCTGGCCTGCAGGGGCTTCTCTGCCTGTGTCCCCCCTAAAGTCCTGCAATGACTACTGTACCCGCCCCCCTCCCCTCAGGTCTTGCCGTGAGTTCTGTATCGCATCCCTGTCCTGCAGTGTCTCAGTGCTCCCCCCGTCCTGCTGTGCCTCCTGAGCGCCCTCGCACTGCAGTATCTCAGTGCCCCCCTGACCCCTCCATCCTGCAACAGCTTCTGTGCCCTCTGTCCTGTTGTGGCTCCTGTGCCCCCACCCTGCAATATCTGAGTGCACCCCCCGAACATGCTGTGCCTCCTGTGCGCCCCCCTTGTCCTGCAGCAGCTTCTGTGCCCTCTGTCCTGCAGGGCCTCCTGTGCCGCCCTCTGTTCTGTGAAGCATCCTCATCCCCTGCCTGACTCCAGTCCTTCCTGTGCACCCCCCTGGAGTGCCCCCCATAACCGTCCCACACCACCCTCATCCATGCAGCGGCTCCCGTGCCCCCCATCCGCACTTTTCCTTGCCCTTTCCAGCCCAGCACGTCTCTGGGAGCCATCCTGTTATCCCGCGGGGCAGTGCCAACGTGGCCCCCCCGGCAGCTCCTAAGCACCCTGTGACACCCCAGCAGCACCCTGAGACACCCACTCCTCCTCACAGAACCCCGGCCGAGGAAGGAGGGATTCACCCCCAGCCGAAGCTCAGTGCGGGGGTGCAAAGTGGGTGCCCCCCGCACTGAGAAGGCCAATTCTTCACCTTTGCGGGTGTCCCTGCCTCCCTACCCGCTCCCGGGTGTGGGACTGGGAGATCTGGGGTGATTCTGAAGTGTGATGGGGTGAGCTGGAGTCGGGGTCTTGTGTTGAAGAGGGGGGACCAGGTTTTTGCTCCCCTACTCCAAGAGGCAGCCCGGGCTGGGATGGACCTGAGAAGTGGGGAACGGCGCTCCTGGGGATGTGGCCCCTTCGCTTCTCCTGCTGGACGAGCGAAGAAGTGACTGCCCAGAAGACCTCTCCTCGGCAGGGCTCACAAGTTTAAATAAGAAATAACTACCCCAAAACTGCACCGGGCATGCTGCTTCTCATTTTCTGTCTACATCCCCATGGTGCATTAATGAGAGAAAAAGAGTTTTTTAGAAACTTTAATATTAACAACCATAATTGCATGTTTTAAAGCAAAGCCTCTTTCCTCCTCTAGCAATATTTGAAAGAGTTCCCCTTGGATTTTTCTCCCTTTGTAAGCTTTGGGAGGGAGAAGGTGATGGCTTGAGTGTCCCAGAGCACTTGCACAATGAGATGCAGGATCTGAGTGGGGTGGGGTGTCCCTGTGTGAGTCTCAGAGCTCCCACACCCTCTGTGTGTCAAATAATGTGCCTGGAAGTCACTCAGAAGGTAGAAGAGTCTGGAAACGGTCTAACCCAGTGCATTCAAAGAGCGTTGCCTTGTTGTTGTGTTTCCCAATTGCTAGTGGTGTTATCAGGACTGGTTTATGTGGGAAAGATTAGTAGACGCAGTTGGATAAACTGGCTTTAGAGAGACTGGTGATAAACATGAAGCTTTCCTTCGCAAAGGCAGTAGTAATGGGAGTTAGGATTGAGTAAAGTGCTCTTGTGTGGGGGGAGCAGCCTGGAGTCGCAGAGGAACCCTTTGCATGGCCTTCTTGTGTGAGTCGTGATGGTTGGGCAAAGTGGAAACACCAGAACAATGGGCCGTCTTCTGTTTTTGTGACTTGGTATAGTCAAAAGCTCTTTAGGTGTGGATCACAGCGGTTCTGATTCACAAGGGGCTTCGGGGTAGGGAGGAGGAGCTTTTGGAGAATTGGGATTGTAATTTAATTGAGCCTTAGATTAAGTTGATATTATAGTTGCCCTTTGTAGAAGGGACACAAGAACTCTTACGTTGCTGTACTCGCACTGGAGTTTTCATTTGAAACGTCTGAGCCTTCTACCTTTGAGCAATTCAAAGGATGCGGTTGCAGTTCATTAGAATAAGGGAAAGATCTAAGCTAAATACTAAAGTATTTAGAATTTTATTACAATAGGAATACTTACATATGATAAATGTATAGAAAAAGGATTAGAGCATTTCCCAATCTTTTTGTGTTCATATGTATCTATGTGTTATATTTGGGTCCTATATTTGATCACCAGCAAGGAGTTACAGATCTGAGCAATTTATGTATCAGGAGTACACATTGGCTCTTGCACCCCTCTGCTGTGGGTGTATCTGTGTTTTCACAAGCAGTATGCGATGCGTACTTTTTAAAATATGCCAAGAATACATGCACACATCCTTATTTACCAGTAAATTAATTTACAACTCAGTTGTAATAATTTTGACTATTTCTAAAAATTCATTTTCCAAATGTAACTTTTGTGCAGCTGTCCAGTACTTTTAGACCAAAGAAGCTGCACATATCATACTGTGAAACCTTTGACTGTGATATAACAGAATAGGAATAAACTCTAAAAAAGACAGATTTGGGCTATGGAAATCTTGGCCAAACAGTAACTTGAAAGTAAAATAGCTCACAGCCAACACATTTTTTGAAGTTTCATGGGCAATAAATAATATGTTGATGATAATGTTTTGAGTAGTGCATGAAGTGTGTCATAATTCTCTCGCAGACATCTCTAGTTAAAAAGCACTCTGGATATAGCACTGTTTTAATTTAAAAAAACAGATATAAATCATAAGCAGGAGAGGAAGTCTGCTATAAACGGTGCTGGGTTTGATTGTAATTTGATTGTGATTTTTTGAAATAACGCTGGCTTAGTATTAGATTGGAATTGTAAGTATTAATATTTGCACTCAGTGGGGAGGGAGTTCGTGTTGAGTATATTAATAACAACATTGTTAATTCAAACTGGTTTTGTGGGGAAGAGTATTAGACATGTATCTACTAATATAGCTCTATCTAGTGATATTCCAGCATAAATGAAATGGATCTTTGCACCTGGGTCCAAATTATATTTACTTCTGAATCTTAATACCCAGCGGAGTGAAGTCATCAGAATTTGGCCCTCTGCTTATATGGCTGGCTGGGAGTTTTTACTGAAAGTCACAGAGACCCACGTTTCCACGTTCGCTGTTACAAGTGACGTCTTTATGATGCTGATAGTAGAAAAAGAGCCTTGGTGGACCTAAGAAGGGGGGGAAAAAAAGGGACGTGAAGCCTAAAACCTCTCCCCAGTAGCACCACAGTAGTTAAGGGTCTGTCAGCATTTCCACTCCAAACCCCAATTTTCAGAGTTTATAACTCAGCTGTTTTAAATAGCTTCAAGCTGAAACCTGCTGTATAAATTGTCAGCCCAGATGTATATTTTGAAACAAAAAGTAGTGCAAATCAGTTATTCTGTTTTAAGTTACAGAACATTAAAATATTTTTAATAGTATCAGATGCTTTTTTGGCAATCTCTAGAAAAAGGCATTCTCAATACTGAAGATTTTTACTTTCGGAGGCTGTTTCAATTCAGAGTTTCACAAGAAAAGTTGTTGAAGTGGTAGATAGGAATGTTCGAGAGGAATGATTTAGCATGTACATTCGGGGTTTTTTTTGCAAAACAAGCATTTTACTCTGCAGAAAGTCTTAGTACCTACTGTTGTATAGGAGTTTTGCTTCGTGCTTGTAACTTCCGTCTTCAGGATACATACTTTGGCCAGTTCAAATCCCACTGGACCGAAACTGGGCAAACAGGTTGCCTAACCAGACGAGAATTGTGTTATGCAAAAAAATACATAGTTATTTTCAACATGTAGGAATTGGTTTGGTTTTATTTTGTAGCTTCATCTACCTTTTTCAGCTTCTGTTAAAAAAAAAAAAAAAGCAAAAATCTACTTTTAAGCACCAAAATAGGTAGGTGGTTTAATATGCAAAACAAAGATTTTTAAATAGCAGACATATTTATGTTTGAAGAATAGGTAAGGAACATGCACTGGGACTGCTTTTAGTCTTTACTTTTTTTTACAGTCATTCAATTCACAGTGCACTTAAAATCCTGTTTCTAAGAATATGGAAATAATTTTTGATTGATACATGGCATAAAATCACCAAATCAAGGTTTATGCCAACAATCTTCCAGTATGTAAAGTTACTTTTTCAAGTTCTCAAAATGATGTGTGTTTCTCCATGTTTCAAACTGCTTTTGCAAAGCTTTTTTCTAACCAGTGCTGTTATGTATGCGTGCAATAGTTTTCTGATATTTCATGGCAAAAAATGTATGAAATGATGAAAAGAACGAACATTTCACCCCCATTGCATAGCAGGGGACCTTTCCATGTGATAGGACTCTATTTTAATAATCAGCCAAATTTTTTATTTTCACCTCTGATTTCAGTTGGTCTTTTCCTTCTCTCCTAAGGAGACCAACAGCACAATTGCATCACACTACATCAAAGCACCCATGCATTTCTGTAATGATGCCATTCCTGATGAAGTGCAATCAGCCCAGCGTCTCTGGCAGCAACACGTGGGGTTTCAGGCTGATGTCTAAACCAACTGATTGAACTGGCGTCGTTGGTGGAGAGGGTAGGGAGGCAAGCTCTGAAAAGCAATGGAAGGCAGAGGAATCTTTTAAGAGGTTTTACTCCCTCTTGCCCAGGTGTTGCAAACTGTACCCGTGCTTGGGAGCCCAGGTTGGGACAGGGATGGGATGACACTGCCTGCTCTGTGCTCTGCTTACCTAGAGAGAAGGAGGTGAGCTCAGGCGCAGTTTTGCTCCCTCTTCTGAGGCCCCTGGCAGACTCGCACTTCCTCCTCTGCTCTCAGCTTTTTTGCATTTCTGGAGTTAATGTGATATTTTTTTTTGTTTTGTGAGATATTAAAAGCGCAGGTTGCAACTCCCCTGGATGTGAATGTGCATGGCAGGACTGTCCGGAGAGAATGTGGTCTATCGCAAACTGAGAAAGGAGTGCTTTATAAGTAGTCTTCAGCCCCGTGCTGTAGAGTTTAAGTCAATATCCATTTATAACAGGTTAGAATCAGCTCTATAATCTGTTCAACAGATTGGTTTTTGTTATTTGATTATTATCTGTTATTCCTTACACTTCACTTTGAAACTGTCAGACTGGGTTGCTGTCAGACCCAAGGCAGTGAGGCAGTGGGACCTCAGATCTTATCCGAAAAGGTGGTTCCTGTGTTTTTGTGTTCAGGAACGTTGGTATCACTTTAAAGAAAATGTTTTCTTGATAGATGAAGACCTCAGAGTAGTTGTGGCAAAACTCAGTTTTCAGTTTTGGGTGGTATTACCTGGTGTTTTATGGAAAAAAACAGGAAAGTACCAGGGGGGATCCTTTCTGTACAGCGTTTCAGCTCTGTTTTCTTCTTTCTCATCAATATTTATTTTAAATAAGATGAGCTGTAATTTTCAGTAATATAGCCTATTTTAAATATTTTCAGATTTTTTTATACCTTTGTAATTAGTTTTTATTGTTTTAGAGAAACATTGTGCAGTGCTCCGGGCCACATAATGCTCTCCCTGTATATTCAGAACTCCTCATTCTTTCCAGTTAATTAATGTTATAGTGCAACCTGCAATTATTAGTTTCAGCCAGGATCATTTATGGGAAAGATATTTCAAGCAGGGCTTATGACAAAATGTAATATATATTTCAGGAGACAGAATACATTACTCTGAATAATACAAAAAAGTCATATCTGAGCATGTAAACTGGCAGAAACTGCAAGGACCAGATTTTGTATGTCAGGCTGGGGTTTTTTCTCCAAGTTTGTGGTCAGCCATGTAATATTTTTGAATCTCCTTTTATTATAAATTTGTTCCCAGCATCAGTATTAGCTAACTGGACAAAAGGAATTTTTTTTCTTAATAGTTTGGTGGACTTTTTTTTGCCCCATGTGAAGAAATGTGTGTATTTTTTTCCTAGTAACTTAGTATTCTTGTTTAACTTTATTTTTACTTTGAGAAGTCACAGTGCAGTAACACTGTAGGTATCCCTGATGTTTCCGGATTAGAAGACAGTAGCTGTCTGCTCTGTGGCATTTACCTAATCAGATGTTGGAGCACTACACAGCCACTGAAGCATAAAAATGCAACTGTCAGCTAGCTGAAACAGGAGAAGAAATACTAAATACTTTGATATCTTCTATTCACCCATCCTGGAATTTGAGGGAGGTATCAGCGCTAACCACACACGACTTTTGCGAGTGCTATGAAAATTTACATGCCTGCAAGGAAATAAAGTCTCTGTTTTATATTGCATTTGAAGAGTTTGAATTCCAGCCATGAAGTGCTCCACCACAGCAGCATGTTGAGTGGAGAACTTTGTGTGCTAATGCCCCAGTGACACCCCTGGGCTGGTTAGATGGGGATTTCTCTGTGTTTTGAAGTTTGTGGAGCTCTAGGGTCGGAGATGGATGCAACCAGCGGAGAAGTAGAACCAAAGCTGGGTGATATGGTTGCTAATAGTAATTTCCAACTTTCCATTTCAAATGTGCTTTCGCATATAATTTATGGATTCAAGCCATGCCTCATGTTTTCTAGCTGCTTGCTGGTTGCCAAGAACAAAGTTGGCCTTCAGGACGCATTAAACCATACACTCTACATAAGGATGTTGAATGTTTCTGAAGAAATGTAACAAAGAAGAAACTCCCTATTAGGCTCTGAGAAGGGGAGACAATACAAGATGTTTCTTTGTCTGATGTGGCACTTTGTACTCTGTTCAGCTAATACATGACTTCACCACAGCAGGCTGGCAAAGCTGCCACAGAGCTTCATAATGAGCAGGGCAGCCTGTGAAGCTGCTGTGGAGACACACGTTTTCAAAGTGTTACTTCATGAGTTGTGGTTGTCTTCCCCTTTCCACAGGTGGTGGCCTTAGGAGAAGTGCCTGATGGGACAGTGGTCACCGTTATGGCTGGAAACGATGAGAACTACTCTGCAGAGCTGCGAAACGCTTCTGCTGTGATGAAGAACCAGGTGGCCAGATTTAATGACTTACGATTTGTGGGCAGAAGTGGAAGAGGTAGGCCACTGCATTTTACATGTCCATAACAAAGTAAACCAGAGTCTAGATGTCAGACTTACTTTGGAACAAAATATTGATCAATCTGTAAATAACTCCTTGTTGGCCTTCCGTTTGGAGGGATGAGTTCATTTTTTCTGTGCAAACTTCAGCATTTGTGCAAACCAAATTGAGAGAATCTTTTAAGGTTTTCTGACTCGTCACATCTCTGTACATTTTTATGACAGATTTTGAAAAATGATTCACAGAGTGCCTGCTTCCCTGTTTTAGATCCACAGCAAAGGCAGAAGGAAATGGAGGTATTTGCAATCTGGGTTATGGGGTCTCTGACCCAATTCTCTGGGGTCAGAGAGTGTATCTCATGCCATTGCTGTGTGAGATGGAAGGTTCCCTTCAGCAGTAGAGCTGCTTCTGAAGCTATTGTAGGAGACCTGTAATTAAGGGGATTTTGCATGTCACATGCACTATAGGTTGTATTCTTTAAGGGCTTACAGCTATAGGTGGAAATCTTTCTAGTGATTTCCCTGCCCTTTGCAATCCAACTGCATATGACCTGCAAAAATGAGAAGTACTTTTTTTCTTAGTAAACCGGTTGACTTTTTTTATGAATTGCTGGTTGGGTTGAACTAAATTTAACCTTTTGGTTTTTTGAAGATGTAAAGTGCTGTCATTGTCTTCCAGCTGTTTAGGAGCTTCCTATAATCTAGAAACTGCACTACACTCATAGAAAGCCTTTGTGAATTATTGCATGTTTGCAAGAATTCCTCTTTAAGAGTCTGGTAGCTGCTTTCAAATTTCAGGTAATGATTGAAAGAATAGCTTGAAGGGAGCTGGCACTTCAGGTTTTGCTGCAGGAATCTTCATAGGGGTTTGTTATATCAGTTGTTGATTCAACCTACATATTTATTCCTTTAGGTATTTGAAGTAATTATTCACTTTTTTTTAAGCTCACCCTGCATGAGCAAAACAAAGCAACAGAAGCTGAACACTTATGCTGGGAAATTAGGAATAAAGCTAAGTTTACACTAGTATTCTTTAGAAAGCAGCTGTAGTTCATTTTAAGGAAGGAAAGAATATTTGTTCAATACAATAATTAAACGTGTGACAGAGGCCTAGATAGTCTAAGTCAGTCAGTACACTTTACAAGTGCTTTATGAAAGTGAGTCCATAAACGTGGCTTACAGTGACCTGGCCAACAATTCTCTTTACTATTTTGCAACTTAAAAAGTATCAGTAATAATAACTTGAAAGACAGAATAACAGTTGCAACAGTAATGCAATATGAAAATGGAGTGTGTTGCCCTTTTTGGATAAGGTGCTACCTATCTCTTCCATTTGTCTTGCTTTTTTTGAAAAAAGAATTCAGCTTTCTTATTCTGCTGATGGATTAGGTTTGAAATTCTCTTATTCCATCACTACTGCTGCCTTACAGAAGAAGTTCAGTAGTGTATCAGTCTTTCAGTAGTGCTGAAAAAGAACCGAAATGTGAGGTACTGCCTCTGGTCTGTGAATTTCATGTGAAACCTGTGATATATACATTTTATTAAAGGATAGGAAATGAAACAGAGGAACTAAAGCCTTAGTAGGTATGGCTACAGACACATGCAAACAGAAACCTCCTAAAATTTGCTTCCAGCGGTTCAATTTATATTTGTCTCTAGCAGACTTGGAATAGACTTTTTCTCTGATCAATCTGGGTAGAATCTATAGAAAAGCGATAGTGTACTTTTCAAACCCTCAACGTATTTATTTAAGAGACTTCAAAGAAAAACAAAGGGTGTGCACTGTTTTACAATATTGGCTTTCTGAGTTTTGGCTAGTTTCCCAAATAGCAATTTTTATATTTAAAAAAAAAAGGAAGAAAAAAGACAGACTTAACTGCTTGCAGACTTTTCACGCATGGAAGATGAAGAAAGCTTCTTTTGATGAAGTGTAATTATGTCCAAACAGAGCTGACCCCCTCCCCCTATATTTCTTATGATCTTAACGGAAGAAAGTAGGGCTTTTCCTTTGAAGCAGCCGGGACTCGGTGGAGGATCTGAAATGCTGCATTCTGCTGCCAGAGGCAGGATGGAGAAATTGGTCCAGACTTGTCTTCCAGACTTAGAACAGAGAGGGGGAGAGAGAGAGAGGGAGAGAGGAGAAAGAGTTATCATTAACGATAGATTTTTAGAACTCTGCTTAAAATAGTAGGACAAAGCAGTAGTTGCAAACAGAAGTGAGAAAGCTCCTTACATAGACAAATATCGGTAGATACAGGTCTTGAAGTAGAACAGGAAAAATAAAGTAAAAAGAAATATTTTTCGGTGGTGAGGAACTAATCCACACCTGTTCCTGCGTTTAGATTTACATCTTTCTAAGCAGTTTGCTCTTTGATCTCTGTATCTCTAAATTTGATTGTGAAGTCTGAATCATCAGCTTACCACTTCACCTCCTCTCCCACGTTTTTTTCTGGCTTCCCATGGCTTAATGGAGAGACTTGATTTTTATGCATATTAATGTTGCTTGCCTGACAGAAGCTTCACATTTCTGTTTGTATAATTTCTCTTAAACACCTTTTCTGAATTTCTTCATAAATAACCGGGGTGCTTTATGTGAATGCAGAAGTTGTTTGTATGTGGTTTCAAGGCAGTAGCTCACTTTTATAAGCCCAATCTGCCACACAGAGAAGAAAGAATTCCTGTCTTCAGTAAGCAAAGGATCGTAACATTAATTTTGTTGTGTCCTGGTACTTTAATCACATTAGCATCTAACTGAAAAAATATGCAACACACACAAGCTGCCGAGTCTCCTTTCAAGCTAATTTCTGGGCTTTGCCTGGTGCTTCAGCATGTGTCCATCTCATCCTCCTCTGTGTCAGCTCAGCTCACATGTGTGAATAACAAAGAATGCACAGTTTGGACACACCGAAGCACTAGTGCCAGATGACTGCTTGGCTGGGGAATTTAATAAAAGAGAACTACAATTAGTCTTTAGCCCCTGGAAGTGGATAGTTGAAATGACTAAGGGCAATAAAGAAAGGTGATAAAAAGTGCATTAAAGGATTTTGTAGCTGAAGAGGGATATCTGTGAAATATCCGTGGAAGGCATAAGCATCACTGAAACAGGGGACCTTCAAAATTTATTTTGATCTCTATCCTGCAATATGTAAATCATCTCTTGAAATCTCTGGAACCTGAGGGCACTGGCAGCTCCGTGCGATGAAGTGATGTATTGGTTATGGAGTACATGGGGGTATCATCAGTATTGCTTCATTAGTGCTTTGGTTGGTTAGAAAACCAAGTAGGGGACAGCACCAGCTTCTCTTTCACATTAGATGCTTACCTGTTTGACTTAGGCTAGTTGAGAGGTGATAATTTAGGAGTGCTCACAGGCAGGGTCAAAACGTAGCTCTCGAATATGAAGGAATGCCTTTTTTTTCTGGCCACTGCATCCTATTGAGATGTATTTAGCATAGAAAATCATGCAGAGACGATTTTACAGGGTTTTAGAAACAACATATTCTGTTGGGTTAATTATTAATCATGATTTTACATTGATTTGGTATATAAATAGAATAGTAGCACTGGAAGGCCAAACTCTTCATTTAATCCAGTTAGTATCTTTGTTGCCAATAATATTCTACTGATTTTATAAGGATATCTGTGATCTGAATGTTATAATCATACAATTTAATAGTCAAAACTTTTTGGCCTGATAAGCTGACACCAAAGGAGGCCTTAAACCTGTCCCTGGTGAACTATATATATAGATTACGCTGAATTCCTAATTGGAGAGCAATGAAAGGCATGGACCCTTTTCAGCCAAAAAAAAATGGCATGGAGCAGGGCTGTTGTGTTTCTGGAGGCTGCCTGCATATGCTCTGTAGGCTGACAGGACGCACCATTACCTCTGGGACCGGCGGATGGGCAGCACCGGACAAAGACTGGATGTCCTGCAGACACCTCACTCTCCTCCTGTGGTGTTCACTCTCAAAAGATTTGAGAAATAATCAGTTTCTCAATTGAAACTGGTGAAGGCCACCTTCAGCCTTGCATCTCCACTGAGGCAGAATTCAGCCTCCTGAGATTTCTCGCACCTTTGCTGGGATCTTGACCACCCCTCTAACCCGCATCTCTCAGAGAACTGGGCACAGCTGGAGCAGCTACACCTGGAAAATCATTTTGCTTTAAGTGACAATTATATTTCCTTAAAAAAACAATCCATGCCCACATTCCAGTTCATGAAAAATATAGCCTAGACAGTTTGAAGTTGCACTCCAGATAATAAATGATGCATGTCTCGGGCAGGTTTGGGGGATATACGACTTGGACCAGAAAGAAAGACCCAATTACTATATTTGACAGCCAAAGCTCTGTTCTGTATTATGCTTTATATATAAGCTGTTCTATATTAGGCTGGAAAAAAGACTGCATTAAGTTTGCACTGTTACTTATCATTTAAGATTTGTGCCTTGATTGAATGCCTTCAGAGTTCAGCAAGAGGAAAAACCCTAGCAACAAAAATGCACGTATACACACAGGGAGGGAGGAGGGGGGAAAGAGAGTTTTAAGAGTCTGGTAAAGTAGCAGCTTAAATGAGCATGAAGGCCGAAGATTGCTGACTGTTTTATTGAGTCACTGTTGTACGCCCACCTTTTCCTGTCTTGAAACAGTTTTCAGTTTTGACTATCTGACATGACTAACGGTTGCATATCTAACAGATTACAACTGTCAGTGAGTCTCCCGAACGGGGGCCAGCGCCTTGTGAGAATGTGTGCTCAGACGCAGGCAGCTCCCTTTATTTATTTCTTTTTAATGTTTCATTCAGCTCAAGGCTCCGAACGATCTTGTGCAATCTCTGCATGAATTCAACCTTTGATAAATAAATATATAAATCCAGCTTTGCAACAGCAGTGTACGTGGACAAAGCAGTTTCTCACCCTCTCGGGAAAGTTGAGGACTTTCTTACTATTTTACGGATGGAATATATGTAGGGAAAAAAGCCTGTTCCACTAATAATGATATCATCATTCTACCCCTGGCATATGAAGGACAGGAGACACTGATTCCGTGTTAAAATGACTCCCAGGAGGAAGATATATTCTTTCCTCATCTTATTGTAGTCAAGTCAAACAAATGAAATGATAAAACTGGGTGAAGTAAATAACATGTGGCCACATTCTGCTCTCTGTCACACAGCTGCAAAAATGGAGTAAATTTTTAAATTATCTGACTTGCTTTGGATTTACACCACTTTCAATACAGCAAAGAATTTGGCTTGTCCTCAGCAGTGAATCACTTTTGTTCTGTCATTGTATTATGACCCATTATTAAATAAGAAACATTTAGATTGTCAACACATGGACATATTCTTGATGTAGAGTAAAACTGAAGGGGAGGAAAACTCCTATGGTCAGTTATGTTTTTAATTTTCACGATTGTGGTAACGACAGGGAATAATTTTAAACGTCTCTGAATCTTTACTGAACATGCATGTGACTGTTTTCATGTTGTAATCACTCATTCCTTGTTGTTTTTTTCCCTTTGTAGGGAAGAGCTTTACTTTGACAATAACTGTCCTGACAAATCCCCCCCAAGTCGCTACATACCACAGAGCTATAAAGGTTACAGTGGATGGGCCAAGGGAGCCAAGAAGTGAGTATTACATTCTTATTTTTGCACTTAGGTCTGCTTAATTTTGTTTAACAGAGACCCATAAATGAAATATATATCTTTGTCAAACATTGGTTCTTGCTCAGCAAAATATGTGAGCGCATGCTTAATTTGGAACCTATTGGACCACACACATACTTGCATTAAACACACACTTAAGTTCTTGGCTGCATTTGGGCAATCATGAACCTGATTCTCATTCACATCAAGGTCTTGATATATTATCTGCCAGTGTAAATGAGAACTAAACCCGCTATATTTATATATATAATCAGATTTAGGCATAATAGATACTATCCTGCAACATGCCGAATTCCCTAAAGTCCTGTAAACTTCCAGCTGAAGACATTTAGAACAAAATAGGTGACTGATCTTTCAGGAACAGTCCTAGCGCAGAGGGAAAATATATAATATAGTGCCTTTTTGTTTGCCCTTAAATTCTTTTGCCATCAGATAATTAATGCACCTGGTTAATCTCATCATACCTGAAATTGGTTTTCAGCTATGGACTCATCATAGACCCCTGGGGGCCAAAGAAAGATAAAAAAGCAGTGTATCGACAGCATAGTCTTAGTTTCTTATTTGTGCACACAAAGTGTTTTTTATTTAAGCAGAATCCAGCAGATTTTCACTCAGCACATTTATCTCATAGCAATGAACTTCCTAACTTAGTAAGAATCTATCTGCAGTGATCCCTGGCTATATTTTTATGTCAATTGTGTTTTGTCATGTTCTTGCAGTTTTATGAGTAGCGCTTATTTTTAGATACAGTCAAGTCTGGTTAATCCATCATGATTTATCTGGCTGTCTCTCTGTCTAGCACATTGAGCCAGTCTCACATCATATGAGTATCATCACTGATGAGCCAGTTCTGAAGTTGTTTCTTAAGGTAGCTAGAACAACACGTTCTAAATTGATTGGATTCACCAGAAAAAGCTGTATTTAAATTACATTTAGAGATTAAGAATTATTTGGTGAATAACCACATTAAAAAAATCCCTATAATGGAAGCATTTTAAATAATTATTTTGCCTTTGATCTGCACATACAAATGACAGCTTTAAGGAGCTTTCATGGAGTTTTGATTAAAATAACACAAAGACAGAAGGAGTAGAAAGGCATAGACAGAATTTGTGCAGTTAAGTATTTCTCATGCTAATACATGCTGCGGTGTCGCCTCCTCTTACACTGAGAGACAGGAACTAAAATGCTTTCTGCAAGAACTGTCCAGGCTGTAGAGCTTTACCTTGAATAACAGATAAGAAAAAGCAAGTAGGTGTGGTTGTATTCGTTCTGTAGATACTTGCATTGCTACCTGCTTGTAGCTGAGGTGTCTGTGAGGGGATTTTTGTTCTGTCTTCTCTCTCTAGCTAAATCAGTGTCCGTTTTTAATTTTCACCTATGTCTCATGCTTAGTGTAACTTCTTTGGAGACACTGGGTAAGTTGCATTCATGGAATAAAAAACAGGGAATAAACTGTACATCATTTAACCATTCCCATTTGGAGGCTACTTCCACATATTGAGGCATCCGCAAAGGAAAGAGAATCTTCCAACAGAGGAAGATTCTGTGAAAGCTGAGGGGTTTGGAAATGATGCAAAGAGTAGTGTGAGCTACCCCGTGTAGCACAGAAAGGGAATGTGCTTGCATTAGGAGAAACGATTTCAGTGATCAGTGGATTAAAAGTGAGGCCATGTTCATATAGCATTTCCAAGTTCTGCTAGAGATTTTTAATATAGACTTGTAAGGCAGTCATGTGTTTGTGGTACCTATCTGCTGTTCTCATTGAGCAGCTGAACCTGGGGATGCTCGGTAACTTAGTTTTTATAGACCAAATGGAGTTACTGTCTGTCTTAATGTTTTTTTTCTTTTTTTGAGCTTTTTGAGTCCACTTAAATTTTAGTATTTTGGCTAAATTCTTAGGGAAATTGTACTTTGGGATCAGTTTCGTTCTGCAGGTTCTGTAGTTGCAGTCCAATGCTTTCAAGGCTATGACACCTCTACGATGACTTATTAAATTCAATTTTTCGGGAAAAGAGTAGGTCCAGAAGAAGTACTGTGAGAGTTTCGAGAAGTTTTGTGAGAATTTCATTGCTTCCTTCTGAGAGCCCCTGCACTCATGTAGATTTATTACTGTTTGGAAATAATAATTCAAGAAGCTTATCTGGCATTTACGTTGTGTAAGGAAAATTAGGTGGTTGGGGGCAGTAAGGAATTCAAGTTAGCGAGTGGCTCTGATAGCAATGTGTTTTTCTTAACAAATTATGTATCGGCAAATAGTGCCCCTCTCTGCCAGGATCTGTATTTCACTTCGACATCTCAAGCATGTTATTCTAGTTTTCCTCTCTCTGGCAGCTCAACTAGAGCTGTCACATCACAAACAACTTTTTTCTTAATACACACATCTGGCATTGGCAGTTGGACCAACTTCATAAGAGCACATGATCATCATTCATTACAAGATTAAAAAGTACCCCATGGCATCATTGATGTTTTTTAACTTTGATCTTTTGCAGTTGTGATTCATCTCAGTTATAAAACTTCCCTTTAAAGGAACACGACCAATGACTTATTAGAACCTTCACTCTAAGTAGCATAAACATAAAATTATGCACATCTTTACAAAATGTCATTTACTTTGTTGCCAGCTTATCATTTTAAGACATGACATCATGCTTCAGATCGGGAATTTGTAAGGCTTGTTTATAGGCAAGGCACTCTGACCTTCCGTTGGCAAGTTGAGTCGCGCAAACGAATGCTGCGTGCTTTCCAGCAGCAGCAGGAGCAGCAGCAATACCATGACAGATACCACAATCATTTAGAGCCTGGCTTTAAGAGTGCTGAACAGTCGTGGCATGCAGTGACTCTGATTGGTGTTTTGGATGCTCAACACTTCAAAAAGTCAGGTTCTTAAATGTAGGTGCCATTTAGTCACATTAAACATATACTTGTAGAAGCTTGCTGCCTTGCCTCTCTGTTATTATTTTAAAATATTGTAATAGAGACAGTGATGTCAAGTTGCTTTGTTAAGAAAACCTGCCCATTTCTATATGAGAAAAGGCCTTCTGATCATCTTTCCTTAGAAAAGATCTATTTATTTTTAATTATCTAGTTCAGTTTATCTAGATTACCATCCAAGCACATCTGCTGTGTTGCACAGTCTCTGTGCTAGACTGAGACAGCACATGTGTGACGGAGTCTGGAGGCAGGGTTGTATAAGATCTTTGGGAACCATTGAGAAATCCTGCAGATATTTTTCTCTCCTCATATCCAGTATAAAACCTCTGCCATATGCGCATCTTCGCCAGCAGAGCTGCCTTCCAGCTGGGAGGACTGAAAGAAGTTTTCTGGAGAGATAAGTTGACATGAGGTCATAACTGACCAACAGATAGCAAGATATCACTGTAAAGGAGAACAAAACCCCCAGACCTTTGCCTAAGTCCTTGTCTCATTACAAATACAGAGTTTATGATTTGCCCTTTCATAGTAGTACCTGTAGAACAGGAGACATGTCCTCCTTTATGGCTGTTTTTGGTAGAAACCCAGTCAGGAGGGAACTCATAAGGCAGGAGGGAGAAGTGTATGTATTTCTATATTTCGCCTGGCTTCCAAAGGCTTCAGTTTGTCTTTAATTAAAGGCAGTCTCCAAAGTTACTGATCACAATTTTCTTTATCAGCTTCAATGGAAAAGTGATTCTGAGCTTTGCATTGAAGTGTTTTGGTAGGAGCAAACTTCTGTGTTTCATTCAGCTCCTGAATACTTTTCTGCCTCGGCAACTTGCAAGGTGCACACGTGATGAAAGGTATGAGCAAACATCACCTTTTTGTCTGTGCACGCTGCAGAAGCCAGCAAAAGCCGGCGAGAGGTTCTGCTCTGCCCTTATATTGACTGTTTGGCCAACCCGGCTTATAAAACGCAGATAAGTGATTGAGATTTTTGAGATTCCTCGACTTAAAGTCATAACAATTTTTAGGAAGTTCTCCCTCTTTTCTTTCAAAGGCGGAAGGTGGAGGGATAAGGCTGGGGCTACTGGAATGTGATTTGGAGTAGAAGAGATTTAAATCTTTCAGTATTTTTTATTTTATTTAATTTTTTCTTCTTTTTTTTTGTATTTCTTTCCTTTTTTTTTTTGTTGACTGCCTGTCAGGAGCTGGGCTGGTGGCCAAGCAGGAAATGACACATCGAGAGGCATTTGTGTTGTGCAACATTTTGTGGAACTGATGCAAGGATACATTGTCTGTTTACGCATTCCTCTGCTAACAGCCTGCATGGCAGTAGTTTTATTCAGGGACACATGGCATGCTACAGCAAGGAGCTAGATCCTTAACATCTCTTTATGCAGAATTATCGCAGCAGTTAAAACACACTGTGTGTCCCCTGTTAGAGTGTTCTCTGGCTTGCCTTCAGAAACCACTCTACCAGCCCCCCTTCCTTCCCAAGAATATATTGATTTGGCTGTGGTTTTTTGCGCTGTGGTAAATTGGGGCAGTGCAGAGAGTTTGCAGAAGAAGAGGAAATTTTACAGACAGGTCCTACTTCGTGCATCTCCCTCAGGCTGTAAGTGTAGCTTCGCAGTTTTTTGAAGTGATGCGTTGCAGGCACTGAACGCGGAAGTTTGCATCTGCATGTGTTTTTGGCACAGCAAGGAGGTTTTTAATTAAAGTCAATGCTGAATACCCCGAGATACGATGAACGAATCCTGGGGTTTCATCCAAACCAAAGTCAGAAAATCTGTGACTCGCACTGGCGTCTTTCAGAGTGACAGATCTCTACTGAAATCAGCTGGGTTATTCTGGATTTCTCCCAGCGTAAGTGGGAGCAGAGGAGGGCAGAGTGGGTGGTGTGACCATTTGAAAGTTGTTCTAAATGACTTTGTAAAGCTTAACGTTTCTGTTACAATGACCCTTTGTGAAAAATGAGGCAAAATGGGATTATACAGCCAGAGAAATATTCAGCGTGCTGCGCTGTGGTGTTTAGCTTCTTTTTTGTGACTATCGTTAGCACATCTGAGCATGATCACAGTCCAGTTACAGGCAGGGACCAACCTCCTGCACTCAGGTCCCCAATAAGGAGTTGTAGTGTTTCTGATTTGAGTGGTACACCACCAGGTCCTTTTTGCAGTGTCAAATGCAAGACATCGTAGTTTCACTTACTATCATTTGCTACTGTTTTATTTTTTGCAAATGTGTTATTTCACAGAACTGTACTACTTGAGGACTGGAGGTCCTGAGCGTTCCCAGAGCTGAAAGAAACTGGTGGAATGATTCAAGTGTTCCTCGTCAAAGGTTGCAGACATTATATATGCCAGTGGTTTAGGTTTACGTTTGAGATTGGTGTGTATTCTCTCAGAGCAGGGCTTTTTACAGTCACCCTGACTGTGGTGCATGCTCCTGGTGACCAGGAGGCTTTCGGGGGTGGTTGCTGCATCCCAGGGACCAGTCAGTTCCTGTTTTTTCCATTGTGACTAGAAAGGAAGAAAACATCAGCGTTTGATGACTAGAATAAGAAAGTAAAAATACTTCATTTTCCAGTGAGAATAACTTTTATCTGTTTGTGTAGTGCATAGGTTAGGATGAAAGCAAAACCTGCCTAGTTCAGTCATGACTTGAATTCATATACTGCAGTTCTGAAATCTTAGTATTCTACATGATACCATCTGACTCCCCGTAAGAGGACATTGCTGCTCAGGGAGGTGACCATACAATTCATTGCTGTGGTGACAGGGAAAAGGCCTTAAGAAGATTATGTAAAACAAATAGGCAAGTATGAGCATAAAACCATTCCCCAATACGTCCTCACCAATAGCAGTGCAAACTCAATTTGTATTTGTTAACAGAATTGATTGTTCTCATCTCATTGCAGAGGGAACACTGCTTCCAGACAACCTATTCCTAGTATATTGAGTGTGTAACATGATCTTTATGGTGTTTTTTTAGTATTGCAATTCTTGCTGTTTGTGTTCAAAAGGTCTCTCTAAGTTACAAATAAAATCATGGCCCCACTGTGCTATAGTTGTTCTGCACATATGAGGAGAGAGTTTTGCCCTGAATATCTTACAATCTCCATTAAAAATACAACTGGGAAAAGGAGTTCTAACTAAACATACTAAGTGAACAGTGTAAGTGGGTTCACTCTGTATCTCTCTACAGCATGACTATTGAGGAAAGGAAAAGTGAAAGCCATTTTTATAAGTCTGTGACTCTACTCCATGCAGGTACTGTGAAGAAGATACTATAAAAAAGGCACTAGAATGGCTTTTCCCAGGCCATTTTGTTCCATACTTCCCCCTGCAAAGAACTTAAATTTCATTTTTGTGATGCATTTAGATGATTGCTAATAATATAAATGTTTTGTTGGGGTTTTTTTCTCACATTTCAAGGTCGCCCCTCTTATACCCTTCACTCCATTTTCTAAATCAGGTTGGGAAGTAGGGCACAGGGCAAATATGTGTGGGAGACACTGCATCAGAGTAGTGTAAGTAGAGCACTTATGTAGTTCTTCCACTCACACTGCAGGAAATCCCAAATTTCTTTATAAATTTTGAATGAATTTTACTTCTTTTATCAACATAAACTTCATTCTCCACTGAAACATGGTCACATGAAACACAGATGCTGATTTAACCAGACAAGGAATGCAAAAGAGGAAATGAGGAAGAATATCATCCTTAATTGAAACTTCAGGGGAAGAAACTTAGTAATGACCTCATGCTGCAGTATGTTTTGGATGCTGCAAACCTTACTGTTATGAAGAACTGGGTTCCTTAATGTGTGTGTCTGCTCAGATCCCCTGTTGCGTATCTCATCTACAGCAAACGAGTTTGCTCAGCACAATAGTGGCTTACTGTCAACTGAGGGTGGCTTTCAGCTCTCCAAAAATTAGACATGTAGGGTAGGTTTCCACTGAAGTGAATGAAGAGACGCAGGCACTTGCAGAGGGTGGTTCACCCCACCTATCTTAGTGTCCATAGAAGAGTTAACCGACTGTTTGCCCAGCTTCTGTGAATGCTTTCTCTTTAGTTGAACTGTCAACAATCCTTGCTACCTTTCTGACAATGTAAGGAATTGTTTAAAACTGACTTTGAAGTGTTGTACAGCTGCTGTAATGAGTGCAGTAGAGAAATGCCTTAAAAAATGTTGCTGTCTACCAAGGCATCATTATCACCTCTTGCTCAGTTTCAGCAGTCAGGTACTGCTCAGGTTCTACCCAGCTCTGCTTGTGTGAGCTGCTGAGATTCAAACTCAGGTTATTTAGCTGTAGGCATAGTATTCAATAAGATTCTCACCGTAACTGAAATACTGCAGCTGCATAAGAAACAATCTAAAAGTTATAATACACTTTATAGGTGTTAGCTAAAGGGAAGAATATTGGGGAACACACTTAAAGATTATTTTTAACACTAGGAAATACTCTATGTTTCCAGTGTTCCTGCTTCACATCAGAACATATTAATTATTCCTTCCTTATCCAGACTTAACATGCTGCCCGTTCTCCTTTGGTTCTGAGATGTAATCTTTCCAACAGTGTGGGCAGGCAAAGCCTTTTACCTGATTATTGCCAGCATGAAAGTTTTTTTGCTTCCATCAATTTTCAAATTCTGGTGTGTTCATTTTGTGAACTTTACTCCCACTTTATAAAACCCTACTTCTTCAGTAGCTCCAGTAATTTAAACTCAGCATGCCAAACACGTATTAATCGGGGTGCTTACAAGTGTAGAATCTGCTTCCTGCCTGTCTGCAATCCATGTGAGTAATGCTAATTAGTTGTTTGCTTCCTTAAGACTTACACTTTCTCATTCTTGCATTCCTGCAGTAGTAGACACAGTCTTAAATATCATGTGCAGTCAGAGGTACTTCATGGTGTTTTGTTTCATTGCTGTTAGAGCTCAACAGGAAAATCCTCACCTCCATGAGCGCCGTAGAAGTACACTGTGGAAGAAATGGATGAGTCCATCTTCGTATTTGTGGTTAATTTTGCTAGTTGCAGGGTTTCTAGCTCATTATATTCCATAGTATTGTTCCACACATTGTGAGTTGAGTAGACAATTATATACAGCAGTTTCACATTGGTGCAGCATCTTCTTGAAAAGGAATAGGCATTTTCAGGCTCTGTTGTAGTACCGTGTATGTGTTTGTTTAAGTATGGTAAATCCTAGATTAGAGTTGCAAAAGAAGCGGAATTGTAATGGGATCACAAATCCAGAGGTTACTCACCCAGAGATGGGTGGTACTCACAATCTGATGTATTTTGAAAATTCAGACCTGTGTTTCTCAGTAGTAGAGGAGCTGGAAAAGAATAGAGACCTAGAAATACAATGCACAGTCGCTATATGGTAGAAACCACTGGTTAGGAGTAAAGAGGGTATAATAGATGGAATACTGGGGTTTTTTTTGCATGTGTACGTAAGTAATCAAGGACCCAGATTCAGATTCTTATACAACAATATACTTAATTCAATTTACCTAGTAAATTTATCAAGTGCTGTAGACATATGAAGTGCAATAGAGTTGATTCCAAGTTTCTAGGATGCCAATTAAGAATAATTTATTTTTTCATTCATTGTCTCTCATATCACCATAGAGTCTAGATTCATGGAACATACCTTTTACTTTCACACTGGACACTCTTTGGCTTTGATAATCTGGGCTGTAGGTCCAGTCTCACTTTTGGTCTTTTCTGATGTCTTTGAACAATTGTGTATAAACCAGCACTATAGTAAATTTGCCACCTCTGTAGACCGAAGTGTTGACTATAGAAGAGGCTCAGCAATGGAACTGTGAATGTAAATTATTCAGTGTTTTAATTCATCAGCTAAGCAGTCAAAATAAAAATCCTTTTTGTAAAGGGACATATGGGTAAAATTTTCAGAGAGATGCAGGGTGGGTTGACTCTTCTTAACTGTAGTTGTCTAAAAGCTAGATAAGGTGTCTCAGTGTGTCATCTCTGGCCTGCTGCGGTCAAGAGAGAAATGCATGGATGTGTTAGAAGCTGGTTTGTCCCACCCTCCCTGTATCTACAAGTGTCTGTGCAGACCTCTGAGGTGCATGGTGGTAAACGCTGACTGCAGAGGGGAAGTGGACCAGGTTGGACCACTGGACTGGCTCTTGGTGCCATGCAGATATCTGCACAGGCTTACACAAGCTACCTGGCTTACCTGCGACTGCAGCAGCACAAAGCTTTGAAATGCTTCTTTATACTCCTTTTTATCACTTTTTAAACCTTTGAAAAGGGGGTTTTATTGCCTGATTTTTCAAAAGCCACATGGAAGGACAGCTCTCTGAAATCCATCACAGTTCAGGATATTCCTCTTCGTTAGACAGAAATAGTCAGTGTGTGATCTTTATGTTTTCCTCTTCTGTACCTTCTTGGTTGAAACTCTCCAGCACTCAGTGCAGAAATGACCATCCTGGTTTAAAACGTCTTTCCCCATGCTGGAGTGCTTGCTACTGCTCCTCTCCCAAAGGCTGTGGCCCCTACAGCTCAGCAGTAGTCTGGCTTTTATACGTGATCCTCATCAGCTTCATGGCAGACAGTTTAATTAGCCTTTATCTTTTGCTTTGGAAGAGTGAGCCCAGGGCATGCCTGTTAGTGCTCTGAATAGGTCTCATGCAGCAGTAGTCACTGCCTGCAGTATGACACACAGCTGTAAGCATCACTGACAATTAGGACAGCAGAGTTAGAGCACATGAAGGGCATTCAGATATGTTATTTAGGTAGGGTTTACGCTTTGCAGACTTCCCAATCTATGTTAATTGGTTTCCCTCTTCTTGGTAGTTGCTATTCATGAAAGATGGCAGCAGAAGAGAAACCTGATAGCAGTTGGCTTGTAGAGATAGTCTTTATTATAGGCAGGTAGGAGAGAGGAGTAAGGACTTGATGCTCACAAAAGCCAGATAACAGTGCCTGTTCTTTAGACCCAGCTCAAGGAGAAAGGAGGCTTTCTGGAAAGTGTGTTTACTAATGTGCAGGATGCAACTGTGTACATTTAATGCAACATCAAGAATCAAAATGAGAACTACTTTTCTCTGTTGACTTGGTGTAAAAGGGATTAAACAGTAAATTTAAAATATGTAATAAAGGGATACTTACACATCAGATAAATAGTAATGTGTTGGCATAGAAGAAATAGATTTTTTTTGATTAAAGGGTACGTACCTTTAGCTCTTAAGTCTTACTTTATGCTTACTCTACAGACTAAAATTACAGTAGTCCATGTGTGAGCACTCATATGTAAGACATGCCAAGATTACAGTTATCAGTGCAGCTTTAACTCACGTCTGCCATGTGTATGTGAGGAAACAGTCCTTCACTGTAAGAGCATGTGCTGGTTTATCCATAGGACACCAGTGATGTCCTGTGGGATGGAGCATGACCACTTACTTTTGACTTTTAGCGATCTTAATATATAAGGCTTTATATGTTCAAAAGGCTGCTTGCGGGCTGAGTTAGTGGTTAATGGTCAATGCTTCTGAGGAGCAAATCTGAAGGTCTCATACCTGGGAGAAGTATGAACACACAGTGCATGTGATTTGTGAACACTTTGTTTTAAGCAATTTAACTACTGTCACAACAAAAAATCATGTGACAGGAGCTTAAAATCTGTGGGGCAGCAGTCAGTTACCTTTGACAAGCTATAATCAAAGCTTTTACCTTATAAAATCTATGGAATTTCCGTTCTACAAAATTTTATTTTTCAAAGTTTTGCAAGTTTACCAATTCTGGCTAGATTGCCATAGAGATTCTGAAAAAAAAAAAAGACCCAAAGTGCTGAGCCGAATTTCGAATCTCCACTCCAAAATACAGTGACAAAAAAGCTCCTTCAAGAAAAGATTGCCAAAAAAATTTTTCGAGACACTACATTTTCCCTGAGCTAACTCATTTCTAGGAATTTCTGAGCCGTTTTGATTGAAATTGAAGAAACATGTTCCTTACTCATGCAGAGAAAAAATGGAATGTAAACAGTCAAAGCTTAGTAAAGTTGCAAGCAACTGAATGTGGGGTTTGTAATGGGAAATAGAATCACACAGAACACAAAATCACAGAATGGTCAAGGTTGGAAGTGACCTATGGAGATCATCCTGCTAAAGCAGGGTCACCTATAGCAGGTTGTACAGGAACACGTCCAGGTGGGTTTTAAGTATCTCCATAGAAGGAGATTCCACAACCTTTCTGGACAGCTTGTTCCAGTGCTCTGTCACCCTCACAGTATGGAAGTTTTTCCTCATCTTCAGGTGGAGCTTCCTGAGCTCCAGTTTGTGCCTGTTGCCCATTGTCCTGTCACTGGACACCATTAAAAAAGAGTCTGGCCGCATCCTCTTGACACCCACCCCTTAGATATTTATAAGCATTGATACATCCCTTCCCAGTCTTCTCTTCTCCACGTGAAGCAGACACAGGTCTCTCAGCATTTCCTCCTGAGGGGAAGTACTGGGCTACTTTAACAATAAGCAGTCCTGCCAGCCTCGCTTCTGATATGTTTAATCTACCATGGTATTTGCATTGAAAAATAATCCATTATCTTCAGTGGAAATCATGCATAGAAAATTAACTGGGCAGTTGATAGGGTCTCCTTGTGGGCTGTAGAAGCTCCAATGTCTACTTCAACCAGTCAGGTCTTTGGCTGGTGACTGACAGGAGATGAGCGAGGTGCCATCTCCAGCAGCACAGGAGAGCATGGTGTGACTCCTGCCCATGTGCCGGGGACGTGTTGGAGAAGGCAACACCCTTGTAAAAGATGAAGCAAGGGCCAACTCAGCCTGCAGGGCCTCTGGAGGCGTTGCAGGTTAGAAGGCAGTGTGCCTCCAGGCACTGGTGTTTGGCAGGACTCTCCTTCCCCACCCTTAGCCTCTTCAGAGGGGTAATTTGGTGTGCATACACTTGAACTGAATTGACACAATGCACACAGACATTGCAGGCTGTAACACACACAGAATGTAAGCTGAGAGAGGTCTGGGCTGCAGAGAATGACTCCTCCAGCACACCTGGGTTGTGGAGCCAGGCCATCTCGCTGTGAGTGCTCCTGCACCTCCGGTACCCCTGTGTCATGCTGAGAGCACAAGTATGGGCAATGATGCTTCAGAAAAGGAGTATTTTTAGGCAAAACTCCCTTGCATTTAAGAACAACAACCACAGGAAATGAACATTGCAAAAACCCCTCCAGAGTGTGCCCTAGGTAGCTCCCAGCGCAGCTATGTGTTGCTGTCTGAGACCCCTTTAGCTCGAGAGAGAGGCAGCCACTACCTGTGTCCAGACACTATCCAGACCTCAGGGTGGGCAAAAGCTGGACCCAGTCTCATAGTGGTTCCCGAGAGACATGTAAAACCCAGCCCTTCTGCAAAAATAAGTGGTGTTGTGGATACTCCGTGTCAGTCAGTGAAAAAATGCTTGCTTGTTGTTATCTTCTCCCTTTCCCTGACTCAGAGCTGCTGAAGATGTTAGGCCCGTTTAAAACCAGCGCCGAGAGTTGTTTTAACAGGTTTGTAAATGAGGAGCTGACTGGGAGAAGGCAGCGTTGTAAGTTGTACATGAGATCTACTCCATCCCTCTGTATAAAACACACTCTCTCTGCAAGCTGCTTCAAGAAACAGCGCTGCAGGGGACGTGCTCCATGTTGAGTTGCTTGTCATTCGCTGGGTTGGGGCTTAGGGACAAGCAGTCTGTTGTGTTTTTTTTTTTTATTTTAAGTTAAAACAGCCATTTTTAGAGACAGATTTCAGTGCTGGGCAAAGCAGCACCTTCACAAATAGCTGCATTTCCCTCACTACTACAACTTTGTTTAAGCTTTTCCCCACATCTTTTACTATCACGGTGTTCCCATTCTTGGGAGCCAAGCAGCCTGAGAGCGGAAAGAGAAGTGTTGTCAGGAGGGTGATTAAAGTAGGGATTGATGCAGCTGGGAGCCAGGGTTCAGTCACCTCTCTGGGCCTCTGCGTTAGCGTTATGTCAGACACAGTAGCTTTACCACGCGAAGTGAGTTTATGCCTTTTTTATTGTTTGGTGCTGCCAGAATATGTTGACCCTGGAGTAGCCGCACTGTGTAAGCAGTCAGTGGTGGAGGGCAGCACGCTCTGAAAACCATTTATGTTCCCCCTTTAATTTCTCACTTATGGGTCATATCTTTTTACATTTACATTTTTAAATTAGTTCAGTGTGCCCTGAGCTTCAGTTTCCAGAATCCACACTGAAAACTTCCCAGCTTTATGAGTTATTAAAAAAATTCCAAACCCCCTCACTTAATTTACACTCAGTATGCAGAACAACTTAGTTATGAGAAGGCTTTATGTTTGTAT
This sequence comes from Tapera naevia, assembly GCA_033556795.1. NCBI lineage: Eukaryota > Metazoa > Chordata > Aves > Cuculiformes > Neomorphidae > Tapera > Tapera naevia. The sequence goes on along the minus strand of JAUMJJ010000079.1, from coordinate 32,084,603 downwards.
AAGGACACAAGTTTGGGGTGAGATTAGATTTTAGGGCTTATATGCAGCATGGAACAATTGTGTTTACTTGGTTATCTCTTCAAAGAGGAAACAGTTAAGTGAAATTTGGCCCAAAATTTAACAGAAAAAGAAGTTTTGGCATGAAAACCAATCTGGTCAAAATAAAATGGTTTTTCCAACGTAAATTCCATTAAAAGTAAAGCCAGACTCAGCAAATGCTTGAGATCTCACATATGGGCCAAAGAATAGTTTTACGTTGGAGCACAGTGCAGTTTTTTGGAGTGTGTTTGAGACGGCTCCTGCTTTGGAAGCTTGCTCATGTCTTGTTTGAATGAAGATTTAGGTTGTGTATAACAAAAAGCAGTGTTAGTATATCTGGAACATCAGCATAGAGGCTGTCTGTTAGCAGAAATGTTTCTTTTTAAAGAGAGCAAAACACTCCTACCCTATGCTATTTTTTTCCTTTCTTTAATTCTCCTGTCAGAAAGTTTTGAAGACCATCTCTCTGTGGGCACATGTATAAGGCAGGGATATAGGAGGCAAGAATGTAGGAGGGTTGTTCAGTGGCTGATGCATTTGAGTGTGGGCCCTCCAGGCCTGTCATCTGCCTCTGATATCTTTATGATATTTATGCATTTGAAAACCCCTTTAATCAGACATCCAAACTTACTGATATCAGTGGAAATTGAGTATCTCTTTCTCTCAGCCCTAGTTCCCCTTGTGTGAAGTATGACGAGTGGCATTATGCTACCCCAGGAATGACATGAATATGGGAAGATCAAGGTGTTTGTTTACTCAGGTTGGGTTTTCAAGGCATATTCCCATCCAGAGTATATCACAAAATTAGTCAGAAATTTTCAGATTCCCTTGATAAATGGAAGCATATTTATATTTTTATTTCATATTTTTCCATCCTCAAAATGAGAAGAAATGGACTTTTTTTTTTCTATCCTGTCAAGCTTTGAGGTCCCACCATAGATCACTGCTCCATATTCTATGATGCTGTATCAGAACTGTGTAGTTGTCTTAGGCTCCAGATCCCAATTCCTTCAACTTCTTGAAGGTGTTACAGGAGATAAAAGTTAGTTGTAGGAGTGACCTTCTCATTAAATCAGCCCTTAATGAGGGTTAAATACCTAGTGCTGCTTTCAGAGATTGGCAAGTACCAGTCTCTTCTAGTCCCTCTTTAGGAGCTTTACACTTGTACAGCCTTGAGAGATGAAAACCAGACAAGACAGAAAGTCTTAAAAGAGGAAACTCCTGGATGGGTGGATATTCTTTCCACAATTCCCTTATACCACTGACTGCTGAATGATTGTGATGCATATGCTTTATCAACCATACGTTTTCTGATTTTGAGAAGTGAATCGGACGCTTTTGTGTAGCCAAGGGGAGGAAGCTTTGCAGCCAGTGTGGTTCCCTCTGTGCGCGTGTGTGTCTTGAGGGGTGGGGAAGGCAGGCATCCTTAACCAAACATTTGCAACCTGCTGTTGTAGCTGGAATAGGAAAACCAGCTTGACGAGAATGAAAGGCTTCGCCAAGTGACATTCAGGGGAGGTTGGTGGGATTTTAAGCAAATCTCCTTAAGAAAGCATGGAAACAAACTATTTAGTACTCATTAATGTCTCAGGTTAAACTCTTGAATAATTTGTCGTGGTTAGGCTCTTTCAGTTTCATTGGTGTTTTTCTAGTGCCTAATGAGATGACAGCTACACATGCTCCTCGGTATGCCACTGTTCACAATAGGGCTTAAAGTTGTGTATTTGTTATTGATGTCGTTAAAGTGATGGATTTGAGCTTGGTTTCTGAAACAGCTGACTGGGTGGTTAGGACTAATTTCTAGCAATGGTTTTGGAGGTTGAAACCAAAGTGTGTATAAAAGGAAATGTTTCTTCTTTTAAGCAAATAATTTGAACCCAGATGAATGAAATTTAAGCAAGTGGGCATCAACTCTGAGTTAATTTTGACATAGTTGTCTGGAAATCATCACCAATTAAAATATTTTTATGAGCTCAAATGTAGTATTGTCTTTCAGTGCTTATGTAAGAGAGGAACAAACTGCTTGTTTAACCCCAGCCTTGAGACTACTGGCCAGAATATATGACTGAAGTCATAGCCATCTGAAGCTGCAGGGAGGGCATGGGCCTTGGCAAACCTCACTGTGAGGGCAAGGTGATTGCCCTATCTGAACTGATATAATACATAAATTCGAACAGAGCACGTGCAACTGTTAGGATGTGCTGCTCATTTGAAAAATGAATCTCACTAAATGCATTTGAATTCTTTAGACAACAGTTGCTAATAGAAAAGGAAGACATAGATATTTGTATCGACCTCTGTAGTAAGGGAACACTTCTCTGGCAGGGGAACTGCTGCAGAAGTCAGTGTGGATTTTGGATGGACAAAGAGAACATGAGCAGCTCTAGAGCCTGGGAATCCTAGACCAGAGTAAAAATGAATCCCTTGGGTTGTTATGATCAGGTTCTTTCATGTGCTCCTCCAAACTGAATAGCTAGCAAGATAGCTCTTTAATTTGTTCACACACCTTTCACACCTGCACATAACAAAATCCTTTGATGCCAAGTGCTTGATGGGAAAACAAGATGAGAATGTACAGAATTAAAAGGATACACACCACGCTCAAATATTTTTGTAGCTTTTTAGACTCTGTACATTTAAAATAATAATGAATACCCTGCCTAATGGGGAGGAGCAGTCTCTGCATTGTGAATTTTGCCTTTTCATGAGAGCACCATTGTTTTTCATTGTTTTTACATTGCAAAGAGAGTTGAAATGTTGATGACTTGACTATAAGTGTCTGCTGCTGTATTTCCAACCACAGTATCACTTATTCAATGAGGCAGACTTTTAACATTTAAATTTTTCTTATTGATGTTTATTGAGTTTTTTGCATTTGCTTTTATTATGCTATAACTACATATGCATATAGATACACATAATACTATGAAACAGCCTATCGTGGGGTTTGGTTTTGCATTCTGTGATTCTCATCATTTGATTCTTCTGCAGTAGAGTAGTTCTATTATTCAGGCTCCCAACACTGTAGACAGATGTTCAAATATTTCAACACAAACAAAACTGTTTATATTTAACTTAAAGAATCATTATAACTTTGGTATGTATGCATGGAATTTGCCCTGCTGTGAAGTGTTAACACTAGACCTGTGCACCACTTCAGTTTGAAAGAAGGTAGACCTGAAATTGCACTTAATTTCAGCCTCCAGTTGAGTCTATACTGAGAAAATTTCAGGGCTTAGATGCATGATCAAGTTACAGGGGGTGTCTGTGTTTCCACATGTCAGCTGAGCCACAGCAGCTGCCCAGTAGGTGTTGGCCCCCCATAAATTTAAGTTGATTTGATTTAGCTTAGCCCTCGATAAAAGAAGCTTAAGATAAGTAGAGTCACTGCACAGTTGCCACAGATGGAGAGCACACACGCAGATGGTTACTATCCAGGTCCAGGACACGGTAACCCATTCTACCCCAAGAACTTGGGTGTTTATTTGTATGGTCCTGTACTGGCAATAGTCAAGCCAAATTTTAGATCAACATTTACATTCTCTTTTAAAAACTAGATTTGAATCCCTTGGCTTGCATAAAAATAATTTGACAGTTCTCGCTAAGCCCCACAAGCACTGTTGTTCACAGGGGAATGGCATTTTGAGGGGCTCATTCGGAACAGTAATGGTTTTATTTATAAGCCTGGCTGGGGACGGATTTCTTTAGAAAGACTTTGATGGCTATTTTAGCCCCTAGTTTTTACCAGTCTTGACTTCTCAGATACGGAAAAACACCTTGCATTTGTTTACCTTGAACTCTGTAGTTCCCAATCTATAATGTTTAGCATATAGCAGCCAAGAATTGGTTTAAGAAATGTGCTTTTGAAATCCCCTGTGACTTCATTTGCTTGCTGAGTAGGGTGAAGTTGCAGCACTTCTCTGGGACATAGCCAATGAGCACAATCGTGAGCTTCGTGTGAGAAAGTGAGTGTGAGCTTGTGTAAGCACAAGCGTGAGCTTGGCTTAGTAAGGCGCAGCTTAGCATTGCTTTTGTCTTTCAGTGTGAGTGACAGCTATGATGTGTTTTACGGTGTGACACTGAGTCATTTCAACTCAGAGTGGGTTTTCTAAACTTGTACCTTGGGATTTATAACAACATATCCTTAATCTGCTCTTCCTTAGCATGTTACAACCTTCCTTAGATGAGAGATTTGAGAAAGTGTTGAGTTTGTTTTTTCCACTTTCTGCAGCCCTTTTGAACCAGCGGGATTTCCAGTTCCTTAACTCGCAGTCCTCTAGGTCATTCCTCCTCTCCGTGTCTGTAATGATCGAACAAGTGGTGCCTGTCCCTGTACTAACCTTGTGGTGTCCCTAATGACATTCGATTCTTATTATATGTAAATATGGTCAGCCAATGGATGTTCATAAATATACATGTCCATTGGAAGGTCCTATCTTTTCCCTCTGGAGTTAGACAAGATTTTTATAAGGGAGAAAAGAAGAAGAAAGTGGGCCAGCTTGCGGCATTTCCCTGAGCTCCTTCTTGAGCTCAGGTGGACTTTGCATTCAGCGTTTTTCTTGGCCACATCCAGTGGAGAAAAACAATAGCAGAACCACCTTAAATAGGATAAGGGAGAGGTGTCAGAGTGAAAACATCTGCCATAAGTGCCTTAGCTTCCCTGCAGGTCTCCAAGGAAAAGGGGAAATCCATAAGCCCTGTAGACCGGCATGACACTGTTTAGGAAGGGAATGTTGCTTTACCTTGCATATCCTGTAACAACAGGAATCCCAGGGGCTGGGGGACCTGAAGGCTCCTTGGGAGTCCTCTTCCAGCCATGACTGTGCTGTCTAGGGAGGACTCTATTCTTCAGTGCTCCTCTAATTAGCATCAGACAAAACGAGTTGTCTTGGTCTGCTGCAAATTGGTGGTAGCTGTAGTCAAAGATGAGTGATAAACAGCAGAGAGAGGCCAGACATGATAACTTTGTCAGCTGGCAGAGCTGGAACCCGAAAAGGCCATGTGGACACAGCTCTGATTGTGCAGGGCTCTATTACCTCCTGTGCTGACAAAATTTCCAACTTCATGATGTGGACAGTGACCAGGTTTCAATTAAACGTCTTGCTGAGACTGGCTTCTGGGAGTGGAAAGCGAGCTCCAAAAAAGTCAGTTCCCATAAGCTGAGCACCTAAGCAAAATTTATTTTTTAAAGTGTTGTTAAAAAATTTATGGAGTTTGTTAGGCAAAAAAATAAAGTTAGCCTGAGTGAGCTCTACAACAGTGTCAGAAACCCTGAAAACAGAGGCGACTGATAGACGTGTTGACAGTGTACTGACCATAAACCTTTTACTGCAAGACCTAGTTGGTCATTTCTTCCCTAAGGGGGGGGGGAATAATTGAGATCTGTTAGAGGGGAGAAAGCCTCCAGGCTGAAATTCTGCAGCCTGACGTTAATGAGAAAAACCTTTTTTGCCAGTTTTTGACCAATATGTTTCACCATCACAGACAGTAATAAACTGTCAAGTTGTTTTTGAAAGTTTAGCTTGATGCATTTCTAAATGCAAGGTACCAGAGCGTCATAGTGAAATCCCATATCGTTTTGGCTTATGATATTGCAATTACCTTTTTTGTTATCTTTTGTAATTAGTAACTTGTATTTTTCTGTCACTTCTCCATGCTGTCCATGTCAAGATTTCTGAAATGGAGCCTGTCGTGTTTGCTAACCTCATCTTCCATTAGCAACAGTGAACACGTGGGAGTAATTTGGGATGCCAGATGTGTTCCTCTGTGTGTTACTGTCCAGCACATCCCTTCTGCTCATTAAAGTGCTGGTGTAGAAAAGCTCAGGTAGAAAAGAAAAGATTAGAAAATGGTGACTTCTGCTACTCCACATGTATTGGCCTGGGTGCAGTCATAGAGTAAAGGGTTTCTGGTACAGACAGTAGTATACCTGTCTCTAAAGACTTTACAGTTCACAGAGAAGCAAAACAGATTACTGAAATTGTAAATTTTGAGGAAGTAAACTTAAATATCTAGTGCTCTTATACCTAAGGCAATGAAAGAATAGTGAATGGGAAGAGGTAAAAACAACCCAAAAATACATATACAGCAAATGCTAAGAGAAGGGGGAGAAAATGAAATGAATGGAAGACATCAAAGAAGACGTGTTTACTGGTCTCTGTTGGTTTGTTCTCCGGAGGAAGCCACCAGAAAATACTAAAGAGAAAGGCGAAAAAGTGGTTTAGGCTTGTAAGGAATCAAACATAGAAAAAAAGTCAGAGAAAGAAATATGTGAATACTATTTACTTGTGCTGCTAGCTGTTTAAATTGTTTCCCTCTTAGTAGCTCCATTAAAAGCCAAGGATAAGGATTCAGCATGTTTTGAGTGATCATATTAATCACACTGATTTAAGTTCAGTAATTTCTATGCATAGGACAGAGCATAGCCTAGAGTGCACTACAACCTGCTAATAAACGTCAGCAGTGCTGATAGGAGGGGGACAATGCCTAAAAGTCCACAATTTCAAGAGTAATTGATGAAATATCCCATTAAATTGTTATTTTCAGTGTTGGCATTTCCTGTGGCATTGGCCACCTCAATACAGGACAGGTGGACTCTTTTCCCTCCTTGAGAGGATTTTGGCTCTCCAAAAGCATTATCCATTAATTATGGATTATTATGAGTCATGTATTTAACATATTTTCTTCCTAGTGTGACATGAACAAGAGTCCAAACCTACATATAGTCAGGTAAACAGTCATGCAGTGTGTTCAGATACCCGGGAAAAAAGCTTTACAGGATCTATTCTGGACAACTAAGATGAGTGGAAATCCCAATCAAAATAAGGAAGCAACAGTCTGTGCCATTTCTGAAAAGACAAAGGGACCTTAAAGATCATCCAATTCCAACCCTCCCTGCCATGAGCCAACGTCTTCCAGTAGATCAGGTTGCTCATATGACTTATAATACTTCACAATGAATGGGTAATGCTTTTGGAGAGCCAAAATGTTCTAGAGGAAGAAGGTGACATTTTTGCTAAATGCTTTCAAAGCAGGGTTGTGTCTTCATAAACAAAGTTGCCTCTTTGAACTTTCAGTGTGACTTTCAAGAAAGTTAAATCAATTTATAAGGTGAATCAGTGCTCGAGTGCAGTTTTCCTGTCTTTTTTTTTTCATCTTTATTTAAAACCTCAAAACCACTATGGGTAGTTTCCCCAAGATCCAGTTTAGATGTTTGTGGCATGTAGCATGAAGAGTAGTTGCAGATGGCCAAACCCTGGCACTCTTATCCTTTAGAGCATTTTTGTCCTGTTTCGGTGAATAACTCGAGAAAAGCTGCCACCCCTCTCCCCACAAACCCAAACACCAGCTGGAATAGCAGTATCATTCCAAATCTTTCTTTTCTTGAAGTAAGTGGGAGTTTTGCCATGAACTCAGAGGAGAACTGAGTCTAGCCATTTCTTCTGGGTTTAACCTCTCTCTCCATATGCCACACCTCAGTTGACAAGCAATTCCTCTTAGCAAGCATGCAAAACTCACAAGTATTGTTTAACTACAGTGATCACCACAGGAAACTTTGGCCTGAAATTTAGGGTTTGTTTTGAAAACAGAAAGTTTGAGGGGAGTGACAGCGTTATTCAATCCAGCTTGGACAAAAGGTGTTAGCTTTTTTTGGTGTCAGAAAGACAATGCTGTTGCTAGCATCTTCAGTATTTCTTCGCTGTGTTGATAGGCCTAGTCAGGGTGTGTTGTTTGGGTATGGAACCGAGAAGGTATTATTGACTCAGGGAACAACCATATTTGGTTGTATTATTAAAGGCAGCTTTGATAACAGTCAATACACATTTACCATTTTATCAGAGGTGCAATTGCTCCGGAGTAAGACATGCCAGTGCCACAGCTAGGAGGGCTAATTTTTGGTATCATGCTCCCCAGACTTGAAATGAGAGTAAGTTCCCAGAGCTTACAATGAAGAGGGGTGAAACATGAGAGGGAAAGCGGAGAGGAGACTGCCTTGCATATGGCACTATCAGGAATTGAGCACAAAGCCTTCAACCTGTAACAGAGCATCCTGTGCCCATCCCATGTGCAGAAACCCAAGGTGGTGGCAGACGTAGACCCTAAGAACTGAGAGATGGATTTTACTATTTACATTACCATAATTTATCTGTAACATAACATTGAAATTGCCACTAGAAAAAGATTAGAAACATGTTCCCTGCTCAGTTTCCTCACCACTTGGGCCACACACATGCATATGCCATTAAGTGTAGCAGAGCTATGCCTGGCAGAGGAAGGTGCTTGTTCAGTAGCCTCAAGCTGCACCAAGATTTGCAAACCATTAAGAAAACAACCATGTGCACCATTAAGTTGTGCTCTGTGGTTTACTACTGGTACATACGTGATTTCTGGTCTGATCTCAAAGTCCTGGTCACCGTTTTCTTTAAATATACCTTCTTGATCTAAATAAATGAGTATTTTGAGTTCCCTCAATCCTGTGGCGATCCTTCTTCTCCTTCCCTCACCCCCTGACTACTGGGAATTCCAACTTTCTAACACCATAGGAAGATTGGCACACTAGAAGTATTTGTATGCTTACTTCTGATTTAATTGGATTTGCTAGTCTGAAATGTAGTATGATGTTTGTTAATTCCATAAACCAGCTACTGTAACTAAAATCAGGCACACTTGCCGGAAAAAAAAAAGCTAGATTGTATTCTAGTCCAAAAGGGGTATTTCCATGCTTTAGGGGTGGTCTCCTCTCTCCCTTTAAAATATCCTTTAATCATTGTGAGTCTTGGTTAACATCCCTGTTTTTACAGAGTTCCTGTAGTTCACGTTCAAAGTTGGATAGGTGATGTTTCAATACACTTTCTATCATTTCAAGTCAACGCGGTTTCATTTTGTCTGTATTTTTGCCTGTTGTTGATCGAAAGATTGGATGTTTTCTACTGCGATCTGTCAAGTTGAGGGGAAAGATCAGCAGCCCAGAATGGCTCTGAGAAAAGTTTTCGGCAAAGTCTCTGCAATGTGTTAGTAGCAGAAACCAATGCTGAAATTTAAGGCTATATTTCAATTTCCTTGTGCTTAATGTGGGGCACATATTTGTACTTAAGTCCTGTGCTATTTCTGGGTCCAATGTGGGAGGCAAAATAATTGCACAGGAAACCTCAGCAAGGGGAGAAGTTTGCCTCTGTAGAGATATGGTTGATGCTTCGCTGCTCTATATTCTGGAGGCTTCAGTTGCAGTTTTACTGTCTACCAACCAAAGGGAGTTAATACAGGAATCAGAGGCAAGCCTTATGCAGTGAGACAGGTGCTAATCTTCCAGGAAATTCATCCTACCTCCCACCCATTAAGGGAATTTTATGTAAAAATGGTTTAATGTCTCTTTAAAGGTGTCAGCGAGCATGTGAGGACCACACAGCTTGGGTTCCACTGAAAGTAATGGAGTGAAATTGTCTGCATAATTATTTTAGTTGGATTGAGAATCTGCAGTCCTCTCTTGCTTCAGGAAATAAACCTCTGTTAAAACCATATGGCAGTATTCTCAGAAGAGATGTGATTAGAGGGCCACTTCTCTTTCACATCTTCAGGCAGAGTTAGGGAAAGTTATTATGTTTGTGCATAATTAATCCTTTTTTTCTTGGGAGCAGGCACAAAAATGTCATTTTGAGCATGTGTGAGGTTGCTGGTGTGTTTGTTTGCATACACACATAAGCTTGCTTTTCAGTGTACTGACGTGGTAGTAAATGACACTGCCTCTGAACAAAATCAGAGACACAGAAGGAATGTACCATTATGTGTGCACACCAGAACTGCATAACAGAGAAACTGCATCAGAATGAGCTATGCTTAAGCTTAGGATAAGCAACAGTACTTTGAGAAACAAAAACCAGTGGAAATGATGTTGCTTTACTTTAAAAGAGGTCTCTTTTAACTTGCATGTACATGCAAGGTACACCTCATCCTTGTCCCTGGCATGTCATCTCCTGCCACTTTTACAGGTGATGGTGGGGCTACCCTGGTCTGACATGATGGCGGATGTGACGCTTTTTGTCAATACAGTGGCACTTCTGACCCTGCTGTGCTGTGGGGCTGTGGTCCTGTACCTGGTTTGGTGTGGGCAGAGCCCAGCTCGGTGCACTAAGGATGCTTCCAGCAGCTATCAGGAACTGGGTACTCAGACCTGCCTGGCATAGGTGGGGGAGCTGAGAAGTCAAAGGAGAAGGCCTTTGACCAGTTTTTCGTGTTGCTGTTTTTGTGAAAGCAGAGAAGGAGACACCCAAACACTAAATACAAAGGTGTGAAAACCACAAAGCTTGATAGAGGTACAGTTATCTTAACTCTAAGTGAGTGAGCCTTGGCTTTCACTTTACATTCTCCTCCTAGCCACGATTCTCCTCTTATATCAGTTTTGTACCAGTGTGTCCATTTATTTTAGTGAGGATTTTTGCCAGAATCAACAAGAAAACAAGAAACATCATCAAACCACTAGCAAGCAGTAATATCAGCCATTTTCAAACACTATCAGAAAACTTTATCAAAGAAAAGCAAAACTGGAAAAAAACCTTTTCACTGTCAAATCTGAGTGATGTGCAGGAAATAAATTGCCACCACACTTTTTTAGTGTTAGGGATAGATGCGCTGTTCAAATAATTCAATGAAATATCAGTATACTGGAGAAGGGAGCGTGTTTTCCCTGAAGTATACAAGATATATGATTTTATACCAATGCCTTGTTGAAAATGCTGCCAGACACTAGGGGGTAAATTTGACCTCTTGACGGCAGACCACCGTTGGCAGTAGTTTGGCGATCTAAGTCTATCAGGGATTAGAAATTGAGTTGGTCCTTTGATGAAGAGGAATCATCGATGCACAGTCTTTTGTAAAGGGAGGAATAACTTGTTTGTACATCAAAATTGGTCAGTGATCAGGGCACTGACAGCCAAACTCCTTTTCTGCTGCCAAATTAATCCCATGAACCTTGTGGAAAGCTGAAGCAAAAGGACAAGGAATCATCTGTCCTACGTGGAGAAGAGTTAAAACCCGAATTTCTTCCTTTGCCATAGTGCTGAGGTCTGTAGACTTTTTAAAAAAAATCACTTTCTTTTTTTAAACCTTGACTTCCTCATAGTTTATGTTGAAGCTAGAAGAAGTTTTCCATCCCTCCTTTCTGTTGTTGCCTTTTTACTTCATTTAAATTGGTTAAGACATATAAGTTTTACTTGTAAAAAAACCCAAGGCAGCCTACCGCTAAAAGATATCCAATTTCTTCAGCATCGCCAACATTGCTTGTTTTACTTTTCTTGGACAAAGTGGGAAGAGCACTTGGTGTTCTATTTTCCATTGTTCTTTGATGGAATTAAATCAGGTTTGTGCTTAAAGAAATAGGAAGCCACTCATATGTGTGTGTTATCCTGTAATAAATGGTGCCAAGGGCTTGAGCATGCACTTTATTTTGTCTGTGGAAAAAAAAAGTAGTAGGGCTAAAAGGTAGACTACACAGCTTGTAGCTAAAGTTCCATGACTGAAGGATCAAGTTTTTGCCTTGCAGAGACATAGCTGTAACCATTGCAGTGTAAGCAGCTGTATTATTCCCTAAAATGAGTCATATGACATTAAAAACAAAGTAAATAATACAATTCAAATTTGTGCAAGCCATAAAGACTTCAAGGCCAGACTGTCTCCCACTGAAGATGGTGTCAAAACCTCTATTCGTGGTTCTGGTGGATGTCTTGGGCCTCATACAATCCCATTTTTCCAATTGTAGGTTCATACTTTTTCATCCTGCAAATTAAATGAGGATTTGCCACCCTCAAAACAAAACCCAAAGAAAGAAACTTGCTTTAAATAGAACGAGCTATTGAGACGGTATTAATAGCACAGGGATGAAGAGTATTTCCAGAATTTATGTATTTCAGTGTTATTTCTGCCTGTTTTAAAAAAGCAGAATAAACTATCCTTGCCACTCTTGCATTACAGAGATGTTTTCCACTGGTGCACTGTCATATGTATGCAAGCTTAATGACTCACCAACATAATAATAAAAGCTACAGATTATTTGAATCACGTGCCAGTGACGATTCAACGCGTTCTAATGTCTTTCCAAGCTTGAAGCATATATTTAGGTAGTGTGCTTGTGTACATTTTGAAAGCTGTTAACTTCACAGCTCCCCATTTGAATGATGTGTTTTTTATAACTCAATTTTTATAGGTTCTATTTCTTTGGGTTTCCCTTTTGCAGTGGATTGCACCCACTATGTGATGCCCAAGTGGATTTCTGTTTAGCGGTTAAATAACAGATTAGTTACAGCGGGGTGAAAGCAAAGCCTTTGAGCTGTAATCTTATTTAAAAATGAACTTGGGGGAATATTGTGTAGCTCAGAGAACTGGTCATAAGACAAAAGATTCCCTGTCTCATATGCTGTGTCATGTCCAGTGACCAAAAATTAATGTGCTCTGAGCTCTCCTGGTGTATGGTTGAAGGAGAGTCATGAATTTGGAAATAATAATCAAGTCCTGTTTGGACTCATCTTCTCCACCATGCCTTGAGGAGAAGCCCATTTTCTAGTAAATTTGATATGGCTAGAAGCAGTAAAAGAAGTATTTGGAGGTTCTGTGGGATGAGCTCCTGAAGAGCTCCCTGCACAAGCAGCCAGAGCAGTCGTGGGGAACATCTTTCCTGTGGTATCCCCAGCCTTTCCCAGTCTTTACCCAGATGTTCATCAACACAGTTCACCACGCTATGAGTGGCATCACCAACCGCGTGTGTTGGCCACCCTCCAGCTCCATCTCACAGATGCTTCTCCCCCACCGCCTGCATTCCTAGGGATTTGTTACCTTCTGGTAGCTGAACACACAGGCAACGAGGGCAGGGGGTGAGATTTATTCTCCAGGACTCTGTTTTCCTATTGTTTTTAAGTTCACAGGAGGCTCCCGGTTACTAAACAAACTTTACAACTCTGAGCAAAAGGGTCAGCCCCCTGCCAGAGCCCGTCAAAAAGTGTGATGTTTCTCACAGCCACGTGCAGTTGTGTCACTTACCTCCCTCTCCTCTTTCTCCCCTGGGGCTTTTGGTACAAGGCATTGCCCCTGAGAAGGTCAGACACCTGGCCTTGGCACTGAATTGGCAACTTGTAAAGACTCTAAGGACGGGCTTAACTTTGGCCACCGACTTGCGTCTCACGCGCTTTCAATGCTTGGCTGAGTTTTGGACATGGTGTTATTAAACAGCCTTAGGGCTTGGGGGTTTTAATGTCAAGTGAATGTATGTAGGGCTGGAGTTTCTGTAGGAAGGATGAGATTTGTGTTTTTGTAGCTCCCAGCGGAATGTAGCTTTATTTTATTTTCTATCAGAAGGAAAAAAAAATACAGTGGAGGAAGTTATGAGTGAAGCACTTCCAGGACCAAATAATGAGGCTGTCTTGTTAGAAAATCCTAGGATTTTGTAGCCTCTCACTGTGTGGAGGAGTTCCTTACACTCTTGTAGAAGACATAGATTGCCCAAAACTTTTGCTTCTAGGCTCATTGGGTTTTTTTTTTACCAAGCAGTGGGTCATTTTGATGTCCCTTGACCTTCATGCTGGCATGGAGAGGAGCACATAGATTTTAGCAGAACGGGATGGCCAGGCCTGGTCTGTGTGTTACCATCTCTCTTCAAGTAACCAGCAGACACACAAATATGAAAACAACACCTAAAACCAACCAAGACTAGAAACATGTTAATGGTCTTCTGGACCTTCATCTGGGGATGCAGGAACACTCCTGAGCACTGGGCATGAAACTAGTTTTAACTTCACTGTACATCCCCTAAAAATGACTGGAAACTCAGTCATACTTGCTAAATTAATGGTGAAATCAATCTTGCAATGTCTAATGTGAGGCAAAGAGATGGCCATGTTGTTCTGAGGTTAGAGCTGGACAAAACTCTGACACAGAGGGGTTAATACCATTGTTTCCCAACTCTGGTGCCTTCTGGTCTGGAATACCTAAGCCTGTATTTCACTATGCCCTTTCATGGGAGCAGGAGATGCTGAATGCTTTGCTGCATCAGGGCCACAGTTAGCATGAGCCTCATGAATTTATGTACTCATGTTAAAAATATTGTGTACGTGATTTAACTGAGCACAATCACTCAGTGCTAGAACAGTAGGACTAAAAGAAACCTCAGGCGACCTAGTCCATTTTCCCTCAGAGGGAGTATTATATATACTTAGATCATCTCTGACATCTGTCCAAATTCTTAAATCCTCCAGTACTGTGCCTTCCACTTTCTTACAAAGTCTGATTTTTGTGGGTTTTTTTTGTTTTAAACTTAAAAAGGAATTTACTAATATCATACATTAATCTCTTAAATCTCCTCCACCTCAAACGAAGCCAGCTTTTTCTTGTTCCGTTCTCAGCTGACATAGAGATCAATTGATTACCGTTTTCTTTAGAAAACATTTTGCTCTTATCATGTTCTTTCCTGCTCTTCTCTTTTCTAGACTAAACAAATGTATTTCCTTCAGCTTTTCCATGTAAGTCATGCTTTCTAAGTCTCTTATCGCTCCTGTTTCTCTTCTCTGGATTCTCTCTCATTTGTCTCTATCTTTCTTAGAGGGTGGTGTCTGAAGCTGGATTAAGCAGCCCAGCTGATGTCTCACCCTTTCTGAGCAGAGTGTAATAGTTACCCTCTATGTCTTTTATGCAGCATAACCATTAATCTTTTCCAGAACTGCATTTACTTATTTTTTTTAAGACATAATCGTATTATTGACTCACATTCAGCTTGCAACTCCCTGCTACCCCCAGACTTTCCTCCACCGTGCTGCTGGCTAATCACTTTGTCGTTGTGGTGCGTTTGAGCTTTGATTTCTTGCCCCAAAGTGTAGTGCAGTGCACTTAAGTTTTACTGCATGCTATTTTACTAATGACATGGAAAATACAATTTCTCCACTTTTCTAAGATTGCTTTGAATTCTGACCCATTTCTCTGTAGTCTGGAGGACTCCTCCCTACTGGAAGTCATTTCAGGATTTTATAATCATCCTTTCTATTGCATCATCCAAGTTAGTAAAGAAAATAGTAAATATTAATTGACTGAAGATGCCTTCTATTTCAGTATCTCTAGTGATGGTCAGTGGGCAACCTCCTAACACCACAGTCTTTTCCATGCATCCCCTGTAGCTGTGTTTTAGTCTTTAAATGCCACTTCCTTTCTCTCAAAGACTTGAAAGCAGAGGTTAATCCATCCAAGCTTCCACCTGGGACAGAAATGCCCTGCTGGCATTGGAAGATAGAGATAGAGCATAACGAGGGGATAAAAACTGCTGATCACCTCCAGGGCTGTTGGCAAGATATTCAGACCAGCATTTCTTTTAAGCCTGGCTGCATCACTTACGTGCTGCTTAAGGCTGTCCATCTTCAAAACATGCATGTCGTGTAGGTGCTTTTGCAAGTGCTCTGATTACACAGAAAGTCGAATACCTTCTGCAGCCTGAAAGTTGCCCCAGTAAAACCACTCATTGCTAGCAGCATGAGACTTTTTTACACACTTGAGTGTAAAATAAGAGCAAAGAGCAATGTTAAGCAAGTTTTACTGAGGGAACCACCAATACTTTATACCTTTCAGGAGGAAGAAAGGGAGACATCCATCAAACTGTCATTACAAATTTGATGCCACAAACCTAAGCTCATGGAGCCGCCAGGAATCTATGAACCTTTTAAAGGATACGCCTGTTTTTGACATTTGAAATAAAAAATCTTTATAGATTTTTGTGGGCCAGCAGCTAAAATGACATTTCTCAACAGTCGGACAGACTCCACACGAACTGAGTAGATGTCCAGTTTTAGAAGGACAGGTTGATTACTTTCTGTGCTATGTCCAGGAACAAATAATGCTTGGCCTGTTCCACTTACTGAGTAGAAAAACGATGTTTGAGGGTGGATTTTTCTTTTTTTTTTTAGAGACTGCTACATCCCGATTTCTGTTTCCATATAGCCTGAGTGTAGGTGCCCTTTATATTACAATAACTTGATACTACTCAAAATACTTGGCACTGCAAACAAGGGGGTGGAATGCAATAAGAACACTTTAGCAGGTCAGAGGGTGAGTAAACTCCAGTAGTTTTATAAGGAGAAGGTAGGGTTTTCAGTGTACATCTCTCCCTTACTTGGCATTCGCAGACAATAAGAAGACAAGGATTAGCATAGTAGACTCCGTTTATTACACTTGGGTGGATAAAGCAATTATCTGTCTATCATGACTGTAGTAAATTGTGCAACAGCATTAACATGGGTGGATACATGGATAAATGCTACTCTGCCACAGAGGGTGCTGATACATAAGATAATCCTTGAAGTCAAACTTGTGAAGACTGTTTTCTTTTGGAGTTTATATCGTATTACCCCTGCCAGTGTAGATTGAAATAGCATCTTTTTTTTTATTTTTAACCACATTTTCAGGTTTCTTTTGCCATGTGAATATTATTAGGAAGATTGCTTTAGAAATATCCCACTTTAATCAAGTTTAAACAAACTGCTTAAAACCTTCTGCATGGATATAAACACAGTAGTCTTCTAATGCAGCAAAACAATCTGTTGAAAGATACAGTGCAAATGCACACACATCCAACATTGCTTTACTGTTGTTTCTTTCACGCCTGAATTCCCATTGCAGCTGCAGCGTTCCTCCTGCCTTATGTGCCTAGTTTTGGGAGTGTAAATCAAAACGAAAAATGAAAATGCACCTTATTGATGTGTAGAGAGCAGAGCAGCATAGCATCAGAGAGCTCTTGGTCTGATTTAAACTTAAGCGCCTTAAATCTGGTTTAATTGCCCCCCCTTTTCGTTCTTTTAAAGTCATCAGGTTTCGCAAGCATTAAGAAAACCATCACCTCCCGCCAGCTGGAGGGAAGCCAGTTCAAGGAGATTTTTTTCTCTCTCTCTCTCTCTCTCTCCCTCCTCGCCTCCTTCGTTTGCTGTGATCTTCACTGCCGGTTGCTGCAGCAGGCAGCTGTATTTGGCAGGCTCCGTATAGTATAGCTACCTTTGGCAGGGGGAACCTTACATCTCAAAGATATTGCTGGGTTAGGATGGGGATGATAAAGTCAGATTGAGGAGTTATTGCACTTTTCTGGGACAGGCCTTGCTCTCTTTCTTCCCCCTTCTGCTAAAAAAAGAGGTAGAAGAAAGAGGGGAGCATAACAGATACCAGCATGCAAAGGGAATTAAGGCAGGGAAGGAGACTTGCGTGACAGTCTCTGTTTATATGAGTTGTCTTTAATGTCTGCGAGAGGTAATGCCAGCAATGTTGAGCTGCTTTCTTGGCACACATGCACAGATTCCTTTATGTTCATGAAGGAGGGATAAAGGTGAAGGCATCATGATGTAAGGGCCTCTCACCTGCTCCCTCCCCAACCTTATGGTGGTGTTCGTACTGGGTGTTACTCAGCTTTGCAGAAAAACCTTCAAGATCCAAGTCAGAATTGAAAATCTTTTATAGAAAAAAAGAGAAAGAAATAAAAACCCACGACCGCCGGGGGAGACCTTGCTTATTTACTGGTGAGCAGAGGCCGTACCACAGCAGAGGGGCAGAGCAGAGAGCAGCGTAGTCTGCAACTCTGGGATGAGTTGAGGGGTGAGAGCAAACCGATTCAAAAGCAGTCCTACTCGAGCCCCTTCCTGCTCTGCTTGTCCTTTTTGTCAAAGCACCTTTCTAGTTTAATTTGTTAAATCTTCCCATTTTGCTTTTTTAACACAAGTTTCCCTGTGTAGACTTCCTGGCCAGCTCAGACCCTGCCACAAGTGCCCCCTCAGTCCCTTGTCTGACAGAGGAGCAGTATTGAGCGCTGCTCCGAGCAGTCTTTTTTCACCTCTCTACATACAGAAATTTTGGGAGCGAGAGGCTCCTTTGCAGCTGTTGCCATTTTCTGAAGAAACCCGACCTCTGGGTCTGTCTTTCAGCTGGATGCATGCTTTTCGAAGACCCCAGCTGAACTTTAAAAAGCATTGATAGCACTTTATATCCTCAAAGACTTCACAATGGTTGAGTTAGAGTCATTCCCATGGCCACAAAGGAACGCAGGTTGCACACTCATGGGATCATTTCTCCTCATCCTTCCTGCACCTTCCTCCCTCTCATCCGCTGGAAGTCCTGACTCCATCCCATGCTGAGCAAGCTGCCTGTGAGATGAGCTGAGTCGTTTGCTTTTGCTCCCTGTAAGTCAGTGGGGAGATGACGATTGACACCAGTGAAGCTCCATGGGCTTGACCTGCCCCTGCCTCTGCACACCCTGGGTTGGAACCACAGCTCTGGGAAGACAGTAGCGTAAATGGTTCCCCTGAGAACTGGATCTGGTCCTCTTGGAGCCATACCAGTAGTCTGCAGACGTTTGAGAGAGCACGGCTTCGGGAGGAGGAGCTCAGTGGGGTTTTGGCAGTGGGCCACATTTAGATCCATTGTATAGGAACTGAGCCCATCCACAGTGTACGTTCCTCTGACTTTATTTCTTTCCATTTTTTTTTGCAGTAATTTCACTACAGGCATTACCTGCTTTGAGTAAAAAAAAGGTGTCTGTTCTAAGAACAAAAAGAGACAGGGTCTTGGTTTCTGCCTGCGTCTGAGTGGCTCCTGTTGACACTAATAGGGCTCTGTGTACAGTTGGAGAATAAGCTCTCCAGTCTAATGCAAGCTGGTGCCCTCAGCTGTTAAAAAACAAACATCTTTTTTTTCTCCATTGAATGAATTAACTGCGGTTACTGCACCTATGTAGCTCCTTGTTTTATGAATTATAAGAACCTTTCCTATGCACAGCCTATGGCCTAATTATGTAATTATGTCTCTTGGGTGGATTATATTTTTCTTCTCATAATTGTGTCTTTACCCAGGAGACTGGAAGGGTTCCAAGCTTTTCCCTTGCCTGGGTAAAAATAGTTTGGCTCTTTTATGTTTTGGGTTTTTTTGTCATGAACTTTGGATTGGGTGTGTTTGGTAGGACTCAGTGGGGGGAAGCCAGCCGAGGGATGACAGTTTGTCACAAGATAAGGGACACAAGAGGGACCGTTGTGACTTGCTTCAGAGATTTTTTTCCTTCCAAAGAACTGATGTTTGTCTTCTGGGCTTTTCTGATTTATGGTTCTCTTCTTTTTACCTCCAGTGCATAGATTGACACTGCTTTGGAGTGATGTCTTGTTGCAATGATGTATTGTTTGAAATTTGTAACAGAACAATGAATATTTTTGTTTCATGCTGAATGCTCAGCATTATTCAGTTCCTGCACAACTGCTGTTAAGAAGCCTTAGGCTCAAGTCTTAACTTCTTTACCATGGCATAAATGTGGCTCCCTTGATTCAACTTTACAAGCCTGTAGCTGAATTCATAGCCAAGCCCATGTTGGTATCTCCCAGTTTATATCTGATCTGCAGGACCAACTGTGATAAAATGCAGAAACACATCTAAAGAGAATTTAAGGAGAATTTGTGATGAAATTCAGAACATCACCTGTATTTTTTGTGGTGTGAAATTGTCTTCTACAGCATGTACACAGAAATGCGTCACTAGTGTGCTTGGGTTAAAAGAGACATAATCAAAGTGCTTGTCTCAAAGACATATACTGTTATGAGGAAAAAAATGTGCCCGTTCTTTACCTTTTTAAAGCACTTTGCCATTGCAGAATGGTGGGAATAATCAGAACTTTGGTTCCTGGCCTCTGATGTGCTTCTCTTGAAGTCAGGGAAAACTTGTGATGTATAAGCTATAAGTTCATGGCTTGTAAGCTAGGCAGTTCTTCTTTCTGCCACTCCTTAGCCTGAAGGAAAATCCCTTTTCCATTAAAATCTGCTTCTTTTTCAGTTTCAGCACTGAACCCAGAGCCATAGAAAACCTTGGTTACTGGCCCTAGCATTCAAAGGGGTTTTATGTTGTTTGCCCTTTCCAGTTGTAGTCTAGAGTGACTCTCCAAACTTCATTCATGACATACAGCAAACATAAACCATGGTGATATTTCATGTTGGGTCATCATCCTCCATTCTGCTTGGGGTGTCCCAGAAAATGTGTCCCCAGCAGGTGAGAGCCAAGGTTCTTGTTTTCATGACCTTTCTGCCTTCCCTTGGCTCTTCTACAGAGTCACCTGACGCCCACAATGCTTGTTAAGGCAAAAGCAAAATGATAGAACTGGGCGATGACTGAAAATAGCTCACCCACTGGAGAGTGATATAAGCATCTGTTGAAAATCTGGTAAGCAGATCTCCTTGGTACCAGAAAACACACACACACACAAAAACTGGTGGGTGGTGTACACGGTACAAAGAAAGGGAGTCCCTGAGTGTCAGCATCTGGTGAGGCCACGTGTAGCATAATCTGATTAGTTTTCAATTCCACACCCACAAACTGAAAGATAAAAATGCACACCCCTCCTCCCCGAGGAGGTAAAAATCTTCAAACATCAACACCACATTTACGTTCTGCAAGTCAGCCTCTTCCGTGGCCCAATTTACATCTTGACTTCTCCAGCAGAGCAGTGTAAGTTCAGTGATGAGAGATGAGCTCACGTCCCTTTCCAGTTACCACATCCAGCAGGCTCAAGACTGCCTGGCTTTGATCTGGAAGACATTCCTTCTTTTAGTTTAAGCTGAAATGATTAAGCTGGAGAAGAAGCCTCCTCACATCTTCTGCCACAGCTGGGGTGTGATGATTGAACATTAGCTTCTGTGGGCCATTTAACACGTTCTGAGGCCATCCTGGACCGGTGAGCTGAAGCAGCAGTGCAGGCACTGTCTGGGCGGCTGCAGTTTGCGCTGACTTTATTGCACTCTCTCAGTACTGTTTTCTAGTTCGCTTCATGTAAAATGGCCAAAAGCAATACTGAGATGAATTAATGTCAATGTCTTCTGTCTCTAGAAACTGATACCCAGCTTGGTGCTTTGCTGAGTAGTGGTCAGAGACCAGAATATCACTTGTCATTTTGGAGCAAACCATCGATTTCTAATACCTCACATGTTTTATACTGTGACAACAGACAAACCAGAGCAGTTTGTATAGCTTTTGTCTATTAATATTCGGTTTTTCTCATCTCTCCCATTTCCCTGCCTGCAACCTGACCTATTCCAATGGCTACTGGGTCCCATCCTTGTTCAGTTCATCGTGGCACAGCCTCAGTCTTTGTGGCTGCCTGTGTCCATAACAATCCCCCTTCAAGCCCAATTCATTCCACAAAATCACCTTTGTAACAGAGCAGCCAACACTAAGTGCAGTGTTGTAGGCATTGGAATAGCTGTGATGTTCATTTTATTCTGTTCTTTATGTGGCTTTTATATTGCGTTTTAATGTACTGACTGCTGCAGCAGATCACAGATTCTCCCTGAGCTATCCACACTTGCTACCCTAATCTTTTTTCCTGAAATAAAATTACGCCTTCTGACTGAGACCAAGGAATACAGCTTTTCTTAGCACAATCCCCTGGGATCAGGAATTTCTCTGTCAGCAGACACATATATCAATGAGAGATGAAAAGCAGCTTGTGGAATGGGTTTTAAACATGTATCACGTATTTCATTGCTGCTGCTTATGTTCTACTCAGAAGGTCTTTTTAGAGTGTTTTCAGCCCATACCTCACGGCTTCTCTGTACTTAATAGGATTTTTTCCTGCACAGTAATCAGAGAGAAGAGAGTTATTTAAGTTGCCTACTGCTCTGTGAGCACCTTCTGAATACGAAGTTTTTGTTGAGTTCCCTGCTTGCTTTCAATGTAAGGACAGTAGCCCAAAAGATGCAAAACTGTAATGTAATCTCGTCTCACTGGGACATTGCACTGGGGGAGAGTGGCTCCTTCTATGGAGCTCTTTGTTACCACATGACTCTGTGTTACATCCCTAAATTTTAAATGTCCAGAAGGGGAAGACAAGTCTGCCTTCGACCCCTTGCTGGTTTCTGGGGACTTGCAGTTTCATTGATGCCTGGGGTCTTCCAGATGTGTACAGAGCTCTCTTTTCCTACCGGGTTTTTTCTTGGGGGGGAGGGAGATGGCAACGCCCAAACCCGTACATCTCTAGATCATTTCAGTTCAAACAGATGTAGGAATCTTTCTTCTTATTTATTTCTTCCCTCCCCCCCTTTTTTTTCCAGTTTTTTTCTTCTTCCTCTCCCACCCCCCTACACACTCAAGTGCACTGCTATCCTGCTGAATTTTGTCTTTCTGGTATAGACCTAGTTCTGTATAATAACACTACACATAATTAAATATAAACTCTTCTCTAGCAAAGCTATGCAATGGTAAACAGAGCATGATGAAAGCAAAGCTTGTGGTTACTGGGCACAGGTTGGTGCAGAAGTGGTGAACTATATAACAAGTGTTCTTTGAGTTGCCTGCAGATGGGTAAAATAGCTTGTGCACCTTCTTTTTAGGGATTCTTCAGCAAAAAAGGAAATTGTACGAACATAGCATGGGATTTTTCCCTGAAAATTCAAAACAAAATTCACTTTGGGAATGGATTCGGTCTGAGATAAAGTCAGCCCCATCATGTGAGACCAGAGATAGGTTAATCATGTTTGTCTTGTTTTGAGCCCCCTTGAACTTGCTGAAATGTGATTAGAGAAGAGGGGAGGGGAAGAAGATGCCTTTAAAAAAACAGAGTGAAAATATGACTGGCAAAGGGAAAAGCAAATGCATGTAAATTGTGGAGGAAAAGAAGGTGGAGAACGAGAAATCCTAAGAAAATATTGAGTGTGGTTGTATGTGCGTGTGAAAGTAGTTTCTTCAGATTTAGCAGCACCCAGCTTGTACAAGTCATAATTTAAATAGATTGCAAAGATAATGTAAAGACTACCAAGTTAGATGTTATCCTGTTACTTAAGCTGCCATTACAGAGTTGTTACAAGCCCACCAAAAATCATTCCTGATTTAAAGTGATTGATACCTTCTGAAGAGAGGAGTAGTCACCCATATCAACCTTAATATAGAGCAGCACTTTTCCTTAAGGAGAAAGCTCCCACCTACCCCATGCCTTTATATTGAGTTGTCCTAGGGGAGGAAATTCATACTTAAAAGTTAGGTTTTCTAAATTGCTAGAGTAGTTTCTCCATCCAGAATCTTCTCATCTCCCAGGCTGAATCTTTCACTTCTATATCTAGAACCATGATTCCTCTGAATCTAGTTTGGATTTGGCTGTCTCATGCTGACATCACTTTGCCTGCAGTCATCATGTTTGGACGCTATGGTCCCAGTTAGATGATGTGAACCCATGTACTTCAGTACTGTGGTGATAGCTACCATTAAAGGCTTTTTTTTTAATGAGTGATGATATGACAGATTGATTTCAAGACTCAAGAGCCGTGTTTATGCTTTTTAAAATAAATTAACGAGTTCCAGAATTTGTTGTCTGGACCTCAGACCAATGGGACTATCTAACTGTGTCTGCAAAGCCAAACTCGCATATCCTCCAGGCAGTTGAAGGCCAACATGGATTATCTCAGGTCACTGTGGACCATCTAGAAGGGTTCAAGCCCAAAGTCTACCAGGGTCCTTTCTTACTCTTAAAGGCATAAAAATACCCTGCCCAGTTATTGCTTGTGCCTGTGCCCTGGCACTGCTTACAGGGCTGGAAGTAGATGTGTTGCCGGGTAGCAATCTAGGGGTCTGGGCCCCCATTTCAGCTCTGCCAGGGCTTTTTCTGTGACCTTGGTCCATAAATTAGGTTAAGATTAATTCCATTTATTGTTGACTAATGGTGAGGGTGTCTAATTAAACTAGTCTGATCAGATAAGGAAGCAAAAGCAAATTCAGAAGGTGAATGATCCTGTTTTAAGACTCATGTCAGAGACAAATGAGATGAATTGCCCTCTGGAAGCAGCTGTTTCTTCCCATTAACTGTAGAGGAAGTCTACATTAGAAGAGTTTGGACTAAATGCCTGATTTATGAATGGCTAAAGTTAAGTAAAATTAGTCCCAACCTTAATCTCTATGTATGCCTGTTGATAGAGATAACACCTTCTGTGCCTCCCATTCAAAGACACCATTGGGTGAGGAGCATCCAATAACTACTTTGGAAATAAATTAAACCTAGGACCAAAAATACAACAATTAGAAAAGTAAAGCCTTTATTCTTGAGACATCTCAATGTCAGCATGAGCAGTACAAGTTAGGGTATCCTCTTGCTTTTGCCTTTTTCTCCCCTTTACATTTTGACAACTGAGCACCTGTAAATGAGTGTTCCCAATGTGGCAATACAGCATGAGGAATCTTAGCCGGTTTTTGGGGTGAGAAGTAGGAGGCGCTGAGGTAGGCTGACCATGCAAGAAAGCATAGGAACCAGTCTTGTTTGGAAGGTTTTCCGTGACATGCTGCTCTTCTCAAATGACAGTGACTATTTATATTTTGGAAAATCTCCCAGAGGAATGAAAACTAATGACTAACTGTGACAGACTTAAAGAAAAAGAAAAGGGAGAAGAAAAGCTTGCATTTTCATAGCAAAAATCCACAACATATAAGGCAGGCATGGAATTACTGTCCTGGTTGATAACTTGTACTTACATATGAGGCTTGCTTTTGTCAAAAGGAGTTTGCCGCTTTAACTACTTTGTGTAGTTGAAGCAGAAATAAAAAAGACCTTGTGTGGGTGTCCTCATAAGTGCTTATTTTGATGCAAATTGCAACACATTAATACATCTGCATGGGCACAGTTGTGCTCAATAAGGTTTTCACCAGCACAACCATATCCAAAACACAAATCTTCCCACCAATGTCACTGTGTTATTGGGGGTAGCTGAGATACCTATAAGTCTGTTAAATCTAATAAGAGGTCCTTAGAGGCCTTTTGGGGTTTTTTTGGGGGTGTGTTAAATTACTAAATCTTGTTATTAACGCTTTTATTTTATGATTTGCTGTTTCCAGGGCACAGACAGAAGCTTGATGACTCTAAACCTAGTTTGTTCTCTGAACGCCTCAGTGATTTAGGGCGCATTCCTCATCCCAGTATGAGAGTAGGGGTCCCGACCCAGAGCCCACGGCCCTCTCTGAACTCTGCACCAAGTCCTTTTAATCCACAAGGACAGAGTCAGATTACAGGTAAGAGACAGAACCATAGGTTTGGCTTGCACAGGCAATGGTAGTAATTGCTTATGGATATTTGTGTCTCAACTGCAGTAAAAGAGGCTATTACAGAGTGAGAGATGTGTTCCAAGCAAAGCTAGGTGGGAAGTGGATTTTTCTGTAGTGCTCGAAGGTGAAAATGTCTGTCTTATTTTTAAAAAAATCTTTTTGTCATAAGTCTAAAATAGTCCAAAATAGTCAATCTGGCTAAACTAGGTAGGAATCTGGTGAAATGCTAACTGCCACATTGCTCTGCTTTCTCCTCTGTATGTGCAATAGTACATGTTGGTGCATATTAGAATGAACTTTTTTATTCAGCCTTTTTATTTTGCACTGGTGTTGAGGGAAGTGGCCAACGTTTAATAGTCTTTGTATTGGAATAATAATAACAATCTTCTAATATGGCAGTTTCCTTCTAGCACCAGTGCTGAGCACTGTTATAATGAACAAACTGGATTATGGAGAATTCTCTGAAGGTTGCTTGTGAGGGTTATATGCAACATTTATGATTTCATGCTAAGAGACAGGTTTCATTGTGCTGAGAAAAATCATAAAGTACTATGTGTCACAGATGATAAGAGTGAAATAAGTAATTTAACTGCAGCTATGCCAGAAGTTTGTAACAAAATTGTGAAGCCTATGAAATTAACCAATTTTGACATTTTTCTAAATTCATAGCTGATCAAACTTTTCAAAAGAGTTTACAAACAACCTGTACCTAATTTTGGCTATTTCTATACTCAAAACCTGCGCTGACGCATTTGTGTCTATCATCTGGGATGTGAAGAGGTGTAGCTCCTGACCTTTTGAGAGCTGTTGGAGAAGTTAATCTAGATGCAAGTCCATCAGCAAAAATCTTGGCTCAATTTACTAGACCAGTTTAAAACTCAGTTTTACTGCTATAGTTGCATCCATGCTAGGAGACCTTTGCCAATGTTAGATACCACCAGTATTCCTTCACTGGTAAAGCACTCCTAGTATAGACATAATCTGAGTCAACCTAGGAAGATTTCTGGTTTCATGTTTCAAGTGGTTTTGACACGATACCAGCTGAAACTTAGTGGTTTTAACAAAGTGTTGTGGCTTTCTTCTTCTTTCTTTTTCTTCTTTTTTTAAGTTCAACTGGTTTATTAATTTGCAGTAAGAAAGAGAAGTAAGTGGGTTAATTTGAACTCAAAACACCCGGAGAACTGAAATGAAAAAATTATTCCCATGAGCTGTGGCAAAGCTCTCCCGAATCTAGAAGTCTAGCATTAACTAGTGTAAAATGTTTGTAAGATATTAAATACATCCATAGTACCTGTTACATGGTACTTGCTGCCCACCAGCTTCCCAGAGCAGGTTTTTGGCTGGGCTTAGTGTTTTGTTCATTGGACATATGAAGACATATGAAGTCAGGGCCTTCATGCATTTCATTTTCTGGGTAAGAACTACCAAACTAAAGCCAATTATTTTTTCTAACTTACTGTCTTGTGTCTGGTGGTGTTTGGAGACATAGTTCCTGAGAAAGCAGGGGGAAAATCCAGGGCTATAATCAGCTTTTTTTTTCTTATTCCTTGTGCTTCCATAGTTTACCTATTGTGCAACACTATATCCAGGAATGAAGGAGGGTGAAATTCTTCCTGACCCCATCTGGTGATCAGCTTATGCCCTCAAGCACGAGAACTGAGATCCCCTTGTAATTTTCTTCCTAGCTAAGTGTAATCTCATATGCTGCTCTCATTCACATAAATGCCTCCTGTAGAAAATGTTCTGCTGGGTTTGATTAATAGAGGACTTCTCTGCCTCGTTATGAATCAACAGCAGCATTTAGAGGTCTGGGAGGTGAAAACTTCAGATAAGCTTCCAATAAGCGTGACTTGAAACAAAGCTGTGTGGCATTTGCTATCTTCTGTGCGAATTTAAGAATCAGCAGGTCAAAGTACTACCTAAGATTACATCTGTAGAGGGAGGATGCAGTGCTGGTAGGGCATAGGCAGATGAGCCAGATCAAACAAGACAGACTGATTTTCCCATTTATTATAGATGATGTGCTTTTCTTGCCCGATAAACTCATTGTGATGAGATACTTCAGAATCCCAAACTGTTCTAATTTCCCCCAAAACAGTGAGGACTCAGCTACTTATTAAACTTTCTAGTGAATAAGGGGCTTTACAGTGGACTGATACAGTATTTTCCATGTTGTTCCCCAGTCTTGTCTCCTCCTCAGTTTAGAAAAGCCAGGCAACCAGCCCTCAAAGTCTACTGGTAGCCCTCCCATTTCATAAAGTGGTTAGTGTGAGCATGTTCCATCAGGGTCAGCTCTGTGAGTTGCTCTGGCTTCCCTACAAGGCTTTTTGGTGCTCTTCAAGAGGTTGATTGTAATCTGTAAAGCTCTATATTCTTTGATGTTCCACCAGTGCTCTTTGCAGATAGTTCCTCTGAGTTGTTCTGGGATGAATGGATGCTCATTGCCACACAAAGGTGCCAAGGAGAGACGGCAAAGGCAATGCTGCAGATGAGGCACCTCTTTGATCAGGTGTTAGGTGATCCTGGGAGCCTATTTGGTGTGGTAGTAGGGAGTGAGCCGTTTGGGCCATCCATCTCCACCAGTTCTCTTGTTGTGGTGTGATATTCTGTGGGAGTTACCACATGGTCACTGGGCTGCTATGGCTTGAGTATGAATTAAAAGGAGAATAGACCCTTGTCCAAAACCAAGGATTTTTTAATTACCTTTATTGGAATTAACCAAGCATTCCTTTACAAATACCTTTGGCTTTTAATCTTTTTACCTAGTAATTTAGGGAAAATAATTAATTTCTAATAACTTTAACATTAAATGCTGGTTTCCTACAACAAAATCTGTATTATTGCTAGTAAGCACATAAACTGTTTCTGTTTCATTCCACTTGAGGTCTTGCATAGCTATTGTGTGATTAAACAGAAATAATATTTAAAGCCTGGCAGCACTTTGGGGTTCACTCTTATAATTCTTTTCTCTGTCTGGGCTGTGTTTATTTTCCTGGAGTATCAGAGTACAGGTTTTACAAGTCATGGCACAGTCCTAAAGCTACCACAGGGCCGGGCTGTGGCAGAACAAGGCACAGAGTTGCCCTTATTCAACATGGCATTTTAACTAGGATTCTGCAAAAGCAACATGGAAGGGTCATTAAAAAACAAATCGTCCAATAAGCAGAGGCCTTTGCTGAGGCAACACAGATTCAATTTGGACCCTGCTTGCTGCCCGTAAATCAGGGATCCTGTCTGTTCACATTTGGATACTGATATATTTGCTTTTTTATTTTTTTCCCCTTTCCCTAACGGCACTCGCACAACTTGCTCACGTATCCGATTACGTTCCCATTCAGACACAGAGCTGTTGCACCAGTAGTTCAGTATGAGAGGAGGAAACCTGTGTTTTTCTAAAACGCAACCGGTGAGGATTAGCTTCTACCAGCCTGGAAAAGCCACGGGTGTAATGGCAGGAATGTGGTCAGCGTGAGGATCCTGGCAGCTGGGCTGCGGGGACTGCGAAGTGGGAGTTAAGTGAGGTTTCATGCTCCATCACCACTGTGGCACCGTCTGATCTATAGGCAACCTGTGACTTTCAGCACTGAAATAACAGCACTCAATAGCAGGTTCCATGAAATCCTTTTTTTTCCCCTTTTCCTCTTCCCTTCCCCTCTCCATGCACTTAATCAAAATTATGCTTCAGTTTCTCATCATTTTCACAGTTGTAGAAAGGAGATTTAAAGATTTTAGAGCCGGCTTACCTGGAAGTTAGTGCAGGGACCCATCTCTGCCGGCAGGCAGGGGCTGATTTCATGGGCAGCCTAAACTGAGGCTGCTGGGAAGACCATGGTCAGAAAGCACCTTTGACTCTCAAGTGGAGGATGAGGATGTTACCAGCTGGGCCCTCTATAATTCCCCCTGTTCAAGACTTGCAGGCAGTGGGCTGAATGCTGTGGTTTTACAGAGGCACAGAGAAGGCAGAAAGCTGTGCTCAGGTTACCCTGGGCTCTGGATGTGAAGCTGTGCAGTATCTGCCTCAAAGACCAATCTCTGTTCTCCAAGACCATCAGCTGAAGGACAGGTTTGAAACCGAAACTGCAGCTGTTATTAGCCTAGCACTATGCAAGTGCCCTGTCAGAGGCTGGCTGTGTTTTACCTGGAACCAGCAGCACTTTGAAGTACTCACCAGTTTGTAGTTTGCTACCTATCAATTTGAGAACACATCAGGCAAAGTACATGGTTGCCTGGAACAGATAATTTAACAGCTTGTAGAGTAAATTATGCCTTCATCCCTCTGTAACATGGAATAAAAGCTACAAGACTCAGTAGATAAGGTAGTGGTGTTGAGATTTTTGCTGCTATGAACACAGGGTGGCTGCAGTCTGCTTTATTTTATACAAATTGATTGCATCCTTCAGGTAGCTGGTGAGTTGCCATTGTGAACCTCAATTTAGTAAAGCTTGTGTCCCTCCTATTAAAGTATTCGTTTAACTTCACACACACACACACTTTGCAAATTAGTTGCCCTATTGCCAGGACTTGTTCAGTTTTTTTTTTCTTTCAGAAACACAGGGTGGGGGAAGAAATGATTTTAGAGGTTCTTCAGGCCAAAATCTGGTCTCAATTATGCTTGTGTCCATTGGGATGTAACTCCATTGGATTTGTCTTCATTGACTGAACTGGGCAATCCAGGTCAAGCTCTGGACTTTTAAAGATGCCTAAGAAATAGTCAAAGAAGAGAAAGACATTGCATTTTTGATGCTTTTGTTTTGCTGGGGCAGAGTAGTGTTACAAGAATAATTGGGTTACTCATGCAGAAAATCATCTTGGCTTTGTTAAGATCAGAAATAAGGATATTGTTTTCTTTAAATGTTTACCAAAGATAGCTCCAGAGAGCTTGTTGTTCAGTATCAGCTGTACAGGTAATGCCAGCAGCAGCCAGTGCTAGGGCTGATGGCTGAATTTAAATCAGAGTGGTTTTGCAAAGTGTCATCACACATACGACATAGGGATCTTATAGATGGCGCGTCAAGGATCTCTGAGCCTGTAATTGTGCTCTGATCAAGTAACTCATCTTGGGAAATGGGAAATAGATTTTTTTTCCTATAGTGAATCTAAGCACTTCATAACACAGTGCAAAAGCAGTGAAAAAGCTCGTTCTTCAGGGCTATTTACAGGTTTTTTCTTCTCTCCATTGACACTTTGACTATTTCCATTGAAGGAAGAGCAGTCATATTCCTGGAAAGCCAATGTCATTGGTGGGAGAATGGATCACTGGGCATTTTTTTGTTATTCTTTCTTGTTTTTTTTGTCTATCTAGTGTGTACAATCAATTTTTTAAAGCTACTTATGGCCCATTAAACATTGATGACCTTTTTCCATTGATGCAGTCAATCACAGACCACAAGGGTCAAGAACTGTGTATATTTCCCACTGACTGTAAGTGTAGCAGTAAACCCTAGACACAAAATAATTTGCAATACTTAATATTTCCTGGTTCGGCAAGGTTTACCTGGCAGTGCAAGCAGGATGGAGCTGTTTGTGCATTAGTTTAGACCTCACCCCTCTGACTTGTTTCAGCCAAGCTGTGCCCAGAGCTTCTTAGCATACACACGATATGCCCCATTGTGAATGGATATGCTGAAAGCCGCACTTTTCTTCACACCCACACAGGCGTAGCAGAAATGTTTACAAAAGGAGGACTGCTCTTAGTAATCACTCCAAAATTTTCAAGTGCAAGTGCCAACTGAAAGTGGCCGTCTGCCTACTTTGCTGTCATTGAACAGTCTGCTAGCCCTTCCCCATGATTGCTGTGCAGGAAGATGGGGACTTTCCTCTGAGCTGTTTACTGTATTTTTATATTAGTGTTTTCCCTTCTTTGGAAGGATTCCTTTAGGGAGGGAACCGCATTCATTCTGCATCAGAACTCTGAGGTTTCTCATCTGTTCTGGGCTTTTCGTAATTGGGAGGATGTGTTGTGCCTACAGAGCACATGGTTCTTCAGGTGCTTCAGGTACAAAGGCCCTGGGCGCAGGGACCTGTTGGGACACACGTGAGCCCACCAGCCAGAGCAAACAAGAAAGCTGTTCTTTGGTGTAGGAGGACAAGGAAGAACTCTTAGAAATCTGCTTGTAGCTTTGTCCCTGCTAGTGTCTGCTAAGTAGCCACTTCACCCCTTCCATGCCTGAGAGAGGAGGAGGTGACCATCCTAAGGACATTGTTGTGCTTTCTTCAGAAGCATCTCCATGGATCGGCCCAAAAGTGCCGTTTCTGGCAGATCGCACATCCCCATGCTGCTCCCAGCATCCTCCTTCCCCTCAGGAAGTTTGGTTTGGTGACATGTGGGACTAGAAGAGGTGAGATTGTTGAGCCTCAGCAGCCAAAGTCTGTGCTCCAGCAGCGTTGCAAGGAGCATCTGTTGGTGGAACCAAATGGTACCACATGAGACCCAGCTGCACATTGGCTTTTGAGGACAAGGCAGGGCAACTTTGCACTCTGCTGTGCTATTTTTTCTCTGGGGATTGGGCAACGCTGCTGAGCGGTGACGTTTACCCTACGTCTAGCTGGTCGCCTTTGACTTGGCAAGGCAAGGAAGCTTCCCTGCTGTCTCCTCAGTGCAAACTTTGGCCCCTATCAGTCAGCAGAGGCTGGTTTTAGGGCATTTACCCTAGGATCTGGTGAAGCTCTTACCTTCACTTTCCGGTTTCCTAATGGACCAAAGATAACCCTTGAAGCCAGTCAGCCCCAAGGCAAAATTCTGCACCCTGCCTTAAACAAGACCTCAGCCATGCCTTGGTGTGGAGGAATCACAGTAACTCTCCAGTCTGGGATACTTTGACCTCCTTATCAGTCAGTGAGCTCTGATGCATCATCTAATGTTTGATTTGGTTGAGGATTTTCCTCCTTATTGTTTCCTGTTCCCTAAGAAGACGTGATCTCATTTTCCTGGAGCTAAGTTCCTTGCACTCTAGTTTCAGAGCTGCTGGAGTTTGCACCCAAATGTCAGAGTTGAAAGCTTCCAGCCATGATAAGCACCGTATTTTGTGAGTGAGGTACTCTGACAGTGCCTGCATCTTAAAGAAATGACCAACTGAATATGCTATATAATTATTGTCCTTAAATTTAGATAGAAATTGCATAAAATGGCTGTTGGATGAGTTACCCAAGTCCAACAGGAGATCTGCTTCAGGCCAGAAGCAGTTAAGTCATAGCACAGTGTCTTCACTAACAGTCTATCCTCTTTTTTCCCTTTCTCTAAAATTCTTTCCAGTTTAGTGCGTCACATTATTGGAAATTAAATATGTATCTCTAAAAAAGAAATGTGGTATTGCCACTCTGAGGTTGGGATAAACTATGGAAGCTGTGTATAAATTTAAGCTAGATATCATAAGAATATCCGATATATTTTTGGGTCAACTGATGGTCCATCAAGCTTCATATTCTGCCTCTGACAGTGCAGTATGAGATATTATCTTGAAAGACCACATGATCCTTTGAAAGACCACTTTTTTGCCACTCATCCTTCTTGTGTGCACACAGGCATTCCCAGTTGTTCAATTAAGGATGTTAGGTGTAAAACCAAGTCTAGCATGTGTGTTCAAAGTGTTGAGGGTGTCAGAGATGCTCAAGATCTTCTCATGCCATGGGGACTGCACTACCAGAAGTGGCATGAACCTCCAGAAGGCAGCTCCTTTCCTGAGGTTTTCACCATCTTAGACCACAATTCTGTAAAAATGTACTCTGCTGTGATTTTCTTTCTCAGCCTTTACTTGCTATATGATTTCCTTCCAGCATGGGAGGTGACCTCAAACTAAAACTTTAAGGGACTCTATTTTGGATTCGGAAGCAGAAATTGGAGTTTGAAGGAGCTTGGATTTGAGATTGTGCTCCTAACACATCATTAATTTTGAGATTGTTTTCCCAGCAAGCCTAGGCTTTCCGTTCCCAGTTGAAGATCATTTACCATTGAGTGGAATGAGGCAGAGAAATATGTCAATATCAGATATAACAACGGGCAGTCAATCAGGTTTGAACCTGTGCCAATCTATGCAACCCTAGCCTTGAAATTGCTAAAACAAAGAAGTTCATTACATTTAATGATCAAATGTCCTTTGGATTTCTGAGGAGTTTATGTTAACCATTTATATTACTCAGCTCTAATATGAATGGCAAACTTCAGGAAAATCCTCTTGAAATTAGATTGGAATTTTTTTTTTGTATGTATATATCTGTAGAGTTGTTTTGCTTCAAGGAAGTATCTGCTTTCCAGACATCTCTTCAAACAAATCATGTCTGAACAGAAAAAATAAACACAGAATAGCTGAAACTACAAGGTTTTGTGGCGTGGAAGAGCGGGGAAAGGAGTTAAAAAAAGGGGAAAAAAATGAATTTCCTGAAAAGTGCCTTTGTTTATGCTATGTGGCTGTCACGTTGCTGTCTACAAAGTAAGGTCTTAGCACACTGCTCTAATACAGCAGATTCTCCAAATTGAGTGGACCTGATGTGCTTCACTGAAAAGACTGAGGAGGATTTGGAGGGATGAGCTACAATTTCTATCAGTCAGTTCAGAGACAGTTTTGTGTTTATCATGCAGTTCCCAAAACAAACTTTGGAGTTGGAAGTGCTTTGTTTTTATCAATGTAAAGACATAAAAATAATAATTTATGAGGCGTTCAGTGATATCTTTATCACCACATATTAACTGAGAGCAAATGGTTTGTAAATCCAAACAAGAGTACATAAAACTAGGTCTCCCTCTCTCTCACTCAGTGCAGTCTGCCAGTGCTTCAGCAAAAAATATACTATATTTATCCTTAAAATAATTTCCTCCATAGTGAGCAGTAGCAAGTACATAAAAAGGCATCATTAGCTTCTGATAGTTATCCCAAACCATTTGGTTTCATATTGTTGTAATTGAGGTGACTGTAGGTAATTGGGCCAGCATCCAAATGTGACATTTTTGGACGGATGCTGATAAGATTAATGACATTTTCCTTCTTGGATAGTATTTTCAGCACTGAAAACACTACTGTGTAATGTTTGAACTGGACAACAACTTGACAGGTATGCCAAATGCTGGCTATAGGGTCTCCCCACCTCTGAGTCCACTTCCTGTGCTCAGTCTCATCCTTGCTGACTGCTTGTCTGCCTGGATCTTCAAAGACTGGAAAGTCCTGGTATAAAACGCCTTGAGACCTGAATAAGAAACTCCAGGAATTTGCAGCACAGCTGCTAAGTCTTTTAAAACTCTGCTCACTGTTCTGTTCATTTCCCCCCAAAAATTGTTGCAGGGAGGGAATAGCACAGAGTGAGGCCTGAAGGGGTTGAGTCCTAGAGAAGCAGGTCTTGTTTCATTTCATTTTCATTCATTATAGCACTGGTATTCGTACATTCAATGATCCCTCCTCTTTCAATTATGCTGTTGGTGCTGTAAAATTGTTCTTCCTTTTTAAAAACAGTTCTCTTTTTTTGTTTTATTTTTTGTTTTTCCTAGACCCCAGGCAGGCGCAGTCATCCCCACCATGGTCCTATGATCAGTCTTACCCTTCCTACTTGAGCCAGATGACTTCACCGTCCATTCACTCTACAACTCCCCTGTCCTCCACTCGAGGCACAGGACTTCCAGCCATAACCGATGTGCCCAGACGCCTCTCAGGTAAAGACTGTGTTTTGCCTAAAGCAATTATGCAGATAGGCACAGGACTGGCAGAGGCTGCCTCTGTGGCCTCAGACAAATCTTAACAAGAAGAGCAAAGCTCTATCTGCGATAACAGTGTTACTGAATGGCAAGTGCAGGTTGAACTCCCTCTTTTTCAAAGTGAAAGAGCTGCTTTATTGTTCTGAGCATGTATTATTTGAATGTCTCTAGGTCCTTTTCAGAGCAGACTATTTTTTCCCCACAAGAGGATATTTACTTGCATGTTTTAAAGTAATTAAGATATTCTCTAATTTTTGGTGCTTTAATTTTGTGGTGTGTGTGATGTTAGGCATCCTGACAGATAGATGCCTTTATTTCTTCCATAGTTAAGGCTAATGTTCATTCTCCCCTGTTTCAATCCAGTAGCTCAGGAAAGCCTATTTCTTTAGTTAATGTGTACTTAAGATGCTTATCAGAAACTAGCTGAGTCACTTTAGGGTAAAGACAGATAGGACAAATTGTGCTTTGGAAGGATGCAGGAGAGAGGAAATATGTTTAGGAGCATAGACAAGACAGCAGCGAGGATCTGAGACTTTTTTTTTTATCAAATAAATGTACATTTACATACATTGCAGTTGGTCTCAGTGATAAAACCATCTGTGTGAAGTAATCTGATTGCCCCAAAGTAAGGTAGAGCCTGTCATGGCGCACAAGCACCTTGTGTATCTTGCCAAAAATGAGGAACCTTAGGGGAGGGAGGCTCGGTATTAAAACTCCAACCTTGCAAGTGTGGAAATATTAGCCGCGTATGCCAGAAAAGCATGTGTAATGTAAAGAAAGCCTTTATGATTCATTAATGAAAACCAAAGAATCAGCCTTATTACATCTATTTTTGCATGTTTGCAAGATATTATTATAATTTTGGGTGCTGCTGCCATACACCTGTTTGACTCACAGCCAGGTAAATTTCTTGCTGTCGTGTTTTCCCCTTCCAGCAAGCTCATTGCTCTGTAGATGTTGATGACTCCACTGAGCTGCATCACTGACAAGCTGAACTTCAGCCAGCAGGCGTATAGGATTTGATTAGCGTAGACTCCTTGATATCTTGCATCTTGGAGGAGGGAAGCTTTGTTTCTCAAACAAACAGCTGCGAAAACCTCTTTGGTCCTAGAGCACTCTGCCTTCTCAGAGATGCTAAACGAACGTCTCCGTGTGGGCTGAGGGTTGGAGGGTAGTGGAGCAGGTTCCTGCGGGCTCTTCGTGCAATGCACTGACTTGGTTCCAAAAATTCGATTGCCTTGGTGCTGAGGAAATGCTTTGTTTGGCCTGAAACAGGTTCCCTTTGAGTTGGAGCCTCCTGATGGTCTGTGTTGTCGAATGGGTTATTTTTGCAATTGTGCCCCCAGCAATACCTCCAGGAGAGGCTCGGCTGGGACTGTGGCAGCTGTACCGCGTGTACTTGCCCTGCAGCCCTTGCTTGTCTGTGTGTATTCAGACGTGAGTGCCTGGCATGTGGGCACAGGCAGAATGACTAAAAGACCTGGCTGTGTACATGATGTGGCCACAGACTGAACTTTTCTGCTGTGCTCTACAGTCGGTTGCCTTCACGCTTCTTGCCCTTCGTCTTTTGGGGGCTCAGCCGACGCCTCCGCAATGCTCTCTCCTTTTCCCAGCATGGGGATCTTGCTTCCAGTTATATTCAAGATTGAAAAAGGGGACTTTGATCTTCTACAAGAGCCAGAGATTGTCTGCAGTGTTTGCTGGCATTCAGAAGTATAGGACGGCATTCCAGGGTGGAGGACGAACTCCGACTCTTAGGCTGCAGGGAGGCATGTTGCAGCCCCAGCTGTAAATCCTGCAGTTTCGCTTCAGGGTTTCTAGCTAGCAGTGCCACAGGGAGGAAAGGTAGGATCCAGCTCCTTTCCTGTATAAATAGAGAGAAAAATGCAAGTTTAGAGCTGCTCATTGCAGCAACCGGTTCATCCCACACACATGGAGAAACACTAATCTCCACCCGGTTAGTGGACACATCTTTCAGATGCAGGGAAAAAAATCACTGCTAAGAAACACTAAAAATGTTTGAAAACTTCAGGCACCTCCAGTGCATGCGGGACAAATTAGAGCTTTACAAGGCCTTAAATAAAAACAAACTTTGCTTCCTGATACAGTGGCAGAAAACTGATTATCAAGGCTGTTAAAAGTATACAAGGTAATTTTAATGAATGCCATATTTACTGCTTGTTGCTTAACGTCATGCAGGAGGAAAAATGGGTAAAACTTGCCCCTTAGGCCTTGGATTTCACACCTACAGGCCTTCCTACCTGTCACAAGTTCTTATCACCTAGCCTTTCCACAGGCCTCTGTGACTCTGCGTTGACCATTACTTAAGTTGTGCTCTCCCAGATGTTAACAATACACTACCTAATAAAGCAGTGTGTTCTTCAAAATAGCGGTTACTATTTGTATTACCCTCAAGAGCTATTTTTGATGGTAATCCCATGACCAGAAATACATCCATGGCCAAAACAATGGCATTCCTCCTCATCCTGGGATGGGTGCATCTCTTGGTGATAAGGATGCCTGTGTTTCCATCCAGGCTGAACATCGGAAGACGCTTGGGGCTAATGGCAGGAGGTGTTGGGGGACTGCCACAGCAATTTATGCATTTCTCCATCCCATGGGAGAGGGGAAGAGGGCAGCAGGCTCCAGTGCCGAGGAGTTATTCAGGCAGGCTGGGGTGATGTGGCTGAACTGTTCGTGCCAGTATCTATACTGATTTCTTTTCACATCTGAAATGTTTGTGTGTGTACTGTAGGCATGTACAAATGAGTGCCCATGGCTGTAGCACTTCAAGTATTCTTCTTTTATTCTCCAAATGGGAACTAGTGCCGTATTTGCAGTGTTGTACAACTAATTAATGATGTCACACATATTTGAATAGTATTCAACAGCAACAGCTGAAAAGCAAAGCAAAAAAAGTCTTATGTGGCCATCACTCATGCAACTTTTGAATAAACAATCTCTCTGATGCATGAGTCTCATGTTCATATCAAAAATAAATAAAAAATAAGCTCATGGGGCCATGCAATTGACTTATTGCACCAACTCAGTTGTAAAAGGAGCAGGATGTGCCATATTTTATTAAAATATCTGTCTTCTCAGACAGTGAAAGTTGGTGGCCTGGCAGATTAATACTCTTAATTAAACAATATTGTAGTGGAAACCATGGGAATATATGAACATGGTCATTTTGGAGAGAGTTTTGCCTGAGGGATGTAGTCACATTACATGATTCATAGTGAATGCACTCAGTGTTTGTGTCCTGTGCATAACCATAGTGCATGTGGGATGGGGAGCAGGATTGTCTATTATGTAATTAATGTATATGATTCATAAAAATACACATCACAGCCATTTTACGTAAAGCTTTGGGGCTGATCCAGCAAATCCTCAGCACATGCAAGGTTCAGAACAGGGAGTACAGGTAGGGTTGTTTCAGCAGTCACAAGAGGACTGCTCTGAAGCAGGTGAAGGAGGTTTGGGTATAGATGTCGCCAGGGTAAACATCTGTGTCTGAGACAGTCACCCTCAGTTCCCTTTTGAGTCCGTGGGGACAAACTGGCATTTGCAGAACTTGACCAGTCTGCAAATGAGCTGTAGTGGTCCCTAGCAGCACCCTGGAAGAGCCTGTTTGTCTACATGGGCTCTAAAGGAAGCCTAGATGAGTAGTTCAGGTATAGGCACGTCGGATGTGATAGTCTGCCTTGGTGAGGTGATTTAAGAGAAAATTTAACTGTCCCATAAATATACCCATATCACAGACTTATTACACTTCAGTCCTGGTTTAACCCTGCTGTGATCTGCCTCACCCTGAACTCTACCTGCTCTATGGTTGCAGGATTTGAACTGGAATTGAATTTTGTTGAGAAACTGAGAAGGGAGGTGGGGAGACTTCGTCTTCCCCTACACTTTTCCTGGACGTCCTCACCCTTCTGCCTAATTGCTAATGTCTTGCTTTTTGCTTCACCTTTGAGAGAAACTTGTGAGGTCAAGGTCTTAAGATGTTGGAGGATCAGTCCTGCAAGTGTGACATGAACATGTTCAGTGCTGGCTGTGGAAGAGCCTGTCTTACACAACTGTGCTTGACAAATGCCCATAGGAAAAAGAAAAAATTAAAACTAAAGCTAAACAGCAGGACAAATCACCAGACCTACATTTTCCAGCTCCGCGCTCACATTCTTTGCAGATGATAGTTGTCATTTGGGGAGATGTTCTTGTGTCCTACATACTGGAGTTCCAGCAGCATGCAGGGTGGATTTTGTTGTCTTTATCTTTACTGTGTCATTGAATAGGGGCACACTGAGATAGATGAGGGACGCACTGAAATAGATAGATAAGGGACATGTTGATATAGATGAGGAGCGTGCTGGTCTCAGCCTCGAAACAAAAGAAGTTTGCAGACCCATCCCTGTGAACTAAAACGGCCAGAAAGTAATATTTTTACCAATAAATTACACAGTGGTAGGGCCTGGGCAGTTAAACACCAGTATTGTCAAATTGTCAGCAAGATTGGTTTTGAGCAGGGTTGGCCAGCACCTCCCAGGCAGGTCCCAGCTGTGGTTTGAAAATTAGTAGAGTCCAAAATCCATTCCTATGGGCAGCTCAGATCAGCCACCTCGTTGTGGAGGATAAAAGGATTTAATATCACAGCTGTGGCCAGACCATCCTGGCTGGATTTAGAGCCAGAGAATGGGCCTTGATGCTGGGCTATTTGCTAGTTTGAGTGTAGCCAACCTTTCCCATTAATTTGTCTCACTCTGTAGATATCAACACGTTGTTTTGGATCATCCAGGACCTTCATCGGATATTGAATTTAAGAAATATTCCTGTTCTCCCAGCTCACTGAGGGCTGGCAATAATAAATGCAGCTCTGCGAATGCCAGCCATGCCCTAATCAGTGACAATACTGTTCCTTTACACAATTTAATTTTCATTCTTGTAAGCCTACAAACCTTAAATTAAAAAAAAACACATATAATGGAAGCAGCTCCAGCTGAACTTCTGGATTTACTATTTGTATGTTAAGGAGAAAGTGGTTTACTGCAATGGGCTGTTTATTCTTGAGGCCCTACACTGGTTGTTATCTTGGTTCCTAATCCTGAATGTGAATTGCTTTGGATTTTGCTTAGTATCATGCACATTTGTATTCTTTGTTATAAGGATTTTCCCATTTGAGGGGGATTTGGTGTTTGAAGAATATTAACAAATTGTTTTTCTTCTTCTGAGGAGCTCAGAAAACTTTAAAACCACTAA
This sequence comes from Tapera naevia, assembly GCA_033556795.1. Classification (NCBI taxonomy): domain Eukaryota; kingdom Metazoa; phylum Chordata; class Aves; order Cuculiformes; family Neomorphidae; genus Tapera; species Tapera naevia. The sequence continues at coordinate 32,044,576 of JAUMJJ010000079.1, read as the reverse complement.
GTAAAAACCTTGGTCATGTGAAGTAGCTATTCCTGCATCCTTTTATTCCTATTAACTTCATTAAATGTTGTGGGTAATAAGTGCGTTTCAGGATGGGGGCCCTTAGTAAGAGAAGGCATTAGTGCTGTCTCCAAAATACGATTCATTTCCTCTTTTCATGCTCTGGGACACAGAGAAATGGTTAATACTGAGTATTGCCAGCACTGGCCTTGGTGTTAGGAGCTCCTGAAATGAATGAGCAGTTCACGCTTCAGCAATATTGTCTCAGGCTCTTGGCAAACCCAAGAAGCCAACTATGTTTCTGGTACGCTTGCTACGCTGTGATGTTTTTCTTGGTGACTATAACAATTTTCACTCTGTCTTCTTTTTTTTTTTTGACAAATGGAAGCTGAAAGCCTCAAGGTTGTCTCTGTCTCCATTTCTCCTAGCTAATTTCAATGCTTTCCCTGCGAGGTGGCACTGAGTTAAGGCAAAGTAAAGAACTTGAGGGAGCTTGGGTCTTCAGAAACAACCCGCTCATTTTGCTGCCCTCCCTAAACTTCTAGCTTGTCTTTTTTTTTTCATTATTTTTCAGTGGTGCTATTTATTTTGTTTACCACAGGTTTTCCATTTTTAGTTTCCTGCCCACTTGGTGCCACCTGGGAATCTCAGCACCTTGGCAATCGTCTGTTGCGTTTCAATAGTAGCTTCTCTGCTGAGTAGAATCTCTCATTGGAGTAATTGTCTAGAAGATGCGTTGCATGAGCCCTACCTCAAGGACTAAGGCCAAATTTTTCTAGCGTGGGTGGCCTCAAATTAGGCACCTATACCCATATTTAGGTGGTAAAACAAGCGGGCTGATTTTCAGATGTTTGAATATTATAATGCGTGTCTTTAAGCCCTTTCATTTACTTAAAACAGCTGCCGGGAGAGGAAATAACAGGCAAAATGAAGGCAGAGGAAAAGAGTTTTATTCCTGAAATAAATTTTTAAAAAATACTGAAAAGAAACAAGTAGAATGTTTTTAAATGGAATAAATTTGTTGCTGATACAGACAGGAAATAGCACTCCCAAATATATGTGGATGTATAGATATATTTTTATCTGAGTTCTTTTTTTTTGCAATGTGTTTTATATTTAGGACACATATCAAGGTTTGCATCTGTTTCCAGAACTTGCTGCTAACAGTTAGTAATGATGCCAAAACATACTTAAGTTCCAGCTTGAGACCAAATGATATTCAGGGCTCTTTTTTTTATTACTAATTTAGGGTCTGATATTAATTAAGGAAATTTTCCATAAGTGCCAGGCCTTTTCTGAAGAACTCATTAAAATTATATTAACTTAAACCGGAATCACAATCTGAGCATGTTTTGTAATGATTAGTCTTACTGACTCTGCTGGGTTTTGTAAACAGAATGCTAATTGTTAATGGGGCAACCGGGTGCTCAATTCCAGACTTTCAAAGGGCCAGATCCTGAGCCATTACCTAGATGTTTGCTCCCAATACAGTCAATAAGCTCATAACAGGAAGGCTGTGGGACTGAATTCATTGTTTCACCCTTGTGCAAAGGCGTATGATGATTTCTCCATTCCCTCTGTGGAACCACCAGTGATTTTTTACTTAGGATGGAGCCAGCAACGCTGGCTGATGCAGGATCACATGCGTTCTGATACGAAGAGGGACTCATCTCCATACATGAAGCTATCTGGTGCATATGTGCATATAAGGGTGATCAGGATCACTTATTTTGCTCTTAACTCTCTGTGGCCTTGAGTCTTTGTTGAGTCTTTTGTTTAATTGTGCAGAGAGAGTTTAGGAAATGTCCCATTCTTGGAGGTGTTCAGGGCCAGGCCGGATGAGGCTTTGAGCAGTCAGATCTAGTGGAAAGCTTAGCTGCCCATAGAAGGGAGGTTGGAACTTCATGGGCTTTAAGATCCCTTCTGACTCAAACCATTCTATGATTCTATGAAATGGTCCTGTAAATGTAGGACAATTTGGTCCTTGTCAGACCATGACCGTGTTTCGTCCAAGATAGGCAGTAAAATATCTTATGCCTCTCCGAAGCTATATGATTTTAAAAGCCCAATTTTGTGAATCTTGCACTAAAAAGTGTGACTTGAGAGGAAAAAACTGCTTCACCAGTATTGGTGATACCGGGCTGGTATTGAAGGAGAAAGTAAGACCCACGCAAGCGGCTCAGGCTTTCTCTGGTTGTACAAAAGGAAACAGTGTAGGCAGTGAACGAGAGGAAGATGAATGAGATAAAATGAAGGTGTGCAGCTCCACGTGGCTCATAAAGGATGTTATTAAGAGTGAAGGAACTATTTTGTATGCATAAAAGGAGGGTATTTGGGGACGCTAATCTGCAAATCTCTTAATATTTGCTTTCAGACTGACTCAAAAGAGTGAGGGAAAGTATCAAAGCAGGCAGTACCTTCCTGAGCTTGGGACAGGTTCCCCATGTCCACAAGAGCAGTATGTGGGTGCAGGGTCTCCTCAGGGCGGGACCCAACCCTACACCCATGTGATGCCTGATGGTGCTTCTGTGTTCAAGGAGTTTTTGTGGAAGGGAAGGATTTTTAGGAATGGTGAAGCTTCGTCTACGAAGCTCAGGGGAAAATAATTTGGTATAAGAAGCTTTCCACAGATATATCAGTTCATAGGATATTGATATCTTGAAGCCCATGTGATCATCTGCTTTGAACGCAGCTGTAAGATTTCCCCACATTTGCTCTCTCTCACTTGAACCTAAGGATAACGTTTCAGAAAAAAACCAAACAACAAAACAGCAAAAACTCATTTGGTCTTCATTTAAAAATGTCCGGGGAAGCAAAATCTGCCACAGCCTTTGGTTGCAGATACTAATTAAGCTTGCTTTGGAAATTTGGGTCTTATTACTAGTCAGAATCTGTCTAACTTTAGTTTCCACTTATTTGAACTTGCTGTAACTTCGTCTGCCAGATTGCAGCACGAATTTTTAATTCTGAGGTTCAGGTGAGTTCCCGCGGCGGTAACAGATACACTGAGGAGGTGGGTAAGAAAGGAGGTTGCTGTGGTAGGTTTCAGGGAGATGGCAGAAGCCACAGCAAACTGAATACTGTGAGATGCAGAACTGGATTGTCTTGTGAGAAGGCTGGAAGAGCACTGTGCAAAAGTATTTTGCTTGTTTAAGTTTGCTGTGGGTTCACTATGATATATCAAATAGTAGAAGTTCCCTAATCAGACAAATTCCTCTGGTATCTACTGAAAAAGAGTTATTGTTTGGTTGAATTACTAGTGGGACTCTACTCTTCCAATCAACCTGAAAAAACACACTGAGAAAGCATTTTTCAGTGACTTTGTGGGCTTCTGCAATTCCTTTAGGAGTTTTTCTGGTTTTGTATTTGCCTAATTGTGAAGTTCCTCCCATTGTTTTTCTTAACAAAATGAATTTAATTCCTCACCCACTACCCTAGATGGAGATACAAGATACACGTTCTCCCCTAGTTTTCATACACTGTTTTACCTTGTGTTTTAAGAAACACAGCTATAGTCACAGGGGCTTTTTCTTCCACGTTTAGTTAGCATTTGCTCTGTTAAAAGCAAAGAGAAGCCTGCAGCTCAGAGCTCAAACTGTAGTCCTGTTAGGTAGCAGACACCCAACCAGAGCAGCCTCTTTGCTCTCCGTGTTCATAATTATTCCATGGGCTAATTTGCAAATTGAGTTGAAACCCTTGGGATTGCTTGGACTAGGCAATGCTCTCATTGCATGAAGAAGTTTAGTTCTGGCAAAAGAGGTATCATATGCTTAATGCAGAGAGTGTTGTGATGTTTTAAAGGTGCATATGGAGAAGGAGAGTCAGCGTGCTGTGTCTTCAGCCCTGTCTGGCTCATGTCACCTCCAAGCTTCCTGATCATTTTTCCTGAAAGTCTCTATAACCACCCACTTTACCTTCTGTCCCGTGGCACCTGTGGACATCTGCTGTAATATGGTGTTTAATACAGAACTACAAAGTGTAAGCAGCCAGAGAAAGCCTCTTTGGACTCTTGGGAGAAAGGGGAGCAATCATGCTGAGAGAAGAGGAGCACCATTGGAGAAAAAACACCTGAGGGTATTTAAGACAAGGGCCAATTCTGCAAGCAGATACGGAGGTGGAGCATCTCATGTTGGTCTTTCTGCCTCTCAGTATCGCATTTCTATAGCAGTGAAAAGTGAAAGGTGGTGTGCTTGGATTAGGAGCAGTACCTACAAAGCCTCTTTCATTTAACTTAGATGAAAAGTTCCTACACAAGCTCTCGTGATACCATCTGCATGGTTTCCACTCATTATTTCTAATGGTTGATAGGGCTATCGCTGTCTGATCCATAGGCATCAGTCCTTTTTTATGCCCTTTTCTATTAAACAAGCAATGTGTAGAACTGACAGAATATTAATTGTGAAGCTGGAAGCTGAAGGTATGTCCACCTTGTTTTAGTTCATATAATTGGGCTGTGCAGTGGACTTGCTTGGAAAACAGGATTGCAGCACACATGCACGACCGTCATTTTAAGGTGAACGATGTCTTTAAATCACAGCTTGTGTATTTAATTGTGTGCTGAAGTTGTGTTCTGAGTTGCGTTGAAAGCTGAATGTGGAATTGAAAGGAGATTTCCGCAAACTGGAGATCAGTCGCCTTGGCAGTCCCCTTGACGCGGCTTTGCGTGTAGTTTTGACTTTCACTGGAGCACCCAAGTTTGGCTGCTGCAGGCGATGCGGTTCAGTGATCAAAGTAATGGTTGTATTTGTGAATAGCTAATGGGCCTTTGCTGGAATCACTGCTGACCACGCGATAGGCAGCGGCTGCTAATGTTGTTTGTATTGCGGTAGCGTCTGGAAGTCCAATCCCGTTGTGCTAAGGACTATAAATTAGAGGAGAAAAAAAAAAAGAGATTAGCACTGTCCTTTATGAATTTTAACTCTTAAATACAGTACAACTGACTATAAGATGTGCAACAGATGATAAGAAGGAGCTGAGGAAATATGAAGAGAGCTGGCAAGGTGATGGCAGTGGCTGCAGTGAGCATGGATGAACGAATCGCAGGGAACAATATTTGAAGGAGGGTACTGAGATTAGCTCTGTGGCTCTTTACATCCCAGGCTTCAAGAACAGCAGGAAAGAAAGCACAAAGCTGCCTGTTACAGCTTGCAATAAGAGGCAAGCAATGTTGGTTATCATTCTGTGATTCTATGATCCTATGATCATCATCATTGAAAAATCTGAGTGAGGAAGATCAGCCCCACCAGGTTATACCATGGGTCCATCCCAGACCTGTCACTTCTCAGCATGACCAAGAGTAGTTTCTTGGTTCCCCTGAAGTGTAAATTGAGAGTATATATATTCCCAACCTGCGGGTATTTCTAAAACTGGAGGTTTATATGTGGATCATTGTATTTAACAGCTGTTGATAGACCTCTGTGGATCTACTTATGTTTGGGTAGGCGGGAATAATCCCAGAGGAGCTGTTATATCAATTCCTCTGTTTCCTATAGGTTCGTACTGTTGTAGTCATATAGGTCTGACAGGGACCTCATGAGATCATATGATCTGTGCCCCACTGTGCAGAAATAGGACCAAACATCTGCAGGTCATTCTTGTTAAGTGTAGCCAACTAGTTATGTGTATTGCTGCCATTGAAAACAAAAATAAAACCATGTCCCAAAGAAGCAAAAATCCCAGCCAAAAAACTTCGTTAAGGTTGAAATAGACCATTGCAATAGAGTTAAAAGGTTTTTAGAAAATAAACTTAAAAACAAAGCAAATCAAAGCTAACATTATAAAAGAATGTTATGAATGAATGTTTGAGAATTGATGAGGGCTTTCTGAATATATTCAAGATATCCCCAGGCTTCTGAGCAAGACTGCTGGCCATGAAGTGGGAGTAATCACTGCAGCATGGTGAATAAACCTGAACCCATGTAGGATTTGTCAGCATTGACAGAGGGAAGGTATAAAGCAGAAACCTCTGTGAGAAGAGCATAAACATTTAAAGAGCCTGTAGGATGCAGACTGCAAAGGATGCAGATCTCCGGGAGATCTGGATTAGGGACTGAGGACTTCAAAATTACGCCTTTTGCAAAGTTGACTGGTTTACCAAATAGGAAGGGAAGCAAGTGCCTCAAAAACACCAGGAGGCCTGTTGACCCAAAATCTCTGCAACATAAGCCAGAGATGAAATGGCTCATTGGAAGAGGCGTCTCACAGAAACTCAGTGGAAGAAGTCCCCGGGAACTGTGATGTGGATGCTGGCATGGCCGGAGGAGCCACAGAAGAATCCTGGCAATGGGAAAAAGGCACCTCTCTTCCCCATTTCTTCCCTCTTCCTCTCTCAAATATCTCCCTCTAAAGGGATTTTTTGTTTGTTTTTATTTTCATTTTGATTCCTGCTAAAAGCTAACCCATGTTATTTTTTTATGGGTAAAAAGGAGAACAAGGGAGGATCTAAGTACCACCAGAGCCTAATTAGGAGCCTTCATATTAGATTCCAAAATAAGATAGGAAGCTGGGTTTAAGGGTAGTCCAAATCCAGTCAGTTCCTAGTTTGGCCTGGCCCATGTAGGTGGGCCAGACTGGTTTGGAGCTGTTTTGAGGACAGGCTAGTTGCCCACGGAGGAAACCGTTCCAGCCGCAGAGGAGCTGAAGCACGGCGCCTGGTCCTCAGACGGGCCCTTCTGCTCTCAGCAGTCTGTTCCGCAGATGAGCTGGAGGGGTGTTTAGTTTAAAGCAATTCTAAGTGTTGCTTTCTCAAGCAGATGAAGACAACTGAGCACAATAATTCAGGCTGCCTTTGTACTTCTTTTTATTTCAGATACTGGGACTGCATGTGAATGTTTATTTTAAGCCATGTTCTCTTTGCTCTTTCTGACTTCCACCTTTTCTGTGTTTTCACCTGTTGAAGAGTTTATAAAAATGTCTGATGAGTTTTGCCTTTAGTCTTTATACCTTTACAGTGTCTTCCAACAAAAGATTTTATAGTATTTTCCAAACTGCTACTGACCTTTGTCACTTGGCTAATGTGAAGCATTAAAATATCCATCGTATAGCAAGTAAAATTCAGCCAGGAAAATCAAATTATATGCCCAAAGTCACAAAACAAATCAGTAGCAAGAGCCAGAAAGCAATGCATCACATTTCCCCTTTTAACAGCTTAATGGGTAAGTGAGCTTTCTAGATTTATGTGTAACATATGCTTTTTTTTACCAATATGCAATTATCTTGTGCAATATATCCATGATACATTTATTTTTTACCAGCGTAGTTAGAAGTTGTCCAAGCTGTCTTTTGAAATAAAGCAAATTCAGAGACTAGCCAGGTCATCCTGGCTTAACTATAGTCTGGCATGAGTTGAACTTTGGTAGGAGTGTGTGTTTCGATAGCCTAAGGCAAGCACGAGGTGGTGGGTCTTAGTCCTCTGTTGCAGTATTGTAGTATCTCACATTTACTGTGAGCTGTGGCCATTGAAGTGACTGTTACTGTGGTTTATCTGGGATGTGGCAACTTGGATTTTGAGTTTAGTCCATCAGTAGTGTTTTGAGCTGCTAGTGGTGTGGCCTAAGTTGCCATACAGCAAACAGCCTAAAGCATGTTTATGAAGTGAGCTGTTACAGACCGAAGTCTGTTTCACTTTCTCATCACCAGTTTCCTGGGAGGATAAAAAACATATTCAGGCTTTACACTATGGAGAAGAAGCATTTATTTAGAGGTGTTCAAAACGGGGCTGGTTTAAGCTTCAGCTCAGCTGATGAATGGGGATGCTGTGTGGACAAGCTTATAATGGATTGAAACTAAGCTTACAGTTGTTTGCCTTAACTTAGTAAGAAACTGGGCTTGAATGAAAAGAAATACACAGAGAGCTTTACACTGCTTTTACTAAAAAAAAGATTGAAATCATATATTGTTAAAGTGATGCAATGCTGAATATAAAAAGGGATACAGTGCCTTTAGCCCTGCTGTTCGACAGTGTTTCACAATCTGTGTCCTGCTGAGTTTGATGTCAGTTTGGTATCTAATTGGGCACTGAGAGCCTACATGCATGGATTGAAACCTCTGTAGGTCTTTGCACTGGTTAGTATTTGTGACCCTTAGACAGAAGAGTAGCAGCTCTGGCTGAAAGTGTCCGCGTGCACAGATTTCCTCTGTCTCCCCAAAGCTTGTGGCGACTCAGGGCAGTCTCCATTGCACAGCAGCAGGTCCTGCTCTGCGGCTTCTTGAGAGCCACAGTTTTGCTCTGACATCCCCAGACTGCTCTTGTTCTGCCCCATTCAGCTTGGTGTTTGGCTACGCATCTCTCCACAGGGCTCCTTTACACCCTGAGCCTCCTGGAATTCCTTTGACCAGTGACTGTTGAGTCATGCTAAGGTGTTTGACAGTTTTATCAAGGCCTGACATTGTCGCTGTTCATGTTACTTGGGGAGAAATGTTATATTCTCACTGCAAGGGAAAAAACTCTGGCCGTCGCTGGGTGAGTTATTTTCCACTGTTTTCACTCCAACGGCGTTATTTTGCCTGCTGCTAGAATCCTTAACCTAAGATGGAAATGCCTCCCTGGTATCTCCCCTCTCATTTCTCCAGTACACAGCAGCTTTCCGTGGGCTGAGTGCCCTCATCACCTTCAGAAAAGCTGTGCTTGTAGGCTCCCGCGCAGCTCCTGCTCCCAGCACAAGCAGCTGCTTTCAGCAGCCTCCCCACAGGCCAAGGTGTGGCTGTTTACCCTCTGGGGACACAGGACTTCATCCCGGGGTGTAGAAAAAAACCCAATATCATACTTCTGGACGTGGACAGAGACCAAGGCTGAAAATATCAATTGAAGGGAGAAGTTGTTTTTCAGCGGAAAAGTGTGTTTTTAATTCTAGAAGAGGGAGTTCCGTGTTTTATGGATGTCTAGGGGCTGGGGAGGTGCCTTTTCTTCCTCCATGTATGATACTGTTCAGACAAAAAAAATTAGACTATCACATTTGTGAATTTAAGTTTTTTTGGCCAGAAGCATAAAAATTCATAGGGTTTGATTTTTCTACAGAAAAAAAAAAGGCGTTTTCAGACCAAGGCCCGGGTAACCAAAATATGTTTGGTTTTGTTTAAGTCGCTCAGTAGAAAAATCGTCTCTTGTCTATTGTTAAGAGAGGTTTAAATCAAAGGCAAATTCTACATATTCTAAAATATACAGACAACTCTTTGAAAGCAACGCCAAGCAAAACTTTCAAAGAGACCTTCTCCTTGATGCAGAGGTTTTGAGTTAGTTTACTGTGCTGAAGTTTGAGTGGAAATAAACAGCCTAAGAAACAAATCGCAAATCCCCCTTTCGGAGGTGGAAGTTGGAGAGAGCATCATATTAATAGCACACAAGACTTTTCCATACAGCTTCGTGTCCAGGGCTTTTCCAGCAGCAAAGAGGAAAAGCCTTTGGAATTCGTGGAGATTTTTGTGTTCGGATTTGGCTGTGGAAGGTTCAAGCGAACTGCAGAGCGAGGGAGCAGAGGGCCTGATCCTCTCGTGTTGGGTGGTCCCTCCTACTGCAAATAACCCTATTGAAAACAGAGGGACTATTTGTGGAGTCATTTGTTTGTCAGGAAAACTGGGTTTGTAGGATACAGCCCAAATTAGCAGCCAAATTCTGGTCATTTTCTTGTGATAAAAACATGGCTAGCAGACACCGAGATACATACATAGATATATACACATAGCATCTCATCGGTTCCCATTTGAACTCCCTCCACTTGGTCTGTGCTTCTTCCCGCTTCCTTGGCCATCCAAAAAATATTCCAGCACCACGCTAGCTCAGATGAGGTGGCTGCTTCCCTCCTGCCCAGGACTGAAGTGGCCTCCCGGCCCTTTGCTTTGCCATTTGGGATCAGCAGGGCTTGGGCCGTGCGCTCTCCGGCCCACACTCGCTGCAACCCATCAGTGAGGGCATCTGGGGGTTGCTCTTCACCTTCAGCTCCTGGCCCTTGCAGCACATTGGGCAGATGGTATACACCCCTGCGTGGCATCACTGACCCAACACATCATCCCCACCATAAATCCTGCTTTTAATATGACCCAGGTGCCATCAACCCCATCCAGAGGACATCTCTCCTTTATCCAGTCTTTCTGCAAGATTTACTTAAAGGAACAGTTGATCACCAAGCTGCCGGTTTTGAAATGCTCTTAATTGCCTGCACACGTTATCCCATAGCGGGCACCCTGCCCAACCCACACGTGCTGGCGCAGGCAGGGCGATGTCTCCGCTGGCCCCGCACGAGCTCAGCACGCCCATGAATGCAAGAATGGTTTTGTGGGAGCCGCAGGAGCACCAATAGCAGCACCGTTACTTGGGGGAGGGAGCAGGGCTCTCAATTATTGGTATTTTTTTTTGTGGCTCCCTGTTCTAGTAGCCATTAGTCATTAGTGGTTTTTAATTTTTTTCCTTTTTCCCCCCTTGAAACTGAAATAAGGGCTGAAAGGGTAGATTTGTCCTTCTTTTTCTCTTTTTTTCCCTATATTTTTTCTTTTTTTTTTTTTTGGCTAATCTGAGGCACACTGCCACATCTGAAGCCACTTGGCTCATTATGGATTTCATGGAAACTGATTCCCTGAAAGTGTTTCCATATGTGTGTTCCCAATATATCCCATCCTTTTCTAAATGGGAGTACAAACTCGCACACGAGCTGGAAATGGCTTCAGGATGTGACAGAGAAGTCATATGACTGGAGTGGCACTGTGTGTGGCCCTCTCTGAAAGACACGGTGTCCTGTGTGCTGGCTCCCATCCTACAGTAGATCCAGTTTCAAAGAATATCTTCCTTCCCGGCTTTTTAAAAACTCTTAATCAAGAACCAGCAAGGAATCTTCTGCCCTTCTTCCTCAGGAGGGATGCATTAGCTGAACAAGATTGGAAAGGAAAATTTGGATGGGGAGTAAAAAAAGAGGGGTTTAAAGGGTGAAATTACAGAGCAATGCCAAAGGCTTTCCCCTTGTGTCCCCCCCCCCCCCGCAAAACATAGTTTCTTTCTGTCTGCTTGGGGATCAGATGGTATTTCTGAGTCGCTAGCATGCAGTGGAAAAGTACAATTCATGACAACATTGGAAACAAATATTTATACTGGATAGTTTAGGCACATTTTTCTGAAAAAAAAAAAAGGTAATAAAGTTGACTGCTAGCCCCAATGTATATTATCTTCCCATTCACTGGATTTATACAGGATTCTTGTACAGACGCTCACCATTGCTGTGCATGTGTTGCAGCTCTCAGCCCTGCGGTTTCACCCCCTTGCTGTATACATCGCCGCTGAGGTTGCTATCCAAGAAAAGCTTCAAATGTTCCTTATGATGTGTTTCAGCTGAGGTTAGTGAAAGACAGCAGTGGCTAAAATTCAGGCAGGAAAAATTGGGGAAAATTGAAATGAGGAAGATAAGCACCTCTGTGTGTGTTTGTGCCTTGCAGCATTGCATTGCTGCTTGAATTATTTCCGGGAAATGTTATTTATGTTTTTCTTCCAACATAGAGCATAAATGGGTAAGACTCTAAACAAGCAGGGGGCTTCTGATATACCATCTTTCCTCCTGAATCACTTGTGGCAGTTCAAGACTGAAGTCACTGAGATGAGATAGCAAAGACTGAGAAGTTCAGGGGCTCCCCATCACACCAGGTCATTGGGCATCCACAGGTGGCAGGTCACAACCACTAGCTGAGGATGGATTTCTGTAATATGACCATTTGTCCCCCTCCTGTGGTTCTTGTTAGAAAGGTTTATGAGTCTTATATAAGTGAAGCTTCACAAGAGGAAAGCAACTGCTATAAATGAGACAGTGATGACTGATATTTTCATAGCTCCATTTCTGCTCTAAACAGTCCAACTAGGAGGGGTTTCTTGTTGCTTTTTTCCACACGCAGGGGAGCTTTCTACCTGTCGGTGTTTGTAAATTTAAAATGAGCTATGTCTTGAGGTGCAGCCAGTAGCCACCTGTGTTTAGATGCATAGCAAGACTTCACTGCCTAAAGAAAACGAACTTCTTCCAGCAGAGTTCATCCAGCAGAAAAGTCCTATTGAGGCAGCAGGGCAGGTAATGATGGAGTCTGAGCTGGAGAGGTGCAAAGAGACCTTGCTTTTGCTGTTAAGCAGTGTAACAGCTCTGCTTGTGTCTTTATTTGTGGGAGTGGTACTTTAATGATAGCTGCTAATTACGTTATTTATGGGGTGTTTCTCCCAGCAAAGGAATTAGGTGCTGTGTCATAAATTCAGTGAAAACATCTATCTGCAAATTAATCCATAGTATTTTAGGTGTTGAAGTCCTGTTACTTGAATACTAGAAGGTGCAAGTGTGCAGTTTACTGTGTAAACTGGGGTGCTTGGAGGTGGCAAGAAGAGATACACTAGAATTATGTTCTCACCTCTTATGTGTGAGCCTCTGAAGGGGTTAAAATTTTCCTTCCTCCCTCTGACTTTTGTGAGACTGCTGTGCTTAATAATGTTCGAGTTTAAATGGTCCCAACTAGGCCCTGAAGTTAACACCTTGTTGAAGTGAAGGAAAGAGAGGAGGGGGGAAACTCTCACCTTTTCTCTGGCTATTGTTTGCGAGGAGACCAAGGGTGACTTGGGAAAAATACAAAAAAAAAAAAGATGTAAAATACTTCTTCTCTCTCTTTTTTTTCCCCCCCTTGTGGTTTTCTTTTGAATTAAAGGGAGGGAGAGAGCATTTGAAAGCTTACCATGTCCTATGATATATGGTTGAACCCATCTGGATAAAACATATTCATCCCAAAATGAACCAGGTAGAGAGAAGTCCTGTGTGTTATTTCAGCACTGCTGCAGGACCCTTGTGCATGCAGCACACAGACACATGCTCGATGGTAGATGTGTGCGAGGAATGTCCCCGAGCTTCAACATGAAGCTGAGCACCAGCATAGGTTTGTGAGATAAGGACCTAACAGCTACAGCAAGGAATAGATACACGAGGAGGTGGGAATTGCAGTCCTGGGCACCGTCCTGTAGTGGCATCCAGAGGGAAGGTGGTACAGCATCTTTGGAGAATCCCAGTCTTCTCTAGAAGAGGCAGGAGAAGGATTATGCTGTGTTTGATTCACTAAACACTATTAGAGCCAGGTGACAAGAATTTAACAAAATCAAAAGCACAGTAACACTCTTGGCTGGATACAGAAGGATACTTGGGGAAAACAGATTTCCAGCTAGCAAATAATAACTGACCTCTGTTCAAACATGTTGCAAAGAATCCTCAAGACTGCAAAGTAAATGCTCAGAAATTGAGAAATCTCAGTACTTAATGTTGCCTGTGCAACTTTAAATCAGCCTCATTCTGCTTATGCATTATATTACAGATTTTAATTACAGGATCACATGGTACGTTTCCCACGGGACTCCTGCCTCATTCAGTGCATAAGGATGGACAGTGCTAACTTAATGAGCAGCTCTTCAATATATTTTTTCTTCTTGTTCTTTGCATTTCCTCAGGCTTTGCGTATTGCAGAGCATTAAATTCTGCTCTGATGAAGGAATTCTTAATTTCTTGATGGGCTTTGCTCTAATATTTCAGCCATAGCCTTTGTATACAGTTCATTGCAGTGCAATATTCCCAAGAAAGAAAGAACTCCCTTTAAAAAGAGTACTGAAACAAACTCCAAGGTCTTATGTAATTCTGTGCACCTTCTTTGTATCACCTACAGAATGATTTTGAAATGTCTTTAGCCTTGTGTTCAGACCTATGATCCTGTTGGCAGAATATTTAATGCTGTGAATATTTAATGCACGTGCAAATGAGAAGCCAATGTTTTTGCTGGGCGCAGAAAATAGGAGAAGTAAAAATGTGATTTGGGGAGATTTCAACTGAGTCACGTAGGAGCCATGTGGCAGTAATGTGTAAAATCCAGTTTGCTGAGGACAATAATCAGGTCTCTCTGGCCTTGTTCTCTTCATCCCTCTGATTTGTTCCAGCAGTGGATTTGGGGATATATAGACAAAGGTCTTCTCTGTTCCTCCACTCTGATACATGTCCATAGGTCAGCTGTTGTGCTGGCCACAGGAGGGTTTGTGTAACAGGAATAGCATCTTCTCCTGTAACTAAGCACTGTATCATAGTGCATATGGAGTAACTTGAATGCTCATATTTCCTAAGTTTCTCACTCTTTGAATGAAAACCTTAATAATATCCTTTTGTTTGTCTCTAGTTGTGTTTGTAGTTTCTCAGATTTCTATAAAAAGCAAACCCCAAGTAACCTTGCCTACCCAAATTTTTCTTTGCAATATCGTACAAACATCCACATGGACCTTTATTTAGCTCCTTTTACTCAGGCTTCTGCCATTCCAGTGAATGGAGCCACCGATAGACTGATGCTCAGACAGGACCAACATGAGGATGAGTAGGAGTATACCCGTGTCGGTAATATTTGCAGAAAAAGTGCTGGGATTTGGGACTCCTGGATTTCATTCCAGTCTCTGGGCAAGTGTCTTTTCAGGGGCACAGACTTTTCTGCCCATTTTTAGTCAGAATGCTTATGATTTGTTCATATTTGGCTGGATCTTCATGGCAATGTCTCTCACACAAAAGCCACTCCTATTCCAAAGTTCAAGTCCTTACTTCAAAGCATGGCACTGGTACAGCTTTTCAAAGGAAGGCTCCTCAGAGTTTAAGATTAGTAAAACAATATATTTTTTCTCAGCAGAAGAATTTCAGCTGAAATTTTAAAAACAAATAAATACATAAATCACAGTTTAGCCTGAGACAGACGCCCAGCATGGGCAATTTCAGACAGAACGTTTAAAGTCTGGGAAAGCTGTAAGAGACTGAAAATCATCTCATAATGTGGAGTGTGTGGCATACTTTATAGAAGGCAATATTATCAGTTGTAAGTACTCTAAGCTGCACATATAATTCATTGACGTAGATGTTAGGGAAGAAAAAAAACAGTTTTAATTGATCAATTACTGCTATTTCCAAGCCTGAATCAAACTATTGAACAAAAAACTCACAAAATCCAGTATCTGCTTCAGCGAATGTCTTAACACTGAGTTCCCCAAAACGTAAGTATATTTAACTATATTTAGCTGAATTTCCTTGAGATAGACTATTCAGTGACTTTTGAATACAGCACCACTTTGTTTTCTTGTATCCAGTAATTATGCATTGACTTGATGTGCTAGAAATTTCTCTATCAGACATACGCAATAAGCAAATGGGACTTTTTTTTTTGGTAGTAACTTTATAGCACAAAATGACAAAACAAATTGCAGTATTTGTAAGTTATAAAATTATCCTATAACTCTTTAAGGTACATATCAGCTTTCTGTACCCACAAGGAGTTAATCTATCCATGGTAGATTGTGATCTTTAATAATTGGAAGTGATTGGCCGAAGTGCTGTAAACCTGGCAGAAATTTGTTGCCTTATTTTCTGCAAACCACAAGCAGAGCTTATTAATTGAGAAATGAACTTTAACCGACATGAGCTGGCATCTGTAAACTGAAAAGGAGAAATGGCCACGATACGCATTCGGCTGTAAACGGTAGAGCTGCAAAACTGCAACAGGTAAAATTGTTTTTTAAGCGTGA
Organism: Tapera naevia; assembly: GCA_033556795.1. NCBI lineage: Eukaryota > Metazoa > Chordata > Aves > Cuculiformes > Neomorphidae > Tapera > Tapera naevia. The sequence goes on along the minus strand of JAUMJJ010000079.1, from coordinate 32,029,038 downwards.
ATGCAAAACCATTTTAGTCGGCTGCTGGCAAATGCCCAAGTCTAGCATTTTTAATGAGGCTTCTGCATCAAAATAAGTGAAACCACATGGAATTTTAATTGTTCTTCTAAATATGAAACACACTGGAACAGTATTCTCGAATTTGGGATGTTAGCATATATATTGGCATATTAACATTACTGCTTTTCTGTTCTAGACGTATAGGCCTTAGAAAACTTGAGTACCAGGTGACATTGGGGAAGAATCAGTTTGGGAGTTTTAAAAACAGTTTACCTTGAGCTCCTTGAGATGTAAAGTTGGGTTTTTTTAGAAAAAAATACCTTTTTTTTTGTATTGTCAAGCACAGTGAGTCGATCAATCTGTATAGGGAAAGAAGATCACTTGCTGTGCTTGGTACCATTTTAATCTTTCTGCTAGCATGGAATAAAGTTTCTTCGCTTTACAGAATCTTTGCGATCTTGCAGCCACAATGTAGGGCGGAGGATGTTTGCTTCACCCATTTAATAAAAGCTATCACGGGAGTGGGAATTAACAGATGCAAATTTTTTTCTTGCTCTGATGGGGGAAATATTAGCATAAATCTTAAATCCTTCAGGGGAGAGGAATAAATAAATTATTTACTTGCACTGTCATGTTGCTATATTACTGATTGACATCGCTGTATGTGCACAAAATAGATATACAAAGATGGGTGCCATACGCAGAAGAGCTGTTTATCTTCCCAGTCCAGCAGAGAGCTAAATGTATATATGTAACTGGTGTTTGCAAGTTAGAACTAAAATAAACCTTTACACAAGGAGATAGCACAGAAAGAGGAGGAGGAGGGGAGGTAGCACAGAGCAAGTAGGACGACAACAGTGAAAATGCATCAGTGAGATAGATTGCGTAGCAGTAAGAACAGCAAGAAGCTGAGTTTTGAAGGTGGCTTTTTAAAAGGTTTCTAAGCTCACTTAGAAAGAAGGCATTGGAACGGACATCACAGAAAATGTTTTTTGATCTCCAAAAATATCTTTATACAATGGAGATGCTGAAGCCTGGGAACAAATTGCAGCCTAGTGCAAGGAGTTGGGGAGACAGGAAAAGGTATTTGGGCAAAAGAGGCGTTGGAGAATTGAGTGTGTAGGAGCCATGCAGACACAGCTGTGAGTGAGATAAGAGAAGGTTATGGTTATTTGGCCTTTGGGAAAATAGGGGTTTGCTTTACAAAGAACAGTAAAAGAGCAAACAAGTGTGGACTTAGTAGGGTATGCAAGGAGGTCTGTTGCCCCTCATTTAGAAATGCCTACGTGTGTTGTACACGTTCCCAGTCATTCAACACATACATGTTCTCTTGGCAGTACCCATATAGATAATATTAGGATCTAGCCCTGAGAGGGAGATTACTGTTTAATATGTAAAACTGGATATTTTGTTATTTGAAAAAAAAAAAAAAAGCATTGGTTGCAAAGAAACCAAAAAATGCCAATGTAGTTCTACACCCTTGCACTTGTACCAATTCTACCTTTGATTATAAACGTCTTGTTTAGCTTCTGTCAGGGTAAACTAAGAGCAACTCTGTTCATGTTGGTAGAGTTGCAATAACAATAAAAAAAAAATGGAGTATAACCAGTAGCAGATTGAAACCCAGTATTTGGAGCAGCTGGGGAAATTATGTTCTAACCTTATATTTCCAGATACGTATCAGACCTGTTGACAATATAAAGGATAGTGTTCCAAAATTACAGCTTTGAAGCTGGGTGGTATTGCCTCTGGCTGTTGTTTGCAGTTGGGAATGAGCAAAGTTCTATCAAGCAGTAGAGTGTTCACTGTAAAGGTACAGGTTATATTACATTCCATGGGTCTGTGATTGGAAGGTCTGATGATGGAGACAGACCCATTCACCCGTAGGTCGCTGATTCGGTTCCAGATAAAGATAACAGTAATCACATCGTCATCAGAATTAAAAATGGGCTTTTACTCCCCGTTTAAAGCTCTATACTTAGTATCTTTTGAGATGATGGATTGAGTCCCATAGTTTCAGGCCGCATGAGTTGAACACTTGGCTGGCTGTGATCCAAGTCCTGTAACCTAAATCCAGACTGTGCCTGGGCTTTGCCACCCTGTCATTTTTAGATATCGTTGACAGAGTGGGTTAAAAGAGCTGGTAGAACAGGAGAGAACAGTGATCTAAATCACAACGTGTGCCACATAGAATGTCAGGGTCTTTTGGGTGTTGACTTAGTAGCAATCACCATAGTGTGTGGATCCAAGAGCGGAATAGTTGGAGAGTCTTCCCTTCCACACAACAGTGTCAACAGGTCAGATCTGAAGCCTATTTGCAAGGGGAAAGCACTGCTTCATCTTATATTGAGGATACATGGAGTGTTGCTATTTAGCACATCAGCTTGGCCTCTGGAAGATGATGTATTCTCCTTTTGGTTAGATGAGATTCAGTAGATTGGCAAAGAAGGGTGAACCCTTGGATCTAGAGGACTGTAAAGCTGTAGAAGTGTCAGTTGGGATGTGCAGAGAGAATCCATTTGATGTCATGATTTTTCCCATTTATTTATACCATCCTCTTTCCATCTCTCTATAAATATGTATATATGTATCTACTGCGTACCTGCTGATTCATTTGCCTCCTCCTGCTCTTCTCTTTTTCACACCCTTTTTGGTTTCCACTTTTCTGTCTCTCAGCACGAGCTTTCACCATCATTATCTTCTGCTGCTGTCCACCCCACAGTCTCCTAAGCAGATCACCAAGCTACTAACATTTGCTTTCCAGTTCTGCTCCAAAACTTGGGATGTTTGATGTGGGATTAGAAATTAGGCAAAATGAGTTTACCCGTCCCTGTTTTGCGTTAGACTTCTATTCACAGCGTTACCATCCAGACGTTCACAGTAGCCATAAACTGTGTGGTCTTTTGTGAACCAGACTGCACAGACTACATATGAAAACAACTTTTTTCAATGGCAAAAAGAGGGTTGGGCTTGTAATTTTCCATTAACTGCACTGAAAAGTAAAATTTGCATCTTTGCTATCAGCTCAGTGGCTTTGCCCATCCCTCAGATGCAGCAAAAAACACACTTTTCAGCCATAAGAAGTAGATGAGCAGATCCTCACCTAAATAAATTGATTTCAGACAAGAAGTGGGGCTTAGTCACCCCCGGTGTAACTCCTCTGGTGTCAGTGGTGCAACTAACTCGGTGTTGCCAACTCTTGTAGTTTTATTACAAGCTGCACAGTAATTTCTGCATTTCTTGAAACCCCAATTCCCAGCAGCGGGTGCTGAGGTGGGAATCTCAGCTTTCATGTGCAACTAGACCTGAGTTTCTCAAGAGGCTACAGCAAAACCCAGAGACACGTAACCCTTAAAGCTCAGAAACCAGAAGGCAAATCAACTCCAAATCCACTTTTTTCTTTTTGGCTCTTTTTCAATTTTTGAGATTTTTTTTTTTTTTTTTACCAGCCTGATTTGTGATTTTTTTGAAGGCTTCAGATTGGCAATGCTGCTTCCTCCATTGGCATCGGTGGAGTTAGACCAGGGATGAGTTTGGCCCAGCACTTGTAGAAGACAGATGTATGACTCTGTTCCTTGCAATGTATTATTTGATATGATCTGCTGTTCTCTTGGGGGCCAAAAAAAGTGGGTTTTCTTAGAAAAATAAAATTCTATCATCGATTGATACAAAAAATGGTATTTACAGAATTGTTTTCCCCCGTCTTTTGTTATAATTTTTAGGTGCTTCAGAGCTGGGCCCATTTTCAGATCCCAGGCAGTTCACAAGCATTTCATCCCTCACTGAGAGCCGCTTCTCCAACCCACGAATGCACTATCCAGCCACCTTTACCTATACACCGCCAGTCACCTCAGGCATGTCACTGGGTATGTCCGCAACCACTCACTACCACACCTACCTACCACCACCCTACCCCGGCTCTTCCCAAAACCAAAGTGGACCTTTCCAGACCAGCAGCACTCCATATCTCTACTATGGCACTTCGTCAGGATCATACCAGTTCCCCATGGTGCCGGGAGGGGACCGCTCCCCCTCCAGGATGCTTCCTCCATGCACCACCACGTCCAACGGCAGCACACTGTTAAACCCTAACTTGCCCAACCAGAGTGATGGTGTGGAGGCGGATGGCAGCCACAGCAGCTCCCCAACCGTCTTGAATTCTAGTGGCAGAATGGATGAGTCCGTTTGGAGGCCGTACTGAGATTTCTTCTGTAGCCGGCCCAACCTCCGTGAGCCAAAAAAAAACCAAACCAAACAAATGGTTGACTACGAAGTGCCTGGGTTTTGTGCTTTTTTTTTTTTAAAAAAAAAAGAATAAATAGATTTACCAATATGTGCAACTGTGTAGAAGGGATGATAATGGCCATAAGTAACACAAGAGTTACCAACACACCATAACCCAAGTCACAGATTATGTGGATGAAAGCACACTTTTTCTTTTTCTTGGAACAATTTTACCTTAGTTTATATTTAAAATGTACTTTTTACACACACAAAAAAGTCACATCCCCTTTTATTTTTTTTTTTGGTCTAGAGTGTTGTAATAACTAGTGAGTACTTTTGCCAATGAGGAGAGAACGGACTCCCCGGCTATCAGGAGAAACATGGTGATGCAAGGCAAAGGCTGCATTCCCTTTTATTTTATTTTTTTTTTTAACTAATCATGAACTCCAGATACAGTTGCAATCATACAATGTATGGGACCCTCTTCACACCCGTAGTGCAATTCAACTGGCTTGTATTGGTGCACATAAAAAGGAAAGCAAAGATTGAGTTGCTTCCATTTTGCCATGATACATTCAGATGAAAATAGCTGTCCCAAAAAAACCTCTGTCCGAGCCTTACTGCAGATAACGGTTGAAACTTGTCTGTGTTCATTGCCTTTTTGGCTTGTTTTGGGGTACTTAAAGAGAACAAGTCTTCAAGTTAGGCTAGACAACCCTGGGATTTCCTTTTTGCTTTTGTATCTATTCATTTTGCCTTTGATAAGCCAAAAACCAAAAACAACCAAAACCTTTAAAAATTACAAGTAAAATGTTATTACTTATGCAAAATATGAAAATGGCAATATATATTACTAGAGCCAAAATGGTATACATAGTATTTGTGTTTGGCTATGTTCTTTTTTATTTTTCTTTAAATTATAAATGTGTAAAATTTGAGGTTGTTTGCTAACGTGAATCATCATATAACTTTAAAAGAATATTTATAATTATTTAATGACATTTGGACCCTTTAAACGTTCTTAATGTAATGATATATTGACTTCGGTCTCTAAAAGTGGTTTGGGTTTTTTTTTTTTTTTTTTTTTTTTTTTACTTACTATGTTTCTGCAGTGGTGTAAACCTCAAACATTTACCTAACCCTGAAAAGCAGTTCCAGTGTGGACCAGTTTACAATGTGACTTAAAAATGACAAACCCAACCCAAATGCATCCACATCAAATGATTTTGGATGTAGGATCTTTTTATATAACTTATGAAGGAAATATTGTGTTTAAAATATTTTTATTAGCTGTCTGGTTGCCTTCAACACAGTCTTGCCTTTGAATCAGTAATTGTGGAGACACTGGAAAAATAGTAGGAAGGATGAAATATTTTCCACCCTTCCCCTAATTTCTTCTTCTCCCAGGATTTTTCTCAGAACTTCAAAATTTGAAAGTATTCATAGATAAAATGTTCTGGTTTGACAGCATGATTTGAATTTTGACAGGGTTTGTTTGTTTTTTTGCCCAAAGAAAAATCAAAACAGTTTAAAAGCCTGTATTTTACAAATAATGAATTTTTAAATATCTCAGAAATGGGATTAAGGGAGAATTGGTGAAACCTTTTCCTCTTTCCCTGCAATTTCATCCCACTTGATGGAATAAAAAGGTTTAAAACGTGAGACAGAAACTGCCTGGTAGTGAATCACCACCTGTTAGCATTAAATGCTAGAGCTGTAAGGATGCTGTGTTGACTTTGAAGCTGGTGTGGCTGTTGCTGTATCAGAGAGACAAGCACAAGGGCAGCAATACCTCTGCAAATGCTGAAGAGTAACTATCACCTTAATAGCCACCCTGAGGCTCCCTGGCACCCAAAATCCTTAACCAACCTGTTTGCCACCAAACTATCCAGCAGAGGGGCCCAAAGTTTGCCCAGCCAAGGGCTGCTACAGCAAACTGGGAGGCAACGCAGCATCAATTGGATGTGATGGGAACTGAATCACCCTCTCCACGCTATTCCCAAGCGGGAGATGTTAAACCTGATTTAGCAGGATGTTTAGTACATGCTGATGGGATTTGTCAGCGCTCCCTCCTTCCGCTGCCTTATCAATCACTGACTGCTGCCCCCTCAGAGGGGCTGCCAGCCACCACACTGCTCCTTGGCTCTACTTTGGCTACCTCCAAAGTACTGCAATAAGTCAACGGTGGGCATAGCCATATAGAGCCGACAACTCCATCACCACTCGTTTATAGCGAAGCTGTTAAACGAGCTGATGTTAGCATGGTACATCCCTCTGATTTGTGTGATGATGTGCTCTTAAAGAAAAAGTCTTTGCCTTCTAAAGGTTGTATACCAAGTATGCTTAAAGTATAAATAAGACACTTTTTTCTTCTAATACTTAGTTTTCCTTCAAAGATGGAAGCTGTAATTGATTCTATTTATTGTTGGTTTGTGGTAGCTTGAAGCATACCACTGTCCATTTATTTGTAACTGTAAAGTACGTTTGTTAGTCTCAGCAGCACTTAAAAAGCCAGTGTCTGGTTACACATTTCAGTTTTGTTTTTTGTTTAGTAAGCAAGAGAAAAAGATGTACTGCCAGTGCAAGCTGTTTCCTATTTAATAAAAGGTACTATATTTGTACATTATTTGTTATTGCTGAGAAGGGCTTTTTAAGGTTTACTGTATGCATATTAAGTAATTTTTAGGGTGCTTTTGTGTTGAAATGTTGTTAAGAGTGGCTGCAGGCAGCAACCCAGATTTTTTTTTTTAAGACTTTGTTGTAAAATTCAAGTACTTGGTTTTTGTTTCTGGATAAATCCAGCACAGACCAGACTTTTGTTTTGCTCAGTACCAACAGGACTCTGTTTATGTCCCCGCGGTTTTTCAACTGGACCATTAGGGACAGACATTGAAAACGTTTTCTCTGCCCGGTTGAGGTGTGTGTGCCCAATCCATGCCTTTGGCTTCCCTGGCTGTGCGGGCACGTGTCTTGTTTTGCCTGCTTGAGGTGGGAAGGAAAGGATTTTCTAAGTACCTACAGATGGAGGAGCTCCAGCCTGTTGACTCTCAGTAGACCGCCGTGCTCCTTGAATCCTTCTGGTGCCTTTCGGAAATCCCTCTCATTACGTCAGGCTGGTCATGGAGGGAGTTGTACAGGCTTGGTCAGAGATGCTCATAAAAGCTTTTGGGAAATGCTTCCGAGTTTACTTGGAAATGTTCTTGAAACAGGATTTCAGACCAAAAAAACCCTCAACCGGTGCTATGTAGTTAATTATATCAGATGATTTGCCATTTTGCGAGGTGCAAAAATTGCATCAACAGAAAGGAGTTTACTCAAAGGTACGACAGCCCTTCACTTCGGTGAGTGGCAATCTTTGGTACCTGTCATAAAGATTAAAAAAAATTCTCTTTTTTAATTTTCCACCTCTCGTATCCTACCAAAGTTTTACTTCCAGCAAACAGGCACAATGTCCCTTTTGCCAAACAAAGGATTAAATCCTCCTCTTCCTCCTCCTAAGCATAACCAGATTGGCATTAGTGGGTTGGGATGGATGAGGAAAACAAATCATTTAACCCACAGCATCATTCGTGTGGTGTTTATAATTTCTTATAAAAGACCAGCTGCTGTGTCTTTCTTAGCATTGAACTTTTTTTGCCAGCAGTTGCCCAAGCAAAGATTTACCAGTTTCCACAGGTACCATCTCGATTGAGGAAAAATTTGCACTTTCACACTCAGCAGAGCAAAGCTCAGCTCCGCTCCGGGCTGCACGAGGCCAACAAGCCATGAGCAAAAGCAATAATTAAAACCTGGATCAGCCATGAACTCAAAGAAGCCCCATTCTCTGAATCCCTTAATTTCTTGTTGTTTTTAAATAGAATGCATTTCATTTTAACATTTTCTGAGAACTTTTTTAGATGTTTGTTTACTTCCATGTTTACAGATAACTCTTTGCTTTTTTTTTAATGCAGTACTTTTAAGTATATCAGCCAAAACCATACTTTTACAGTAACTTTTGTTTTAGGTAATATGAGTGACGTTCCAATTTTTTTGTTGTTGTTAAATATGCTTTACCAGTCTTGAATTTCCGCTGGAACAAAATATTTGTAGCATTTTGTGTAAATACAAGCTTTAATTTTTTTATTTTTTTCAAATGCTGTCACCCAAGATTTGCTTTTCATGCACATATTGTACAAACACACTCTGCTATATGCCACAGATGATGATTGTGGACCAGTTTACTTCAACTTCAAAGGGACTATTTGTATTGTATGTTGCAACTGTAAATTGAATTGTTTGGCATTTTCTCATGATTGTAATATTAATTTGAAGTTTGAATTTCATTTTCAATAAAATGGCTTTTTTTGTTAATGTTCTTCTATGCTTATTTTTCTTCTCCTGTCTGCTCTTAGCACCAGGCAGGGTAAAGTAAGTACACTGTAGGACACTACTGCCCCTTCTCTGGTGGCCCCATCAATTTCTGCAGTGCTTAAGTTTTCAATTAAATAATAAAAAAAAAAGCAAATTTCCGGGCCTATGGGTGGCAAAGGACACTGTCTAAACCTGATCTCAAATGTTGCTTCTTTTCTGAGTCTGCAAACTATCAAAATCTCTATTTCTTTGAATGTATCTCTCATTCATCTTGCTAGATCGTTAACTCTGAAACCTAACACCTGATCCTAGTGAGGACATTCTGGTGCTATGGTGCTGTGAGCAGGGTTTGAAGTATAGGAAAAGGTGGGATAGATTTCCAGAACATGGAGGAGGGACTGAGGTTTATGCTGGTTTTCCAAGATGGGGGTTATGCTGTCCCCACCTCTTCCTGGTCAGACCTGAGGAACTGAGGAACACAGTTACAGATAATCTTGTGATTTGCATGGCCTGAGGCAAGAATAGTTTCCAAGCAGCAAAAGATAGGGATGGATAGGGAGGAGACTGGGGGAGGAGCTTAGTGTCAGGGGTAGGAGGAGACTGTTGAAGCTGTTGAAGGTGAGGTTAAGTTCACGCAAGGCTGTCTGCAGGAGGAGAGAGGGGACAAGAGTGGTTTGCAAGCTTGTGCCTGGTTTCATAGTAAGTTTTTATCCTTTTTAGTGATTTATTGAGTCTGCAAAAGAGAAATAGTAGCACAGAGAGGGATGAGGTTCTGGTGATTTCAAGAAACCTTTAACTCTGAAGTTTAGATGTCACTAATGCTGATTTTGGGTGTTCTGTCGGCTTTACCATGGACCTACGTATTTCTTGTGTGGTGATTGAAGGTTAAGGTAATGTTTGGGGGTTTTCAAGGGTACATTCATTCCAGCCCATAATCTGAGTCCTGATTTTAGGGGAGCCTTATCCAAGAGTGAGGAACCAAGCAGACCAATCAATACTCTGTGGTGTGATTGCTGCATAAATTGTTTTAGGGGTCTTATGCTACTATACATTAATGCTAAGATTTTCTGCTGCCCTTTGGTACCCATCTCAGCTCATCAGAACACAGTGAGATGTTCATTATGTTCTTACTTTCTTGGTCACTTAATCCAGGTGCTCGTAAAGGCAAATAAACAATTTTTCATTTTTTTTTTTTTATGGTCAATGGTGGAATAGGGGCCTAGGGATGTTGTTCTGCTTCTGTTATTGGAAGTTTACAGGGCCCAACTGGGTAAAAGCATGGAGCAACCTAGTCTGACCATAGAGCTGATGCTGCTTGAGCAGAAGGTTGGGCTGGAGACCTCCTACAGTTTGCTCCACATTATCCCATGGTCCTGTGAGTCAGGCTAAGAGCTATCTGCTGCAGGTTGTCTAAGCTACAAATTGCTTGTGTAACTGTACAAGTAACATCTATTCAGCTATAACCATTCTGAATAAAGAGGTTTGGCAGGATGAAATTCTTACATAGGCAGTTATTGAGGAGTTACTCTGTCTTTTGTTTCTGGCAATTTCTGTGGGATATCTATGGCAGACGTAGTCAGCACAAGGGATGCATGAGCCAAAACATCACTCTGATCCAGCACAGTGATTCCCATTTTATGTTGTGCTGGGGGTGTTGCTTTTTATTGTTGGATTAATTTACCCTTTTGCTTCTTGAGAAGGTGACTCTCACTCTCTTACCTTGGCCAGAAACCACCACTCTTGAGCCAAAATGACTACCCCTGGCCAGCAGGGAAGACTGCATGATACAGAGACATTTGGAGTGATGGAGAGACATCAACCTCAAAGTACTTTTAGGAGATAAGATTTAAAGAATGCATTCTACAAGGAGTGGTGTCCATTGTTTTCCCCATCTTTTGGTGCCAGTAAATATCTTCTTGGGTTTGGGCTGTGAAGGTCGAATGTCAACTCTGGATGGTTGGAGTCAGGCCTTTGTCGGTCCCATGCAGTGTGCGTATGGTGGGCAGCATCTCGCATTGCCTCTCCCTATTGGCCTCAGTTTTAACTTTTTAATTTCCTGTGACTGTGAGTAGCACTGGAGGGGCTCAGAGCAGCCATGTGTTGGCAGCCACAAGCCTAAATCAGTCATTTTTCTGCCTAAAACAAGCTCTTAGGGAGAAGTGGGAGAGAAGGAGCGGGGTCTGACATTGTGGTTCAGCACCAAGCCCTGTGCTGGCACCAAATAAAAAATTCATCACGCTGTTTACAGGGGAAAAGGAGGAAATAACCTCAGTCATATAGCCAAGGATTGACATGTACCGTCTAGCTACCTTCTGTGTGGTCAGGAGGAAATGAATTGGTATTTTGGGATGAAATCCCTCCCCTGGGTGAACACTCGTGGATGGCCAATGTTCTATGTAAGTCACAGCAGTGCTCTGCAGCACTTGGGGAGTCACGCTCTATCGTATTTTGGGGTAGGAGAGGGCAAGGTGTGGTGTAGGCAACTGGCTTTGCAGCTCAGGTACTCCCTACTTGGCTGAACACTTCCAAAGAAAAGCCCAAGGTGTTATTTGCCAGAAATGCTTGTTGGTCGGGTGAATGTTATAAGCAAATCGACCGGAAACCCATAATCTTTCAACAGGTAATGGAGGTGACTGTGGTAGATAAAGTACTGGGAGCAAGTTGAGCATTTCCACTCAACATCTTGAAGAAAAGTTTTATCATAAGCTTGAAGCAAAAAATTAAATATCGAGCATTTGAAAGGGCTACCTTTGGCCTTCTGTTATTATAATGTTTTCCTTGTAAACCTACTGTTGCAATATCAATCTGGGATGTATGGAGCTGTTCCCACGGGGTCTCTTTATGATACTTCTGTGGCCTTGGAGAGGGGGATGTCTGCATCTACCCCTCTGGGAACAGGAAGCTGGTGGCCCCATGAACAGATAAAGCTGTGAGACACAAAAAGAACAAAGCCAAAACTTCCAGAAGCATCTGGTAATCTGAAGCAGTGCTAGCAAAGTAGCTTAGAATCTACAATGTGATTTAATATTGAAATTCTCAGCCATGCCCTGTGACTTACTTTCATGCAGATTAGTTACATATATTACTTAGAATAGATGCAACCTGTGTTTGTAGTGTCAATTGTGTTACCTAAATAACAAGTGGACTTTAATTTCCCTCATTGGGAATTCAAATGGATTTGAATAGATTACTGGCAGTTTGGATGAGAGAATAAAATCTCTATAGTTATATTTGTAAGGAATTGTAAAGATGAGACAAATTAGCTTTTGTTCTGTAGCTGGGAAATCTCAGTATCATCTATGATTCTCTGGATAGCTTTTGCCTCAGTTTCCCTAAATATAGAACAAGGAATTTACTATTTCCCCAATTTGTCAGAGTGTCCCATGGACTCAGTGTTTATACAGAGCTTTGAGCTTTTGTTGTTGTTGTTTAGCTCTTTTTACTACAAATCCAGTGTTTGGTCTCACACCATTGGATGTTGTCCTTTGAAACAGCACATTTCTAAACCACATGTTTAGAAAAATTGACCCAGTTTCCAGACTGCTGATCTGGTAAAAAAACAATGCGGAGTTAAGGCCAAGTTGTGCTGTCTCAACAGATTTACTTGGGATTTGCAAAGGGGCAGGAAGAAAAGCAAAGATCATTGCAATTTGTGGAGGCAGCCCATCGCCGCTCCCTCCCTTTAGCTGCTCGGGATGAGCAGCTGGAGCCTGTGGATTGTCCCAACACTTAGAGAAAAGCAAACAGCCCATGGTAAAGTTGATATGCTGCAGCAACTTGCCAGTGATTGATGTTCACTGCAAGGCCAAATTCAGATGGTGGTTACGGCAGGAGAGATCACCTGAAGTCCCTCTATTAACGCCCTCCATTTTTGGCCACCAGCGTTTTTCAACCTGTAAACAGGGATGTTATCGAGGGTCACAGAAATGCTGGTTGGAAGGGGTCTGTGTGGGTCTTTTGAGTCAAGGAGGCTTGATGCAAGACCACCACTACCACCAGATTCATTCAACATGGCTGTGTCCTGCAAGTCTTCACATCTCCCAAGTGTGGTGATGGAGCCAGGGATTCATCAAGGCATCCCAACCCCACACTTCTCCTAATCTCCACTGCAAACCTCCCAAAGTGTAATTTATGACTTTTCCCCCAGCCTCTGAGGTGGGGTTGGGGTTTGAGCTGAGCTTTGAACTTGTCTTGAGGTTTGTGACTTGGGTGTAGGTTTTTCTCTGCCTCTGGGGTACGCAGGGTATAGCAAGGGTTTAAAACCTTGCTGCACATCTATAGGAGTCCAGTGCTTAATGACCTCTCATTTCCACCCCTTCATTTGTATTCATCCAGGCTGGGAGTTTAGAGCACTATTAAAAATAAAGTTGGAGCCTAAACACCAAGGCAGCCCCTCACTCCCCCAGCTTGTTTACCTTTTCATTTCCGCTGCTGGAAAAGAAGTCCTTAGTAGCTGAAAGTAATACTTTTACATCTAAATGAGATAGCTTCTGCCAGGAAAGCACAAGTCTTGTCATTGCTCTGGGGTGTGCAAAGCCAGTTAACAAACATCAGAAAATAGGAAGGAAAGGCCGTGGCAGAAGGGGGAAAAAAATCCAAATAATCCAGACAGATCTCAGGGAAACCTGGATGTTGAGGATCTTTCTCCTTTTATTGCCAGTAGTGGTGTTCTCCTAACAGAGCAGGATGTTCTCATCTTATAATAATAGCCAGGCCAGATGCTTAGGTCTCCTATGCAAATGCTGCATAAGTGAGAAGGAGAACAGCTGATATCTGTTAAAATGAATACACCAGGAGATAAGCCAAAAAAAGTATGAGAAATCTCTAGAGTTCTTTCTTTGCAACGCCATTTGGCACTAGATCTCAAAGTCGGGACTGAAAATCCAGTCTGTGCTTCTGGCCCTTTGCTGATCGGTTGCCACATGTTGAGTGGTGATTCCTGCATCACTCAGGGGTTTGGAGCAACTCTGGCAGGGATTTCCCCCTGTACTTTAGAGAGCTGCAAAATCTACAGCCTTTGACTTTCGTGAAGCTGTAGAAAGTACCAGTCACTGTGGAATTTGTTTGACACGCTCCTTGCCATAGGAAATGGTTACATGCTGAGTTAGGGCCAGTGATTTAAAATGGCATCTTTGTTCCATCATTTTACTTACTTTTCCTCCACCCTTTTTTCTTTCCTTAGTCTGTTTCATTTCTGTAGAAGATATTAATTCATACTACTAGAGTCAAGATTGTTCTTTTATAAGGCATTGTACTGGGCTTTAAGAAGGACTCCTCTTACTCTCCTCACACTATCCCTTCAATCATCTTTTCCTTATGCTCAGCACAGAAACTGAAATTTCCTCCAGGCAGAGATCTTTGAAATCACAGCAAAATCACGCATGCTTATAGGTATTGGATGGAAAGTGTTAGAGAAAAGTGACATGATATTTTGTGTTTCTGTAACGGGGCAATGTCCAAGAGGAAAAAGAACTGACTGTCATGTTCACACGTTTTTCTCATATGCTGAATGGCATCCCTTGAAAACAGTTCTTAGAAACCAGAAAAAAAACCATTGTAAAATGATGGGGAGGACTCATCCAATGTTTAGGACTGCTGGTTAATGACAACAAGATAAAGATGTTTATGGAGAACTTGTGCCACCATTTTCCTTGCTGGTGAGAGAAGATTTTGTTTCAAACCTCCCATCCCTGCCTCACAAGAGGATCGCCTCAATTGCTATTTTCATAATTTTCCAATTAGGAACTCATTTTGGTTGCTCCATTTAATGTTATGTAAAGACTTTTTTTTTTTTTTTCCTGAGCACTGCATTTATTTATCCCACTTTTGGGGAGTGGTCATGTTAAGACTGGCATGTTGTTCTGGAGCAGCTCACCAGCCCCTCCGTGATGGAAGATATCAACAATGCTGATTGACTGAAGCATTACCTGGTTATCATCTCTTGGATTTACTGATCCAGGTGTGTGTGGCACAGAGGGACAGCCCCAGTGCCTGCTGTGGTGAAGGATGGAAGGAGCATCCTTCGCTCATGGCTGAAAGTACTGGGGCAATTGGCTACTTAGACACACCTGCCTATATCAGACCTCACCATCTGGAGAAAAGAAGAAATAGAGAGAGATAATTTAGGTCATCTGCACCATAACAACCTAGAGACAGGAAATCACAAAGTGCTGGTACTTGAACAGACTGTGGTTTAGAGGGGATGGCACCTCTTCGAGTCGGTTTAAGTCAGGTTGGTGGGGACTCACCCCTGTCCTGCTGGTGCTGAAGGGTGAAACCCTGATGAAGATAGATTCATACCATAAATAGAAGTGCTTTCAGAGTCAAATCTCCATGTTGAGGTGTTGGTTTTCCTCTGGAAACAGTAGGGTCCTAATGGCACCCGCTGTTCCAGCTTCCCCAGAAGGCTTTAGACACCCAGGGTCAGTGTTCTGCTCTTACATTTGGCTACTTCTTTCTATCAAAAAGCAAAGCTGAATTTGGATCCAGTTTGTGCTTTGGGGAAGTGTAGACTTAGTGGTCTCTGCCAGACTTAACGTCACTATTGGCCCTTTGCATTTCAGTTACTGCCATGTTAAAGTATTTTAATTATCAACACTTCCTCACCTGTAAGAGCTGATACGAGCTGCGTGAAGGGATTGTCCATTCCCTAAGTGTGACCGTGAGCCCATCACTGGTGCACACAGAGTTTCTCCCATCCCGTTATGTCCTTTTGACTTCGCATTGGTGATGTGAACCAAAACTGAGGGGAAATTATAGCAGCCTGGATAATGCCCCTTGGTCCTCAAGAGCCCTGAAAATGTGCACCTGACAGAGAACATGATAATACTGAAGTTGCAAAGGTCATCTGCTAGAGAGGAGAAGAACCGCAGACCTCAGGCCTTGCAAATGTCAACGTCATTTGTTCACTGTTTGTTTGCCACAACAACTGCAAGTAAGAACTTGAACCTCAAAGGTGGAAGACATAATGCTCAGAAACACACTCACACATGATACAAGAAAGTGGGCAATCAGATTTTCATCTGCCTCCCAGAATGAGAAGTAGTTCGCTTTTGAAAATGTTTTCTTGAACTCTCTCTCTTCTCAAGTGTCCAGAAGTGATGAGTACTTAATAAAAGTTGTGTAATGTTTTAGACAGGCATTGGTGAAAATAGGGAATATGAACAGGAACATGACTATAAACATGATTTGTGGCTGTATTTACTGTATTGTTAAGTCAAGGGTGGTTTTTGAAATATTATCAGAAACTGGTAAAATTATATAAGCGAAAGAGGAGCTGATCTTACTATGAAACCTGCAGTTCCCGGTTTGTTTAGGAAAAATGATTGTTATGTAGTTACTTCTTTTATTTTAAAATGCAGTTACTGTTTTTATTCCAAGAATTTTTGAATTACTTTACAGCTGATGTTAAGAAATCAGTATTTCTTAGTAAAATATGTACCCATTTATTAATATTTGTGACAAAGCAAATTTCAAAGAATTGAAAGACTGTGCTGTCATTTTTCTAGAAAAAGTGAACACCTTGCCAGGAAGCACATTTCTCCTTAACGGGTCAATACCAATCCCAAGTAAAAAGAAAAGGGGGAGTGCAGTTTTGGGAGCTTTTAGTGCCACAGATGCTATAGTTTTTCACTCTACTTTGCCCTCTTTGGGTTCACAATAAAGATTTTAAAAACATTATTAGCAAGATACACAAAGGAATTACTTGCTTCAGGTAATAAATGGTAGAATTGAATGCTGCTGTTTTTCCTTTGCAGCCAGTAAAAGCCATCTGAGTGTTTACTGAAAAGATAACAGTGGGAAGCAGAGCCTTGAATGTCATTGCCTCCTCGGTCATGACTTCTCACCTGCCAGATCATCCATCACAGCTCCCAGCAAGCTCAGGCTGGGGACAATGACTAATTTATCCCTAAAGCAGGAACTTAATCCTTAAATTATCTTGCGTATGTTCCAGACTGTGTAAGAAGCGTTATACAGACCGTTAGTTCAGAAGCTGAAGCTGGATACCAGAATGGATATCTTCCACCATGCAGATGACCAAGAGAAAAGAATTTGGCCCAAGATGTGAGCAAAAGTGATCTCCTAAATCAAGTGCTAATCTGCTGAGATTTAGGGATTAGGGCCAATAGTTCAGAGGTTTTTTTTTTCCCCTGTACCATGGGATCATAGAATGGATTGATTGGAAAAGATCTGTGAGATCATTGAGTCCAGCTGTACCTGTCCACTAGTAAACCATCACTGAGCACTTCATCTACCCATCTTGTAAATACCTCCAGGGGTGGCGACTCAACCACCTCCCTGGACAGCCTCTGCCAGTGCCTGATAACCCTTTACATATATATGATGATGATGATGTGGGATTTACCTCTGGCTCATTTTGAAGAAAGGATTTCTATTTCATAGCAAAAAAAGAAAAATTTGGGCTTCTAGATACACAAAGTTAAAGGTGTTTAGCTCAGACCACAATGGAAAGTCATATAGGTAATTAAAGAGTGGTGATGCTGACGGTTGCTAATGCTATACTCTTCATCTCCCTGTGCACAGAACCCCAGCTAAACCATGCACCCTGAGCCCAAAATTATGAATATGACTGAACTGGAGATTTATAGGACAGATTTGAAGACTTCAGAGGATGGGAGAAGACTTCTCCCTTGGTCAGCGATTTGGTTGTTTGAGCTGTAATGTGTCCCACTGCCCCTCTGTAAGCTCCATAGTAAAATACTGCTGGTGTTGGAGATCTGTTAACTGAATATCAGTGAGACAAAGCAGTACCTTTGGCAGACCAACCAACACAGCTGGAAAAAACGACACGTTTTTGGCCAAGTAATTTTTTAGACTAAATAAAAAATAAGAAAAGAAGAAACTGGGAAAAATTGCTCTGAATTTACTGTAATTTTATAAATTATCTGAGACATAAATGTAAAGCAGAGAGGGACCTTGCAGTGAGAAGATGAGGGAAAGGATTAAGTACCATAAAAGCAGTATTTCTGTTGTATCCATAATGGTTACCATAATGGTTCTCAGATTCATCTTGCATTGGTCTTATTCTTACAGGACTTAGAAGTCATACAGAGTTCATTTTTGGTTTAGGGTTTTTTTGTGACTTTATAGCCTTTAGCAGTTAGTTTTGGGAGCCTACAGTTTATCGGTTGGTCTAATCAACTGCCCCCAAAAGCCTTTCCTTCCCAAGCCTGACTGACTCTGTTTCAACAAGTTTACATTTTTAGACTCTGGCAGCTTGAATTTTGAGTCTGTAACCTTGTACTTGTTTCTCAGAATGAAACCTAAGCATTGAGCCCCATAGAATGATAACAAGAACACGGCAAACTACATGGTCAGTGGGTTCCTTGTAGAGGTGGCAGATTTTTCACAGAGACATTTTTCACCCCCAGCAGATAAGTCAGGAAAAACTGATGCATTGACCATTATTGACAATTTTCCTGGAGCGGGAGAAATGGTTAATAGCCTTTTGCTCAATGCAGAAAGGCAGAGCAGACACCAGGTGTCCCAGGCCTTTCATTGTGCTTATGAATGTGGTGTGTTATTGTACAGATGCCTTCCCCTTGCATCCAGCACCTCTCAGTCCCGCCTGAGTGAAGTTTAGTCAGTCTCTGGGTTGGGCTAAGCCATGAGAAAGCTGTAGTATGTTGCTTTTCATCTTGTTGCAAAGGAAATCGAACTCTGTTTTCTTGACACTTTGACCCCCTGTTTTCTTATCAGCCACCATAGTGGTGTCACAAAGATGCTGAAGATACAAGAGGTGAAGGGCTGAAACCACATTCATTATTTGCATTTTATTTGCTCTAATTTCATCTGGGCTGTCCCCTCCTGACTACCTTGTTTGACTTGTGTGCAACTTCTATGAATAGCCACTGCTGCACTGAATTGTTCCGTAAGAAGGGACCTCTATGAACGCAAAGCCCAGGCAGACAAAATGAGTGGTTTTTGTAAGGAAATATATCCTCCTTTCAGCATAAAGATTTAACTTAGACTTTTAGGGGTGTTCAGTTTTAATTTTCATCCCCCTCTGGAAGGGGACAGAACCACTAGGATTGTGCTGTGCTTGGACACAAGGGCAATGTCTTCTGTTGCTCTGCCTGTAGATTTCAATCCCAGCCAATCCCAGTTCAATGAAACTCTGTAATTTCAGAACTCCTGAATTCAAGCCCATTTCACAATAACATCTCCCCAAGATAGCAGAGTTGTTTCTGTCCAGGCCTAGGTTTGGATGCAACCAAGACATCCTGTGCTTGTATCTTGAAAATCAAGATTGTATACTCATTGACAAGTCTGGTTTGCTCTTCCTGCAATGAGTGGTCTTCAGG
This sequence comes from Tapera naevia, assembly GCA_033556795.1. Classification (NCBI taxonomy): domain Eukaryota; kingdom Metazoa; phylum Chordata; class Aves; order Cuculiformes; family Neomorphidae; genus Tapera; species Tapera naevia. The sequence continues at coordinate 32,010,139 of JAUMJJ010000079.1, read as the reverse complement.
TTCCTAGGGGTATTTTTATTCTTTTCATATTGTTACAAATCCTAAGTTTTAGGTCTAGACTAAGGCAACAGGAGACTTGGAAGCTTGGAAGCCTCCTAAGAACTTTGTCCAACCCATTCTCTGTAAGTAGCTTATTGCTTCAAACTGAAACACTGCCTACAACTGCCACTGAACTGCTTGTTGCAGTAATAGAAAAGGATTTAATCCTATCTATAGAATAACTTCATCCCTGGATCCAAGTGTACAATGTCTTTTTCAGTATATGTTGTCCTGATGTCTGCAGCATTTTCAAATGTCTCATTGGCTTCTAAAGGGTAGTATCATAGAATCTAGATTTGCCTATATGTACTTATATGTGTATACGTTTCTGTTAAAAATTATTTCAGCAACCTTCTGAGTTGCCTGGTGGCTATGTAGACTGAGGGCTGGAACATCACTTCAGTGTTCATAGGACCAGATGATTTCATACCTGGAATACAGCAAAGACAGAGTCTATAGGAGGCAATAGAAATGCTCCATAATGCCATTTTTCTCTCCAATCATCGAAATATTTGTGGCTTCAGTACTCTTGCCATATCCCAGCTTTTCTGCTGGGAGAAAACTGGACCTTGAACTGTTTTCCTCTGTATGTGGGGTACTGTGCCCAGTTCTGGAATCCTCAGCATAAGGATTTGGAACTGCTAGAACAGATCCAGAGGAGGCCACAAAGATGATCAGAGGGCTGGAGCACCTCTGCTACGAGGACAGGCTGAGAGAGTTGGGCTTGTTCAGCCTGGAGAAGAGAAGGCTCCAGGAAGTCCCCATAGCAGCCTTCCAGTACCTGAAGAGGGCTAGAGGAAAGCTGAGGAGGGACTTTTTACAACGGCTTGTAGTGATAGAACAAGGCAGAATAGCTTTAAATTGGAAGGCGGAAGGTTTACATTAGACGTTAGGAAGAAACTTTTTCCTGTGAGGGTGGTGAGATACTGGCACAAGTTGCCCAGGGAGGTTGTGGATGCCCCTTCCCTGAAGGTGTTCAAGGCCAGGTTGGATGGGGCCTTGAGCAGCCTGGTCTGGTGGGATCTTGTCCCTGCCCATGGCAGGGAAGTTGGAACTGGATGATCTTTAAGGTCCCTTCCAAACCAAAACAGTCTATGATTCTGTGGAATACAGGCTGGACAGCCCTGCTGTGCATCAGTAGATCCCTAAACGGCACAACTGGTAGCACTGCTCAGCCCTGGTTTATAGGCTCAGCTATAGTCATGCCATGCTTCCTGGTTCCTTCTTGTAAATGCTCCAGGAAATTTTCTTGCATAGAAAATAAGAGGTTGTGAAAAAGCCTTGGGGTCACAAACACTCTAATAATACAAGTGAAATGGTGATTGTCAGCAAATGTGAGATAAAAAAACATTTGCTTAAAGCCCAATAAAAGAAGTTTTAAGCTAACGCCCTTGGCCTCACCCTTGCAGCTCAGCTTGTGTGTCCTGTTGGTGTGGTGAAGCTGACATGGTGTCACTCATTGAGCTGCAGTGACATGATCATGTGCCTGAGCCCTCTAATTCTGCAGAACACAGGATAAAATGTTTATCAGATTTGACCTAGATTTGGCCTTGATTTTTAAAAGCAGGCTCGTTGCTCTATGAATAAACTCAGGATGTTGAACATAAACATCTAAAAAATAGGAAAGGATGACTCTTTTCACTCAATCTCTAGAAACTGGAAAATGAGAGAATTAAGATTTTAAAAGAAAAGTTCCAGCAGTGTGGAAGCAAGATAGGAAGTTACTCCATTTAAAACAATTTGAGTTCCTATTTTCCATATCCTTGGGAACATAGAATCGTAGAATGGCTTGGGTTGGAAGGGACCTTAACGATCATCCAATTCCAACCCCCTTGCCATGGGCAGGGACACCTCCCACCAGACCAGGCATGATACTCGTGGCCCAGCGACAGCTGCCTTGTGCATCCATGCACACCCTGCCCTACTCCTGGCGTTATTCTTCAGATCTTCTGCAGACTTGAGCTAAAACTGGAGTCATAAACCAGCCTGAGCCCTCGATAAGAGGCAGATGCTGTAGCAACTGAGACTTCAGCCTCTTCCAGGAACCCTGGGTGGGGTGTTTTCAGAGAAAAGGTCAAGCTCTCTCTTTCCATCCACAAAAAAACAACCAACTGTTAAAGTAGGCTTGGCTACTTTCTGAAGGTTTTTGCTGTAGCCTGAACTTCTAGATAGGGAAATAATACACAGTGAGAGTAGATCTTTCTTCCTGGCTCTGCTAGTTTGCAGAAGGCCTTGCTTTTATTAGGACTGCTTGTCTGGGTGCTACGTGTCTGCACACTTCGTGTTCTTTTGACTTGTCCTTTGTGCTCTTGACGTCTGCCTGCCCCCACACCTGGGCACACTCCTAACACAGTGAGTTCATTTGCCTTAGCTTGTGAAAATCTGGCTTTTCCCTTCTGGGTGAGCAAATGGGAGCATTCACATCTCCTGGCGTTGGGCTGTGCTGTGGAAAGGAAAGTGAGATTTATGAAGCCATGGAGAAACTCTGGTGGAAAAAGAGCAGGTGTACCAATGGTGATGCTCCCTTGGGAGGAGGCAGGAGTGCATTACTGTCTTGGTTTTGCCAGGTGTGAATCTTTCCAGGATTTTTATCACTGCCTAATTAATGCTTATGCTTAGTGGCTGCCTCCCAAATCCCAGGTGGAGTTGAGGATAAGGTGTTTGGGAAGAACTGCTGAAAATGGACCAGTGCTGGAGCCTAAAGAAGCAAGACAGATGTTACCTCACCTAAATCAGGACAGATAGCCACGTCTGGGCTAGTTACCCTGTGTTTTCTCCCCTTACAGTGAACAGAGGGAAAATGACACTTCAATCTGAACCAGTTTAGATATCCACTTTAGGATGAGGTACTCTGGAAGCATATTTCTCCCCCCTGTATTGCAAAGAAAGTCCAGGGACATATGCCTTGGGATGTGAGTAATGAGGAAGAGTAAATAAACTGTGGCCCTGTAGCCTATCTATCAGCAAATTTAATATACCTTGTGGCTGGGAAATAGTTCTGGGTGTTGAAGTCCAAATTATTTTTCAATCCTTTATATTGTTGTTTGTGCATGTATTCTTGTTGTGATAATGCCTTGTTTTTGAACAGGGAACTTTTTTTTTGTAAAAAAGTTTCAGCTCCATGTGCTGCCCACAGAGACATTACTAATAGTGAGAGCATTTGATTTGATGTCAGTGAGCAACAGGAGCAAGCAAGACCTGAGACCTGACCTGTTAGCTGCTGGGCTGTGGGTTGAATTTTCTAGTTTGCCTCTCAGTGGCAAATAGAAAACTGCTCCAGGCATCAAATGAGAAAGAGGGAGAAGGGCAGTTTCTCCTGCATTTGGGATGGATGGTGTTCTTGCTTCTCTGGTACATAAATCAGATGCAAATTCACTAACTGCAGAAATGGTAACTGAGCTGAGGAGACAATCCGACCTCAAAAAATCTTCAAGGCTCTTTCAGACAAACAGCCACACACTTGGATGCTTTTCAAAGCATAGCTAAACATTTTACATCTGCAAAAAAACAAGTTGGAAACCTCCCAGGAGGTTTTCCTAAGAGGTGTCTGAACCTCCCTGCTCCAATGGGGCTAAAATCACTCCTATTGGGGTGATTGGAGGGAAGCCAATGGTAAGTGGCAGCAGGATAACAAACTTAGCAGAAAAACGGTCTTGGGATGTGTCTTCTGCATTTCAGCCAAATCGTTTCTGGTCCTGAGCAAAGCGAGGGAACGTAAAAAATGATGAGAGAAGGATTCATGCACTGGCAATAGAAAGAGCTGTGGCTTGAGTGCAGGTGGCATTCAATCAAGGGCTCTGGCAAGGCTGCGTATTTCCCTAAGCAGTGGGAAGAGGGACATGTCAGCTGTGCAAAAAGTCATGCTGGATGTGTAATGACAACCTATGGCACTGCTGTCCCCAGCCTCATCATGTAGTCAGGCCCTTGATGCCAAGCAGGCATTTTGTATTAGCTGGCTGTGCCACCCGAGTCCCTACCACCAAAGGCTGCACACGTGTCTTCCAGAAACAGTTTTTACTCTGTCTGTGCTCAGAAATGAGCTGAGGCAGTGCTGGCAGACATGCTGAAAGGGGAAAGTCTCTGATTTTGGGGTACCAGAGATCCCTCACAGCTGATGCTGTCCAGGCTGCCCTTGCATTTGCTCCTGTCTCCAAAAGCTGCAGCCACTGATCTCCAGGCAGTCCCCAGCAAGGACTGGGTTTATTTTACTGGCACAATTTTTTGAACGGTGTTGTCTCAGTTAAGAATACAGCAGAAGACCCCAAGGCTCTGGCTTTCCTCTCCCATCACACACCAAGTAGTTGTGTCCTCCATGGAAGCAGGTTGGCCCCTAAAGTGCAGGTAGCTCCAAACTCCTCACTGTGGGGTACTGGAGCTTCACTGGGTACCCTTTTGCCAAATAAAACCATCATCACAGTGACCCACCCAGCAATTGGTCCCTATTGTGATCATAGAAATCAGGTGGCAGTTAGAAGAATAATGTCCTCAAGATGTCCTTGCCCATTGCCATGGTAGACTTGATCACTGCGGCTGTGTTAACCAATCAGTACCTGGACTCAAGCTCTGGTCCTGAAGCCACTTGTTCAGGTTTTTTTAATTCAGAAAAAGCATCTTGAAGAGAGCAGTCGCTTTCAAAATGCCTATTCAGAGTAGTCCTCAGATTTGCTAACATGTGGTCTATGTCTGGAAATGGCTTGGGAGATTGCTACTTGGCTGTGCCCATGCTAGAAGTTTTGCAGTAGGGATGTGTTCTTGTGCCCATTCCCGCATGCCAAGACTGTTTAAATTACTATATATAGTCATAGCATATGTGTACTTAAATATATTCTCTCTACAGCCCGGTTCAATGTAGATGTTTCATGTAGCATACACTATAAAAAGTTTCTTTTTCACATTTTTATCTTGACATGAAAGTGCGTTACAACATTTGCCATCAATAAAACACAATTCCTTCCATGTGAAAAGCATTATGGCCGCAGTATGGTTATTGAGTGATGATACCTGGATGACGGAAATACATGAACAGGAAAGTGTACATAGGGAAACTTTAGAAATGATGCCAAGTTTTAAAATAAAACAATGTCTGATAGCAACACAGATGGGTTTGGTGAATTTAGTTCATTTGTGCTCAGAAAGAAAAAAACTAAAGGAAACGAGCTGAGCTGAAAGAGAAATAAAAACAAGGCAGGAAAAGCTTCACAAATAAGTAACTGAGGAAGATGACGATCCAGTAAAGACGTGTGAAGAACAGATTGCTTGCGTCTTGCTCTGTGATTCAGACATGGGCTAAGCCAGTCATGGGCCATGCCAGTCATGACCAAGCATCAGGGTTTTCAGGAGCAACATCTGCTCTCAGCCTGTCGCCTATGCCCAGCGCTGGGATGCAACGGACTGAAGGTATCATTTATCCTTCACTTGGGGTCCTAGAAACAGGTTCTTCAGGTCAGGCTTGACACTGGGGAACCTAAGGGGGGTATTGCTCTCTCTCACAGAGTGTATGCCTGTACTGAGCAGCTGACTCCAAACTTGCTGAAAGAGGGAGAAGCTCCCATGAGTTGATAGAGAGCTTTGGATAAATGCATTCTCCAGAAAATATGCTGAGCTAAGATCACTGGCTCTAGATTTGTTTTTATGAAAATACTCCCATTAGCACCAAAATAAATGCTAGCTGTGTTTTGATTTTAGCAAAAGTTTAGCTTCGAGAAAACAACATACTAATTAACTCATAACTGAACTCATTAAATGTACATCTCTGAACCTTCCCAAAAGTAATGTGAATCGCCAGCACTGGGTTCCCAAGATGCAAGGCAAGTTGCTTGACTTTGGAATGCATAAACATTTAGTGGAAGAAATTTTGACTTCAGAGAAAGTACAAACAAAGCTGCCTGTTTGTTTGTGAGACTTCTTTCTCGCAGGAGAACAACCAAGAAGCATGGAAAGCCTTGAGTGTCCTCCATGGTTCATGTTTGTACTTGTGATACAAAGGGGACAGAACAAAGACTTTCCTATTTATAGCTGAGTGACTTAAAGCAAAAGCACTCAAGTGATGAAAAGGCACAGTCTATCATTGTCAAAGCTTCTGAAAAGAACACAAACCATGGTTTATCAAAGAGCAGTAACAAAAAGGATTTTGCTGTATGGAAAATAAATTATGTTTTTCCATTGAATCCACCATCCCACATAATAATATTTTTCTGGATTGGCCACACTTCATCAGAGCAGTGATTGTAGATGAGAGGGAGGTAGGAGGAGAAACATGTGTCTACGTATGTGTGGAGGAAGTGCTCAGCAAAACCCACAGTCTTATTATTTCCATTTTACAGGAAATGCCAATACTACGTGTCAGAGTCAAACTGTTATATGACATCACCAAAAGGGTAGATTTTGATTTAAGGAATAAGTTAAGCTCTACTGTTTCTGCTAACAGCTGCTTTTACTGTTTATTTTTATAAAAAAAAATATACAATAAATAAATAAGGTATTTCATCTACTATACCAGGTCTTATTGAACTTCTTGCCACAGTATCAAATGACTTCATCGCTCTTCTGTGTTTTATTTACACTACCACTGAGGTGTTAGGAAACCAAGGTTACCTAAATACATTATAAAGAAAGGGAATCTGGGGTGTGACACAAAAATCCTCTTCTTTTTCCTTCTGAAACAGAGTTTCTCCAAAAGAAAATGTTTCAGGAAAGTGTCTTTTTTCATCAAAGCCTTTTTGTAGGGTGTAGGGAGGGGGAAGTGAAAGTTTATTTGAATCACAGTTTCTGATAGGAAGCCATTTTCATGGGATTTTTTTTCCCAATTCTGACTTTGCTTCTTTCCTTGGAGCTTCCTGATACTATGACAAAACTGCTGAGCGACACAGCCCCATCCCAGGAATCAAGTCATAATGTCTCAAAATCCAGTATTTATACTAAAGTAACTAGAAGAAGTGAAGCCTGACCAGGACTTAGCTTACAGGGACTCAATGTATATGCATCAGTGTTACAACCTGCTATGGGAAAGCATCTGCTCTACCTCACCACCACCTCCTTAACGCAACATCTCTGTTAACTAACCTCTCTTAACTCTGTTAACATCTGGCATCATGCGAAGGTTGTCTTGGGCATGTTATTGGTAAGTGTTACTGGGAGCTAGGATGGTGGTGCTGAATTTAGGCCAAAGGCTGTTCCCATCCTGGACATGGGAACAAAAGGGCCTTGCAATTGATGGGGCTTGAGCAGGAAAGAGCTGAAAACTTGCAATGTCATCAATGACCTACCTCAACAGAGCTAGGCCACATAGCCCATTTGTGAATCTGACTTTTCAACTGGAAGATTGAGGGTGGTAAGGCACTGGAACAGGTTGCCCAGAGAAATCGTGGAAGGCCCATTGATGGAGATGTTCTGGGTCAGGTTGGATGAGGCTTTGAGCAACTTGATCCAGTGAGAGGTGTCTCTGCCCATAGCAAGGGTTTTGGAACTGGATGAGCTTTAAAGTCCCTGCCAACCCAAACCATTCTATGATTCTACGATTCGAAGATGGGACCTGCCCCAGGCTGCATGTTACAATTGCCAACTTAGGGAGAAAAGTCAAGTATCCGATAGGATGAAAACATTAGGAAAATACCAGCCAGACATCTCTAGGTGGACAATTTGAGTTGAGATTATCATAAAGGCTTGTTTACATTTGTGCATTTGAATATAAAAGAAAGGTAAACACCTTTCAGGTAGAGAGAAAAGATCTGTATAAATATATGTAAATTCATTTGAAAGAGACAGGTCCACACTGGGGCATGTAATGTGCACGGCTCACAAGGCACTCTTGCAAAAGCCAGTTTTCAGAGGCAATAGGATTGTGTGTGAGGCTCAGATGGAGGTAAGGTGAGATAAAAGGAGACTGCAGTTTTAAAGGGTATGTGGCTATCCAAACGTATCTCCTTGCAGCCCAATCATATGACAATACCTGTAGTGCAGGGCACGTTAAAGGAACTCCATGCATTTACATGCAACAAGTGAACAAATTTAAGAGAAAATTAAGAGAAAACAGAATTCAAGCGCTTAACTTGATTTATTCTTCCCGCAATTTAATGAAAACCGGAGCAAACTAGGTTAAAATTTACCTTGTCCCTCCCTAAGCCACACGTACATCTGAGATTTATGAGAATGGTGTGGATGGGGCAGGTGTGAAGGATTTGGGTTGCTCTGGATCTGGCTTAGTGCTAAGACTCTCAAAATCAGATGGGCATGATTAAGCTCAGAGCAACTGCCAAGGGCTGTAGTGGCAGACACTTCAAAAAATACTTGCTAATTCCCTCAAAGACAACCTTAGTTCTTCTGGTTTTACACCCGTTCAATGCTGGTATAGATGCTTAGGTGAACGTGGGCACAGGAACAGGAGACAGGCTCCCAGATTCTGTAATGAAAATCACTCTTGTTTACCTTAGATCAAGGAAGAAGATGAGGAGAAGGGGAGAAGAGGTCATCCATCTGGGAGAGAAGGCAGAGATTACGTGAAGTAATTGTTACCATATGAACAAAAAGTCACATTTGCTTGCAAATGTCCACAGCATAAAGTCAGGATAGGCAATGGAAAGATGTCAATAAAGATGGATATCAAATAAAAAGGCATTTTAATGGTTAAAGACAGTCTGAAAGGGGACATTTATACTAATAAATTAAACAGTTCAATGGACACATTTATTATCTGTTATTAACCTGGACTTGTTCCGACAGAATCATTAGGATATGTCTGGTCAAGCCTTTGGTCTGGGCTCTGCCATACCATGGCACAGCTGAGGAGCCTGGGACCATTCCCAGTGGGCAGTTTGGATATGACCATGATGATCTGGAGGCTAAATTGAATATCATGGACTTGGCCAAGCTATGCCTGTTGGCCTTCTGTCGAAAGACTGGGCCCTGATCCTTTTCTTTTGATGTGGCCAGGCTTATTCATTTTGTTATCTTTCCAAAGCATTTAGTTGCACTCTCTCATCAGTGCATCTGTGTGCTTCCCCATCCATGATACATTTATCCTTGCAACCCATCTGGTAGCTGGGAGAGAGCTATTAACTCTTTTGAAGTGAGTGGGACGGTGGTGAAGGGACGTCTGTCTGTATGCCAACACACAGCAGCACACTTGATCGAAACTGGCTCTGGGCAAGTTAATGTGGTTAAACATCTTAAAGATGTAGTGTGGACCTCGAAAACGTAGTTAGTATATGCCCGTTTCTTGAATCAGCTTGTAGCTTCCCAGCGTGGAAGCTGTGGTGTCGTGTCTTCACTGTGGTTTTGACCATACTAGACAGTGAGGGTGCACCTACCCATGCCACAACCACAGCGATGCTCGACTGGGAGTGTGGGCACACAAACAAGTTGCTGTGGGGTAAACAAGGGCGTGAGCTTTCTCCTCCACTGCTTTACCTGTGTGTGCTTGTTATCCTGAAGTACCAACCGCAAGTGCTGGGTATCAGGTACCCAGCCCCTCTACTGTGGAAAAGCAATCTGCTCCCAGGCTATCAGGGGTTGAACAGGGCACTTCAGTGGTGGAGATGACTCAGCTGGAGCCATAGCTCATGCTGTAGGAACTTGTTTATATTCTCATACAAAGTGACTTGCCCAAGATCACCCTAGAAGTCTGCGGCCAAGGCAAGGGTGGAACCAGTCTCTACTGAACCACCAGCCTTAACCACCAAGCTGCCCTTTCACATCGTGTTATTAATGAGTGTATTTCTTAAGCACCAGCAGTGTGTTCATAGCTATGAAAAATATAAAGGAGCCATAAGCTTTGACCTGCCCTCTGTCCCACCTATTGCAGATAGCCACTGAAATGAAGAGGTGTTTATTTGCCTGGAAGTGTGGAGTCTTATGTCAGCTCCCAGCATAGGAAGTAATTTTACTGGGGGTCTGATCCTGCCATGAGGGAAAGGACTGGTGCTTTTGTTTCTGTTTTACTCTGAGTGTGGTGCCTGCACTCTCGGCATACCTGGAAAATTATCCTGCTTTGCAGCCAGCACTGGTTCCTGGCCACCCCTGCTACACACCAGGCTAAATTGGGAAACTAAACTCCTTTTTTATTTCCCGGTGTACGGTTGGCCTCCCCACCTTGCTGCTCATGAATGCCTTGCTGAGTTAGCTGTGATTTGGAAAATTAATTGACTCGGAGCCTACTGCTGAAGCAGCCTCAAACGCAGAACACCCAAGACGCAGCGGTAGCAAGGTCAGAGGAGGTGGGAAATTTTGCGAGAGAGGTAGCAAGCAATAAGCAATGCAGAATATGGGCACCAGTGGGGAATTTTAAAAGAAAACCATTCAGATCAGACACAGCCATGAGAGACAAGGCAGTGGGACCTTGGGAGGCTTTGGTATTTATTGGGGGACCTGGCAGTGCCTGCGGCAGAGAATGCCCCTGGCTCTCCGTGGTAGGTGAGGGTCTCCAGAGACCCTGTTGCCTCTAGTCAGGATGTGCAAAGAGCACCCTGAGGACCATCTCCTGTGAGTGCAGAGAGCAGCGTCTTTGCTGTGGAAAGAAATCTTAAATTATGTAGCTCATCTCAGGCATGCCATCTGCTTGGGAGTCAGCCCCGAGCGAGAAAAAAGGAACAAGGACCAGGTACAGCTCCATGAGGGCTTTTCTCCTGTGGCTTCAATGTTTTTGCTTTTATTTTATGAATCTTCCCACAAAAAAAGAGCAGTCAGAGCACACCTTTGCAGAACATGCCAAAACTTCTGCCTGCCCTGATTTACTGAGGTTCAGCTCTTCAGTAGTAGCCAGGGAGTGAAATCCTGTGGAAAACCCCTGGTTACTGAAACACCCTTGCAAAGCCACTCTTCCAGGCCCATTGGTGTGTAACCCTGAACAGGTCATGCAAATGGAACGATTTAGACACACAATCAGGTGCTGGCAGCGTAATCCCTTTCCATTCATGGCTGGTTGATGGACGGGGATGATCTGCAAGATTTCATCCACCTCAGCTTGTGAGGCAGGGCGACACGGTGTAAACCCCCAGTGAACACACGCTCAGCTAAATCACATTAATTCCTGTTTGAGGTGGCCCAAGGGCACATGCACAGACAATTACGGAGGCTCAGCTGATAGAGAGGTGATTTGTAAGCTGCTGTCACTCCTGCTTTTGAACTTTCCCTGCCTGCACAACCAGGAGAATGCTGACATTTCTGAGCAGCACGGCGTGAAGGAAAGGCATTTCTAGGGGTTGAGTAGCTGATATTTGTGAACTCTGGCACTCATCTTGATTAGCCCATGTTGCAAGCACCATGTGAAAAAGAGGAGAACATGAGAAAAGCTGGTGTTTTATCCTCGATTTCTTTGGGACCACGAGCTGGAGATATTATCTCAGGAGCTGTAAAATAGAATGATTTAGGCTAGTGTTGAGGCTGGTGAATGGATACTTGTACAATGGGAAAAAAGTATGTTCCAGTAGATCTGATTTAATTACAGTTTTGTATGGCTTTATCACCATGCAAGTGTCAGCTAGCTTGTCCTCAAAACACCTTGCCATGCTGAATGACACAGATCTCCCTCTGGGACAGGAATACTGAACCAACCTGCTTTGGACAGCCCTGGGAATATGTAATGAAGATGGAAAAAGACCTCTGCTCTCCCCAGGTCAGATGCGCTGAGCCAGAAGGTGATCTGGGGTGGGAGCAATGAGGAGAAGGAACATTTCCACCTCATCACTTGGTCTGGGTCAAGTCTTGTTTCTCAAGTGGGGGGGAAACTGAGGCCTGGGACATATGATGATGCCTCAGTTGGCAATTTCTGCTGATGTTTTCAGCTTGCTGCTGCCTGGAAGCATTGTGGCATGTTTTAAAGCTAAATTGCGCAAATGAGTTTGATCATTATTATCATGACAAAAAAAAGAGACTATTTGTATACAGCTACTCATTTGCTGAATCCTGGCAGCACAAAGGTTGCAGAGCGAGCCTGTGACAATGCTGGCAATCAAGCTCTGCTCCTGGACTTCCCTCCTGGTTTCTATTCATTGCTTGTTTAGGGTAATGAGGAGCAGACTAAAGGAATTGAAGGTGTTTGCTTCAAGAAGCTGCTATGAAAAAAACCCTACTGCAATCTAATTCTGGCCTGGGCGATGAAGAACAAGTTTCCTGAGCATCTTTGCTTTGCAAACTTCCCCAAATCCAAATCTTATACAGGTTCCTATTTTATGTCTATTTTTTAAGCAATTAATATCAAGCAATTAATGATTTGTTACATTTTTCCTAGCTGTTGTGCCTCTGTTATCCATGGCAGATCTTTGCCTGGTGAATCTGAAAGGGCAGGCTGGGACAAATAGCCCCTCAAACGCTCTGGAGCATCGTCCTCTTTTCTTTCCCAGTTGATTTCATCATAAACAGGCTAAGCCAAAGCCTTTATGAAATTCAAGTCTGGCTTCATATTTCATTGAAAAACCTTTAAGAAAAGCCATTTTTCATACTTAAGACTTTTTCAAATCTCCTCTAACCAGATACATTCTGCATTGTATCTTTTGAATCTGGCCATTGTCCAATGACAATCCTTAAAATCCCTTTACAGTTTTAAAGGAAAATACAAGCCCTCATTTACCACTGGATCCAGCCTGAAAATAAAAGCTTAATGCCTTGACAGGCCTGGATATTTTTTTGGGTCTTAAGTCTGATTTATGGTGGTAGCCAGCAAACCAGGCTGGTGAAATATTTGCTGCTGCTCACAGGGATCTGGAAAAATGAAGTGTGAAGTTCTGAAGAGAGCAGGCAACAGTTCTCCAGTCACTAAACACTTCCAACGAGTTGGCAGCGGAACAGAGCTGTGGTCTGAAAGATGAACCTCAAAGGAATAGAGGAGGGGAGCAGTGCTGCGCACAGTGTCAGAGTATTACTGCAGCCTAAAGCTTTCCATACATTCCTGACATCGAGAGGGAAAGAGAAACATTTCCTTCATTATTTATTTATTCTCTCTTTCTTTTTTATTCCTTCCTCCTGCAGGAGTTTCACCCCAAGTAGGGAAAAAATTAAAAGCAACAACAGGAGCACAGGAGGCTGCTTAAGCCCACTGAAAAAATGTGCCAATTAAAAAAAAATATGTATGATCTTGTTAAGGGAAAGCATTTGCTTGGGCTTTGCTTGTCACAGAATGATCTCAATGAGCAAGGCTGTAGCGAAGCATCTCTAGAATTCGAAGTGCCAGAGCTCTGCAATCTGTGGGCGTGGGAGCTATGATTTTCATTCCCATGAAAAGGGAATTTCCTAGAGGTAAAAGTGAGGTGGGGATTTTCAGGCTGTTCTTGGAATGAATCACCCCTGCATACGTTTGCCAGGTAAAACATGTGGCTGCTTCGCTTTATTTTCTTCAAAGGAAGTTAATATTCATCCCTATCATGTAGATCATACAGAGACAGAGATAGGCTGATAAATGAGGTGTATTTCAGTACTCAGGGTTTCAGTGATCTGCTTTAGCCCCTATGAATTAACTTAGTTTCCAGTGTTCACACTGAATAAAAGGACCAGCACTGGGAGACCTTACTGGGGCAGTTTAAATGAGGATGAGCCGTCCCTGAAAATCTTTCTTTGTCCCCTTGCACCTCAGAGGGTTTGTCCCTCTTCTTCTTAGCCAGCTCCATCCCATCCGAACTGCTGAGCACACTGAGAAATAAAAGATCCTCTCCCATCTCCCCTTGCCCAGCAAAGTCAACAGGGGTTTTATTGCCCCTAGGACCAGGAGAGATGAGGTTGACTTCACTCATCAGTCATATTGATGCACATCCAAAGTAACCCTCTGGCTTGGGCAGTTACTTGGAAATGACAGTGGCAAAAGTGGAGAAAATTTACTCTTCTTCATGTTCATGGAAATGAGGATGGGATTATTTTGGGGTTTAGCGGGTATTTTTTTCTTTAAAAAAGAAGAAAAAAGGTGTTCTAACCATTTTGGTTTAAAGCTATCCGAGGTCAGAAGCTAGGGTGTTATAACAAAGCCCCGCTTGTTTCCAAACACAAGTTTTTGGTTTAGGGAGGAACAACTGCACGTTCTAGCTGTCTTTATAGCTGAGGAATGTTCTGCCTCTGCTGTGGCATGGACCGGGCTGGAGAGCTGCCTGAGTACCAGCCTGCAGCCTCCCGCCCCCACAGACAACGCGTATTATTATTATTAGTAGTATTATTATTATTTTCTTGGTGTTGTTATGAAATGATTCGCTTTAACAGTAGAAGCATTTACGGGACATGCTTGCGGGTAAACTCGTCTGTACCACAGCCACGCAGCCCCAAACCCACACCGTCTGTCACACACAAGCACTCTGTGCCACCCACGCTCCTGCACAGCCGCTGCGCAAGCAGGGCTCGATGCTCACACAGGCTCATACAAACCGAAACCGACGGTCGCTGCCGCACGCCCACGCGGATGTAGCCAAAGCAGGCCCCTTTGGTCTCACACGTCCTTCCTCCTGCTGCGACCTGCAACATCGCAGCATCAAAGGGGAGAAAAACACAACTTGAGCTGCTCTGGGTTTTGCAGGGCTCATCTCATCCAGGGCCGCCTGGAGAGGACAGCCCTTACGCCCACGTCTGGGGACCAGTTGTTTTTATTTCACAAGAACTCAGCAAAATGCTGAATAAGTCCCATTCTCTGAAGAATGGGATCTTCTGGGCCTCTTAACCTCTAACAGCTCCTGGTTTTGTGGGACTTTTAAAATCTTGGTCACCACCATTTTCTATTTTAGCAGCTGGAGAAAGGAGCTGGTTTTAAAGTCAGGTTTAGAAATGTAACTTGTGGCAATAAGAATCTCCTCTGCTTGTTTCAGAGAGGAAGTCCAACAAACTTTGAGCTAGGGAATACTCGTTAACAGATTCTGCAGGGCATGGGGGCAGGTGAGGCTCAGAGCATGGTTATATACTCCTGTCTGGTAGCCACCCTGGCCTTTCCTCATGACAACCGATCCTTTTCCTTGGCTCAGAAAGCAGCTGCTTGTGCCGAAGAGCAGCAGAGCACCAGGGTGCTAAACTGTGCATGCTGTTGTAGTGTCTCTAAAGGAGCACCCCAAGATGTGGAGTGGGGTCTGTAAACACACCCTTGAAGCATCCCTACTGTTGTCCCTTGAGGAGACACATTTGAGCATGGCACTGTCACAGCCGCAGGAGCATCCCTGGGTTGTGGGATAACCCATCCCACCAGCACTGACTGCTGGAGGGGTTTCTCAGAGGACCTACTCACTTATTCATACCCAACCCCAAGCCTTCCTCACACGCTGGATTTCCTTTCCTGTTTTGCTTTTCTCTTCACTCCCTTCTTCCTAGGGCTTTGAGGCCCTTTTCACTCCCCAGTTTACAGCATCTGAGCTGTTGCATAGTGGTTCCTGGCTCTAGGAGAGCTCCAGCAGACAGTTCATCTTGTGGTTAGTGAGCTCCCTGTAGCACCAGGGACAAGGAACCCTCTTTCCTTGGAATGGACACAGGACCTGGCATTGATTGATGCAGGGCACTACTCCAAGTGGCATCAAGGGGAGACAGGTGGCATTTTGTGCTAGGAAACCTCAGCAGGCACCTAAACACACAAAAGTGTGGTCCTGGCTTTCAGTAAAGCACCAATAAGAACTGAAATGGTGCTGTGAGCAGCCAGGAAGCTGCACAGTTCCCTGGTGTGCAGGGATCAAGACCAGCCATCACTGAACCAGAGGGAGTTCAACCCTGAGCCATCCACTTCCCATACTATCAGGTTCTGGCAAAACATTTCTGGGCTGCTTTATGGCCCCAAACACACGGCGGCAACAGCTCTCTACTGCAGCCCACTGTTCCTGAAGTTCACGTCCCAAATGGCAAAAAAACACACAAAAAAATTGCTCACATGTGCTTTAATTGTCCCTCTTCACTGGCACTATTCCCAAGTGCCTCATAACCTTTGCAAAACAGATTTAATTTGTTTTTCCTACTGCAAAGAGGAGGCTGTCATGGAGGGAGAAAGTGGCCAAAGACAATGAGTACTTCATGACATTACTCAAACATCCGCAAGAGGAAATGAAGCCTCCTACATAAAATTAAATCTGGATGGATGATTCAAGTATAAAGATTATTGACAGCATTGTTCAGACTTGTGGCTCTGAATTGTATTTTTGGCTGGCTGGTTTGGGGTTGTTAGTTGTTTTAAATGTTGGGGTGACTCTCTGCTTGTGGTGGTTTCAACCTGAATTTAGACTGAGCTGCAGAGGTGATATGTTGATAACTGATATGATATGATATGATATGATATGATATGATATGATATGATATGATATGATATGATATGATATGATATGATATGATGATATGATATGATATGATATGACTTGGCATTGCATGCTTGCAGCCCAGAAAGCCAATTTTATCCTGGGCTGCATCAAAAGAAGCGTGGTCAGTAGGTCGAGGGTGGTGATTCTGCCCCTTTGGTCCACTCCGATGAGACCCCACCTGGAGTCCACTGAATCCAGCTCTGGAGCCCTCAGCACAGGAAGGACATTAAACCTGTTGGAGGGTTTCTGTCCGGAAGAGGGCCACAAAAAAAGGTCAGAGAGCTGGAATACCTTCATATGGCAAAAGGCTGAGAGAGTTGAGGTTGTTCAGCCTGGAGAAGAGAAGGCTCCAGGGATTCTTTATTGTGGCCTTTCAATACTTAAAGTGAGCTTACAAGAAAGATGGAGAGAGACTTTTTACCAGTGCTTTTAGTGACATGACAAGGAATAATGGTTTTAAACTGAAAGAAGGTAGGTTTGGGAAGAAGTTTTTTATAATGAGAGTGGTGAGACACTGGAATAGATTGTCCAGAGGTGTTAAATGTCAGATTGGATGGGACTTTGAGAAATCTCATCCAGTGGGAGGTATCTTTGCCTGTGGCAGGGGGGTTGGAACTGGATGATCTTTAAGATCTCTTCCAACCTAAACAATTCTATGATACTGTTCTGTTAGTTCACACTGTGTCTGGGTGACACTAAGTGCAATCCTCTTGCTTTTTTAGCAGAATCATGCTACTTTGGACTAATGGCAAAAGTATTAGATGGGATGGAAAAATTGCTTTGCAGTGTGTCAACCCTACACACAGTCACAACATGCGTGCTAACTTTAGTAAACTGATCAACTTTGTATGTGTAGGAATACCAAATAACATTTTGATGATGGGGTCTTTGGAACTGTCAGGCATACCTTGAGCTACCTTGCTGTGAGTAGATGGGAAATCAAATACTGTGTGTGGGTTTGGGTTTTTTTGAGATGTTTGAAAGGCAGTTTTTCCCATGAGAAATTTGGGAAAGGTCTCTTTCCAATATGAAGAAACAGTCCTGGCCTCACTTCATCGGGACATCCATCCTAAGCCTCACCCCAAAGAAAGACCCTTTTGTTGAGCAGAACAATACGTCCACATGGGGAAGTGTGATCAGCTCCCTCTTGCAGGGTAGGATTTCTCTCACCTAACCTTAGCTGTCTAAAACCTAGGTGTCTAGTTTAAACCCGTCATTCAGCCTTCCGCTAACCACTCCAGGGAGATGAAGGCACCTTTTTGAGGCTGTTCACTCGTCTTCAGGCAAAACAAATTGCTCTCGGGAGGTGGCTGACTCTCCCCTGGCTGGGGGGAGCCCTCGAGATGGGCTCTGTGTACACCACTGGAGTGGCAATGGCTAATTAGGTGAGATGAATCCCACCCTGAGGAAATCAAGGTAGTTAATGCGTTGCTAGAGATTGTGTTTCTGGAGAGCTTGGCCACATGAATTGTGACCAGGCTGGAGGCTCTTTGGGTAGCTGTAAAAGATGAGGGCTGAAAAGCAGAACATTACAAGCAAGTCTCTTTTTTATTATTATAGCCATATTGTGCAGCTTTGCTGATGATCATCCACTGAGTCAGCTTGTTGCATCTTGTTTCACATCTAAATGGTAAGATATTGGGGAACTTCAAGATATGTGAGAAATTAGCTCATGCTCTAAGATGGACTTTTAGGCATCACTATGATAAAATTAAGCAAGAACCCTCTTTTCATCTGAATTCCTACTGAGAGCAGGAAATCAGTATCTAATCCCAAATAAAACCCTTACGTTTTGCTGATAGCATCAATTGGATAAAAACCTCATTGTAAGTACAAACCCTTTTTGGCTTTTTTCAGATTTTCCTCTAAAATCACATAATCCCACTACTTCTTGTTGAAACAGGATTAAGCACTTTCTCTTTTTTCCTCCACACACTTGTGTTAATCTAACTTAATCAAACATGCTGGCCTTGGTCGTATGTGTTTGCTTTCACCACTTTGGCAGCCCTGTCTTTGGAGGCTGGGTGCATGCAGGATTTAACAAGCAGCTTGCTGGGCATTTGTTAGCTCTTCTAAAAGGTGATTATTGCCAAATGCATGTTCTCAGTGGCTCATTAAATGCTTTCATGTGACAAATCCATGCAGCACTTTGTGTGTGCGAACCCAGGGCTGTCACCGTTTAGAACAAAATGCTAAATATTTACTGGCAAGGCAAGCTACGAGTATAAATATTTATATCAAGGTACAATAAAAAAATTACCATAAAACTGATAGGTTATAAAGAATTTATGTGTTGAAACAGCCGAGGCCATGGCAAAAGATATGCTTTTTCATGATCATATTATGTACAGATATCATGGTGTTTAGGTGTTTAATTTGCTGCTATCTGGTCTTCACCGTTTGACTCATCAATCTGTCAGGCAAAATAGTCCTAATTATATTTCTTGCAACCTGGTAAATTACAGAGAATTGTGCTCATGTGGGGAATAGATCTTGAAGATTTACTGGTCTGCTGCTAATGGTCCCAAAGGGCTTGAAAATAAAAAATGTATACACAAGAGCAGAAATTGTTTATAACGGGAATCTGTCTTCCTAATTATTGTGCTGAATGTGTCTTATTGTGCTGAGATAAGAGGAGCATAAGCAACAGTTTATGTAAAACTACTCACAGGACATTTTGAGGCAGTGATTGGTTTGTCTTTGTGCATGAGGCTGCATGCATCCTGAAATTAAATGCCTGATTGAGGTTACAAGGAGCCTGTCTCACCTTGCTTCTGTCCCCTGATCTGCTGCTCTCTTCACTCACCTGCTGCCACATCCTAGCTGGCAGCTTCAGCAGGATGAGTTCAGGGGTGTGTAGCAATCATCCCTTTTTTCTAACTTTTACAACTGTTTTACATTGCCACAATGCTTAAGGTTGATGGGGAGGTCTGAAAAATACTACCTGTACAAGTGAGTTATTGGAGATAAGAAGTGGTTAGTTCAGGGTTAAATAGTAACCTGGCATGAAAGGGTGCAATGTAAATTTTCCTGTTCCTGGCTTATATGGACTCTTGTGGTCTGCATCTGCCCCTGCAATAAAAAGTCCCAACCTACCAGCCCCAAGCTGTGGTATCTTGAGGAAATATCACTAGAATTGCCTTTTCTTATGCTGAGAATCCACTGCTGACCACTTTCAGAGGCAAGATATTGGACTTGATGGATCTTAGACTTGACTCAGTTATTTATATGTAAGCCTTATATGTAAAAGTAGTCTCCCCAGATGAGTTACTTATGGGTAGTGTCTGCTGAAAGTTCGATCGTAAGACACAAAACAAAGAGCAAAGAGAGTAAAGGGAAAGGAGTCCAGATCAGGAGGAAATCTGGACTTTTGGATTGTCACTTGTGATCTTGGACCATAAAGGTATCCTCTCCCCTTCTTCTTTTTTTTTTGTATGTTGCTTGACACTGCAAACACATGAGGTTTGTCTGTGGAATTATGGTTTTATAGATAAAAGGCTTAGCAGGGATGTAGATTTTCTGTTGATGAGGTGCCATGAAACTAAGCAGAACTGTAAAAATTGTTCGTACCTGTTGTAGGTACCTTGGGTTCCTCATGTCTCTTATTCCCTTCTTGTTGTTGCATTGCTTCTGTGGTTTTCATTCTATATTTTAAGCTTTGGGGAAATGCCCTGTGACCTGGGACATGCAGGGGAGATGGGAACAGCTGCTGGGTGAGCTGGGGAGATTGCCAAAATTTCAGGTAATCCTAGAAGTAAACCATGCCACCTACCACAAAAGAATATAAAAAAAGCCCTAACATTGAGACCTCTGGGAAATTCCTCCCTGGCCGCAGCTCTGACGTGCAGTTTCACTCTGAGGAGCTCAGAGTTGTGATTTTACGGTCAACGATGAGCACATCATGCTGAGAGTGCAATGGAAAACAGGTGCAGGGACTCATGTCTTCAGCAAGAGTGACCCTTTTAGGGGCAGGAAGAACTATTTCTCACCCAATATATGGACGTTATATATTCACACGCAGCCCTTTGATGACAGCTGTGGAAACCCCTGCCACAAAGAACTTGCTGTCTACATCTTTTACTATAACGTGAATAGGAAAGTGAAAATATGTAGTGCCTTATATACAGATTTTTTTCAAAAGAGCTGTTGGTGTAAAGCCTGTGGGCTTCACATTCAGTCAGTATAGAAGCCAGTATAAACTGAGGTAGAGATACTACATTATTCTGTTTTACACCAGTGAAGGGGCTGACTCTATTATTCTCTGTAAGAGTTTGATTGATGTTTTCCTCTGGCTCAGCGTTTGATTAATATCATGGACTAGCTCATAAAGCAGGCTTTGGAAACTGCAAGATGTGATCCGTTTAATCAGTTTGTCAGTTTCATTTTGGAGACTTAAGGGAATAACAAAAACCTCTTCACTGCTTTTGACTTAATACGCTTTGCCTTATATTCCCATGAAGGCAGATGAATAAATATTTCTGATGCATAAAGCGCTGGAAGAACTTTATCGCTGCATTCAGGAACAATTCATGTGGGAGGACTGTAATGTGTACTATCAGTATATTGTTAAGTCCTTTTGAATCCCAGCAATGAAATAGATGCTAAAATAACATTAATATGAAAACAAATGCAGAAAAATATGCTTACATTTACACAAACATACCTCTGGGAGCCTTTTGCATCATGCTCATTTTCGGAGCTATTTAAGGATACCAATGCTCCTCTAAAACCAGTTTCTGTATCTTAGGCTGATATGAAACCAGAAATGTTAGGTTGAGGCTTATCTAAAGAAGTATCTATTTGGGTCCAGGTGCTTCCAATGGTTTTAGAGAAGCAAGTAAACCTGCCAGAGTGAAGAGAAAGACTCTGTTAATCCAATTCAGTAGGAGACACAGCGTTCCCGTGAAAATTGGAAAGTTTTAAACACACCAATGTATGATTTGAAGGCTGAGGTAGACTTGAGCCTAGGTGCCTACAATGGGATTCAAGTCATCAGCTTTATACCTGTTACACATCTAGATCTCTTCTGCACCTGTGACAGTCCCTGCAGGGAAACTGGGGCTGCAGGCTTGAATAAAGTATTGGGTGTTTTGGGTGAGATGCCTGTTCCTCTCTGGGAGCAGGTTGGAGAGCCCAGGAAGGTGACTAGTTTGGTCAGAATGTTTCTCCTTCTAGAGAGAAGGATATGAAGAAATAAATCAAAGAGAGAAAATGGATGAAATTGATTGGCAAGGTACAGCAGTACCAAACCTAAAGAAAACCTCTATTAATAGAAAAATCAAGTCGTGGAAATTCCTTATCATTTTTATTTCAAGATACTTGGTGATGAATTTATGCATTTACATTACAAAAACTGATTCATAATTACTTTTGACATAATCTTATTAGCTTTGCTAAACAGAAATAAGAGTTTCCATTTGGGTTCATGCTACTTTAATGAAGTCACCAAAAGAATGCAGTTTCTGATGGAAATTCCTTATGCAAGATTATTGCACAAGAGCAAAATTTTTGTTGATTACTGATAGTAAGGTCAACAAGTTCTGCTTAAATATTGGTTCCCTTTTGTCCTGTAGCTTAATTTGTTATCTGTGTTGTCCCTGATCTGTGTTTCAGTGGCAGGTCCTCCAGGCCACCCTCACGAGATTTTTGAGCACCTAACAAATCCCAGGGCAGTGGTACTGAGAGTGAAGATGACAGGAGTGAGCAGGCTACATGGTGAAACATGCTCTGCTAATTTTAGATGTCTGACAGGTGGGCACAGTTGAGCTGATGGTCCCAGGCTGCCTGTATACTCTGTGGAAAGAAGCAATCAATTCTGGAGAGATTTTTCTACCTAATTTAGGTAAATGCTTTAGGATAAGGTAAATGCTTTAGGATAAGGTAAATTGAGCATTGCCATTTTCTCACCACTTCCTGTCCACTAGGATAACTAAGGCTAAAGATTGCACTGTAATGAGATAATGATTACCACTGCCATTTGTTACTGTAGACTTAATAATGCCACTGTTAAGGCTCATATCTTAGTAGTGTACAGGCATTGAGCTCTGGTGATATCAATTGGGATCTAAATAGAAATTAAATGCCCACATAATTCTGGATCTGGTACTATGTGGCTTCTAAAACTTCAAAGACAGGATACCATAAGATTATAAATGATAATTCATGTAGGCTGAGACTTGGGTTTGTCTAGCCTAGAGAAGAGAGAGCTCTGCAGAGACCTTATAGCAGCCTTCCAGTACTTAAAAGAGGCTATAGGCAAGACAGAGAGGAGCTCTTTATCAGAGATTGGACAAGGCATAACAGTTTTAAGCTGAAAGAGGGGATATTTAGATTACATGATAGAAATAAATTTTTTATTTTGTGTGTAGTGAGGCATTGGCACAGGTTTCCCAGAGATGTTATAGATGCCCCATCCCTGGAGGTGTTCAAGGCCAGATTGGATGGTGCTTTGAGCAACCTGATGCAGTGGAGGATGTCTCTGCCCTTCCTTACTTTTCCTAACAGTTAGAGGAGGTCCAGACACCTTTCCCCATTAAATAAATCTAGTTTCCTATTGTTGTGCTCCTGATTAAACAGAATACAATCTTACTGGCTGAACAACCATGTAATTTTGAATGGGTAGGGTATGCCTGGCTTCCCTGCTAATGATAAGAATACACTTCTTGGATGAAAGCACTGGTTTTCTTCTGGCTTAGGAAATGTTATTTTACCTTCTCTTCATGCAGCTGCATTGGCCCCTTCATACCTGTATCCCACATTGCGTGATCTGAATTAAGAAGTGGACTCATCCTGTGACTCCGGGCACAAAGCGATCGTGTTCTGAAAATGCTTTCGCATGGAAGAAAACCAGATCCCTGGCAGATGGGCAGCAGGAAACGCTTCCTTTTTTGCCGGTGGCTAAAACACTGTTGTTTGTTACACCTGCATGCTGGCCTGTTTAAATAGAGAAAAACACCACCAGAAAATACAGGAAATGCTTACTCATTTTGCCCTGCCTGCCCAGCTCCAGTGTGTACTCTGATGCAAGCAAATACTTTTGTGTCTGAATTCCATGGTGGTTTTGCTCCTGAAGAGCTGCTGTTCTCTCCATCACTGTTTGCAGCACTGTGAAGCCGTAGCCACGACCTCATATTATGCAAAAATGAGACAAAAGGTTTCTCTCTGCTCTTGGTGCTCACAGTTTCAGCATCCCAGGGCAGGCTAAGAGAGCAGCTCACTATCTTGGCACATTTAACCATCAGTTAGTTATGAACAGTTGTCAGGCAGATGGAGGAGCCTCTGTCAGCAGTAAGGTCGGAGCATGGGTTTGTTGTATGGCGTGTAGGTCATAAACCCCATATTTGAGTGTCTCAAAGTCCGGACATTTATAGGAAGAGGAGGAAATTCTTCTCCTCTAATGGCTTTACCCCCATGTAAAGTACCAAAGTACCAAGTGCCAAAACAGTGCACGTGGTTCCACCAAATGGAAAAAGGTTATGTTAGCTGTTCACCGTCATGTTTGGTTAAACAGGGAGGATGTGCTTAAACCTGCAGTAATCCAGGTGTTTTCACTGCTGACTCCAAAATACTTGTTGCTGTCAGCACCTTTCACTGCAGCAAGGTTTTCCTACCATTGCAACACAGCATTGCGAGGGAATTGTTTTCCTACTGCAACATCATTGCAGGCATCATGACTGTCATTACCATGTGTGTGTGGTGTGATTGCAGCAGAAAGGGGAGATGGACCGCAAGGAGATGCTTCACTAGCAGGATGGTTTGTGCCAGGGCCAGGATGATGTACACCTTAAATCAGAAGGCTTGCTTCCCCAGTCCCAGGCAGTGAGCAGCTGTTTAATACATGAAAGCAACACTGCCATCGTTTAGGAGAGAAGGTTAAGTTTATTGCCCTATTAGATTAAATGACATAGGAATATAAAGTAATTCAAATGTAAGCACACAACTGGAATTCGGGAAGTGCATCAGACTTAACACTCTTCTCTCATGAGTACTTTCAGTATCTAAAATTATGAAACAACTGCTTCTGTTTTTTAATTGCTGCTCAGCACTGTAAAGGAAATATATAAAAATAAAAAATATTATTTGATTATTAAGAAATCATACTGAATCCAACAGCATCAATTCATCAGATACACCATTCTGGGGTGCACAAAAGCATCATTCAGACTCTGGAGGATAAATGTCACTTCACACATATGTGGGATACAAATTTCCGGTGAAATGTGGCACACCCAAGAACAGCCAGTTCATAGGACCTGATATGATCAGAGCACTTGAACTGCAAGCTGACAGATCACCCAAGCACCACGGAAGAAACAAGGTCTGGTTCAAGCAGTGCATGTGTGGATCTAGGAATCTGCCCCACTGCAGAAAACTTCTGTGATAAATGATCTATTTTTTTGAAATTGATGTGCTAAAATTAATTACCTTCACTCCAGTCTCTGTACTTCTGTACTCAGCAGTTCTGAAGTTTTAGTCAGGAAATAATTTCCGTTCTTGTTTGTCTGAAATCATGTTCTCTGTAGCTCATATTTTTATTATATCCTTTTTAACCTTGTGCTCTGCTACCTGCCTTGGTCTTTTTGCTTTTCTGTTCAGACTTGTTTATTATATCCATAATTATCCCAACAATGAAATGTGAGTTGACCAGATTGCTCAAATTGCTATTTTTAATTAAAAACACACAATAATTTCAGTGGGTTTTTCCTCCTATTTCCTCCTATGTATGTCCTATATCTTCTGTTTCCCATAGCTGCTCAAAACTGAATGCCCAGTGCTTTGGTGAGCTACTAGACCAATCCAGTCCTTTGAAGGATCCAAACCGGACTCCTTTAAAATTCATTTCTGTATTCAATATAGAGCTAAATATGTGTGTAGACTCAAGAAATATGTTTATTTAGTATCCTCTTTAAATGCTTTTTGCTACCAGCTGTCCAAAGGTACTACACAATGGTAACTGATTCCATGATTCTTTATTTTACTTGCATTTATTAAATGATTTATTGAGTACAAATGGATTTGGGGGCACAGGAGTTGCTACAGAAGCAAGTCTGGATATTCCAGGGTGAAACAGCTGCTTGCATTACTTTGTTTCTTCTGTATTCAATGAATCAGGACTTTGTAGGCATATTTCTTAGTTAAACAGGATTACATTCAAGAGACAGAAAAATTTCTTCTAATGGAAACAGGTTTGCAGGAGTCCAGATATTAATGAACTGGCCAGATGGAGTTGCCATCCTAGTTTACATGTATTGTCTTTGGATGTGATTTTCTCCCTTGCTTAATGGCTGTAGTTCCCACTGAATTTGTCTGGACTTCTGGAGACTCATTATCTTACAGATGAGGTTGGGATATTTCTGTGGTTTGTAAGAGAATCCACAGTTCTCACAGCTGTATCAAACTGTTTGAAAATCTATTATACTTCGTGTTTCAGGGTTCTTGAAGCCTCGGTAGTACTCCCTAGGAGGAGGACAGAGGTTGTGCCAGATTAGCATGCCTCAGGACACCTACACCTCTCCCAGAGGGAGGTGATGCTGACCACCATCTAAGGCAGGAGTTCAAGCTCATTGGACCTCAGGTCTTTAATTTCATGTGGCCATGCTTACATTCCTGACATCAATCTGTATGTGCCACGCACCTAGACAAGTACATGGTGAATAGGTTGCTTTCCTAAAGAGGAAGCCTGCGTGGAAAGAACCTCTCCTGCCTTTCTGCCAACCTTTTTCTCAGTGTATATGCCCAGAAACACATAATATAATTACCCATTCCAGCCCAGGATTTTTTGATATTCAGCTTTACCAGCATCCATCAGTGCAGATTCCAGCAGCAAGCGGAGTGGCAACATGCCTGTTCTGAACCTCTTTGATTTTATTTCATGTCTGAATATGTTAATATTTCCTACTAGGAATAATAATGTGAACAAACAATATCTCTCTTCAGCTGGTGATCGCTGTTCCCGTTGTGCATTTGTTGGTCGAGCAACTGTTGGGATAATGTATAGTTTCTCCCTCAAGTATGTGGTCCCTGGTACTGCCAAACCAGAGTGCATCAGGACAGCTTCTGCTACGATGTAGAGAAGGATTACGTTTCTCTATATTGGTCCATTTGAATTCTTTGATAAGGAGTTGGTTTGAGCAATATCATCATCCAGCCCTTGTCCCACCTCCTTCTGTCACTAACACTTAACATTTTTTCGCTTTTATTCTCACCCAGAGCTGGTGATATAATTCGAACAGAACAGCTTTAGTTTGCAGAGTCTGTTCACTGGTGATTAATGGTGTGTTGAATGGATGGCTGTGGTCTTGAAGATGATGGAGGTGAACAGCAGGGTGCTAGCAGCAATATTATTTAATACTTTTATTGATGGTCTGGAAGGAGGTGTAACCAAGTACATTAACTAGATCTGCACACGACACTGCGCTGGAAAGAACAGTAAACCAAGTGAAGACAGAGGAATAACACTAATGGAACCAGAGGTTAGAAATATGAGCAGGAAACAGAATGAGATTCTGTCTGGAAAAAGGCAAACTAATAAATCTGGGAATAGTAATCCAACACACAGATATTTAATAGGAGGGTGAGAGATCTGAAAAAAACACTCATGATCTCAAAGAGCTGCTAATGATGGTTGAGAATGGTTAGGAAATGGTTGAACAACGTAAGAGGGTGGAAAAGGCAATTTTGGTTTGTAGAGTAAATCCAAAGATATCTTGCCCTGGCATGAGGACTTGTCCCTCTTGTGGGTATGGCTGTCTACAGTGCTCTGAACAGTTGCCTCCAAGGTTTATGTATGAGTAGAAGACTGCAAGTATAAAAATGTTTTTAGTGCTGACTCTGCACAGAAACACAAATCTGGTGGGCACCTTCTGGACCATCCAGTCCCATGTCTGTTTATTGTGGGAACAGTATTGATCCATGTTGCTCCCCTGTCCTCTTTACTCAGCTCTTCTACACCTTTGCTAGGAAGGTGAACCAAGGCTTCTCTGATGGTAATTTTGAAGACTAGCAATTTTGACATCAAGAACAGAAAAATATGAAGGAACACAAGTTGGTACCAAAAAAAAATTATGAATGGGTAAGGAGATGAAGCCTGGATTTTTTACACAGAAAAATCCAAATAAAATCATTAAGTTCACTGGGACCATTACCATTCCTTTCACTTAAAGAAATTAAGTTGTAGGTACCATTTTCTGACACTTGTAATTTTTGTGTCAGCTCATTCCATGGCATAAATTGAAATTGATAGGCAGTGACGTGTTTAAATGGATATTTGCCAAAGGAGGACTTAGAAACACTGAAGGAATCCTCAGGTGGGACTAAACAACAACAACAAATTACTAAATATTGAGATTTTTCCAAAACAATTTGTGCTAGATTGCTAAAGGGTCTCAAAAGCGTGTGGACATTGCAGTCACCAATTCAGCAACATGCTGACATGTTTGCCAACCTCATGAGTGTGATGAAATATAAAGGCAGATGCAGCAAGCTGGAAATCCATCCCCCGTATACTCACTCAAGGGCAAACATCCCTCAATGCTGAGAACTGTTAGCCCCGTGGGGAAGGGATGCTGCAGGAAGTGCTCACTGGGATCGCAAGTGCAGTGTAAGAAGCGATCATTGCCTGCTGTTGATAAGTGCTTCATGCTGGGCATTTGGTGCTCTGTAAATGGAAATGAAATTATTTAAAGTGGTCACTTGTTCTTGGTATTGATTATAAGATGGATAAGATGTGTATGCTGCTGTAAACTGCCTCTCCAGAGGAATTCTCTGTCAGTGCGCAGAGCTGAGAGTTGTACAAGCCAGGAGTTCCTGCTTCTCATAATGAAAGTATATCATTGTTTCAGCTCTGGGCCCTCATTAGCAGTAGAACTGGTTGTACACTTGGCCCGCAACATTACTCCTTGTGGAAAGCCTGTCTTCTCGCACTGGAGCCCATCTGGGTTGCTCCCAATCGTCCAACAACCTGAGGCATTAGGGAAGTGAGATCCATGAACTCACCTCTTACACTTATACAGCCACCCCTCAGACACTGTAGTATCTCAGAAATTTTTGTTTTATTTGGTGTTGCTTTACTTTTAAATGCTGATGTTTTCTTTACAAACAGTTCTCACATTTTTAAGTGGAAAGGAGACAGATTTAGACTCAATATTAGGAAAAAAATTCTTTCCTGGAGACACTGGCACAGGTTGCCCTGAGAAGTTGTGGAAACCCCATACCTGAAGATGCTCAAGGCTAGGTTGGTTGATGCTTTGAGCAACTTGATCCAGTGGAAGGTGTCCCAAGTCATGGCATGGGGGTTGGAACTGGATGATCTTTAAGGTCCCTTCCAGACCAAACTTTTCTATGATTCTCTGATTCTCTGATTCTGTCATCAACCTCCTTACAATCCTGAGGAAGAATTAGGAAAATATCCTATTTAGCTTAACGGAACCCAAGTCTATTTTGGCATGTAGGAGAAAACCAGAAGCGCCAAGCTGCAACATATATATATGAAAATACATATAAATTATATGTTTTTACTAAGTCAAGCAAAAAGTCCTTTCCTTACCAAGAGCCACTTACTCTCCTCTACTCTACAGTACTACCACTGCAGGCTCTGGAATTGCTCCAACATTACAGGAATGAAAAATAAACCCATCTAGCCTGGAGTATGTATCATTCACTTAGTCACAGAGTGGAAATGCAGCTACCTCTAGGGTGGATCAGAGAAACCACCCATGTAAGCTTCACTACAATATTAGCTGGAGCTTTTCATAGCTCTGCTCACAAACCCATTATTAAAAATGTTAAGTTATAAAGACCTGTGTTAGTGTCAGAGTGCAAGTGTCCGAATAGGCAAACTTTTATTAGAATATTTTCCTTCAGTCAGATCTCTTTATTGCTAGAAGTTCTCTGATATGGACAGTAAACTATTTCAGTGCTGTTTGTAGTAACATAATAATGCCAGGGGAAAAAAATATGACTACTGTATGAAACACCTGGGTATATCTTGTTACTTATTTTGATTAACTATTTCAGTCTGTTGTAAATAAGAAAACCATTTAGAAACAAGGCAAGTAAATGGTCCAGTGTTGGAGTTCAATTGTTAAAATAATCCCCTAGCTGATTATTTCTGGATGATCTTTCAAAAAGGGAAAATATTCTAAACAAGAATGTGAAATCTAATAGGAAAGTGAGCAGGAACTTTTATTATTCTCTTGGCATGAGTAGGGAGGGTGAGATGATTGGCAGGACTGTGTTTATAGCTCCAACATGGGAACCACTAATCCCTGTTAAATCTCCCGAGAAACAGCCGGCATCCTCACAGCATCACACAGGTCAATAGAAAACAGGAAGCTTCAAGACACAAATACCTTGAACCACGTCCTGTTAACTAATAAAATCTGTATTTGGGCTTTTTCCCCCGTAGAACTCTATTTTTGCTAGTGACACTCTCCCTCCCACTCCCCATATATCTGAAGTGTGTTCTCTGTGGTGGGGTCTGATGCCAATCAGACATAGGAATAGCCTTGCAGCTCAGGGTGTCCTGTCCCTGCTGCATCTCGGAACTGGAGCAGCCTGTACCAAAGTTCTCAGAGCACCATAGAACTGTTAAGTGCATATAATTACTCACGTGAGCATGTATTTTCAGGATCAAGGCCTAGCCTTTTAGCTACTGGGCATTCCTCCTTTTTCTTATTAAAAACAATGATATTTTTAAAGTAGAATTCTGGCAGCTGTTGTACCAGACATCTACAATTACCTGACTGCAGCATAGTCCTACATAGGGAAAGACCCTGGTGTGCACCAGCTGCTTCCCTGCCCCAACCCAACTAAGAATGCAGCTGGAACTGTTCTGACAGGTCCCCAGTACAGTGAAGTGAGTGATCAGTATGTCACAGAGCACTCACTTTTCAGAGTAAGTACAGCCTAGAGGGAAAAAAGGAAAATCCCATCCCTGAGTTTTTGAACAGAGAAGAGTTTAGAAGTTGAAGCTGAGGCACATGGAGTTAATACTTCCTACAAACCATGAAAAATATTGTTCTGGTTTGAGCTAAAGCAGAATCAGTTTTCTAACTTTTCAGTTAAACATCATCTGAGTAACTTCATTTTTTGAAAGCTAACGGCATGGTTTTCAGACAATGTTTTTGCCTGAGGGCATTGGTATGTACCAAGGCCATTGCTTCTACTTATTGCTACAGAAATCAATGCCATCCTTGATTTGGTGGAACGACAAAAAAGGGCCGCACCTGCAGGGAGGAGCAGACAGCACAGCTGACCCAAAACTGACCAACAGAGTATTTCATCCCATATATGTCATACTCAGTATAAAACTCAGGAATCACAATGGTCACTTTCTCTTCTTCAATTGCTGATGTCCAGTGAAGACCTTGTCTGTCTTTTTGCCTCTGATTCTGGATTTGTGCGTTCCTGAATCCAGTTGCTGAGTTCAGCTCCCTCTTAGCATGGGACCTTTTCCCCATGCCTTCTCTAAAGCATCTGTGGTGATGTCGTCGTCAGGATGGGGGACACAATTTCATATATTTGTATATATTTTATTATTTTCTTATTAATAGAATTTTAATTATTATTATTATTATTAAAGCTGCTTTAATTTTAGTTTCCAACCCACACATCTTTTCACTCTCATTTCTCTTTCCCCTTTCCCTGTGAGGGGCAGGGGATTTTGGGAGCCCAACTGCTTGCATTTTAACTGCCAGTCAAGCTGGGCTGGGGCTAAACCGTGACAACTGTTCCAAACCAGAGTTATTTTAGCCATTTCTTTAAAGATGAGCTGGATCCTGAATGGTCCTGTATCTCTCCACTGACTTTAAGACTAAACAATTCACCTAGGTATAGGAGACTGCAAGTCTCCACTTTCCATTGCACTGAGTTGTCTGAATGTTAGAAGCAGCACCTGAAACATCATGAACAGACAGCAGCAGATAGCAAACCCTCAGAGAGCAACTGATGGGCCATGTTAGAACCTGAAGGGACTGTCAGAGGTCTCAGGGGTGGGCTGAGAACATTAACTCAGCTCCCCTAAGCTTTGCTAAAACAAGCCACAAACTGTCCATGCCATGCGGTTTTTATGGAAAACTGCTTCTTCATCATTAGCAAAAGAAGAGATGGAGAAGGGCAGAAAGGGGAGAAGTCAAGCAGTTTTCTAACGCTGGAGAGCTGAAGGGTAACAGTGACATCCAGACCCTCTGTAGATGGGTCCAGATTCATTGCAATTAGGAAACCCACAACATCTCTGAACTGATGGCCAAACTGTTGCCACAGGGCGTCACAGGGCACAGGGCTCACCCCATCTTTCTCCAAGGACTTTAGTCTGGTTGAGGTGCTTGCTGTCCTTCAGTAGTGGAGCAAGAAGATGCTTTTTCTGCTACCTTCCAGTCTGGGGGTCAACTGTCCTCTAGGATATTCCTCCCCTCCCTGTTGCTTACTGAGGGTGCATGATGGAGACAAGGCTCTTCATTTGTGGGGTCTAAGGATGAGGATGTGCTGGGCTTTTCTCCTTTACGGCTTCCGAATTACTTTAAAGTTGATCACATACATCAATAAAGACCAGGCAATCCTACAATGTGCTAAAATGTGAAAAAAATAATGGCTGGTGCATGGTTTGAACCCAGCTCCTTGTTCCTGCTGCACATCAGTGCTGTGGCCATCCCACATCACGTAACCCAACACACATTTCAGTATGTGCTCAGGTAGTATGTGCTGGGCACAAAGGCATGTGCCCAGCATGCCTTTTGGCTGTAGAGTGGTTATTTGGTTAAAAAATAATCTTTGGCAGCTCTTACTGTAAAAATACCCTCCCAGATTTTGTCTTGCTGGTCTTTGCCTGCAATCTGCCTCCTGCCTGTGCCCAAAGCAAATCTGTTTCCCTGACCCTTGGGTTTGGTTGAAAATTCATCAGCTACATCTAAAATAAGTATTCCCTTGGCCTGAAAATGGGAAAATTCTGTTCAAAATCAATTGGCATTCTCTAAATCATGCTGCAATTTAAGATAGCAGATTGTGACCCTGGTCAGGAGCACAACAATCGCTATCTCAAGGACTACCGAAATACCCCTTTCTCAAGACAAGACTTATCTTTTCCCTATATTCCCAGACATGCCAGGTTGCTTGCAAATCTCTGGTATCAGGACAGGTATATAGTGCATATACGATCCACACCCAGGTCATACAGGTTACAGAAATCCAGGGTTGATTGTCTACTGCCCCCAACAGCTGCAGGGAAAAATAACATCTGTATCGACAGCGCCAAGTAGAAACCCTGAGGAGACGGAGGTTGAGCTTTCAGAGAGTTTCCTTTGCCACCGTGTGACCCATTGCTGAGTTTGAAAGGGACCAGAGAATACGAGCCCACTGTTTTGGACACAGAGAAAATATAAGCTGAGTGTAACTTTTACATTTGTAATCTTGCATATTCTCTTTCTCAAATTTCCCTTCCGCTACTCAATTTGATATGCAAGTGTAGAGGAGCCACCTCGTGCTTCCTGCAGGGATGATTACGTAGGGAATGATCTTTGTAGCTTGCCATCAAAGCTGCAGACAGACAACTGGGGAACATCCACATCTGGATGTGCTGGTGTTTTATTGCATGTTGCATTCCATATAAATTCCATATGGAATCAAAACCGTTTCTGACTCCTCTGAACCAATAGCTTAGTTAGGAGTGTTTTGTTTTGTTGTTTTCCTAAAGGAGAGCTGCAGTCCAAGTGCATTATTATGGGTTTACACATTGCTGTGCTCTTAATATCAAAGCTTTCATTTGGCTGGAGGCTTCCTTCTCTGTGAGGAAAGGGTTTCTGTGTGAGTGCTGTAGGTTACACAATATTTTCCCAACAGAAAAGCAAAGAGTGTAAGTTGGAGTCTGTTTTGATAACGCACGAGAGGAAGTCAAAAGCAAGTCTGTGTGGTAAAAGGAGCCTACAAACAAGATAACATGCAAATTCTCATGTAACATAACTATTTCAGATTGCAGCCTGATGGCAAATTCCTGTATGCCTATTAAAGCAAGAAATGGGAAATCAGATAAAAAGGAAATAGTCACAAGATGTCCATTTACATTTACAAAATAGCCACTTTGATGATAGAAATGTTCTTGGTTGAATTGAAATGGCAATCTCTTTGGATTAATTACATGCCCCTGAGTAGCAATGAGTGATCTGGACTGGGTGTAACACTTTCATGTAGTCAGAAAAAGACTCTGCCCAGAAGCAGTGGCAACCTCAGTAAACAAGACTGACAAAAAATGGAGGAACAATGAATATTTTTTTGTCCAGGTTGGAGACGGTAAATAAAGATATGCTCTGTGGCTCTGTCTTGATTACATAAAGCTGGGAAATAAATCCAATCTGTCCCAACCTCAGCCCACTGTATTATCCTTCTTCTTCAGAAAACAAAGATAACTTCCAGGAGAAGGTTTCTGACAATGGTTTTTAATTAACTGGTAGAACAGTTTCTCAAAGGAAGTAACAGTTCTTTTGCAGGGATTTCTCCTGCTCTCAGCTCAAAACATGATTTTTCCCTGTGCAAATGCAATTAGGCTGACACCAAATTCCTCCCATTTTTGATCCAATATTACTTATGCTAAATGGAGTGATGGTACATAGTGTTAGGAAGCATTATTTACATGAAACAGTTATAGCAATCAAAGTAACTTTACGAGAAATGGAAGAAATCATTCTCATTTTTCTTACTCTCTGATCACTGCTGTAGGAATCTTGTACCTATGCACATTTCTGCCTTTGTTCTACAGTGCAGAAATGGGATGCAAGAAAGTTCTGCAAAACAAGCAAACTTTCTCCACCAAACAAACAGCACTGAGCTATTGATTGCCTTCTCATTTAAATGTGCTGTGTGCTCTTTTTGCACCACACATTTACTTACAACCATCTTCACAAGAGTGGAAAATCTGACAAGTAATTTTCTGTGGTGACATAAAAATGCAGGATGGAAACCTCTAACCTGAATAGTGTTTAAATCCATTGAATTAAATATCCAGTATTATAGTATCTTGCTGATACATGACATAAAACAAATTTGTTACTTGGAGAGTCATGTTGATTGGCTTCACACACACGCGCATGGAGAAAGACATCTAGACTCTCTTTTATCCAGATGGAGTTCCTAAGTCAATCAAATAAACATAGTAATAATAAGGTTAATCTGGTCTTTACTCATTCAAGAGAGAAAAGCAGAGATGTGGATCTAATTATGTTAATATTGTAAAATCAGTTTGCATTTATTGCTTTCCACATCTACTCGGTACAGCCCTGGTTCAGCATACTTAACACAGTCCTTTTTGGTCTGAATGATTTAATTTTGATACTAAAACCATTCAAGATTTGTTTGAACAAGAAAATCTTGCTTTCTTTGGAGCATTTTGAAGTAGGCACAATTACAGTGTTGCAAATGCGATGCCCCGCTTAAGGAGCTGTCAGCATTTCCATATTAAACCTCTAATTTCAGGGGTTAACAGAACTGCCAGAAAAGAAAAGAAAAATCAAAAAAAAAAAAAAAGAAGAGGAGTGGAAAAGAGGGGTCCATTATGTCCTGAAACTTGGTCTTTAGGTTTTTAATACAGGAGAGAGGTTTCAAAATGAAATTGTGCAAAATTGATTTACACTGTATGCTTGCAAAACTGCTCGTCACTTTTTTTTCCACTTCTTTTAAAAAAAAAATTAGCCCACAATAAAGTCCACTTATTTTTCTTGCTTCTACTCTACACTGCTCTTTAAACTTAATGTCATTTCCATACAATACCCCCAATGTAATATGCCTTAGAGGCAGCATAGATTGAATAAGTGACTTGGAGCCAGGGACTCCCAAGTTTATAATTTAGCCGCTGACTCACTGTGTGGCCTCGGGCAAACCACGTAACTTGTATGTCCTCATCTATGGTATGGTCTCAATTTTCCATTGTGTTGCACAACATGTAAGGAGCTCTGCTCTTGTTCAATAAGAGCTTAACCCGATGGTGAGTGAGTTACAGGATCCTTGTAAAAGATATGAGACATACACCGCTTCCACTAACCGGGTTTTGTCTATTCGGTTCAATCTGCAGATGAGTCTACACTGAGCTTGTCCAGGTGGGCATTTGGAAGGAGGCGTCTCCATCTCTGTGATTTCCAAGTTATAGAGTACAGTCTGTATTTATGCTGGCACTAAAATAATGTTCTTCAAAAATTTAAGTAGAATGAATGGGAGGTTGCTTTGACTGAATGTGCAGGCTGCTTCACACTGGATTTGCAGCAAATTCAGATAATATTGACCCTTTCTGTGCATCTTCAGCTTTCTTAAGCTCTTTATGTGTGTCTGTGCCATCCCTTCATATCTGAGATTTTTCTCCACCATAAAACCCATTTGCCTTTGCACACAGCGAAGAGTCAAACTCCTGTTACATATTATTCTAGTCAC
This sequence comes from Tapera naevia, assembly GCA_033556795.1. Taxonomy (NCBI): domain Eukaryota; kingdom Metazoa; phylum Chordata; class Aves; order Cuculiformes; family Neomorphidae; genus Tapera; species Tapera naevia. The sequence goes on along the minus strand of JAUMJJ010000079.1, from coordinate 31,974,461 downwards.
ATGGATAGGAGAACATAAACAACTTGTGTAAACAGTGGATGAGGAACAGTGAGACTTTTTCCTGAAGAACAGCAGCCCCTAAGAAGTAGGTCCTTCAGCATTTAGCCAGGCCTGGGAAGGGTCCTTCTGCAGCAAGTTCTTCCCTGATATATACTTGTGAATGATAACACATTTATGGGATCATAAGAGTAGACATATTATTCAGAAGAGACCATTTTAGTCATCATTTCCAGTCCTCTGTATTGCAGGCAAATGTGCACTGGCAGTAAATTCAGATGACTCTGCAGAACATTTGCTACCCAGGCCACCAACCATTCCTTCTCCAAGACCCCTGTAGACATCTACAGATCTGCAGGAAAAGACCAAGCATTGCAACTGAGATGTGGCAGAGAAGGAGAACAAGAAAAACTCAATGGACTGCCAGTGGCCTGGGTCAAGAACAGGGCAGACACACTGACACTGGGCAGATTTGGAGAGACAGTGGGTCACAGACAGCCTTCGCCTCCCTGGAGAGACCTTTATTCAGCCAAAAAGGATAATGAAGAATGCCCTGGCTTCAAAAAAATATATCCCCGTGTTCTTCATCCCCTGTCTACAAAAGCTGCCAATATCTGATCACTTTTTGACCTTATGCAAATGTGTTTCTTGTACAACATCTTGCAGTAGAAGCCCCACAGATTCACCACACATTTTGACCACGTCTTTGATTATTTTTTTTTTTTAATCTGCCACTTCATAGTTTTCATGTAGTGCCTTTGTGATCATGTCTTGGAAGACAGCTTACCTCAAAGGGACCCTCTAATGTCCTCGCACTGTTCTGCACATTGCTCGTGTAGCAGTGCTCATGTGGTTCTAGTATTCTATATCTGTGAAATAAGAATAATAGTGTTTGATATTGTCTAATATATATGGGATTATGAAACACAGGAAATCCCTCCATGATCCAGTATTCCCAGCCAGTTAACAAAACAGGAGACATGTCACTAAACAAGGTTCTGGATTTGTGTTCTATCTTTAAACATTCATTTTCAGTTTTAATTTGCATCCCAAACTGAGCTGTTGGAAACTTTTTTTAGCATGATACTTGTAGAAAAATCTTTTATTGTGAATGTGGGAAATATTTTGAAATGTTGTGTTTCTTTGGGCTGTTTCAACACTGGGCTGTATTTACAGTTACTCTTTATTCACCTTGTGGAAGTTGTGTTCCTTTTGGTGTTTTCTTGCTGTCTCCACTTGCTTGTTAGAGTGAATCTTCATTGCTTCACAACAGATATGCAGATCTCAAAATATATCTGTAACTTCCACTAAATTTTAGATTCATGTCAGGCTGGCTTGACCAACAATAGTTTTAATTTGATTAGACCTGACCTGAACAACATTCAGATCACATTGACCCCAAGTTAAATGCTTTCCTTCAGCTGTCCTGAAGGAAAATGGAAAAAATTCAGGAAAATCAAGTTTTTCCAAGGAGTAATAGTGTCTTTGTAAAAAATGAATTTGATATTAAAAAAGAAAAAAAAAAAGAAAGGAAATATAGGAGGAACGCTATGTGCCCGTTCTCTTGATTTGATGTGAATGCTGTGGAGCCACACTGCTATAGCAAAAAGGATACCCTTTCAATCCACAGGAAACAGGAATGTTTTATTTCAGCATTACATTAATAAAGAGGTTTTTCTCCTGCCATCTAGTCAGTATTAGCCAGCCTGTCTGCTAGTCTAACAGGATGTGAGATAAGCCTCATAAAATTAGGGTGATTTACCAAAATCAGAATGGATGATAACCTTAAAAAAATAACACTTACAAGGCACTGTATAGATAGGAAGCTGGTAGAAACAAAAACCGTACTCCTTTCTGCTGGAAAACATGCAAAATTGACACTGTACATCAGGTTTTATAGTGGTTTGTAGGATTTACAAGGCATACTGCAAGTAGCACTTCCTAAAACTGTACAGCCCAAGGCCTCTGGAGAGAAAAATATCTAAAGGAATAGGGAAGAGCAGTGTCAGCTGTTTGGGAATGGGTCATAGGGATGTATTGGTGGGGTGAATAAATGGTGCTGTGGTTTGGTTGTCAAAGGCAACCGCAGAGGCAGGAGATAGGGGTGGTTTATAAATTAATTCATCTTTGGTTTGTAGGAGAAAGTCTTTACTCTTACACTTAATGCATGGATATAATATTAAGAAGAGCTGAATGTCTATAAAGCTCAGCTATCGACTTTCTGAAGTATCAGCTAGCTGACCTAAACCTCACAAAAGTGACTTCACGTTTGTGTAAGGCTGAGTGACTTTCATTGAGGACCTCTGCAATGTCACTAGAGCTGGACAGACTTCTCAAACATGGTATTTCTTATCTATTGCTTTTGCCAAAGTCATTTCAAATAGGATCCTGAACCTTTCCCTAAAGTAACTCTTACACATAATTAGATCGTTTCCTCTCCTCTGCAAGGATGGGGACACCAATATTGCAGTGCTGCTGGCTTTTTGGGTGCCAAGTGGCAGACAATGCTGATACTGGAAGAAATTATATTCCACCAGCACTACTCTATGGTTCTACTTTTGCATTGTGTCTGGATCCTGCCAACCTGAAATCACGAAGGACCAGAACCACTGCTGGACCAGAGCTTCACTCATGGTCGCATGGGTGTGTCTAAGCCACCTGGCCCAACAGGAAAAAGACAACTTCCTCTTTAATAACAGATGGTGGTAGTGAGACATGAAAATTAGGACATATTTTCATTTGATATTGGAATATCATGAGCATCAGTTATTTCAGGAAGGAGTCCAAAAAATACTTGGAGAGAGTCTAAAACTGCAGATGAATCCACAGGTTTATTTTATTGGGTGATTTCAGTTCTGCCAAATATTTGTAGTGTAAAGAAATCATAAAAATTGCTGGTGGTCCTCGCCTGGCAGGTACTTCTCACATATTTGAGGCAGTTGTATGAACTGTGACAAGAATGTTTGATCTATTAGCTCTAAAACAAATTAGAGTCTTCAAGAGAAATAAATGAAGTATAGATGGTAGAAATACATTTCTCTTATCTTAGAGAGACCAGGAATTTTTGCCCCCAGGGTTTATTTGCATTTAATTATTGCAGTTTGGATTTCCTCTACTGCATGCATGGAGGTTTAGTCTGTCTCATTCCGCCCTCTGTTCTGAAATAACATCAGTACCTGTTAATGATTATCATTGTCAATTATGTATTCTGGTTACATGCACATTATAAGAAATATTGGTTTGTTTTAATAAATCTTCAAAAGGCAGTCTAAACCTGTGCTTTATCTCCTTTCTGCTTTGTAATTTATTTTTACAGTTATGATATATGAAAGACACTGCATGCTCCCAGGGACTGTGAATGGGTATCTACTCAGCACTTCGGTTGTGAGATGACAGACAGAAAAGGTTTTATTTAACATAGCTTTCCAAATGAACCGAAAGGGTCATGTATCTCAAAGACACACGGAGAAATAAGTGGGGAATACAGGTCTAGAAATCCTCAAGGCTCAGTCATAGGTATAAAGAAAAGAAAGCCTAGATGTGTAGTGATGTGTACTAGGTGCATTGTTTCAACGCGTAGTACATTCTAGAGTAGCTGATGCCCACCATGCAGCAATTATCCTTTTCCTAACATAAATTATTTTTTGATAGCATAATAATTTCACCATAGTCCTGGCCTGGCAAAGGACTAGTTGCCTCACTTCCCATTGGTGTATAAAACAAGAAAAATCTCATAAAAAAAGGTTTGCACTGTGTTTTTGAAGTGGATTTTGTTTTGAGTTGTGCAGGTTTGGTGTTTATGCCATTTGTCCATGCAGATTTTCAGTATAACTTTCATTCACTGGACTGGCACTCAAGTGTCCACTCCAAAAGGAACACTTTAACCAAGCATTCTTTATGTGGTCTTCAATTAATAAACAGGAATACGCCTTTCTAACCCTGTGGGTAATGATTTTTCTGTTTGCTGCTACTGTATGTGAGCTAAATGAATGGGGCATTTATATACTGTCCTTTCATCTGGGATATCAAAGCACTTTATAAATATGGACCAATTTTCTGATATGCAGCCACTGAATTGTGGCCTTTTGGAGGTGCCATGCGTCTGACGATTTGGGTGGCAAAGCACATTTGAACATCAGAAGCTGTTGATTTTCTCAGATAGGATAGGCTTAGAGGTGGGGGGTATGAGATTATCTGAATTCATCTCTCATGCATTCCTGCCTGAAAACTGGGAAGCAACGCCACTATCTACTTTCCATCTAGGTGAAGTATGGTCTTGGCTAAGAGCATGACGAAAGCATCTTCCATCACTGGATCGCTAATTTTAATCCAGCCTAAGACTGTGGCTGTGAAAAATTATTACCATATGGTAAGCTGGTAAATTGCCACAAGAAAATGAGCTTGGTGGTTCAAGATTAGTTTCTTGTGGACAGGTGTCAATACCACAAAACCACCATCATTACTGCTACTAGCTGCTGGGTTTCAGAAGGGAGGTCCAGGACTGAATGGGCAGTGGTAACACAAGTGATGCCTCCAGATGTGGGATCTCAAGGCCAGAGAGATGAAGCAGTTTGTGTCTGTTGAGGTGGTTTTTGACCTGTGTGACCACTTTTCCTCTGCTGTCTGCTAGCTTGTACAGTGCTCTCCGTCATTGTTGTGGCAAGTGCTTTCTCTTACCTTTACCCAGGCCCTATTCCTCCCTGCTTCTACCCCGCTAAAGGAATGCCACAAAAAATTTCATTGGAGACCATGTATTGAAGGTATTGAATTCAGACCACACAAGTAGTCTTTAACATCTTTGATGTGACTTGGAAAAGCCTCCAGAAGCAGAGGACTGGAAGAACCTTCTGGGTCACTGATCTCAATCTCTTACTGTTGCAGGCTTTCACTTCACATAATCCTTTTGAAAAGCTGACTAACCTCCAAAAATGTGTACAATCATAGGAAACCTCGAAAGCCCTCTATATAAAAAGGTGTCAAATCTGTTTTGCACTTCTCTAACACTTTTCATCCAAAGCTTGTCATAAGTTCTGCAAACATCAGGTTAAGAATTGTCATGTCAGTAATTACCCTTACTGTATTTGGGAGGGAGAATTTGGGAGACGGCAAAATTGAATCAAATAACAGATTCAGACAAAGCTCCTAGTGGCTTGAGGACTCTGCCTCTATTGGAGATTTCTAAGTCCATACAAACAAAACAATTATTCATCCAGGAATTAAACCTTTTTTGAACACTGAAGTGTACAACAGCTGAAGATTTTCGATTGGTCAGCCTCACTATTTCTTCCAGAAACAAAAAGTGCTACATCCTATTTCTCGTATGAAATAAAATCAGCATTATCATATATCATAGTTAAGTATACTCAAGGTGGGCAGGAGATTCTGTTATAATGAGGGAAGACTATCAGCAGTAGATCATAGGGGTTGTTCTTATCTGTAGAAGATTCAGCTGAACCATCAAAGAGACATAAGTTTCCTGCTTCCACATCATGAGAAAAATGTAGCTGAATTCATCCTCAAACCTATGAAAACACACATTCCTTCTGTAGGAAGAACGAATCCTGGGAAATGTACTGTGTTGTACGTGTCAGGGAAATGTTTTGCTTACATCTCGAAGCCAAATTCTACTCTCAGTCCTGTTGACTCCTTACTGAATTTGACCTCTCTGATTTGCTAGCGCATTTTTTAAACTTGTGAGTGCAATTGATGTCAGAGTATGACCCTGGGGCTATATATTTATCAGCATATCATGGTATAGATGTAAGGAATATCAACAGCATTAGAAACTGGAGAAACTAGTCCCTACAACCTTGAAACATTACTGTTTCAGGTTACTGGTGCTAAGATAAGAGTACAAGTCTACCTTTGATCAACATATCTCATAGCGTTTTTCAAAATTTGTTGCTTTAAGAGCTGATCTCACTCCTACTACACAGCGGATAAAAATCTACATTTCTATAGATTTTACCAGAAGTTTAGATTTAATTGCACTTCTTATCTCTTGTGCATATGCTAAATTGTGATTGAAAACTTGTCTACAAAACATTTAGGGTTGAGAGTTTCTGGGAAGTGAAATCCAGGACAAGGAAATGCAGAGGCCAAATGCTGCTGAACAGCCCCAAAGATCTGCAATACTTGTAAAAAACAACTGGAGCGTATGAAGGATTTTATTTGCCTCTTTGATAAAGAAAGGAAGAATAAGACTGGGATTGGCTGTAGAGTGTGTTTTCTTGCACCATAATTTTTAGAATGGCCATTTCATACCGTATCCTTACAGCACACTTAAAAAAGAGGAAAAAAAAAAGTGAATTCACGCAAAAGTCAGGTGCTTTCTCACATGTTCAGGGTATTCTGACCTTTAATGGAACAGCTTCTTGACGAGTAGATAGTATAGTAAGGCTTTCTTGTTTTCTGGGAGTCACTGTACTTAATGCATCAGGAAGTTTGGGGTTGAAAAGAGATGGCCTGCAGAGAGAATATGAGCTTTTATAATGGGCTTGCCGGGCTCTGTGTAGACATTTGACATTGCACTGGACTTTGGTTTCCCAAAGCAGGCCTGGCCATGGGTTGGGTGCTCAGAATTGTATTGCCTGCTAATGCTCCCTTGACCAGCAAGAGGGGTTCTGCAATCCACCTGTCCCTCTGCATCTGGCAGACTAATGTGCCTCCATGCTACCTTAGTCCTCTGAGATCAGGTGCATTTGCTTTGTAGTGCGTGCTCCGGAGTCATTTTTGTTACTTTCCATGTCGGCGTATGGTCCATCCGCAAAGAAGTTCATGTGAACCAGAACATCCAGGTGACAGTTCACATCTCATCTTTAGGTCAAGCTGCTGTGCTGGGAATACTCCAGCAGCCTGAGAAAGGGAGCTGTACTACATGGTGTGCTCAGCAGGACTGGCAGATCTTACCCCACTGGCATCTGCCATGCTGCCATTACATATTTTAAAATCACTTTAATCAATTTCTTCTTTGATATTTTTGTTTGCTGTTTTTGTCTCTGTGATGGATTCATTTTCTTCTCTCATCAGAGCTGTGTTAGAGATAGACATGGAACTTAAATTAATTCTTCCTTAAGGTCAAGTTAGGGGTGCTTGAAATATAAATGTGTGCTCATGTGGAGAATCCTAAAAATTGAGGTCTGTCTCTGTTCTGGAGAGCTCAACTTCAGGCAGCTTTTTCACAGGTGCAGCTCCTAAAATCCCATAGTCTCCCAGCAATGTGTTTAAACACTTTACTGACTTTAGACCCTGGAGAGCAGGGATAAATACCAAGTTTGGGGTTGTCTCTCAATCCAAATTTTGAACATTCTGCAGATTGCAGTGCTTGGATTTAATTGTAAATAACAAAATTCAGAATAAAGACAATGTTGGTGCATGTGTTTCGGCTGACTCACAGCACTGCTCTGCATTTGGGTGTTTGATTCAAGCCCCATCTCTAATTATAATGTCGCAGGGACTGGCCAAGTGCAGTACCTCTGTCTGACGTTGCACACGATGTGTCAGACTGTGTATTTTATTTCAAACCTCAGCAGCTATTACATTGAAAGCATTAGTTGCTGTGTGAGCTATGTAGGGATGATTGGGGGTTCTTGTAGTTGTTTCCAGAAGCGTATTCGCTTTCACAGTGTCCACAGAGACTGAGCAATGACTGTCTCAAAATGGGCTTCCTGTCTCTGCGGCAATGTAGTCAATGTCTATGGAACAGATGTATAGATGGATGCACGTTTTTTTTGTTGGGAGTTTGGGTAGGTTTTTTTTCCCTTGGCAGTCTTAATTCTTTACCTTCTAAGGGATGATGTGTAAGTTTGCTCATTGAGTCACTTATGGACTTCGGTGGCTGCATCTCAGCTCTTCAACATCACCACTTTTCCAGCCTGTCTCTCCTCGCATTCCTGGTGGCGTCCAGACTCCTTCTGACCTTGGTGTCCTCATAGTCCTAGACTAGCACAGACTGCCCAGCTGGCCGCATTCCCAGCTCGCAGGTCTTGTTAAAGACAAAGTGCTGTCTTTTTACAGCTAAGTTTCTTTCCTTAAAGTTAATCGAGAAGCCTGCCTTTTACAAGGCAGCTGGCTCTTTGGTCTTTCTTCCTCTTGGCGTGCTGAAGATTTCTGATGCTGCCAGAATCCCTCTCCCTCCACTTTTTAAGGCAGTTCTGGACATAAAGCAAGCAGCTCTCTCAGGAAAGAGAGAAGATTCTTGGCACAGAGAGAAGGCACCCTGACAAGGTGCATGCATTCTGTCCTTAGAAAACTTCCTCTTTCCATTAAAGTACATTATTGGAGATATCTGTGTATTTCTATTAGAGATAAGTCCAAGCCATAATGCTGGATCCAAACTTAGTCTAACCATAAGGCTGCTTAAAGTCGGGAGTACAATCTCAATGTGTACTTTTTGGCTTGAGCTGCTCTCCTGTTTGCACAGCATAACACAAAAAGCATCACTACAGTGTTGGAAAAGCTGCTGACACAACTTAGAAACCAAGTGGTAAAGGCTTGTCATCAAAATCAACAAACCTGAAAGCAAATGGGAACCTGGTGGTGTGAGTAATTGTGACCCCCCCTGCCCAACCGCACAGAGAGTAGTTTCTCTTCCTGATAATCATCATGTTTTATGGAAGAAAAAAATTCAAATGCAGATGAAGCACAAAACAAAATTTCCCTGCATTCCTCTCACTGTGGAAAAAGAAGTGTCCTTCTTTGGACTTAGTCTGTGTATGTCTTTTCTGTGTACTGAGCTGCAAGCAGAGGCCTCTCATTTCATTAATTGACAAACACCATCCCCTAAACATTTCCAGGCACAGTCATTTTCTTTTCTCAGGTTTACTCAGAGGTTCTTACTGAGGTTCACATTTTTCCATACATATGCTGAGAATAAACTTGTGTCTACGATCACATCTCTTGTGCTATGAGAAGTTTTGATAATGTAATTCATAAGCGACTTCATTTTCTGAGTCTTCATCTTTTTGCAGCTCTCCTGGCTTTGGCTATTTAGTCCTCCTTTGCAGAAAACTGTCCTATTTCCCAAATACTGCAGAACTTTCTGAACTGCAGCATTTCATTCCATTTGTCTCTCTTTATAAGGGGCTGATCAGTCTTAAAGAAATTTTTCTCATTTAAAAATAATTTTGCTGTGGTTTTACAGTCAGCATGGTTCCCCCCAAAAAAGAGAAAAAATCCTTCCTGCGGGCCTATTTCTTCTCCTTCTCTCATAAATACACTGAAGTGATGTCATTGATGCCAATGATATTATTCCTGGTTTACACTGCTGTATTTGAGACTAAGATCTTTAGGATGAGACATACTCAACACGTTCACAAAATCATATCTGTGTATCTCCATTTATCGAAAGGCATTTCAAAGTAGTCTTTCATCTTCAGTCTCTCAAACAGGAATATAATCATCCACCAGCAGGATGCAACTAACCCTGGCATGAAATCTAGTGATCCATTTAACGTGGAGAACAAAGCAAAAGCAGCACAACATGACCCTTTAGGAATGTAAGCAAGGAATACAGCATCCAGCTGAAATTAGTGTTACTATTTGCCTCGTGGAAATGCTTGGGAAGCCCAGCCAAATTCAAGGCTCCAGTCTACTAGAGCAGCCACAGTAAGGGCAGTCTCTGTTCCCCAGCACTTGCAGTCCCAGTGACAAATAGCAATCAGACTGTGGGCCAGCATGAAGTTGAGCCAGGCAAGAACTAAAATATCCCTGTTGGAGTGCAGTCCCATGAGGCCAGTGTTATGTCTTACGAGAAACAAAGAGAAGAGCACATTTCCAGTCTCAAAGACTTCTCTGTCCCACTAAGGAAAACTCCAGACTACAATTAGAAAAAAAACAAGAGAAAGAGACACAACCACAGTGCACCAGTTTGCGTCTAAAATGCAGCCTAAAAAAGAGAAGGCATGGTCCCAGGAGAAGGCTGCTTGCACCCTCATTTGCTGATGGCCCTGGCTACCTTGCTCAGGAGGGTGGGAATGTGACCCTGCTGAGGGACCATCCCTCCCCCAAACCCAGAGCCACGGGGTAAATATTGACTCAGAGCGAGAAGTGGTTGAATCACTCCTTCCTGCCCTGTTGAGGTGTCTCCCTCCACCCAGTGAGTATCCAAGCCCACCCTGCACAGCCCAAAATAGTAGATGGGAATTGATACCCGTGGTGATTGAAGGACGTGGACTCAGACAGACAGACAAGAGTGACTCTGTTTGTGCAGCACTGACATGTTTGTTTGCTTTCCTAGTGGGCAAACAGCTCCTCCAGTTAGTTATTCATGAGAAAACACAGTGGGAAGAGTGGGTAGGTGGAGGGACGAGGGACTGAAGAGCTCCTAATGCAGATCTTCCATCCTTGTCACATGAATCCCATCCCAAATTCTCTGAGTGCTGGTACACAGTGAAGCAAGGGCCTGGGTTCATGAAGTCTGTGCCCTGAGATGCATTGAAGGGACAGTGAACTGTCTCAGCTGTTCAACTGTTGCCAGCTCAGGATTTGACTATAGACTGAAAACATCTAGATCATATCCCTAGACCTATTCAGTTCATGTTCAGGTAATGCACAGGAAAGACTTGGGAGACAAGCAGTGGGCACAACTGACTGGAGTTGTGAGTGGCTGTCATGAGTATTTGGATGACTACTAGCTTGTGTAATCGAACTGGATGTAGGGGAAGACTGAGCTCACCGCTGCAAGCACAGGTCTGGGTTTCATTTCAAGTCTGCTACAGATTTCCTAGCTGTGTCACCATGCCAGCCTGTAACACAGAAATATGTTCCTCCTTCACAAAGCTGTCATAAGGCTCAAGGCTTCAAGGTTTCAAAATTGGTTGAAGATCTCCGAGAAAGAGGGCTGTGTAAGAAAGAGCATATGCTATGGATCTCTTCCTATATGCTACCTCACCAAAAAAAAGCACTATATTTATGTATTTCAAAACTGGGCACTGGGTTACATTTTCATTCCCCAACAAAGGCAAATACATTCCAAACAAAGCAATGTTGTTTCAACAAAGAAAGGGTTGAAATCTCTCCAGGGCTTCATTCTGTCTCATTTAGATCGGGCATAAGATCTTAAAGCAAAGTTTAGCGGTCGGCCGATCATGTTCCTCTGGGAAATGACAGAGTGGTAATTCGAAAAGGGTAGTGAAGAACAGCATTGTCTTGGTCTGCAGGACTGTTCTTCAATAAAACCAGCGGCTCGCACATCTTACAGGAGAACATTTTGTTCCAAAGGAGTTGTGGCTCTTCATTAAACAAAAGAATTCACCTCCGGCTAGACTTGGGTGTAAAAAGAAAATGTCATTGGAGACAAAATGTCTTTGTGAAGACACCATTTCCATGATGCCTGTCACAATTGCCTGGACATATCTAGCAGTTCAAAAGAAAGCCAGGATGAAAGGTACATTTTCAGAGCACTGACCGTGCATATGTTAAAAATTTCATTCAGGCTTGCGAGGTGGTTTCAGTTCAGGCCAAGAACCCTGAGGAGGGGAATAAGCAGTCTGGATCCTGTCTGGCCATGGACTGGCACTCAGCCACTCTGCAGTGAGGACCAGATTCAATCACGAGTGACTTGAACCTCTCAGGACTTTCCGGAAAGCCTTTCTTTGGAATAAACAAGTTCTCCCACATCTGACACAAGAGATTGGGGAAGAATCCCAGGGTATCTAAATATAAAAACTTATGTGTATGTGATATCTCTCCTCCCCTCCAAGTCTCCTGACACACTTGAGAGAGTTCATAAACGGTAAAGATGCCACGCCGTATTCAATACAGTATTCAGAGAAATGGTTCATGTCCCGACTGGCATAACTCAGGTGTTCAGATAGGGCTGTTTCCCACCCATATTAACTCTGGAGAAAAGATATAGCCTATGAGGTTCCTCAGTGTATGAAGATAAGAAAAAATACCTCAGGGTTTGCAGTTTCAGGGGATTTTTGTTACAAGATTATTTTCCTAAAAACGACACCATCCCCCTGGAGGTGGAACGTACTGGGAAATATATGAAAATCTAATGAATTCCACAAGTTAGTTGCTACTTTTCTCACATACTTAAGACAATATCATTCCATCGTCATCTTCTGATTATCTAGAGGTTGTTTATTGTACAGCCAAAATGTCCACCTTTAGCTTGATGAGCAGGCCTGCAGACTTTGAGGCAGCGCAACAGACAAGCTAATCTTGAAGAGACACTCTCTCACGCTTTGTCTAATCATGGCCGCCTTCTCAGTCTCTCCCTCTTTCATGTAAATATTGCTCACCAAGGAGGGCAAACAGCCTTGGTTCTGGTCAAGATGTGATAAGAGACTTCCCATACTCTTTTTCATCATCTCTTGCATTTAAGTAGTGACTTTCCAGAGCTTGAGAGATGGCACAACATAAGGACTTCTGAACCATTGGTCTATTACACAATTCTTATGTAGACTCTAACATTTAGCAGAGGCCTTGTGAGGGAACTGTCAGATGGTAAATACCCAGGGAAAGACATAGATACTGTCTCTCAGCAGGAAATGCTTCTGTGACAAGCCTTTGTGAGGGATAGTTGTATCTAAAACAGACCATGGCAGATGTTCAGGGTAACCCAGTCTGGATGAGAGGAAATTTGCTCAAATTGCACCAGAGGAGGTTTAGACTGGATATTAGAAAAGATTTCTTTACCAAAAGAGTGGTTAAGCATTGGAACAGGTTACCTAGGGAAGTCGTGGTGTCACCATCCCTGGAGGGGTCTGGAAAGCCTGTAGAAGCAGCGCTTCGTGTCTGGGCTGATGGTTGGACTTGACAATCTCAGAGGTCTTTTCTGACCTTAATGATTCTATGATGTAGTTCATTTCATTATCAGCCCAAAAAGAGCCATGCAGTGTAGGCAACAGAGCCCTGACCACTGCTGGCTGACCAGTGTCCTTGATGGATGCCTTGCAAGAACCTGAAATCTCATTGACTCATGTGTACTGAATTTCCAGACCTGACTCACTGGTTACTAAAGCCATAAGATTGCATGGTGTGTCTCGTATTTTTCCTGGGAAAATAACATCTGAATCTGTTTTTAAAATCTCCGGAGCATATATATAAAGAAATTATATGAATATCACACCAGCAAAGAAAAAAAATGTCTGGAACTTCGGGATATGTTTCTATAATGTTCCTGGTTGCCTCATCCTTTGGACTAAAGGCAAAAAATACACATTCTGTCTCTTCTGTTTTGTATCTCTTAGTACCTGCTGAATTTCATGTGACCACAGGCTTATTTATAGTGAGAAAAGTGTAAAGAGTAGATACACAGGCAGTTTTAGAAAATACTATCTGGCTGATAAGTATAAAAAATCTGATGTGTAAACGGAAAAACTTCATCACAAAATGCAAAACTAATCTGAGTAACTCATTGCTATAGGAAGAAAATGAGACCAAAACCTTGCCAAATAGCAAGAAAAAAAAAAAAGAAAAAGAAAAAGAAAAAGAAAAAAGAAAAAGAAAAAGAAAAAGAAAAAGAAAAAGAAAAAGAAAAAGAAAAAGAAAAAGAAAAAGAAAAAGAAAAAGAAAAAGAAAAAGAAAAAGAAAAAGAAAAAGAAAAAGAAAAAGAAAAAGAAAAAGAAAAAGAAAAAGAAAAAGAAAAAGAAAAAGAAAAAGAAAAAAAGAAAAAGAAAAAGAAAAAGAAAAAGAAAAAGAAAAAGAAAAAGAAAAAGAAAAAGAAAAAGAAAAAGAAAAAGAAAAAGAAAAAGAAAAAGAAAAAGAAAAAGAAAAAGAAAAAGAAAAAGAAAAAGAAAAAGAAAAAGAAAGGAAAAAGAAAAAGAAAAAGAAAAAGAAAAAGAAAAAGAAAAAGAAAAAGAAAAAGAAAAAGAAAAAGAAAAAGAAAAAGAAAAAGAAAAAGAAAAAGAAAAAGAAAAAGAAAAAGAAAAAGAAAAAGAAAAAGAAAAAGAAAAAGAAAAAGGAAAAGGAAAAGAAAAAGAAAAAGAAAAAGGAAAAGGAAAAGGAAAAGGAAAAGGAAAAGGAAAAGGAAAAGGAAAAGGAAAAGAAAAAGAAAAAGAAAAAGAAAAAGAAAAAGAAAAAGAAAAAGAAAAAGAAAAAGAAAAAGAAAAAGAAAAAGAAAAAGAAAAAGAAAAAGAAAAAGAAAAAGAAAAAGAAAAAGAAAAAGAAAAAGAAAAAGAAAAAAGAAAAAAATGGGTGCGATGTTTATGAGGCTAATAAGGACATTTAGAAAAACAACAGTACTTATTAAGGAAAAAAAACAAGACTCTCAGAAGAATTAAATGTTGGAAAGCCTGTCTGCTTCAAGACGGGCAAAACCTTTTAGTGTAGTTAATGGCCAAATTCAAAGATGTAATTAAGCATCACCTCTACTTTGAGTTGTAGACTGTACAGTGGCAGTCCATTTTGAACCTGATCTTACATTAAATTTGTTGGCCTGTGTTATATAAAAAGCAATCATCAACAGTGTAAACATCTATCCTGGGCCAAAAACCTGACTGATTAATAGAACATCAGGAAAATTTCCTACAACATATTTATGGCATAACTGTTATTGAACACTTTTTGATAGCTCCCTTTGAGACAGCATTTACTGACCATTGACAGACAAACCACAAGACAGAATTGACAAAGTGGGATGATCAGTTATAATACCTTCTTCTTCCTGTTTCTTTTGGCTCTCTAGAAGAAGCTGTCAATCTTATTTTAGTTTCAGAGGACCTAAACACTCTCTCCTGCTGCATGTCCATCTTCAGTAAGTTTGTGGGAGGGGCAGAACATATGGATGGACAAGAGAAGATGTCCTTGCGTGGCTATAGGGAGGGCTGGGCTGGTAGTGTCCTTAAATACAACAGATTTTCCTGCTCTGCCTTATTTCTGTGCTGCAAACGAGAGGGGAAAAAAAACTTCCTCAATTTAAGAATATGTATTGATAGTGTGGTAGGGTAAAGGAGCCATCAGAGCACTGTGCTGGCAATGTCACTTGATGAGAAAGATAAAACTGGCCTTTTCTCCTGGCTCCATCATGGAATCCTGTCAAAGCATTTCATTTTTCATATGTTTCAGTCTGGCCCTCATAAAGTGCAGCCAGTGTGAGACTCCTCTGCGCAGTGCTTTGAGCACAGCGGGAAAAATGTGTTAGGCAATGAATGTTGTCATGAGGATATGCCTGCTGCCCAACAATATTACCTCTCCAATGTGCCCACCTCCTCTTTTCTTGTTCCCTCTCCACACTGAGATGTCAGGGCATCCTTGGGGACTCTTCTTTGTAAGAAAGCAACAGGAGCTGCCAAAGCTCTTCAAAAAGTCTTTGTCCCGTAGGTGTCAAAGAAGTACCTCAGGTTCTTGGAAAATCTGGTCTCAAATGAGTGTAAAAATGCACATTTTGTCGGGAAGTGAATAAAATCTCACTGAAATTAAGCCAGGGACAAAGATGAAAAAGCAGATGGCCCATGACAAACTGTGAGAACAAATTTGTTCGCAAGACATGGGAATAAGTATGTACTCATAACAGACTATTACTCAAGAAATTTTGAAAGAGCGCAAATCCACAGGAGTCATAACGTGATTAGTCACATAGAGCCCAGTCCAGCTAGGCCTGCTGTATTGTACCTGAAAGAAGAGAAACAAAACCCAAAACAAACCACAATAAAATAAAAGAATTCCAAAGATATGCATGAAGTCAGAAAAACTTGTAAGCAAATTAATATCTGTAGAATAGGTGATGGATTGTTATTAGGCTGCTTAAAAAGCAAAAGGCCAGAGGAAGGAGCATTGCAGAAGTGACTCAACCAATAAGTTTTTAATTTGACAGCACAGAGACAGAGTTGGGGTATTTTTGGTGAAATACCTTGGACTCTGGGACAGACTTTGCCACATGCTCCATTATAGCTTGTTTCTGGTAACCTACAAGTTTTACCAAAATCCATTTAAAAATTAATTTATTGTGGGAGTCGCGGGTTAGATTGAGTTTGAAAACTAGAGGAACAGGGCTGATTTTTGAACACGGTGATCTATTAATATGTTTTTTTTAAAAAAAATATTTCCTACTAAGCTCCTGAGCTTGAGTAGGCGTGTTTATTTATATGAAACCATTTTTGTCACTAAAGATTGCAATATCTTATATATACTATATTTTGGAATATATGCAGAGAGGATTGGATTTCCAGGATATAAATTTGACTTGCTTATCTAAAAAAAAAAATAGGTAACAATAACCTTGTCTAGTGCTTTTATGAATTTTCTATGCTGTTCACCCAAGAACAAGTGAGTTTTCAGAGCTGGTTTGGATTTCTACAAAAAAAAAAAAAGATGGTAGTCACAATATCTAGAACAAAATTGAGTTTGTGAAATCACATATAAGCGAACAGCGATCCTGGAGTGCTCACTTTGATGCTTTGGTTCAGATCTATTCTAATGTAAGATCCAGTTTTCTCTTTGCCCAGTGTGGTAATTAGTACCTTCTAAGCATGATTTGCAGCTTGAAGCCCTTCTAAGCTTGACTGCAGAACAGGAGAGGGAAGAAATGCCACTCCGTATCCAAATCAAACCTGAGCAGCATAGGAGGGATGGCTTTGGATTCAGATCCCAAAGATCATCTTTGTCCATGCAAAAGCAGTAAAACCCTCGCTTACGTAAACTTTGTTATTGGACTTCCATTTACCACAAACTGTTAGGACTTCAATTTCACTTCTTACCGGAAAAAGCAGGCAGGAATATCACAGTATCACAGTATCATAAGGTTGGAAAGGACCTATCACAGTATCATAAGGTTGGAAAGGACCTCTGAGATCATCGAGTCCAACCTATAACCCAACACTAACACCATCATCTAAACCATGGCACTCAGTGCCTCATCCGATCTCCCCTTAAACACCTCCAGGGTCAGCAACTCCACCCCCTCCCTGGGCAGCGCACTCCAATGGCCAATCACCCTTTCAGTGAAGAACTTTTTCCTAACATCAATAGATTTATACTTTCTTGGGAAGCAGCTGCAAAATGAAGTGGGAGTGCAGGCATGCACTTGGTCTCACAGGCACACATGCATATGCTTTAAAACAAATTCATAAACCTGATCAGAAAGAACAGTGCACAAAGGGCTCCTGCAGGTTACTGTATCATTTAAAGGACTGCATGACTCATTTCAACATCTTAATTCCCTTTCTTATCATTGAAATAGGTTGTTTGTTCAGTGCTGACTAACTAGAGAGATTATCATCTTCTGAACCACCAGCTCATTTCTTGAAGTGCTCTGGAGGCCTAAATCTCTACTCTTTAGCACCTTAAGCCTTTTCTCCATGACCTTATGCCTTCCACAGGAACACAGAGGCAGCACTGCCCATCTGCTGTTCTGATTTTAAAGGAAATTACTTGCTACAACTATAAAGGGAGAAATCCTGCTCACCCAACTTTAGCAATTTAGAAGTAAGTCAGCCCATCTGAGATAGTTGACTTAATCCTATAAGGCTGGCTGGAAGGGGAGGGATGCTTCCAAGCATGATCCTTCCACTCTTCTTGGGGACCTGATAGCTTGAGATGGCTTGTCCCTAGATATGCTTCTTTCTCTGCTGGAGCTGAGACAACTGCCGTGCACTGGATACCAGCTAAATGGCTTATGTTAGAGGAACTGAATTTCATGAAGGGTGCCAGCTACTGGAAAATCATGTCCCTGCTTTCTCCTTCACAGACCTTTTCCTTGTTAGCTGACAAAAGACTAAGAAATCAGAGTTTGCAGCAATTTGACTGCAAGGCAGATAAAATCAGTAGTAAGACAAAAACAGCTAAAATAGCCAAGACTGCCTGAAAAGTTAAGTGCATGTTCTTCTCATACACATTAATGCATTTAAGATAGCTTTGGTTTCCCCAGTCTCACAGGGCAGCCCATTAATCTTTTGGTAATATCCATCATCACGGGCAGAATGAGTACCAGGAAATCCTCTCCTGGAGGTGCTCTTCTGCATTGTGTCATTACTGTATCATCTGGTCTATTTACAGTCCTGCAAGTTTTTAAACACCCTGGAGTCCTCTCAGAGATGGCAGCACCAAAGTATTCCTTATTACTTGCAAATAAGTAACACAAAGATGTGCAACTGCTTTCTCTTTGAGAGATCCATAGTGGATCAGGAGAGTAGTGAATGTCAGGCGTCCACTGTCTCTAAGCTGGGCACCCATTGTATTTATATGCAAATAAGAGTTCTCTTATGAAATATAGGCATTTTCATGGCATCCACATCCAACTTAGATATCTATCATTATGCCCAGCAAAGAGATGAGGACAAAAATTTCTCATTCTGGCAATGAAGAGGTGATGCCAGACATGTTTAATCTACTGACTGTGAAGAAAGGCCAGGGAATTAGGTAAGATGTAAATGTCTGTATTGTAGACTGCTAAAGCTGGATGTGAGTGGGATCCCATCTCAGTAAACCAGTTTTGCTGTACTGTTTACAACTACCTGAAAGGAGGTTGTGGTGGGTGGGTGCTGGTCTCTTCTCGCAAGTGACAAGTGATAGGGTGAGAGCAAATGGCTATAAATTGCACCAGGGGAGATTCAGACAACAGGAAAAATTTCTCCACTGTAAGGGTGGTCAGGCAGTGGAACAGCTGCCCAGGGAGGTGGTTGAGTCGCTGTCCCTGGAGGTGTTTAAAAGGCAGGTGGAAGAGTTTCTTAGGGTCATGTTGTAGTAAGTGGACAGGTACGGTTGGACTTGATGATTTCAGAGGTCTTTTCCAACTAGATGATTCTATGATTCTGAGACCAAGCTCCCTATACACTCAACAGAAAGAATTAAGTGGCTCTGAGTCAGTTTTGAGAGATACAACCTATGTGTCTAAGCCTTCTATTTGGGGCATCTATATACAAGATAGAAAATGCAGATGCTTTCAGGAAGTTCTTCACTAGGCACTTACTGTTCAGTTGTTTAGATGAGGTGATTCAGTGGCAGAACCAGAGGGCATGGACTTAAGCTTCGTCAGGGAAAGTTTAGCTTGATATGAGGAAAAAATTCTTCACTGAAAGGGTGATTGGCCATTGGAATGGGCTGCCCAGGGAGGTGGTGGAGTCACCGACCCTGGAGATGTTTAAAGGGAGACTGGATGAGGCACTGAGTGCCATGGTTTAGATGATGGTTGGTGTTAGTGTTGGTGTTAGTGTTAGGTTATAGGTTGGACTTGATGATCTCAGAGGTCCTTTCCAACCTTGTGACACTGTGATACTGTGATTCCTGACTCAGGTTTTCTGAGTCCTGGATTAATTTCCCTAACTGGTGAAGTAACTTGTCTTCTAAGCTACAAGCCTGCCTTGAGCAGTCAGTCTTTGCACATGGGATTATCCTATAGTACCTACCCATCTTATTTAAACTGGGTGTACTGGAGGATGCTGAATGACCATGGTGGGTTGATATTATAGAATGATAGAACCATAGAATGGTTTGGGTTGGAAAGGACCTTAAAAATTATCCAGTTCCAACTACTCTGCCATGGACAGGGACAATTTCCACTAGATCAGGTTTCTCAAA